>JAZFAV010000019.1:5070000-6337500 GCA_037954035.1 Rosalia funebris | reverse complement strand
CAATTGAATAAGGTTTTGGAGCCAATTTCCAAACAGTAGCATTGAAACTTTCATTACTATTTTACGTGTAGTCTCCCAAGCAACGGTTTAGCAACTCGTCGGCTCAGGACCTCATAAATCGGTTTAATACCTTTATCTTGAGGTTACTTGATGATGGAAGATGCCCGAGGAATCCTCCATTTCTTCCAGTCACACCCAGACTAAGCACTTCTCGTGCTACGGATTTTCGTCGGTTGATAACTTATGAAATGAAGGTCGCCCAGATTTCATTTTTCATATTTTCCAAGGAGTTCCAATTTAGACATTGCGAAGCCATAATAAATTGTTAATTGATCAATTTAATTTGGCAGTTAATATACCTTTTCCTCCGAGGCCATGCACAGTTTTTTTTTTAATATTTCTGACTAAACATAAACATCATAAGAGAAGTTAGAAATCGTAAGATAAACCATTAGACTGTATCTTCCCAGCAGGTATTTATTTGACGCAGGTGTCATTTCGGAGCAGTCCTTAGGAAGAGCGCGAAAGTTCAAGGAAAAAAATTTTCTAACCCATATTCTAAAAGGTTCAAACACTTTTTTAAGCTAATGAACAAAAAAATCGATTTGTTGAAAATTTTCCAGTGGTGTTACTCCTAAACTGAGAAACTGTTGTGTGGAAATAAAATGTCGATTAGAAATTACGAGGGGGTATTGATAAGGGTTTTGAAGAACAATTAAAGACAATTATTCTGAATCGTTTTTATGCACCGTAAAAACCAATTAAACAGATGTATTTAGTTCACGGCCCATGAAGTGTTTTTCTTTTAAAAGTTGATTAATCGAAAAAGTGAACCCAAAAAATTATATGTTTTAACTTTGTTGTTAGAGTTGTTGTACTCAGAAAATTAGCTAATTTAAAGAATGCCATTAAAATATGCAAAATGGCAGCTTACGGAGAAAGCAATGCATTGCTAATACATCTTTTCTTGCACCCTTCTGAGAGTTTTACACTGTCGCCAAATTAAAATCTCTTCGAGATATTACTAGATTGTCCATTAAGCTCCAACATGTTATTTGATCTTAATTATAAATCAACGAAAGAGCTAGCTCGTGGAGAGCGACACTCGGTATTCTAGGAATGTAACATGCTTGAGCTAAATGACCAGTCAGTTCTCCCGATTCGATCCCCCTGGATTTTTTGGGGGTTATTTAAAATTTACTCCAGCAGATCTATTAACATTGATTACTTAAGAAACAGAATACGGTAGGAAGTTAATCAAATCATCCTGGAGTGAAATTATATTTTACAACAGTCGAAAGTTTACCACAATACATCAATACCCTTTAGACTAGAGGGCAACATTCTAAAGTTTGGAGTATATAATGATGAGTCATTAACGAACAGACCTACTCTTAGGAAGAAGAGTCTAACCTTTGTTGTTTACGTATGTGTTAGAGTAGAAGAAGACGAACCAACATCTCGTGCTTTTGAGGTTTCATGCGTGGCAAAGCCGAAGACCCAAATTTGGGCAAGACGGCGCGTCAAAGTCCATTTGGCGGCACGGCGGCCTAGATGAGGGGTTTACTGCGGGACGGGTAGAATTATTGCCCTTTACCCACTCATCGCTGTAGACCCGGACAGCCTCGTGAAGGGTGAAATAGCCTTGCTATTCGGGGACTACTTTGATAACTGCTTGGCGATTTGGTAGTTCCTTCCTCGATTTCCGACTTGTATGTTACTGATGTAAAAAAATTAAATTTTTAGGTGATTTTCAAACTTAGCTGGCTGGTTGGCTGCCCAACTGTAACTTGAAGAAAAATAGTCGCAGAGCGATTTGAAAAAAGCAAATTGAAGCTCCAAGTTTCTAATTCTCAGATCTTGAGTTCAAAAGTTTTTATCATCAGCAGTTTTTGAGTAATCATAAGAAAACTATAGGAAAAAAAAATGTTTCCAAATTTTTGCCTAAATTCAATAAATTTTTTCAGTGATTTCGTCATAAAGCTTTTTTAGGTAATCTTATCCTCTTTTATTTAAGCGGTCTAAAGGCCTTTTCATCGTTCTTTTTTATTGCCATAATTAACATTTCTTTATAAAAAAAATATCATGTGCAGCACAGTACACGTGATAGAAGTGAATACTTCCTTAGAATAGAAAATGAGAGATTGAAAGAGAGAGAGAGAGAGAAAGGAAGAGGGATAATTTCAAAAGAAATATAACAATATCAAATTTGTGTAAAGAATATTCGGTTTATTCATTATCTACACTATCATCGGCTGGTGGTTCAATTGGTAATACTGATATGATTGGTTTGTGATAACTAAAATATGAAATATATGTTCGTAATTCGATATTTTCTAGTACGTGTAAAAATTGCATCTATTGTTGTTCCGGATTTTGTTGTTGATTCTTTGGGATTGTTATTTATAAGCAGATCAAATGTTTCTCGAAGAAAGCTAATCAACGTCAAAGAATCATTGGATCCGAAATTTACATTGAAATCTCCCCCGAGAATCAAAGGGATTTTGTCTTCGCCTCTTCCAAGTACATTTGCACCTGTGTGGCTGTAAACCAGTAGGGAGCGGTGAATGAAATATATTATATCTTCTAGATTTTAACAAGTTAAACGGTTCAAGGATATCATCAAATAATCACAGAACACCGATGTAAATAACGTAAATAATTACAAAACACAATGATAAATATTCGGTACACACGCGTGCTGCTTCAGCTGTTAATATATAGCGTCTGGACGTGTACATCTATAACACGCGCATGCGCGACAGTAGGGGGACGCTGATAGCCTAAACTGATATATATGATGTATAGCTCTCTTTCTCTCTATGTTATTTATCTGTGTACTCTGTCTTGTAACGAAGCCTGTGTTTTAGGTATACCAAATGTATAGCTCTCTTTCTCCTTGTCTCTACGTTATATCTTTTTTTCTCTCTCGTGTAACGAAATCTGGAAACGTTACATTTTTTCCAATTCACTCTCCATTCTCGTCAAATATCAGAACGCCGCCAAAGAAGTATTCACTTCAAAAAAAAACATGGATTATTGCCAAACAAAATCTTTCCAACCTCAAAAGATGTATAAAAAATGAAAAATTCATCCTTGAACTGATTTAAGTTCAATCACTTTGAACACAATGGAAAAAAAACCTGCGCTTTGTGATTTTCAGGGTTTCTTTGGGATACTTTAAGGTTGAAAAGAAACAGTCAACATCCTCAATGTGATGTTGCCCGCCTCCTTCTCCTCGCTTGCGCTATTAAAAAGAAGCAACAGAAGAAACGTTCTGTAAACAGGAACAAAATGGACGAAAAATTGGCTGTTAAAAAGAAACATGTTGTCTCACATCAGTTTACTAAGATTTGAATTTGGAAAAACAGAATTGGTTTATCTATTTGAGAATGGACGAAGACACTTCTTATCTACACTTGTTGAAATTGGTTTCTCCGTTGATACAACACGCAATGGCAAGATACGTGCATGAGACAGTTAATTTTATGTCATGAGCGCTTAACCGCAACCTTAACAAAAATTTCTTGCAACTGGCCGATCATACAAAGATCTGAAATTTTCAACAATCATATCACCACAGGCGTTAGGAACAATTATACCAGAGACCTGCAGTGCAATTAGCAAGTGTTGTGGAAAGACTTTCTTAAGGTAAGCATACAAATATTGAACATAAGTACAACAATATTCATTGTTTACAAATATCTGTCACCAATAGTCAGGCATAAAGTTCATGAGAAAAGATGCTTAGTCGTAGAAGGATTTGGATTCGTATTGTTATCATTAATATAACAGAAGGTTTGGGTAGAAGGTTGTTCTGGAAACTTTCGTGATAACTGGATTTTCGACTGCTAACCTATAATTTCTATTCAATCAACTCAATTCAGCTTCAGACAACACGTCATTTATCAGCTTCTTAGCAAAAAATCTCTGATCATTCGGTAATCTTCTCAACTTAGCCGCCACAGTTTTGCCTACTGTGTCAAACCGATCTTCTCTAATTTTTGGCAAGTTTTTGCAATTAAAACATTAATTAGGTCCTCTGCGTTCCTGCACTTGTTGGTTTTCTTTCGCGGGGCCCTTGCCGTGGCGTTAAGATCACTGGCGCTGAGCTGCTAGGTCGTGTAAAAGTTTCCCGGTCATCCGATCGAGTACCAAAATCATTATCGGTTAGGGGACTCTGAAAAAAACATATTTTCCAATGTAGTTTCAACAAATATAGGTATAGCCAGTGGCGGCTCGTAATGAAATGAAACGGGTGTTCTGCACAGGGCCGATCCTAGGGTATTGGCCGCCCGCGTGCAAATTTCAAACGTATCCAAACTACTGGCGCCGTAGGGGCCGTAAAAAAATTGTGCCGCAGGCGAAAATTTTTAAAATTTTCAAGGTCACACGTTTTCCTGATACCTCATAATTTTTATGTAAAATCCGTTTATACAAAAATATAGACTTTCACAAGAAAAATTTTTGGAATTTAATACCTTTTTGAAGAACATTCATGTTTGCCATCATATTCTTTGGTTAAGAGAAAAGGCTTGTAAGGTGAATTTTCTACTAGAGGGTCTATAACACTTAAAATATTTTCCGAAAGAGTTTCAGCGTCACATTTTGTAGGTTTCAGGTATGTCCAAAAACGTTCAATCGAATCGATGGATTCACCATCGAGAATATATCTTAAAACTACCACTAACTGAGTTTCTGCAGATACATCAGTTGTTTCGTCTGCCATAACTGCCAAAAATGAAGGTTCGTTAATTTCTTTAATTATTTCTTCATGACATACTTTTAATATACAGTCTAAAAGATCATTTTATATTTCTTTAGAGGTTCCTTTAAATACTGAAGCATTTTGTAGATGCTCGCTTAAAGTTACATCAAGCTCAGCAGAAAAATTTATCAAACCACGAAATATGCCCGGGTTTTGAGAGGTTTCAGCTTCGTCATGTCCTCGCAGCGCCAGTTCAAAGGCCCCACAAAACTTTATGCAGTTTATAATTTTTGACAAAACGTATCTCTTTTTTGTCACATTATCATTATGCTTTTGCACATCTATCCAATAAGCTGAATCTAGCTGCACTTTAATATTAGTTGTTCCTAATAAAGCTAATTCCATTGTATTATGTAGATGGCTTTTGGAGTTGTCGTGCTTTTTTATTTTTTCAGTTAAGTGCACCAAATCTGTCACCCCTACCTCCGTCCATGCTTTATCACCGCCAAAAAGTAAACAAGGGAAACAAAATAACGCATTTTTTTTGTTGTACCCACAAATCCAATTGTTCTTCGAATAAATGTCTCTATTAAATTGACGTATATATGCTTTTCCGCGGCTAACACCTGCAGTCTCAATAACAATATCGGGCAATGGCCTACCATTGTCTTTTAAATCAATTTTTTCTTCATAAGAGTATTAAAAAAAATCGCTTCACATGAATTAAATTATAAACTAAATCCATTGTCACTATCACAGTATATAAATATTAATAATTAGTACAATAAATCGCTACACAAATTCACAAAACAGTATTTAAAATCTCAAATTAACACGAAATTCGAAATAGGTACGATTGATGCCCGCCCGAGGAGTAGGAAGGAGTAAACATTCACTGATGTTGCCTTAGCTAGAAAAAATACAGCTCACTGACCGTGTAAATTCGCGCATTTACGAGCGCCAAGTGTGGATTGTCGCGGGAGTTGAGGGGAAGGACGGGTGTGCCGAGCCGTGCTGAGAACTACCTCGTGTGGCCCAGTTCAATGTATCGCGACGCGCTCGCATAGGGACCCAGATAATTCATCTGGTCTACTACTCAATAGAGGACGGGCAGAATGCGACTTTAACGCAATAATTTGGTTAGCTGCACCAACTAACCAAATTATTTTATTAATAAATTTCAGTAATTATTATGTCGCGAAAATATACAAATATCTAATTTTTTTGGCAGTTCTGCAGCTCTGCAGCACCTATACACCAGCCGCCCCTGAGTATAGCTAATGACCAACGAAACAAATCTGTTACAGTTTCCACAACAATCTAAACATGACTGGAGGATTATTGCTAAACAATTTGAAGAGCGATGGAATTTTCCTCACTGTTTAGGGTCAGTGGATGCTAAACACGATGGCGGTGTTTTGGAATATACACATTTCTATCACAAACTGAGCAATGAGGAATCACGTATACCGAGAGCAGAGAAAGTTGCTACTAGCAATAATGAGTTGCCTTACGTATTTGTTGGTGATGAAACTTTAGCTTGCGACCTGATTTTTTAAAGCCATTCAACTAAAGAGATTTATATAATGAAACGCGAATATTCAACTATAGATTGTCGAGGGCACGCAGAATCATAGAATTTGCGAATTGATTGAGAAGGATTTTCACGCACTGAAACTCTCACTTCTTCAATCGCTTGTGGGGTTCGAACAGAGCACGGGCGACCTGGATTGCGAATTTTTACAGTCGAACCGGTATACTCAAACATTCGAATCCATTTTCTCATCTTACACCTCTTGATTATTTCTTATGGGGATACCTTAAAGAGAAAATGTATGTAAACAAACCACGAACTTTAGTGCAATTAAAGCACAACATTCGCACCGAAATGGCCGCCGTTTCCAGAGAGATGTGTAGACGCGTGGTGGCTAATTTCCTTTTACGGTTAGAGGAGTGCTAGCAGCGTGAGGGTCAACATTTGGAGAATATAATCTTCAGTACTTAATTTTCCAAAACCTTGTCTAAAAATTAAAAAAAAAATTAATTTTTTCTGGTTTCTAGTTTTTTTTTTATTGAATCTACAAATACCCCCTACCCTTTCTGGACACCCGTTGTTATCAAAATCTAATGTAATATGATAGTTTTGCAATAAACGGATCACTCTTCAAATTAATTTGGCATTTACACGTGATTATAAATAAATAATACTTGTTGATCGCCTTTATTGATTCCTCTTCAGAGATATCCACATTGCTAATGGTATCATGCGTGCCTCCTGATCTGTGAGGAACCGAAAAGAACTCAAAATGTTTATTTTTTTTACAACCACCTCTCTATTCACTTCACTCTCCGTCTCTGGCAGTTTCTTGACAAGCACCTCATAAGCAGCCGATTTTTTCTTTCGATCAGCATATTCATTGTTTTTAACCCTTTTAACTTTCCATAAGCACGGCAAAGATTTATATAATAATCCGAAGAATTCGGCGATGGATTCTCTATCCATGGCTCATAAACTTCGTACTGAACTGAACACGTGACCTGAACTAACCCACACACGTGCAAACTCACTGGTCTACGCAGATCAAAAGAGCCCCCACACACGCTCAGTTTTTAACACAGAACAGCCTACGTAAACCAGGTTTGTGCAGGTATAACTGAGCATCTGTGGATAGTTCAGGCCGGATGCGCAGACCGCCGGCCTGGCCTGAGCAATTTCAAGTTGTGTTTGATTTCGATCTACGCAGACCAGTGAGTTTGCACGTGTGTGGGTCAGTTCAGGCCACGTGTTCAGTTCAGTACGAAGTTGTAAGCCATGTATAGAGAATCCACCGCCGAATTAATCGAATTATACAAATCTTTGCCGTGCTTATGGAAAGTTAAAAGCAAGGAATATTCTGATTCTGATCGAAACAAAAAAATCGGCTGCTTATGAGATGCTAGTCAAGAAACTGCAAGAGACGGAACGTGAAGCGAACAGAGAGGCGGTTGTAAAAAAATAATTTGACGAGTTCGGCTCGGCCAGTTCCAAGACATCTTAAGGTTGCGGTTAAGCGCTCATGATATGAAATTGATTGTCTCATGCACGTTTATATCCGTTGTGTCAACGGAGAAACCAATTTCGACAAGTGTAGATAAGTGTCTTCGTCCATTCTCAAATAGTTAAACCAATCCTGTTTTTCCAATTTCAAGTATTTTAGTGATGTGAACTGATGTGAAGTGATGTGAACTGATGTGAGACAACAGGTTTATTTTTAACAGCCAACTTTTCGTCCATTTCGTCCTGTTTACAGAACGTTTCTTCTGTTGCTACTTTTAATAGCGCAAGCGATGAGAACGAGCCAGGCAACATCACATTGAGAAGCCATTGTGAACTGAGCAAATATCTGGACAGTTGAACTGTACGTGTGGGTCTAAAAAGCAACACAGGCCAATTTGCGCAAACTTGGTTTGCACAGGCAGGCCTGTATTAAAAACTCAGTGTGTGTGGAGCCTTAAACACAACTTGAAATTGTTCAGGCCAGCGGCCTGCGCATCCGACCTGAACTATCCACAGACGCTCAGTTATACCTGCACAAATTTGGTTCGCGCAGGCTGGCTTGTGTTCAAAACTGAGTGTGTGTGGGGCCCTTAACCTTTCATATTTACTTATGTGCTTGGAGGTGCTGGAGTGATAGATGAAGAACTAACCTCGTATCACGACGTTTCAGCACAGAACCAAAGACTTCTATATCTAGATAAGACGGTTGTACAATTAAAGTCCCTTTGGGATATTACTAAATTTCAAGTTAAACTGAAACATTTTATTTGCAAACCAAGAAAAGAACGTGATACTGTAGTACAAAAAATCCACAGTGCATCTTGGACGGTGACATTCAGTATTCTAGACAAGCAAAATGCTCGAGCTAAGTGACCGGCCAGTTTTCTGTGTTTGATCCCTCTTGATTGTTTTGCAGCTATTTATTTAATTAATCAAATTACTCTGGAGATGATTTAAAGAATTTTAGAATTTTAACCACGCCTCTTTTATTATGAAGAAACAACTGGCTCTTAGTTGGAGCAGTTCAGTTGTTGTCACAGTGTTACGTCTTACATTCACCAGTTTTAATGTGTGCGAAGAGCGAAACATTTACCACGATATATCAACACGGTCTAGGCTAGAGAACAAAGCTTTAAAGTTCAGAATATACATTAAAGTACACTGCTAACTAACAAATCTACTTTTAGGAAGAAGAATCTAAGGTTAGCCGCACACTGGCAACTTTAGTCAAGCAATCTTTTTAATTACAAAAATAGAACACATTATGTCTTATGAGAACCCGCACACAGGCGATTATTTAGTTGCGGCAACTAAAAAAATTTCAACACATTCTATTTTCATGGCGACTCAATTGTTGCCGGAAAATAGAACGCTCATGTTCATAACTGTCACGCTGGCGATTAAAAAGTTGCTCTTGATTTTCCAGTTGCAAATTCGTCGTGCCCGAATCAACATGCCGCTAGACATCGAATTATTTATTGAAGTTGTTAAATTACGCCTTGTGTTGTATGACAGAAAAATAAAATAATATGCAGATAAAAATGTTAAAAAAAAGTTGTGGATGGAAAATTGTCCATCTATAAGCCTTGTACTAATCAATGGATGGAGCCAAAATTTTCTGTATTTTTTTCTCTTCCTTAAAACAAGAACATAAACGGATGCAGTCTAAACGAAATCCATTTTGAAGCTGATGTTAAGCAACTATTGACTTGATAGTGGGAGCTTGGAACAACAGCGGGCAACTTTCAACCGACTAGATATTTTAATCACCGAGACTAAAAAGTTGTCAGTGTGTGGCTAGCTTAACCTTGTGTGTTAAATTATGTGCTGCATTAATGGAAGAAGAACTAACCTCTCTTTCATTTGATGTTTCATATGGGACAAATCCAAAAGCTTCTAAATCTGAACAAGGCGACTATAAAATTAAACACCTCTTCGAGGTGTTTAATTCTATTACTAGATTTATCGTTAAACTGAAACAGTTTTTATTTTCAAATCAGCAAAAAAACTAGAACTGGAGTACAGAAAATACACTATAGATCGTAGACAACGATTTCATTTCAAATTTAATCCCTTGACTTTTTTGGGGCTATTTAACATGGTAGATCTACCTGAAGACATCTATTAATGTTGATTTGATTATTGAAGAAATAGAATACGGTAGGAAGTTAATTAAATTCCCTGGAAGTGATACAAAGAATTTTAAAATTCCAACGCCTCTATATTACGAATGAACAACCAGCTCTTAGTTTGAACAATTTAATTAAACTATTACAGTATTACATCTTAAATTCGCCAGTTTTAATGACTAACATTAAAAATAGAGGCCCGCGCTCTCATGTTCAGTGTATATAATGATGAAAGTGCGCTATCAATGAATAGATCGACTTTTAGGAAGACGAATCTAACCTTTTGTGTTGTCTCTTGTTCTATGCATTACAGTGATAGAAGATTAGAAGAAGAACCAACCTCTCGTATTATTTGTCTTTGAGTGGTAGAAGAAGAGCTAACCTCTCGTACTTTTGATATTTCATACGGACGAAAATCGAATACTAAATCTGGACAAAACGGCTAATTAATATGAGTGAAAACGAGAAACATATTTGTAGGCTTTGCTTTAACGCAGTAGAACTTAAAAGTCAGGTCGCAGATGAGATTATTAGGGAAATGTTGGACGTGCTTCTGTTGAAGCTGGTAAGATTAGTGTACTGATCTTTATTAAATAAAAATTCCATTGTTTTGCTTAAATAAGTTGTTCATATTTTAGGATCCTAATGAAATGGAGAATCCTATCATATGTGAGAACTGTGCAGCAATTGTCCAGAGATCATTTTCTTTTAAGTCAGCCTGTATTCATACAGAGATACTTATAGTTTCATTTGCTATTAATAGAGGACAGACCAGATTTGAATTGAAGGATATAATCCACAAAAATGTAGATAGGGAAACGTGCATTGGAGATGTCATTATGTGTCGATTCTGTATGAATTCATTAGAGAAAGGAAATTTAGCTTCTATGGATATTGTAATGCAGGAAAAATATTATACGGCAATGTTGGCAGCCTTTATACCTGAAATGGTAAGGGTGCCCATTATTGTTGATTACTTTTAGTTTATCGAAATATGTTTCTTTTTCTTTATTAGGACCTCACAATTATCAAGAATTCAGTGATTTGTACATTGTGTAGAGAGAATTTGGGATGTTATTTCAAGCTCATGAGGAGCTATTTTTATGTAGAAGAGAAGCAAGATGAAAGCGCTAATGTAGCACAAATAGAAGAAAGAATATTTATCAATAAAAGAGAACCAACGACATCTGAAAAAAGGGATAATATATACGCTAAAGAATTAATGAAAATTGAAGAAATATTGGATATTAAAGAAGACGTTTCAAGTGAAAATTCTTTAGAATATTCCCCAGACATAATACAGGATAAATGTGAAGCGTCCGAAGATCTTATGGATTATAAAGATGCTTTGGAACCAAATAGGTGTACAACATGCAGTTATGTGACGAAACATAAATACTGCATGAAACAGCATAAATTAATTCACAGGGAAGCTTCACAAAAAGACATGTACAAGTGCCTTTTTTGCGCGTTTGAGACCAAACGAAAGAACGGCATCAAGAGACATATGCTGATCCACAAGGGCACTTCAGAAGTCAATATGTACGAATGTTCCACATGCAGTTGGACGACAAAATATAAATCGTCCCTGAAACAACACATGCTGATGCACAAGGACCCCGCGCAATTAGAAATATACAAGTGCCCAACATGTAGTTACGAAACGAAATACAAATATTATTTAAAATATCACGCGTTAGTCCACAAAGACGCTTGGGAAGTGAAGAAGTACAAGTGTACGTCCTGCATCTACGAGACGAGACACAAGCAGAGATTGAAGGAGCACGCCTTTATCCACAAGGACATCTCTGAGGGAGAAATGCACAGGTGTGCGCTGTGCCCTTACACGGGGAAGCAAAAGGCTCACCTCAAAAAGCATATGCTGGTTCATAAAGATCCCTCGGAATTGCAGACGTACCGGTGTTCGATATGCGGTTACGAGGCTACAAAGTTGAGGAAACTGCAACGTCACATGCTCAGCCATAGGGATCCGTCGGAAGTGGAGACGTATAAGTGCCCGTTGTGCAGCCACGAGATAAAACACAAACGCAGCATCAATCGGCATATGCTGACCCACAAGGACGTTTCGGAAGTGAAGATGTACAAGTGTTCCGAGTGCGATTTCCAAACGAAATATAAATGCAGCTACAAAACACATTTCAAAATGGTCCACAAGAAGAGAAGCAAGTAATGCATAGATTTGTGTCCCGTTAACTCTTTAATACTGGTTCTCTGGCTTTCAGTGACATTTTAGGGCTCCTGTAGTGAATTTAGACTGTGTCCCGTGTACGGTCATGACTGAAGCGTGTATTCCAAATCAACTGGGGCGAACTCAAGTTGTTATTTATTGCACAGCAATAGGTCACAGAGAATATGAGCCCAGGCTCATAATAGTTCGGCCAGGCATAATTCTACAACTAGTATATTTAAATAAAAACAGGTGCGCTGGTGCGCGCGCACTACCGACAATTTAGCATTAATAATTTTATTTAGTAATTAATGAATGCATTCTTAATTTATCGCCTTTCCGCATTCCTAGAGTTAATACCATCTAAATATTATATGGCCGCAGCGTTACGAATCCACTAGACGCTAGGTCTCTGCCAGCGGTTTCCGGTCGCGGCACGGCGATCGTGCTTCCGTGCAATATGAAAAAGCGAACGCGTAGTGTTACTGCTTGCCCCTCCACAATTAGGAAAAGTAGTGGGCGAATTCTATAGATATTATGTGCAGAGCTTAAGAGCGCACGAAATTGAGAGAGGTTAGAATCGGTTAGTTTGTGAATTGTTTTCGTACATCGCTTGTCTCGTAAGCTGTCTTATCGCTTACGTTTTATAAATATAAACTCGAGTTTTCGGTTAGAATCTAGTTTGGAATAATGAATTCTATTCAAAACTTATTAAAAACTCCATTCTCTAGCTTGAGTTTGGAGGAAAAAGTGCAAATTAAAACTCTAGGTAGGCCCACTCCACAAATTAATTTAAAATTAGCCGTGAAAGGAAAAAATAAACAATTTGTAAGAACATTTAATAATGACTTATTTAAAAAACATTTGTGGTTAAGTGGATGCAATGTATTGAACGCAGTGTTTTGTTTCCCCTGTGTTTTATTTGGCGGGGAAACACCTTGGACCAAAACTGGAGTAACGGATTTAAATCACATAAACGAGAAAATAAAAAAACATGCAAATTCTGCTGGACACATGAATAATATTTTGAATTTAGCCATGCTAGGCACTGCAAATATTGCAACAATGCTCGATTCTGCTCATCGACGAGCAGTGGCAGCACACAAGGAAGTGGTTTCAAAAAACAGGTATGTTTTAAACATTATTATTAACTGTATTCGTTTTTGTGGAAATTTTGAACTGGCCCTAAGAGGACACAATGAATCGGAAACATCATCCAATCCAGGCATTTTTCGTGGGTTGATTGATTTCAGTGCCGAATTAGACGAGGCTATGAAGTATCATTTACAAAACGCGGCGGCTTTTAAAGGAACTTCTAATACTATACAAAACGAGCTACTTCAGTGCATGCTTGAAGTTTGTCACGATGAAATAACCATTGAAATTAAAAAATCCACTTTTGTTGCTATAATAGCAGACGAAACTACAGACGTTTGTACAATTTTTCAGTTGGCTTTAATATATCGTTACATGGTGGGTGGAAAGCCTGTAGAAAAATTCTGGAGTTTTTTAAAACCAGTAGGACATGATGCAGAGTCATTGGCGGAGTGTTTAAAAAGTGAACTAGACTACCATGCTAAAAATGACCCACATAAATTGATTGCTCAAACATATGATGGAGCTGCCGTTATGAGTGGATCATCGAATGGAGTTCAAGCCAGGATTAAGATGAGTTATCCAACTGCCCAATATGTGCATTGTTATGCGCATCAATTAAATTTAATTATGGCAAATGCGGCTTCTGCTAATCGGAACGTACGAGTATCTTTGCAAATTTGGGAGGGTTTTGCTCATTTTTCTCTAATTCCGCACAATGTACCGCAGTTCTTGATGAAGTAGTAGGAACTCGATTACCCCGATCAGCACCTACAAGATGGAATTTCAATTCTAGAATAGTAAATACTGTGTTTGAAAACAAGGAAGAATTTCTGGAATGTGTAGAATTGATTGAGATGAAAAAAGTCACATACAACATCCACCTACTATTGATAAAGCCAGTGGATTGAAAAGAACTTTAAGGGATAACGATTTTCTATTTTGGTTAGATAATTTTCACAAAATTATGCCACATGTCAACATTCTGTATAATCAGTTACAAAAAAGAGAAACTGATCCAGTTTATGTAAAAACATCTATAGATGGTTTTATTAGAGAAATTTCTGCAATACGAAATAGCACCTAAACCGCCACAAGCACTGAAGATGAACCAAATAAAATACAACCAATAAAAAGGAGACGAGTAGACACTTCTACGGAAGACGAAAATAGAGAACTAAAGGAAGTGTGTGACATTATAATATGTCAAGCTAAGGAGAGATTTAATTTTACTGGACACTTGGTAGCATCCAATTTACTTCTCCCAGAAAAATTTTCGGAATATGTTAAAAAATTTCCCGAAAATTACTTAAAACAAACAGTCGAATCCATTACCCACTTTTGGACATAAATAAATTACGTACCGAGTTGTCCTTAATTTATCAAAGAATTGAATTTAGAAATTTTTGCGCAACACCATGTGCCAGGAAAGACTGTCGGCTTGCTTTGGCTATGCTCTCCATTGAAAAAGACTTTATTAACAAATATCGAAAATTTCAACAACAATTAGTAATTGAAAAATTTGCACAGTGTAAAAATCGCAGAATTGAGCTCATTTACAAAGAAAATTAGGTAAGTTTTCAAATTAATAAAGTTAATAAGAATATCCTTAATATGAGATAAATATTTCTCTCATATTAAATATAAGATATAAATATTTATCTCATATTAGGGAGATTCTTATTATTCTTATGATTATCATTATTTTTATGTATGGTGCACCCCCAATCTTAGGATCACGCACCGCCACTGAATAAAAGTAATTTTTTTAGTAAAGCTGAAAATTATTTTATTGGTAACAAACGAATGTATGAACTCTTTTAACTTAAATATGATGTAATATTACTACGTCATTATGTGTCAGTGACAAGTTTCTATAAAAAACATTAAGATTCGTGGTTCAGAATAATTTGGCCGCTTCATCGGAGCTGTGTTACATCACCTTTATCAACAATAACAGCTTTAAGTCTGGCAGGCATTGTATCTACCAGCCTAGCACATTTTGTAGGAAATGTACTGTTCCAAATTTCTTGTAATTTGGTGTGCAATCGTTAACTGTACGGGTTGAATGTTTGCGCGACTTTTTTCTCACTTTATACCACAATGTTTCGATTCGCCAGCGGTCTGGACTTCTAGAGGGCTATTCCATAACAGGGACATTATGTTTTGTAAACCAAGCTTTGACAGTTTTTGCTGTGACATGCAGCACTATCCTACTGGAAAATGTACTGCGCGTCAGTGCCTGGACATATTGGTATTGGCGGCAGTAAACTGTCTGTCAAAATTTATTTATATTTTTCTGCTGTCACAGTACCATCTATGAAATGCATTTTTCCATACACTGCTCCGTCATGCTACGTCCATAGCACTCATACACCCCCAGATCATAAGAGATACAGGGAACTTCACCTTTCTAACCAAACAGTCACAATGATAAGTTTCCTGCGGGGTTCTTAGCACACGTTTTCTGATATCACTCAGACAGATTACAAATTTGAATTCGTCACTCCAACGTCGTAACCGATCGATTTTCTGTCACTTAGTTAATAGTGGCTGTTCTTTAGCTTGATGGAGAAACCAGTAAGTTCAAAGGTAAAATATAAAGAAATCAAATTTTACCTTATAGAATTTGCATCCTATTTTCTTTATTGAGCGTTCAGGTGTTGACACAGAAATATTTTTCCAATGGCTTACCTCCGTAGTACCGTAACTTCTTTTGCGCTGGATCGTCGGTTTGTTGTTACAACCCTCTTCAGAGCATGTGGATTTAAATTAAAATTCGGGATTGTCGACCAGTTTTCTTCATTTGGGCTATCTAGCTTTTTTATACAAGTATATATTTATTATTATATTATATGCGTTTGGGCCTCATCATCCAATGATCGCATGGGTAGTCCCTTGGCGATCCTCGCTTATCCGGGTCATTATCCAAAAATGCTATCCCATAAAAGGAGCAATTTAGGCACGCCCTCCGCCTTAAGCCTCGCCTCCTCTAGGATAACAGGGGTCCCTAAGATAAGGTACCTCTTCTCCTCCAGTGCGAGGCAGGTGTAAAGAAGATGAATCGAGGTTTCCCCGTCTTCTTTACAGTATCTGCAGGCCGGGATGTCAGTCAGCCTCAGCTTGTGCTTATATGCATTCAGGCTACTATGGTGGCCCGTTATGATTCCCACCAGGATTCTGGCTATGTGCTTGTTTAATTTAATGAATTCTTGTGCCCATTTCTCAATCTCTGAATATGCGATGAAGAGTTTGGTTATTTGACAACCTGTTACTCCTCTCCATCTTTTATTGTGCTGGTCTCTTGCCCAGCCATTGATGCGATCTGATCAGATTCCAACTTATTCCCACTGCAGGTCCATGGAGGTTTTCCCTAGTCCCTAGTCTGGCAAGGTCATCTGCAATTAGATTTCCCTTATTGCCATTATGCCCAGGTATTCATAAAAGTAAAAGTTCCACCGGTCGCTTCCCTGCCAAATGGTCTATGCTTCATAGCAATTATAGACCAGCTTCGACTTTGTCGTTGCTGAATTCAGGACTGCCAATGTCGCCCTGCTATCCGAGTAGATACATACCTTCTCCTGGGTCCGACTTGTAACTAGCTCGGCCTGGAGTGCGGTAGTGTATTTGCCCAGGGGGAAGGTTTTATCTATCCCATCGCATCGCCTATACACCCCCGCTCTGTTCCCACTCTTGGATCCATCCGTGTACCAGATGTTTCCATTGAGCGGTATCCAGCTCGACCCTCCATCCAGTCGGTCTTACTGATGGGGGTGATCTTATATTTCCTGTCAAACAGGAAGTGGACATCCGTACTGTCAGAGGGCATCCATAGGAGTCCCTCCTCAGCTAGCTCTCTTGAGAGTCTATTCAGGTCCCTTACCTTCCTATTCATGTTTCCCACCCTGTTCATTGCCTTTGCGGCTTCCGCTTTCAGGTTGACCTCAAGAGATGGTATCCCCTTCGATCGGTGTTGATCTTGGGGCTCGGTTATACTTCTTAGAACCAATTCTCTTAGCTTGTTAAGTCGGCTGACTTCCGATTTTAAATAGGCTCTCTCCCACCAGACCAGTGCTGTATACGTTAGTCTGAGGTTGAGAATTGCCTCATATATCCATTTCATGGTCTCCTGTTTTACGCCCCAGCTATTACCAATGGACCTTCTCAGTTGCCAATAAGTGTTGCTGTGATCTTGGAAGATATGTGACTTAGATCTTTTGCTATGACAGTTTCCCGTCCAGGATTACTCCTAAGTATTTCACTTCGCTATTATAGGTTAGTTCTTGACCACCAAGTTTCAGCGGACATGTTCTGTTCCACTTATATTTCTTGGTGAACGCCATCACCTCAGTCTTAGAGGGATTTACCGAGAGTCCCCTATCCCTGCACCAATTCCCAACCTTGTTTAATGCTCCCTACATTATATCGAGAATCGGCTGCAGGAAAGGGCCCTTCGTTATTATTACTAAGTCATCGGCACAGCCAATTACTTGGTAATTCTTTAACCTTTCAAGCAGCTCATCTATTACCAGGCACATTTATTGACAGTAAGCTGTCCTGTTTCTAACTGTATCCAGAGCTATTTCTGTTGATTGACCAGCTTGATAAGCATACTGGCTTCCTTGAAGCGGTCTCTCTATTAGGACAGTATCCCGAAGGTACCTGTCAACTAATCGTTCGGCCGTCTTTAGTAAAAATTAAGTAGGGCTAATCGGCCGAAAGTCGTTAGGGGACGTGTATCCGACTTTGCCCGGTTTAGATATGAAAAAACCCTTGTGCCTAGCCACACTCTCGGGACCATCTTCAGTGCCAAGCTGGCCCTTGTGATCCTTATAAGCGGACCGAGGATTATCTCTTCTGCTTTCTGCAGAAGTACAAGTATGTAAGTGGATAATGTAATTAATAACTTGCACTGAGAGAGTGTTATTACTTTTGTATAATTATATTTATTATAAACTTATGCTTCGCCAAACTATTATGAGCCTGGGCTCGTATATTATGATACAATATTGAATATTAATGAATACTTGAATAAACGGAAAAACGGAAGGAGAAATGTGTAAATAAAAAAACTTACCAACACATGTCTCACTCGGTCTCGGTTTCTGACTTGCATGGAGACCAGTGCCAATAATGTAAATTTATCCCTAGGTAGTTTTCTGTGATAAAACCTTGACGCCTATCACTTAATAGTAGTTTACAGAATTAAAAAATGTTTTCGATGTCTACTGTCACCAATTAAAGTACAAGAAGTTAAGTATACAATGTGAATCTTTTAGCTGTACATATGTTTTTACCAGCAGTGTATGTTGCGTTCTGGACCACAATTACAAAATTTTTTCTTTAAAAAATAAAAACGAATTTTTGTAAAATTTTTATTTAAAACACCGCTGGTCGTCAAGCGCACTGTTACTATTCTACCAGAGAAATTTTGTTGTCAATTTATTACCGATTTCTCAGAATTATATATGAAAAATCTACAAGCCCGATTTGTTTTTAAAATACCAAAAGTACATTCTTTAATTTTTCTTATTATTTTTTTTATAAATATATTTTTATTTATAGATGTACTTAGTATAATTTTCTTATTACAAGTGAGTTGTTCGCTTTACTGTTCATTTCATCGCTATTGCCAAATAAAAAACTCTCATCTTGCCGATAAACGGAACGGCTACCTGAGCCTAGCCATAAAAACAAGCCAAGGTTATGTTTGGAGATTTTTTATTTGGCAAATAGCGACGAAATAAACTATTCATACATTTATTATTTTACTGTGAATTTGTATAAATAAGAAATATAGCACATGGTTTTAAAAGTCATCATTTTCAAGTACAATGAAACAATTGTTAATATCTCACATTTAAAGTAAAAATATTTTCGAAGATTAAAAATAAAACAGTAAATGAAGTTAATAAATGGGATAAAGAATTAAGCAAATACAAACTCATTTATTTACGAGTAGATAGATTTAGTGTCATGTACACTTAGAATACTTTAAAATAACATATATTTTCATACTGATTACAATAAAATTCTGTCTTGGAAAAATAAAAAAAAAATAGATATACGTAAAAAGTAATCTTAAACTTATTCATGAAAATAGCGGTACTGTAAAAAAATTCACTAAACCTATATTCTATAAGGAGACATCCTAAATATTCATTCAGTATTTCATTTCGTGGCCTTTTCTGCGTAAGACTTCTTCACATCTGCGTGGCATCGACTCTACTAAGTTTCGACATGGCTGAATATCAATGTGCTTCCACGTTGATTCGATGCTTTTCCAAAAATCCTCTTTATTTGTTGGATTTTCCAAAGCAACTGCCTTACTGCTCTACGTCCACCCACAAATTTCCAATTGGGTTTAAATCTGGCGACTGTGGTGGCCAGATCTATAATTTATTCTCATTTAACCAGTTTTTACAGGTACTTTACAGACGGTGTGCTTTTGATCTTTATCTTGTTGCAGAACCCACCATAATGGCATTTCCTCTTCCGTAAAAGGCTGCGTTGCATTCTGTAGAACATGAAGATAAACATCTGCAGTCATGGTTTCCCTAATCTAGTAAATAGGACCTACACCATACCACGAAAAGAGACCCAAGTCATTACGCTACAATGACTATGTGTAATTGTTTTTTGTGCACTTTGGAGCATATGCTTGTAGTGGGGATCTTCGTACGTGTGTTTCATTGATGCTGGGGTTAAGTAACATCACTTTTGTTTCACCAGTCCATAGTATATTGCGCCATTTTAATGATTTCCAATAAAAGTGTTCTCTTACAAAGGATAGCCTGTTAGCAATCTGTTTACAATTTAGTAGTGGAACCTTTCTAGACCGTCTTTATTTTAAATCTACTTTTAGTAACCTTCTCCTTATTGAAGAGGTGCCATTAATAGGTTTCATTAATTTTTTATTTGTGTTTATTTAACAAATGGGCTCTTTTTGCGAGACAGACAATGTGTCTATCTCCTGTTGTGGTAGTTTTACATTTTCCACCCTGATTTGTTTTTCTAATTTTTTTTTTCATTAGCAACAATTTTTGCAAAACAATTCAATACATTTTCAATGAACTTTTAAGTTTTCCCGGCATTTAACATGCTTAATATTAATTCCCGTTTTTTCTTGGATGAAATGTTCCCTCGACCCATATTTACTAAAAAATAATGACAAATAACAACACTGTTTTAATTAACTGTGTTAACTTACATGCTTATAAAGGATGGTCCAACCATAATGCACGATGTTAATTGTAAATAAAACAAAAAGTTTTCAGAGAATTATCTTAATATTTTTTATTATGATAGAACTATCTATGACAATTATGTGTGAAACAAAATATCGGCCAAATGCTCGCCACGGCTTCGGTGGCATTCCTCTATCCGATGGTCCATATTTTCAATGACTCTGAGACATAATTGAGGTTCAATGTCGTTAATGTGCCGAATTATCTCATCCTTTAGCTCTTGAATTGTTCTTGGCTTATTGACGTACACTTTTTCTTTTAAATATCTCCAAAGAAAGAAGTCCAACGGTGTCAAATCACATGATCGTGGCGGCCAATTAACATCGCCACGACGAGAGATAACACGGCCATTGAATTTCTCGCGCAAAAGTGCCATTGTTTCGTTGGCTGTGTGGCAAGTGGCACCATCCTGTTGGAACCACATATCGTCCAGGTCCATATCCTCAATTTCTGGCCACAAGAAGTCCGTTATCATCTCGCGATAGCGAACACCATTCACGATAACTGCTTGGCCGACCTCATTTTCGAAGAAGTACGGCCCGATGACGCCGCCAGCTCATAAATCGCACCAAACAGTTACTCTTTGTGGATGCATCGGCTTTTCAACAATCACTCGTGGATTCTCATTTGCCCAAATGCGGCAATTCTGCTTGTTAACGAATCCACTGAGGTGAAACTGTGCTTCGTCGCTGAAGATGATTTTCTTTGTAAAGTCACCATTCACTTCTGTCTGTTCAACCAACCATTCGGCGTATTGACGACGCTTGAAATTGTCAGTAGGCTTCAGCTCTTGAGTCAATTGAACCTTGTAAACGTGTAAATTCAAATCTTTATTCAAAATTCGCATCAGTGATGTTCGTGAGATGTTCAATTGTCGGGCACGACGACGAGTCGAGGTTGACGGCTCTTCTGCTACACTATCGCGAACAACAGCAATGTTTTCCGCAGAACGAACTGGGCGAGCATGCACAGGTGTTTTCACATTTCCTACAGACCCGGTTTGCTAACATTTGCGCACAATTCTCCCGATTGTGGACACATTTGGTCGATTATGCTGACCAAAAAAGTCACGAAGTGCACGAAATGCATTTTGATTTGAACGCCCATTTTCGTAAAAGGCTTCAACAATCTTAACGCGCTGCTCACTTGTGTACCTCTCCATGGTTGAATTTGTCAAACACTGAAACAAAGAAATGTCAAATTAAGTTGGGCAAAAAACTTGACGTTAAGGTGTGACTCACAATTAACATCGTGCATTATGGTTGGACCACCCGTTGTAAGAAAAAGTGTACACAATTTTTGGTACTCTCTATTTCTCACTTCAAAACACAAAACTATAATATCATTGCTATTTTAATACACGGTCTGTCAGGTCTTATTTTGTAACTGTTTACCGATAAACAGGGGGATCTCTTGAGATGCGGAATAGACACAATGTTACCAATCTAGGCTATTTGATACTCTTATAGGAAACTATTATTTGAGTGAGAACGTTAATATGTCAGAATAGATATTAAATATAATAGTTTGTAACTATGGTAATATTGCACTGCTATTTTCATGCACATAACATATATTATACACATCCTGTATCAGGGGGATGGCACTCCCTATATGTCACGCAGTGCGATCTTGCAATTACGTGTACAACGGCCGCCAGGAGTGCTGGTGGTCTTGCAGTCTCGTTTCCCCCTTTCTCTTACGTCGCTCACCTACAGTAGCAATAAACATAACCTCGCGTACATATAAACAAACGAGTCATCGCGAGTTGTGATCAATCTGCAGTGTATAAATATAATAGCGCAAAATGGAAGATCCGCCGAAATTAAAAAAACAAAATGCGTCGCGTGAGACGACGTTGCGTAGTGCCCGCATGCAATTACGAAAAAGAACGTTCCGTAGAAGGCGAAAGAGTGCATTATTTCAGAGTACCCTCAAAAGAAGAAAAATGAGAACTGTGGCAAAGTTATTTTCGGAATGATTTAACTCTGTTTGCCTTTTGCTTATTATTAATGTGTACTTTAATGACATGTAATAACAATGAAATTTTTGTTGATCAGGAACAATATATTAATCAGATTTTGAAAAGATTTAATATGCTTGAATGTAAGGAGATTCTAACACATATGGAAACAAATGTAAATTTAGTTAAGGTGCGCTCATAGTAGCAGTAAAGTTAACTTTAAAAAGTAAACAGTAAGAAGTTAGCATTAAGCATTATGGATTTAGAAGTAATGTGTTCATAGTTTAAAATAAGTTAAGAAGTAGTCATGCGCACTAAATTGAGCCTGCATTTGTTTTGACAATGTCAAATGTCAGATTCACGTCATTCTCGATTTATTTGTAGATTTGTTGTCGACATTAAAAATAAAAGTGTGAAGAAATTGAAGGTATTTTAAGGTAGAAAAAATGCAATTAGATGAAGATGAACTATTCTGAGTGTGATACGACTAGATCGCAAAAAAATACAGATATAACCTCAAAAACTGTGCTTAAAACAAACATAAACCATAGACTTAGCAAACAAATCACAGAAACAGAACTTACTGAACATAGAATTAAAAGAAATTCCCCGTAAATAAACGATTAATCACGATTTTATACGAATCAGTTATCAGTAAAACTTAAGAAACAAAAATTGGTCATTTCTTACTTCTTAAGACTAACGGCTTATTCCTTAATTTTTGCTTAAAATGCGCTATGAATGGCGCCGTATGAAACATTGTATTGAATTTTCTTACGTCTTGTGTTACTTTTTAAAGTTAACTTTACTGCTACTATGAATGCAGCTTTAAGGATGAAATTTGTAGTGATAGGTATCCTTACCAGCAGCTTATAGTCAGCCTAATGTATTTGGCTGTGTTAACAAGACCTGATATCGGTTTTTTTCTGTAAGCTGTCTCAATCAGCTTAATACATGCTATAATAAATCTCACTGGAAACAGGCAAAGCGCGTATTAAGATATTTACAAAGTACTAAGTCGTATGGTTTAAAATTCACTAATGGTCATAGTGATCTTTTAGGTTATGTGGATGCTGACTGGGCTGGAGACAGTAATGATAGGAAATTGCATATGGGAATAATATCAGATTATGTAGATCTACAAGGCAGAAATCAACTTTATAACTGCTTATACTATTGTTTTATAAGAATATTGATATAAAGAAATAGTGTACTGTATCCTTATTTATATGATATTTTTTATTTATCTTATTCATTTGTCTCTAAATATTCGTCATTCATTTAAACAAATTATTTAATAAATTTGGGTTTTGTGAAGCCACTAACAAATGTCTGTATTTTTTTACGCGGTGGCCTTTTCTCTTTTTCGATATTTAGGTTCTGTAAGAAATTACTGTACCATATTTATATCATTTATAAATGATATGAAGTATCAGATTATGTAGATCTTCAAGGTACATTCAAGACAAAAGGTGTCTTTTTATTTAAACAAAGCAAAAATTAATAAACATGTTTTGCGAGGCAGCAGGCCGCTGACAAATAGTTGTATTTTTTTACATCATAGCCTATTTTTTCTTTTAATTTTAGGTTCTGGAAGGACTAACATCTGGATGATTTGTGAATATCAGATTATGTAGTTCTACAACACCCAGTTCACACCTCGGCAATTACTTATACTATTGTGCTATTGATATCTTGGTATATTCCTCATTAACTTTAAACAAATCGTTTATTCCAACTACCGCAAGTAAAATATATAATAAATATTATGCAGTACATGAAACTATATTAAATATATTGAATACAATCAAAATAAATTTTGTTCTTATTTTATAATCCAAATCCCAGTACGTATTCCATATTTAATCATCATATATAGTGTGTCCACGGATGGACACTATATAAATGGTAGATCTTGAACATTTAGTGTAAATCAATTTTCTTATTTTCTTACCTTGTTTTACGAAGACAGAGTTCTTTCAACTAGCCATGAACAAAAATGGGGTATTCTATTAATAAAAGTAGCAATGACATTATAGCTTTTAAAACCACAACCTAAAAAAATTAGGGTAACTCTCAAAGTGGCATTATCCAATATATCGCTTGGCATGTCCGAGTGATTTAAAAAAAGAACCACCAATTTTATCGAATTTATACATTACTTTTCACGGTCATTGTATGTTCACATGTATGTCATAAACAGATATTTGTTGAAAAGAATTTTACTAATATATACTTAGGGGGAGCCCCTAGGCTCCCCCTAGGGGCTGTAAGACCTTGCAGTTGGTGGGGGGCTTTGTGGGCTGGGGTCGCTCTAAAGGGTCCATACTTGTATGAATGATGGCACCCTTAAATAGGGGTTGTCCAAGCGAATGGGAGTATGAACGAGGCGGCCCTGATAAAGGACCTGTCCATGCGAATGAAGGGATGTGGCTTGGCAGCATCCCGGGTATGGGCCCTTTTCGCGTTTACTCTTTTTGAGCTTACTCACTCGAGAGAGAGTCAGCGACAAACCCGGTTCACAACTAAGAAACAGCCCCCCATTCAGTCTGGTGAAACTGGTGTGAGCTACCTGTTGTATGGATATCAAAATATTTGATTTAAATGATGTGGCGCCATCTGTTGGTTGACTGGTGGAACTATTGAACCATGTAGGAGTTCCTTTTCCTCCCTCTTGGACAGTCATTTATAGTTAGTTGAATACAGTGTTTCTAAGTAGTCAGCACGTGTTTTATTTTACTTTCTCCCGGTTCTTTTTATCAGGTTATGGGCCCAGCTGCCCAGGTGCGTCTTTTCTGGTGCTCTGAATCGCGAATCGTTAAAGTAATCGTTTGAAACACAGTTGTGTGGACATAGAAACAGTATAGCATATCAAGTAAAATGGCCGTGAACTATTTAACGAGTGTGCCGAAACTAGTCGGTCGTGAGGACTATGACGAATGGTCGTTTGCTGTTGAAAATGTGTTAATACTCGAAGGACTAAGTACGTGTATTGAAGGCAGCGAGCAAGATTCTACGTTAATAGCTAAAGCGAAGGCCAAACTGATATTGACCATTGATGCTTCCTTGTTCCCGCATGTTAAAGATGCAAAAACGGCACAGGAGGTATGGATAAAACTGAAGAACCTCTATGACGACAATGGCTTTACGAGGAAGATAGGGCTTCTAAGAACCCTGATATCAGCCAGATTGAAAAATCACGATTCCATGGAATCCTACGTAAACCAAGTAGTCGAGACGTCTCAAAAATTGCGACGAACGGGTTTCAAGATAGACGAAGTATGGGTGGGGTCGCTTTTGTTGGCGGGACTTCCACAGAAATACTGTCCTATGATAATGGCGGTAGAGCATTCTGGAATTCTAATCACAACGGATTCGATTGGATATACACGAAAAACGAAATTATTGGATATACAATAAGGTTGGCGGCAGCAGTAATGGCGCGTTTGCGGTGAGTTCTAAAAGCAGAATGAAATCAGGATACCAAAACCGTGCTAGAGATGGCGACAGAGGTAGTACGTCGAACGAAAAATCGCTCACTTTAAATTATAGTCAAGGTCATGTCAACAAGAAAAAAGAGCTGAGTAATATAATTTGTTTTAAATGCAAGAAAAGCGGACATTTCATGTCAAAATGCCCAAATAAATCAGAAGGTGAATTTAGTGCTGTGTTTATCACAGGACAATTTAAAAACACCGATTGGTATGTAGACAGTGGCGCAAGTGTTCATTTAACCTCAAGAAAAGAATGGTTAAGAAATGAAAGAAGTCCGGATTTAACAGACATTGTAGTAGCTAATAAAACAAAGATTTCAGTTGAGTGTGCAGGCGATATCGAAATAAAAACTGTCGTAGATAGTGCAGAACATGATATTCTTCTTACCAAAGTACAGTTTGTTCCAGATCTAACCACAAACTTGTTGTCAGTTTATCAACTTGTCAAAAATGGAAATAAAGTTTGTTTTGATGAGACAGAATGTAAAATTTAGAGTTCTCAAGATGTGTTGGTGGCAACTGCGAGTTTAAATAACAATGTTTATAAACTGAATCTTGGAGAACAAAGCGCAGCTCTTTTGATTGGTGGTATTAGTAGCAAAGTTTGGCATCGACGTTTGGGACATTTAAATAGCAACTATTTAAATAAAATGTGTAAGTTAGTGGAAGGTCTCACATTTAAAGAACAAGCTAACATAAACATAAATAATTGTGAAATATGCTGTCAGGGTAAACAGACTCGTTTGCCATTTTCTAATAAGGGTACCCGAGCTAATGATAAGTTAGAACTAATACATAGTGACGTCTGCGGTCCCATGGAAACGACTTCCATAGGCGGAGCAAAGTATTTTTTAACTTTTATCGATGATTATAGCAGAATGTGCTTCATATATTTCTTAAAGACTAGGGATGAGACATATGAAAAATTCAGAGAGTTCAAGAATTTAGTGGAGAAACAGCAGAATAAACAGATAAAAACATTGAGAACTGATAATGGAGGAGAATATTGCAGCAAGGATTTTGAGAATTTCTTGAAACAAGCTGGCATTGTTCACCAAAAAACCAACAGTCATACCCCAGAGCAGAATGGTATGGCAGAACGTTTTAATCGTACTCTTGTCGAGAAGGCGAAGTGTTTGATGTTTGACGAGAATGTTAGCAGAATTTTATGGACAGAAGCCTGTAATACTGCATGTTATCTAAAAAATCGACCTGTTTGTGCAGAGATTTCCAAAACTCCGTTTGAACTCTGGACCGGTAAGAAACCTAACATTTGTCATTTAAGAGTATACGGTAGCATGGCTATGGTGCACGTACCAAAGGTAAAGCGGAATAAATTTGATAGAATAGCAGTAAAGCATATCTTGGTTGGCTATGATGAAAACACCAAGGGATATCGATGCTACAATCCAATTACAAGAAAATAATCAAGATGTGACGATCATGGAGAAGTCCAATGAGGCAACTTTTATATCTGATATAGCTGTAAACGATGATGCAGAAGTGTCAAATTCAGTGGGGGAAGAAATAAAGCGATATGCTTCACTCAATGACTCCACAACAGATGTATCACTTTGTGAAAGCTCTTCAGAAGTTGCAGATGGTGACGATAGTGACTATGTTCCAGAGAATATTGAGTCAGAAATTCCTGAAGTTGTTAGAAGGTCAGAGAGACCTAATAAAAGAAAAAACTTTGAGGATTATGTGACTTATTTAGGCGTGGGTAATATCAGCAAAGCACCTGTAATTACTGATGTTCCAGCAACTTGCAAGAGAGTGCAAGAGGCACTCTCCAGACAAGATGGACACGAGTGGAAGAACGTGATGATAGATGAGATCAAATCCTTTCAAGAAAATGAAATATGGGAGCTCGTTGATCTTTCAGATGGTGGAGCAGTCGTTGATAGCAAGTGGGTGTATAAAGTTAAGTGCGGTAGTGATCGTGTGAAAAGTTACAAAGCTCGACTGGTAGCGAAAGGTTATACTCAAAGAAAAGGTATTGATTATACGGAAACATTTGCTCTAGTAATGCGTCACTCAACTCTGAGACTTTTAGTAGCCTTAAGTGTACAACTTGATTTAAAAGTTATACACTTCGATGTAAAGACAGCTTTTTTAAATGGGGTTTTAAAAGAAAGCGTCTACATGAGGCAGCCAGAGGGTTTTATTGTAGAGGGTAATGAAAATAAAGTTTATAAGTTAAAAAGGGCAGTATATGGTTTAAAACAATCAAGTAGAGCCTGGAATGAAAAGGTAGATGAAGTTTTGTTAAATTTGAAATATAGAAGATCGGATTTTGAACCTTGCGTATATGTTAAAAGGAAAAACAATTTGTTAACAGTAGTAGCCCTATATGTAGACGACTTCTTTGTTTTCTCAAACGATTTTGAGGAAGAAAAATTTCTAGAAAATCATTTGAGTTTAAATTTTAAAATTAAAAATTTAGGAGAAGCAAAACAATGTTTAGGAGTTAGGATTGTAAGAAATTACCAAGAAAATTTCATAACCCTATATCAAGAAAGTTATATAGATGAAATTTTAGAAAAGTTTAACATGTCTGATTGTAAAACAGTTTCTACTCCACTAGATAATAGTATTAATTTAAGTAATGTTCAGGACGAAATATGTGATGTAAACTTACCTTATCAAGAGTTAATTGGAAGCCTAATGTATTTGGCCGTTTTAACTCGTCCCGATATTGCTTATGCTGTTAATTTTCTCAGCCACAGTAACAATTGTTATACTAAGTTACACTGACAGTGTGCAAAAACAATGCTAAGATATTTAAAAGTGCACCAAAAACTTTTCCATGAAATTTGAAAAGGATAGTTCAAATTTAACTGGTTTTGTAGATGCTCACTGGGGTTCAGATAAAGACAGAAAGTCTTATACTGATTATTTATGCAAGCTTTCAGGGGGATCCGTTTCGTGGAAAAGTTGTAAACAAAGAACAGTTGCTTTGTCAAGCACTGAGGCGGAGTATGTAGCTCTCAGTGAAGCAACAAAAGAGGCTATATATTTGAGGAATTTACTATTTGATCTGACAGGTCAACTACATTGTATTGAAATTTTCAATGACAACCAAAATAGTCAAAAATTAGCCAGTAATCCTGTTTTTCGTGATAGGTCGAAGCATATAGATATCAGATACCATTTTATACGAGATGTTGTTTCTGAAGAAATTATTGATATTAAATACTTGCCTACTAATGAAATGGTAGCTGACATCTTAACGAAACCTTTACAAAATGTTAAGAATGCTAAATTTGTGCAGGGCCTAGGATTAAGTATTGTTTAGAAAATGTGCTTAAATATTTCGATAAGTGGGGGTGTTGTATGGATATCAAAATATTTGATTTAAATTATGTGGCGCCATCTGTTGGTTGACTGGTGGAGCTATTGAACCATGTAGGAGTTCCTTTTCCTCCCTCTTGGACAGTCATTTATAGTTAGTTGAATACAGTGTTTCTAAGTAGTCAGCACGTATTTTATTTTACTTTCTCCCGGTTCTTTTTATCACTACCGAGCCTAATGGACTGGTTGGCTCTCAGGGAATACCGAGAGTCGCTATCGGTACCTCAGGAGCACCTAGTGCAACTCCTGAGTTTTAAGTCACCTTACCCCCGCATGCGGGGGTGGACCTTTATTTCCCTAGCTATTTGTGGGACCAAAAATGGAACCGTCAACCCAAAAAAAAATCTTGGAAGATAAGGAGGTCGAAAGCAGGCCTGTACCGTGGACGCCTCCATCCTCCCAGCCAAGCAGTTGCTCCACCGCCGATACTCAGGCCACACTCGGGACCTTGCCCTTGACCTCTATTGCGGCAGAGGGCGATGGGAATCTGAGCAAACCAGGGGCCGAAAGTGGTGTAACTGCCAAGAAAAAAATGATTCAAATTATTCAGATTAACTTGCATCGAAGCAAAGATGCCTCTTCTATTCTGCAGAGAGGTCTGGTTAATATGCACACAGGGATATCTATCATCCAATAACCTTGGGTGGTGCGGGGATCTATTAAGAGGCTGGGAAATTTCCTCTGTTACAGGAGTAGTAGTACCAATAGGCCCAGAGCCGGCATCGTAGTGAAGAACATCAACGCCATACCCTTGTGAAAATGGTCCACAGGAGACATAATGGCGGTAACTACGATGCTTGAAAAGGTAGGTAAGGTGGTCATAGCGTCAGCCTATCTACTATATGACAGCAGGGACAATCCGACACTAGAGGTGAAGGAACTTGTGGACTTCTGTCAAAAAGCCGACCTACCTTTGCTGATGGGATCTGATGCGAACTCACATCTTATCGTCTGGGGTAGCACGAATACCAATGGCAGAGGTATGGAGCTCATGTAATATCTGACAAGTACAGAGCTAGATATTTTAAATGTGGGAAATACACCTACTTTTCATCATGCTATAAGGGAGGAGGTAATTGACATTATCTTGGGCTCCAAACACCTGGCGAGATACGTGCGGAACTGGAGAGTCTCGGATGAACTCACACTCTCGGATTACTCTGCCATTAAATTTTATTTGGGAGTGGGGGAGCATGAGGAGACGAAATGGGTCCGTAACCCCAGATTCACGAACTGGGAATGGGAACAGTTTAAGTCGAATCTTCTAGTAACAGTTCGAGGGATCCCCTCCACCCCTCCAGAATTAGTGAGAGGGAAATACTGGAGGCGGCAGCCTTCCGACAGTAGAGGATTGATAGAAACGTATGAAGGGAACTGTACACCTAAACGAACTAGGCCGAAAGGCCAGGTAAAATGGTGGAACAATAAGCTGAAAAACCTTAAATATAAGGTAAGAAACCCTCTGAAGGGAGCCAGAAAACGTAACAGCCGTACAACCTGGGAGGACTATAAGACTGCCAGGGATCAGTATAGGGCTGAGGTTAGGGAAGCCCAAAGAAGTAGTTGGATTTCTTTCTGTAATGAGATAAATAAGGGAGCTGAACAAGATCCTAGCTCGCATCCCGGAAGCGAAACTGGGATCGCTCAAACTCCCTAATGGTAAATTCTCGGAATCGGATGAGGAAATCTTAGACCATCTCATCAAAGCACATTTTGCGGGCTTTTACAGACCGGAGACGGGAGACACTTCCGACCCGCTAGTAGGAGCATATAAAACCTGGGCGGTAAACCGAGAGGGGGACGACAGGGAACTTGTGAAAGAGATAGTCACATCGGCTAAGGTAAGGTGGGCTTTGAGGTCCTTTGATCCATATAAATCGCCGGGACTGGACGGAATTTATCCCGTACTTCTGCAGAAAGCAGAAGAGATAATCCTCGGTCCGCTTATAAGAATCGCAAGGGCCAGCTCGGCACTGAAGATGGTCCGATAACATTTTTGGATAATGACCGGGATAAGAGGGGATCGCCAAGGGACTACCCATGCGATCAGTTGCTGATGAGGCTCAAACCCATATAATATAATAATAATACATACTTTATGATAACATGTACGTAAAATAATATGAAATACTATAAAATATTTCAATACGAATACTATACTTAATAAATACTAATTGCCCCAGTGTTCATCATTTACCACCTTCAACTTGGTTAAATTTTTGTGACTTCACGGTAATCTAGCTAAAACCATTATAATTATTATTATTCTTCGTAGCGAGGATTTTGCTATCAATACTGTAAACAAAAAATGGCGAAAAAACGTTTTCATGTGCAAATTGTAGACGATTCCAATGAATTTGCCATAACGCGTCATATAGTTGTGCCGACAATTGCCAAGAGTGACGTCACATATGCGAGAGAACGTACTAGAAAAGGACGTCCATATACGCATTGGCTCACCTATGTATTTCCACCACGCTGTTTATAATGTAAAGTGAATGTTAACACGAAGAAGAAGAATGTAACTCAACAAGCTGCCATTTTTTTTTATTGTGAATTTACGGCGTACATGGAACAGGATAGTTAACCATGAGTGTGAATGAGAAAGGAATTTGTAGACTTTGTTTTAACATCACAGGAAATGATTTTAAAGTAATAGATGAAATTATGAAGGAATTATTGGAAGTGCTTTTATTCAATGCGGTAAGATTCGTGCATTCATATTTTATCTGTGATAAATATGTTAAATACCTTAAAATATTGGTAGTCATGTTATTTTAGGATATAAATACAATTGAAAGTCCTATCATTTGTCAAACTTGTGTCGCAATTGCTGAAAGGTCTTTTTATTTCAAATCACTGTGTATTGACACCGAGGAATTGATAGGATTTTTTGCTGTTGGCAGAGATCATACCGTAATTGAACTAAAGGATATATTCGAAGGTGATAAAAACGAAGAAGCACTCCCCAAACAAGATTTTGCTGTATGTCGATTCTGTATAAAGCATTCAGAAAAAAGTAACTTAGTCCCAATGAATAATTTAATGAAGGAAGTAAGTTATGTAGAAATGTTGTCAAAATATATGCCAGAAGTGGTAAGGTGTATGGTATTTTATTAAACGATTTGTTTACATATTTTCTGTTTTTAGGATCTTAGCATTACTCGGAATCCTTTAATTTGCGCATCTTGTAGAGATAGTATAGAGTGTTATTTCAAGTTTGTAAGGAGCTGTTTGGATACAGAAAATAAAATAGAAACATACCACAAAAATAGAAAATGGAAACACTACTTCAACAGGCACATGCCAACCCACAAGGCACCTTCTGAAATAAAAATGTACAAGTGTGCTCTATGTATGTATATGACGAAATGGAAATGCCATCTCAACAGGCACATGTTAACACACAAGGCACCTTCTGAAATAAAAATGTACAAGTGTGCTCTATGTGCACATACAACGAAATGGAAGTTCTATCTTAACAGTCACATGCTAACCCACAAGGCACCTTCTGAAGTAAAAATGTACAAGTGTACTCTGTGTCTGCATACAACAAAACGGAAGTCCAATCTTAAGAGTCACATGCTAACCCACAAGGCACCTTCTGAAGTAAAAATGTACAAGTGCGCTCTATGTCCACATACAACGAAACGGAATTACGAACTTAACAGGCACATGCTAATCCACAAGGCACCTTCTGAAGTAAAAATGTACAAATGTGCTCTATGTCCGCTTACTACGAAATGGAAGAGCACTCTCGACAGTCACATGCTAACCCACAAGGCACCTTCTCAAGTAAAAATGTATAAGTGTGCTCTGTGTTCATATATGACAAAAATTAAGAAATATCTCATCAATCACATGCTAACTCACAGGGCAGCTTCTCAAGTAAAAATGTACAAGTGTGGTCTATGTACACATATGACGAAATGGAAGAGAAGTCTTAACCGTCACATGCTAACCCACGGGGTACCTTCTTAAGTAAAAATGTAAAGTGTTCTATATAAAGAAATGATGAAATGGAAGAACACTTTCAACAGTCACATACTAACCCATGGGGCAGCTTCTTAAGTAAAAATGTACATGTGCGCTCTCTGCCATCACTCAAAATAAAAAGAAACGCAACCTCATCCATCATATGCCAGTGTACACAGGTCCCGCAGAAATAGGGATGTTCAAGTGTTCTTCCACAACAAAGTGGAAGGACAATCTGAGAAGACATATGTTAATCCACAACAATATCTCAGAGATAGAGATGTTTAAGTGTTCGATATGTAGTTATGACATATCGAACATAGACATGAGTGTAGTTTGAAGCAGCATACTTTCATCCATAACAACGTTTCAGGAATGGAAATAACAAGTGTACACAGTGTTCTCATGTAACAAACTCGAAGTACATCCTCAAGAGACTGTCTACCCCTCAGTTCGAACTTCAAAGCGAGGAGTGGACTGATTGAGGCTTCAGTGAACGAATTATAAATGCGACCATCTGTCACTGGTTTTTCACAACTCCGTAAATCGATAATTTGTTGTTTATCTAAATCATTCAATTCATTACCACGCGGCATAATAAAAGAAATAATAAAACAAACGTTCCATGTCACTAACACTTGCAAATAACTCTCTCAAATCTTTACTCAAAATTTGTATTGGTGTGCATTCTCGCTCACCGTTTAAATCAATCTGAGTTTACACATATTTACACATACGCTGCAGGACTGCTTGCCAAATGCATTCGAGAGCAATATCTATTAATAGCCTGTTCTCTGTTAGATAATATATGAATAAATGCCATTAAATGTCAATTTGGGTCCATACATTTTCAAGGGTGAATCAAATATAAACGAGACTTTTGGTCCTGGGCATGTAATAGTAATGCGTGAGGGTTCCCGCTTCGTGGGGTGTTGGGTAAAGATGTCGGGAGAGGGGAGAGCAGGTGGGCGACCTCGCTCGTTCCTTTCAGTGCCCGTCGTGACGATGTCTGAGCAGGAGTTGCCTTCGTCAATTGCGCAGCGTGTTATCATTAAGTTTCTCGTCACGGAAGGTGTAAAGCGAGCTGAAATCCTGACGAGATTGACTCCGCAGTTCAAGGAAGAGACACTGTCCCGAGTTAGAGTGTTTGCATGGCATTAAAAATTTGTGGAAGGTCATGAGAAAGTTGAAAATGAGAGCCATGACCATCACCAGCGACAACATCGTCCGCGTTCAACAACTTCTTGAGGGTGACAGGCGTCTGATCACCAATGAGATTTCATCTAAGGTTGGAATAAGTTATGGAAGCACTTTTTCGATCATCACAGAGGAGCTAGGGTTTCGTAAGGTGTGCGCAAGGTGGATCCCTCGCCTTCTGACAACAGCAGAAATTGCATCATTTTCAGGTGTGTGAGCATCTAGCGAAATTTCGGGAAGAGGGAGACTCGGTTCTTATGTTATCACCTGTGATTACCGCAGGACCATTATGGTCCTTAGGAATAAAAAAAATGTTTTATTCGGAGATTTTTATAATTTTCTTAGCAAGTTACATTATCAAGTAGTTCTTGTTTTAATATTTATTCCATGTATAAAATGCATATATTTTAATTACGTATCACATACACACATTAGTAATAATAATAATTCATGTTTCACTGGTTTCTCAATTTCCCACGCGATGTTCATCAAGTACTTTTAAAACATCGATGTTTAGTTGGCGATATTCGATGTTTAGGCAAATATCGATATCAACATCGATGGAGGCTATTAAATGTTGAAAAATATTTTTGTGTAGGTTTTTTAACAGACAGACGACAGACAATATAATATGACAGTAAAATCGACTGCAATGATGTAATCAACTACATTATTTGAGAAAATGGAAAGATAATAGCATTTTAATTATATAAAGTATAATGCAATAATCTATTAATACTATTAATAGGATTAGATAACGCTATTTTCTGTTAGGCTATCATTTTCGGTTTTAATTCGGAACAGGTGCAGAATGCCCTTTTACATACAAAAAAGGACAAATAGTCGTGTGCCTTTGTCGTTGGGAAATTTTGGTGCATCTAGAGTTTACTAATAATTGCACTGCAATTAATTCTCAATTTGGGTTTTGACAAACAGAAATTTGAGATATTTCGCTTCCTGTTACTCGCTTTACTCCTGATTCTATACAATTAATTAATATATTTGTATATCTAGCTTTAGCCGTGGGCTATAAGGCAAAGAATGAAATATTAATTTTTCGGCATATATGTGATATGCCGAATCATCAAGAACGATACATATGTATGTGTTAATGACAGACTACAATATAGATCCTGGGCCGCCCATCAAATGTAGTTATATTTGTTATATATTAACTATAACTATTTGCATTCGTATACCGATTATTCAAAATTTTTGTCTGTCAGCTATTTGAGATAAATCTTTCGAATTATTTGCGAAGAAGAAGAACCTAACCCTTTTAATAATCTACAGTTTAAAAAAAGGTCTTTTATTTTTATTTACTAATAATCAGGGATTTGTTGTAGTATAAACAGTTCATTATGATGAACGTAAACAAAATTAAGCTTTGCGGACTTTGTTTGCACGTTGGAGGAAGTGGATTTCGAGTAATAAATGAGATATTGATGGAAATGTTGGACGTTCTTTTGCTGAACGTGGTAAATCTTGGACACTTATCTTTAATAGAAACAAATTCAATTATGTGATATTAATTATAACGATTCATTTATATTTTAGGATCTTAATGTAATCAAGAACTCTTTAGTATGTTACAATTGTGTAGCAGCTATAGAAAGATCCTTTTGTTTTAAATCATCATGCATACATACAGAGAAACTGGTACTTTCTTTTGCCATTAGCAGAAAATTAAATCAACTTGAATTGGAGGATATATTCCAACTGAATGGAGATGAAACATTAATTAAGGATTTTACTTTATGTCGATTCTGTATAAACCAATTACAAAAAAATAATGCCTTCAACATGGAAAATTTAATAGATAAAGAATTACATATGGAGATGTTGCCAGTATTTATGTCAGAAATGGTAAGAGATATATATTTTGTACTATTATTTGTTCAAAAAATTGTTTTCTTATATCGTAGGATTTGGGCATTATCAAAAATCCTGTTTTTTGTACGAATTGTAAAGGGAATTTGAAATGTTACTTTGAGTTTATAACTTTACTTTTTAACACAGAGTATAAAAGTAGCCTAAGAAAGGATAACGAAGCCTCAGATATTAAAATGTACAAGTGTGTACTTTGTACATACGAGACTAATCGAAACTACAACATTAAAATGCACATGCTGACTCATAAGGACCCCTCAGAAATAGAAATGTACAAATGCACTACATGCAGTTATGAGACTAAGCACAAACGAGCACTGAAGCAGCATATGCTCACCCATAAGGACGCTTCAGAAGTAGAGATGTACAAGTGCATATCATGCACATACGAGACGAAATACAAGCAGGGCATGAAGCTGCACATGCTGATTCACAAAGATGCTTCAGAACTAAAGATGTACAAATGTTCGCTCTGCAGCTACGAGACAAAATACAAGTGCAGCATGAAGCTGCACATCCTAACCCACAAGGAGGCCTCACAAACAGAGATGTACAAGTGCACGCTGTGTAATTACGAGACGAAACAGAAAGCCCACCTCAAAAAGCACACCGTGGTCCATAAGGACACCTCGGAGGTGGAGATGTACAAGTGTTCATTCTGTACATACGAGACCAAGCATAAAGACTACCTCAAGAGGCACACGTTGACTCATAAGGACGCCTCAGAAGTGGAGACGTTCAGGTGTGCCTTGTGCGCGTACGTGGCGAAACACAAGGTAAACCTCAAGAAACACCTGCTGATCCACAGGGACGCCTCTGAAGTGGAAATGTACAAATGTCCAAAATGTAGTTACGAGACGAAACACAAACGTACTGTGAAAAGGCATATTCTGACGCACAAGGATGCGTCTGAAGTGAAGATGTACAAGTGCCCGAAGTGTACTTTTGAGACGAAATATAAGTCTACTGTGAAAAGGCATATGCTGAAGCATAAGGATGCGTCTGAAGTGAAAATGTACAAGTGCTTGAAGTGTACTTTTGAGACGAAATATAAGTCTAGCTATAAAATGCATTTAGTGACACACCAAGAGACACCGATGACTGATTTGTGTATAGTATAAGGTGTGTATCTGAATTGTACATATTTTCTAATGTTTAGAAATGTTTACTTCACATTTTTGTACATCTGACATACGAGATCAAGTATATGCTTGATTAAAGCTACATCACATGTGTATTATAGTCTAGTGGTAAATCTCTTTATTGTGTATAGACACTTGAGACAGGACACTTAAAAACGTTCCTCGCCAGGGACTTACCGTAGAGGGTGGTGGAGATCCTTTGCTTAATTAGTACTCCACTGGCTAAATGTTAATTCAGGTATATTTTGTTTAGAGCATCTCAAAGTATTGTAATAATTTATATAAATTTTTTTTTATCTAATTTAACATCAATCTCACAATTACATGATTATATATAGATGTTATGAAAATTTCGAGTAATACTACTATTTCTAAATATATATATATATATAAGAATTGGATGCAAATAAATAAATAAGATGATCCCCAGAAGTATCACTAAGATACTTGTACGGGTACAAAAAAAAAGTATATAAATGTAACCAAATCATAAATATAAATCAAGAATGCCACATAATTGAATACAAAATAACACAATATAACACAACATAAGGGAGTTGGATGTATTCTAATGTAGTGTCACCCATAGATTAATTATAGTATTTGACTGTTTCTATCTTAAAATTCAATTAATATAGGTATATGTTTTAGATATTAGATAAATAAGTATACATGCACAAAAACAACATGAACATACGTATATAAATATAGATAAAATATAAATAAATGTATAGATAAAATATAGCTAAATGTACAAATAAAATTATAAATAAATTAGTAAATAGTAAAATCAACCAAGAGGTACGTATGAATTATTATTTTTTTGTTTAAAATTTTTATTATACTTTATTTTATTTAATTAATTACAATAAAAATATTCATGAGTAATTTAAATCTTGAGGCAGTCATTTTATTTTACTGTATATAGAATTGACTTGTAATTACATAAAATTTTTTTGATCAACTAAAACGTGGAACACATTTCTGTCATAAATCAGTGTTATTAATGCTCCACGTGTCACTTAAAACAATACACTCAAATTCGTTAGTAAATCGACTTAAAAATACCTCCAATTCCTCAAAATTTTTTTGAATACTTCTGATATTCAGATGTGCTATTTTGAAATTTTCATTATCTATATTAATATTTAAAGCTTCACTAATATTTTCTAGTACCTCTGTGATGATTTTTTTTGTTTGGAAATCTCTAATAAAGGGGTCCATTTGTAATTCCGCAAAATTTAAACTTAGTATTATTTTAAGATTTGTATAATATACTTAGTAACGTGTGCTAACAAGAAGTACACAAAATTATTAATTACAAATAATGTTATATATTCATATACACACCTGTACATAAACATTAACAAGCATACATTCACCTAAATTAATAAATTAATTGAATCTTCATATGCAATTTAATATTGGATTAAAACAAACTATATTAGATCATAATTATTCAAATTAAATACTTCCTTTGACAAAATACATAGGCTATAATTACACTGAGACAGATTTAAATAGGATTTAACAAATTAACAATATATATTATTTACTGGAACTGAACCAGAACGAATTTTTATTTTATACTCTTTTATTTGTCTGGCAGTTTTTTTCGTTCCTCTTTTTCCCTTCACGTTATCTGTTGGAATGCCGGTTGTTGTAATCGGTGTGTTATCTAGGACTTCTTCCTGATTTTGAATTTCTTGCCTTAACCCAGATGTTGGGATAGTTGGAGTCTCTGAAGCGCTAATCGATTTTAATTGATATGTAATTTCGCTATCTTCAAAATCTTCTGATTTGGTGTATATATTTTGTTGTTTAGATGCGATCTATTCGTTTTAATGTAGCAGACGTTATTTTCGTCCTGCTTTGCAAAGCGAAGATGTTTCCTTAATATTTTGTTTTCTTCTCGTTGTTTAGGCGTCAAATCGCTTGCTATCGAGATTTGGCCAATAAGCATTGGCCAACGTGTAGAGGAACCTTTATGTTGTTGAATTCGAGTCTCCGGTTAGGGAACCGGTGAGTGAAGGTTAAGTGGAGTAAGAATATTGTCTGTGTTAAGTATGGTTGCATGTAGCAGCCTGGTTAGGTTTTTCTGCGTGAAATATGAATGAAGGTTGTATACTTGATGTATGTGCTGTGCACTCATTTAAGTTATACCTTTCCGCCTCGCGAGCGAGATAAGTGGAACGGCTCTACGGAACTTTTTGGGTGGTGAGACCAAAATTTAATGAACAGCGTCCTCGTGAGTGTGTCCAAAGATGCTAGCTCCGTTTGTGTCCAGCTTATGATCGTAACATATAAGTCGGGAATCGGGAAAGGAACCACGAAACCGCAAGGCGGTTATTAAGTAGTTCCCGAATAGCAAGGCTGTTACATAATCGCAATAGGAGACGACTACTCATCGAGCTAAAGCCCTGCCAGTCATTGAATTATACTTAAAAGCGATCGTCGATCCCTTTCTCGTGTTTCTGCACGTAATAAGTTCGAAACAGCTGTCTGTCGTTCGGTTCCCCTCCGGGACAGATATTGAATCTTACCCGTGGAGGGTTTTCTTTTCTGAAATCTTGTCTGATCGTGCAGAAACACGGGAAAGGGATCGAGGATGGCTTTTAGGTATAATTCAATGCCTGGCGGGGCATTAGCCTGAGGAGTAATTGTTTCCTATAGCGATTATGTAATAGCCTTGCTATTCGGGAACAACTTAATAATCTCCTTGCGGTTTGGTGGTTCGTTTCTCGATTTCCGACTTATATGTTACTGACATAGATCGTATCGATTTAGATGAATACCCCATGGACTTGATTCGACATTTGCCTTGGATCGGCGTACCGTGTACGGCACCGGTGAGAACTAATAAGTTCGAAACAACTGTGTGCCGTTCGGTTTCCATCCGGGACAGATGTTGAATCCTACCCGTGGCGGGTTTTCTTTTCTGAAATCCAGCTTATGATGCCAAAGTGTAGGTAGCAACCAGAAGGGTATAGGTATTCACTGCCTTAGCTTTGTTGATTCTAGATAAGCTGGATTTGAGTATTCCCGCGATTCTCTCCTTCAGCCTATCCTTTACTTTGTTTTTTATTGTTTTGTTATCCAGTGTGCACTTCTGGTCGACTCCTAGGTATTTACAGATTTCGTCCTCCTCCATACTTTCTATTTTGCACCTTCATCAATTGGGAACGACGACTGCTCCACTTATTTACCACCTTCCGTGTCATTAATTTTACATCTATCTAGGCCAATCTCTGCTTCTTGATGTTATCGGAATTTATTAACTATGTTTATTGGCATGCCAAGCTCCGTGCGGTTTCCTGCATAGAGCGTCAAGTCATGCGTGTAGAAGAGGTGACCAGTCCCCTGCACTGCGGTAGTTCGCTGGTAAATTACTGTCGAAGGGACGCTACTTGCCTTGCAGGTCATGCAGCGCGAAATTGTCGGTGAATTTGAACATAAATGTTTTTAAATTTTAATATATAGGTACGTAACGGATGATGTAAAATTAATAACAAAATGAATTTATAGGAAAATTATCTGAGCTACAATGTATTACGTAACGATTATTATTGTTTACCGTACAGGTGAAATTGAATTAGGTTAATTTGCAATTATAATATTGTAAATTGGGAGTAATCAAAGTATCATCGTTGAAGAGAAAATGAAGCTGTCTATTTCACTGCACATTCCTGAAAACAGAACACGCCACAACATTTCCAAGCGAGTCTTTTGACAAATTTTTACATGGCACTGCTCCCCTCTTTAAGCGAACAACTTTATATGGCCCCTGTGCAAAAGAAAAGGTGTATTTAGACTAATGCAATTATATTCATTACTTCGATTGAAATAACAATACAAAACTTTGAATAATGGCGAATCATAATAATCTTTTAATGAAGAAAATTTTTTAAAACCACTGAATTATTCTTCAGTTAGTTGCATGTCATTAAAGTACACTTGTAAAAAGCAATCAGAGTTAAATAATTCCGATCAGTACTTTGCGACAGTTCTTTTTTTTTTTTCTTCTTTTGAGGGTACTCTGAAATAATGCACTTCTTCGTCTTCTACGGAACGTTCTTTTTGATAATTGCATGTGGGCACTATGCAACGTCATCTCACAGGACGCATTTTGTTTTTTACTTTCGGCGGATCCTCCATTTTACACTATTATATTTATACACTGCAGATTGATTACAACTCGCGATTACGCGTTTGTTTATATGTACGCAAGGTTATGTTTACTGTTACTCTGGGTGAAGAACGTAAGAGAAAGGGGGAAACGAGACTGCAAAATCACTAGCAGCCCTGGCGGCCGTTGTACACGTAATTGCAAGATCGCACTACGTGACATATAGGGAGTGCCATCCCCCTGAGATAACTAATCCCTGTCGTGAAGAATGATGGCGCGTCTTGTGGAGAGAGCAAGAACTGTGAAAATAGATCAGCGAATTTTCGGGGAACGAATATGAGTGACTTGTATCAGTAATTATGAATTTCGTCACATCCCGGTGATTTCCAGTTGTGTGTCTTTTTGACGGATATCTATTAACGTGACCTGGTGTTGAGTCATTACTGGTACCTTTCGTGTTTTTTCTTTTCTTTTTTTATCCATGTAGCTTTGGTGTTGTGGGTCTGGGGCCTTTCCCGTATTTGATGTCAGAAGGTCAGTACTTGATCCGCATTAGGCGTAGGTTGTTGTTGATTTGCGCCATTGGGTTGGCGTTGCTTCTGTATCTGTCTATAAAACATTTTTGCGTTTTGCTTTGAACTTTCTGTTGTACTGTTTCCTTTCGTAGGTTTCTCTGTACCTACGTAGCCATTGAGCAGTGGCTTTTAGTTTTTGTTTGAGCAGAGTAAGGATCTCAGTGGTTGAAGTGGCTCAGAGTGCGGTTCTCAGCGTTACTGTAGATGTGTATAATATATTTCGCAGCATCTGTGAGTTTGCTCCTAGGTTTGAGTTAGCGTATGTATTACTGTGTTACCAGTTCTTGTTTCAGGCAATCTACATTTCTCGAGACGCGGGCCTTCCATGCTGGTTATTTCCCTTTACGTACTTTTATAGTTGTATTTAAGGGTTTTTGATTGTGCAAGTGGAGAATGGTTATGTTAAGTAGATGAGTCTGTGTAGGTCTTCTGTTGTATTTATTGTCGGGGTAATGTCTTCGAGTATAGAGTTACGCAGTACAATGCGGAGAAGGTGTTTGATGTTCTTATTTTGGGTAAACGGGGGGTTTTGGTGGGATCTAACCCGTCGTATAACGTATGGTGACAGCGGAAGTCCTCGTGGATGTCTCTTTCTTCTTTATCTCTCGGGCGTGGGTCCAGTGGTTTTCTCACAGTTCTCGTCTTACTTCTTCTCGGATGTCAGTTCGCATTTGGTGGTATACGATCCGGGTGAAGAAAACACATCTTGGGGGGGGAGGGGGTTGCAGGGGCGCGCTCCTGCAAAGCATCGTTTCCTAGTCGCCTTTTCAATCGTGTTCCTATATTCGCAATATCAGGTTGCTCAACTGGTAGATTCCCGCGTCATGCCTGACCGTCACGACACTCATCCAAGGCTAAGGCATTTTTATTGGGAACCTTCACTTTCACACCTAATAGGGGATTAACCCTCTAGGTGGTGAATGTCTGTTTTGGTCCGCGGGTAATATATTATTTCTCATCTATCCGTCGCATTGGTTGAAGCCGTTTCGGGCATTCCCCATCCGCCACCCAGGGGCCACGCTTCCGATGGGAGACAGACACGAAACCCCACACGGATTATTATAATTTAAGATTATTATCCACACATCTCGAAATTTCGCTTTAAATCTTTTTATCGTTATTTTTTTTATTACTGCATCTAAAGTACAAACAACAACTTTACAAAACAACAATAATTAACAAAATTTATACTATTTTAAGTTTACATCAAATGTAGTTATTTTTATAACTATTTATATATTATGTATGTTGATAATTCGTATTTTTATCAGTTTATAACTGTAGGCTTATTGGAATTAAAAATCATTAGCATTATTTGCGAAGAAGAAGAACCTAACCGTCTAAATCTACGGTGTGAAAAAGGTCTGTTTATTTTTTGTCATTTTTTAATTATTGGCAATCAGCGATTAGTTATTGTGCTATATACAAATAATTCATTACAATGAACGAAAATAAGCTTTGTAGACTTTGTTTGCACGTTGGAGGAAGTAGATTTCGGGTGATAAATGAGATATTGATGGAAATGTTGGACGTTCTATTACTGAACATGGTAAATCTTAGATACACATATTTAATCAAAACAACTTCACTTACGTTATGTATCTTAATTATAGCGATTCGTTTATATTTTAGGATCTTAATGTAATCAAGAATTCTTTCATATGTTGCAATTGTGCAGCAGCTATTGAAATATCCTTTTCTTTTAAATCGGCATGCATACATACAGAGAAAAGAATACTTTCTTTTGCCGTTAGCAGAAGATTGGGTCAAGTTGAGTTGAGAGATATATTCCAGGAAAATGGAGACGAAATGTTAATTAAGGATTTAACTTTGTGTCGATTCTGTATGAACCAATTAAAACATAATGATGTTGTTACCATGGAAAATTTAATGAACACAGAATTACATATGGAGATGTTGCCAGTATTTATGTTGGAAATGGTAATATATTCTTTGTACTGTTATTTGTTCAAGCAATTTTTAATTTATGTCGTAGGATTTGGACATTATCAAAAATCCTATTTTTTGTACAAATTGTAAAGGGGATTTGAGGTGTTACTTTGAGTTTCTAAATAACTGCTTAAATACAGAAAAGAGGATAAGGATAGATGGGCAAAATAGAGGTAACACGGTACAGCATATGTTAAGCATTATTTCTCGTGTTATTTTTTCAGGTGAGCCGATTGGAGGAGGCTTGACTACAGTAAAGGATATACACCATGATCAATTAATGAAAATCGAAAAAGAAGTAGATATTAAAGACAAGATCGAGTCAGAAGTAATGTTAGATGGATATGAAAACAGATGTTTCCATAAGAAAACACAAATTCAAGGAGCTACTTCCGGAGCCATAATGTATAGCCGCAACGCAGAACAAGAGAACCTTATAGACTCCATACCAAAGCAAAACTTTACTTCTGAAACACAAATGTACAACTGTGACATATGTACCTTTAACGCAGAGCATAAAAGTAACCTAAAGAAGAATAACGATACTTCGGATGTGAAAATATACAAGTGTGAACTTTGTACGTATGTAACCAATCGAAATTACAGCTTTAAGTTACACTTGTTGATTCATAAGGACCCCTCGGAAGTGGAAATGTACAAATGCACAACATGCACTTACGAGACAAAGCGCAAACAGGCACTAAAGAAGCACATGCTCACCCATAAGGACACTTCGGAAGTAGAGATGTTCAAGTGCTTATTGTGCACATACAAGGCAAAATACAAGCAGAGCTTGAAGCGCCATATGCTGAATCACAGAGACCCTTCAGAATTAAGGATGTACAAGTGTGCGGTGTGCAGTTACAAAACAAAACACAACGCCCACCTTAAAAGGCACATGATGGTCCATAAGGACGTTTCAGAAGTGGAGTCGTTCAGGTGTGCCTTGTGCGCGTACGTGGCGAAACACAAGGGCAACCTCAGGGAACACCTGCTGACCCACAGGGACGCCTCGGAAGTGAAAAAGTACAAATGTCCCCAATGTAAGTACATGACGTCGAAAGAATGCACCTTGAAGAGGCATATGCTGACGCACAAGGATGCTTCGGAAGTGAAAATATACAGGTGCCCGAGGTGTACCTTCACGACAAAATATAAGTATAGCCATAAAAAGCATTTAGTGACACACAAAAAGCCACCGGGTATTGATTTGAACTAGTGTGTGGTATAAGGTGTGTCTTCAAGTTATACATATACTTTTATGGTTATTGTCTACACCTTTATTCATTTTGTAATGTTTAGAAATGTTTGCTTCCGATTTTTACATGTCTAATATACCATATTAAATACGCACTCGATTAAAGTTGCACCACACCTGTAGTGCACTCTGTGTTAAATCTCCTTATTGTATTTAGATAAAACACTTAAAAGCGTTTCTCGACAGGGGCGTGTCGTGGAGGGTGGTGGAATTCCTCTACTTAATTATGCACTGGCAAAATGCAAAATGTTAATTCAACTATATTTTGTTTAGAACACCTCAACGAATTTTTCTATAAGTCATGTTTATACAATTCATATATTATATTATTCATTAGTTATTACACAAAATGGGCAAACAGTGAATTATACAGGATGGATCATTTGTAATTGAACATACACTAACTGGTTAATTTTTGACTTAAAATATAGAGATTAAAACCAATATGCTTAAATTTTAACTTTAACTCTCTGTATCTCATTAGGGACAGACATTTTGGTCTAAATCGTTATATTTTCAAATTAGTGGATATCTATTTATTAACATACAATAACACTGTTACCTTAAAGTCATTATATTTTGCGTTAGTTCCTTCAAAATTGGAATAATGTAGCCTTAGTTGGTATCCTCGATATCTAAATCACATTAGTCAACTTGAAAATGTTCAACGGCGTTTCTTGAAGTATCTATCATTTCGCATAGACAGTTACTTTCCAGTAAGAGATTACGACCATACTTTGCTTCTACAAAGATTTGATATCCAGTCATTGAACACTAGAAGTGTGCTTACCAGCCTCTCATTTTTATTTAAATTGTTCCACAATAGAATAGATGCACCCTCATTGCTAAGCATGTTCAATGTACGTATACCTAGACTAGGCTCTCGAGAAGAAAGTATGTTTTATTGCCAGCCTGCAAGAACTAATGTACTGTTAAAGTCACCAGTGTTTGTCACTTGTGATTTGAACAATTGTACTCGTAATGAGTTACTGTCTATAGGGAAACAACTTTTTACTGTCCTGTAAATTATATGCTACTGAAGTAATCGATTGTATATTTATATCAAAATTATTTATATGTTAACCTTCTGTTATTTATATTTCTTTTTTTAGTTATGTACTGTACACATATAAAAGGTGGTCCAACCAAAACGCACGATATTAATTGTAAATAAAACAAAAAGTTTTCAGAGAATTATCTTAATATTTTTTATTATGATAGAAGGATCTATGACAATTATGTGTGAAACAAAATATCGACCAGATGCTCGCCACGTCCTCGGTGGCATACCTCTATCCGATGGTCCATATTTTCAATGACTCTGAAACATAATTGAGGTTCAATGTCGTTAATGTGCCGAATTATCTCATCCTTTAGCTCTTGAATTGTTCTTGGATTATTGATGTACACTTTTCCTTTTAAATATCCCCAAAGAGAGAAGTCCAACAGTGTCAAATCACATGATCGTTGCGGCCAATTAACATCGCCACGACGTTAGATAACACGGCCATTGAATTTATCGCGCAAAAGTGCCATTGTTTCGTTGACTGTGTGGCAAGTGGCACCATCCTGTTGGAACCACATATCGTCCAGGTCCATATCCTCAATTTCTGGCCACAAGAAGTTCGTTATCATCTCGCGATAGCGAACACCATTCACGGTAACTGCTTGGCCGACCTCATTTTCGAAGAAGTACGGCCCGATGACGCCGCCAGCCCATAAACCGCACCAAACAGTCACTCTTTGTGGATGCATCGGCTTTTCAACAATCACCCGTGGATTCTCATTTGCCCAAATGCGGCAATTCTGCTTGTTAACGAATACACTGAGGTGAAAGTGTGCCTCGTCACTGAAGATGATTTTCTTTGTAAAGTCACCATTCACTTCTGTCTGTTCAACAAACCATTCGGCGTATTGACGATGATTGAAATGGTCAGTAGGCTTCAGCTCTTGAGTCAATTGAACCTTGTAAGCGGGTAAATTCAAATCTTTATTCAAAATTCGCATCAGTGATGTTCGTGAGATGTTCAATTGTTGGGCACGACGACGAGTCGAGGTTGACGGCTCTTCTGCTACACTATCGCGAACAACAGCAATGTTTTCCGCAGAACGAACTGAGCGAGCATGCACAGGTGTTTTCACATTTCCTACAGACCCGGTTTGCTGAAATTTGCGCACAATTCTCCCGATTGTGGACACATTTGATCGATTATGCTGACCAAAAAAGTCACGAAGTGCACGAAATGCATTTTGATTTGAACGCCCATTTTCGTAAAAGGCTTCAGCAATCTTAACGCGCTGCTCGATTGTGTACCCATCCATGGTTGAATTTGTCAAACACTGAAACAAAGAAATGTCAAATTAAGTTGGGCAAAAAACTTGACGTTAAGGTGTAACTCACAATTAACATTATGGTTGGACCACCCTATATATGTATTTATTTGTATTTTTTGTCCTATAAATGGATTTATCTGCTGGGCAATAAAGGAATTATTATTATTATTAACAAGACACCCTGTACGAGGTATGGCTAGAAAAAATCCGGACTGGTGCTGTGAGACATTTTACAAATTATTTTCTTCCACAACGATTTTGTCTCCCGCTATATACGCCCCTCCTCGATCCCTACACCGCTCCATGCGACTTTTCCACTGGTCAAAGCAGTGTTGAAAATCATTTTCTGAAAGCTGCTTCATGACGTCCGTTGCTTTCTTTTTTACCTCCTCTACTGTAGCAAACCTTATTCCCTTTAAAGCAAATTTGACTTTTGGGAACAAAAAAAATCAGACGGGGCCAAGTCAGGTGAGTAGGGCGGATGTTCTAACACGGGGATCTCATGGTTGGTTTTCTTCTTACTCGTTCACGAAGCGTGTTGAACACCTCTTTGTAGACTCTTGGTTGACAGTTTGACCTTCGGGTACCCATTCAACATGCACAATCCCTTTGATGTCGAAAAGAACAATCATCATCGCTTTGAACTTTGACTTGCTCATGCGTGTCTTTTTTTTTTGTCGTGGTGAACTGGGACTTTTCCAATGCATCGACTGCCGCTCTGTTTCTGGATCATAGGTAAAAAGCCATGACTCGTCACACGTTATCACTCTCTCCAGAAACCTAGGTTCCCTTTCAATGGTCTTCAAAAGGTCATCGCAAATGTTCATCGACGAAGCGCGAATGCACACTAGTACAGTTTTATGTTGCGGACAAACAAAACAACCTACGACCTTGAAATTTTAGTGGTGGATGGGGGAAATATCACGCCACGTTGTCGTGCATCGGTGAAGCGTGACCCTGTTGCCATTTAGAGACAAAATAATCGGTCCGGTTTTTTTCTAGCCATACCTCGTATACTGCATTTTTGTATTTATTCAATATTTTAATATGACAAACAGTTGTTAAACTTTTACATTATAATACTCTTTAAATAAAAATTTAGAGACATTTTTTGTACGCAAACAACAAAAATATGCCGCTTGTATGATTTTTGTCTTACTTTTAAGATATTCGTACTGAACTGGCAATAATGTATTTCTCTGAGTGTTGATCTGCAGTAATTGACTTGTGACGTGGTGTTCAGAACATGTTTGACAAACGTCTTTTTTTTTTCATATTTTAATAGATCAAAGTCATCAAGTATGTACTCGATTAAAGCTACATCACACATGTAATGTACTCTATTGCCAAATATCCATATTATATTTGGACAATATAATATGGATATTTCAAAATAAAACTTAAAAACGATTTTTACTATTGCCAATGGCTCACCATAAGGGAAGTAGCGAATTTCCTCCCCTCCTTAATTTGTGCGCCACTGGCAAGATGTTAACCAGGTATATTTTCCTTAGAATAACTCAAAGTATATTTTTCTTTCTATAAATTGAATACACCTTGTACCAAATTGTATATTCATCAACTATTACACAAAGTATTGAGAAGAGAATTATACAACATGAATCGAGACAATTGAACTTACATTAACTGGTTAATTTATTACTTAAAATATGGAGATTTTGAGCAATATGCTTACATTTAAACTTTATCTCATTAGGAGCAAATATTTTTCTTTAATATCTTGGTCTAATACTCAATATTTTAAGTCAAAGATTATCCAGTTACTGGATGTCGATTTAGTAATGATAATGAAACACCTATATTGTATTTTTTTATATTTATTCAAAATTTTAATGTAGAAAGAAGTTCTCAAACATATACAATAGAGTAATATTTAAATAAAAATTAAGAGACATTTTTTGTTCCGTACCGAACTATGTTCCTTCCTACCTGCCATCCCATTCCCTGTATCCTACCCTACGCCCATGTGCGAGTGCCGCCCATGCATATAGTTTAGTGCGGCCAAGCTGGATCGCAGGTGTTGACAGGAAGAGACATATCGACTACCGATATGTATATGTACAAAGATATCGTGCAAATCCCGGGCAAGCCAACATATCTATATATCAAAGTAAGTCCCGTTATTCACCTATTATCCGTATTAATTATCCCTGGTTATGCAGGTGGTCCTTCAAGTTCAGTATCAAACATCATTACATATTCTCGATTTCCAACTTATATGTTACTGACATAGATCGTAACGATATAGATGTATACCGCGTGGGTTTTAGTCGGCATTTGTCCTGGATCGGCGTACCGTGTACGGCACTGATGAGAACTAATAAGTTCGAAACAGCTGTATGTCGTTCGGTTACCATCCGGGACAAATGTCGAATCGTACCCGTGGCGGGTTTTATTTTTTGAAACCTTGCAGAAACACAAGAAAAGGGTCGAGAGTCGTTTTTAGGTATAATTCAATGCCTGGCGGGGCTTTAGTCCGAGGAGTAGTTTCCTACAGTGATTATGTAATAGCTTTGCTATTCGGGGACTACTTGATAACTGCTTTGCGATTTTGGTAGTTCCTTTCTCGATTTCCGACTTATATGTTACTGATCATAACATACATATTTCATTATCATTATCAAGTATCATACATAATTTATTGCTTCTTCGAGACCGGATTTATCATAAACATTTAATTCTATCAATTATCACACATTTTTGGTGTCTGAAAAAACGAGAATGTGCTGCTTATATGGTTTTGCCTTATTTTTGAGATATTCATAATGACCTGACAACAAGGTATTTCTCCGATATGGCATTCGTCACATTAGGTCAGCGGTAATCGACTTGTCACGAGATTTTAAGGACAAACGAGTTTTTTAATTATATATTAATTATATGTATTTAACAAACGGGTTTTTTAATTACTTTTTAAAAGATCAAAGTCATCAAGTATGAACTTGATTAACTTTGCATCACACGTGTACTACGTGTAGTGTACTATATTGTCAAATCTCCATATTACATGTGAACAAGACAATCATTTAAAATCGTTCCCCACTATTGTTAGTGGCGGAATCTCCCCCATAAATTGTGCGCTATTGGCCAAGTATTAATCCGGGTATATTCTGTTTAGAATGACAGAGTATGTTTTTTTCTGTAGATTAAATAACACTTTAACTCAAAGTGCAAATTGTATTTTATTTATTATTAATTATACAAAGTATTCAGAAGTGAATTACACAGCATGGATGATTGGTGATTGAACATACACTAATTGATTATTTATGACTTAAAATATAGATATTTTTATCAATTGCTTAAATTTTAACTTTAACTGTATGTGTTTCATATAATACAAACATTTTACATTTTGGTCTAAATCTATATTTTAAGTCGACGATTTCCAGTTTGCCCATTTATCAATAAGACGCCGTATATACTTCAATTTTATATTAATTGAATATTTTAATACGGTAAAAAGTTCTCAAATATGATAATAATGCTCAAATCAATTAAGGGACATTTTTAGCGTTTAAAAAATATGCTGCATGTATGGTTTTTGTTTTATGTTTTAGATATTCATATTAAACTGTGTATTTCTAACAGTGTATTTCTCTGATATGGAATTTGATGGATTTTATCAGCAATAATTGACTTGAATTGAGGAAGTGACGCTATTTTAAGGACATTTTTGGCAAACGTTTTTTTTTTTATTTTTTGAAAAATAGGTCACTGGTAAAAATATATGTATGTACAAGTCTGACTGACTGTATCACAAAGCAAGACGAGGAAGTGATATACTTCAAAGTTTAAGTGTATTATTTCCTCCATTTTTTTTTTATCACAAGTTAGTCCTTCGGTTATCGAATTCTCCCTCTTCTCTGAATTCTTCCTCTAAAGCAAGAGCTTGAGGTGGTTTCTCCTAACCAAATGTATGCGAATACATTTTTTTACAGAAATTATTAGAAAAATGTTATTAGTGTCGCCTATATTGTGTGGTGTTTTCTAATTTTCGTCAGACAAACAATCGACAATTTTGAGAAGAACTATTACAAAGATCGATCGAGAGGAGACGCTGAGGCACCGACTCACCGTTCCCACGTGTACTAATATTAAAGCAATAATTCATATTCAAAATAATTTAATTTGTAGAAAATAATGTATATTGCCATACCTATAAGTTTTGTCAAATTTGTACAATAAATATCTATTATGAAGAACAATGGAAGATATACAAAAAACCAAAGTGCTTACACATACATAACTTGCAGACGTCAGAGAGACTGTAAGCCGCTTACAGATAATGATTTTCTTTTAATATCGTCACATGCAATGGGGTTGCGTGTGAGAAAATAATAAGTAAACATTATCAAAATCAGTCAGTACAAACGCCGCATCATAAATATATGACCGCATTTTATATATTGCATTTTGTTTAAACTATCACTATGTAATAATAGTAATCTGAGAGCGACGCGTACAACGTAGCGGCTCACCGCATACACGCCTAAGTTTTTCACTTTTAATGCATCTTTATTTGCTGTTATATACGAATTTAACAGCGCCATCTACCGTTTCGTGATTTGCCCAGTAACATCAACAAAAACTAAACTTTATGACACCGCTGTTACCCCTGTTTCATTTATTATCCTTCTAGATTTCTTATGTACCCGACTTAGAGGCCGTAGTGGCAACTCTTCATTTTTTTCATAGTAGCTTTGCACAGATCACCAGTAAACATAGATTAATACATTCCTCTTTTCTTGACCGTGGCCGTAGGTATAATACATAGTTCGCTAGTCTTAACCGTCTTAACATTCCACTCATTAAAAATGTAGAAAGACGCTCTCAATCTTGACATTTCGCTTTAAATCTTTTTATTATTATTGATTTTTTACTGCATCTGCAGTAACTTTACAAAACAACAATAATTAACCAAATTGATACTATTTTAGTTTATATCAAATGTATGTACTTTTACAACTACTTATATTTATTTGTATGTTCATAATCCATATTTTTATCAGTTTATATTATGTAGGCTATTTGGGATAAAAAATCATTAAGATTATTTGCGAAGAAGAAGAAGAAAGAAGATAACCTTTTAATTTACTGTGCGAAAAATGCTTTATTTATATTTTGTCCGTTTATAATTATTTATTAGCAATCAGCGAGTTATTGCGCTACTTACAAACAGTTCTGTACGATGAACGAAAACGAAAATAAACTCTGTAGACTTTGTTTGCACGTTGGAGGAAGTATATTTCGAGTGATAAATGAGATGTTGATGGAAATGTTGGACGTTCTTTTACTGAACATGGTAAATCTTAGATACTCACATCTAATAAAAACAAATTCATTTACGCTGTCTTATTAATTATAGCGATTCGTTTATATTTTAGGATTATAACATAATCAAGAATTCTTTCATATGTTGCAATTGTGCAGCAGCTATTGAAAGATCCTTTTGTTTTAAATCCGCATGCATACATACAGAGGAACTGGTACTTTCTTTTGCCATTAGCAGTAGATTGTATCAATTTGAGTTGATGGATATATTCCAAGAAAATGGAGATGGAACATTAATTAAGGATTTCACTTTATGTCGATTCTGTATGAACCAATTAAAAAACAATAATGTTGTCACAATGGAAAATTTAATGGACACAGAATTACATATGGAGATGTTGCCAGTATTTATCTCAGAAATGGTAAGAGCATATATTTGGTAATTAATTACTTTAGAGTAAAACTCTCAAATCCTCACCAAATTTTGGCTGTCCCCTATTTTCTGGGGTGTTGAAAATGAATCAGACTAGGCAGTTGGACATTGTTTTTGAGAAAACGAATTTTCTATTTTCCGCACATGACCACTTTTCCTTACCAATAACTTTCACTTTACGTTACATGAATACCTAATATTAATGTAAGTAGATGCTACAACACTTGCTTTATATATACATATATCATACATTAAAACCGTCATAAAACTTATTATTCATTACGATTTCCTTGTATGATGTGTATAAAAGAAGTGTTGTCATGTAATTTAGTAGATATTAGGTACATATCTATGATATGTAAATTGAAAGTTATTTGAGAAGAAAGTGGTCGTGAGATTCATTTTCAGCGTCCTTGAAAATGGGGTCTTGCCAGACTTTGGTAATTGGCCAGATTTTTGTTGTAGGACTTGGGCATTATCAAAAATCCTGTTTGTTGTACAAAGTGTAAAGGGGATTTGAGGTGTTACTTTGAGTTTATAAATAACTGCCTAAATGCAGAAAAGAGGATAAGTATACATGGCCAAATTAGAGGTAAGTACACACAGTACAGTACCTGTTAAGCATTATTTCTCGTTTTATTATCATTTAAGGTGATATTATTGGAAGAAACTCGACTACATTAAAGAACATACACCATGACGACTTAATAGAAATCGAAGAAGAAGTATTAGACATTAAAGACGAGATGGAGTCAGAAATACTGTTAGATGAATATGAAAACAGATGTTTCTATAAGAAAACACAAATTCAAGGAGCTACTTCTGGAGCCATAATGTATAGCCGCAACGCAGAACAAGAGAACCTTTTAGACTCCATACCAAAGCAAAACTTTACTTCTGAAACACAAATGTACAACTGTGACATGTGTACCTTTACCGCAGAGCATAAAAGTAACCTTAAGAAGAGAAGCAAAGCATCGGATGTTAAAAGGTACAAGTGTGTACTTTGTACATACAGGACCAATCGAAATGACAGCATTAAAAGACACATGCTGACTCATAAGGATACCTCGGAAGTAGAGATGTACAGATGCACAACATGCACTTATGAGACAAAGCGCAAACAGGCGCTAAAGATGCACATGCTCGCCCATAAGGACACTTCAGAAGTAGAGATGTACAGATGCTTTTTGTGCACATACAAGGCGAGATATAAGCAGAGCTTAAAGCGGCATATGCTGAATCACAAGGACCCTTCACAACTAAGGATGTACAAGTGTGCACTGTGCAGTTACGAGACGAAATACAAGGCCCACCTTATAACGCACACGGTGGTCCATAAGGACGCCTCAGAGATGAAAATGTACGAGTGTACGTTCTGTACATATGAGACCAAGCATAAAGACTATCTCAAAAGGCACACGTTAATCCATAAGGATGCCTCAGAAGTGGAGACGTTCAAGTGCGCCTTGTGCGCGTATGTGGCGAAACACAAGAGTAACCTCAGGAAACACCTGCTGACCCACAGGGACGCCCCGGAAGTGAAAAATTATAAATGTCCCCAATGTAGTTATAAGACGTCACAAAAATGCGCCGTGAAGAGGCACATGCTGACGCACATGGATGCCTCGGAAGTGGAGATGTACAAATGCCCAAAATGTACCTTCGTGACGAAATATAAGTTTAATCAGAAAGTGCATTTAGCGACACACAAGGAGACACCAGGTTTTGATTTGGATTATTAGTGTGTGGTATAAGGTGTGTCTGTGAGTTGTACATATACTTCTATTGTTGAGCATGTATGTTGTACATATACATATGTTCAGTTAAAGTTATATCATATTTGTATTGTACCCTATTGCTAGATCTCCTTATAGCGTTTAAACAAGACACTTAAAAACGTTTCTCGCCAAAGGCTTACCGTAGAGGGTGGTGAAGTTCCCTCACTCAATTTGCATGCCAATGTCTAAATGTTAAATAAAATATATTTTGTTGACATCTTTCCTTTTATAAATTTAATTATGCTTATATAAATTGTTGATTATGTATGCACTATGTATCATCATCATCATGAGGTCATCAGTCCTAAGACTGGTTGGACGCTAACCTCCAGCTTCTCCTACCTTGTACTAATTTACGCATTTCGCTAATTTTGCTACAACCTACATCCCTTACTGTTTGCGAGCAGTAGTCTAATCTAGGCCTACCTCTGCCTTTCTTCACTCCTATTTCTGCCTCCAAAATATCAGGGACTATTCCCCCATGTCTTAGCAAGTGGCCTACCATTCTATCTCTTCTCTTCTTTATGTTTTTCCACATACTTCTTTTCTCGCCGACTTTCTCCAATACTTCTTCGTTTCTAAGCCTATCAGTCCATGGTATTTTCATCATTCTTCGGTAACACCACATCTCAAAAGCTTCTAATTTTTTCATACTTGCTTCCCCTACCGTCCAGGTTTCGCAACCGTATAGTGCCGTGCTCCATACATATGTTTTCAAAAATTTCTTCCTTATTTCTAAGTTTATTACCCCCGAGCATAAAAGTGCTTTCTTTTTGTTAAAAGCTACTCGACCCTGCGCTATTGTTTGTTTTATGTCTTTATCGCTTCTTCCATCCCAATTTATTTTACTTCCTAAATAAGTGAAGTCTTTAACTTCCTCCAATCTTTCATTATTAATTTGTACTTTCGTTTTTGCTCTGCTCTCGCGCCCTCTGCACACTAACACTTTAGTGTTGTTTTTATTCACCCTCATTCCGTATTCCTCTGTCAACACTGCCTCCATTTCGTTCAATGCTGATTCTAATTCCTCCTTACTAGATGCTAATACTGCTATGTCATCCGCGAATCTCAGCATTTTTAATTTCTGTCCCTGTACTTTAATCCCGAAATCCACTCTATCTTTTACCACATTAATCGCCCCTTCGATGTACAGATTAAAAATTAGTGGTGATAGCGTGCATCCTTGTCTTACTCCTTTCCTAATACTTTTTTCCCCTTCTACTTCTATAACAGCAGTTTGCTCTTTGTATAGATTGTGTACTACTCTCCTATCTCTATACTTCATTCCCGCGGTCTTTAGTATCTCGAACATTTTTTCCCATCTTACGTTATCAAAAGCTTTTTCTAAATCTACAAATCCTATATAAGTATGTAAGCATTATGTATATTGTTAAATTATTCGTTAAGTATTACACAAAATAGGTGAGAAGTGGATTATACAAGATTGATGAATCAATAACTGGTTAATGATCGACTTAAAGTATGGAGATTGAAAACAATTTGCTTAAATTCTAACTTTAATTTTATTCTCTGTATCTCATTAGTTCTGATATTTTACTTTTGATATTTTGATCTAAATTACTATATTTTCCAGTTAGTGTATGTCCATTTATTAACAAGGCACCATATATACTGCATTTTTATTTTTATTCAACAACTTAATAGGGCAAAAAGTTGTTAAATGTTTACATTATAATGTCTAAAAAAAAAAAATAATATTTTTGGTGTTTAAAAAGCAAAAATTTGCTGTATTGATGGTTTTACCTTATTTTTGAGATATTCATTCTGACCTGACAACAGTGTATTTTTCTGATACGGTGTTCGACACATTTGGTCCATAGTAATCACTTTGTGACAAGGTTTTAAAGACATGTTTTGTAAGCTTTTTTTTACCAATAGTATCAAGTATGCGCTCGATTAACGTTACATCAACCGTATAGTTTATTTCATCGCTATTTGCTAAATAAAAAATCTCAAAACATAACCTTGGCCTGTTTTTATGGCTAGGCCCGTAGGCAGTAGACCCGCTTATCGGCAAGATAAGAGTTTTTTATTTGGCAAATAGCGATGGAATGAATAGTACACGTATCATGTAACGTTAATCGAACGAATACTTCATAACTTTATACTATACTTTATACTACTATACTGTGTACTATATTGTCAAATCTCCAAATTACGTTTAGACAAGATACTTAAAGACGTACCTCAGTATTGCCAGGGGCTCATCATAGGGATGGTGGAATCGTCTCCCGTTAATTTGTAAGCCACTGGCCAAATGTTAATCGGAATATCTTTGTTTGGCATAAGTCAGTGTTTTGTTTTTTGTTTTTTTTTATAAATTGAATAACACTCATGCAAATTGTTTATTATTCGTTATGCATTATACAAAGTATTGAGAAGTGAATAAACACAGCATAAATCATTGCTAACTGAACATACACTAACTGGTCATTTATGACTTAAGATATGGAGATTTTGAGCAATACGCTTAAAATTTAACTTTATATATTACGTTTCTCCTTACTAGCAGACATTTTATTTCAATATTTTGGTCTAAATCGGTATTTTAAGTCAATGATTTCTAGTTTGTGTTTGTCCATTTATCAACAAGAGGCCCTATATATATTGCAATTTTATATTTATTCAATATTTTAATATGGCAAAAAGGTCTTAAATATGACAATAATGTTTAAATCAAAATTAAGGAATGTTCAAGGAACAAAAATGTGCTGCAATTTGTCATATTTTATAAGTTATAAATTAACTCTGGTAAATAAATAATGACGGGCGCAAAGCAAAAATGGCTCTATTCAATATAAACTAGGGTACATTACACAGCATAAAAATTAAATTGAAGATAAAATCGATGTAAGATCTTCGGTTCCTTTTTTTTATTTATGTGCATGCTTTACACAAAAAAAGATTTCTTAAATGCCAACAAGGTTTGATTACAAACCAAACACGTTATTTGAGATGTCATATTTTAAACCGGGGAAGTCCCATAGATACTTCTCATATTGTGCGCATTACTGCAAACGTTTGGCATATTAAGGTAGGAAACAAAAATATGTACAAAACAGGTAGTACAAACTACTACAGAGTTATTCTGGTTTATTTGTACCTACTGTACTTGCGGGGATAGCTTATAAATGTTGTAAACATTGTTAGTAGTTACTATAATAAATTACATGCTGAAAAATCTAATATTAGAAACTATTACAATATTGATGCATGTTAATATCTCTTCAATCAATTCCACAGGAATCCTAGTTCCTCAATTCTATTCATAAATCGGCAAATTCTCAGTAGTAACTGTCTAATCAGTAATGTTAATTGCTCAGTCACCGTGAAGTAATCGGTGAACTAGTCCTTCCATTACCTAATTCTTCTTCTTCTTAATTCAGTGACCTGCCGGAATATCATCCCGTTCATTTGTTTAAATGGTATAAACCAAGAACTTTAGGTTCTTAGGTTTAGGAACTTAGGTTAGATTGTTTCTTATACAAATGTAAACGTATACAATTTTTTGTAGAAACTATTAGAAAAATTTCATTACTATCGCCTGTATTGTGTGGCGTGTTTTAATTTTGTGCACGGAAACAAACAATACTGTTGAAAAGAACAATTACCAAAATCGATCAATCTAGTGGAGATGCTGGTGCACCGACTCACCGTTCCCACGTGTACTAATAAAGCAATAATTCATATTCAAAATAATTTAATTTGTAGAAAATAATGTTTATTGCCACATAATATTTGTCGAATTTGTACAGCAAATATCTATTGCGAGGAACGATCTCTACTTTTCAATGTAGACAGCGCCCCCCACTCCTTTAAAACATGTTTTGACGTCATCGCGGACTATAAACGTTAAAACGTTATTAAACGTATTCAGATGTGCTGTGTAAATTTAGGAAATTTGGATAATATTTAATATTTTTCGAGCATTTGAGTGGTGAAGTGATATTAAAAGAAACGTTATTGTTTGCGTAAGTATTGATTTAAGTTTAAGTAAATAGCAGAATGTTATGTAATGACTAAAAACTTGTTCCATATCTGACGAAATATTCGGTGGGGTTTCGAGAAATAATTTTAAAAAATAAGGCTAAAAGTAGAGATAGAGGATACTAATAGTGCTTAATAGATGCACAATAGTTCACCCTCTTAACTGTAAAAACTAAAATAAAAATATATCTTTGTACATAAAAAAGATAAGTAAAATCGACCCCTTTCAGCTTTTTTTCAAAATATTTATAATTCTTGAGAAAATAAATATCCCTAATATTTAGGAGTCGATTTTATCCCCTCACACGTGTAGTTTTGGAAATTTTTCTCATACCTATATAGATATAGTGAATATTTATGACAAAAAAGTAAATGACTCCAAATTTGGTTCATATTTTTAGTGGTTTATATTTTGACTATTATATTCGAGAAAATAATTACGATAACTAATCGTAACTTTAAAAGTAGATTTTACCCCTTAGGTATAAGGTTTTGAAAAATAATATGGTAGAGAATGTATTTTATGTCCATTTTAATTTCTTCACTACACTGAATTATAAGGTCCTCTATAATATGCAGTTTTCTAAATAAATAATGATAAAATAACTACCTATTTACATTCTTAAACTATATATAATATATACCTACCTAATCATTTATTTATTTACCTAATAGGTATAAAATATATTTTATTATCAAGAAACAGCATTGTAGTTTTAAGAACAGATACAGCCCATAAAACATTTTGTTTCTCGTGAGTATACACTTGCTTCTAATTTTAATAGCAGTTTCAAAAAGGCTGTACATAATTCAAATTACAATACTCTACCTAATGTAGAACTAATATATATTTTAGTTATACCTATACCATTTCAAAATCTAATTAAAATAGATTAAAACAGAAGGAAACGTCAATAAAACCATATGAATATTATAACCCATAGTCCGCGGTGACGTCACTATCTCCACTACCGCGGACGAAAAATTCGGCCGATCCAGCTATCCTACTCCCTATAGAATCCTTGCGTATTGTTTGCATCCAGTGCCATAACCTATCTTAACAAAATGACGTTGATAACGTTTTCACTATATATGCGTATGGAACAGATATAAAAAAAAAACAAAGTGCTTACACAACTTACATGACGTTAGAGAGACTCTAAGCCTTTTAGATATAATAATTTCGTTTTAATATTACATGGAATAAGGTGGCGTGTGAAGTAAATAATAAGGAAACAATAATAAAAAAGTAATCAGTACAAACGCCATATTATAAATATATAACCGATTATTGGTATATGCAATTATATGATTTTTTCTGTTGGACAATAAAGGTATTATTCTTTTTCGCGGCTCACTGATGTACACGATTTAGTTATAAATAAGGATAATATTCTGTAAGCTTTTCACTAAATCATTCGTTATTTACCGTTATATACGAATTTAGCGGCGTTATCTACCGTTTCGTGATTCGCCCAATGACACCAACATTAATAAGCAACAACCAGAATTTATGGTAGCATTGTTACCCCTATTTCATTTATTCTCCTTCTGGATTTCTTTCGTACCCAATTCGGTAGTAGCAACTCTTCATTTTATTCAAAGTAACTTTTTACAGATCACCAGTAAACATTGATTAAAACATTTCGCTATTCTTGACGGTAGTCAGGTATAATTCATATTTGGCTATTGTCTTAACATTCCACTAATTAAAAATTAGTAAAAACGCTTTCAATATTGACATTTTGCTTTAAATCTTATTATTATTAGTGGTATTATTTTTATTGTATCTACAGTATGTTTACAGAACAACAATAATTAACAAAATTTGTACTATATTAATTTATATCAAATATAGTTATTTTTTTAATCATTAAGTAACTCCTAACATTTGTATGTTGTTAATTCGTGTTTTTGTCAGTTTATAGGTGTAGGCTCCTTGGGATAAATGAATCATTAGGATTATTTGCGAAGAAGAACATAACCTATTAGTTAAACTACAGTACGATTAAGGTTTTATTTTATAAATTGTGTTTTTAATTATTGGTAATCAGCAATTTGTTTTCGTGCTACATACAGCTCATTACGATGAACGAAAATGAAAAGAAACTTTGTATGCTTTGTTTACACGTTGAAGAATTTGCATTACGAGTGGTAAATGAGATATTCATGGAAATGTTAGACGTTCTTTTACTGAACATGGTACTTAGATACTCATATTTAATAAAAACAAATTCAATTACTTTGCGTCTTATTAATTATAGCAATTCAATTAAATTTTAGGATCTTAATGTATTCAAGAATTCTTTCATATGTCACAATTGTGCGGCAGCTATTGAAAGATCGTTTCGTTTTAAATCAGCATGCATACATACGGAGAAATTGGTACTTTCCTTTGCTGTTAACAGAAGATTGAATCAATTTGAGTTGCAGGATATATTCCATGAAAATGGAGATGGAACATTAATTAAGGATTCCCCTTTGTGTAGATTATGTATGAACCAATTAAAAAACAATAATGTTGTCACCATGGAAACTTTAATGGACACGGAATTACATATGGAGATGTTGCCAGTATTTATGTTAGAAATAGTAAGAGCATATATTTTGTACTGTTATTTATTCAAGCAATTTTTTATTTTTGTCATAGGATTTGAATATTATCAAAAATCCCGTTTTTTGTACAAACTGTAAAGGGGCCTTGAGGTGTTACTTTGAGTTTATAAATAACTGCTTAAATGCAGAAAAGAGGATATGTATACATGGCCAAAATAAAGGTAATGCAGTACAGTATGTGCTAAGCATTATTTCTCATTTTATTATTTTTTTAGTTGATATTGGAAGAGACTCGACTACATCAAAGGACATACAATGTGATAGATTAATGAAAATCGAAGAAGTAGTATTAGATATTGAAAACGAGATGGAGTCAGATGGATATGAATGCAGACGTTTACCAAAGAAAAACTTTATTTCAGAAACACAAGTGTACAACTATGATATATGTACTTCTAACACAGAGTATAACAGTAGCCAAAAGAACAATAACAAAGCCTCAGATGCCAAACTGTATAAGTGTGTACTTTGTGCGTACAGGACCAATCGAAACCGCGACTTGAAAAGACACAGTCTGATTCATAAGAACCCCTCGGAAGTAGAAATGTACAAATGCACAACATGCACTTATGAGACAAAGCGCAAGCACACTCTAAAGGAGCACATGCTCACCCATAAGGGTACTTCAGAAGTAAAGATGTACAGGTGCTTATCATGCACATACAAGGCAAAATACAAACAAAATTTGAACCGGCATATGTTGAATCACAAAGACCCTTTAGAAATAAATATGTACAAGTGCGCGCTGTGCAGTTATGAGACAAGACACAAAACCCACCTTATATCGCACATGAGGGTCCATAAGGACGCCTCGGAGGTGAAGATGTACAAATGTACTTTCTGCAACTATGAGACCAAGAATAAAGACTATCTCAAAATACACACGTTGACCCATAAGGACGCCTCAGAAGTAGAGACATTCGGGTGTGCCTTGTGCGCGTACGTGGCGAAATACAAGAGCGTCCTCAAGAAACACCTACTAATTCACAGGGACCCCTCGGAAGTGAAGATGTACAAGTGCCCAGGATGTACCTTCCAGACGAAACATAGGCGAAGCTGTAAAAGACATTTAGCAACACACAAAGAAGCATTGAGTATTGATTTGGACCAATGTGTGGTATAAGGTGTCTTCGAGTTATACATATACTGCCGTTGGCGCGCCCCCTCTTCTGCGGCGCTTCTGCTCCTCTCCCGATCTTCCTAGCTCTCGTCGAGATGGCGACGCACAGTGATATTTTCAGAATCTATATAAGAATTTGTTATAAGAAAATTAGACACAGTAGTGTTGTCTGATGAAGTTATTAAAGCGTTAAAAACTTCATTAAGAAGTTTATGCCAACGAATCGAACTAAAATGGGAAATGTCACCGAACACGTGATCGATTTTTAAAAAACAATTTCGACTGGCCAAAGGAAATAGTCACTTTTCCTGATATTCTTTATAATTCCCTGCCTTGAACATCTAGTGAGAAATCATCTTCTATTTTGGGTAGACCATCAAAGCCATTCACAGAGTGCTGCGCAAAAATAAAAAAGAGGAAGCTTAAAACCTTTGTTGCGACAACTAGCCCAGAAAGAATATTCATGGCTGCTGAAATGAAACTGCGTGAGAAGGGAAAGAAAGATTCCGGTACAATAGTAAAAGAATTATCCCAAGCATCACCCACTCGAGGTATCAAAATAAAAAAGAGTCGACTCTTGTTTTCAGAACAACAGAAAACGTTGTCAGCTGATCAAGCTCTAGCAGTGATGATCGACGCTAATCTGTCAACACATCAATATACAATAATAAGAGAACAGGCAAATAACGTAGTATCTCACATGTATCCATCATATAATGCAGTTAAAGAAGCAAAGAAGAGATGTTATCCGGAAAATATTAAAGTAACGGAAATTTCCGCTGAAATCCCCTTACAGTCACTGATTAATCACATCATTTTAAGATTGTGTGCAGCACAAGAAGTAACTTTCGGAAGAAGTACAGGAGGCAAGAAACAAAGACAATATAAGGTATAGAGAGCATTTCACAAGAAAGACTTCCCGACTCGACACAAATACTGATTTAATTCATGGACTTCTAATTTCGTCTGACCCGTTTTTAAGTAACTTAAGACATGCTTCTAAAAGGAAAGAGCTCGTGAAGTTCTTTCATTGCTCTCTGAACCCAATTCAGATTTGGAAGTCAGTGATTTACTGAAACTGAATATGAATCTGATGAATCAGATTAAGTTCGTTGTCTTGTAAAAAGACCTTAAATTATATTTTACAAAAGTATTAAATATATTTAAGAAATAAATGTTTAATGTTCATAACATGTTTTTTCAGTCTAAATATTTTTAAAAACAAAAATAAACTGATGTAAACAAATTCTGTATCATTTTACGTGAAACACAAAATAATACATGTTGATAAAACAAAAATTATTGGCACGAGACTTAAATCCGCCTAGATTGACAAAATATCACACTGTGCGACGCCTGGATGGTGAACACATGGGGCTGAACCTCGGGTCTAACCAGTCATTACAATTCTGAGATCTCTATGATGCGCCTTTCGGCGGACCGTAGTGGTACTAGTCAGAGAGCTCGTAACGAATTTTGGAGATGTGTTTAACCGAACTGGAATGTTGCATGTTATTACCTTTATGACACATAAATAGAGAGTGGCCAGTCTGCCTGGCCATTTGCGGGGCTTGACGTACTAGAAGAGAAAGGATAGGTACAAAAGTTTACCAAAAAAAAATTAAAATATGAAATTTAAGTTAATTTTGAACATAAAAATTAAAATTACAGATGGTGTGGGGGTGCTTTCAAAGCATTCTTTTCTTTGTTTGTTCTTTTTTTTTTTTAATAAAATGTTTTTAAAATGTGTACATTAATTTTTTCGTCTAAATATCTGTATTTTATGTCACAGGTTGTCCAGTTAATATATGTCCATTTACTAACGAGAGAGCCTGTATACTACATTTTTATATTCAACATTTTAGTGTCGCAAACAGTTTTCAAAGGTTTCCATTACAACGTTTAAATGAAAATTAAAGGACATTTTTAGTATTTAGAAAACTAAAATTTGCTGTGTAAGGTAAGGGGGAGTAAGTGTGACCGTAATTTTCAATAGTTGAAATTTAAATGTGTCATCTGGTATGGCTAAATGAATTAATGTACTATATGTTCTTGTTTTTGAGATAGGGAATGAGGGTGAATAAAAACAAGACTAAAGTGTTAGTGTGCAGAGGGCGCGAGAGCAGAGCAAAAACGAAAGTACAAATTAATAATGAAAAATTGGAGGAAGTTAAAGACTTCACTTATTTAGGAAGTAAAATAAATTGGGATGGAAGAAGCGATAAAGATATAAAACAAAAAATAGCGCAGGGTCGAGTAGCTTTTAACAAAATGAAAGAACTTTTATGTTCGGGGGTAATAAACTTAGAAACAAGGAAGAGATTTTTGAAAACGTATGTATGGAGCACGGCGCTATACGGTTGCGAAACCTGGACGGTAGGGGAAGCAAGTAGGAAGAAATTAGAAGCTTTTGAGATGTGGTGTTACCGAAGAATGATGAAAATACCGTGGACTGATAGGGTTAGAAACGAAGAAGTATTAAAGAAAGTCGGCGAGAAAAGAAGTATGTGGAAAAACAAAAAGAAAAGAAGAGATAGAATGGTAGGCCACCTGCTAAGACATGGGGGAATAGTGCGCGATATTTTGGAGGCAGAAATAGGAGTGAAGAAAGGCAGAGGTAGGCCTAGATTAGACTACTGCTCGCAAATAGTAAGGAATGTGGGTTGTAGCACAATTAGCGAAATGCGTAAGTTAGCACAAGATAGGAGAAACTGTAGGTTAGCGTCCAACCAGTCTTAGGACTGATGACATCATGATGATGTTTTTGTGCTTTCTTTGAAGGTTTACTTTTACAGGCCACCACAAGAAAATAATAAAAAATAAACTACAGCAGAATTATGTGTCAATATGTATAAATATGGCTGTAGGTCACACTTCGCCAATGGTTTGGAGGCAAGTGTAATTTACATCAAATATGTACTTAATGCAAAAGTTGGGGAAGAGTAATTAACTAGAAAAGTAGTTTTCAGCACATACATTTTTTTAAATAAATCTTTGTTCACAAAAAGTTATGAACTTTTAAACACAAACTTTCGATCGGCATAGTTTAAGAAAACAAGGAATCTTCTGAAAATGTCTAACTAAGCACTTGAAAACAAAAAAAAACTTATATTAACCTTGCACTAGTGGCGCCTCGTCTGAGGCTCGAGCGTTCCTGCTTAGCGGATAATTCGGAAACTAATTATTCGACAGTTGCGCCCTTCTCAGTACCTTCCTACTTTCTGGATTAAAAACGTGTGGTGTAGTATGGAGTTATTTACAGTTCAGCAAGAATAGTTATTCCTTGAAAGGGTTTGATATACGCGGCGCCACCGTGTACGTTACGTAACTAGTGTAATAATTGATGAAATTCGGGAATACAAAATAAAACGAGGATATCACATCCACAGCTCAGTACACACCTTACTTGTACTTTTTATTTCAAAGACAGATTACACAATACACATGTGCTTCACATAGTTGGATCCACATTGGATCATTAACCCATAGATGGCGCAACATAAACATTTAATATATAATTTGTTGTAGTCTTTGACTATTTATTTCAACACCCCCACTCAAAGACATCAACCAAATTATTCATGCAAGTCTAAATTCTTTAGATGTTTATAATGCTTTTCAGAGTTCAGCCCTTTAGTCAATATGTCTGCTGGCATCTCCTCTGAACGCAAATAACCAACCTTAATTAAATTATCTGATATAGCATCTCTTACAAAATGATGCCGAATGTCAATGTGCTTTGACCTTTTATGGTATGTTGCATTTGCGGACAGATACAGTGCACTTCTGTTGTCATTAAAAATCTGAATACATTTATCGTCATATGTCAGTTCATGAATCAAATTTTTCAAATAAATAGCCTCCTTAACAGCTTCTGACATGGCCATATACTCAGCTTCCATGCTAGACAACGCGACCGTTTTTTGTTTGACACTTTCAAAAGAAACAACAGAACCATTCATTTTAAACACATATCCAGTGTACGATTTCCTATCTAAAGAACTGCTGGCCCAGTCAGTATTTTGCGTCAATTTTTGACTTTAAGTGTATCTAACATGTTTTAAGAACATTTTGCTCACGTTTTTGTTCTGTTATGTGCAAAAATTTTGCAGTATGCGCAAAGACATTAGAATATCTCGAAAACCGTTCGAGATATCGCAAACTTACAAGAGAGCAAAAATATATTGCGAATAAATCGTGCTTTAACCCTTTCGTCACTGACGGGTGATATATGTCCCAGTAAAAAAGCGGTTTTTAAATTACGCATTTATTGTTGACAAGCATGTACGAAGATTGCTGTAGGGACATATATGTCCCACACGAAACATTTCTATCACTGTTGACGTAAAACAGGACTACTTTTACGTTGACCACTGTCCCAGTCGTAATTTATAGTTTGTCACTTGCCACCTACCACGAGAATTTATATTTTGAGGTTAGGTATTTCAGTAAATCCGTTATATGTGGACAGGTGTACATGGTGCCCTTGTTACTTTGATAGTTTTTCGTATTTTTTCAAGTGTAAAAGTAAACTGAAAATATGGCAAGGTAAGTTTTAGTGAATATATATGCAACAATGTAGAGTAGAATGTATTTGAAATTTTGATAAGAATTAGTATATTTTTTTACGGGACATACACGTCCCACCCTTAAAATCAAACATGTATGTAGTTTCTGTGTCTAAATGAATGTTATTGATGTATTGATTGATAATGATATTGACTGTTATTGTTATAAGTGTATTGATTAACTATTTTATAATGTATTTATATTAACAGTAATTTAAAGTTGAAAATGTGTCATTATTGCTACTTTTATATTGTAAATAAATATTTTCATTGTTTCTTTTTTTTTTACAGTAGAAAGCGTCTCAACTCTGAAGAGCATAGGGAACTAGCTGCCCACATTGACCAGTATGGGTTATCTGTAGTAGCTCGTTTATTTCGGCAAAGACTGTACCAAATGCGAAAACCCCTAGCATTTTGCATTCGGATATAACTCATCAGTCTTCTGAATTCCAATGTTTTTTTAAACTGTTTCCTAGAAGTTTGTTTATATATATTGCCCAATGCACTAATGAGCCATTAAAAATTCTCGGTGAAAAAACCAAGAAAGCATATGCTCCAACAGATCAGCATGAAATTATGTTAGTTCTTGGGTGTTATATTGTCATGGCATACAACAAAGTACCATCTATGGCAAATTACTGGTCTTCCAATAAATCACTCGGGAATGAAGCAATAAAAGCTGCCATATCAAGAGATCGATTCTTTCTACTTACCTCTAAGATGTATTACAATTATCCTGCTCGCCCAGAAAATTCAGGAAAACTGTATTACATTTCTGAAGTAATGTCATGTTTGAAACAAACATTTCTAAAAGCTCGTTCAGACAATACTTTCCAAAGCATAGATGAGTCAATGGTGAAATTTAAAGGCCGCTCTGCTCTCAAGCAATTGCTTCCACTAAAACCAATAAAGAGGGGCATCAAAATTTGGGAAAGATGCGATTCCCGCTCCGGCTATGTATACGACATGAACATATACAGCGGAAAAAACACTGAGCATGAAGACGGTGCATTAGGCCAAGGGTTAGGTGAACGGGTTGTCAAGACATTATATAGGACCATAAGAGATCCAGATGTTCTATTATGCTTTGACAGATTTTTTACAACCGCGTCTTTGATGGCTAGTTTGGAATTTGCTGCAGTCGGCACATGTATGTCGAACCGTAAAAATATTCCAAAATTTGAAAAACAAAAAATGAAGAAAGGAGACTCTCAGTCTTTATTTAGCAATGTGGGTGTGGCTGCGTACCTATGGAAAGATTCGAAAGAAGTGATTGTCCTCTCAAACTGCCACAATGCTGAGACAGGAAGTGTCGAAAGGCGACAGTGACAAAATGACAGTGCCATGCCCGCAAGCCATTAAAGATTATAACTCCTATATGAGCGGGGTAGATCTCTCTGATCGATTATCTGGTTTGTACGACATCGACCGAAAATCACAGAAGTGGTGGAGAAAGGTGTTTTACAAACTTTTACTTATAGCAGCCACAAATGCATGGATATTATTCAAAGAATCTCACAAGCGTGACGTTCCATTCCTGGATTTCGTAAACAAGTATACAAAATTTTAAAACTGTATCTCCATCTTTCCGGAAAATATTAATGAAAATAAACAAAAAATAGTTGAATTCCAACACCCTGTATCTTCCTTAGGAAGCCAGGTAATAGGTATGTTTATAGGAAATATTTTACTCAGAATGATATTGTCTACATGTCTGTGAAGTTTGGATGTTTAAAACTCGGACACCATGTATACACCATATACATATGTAAATAAAGTTTGTAACTAACGAAGGTGCGGTTCTCCTTATACTCGTAAATTCGGGACCGGATGAGGGTCCCGCGTCGCGTCGGGGTGGAATATATGTCCCGATAAAGCTACTGATGACGTTATTCGGGACCGGATGCTGGTCACGAGTCGGTAAGGAATATCAGTCCCGAATCGCTACTTATGACGTCATTTGATGACGTTATTCGAGACTAGATCTGGGTCCCGAGGCGGGACTCTAGTCACAGCCTTTATTTAAAGTTATGAGGAATATACCAGTGGCGGCTTGCGGGTTAGAAAATAGGTGAAGAGTTATGATGTGTAAACAGATAGAAAAAAATAGATTGATTTTTCTTAAGACTTACCTATAGCCAAGCTTATAGCTATTTAATTTTTGTACACCAAATAATTCTGCGATCTTTTAGTGAGGCGTAGTTATCTATTAGATATATCTTCATAAAATGGCTGATTCTTCATTAGTTATAGCAATAATTCTTTCCCTATAGAAATAGTTGCGCTAATAACAGCATACATTAATAATTAATTAGTATAGTAGGCATTTTATTATTAAATATGTATTTAAAAAAAAGTTAATGCTTAATATGAATTAGTTAATTAATAGCTAATAGGTTTCTCTGTTAATTATATTCTATATATTTTCCGCACAAATAATGTACGTGGGTATACATTACAGTCTGTGAATTTCGTGGAAAAAAGGTCAATCACTTGTCAACAAATAATGTTTAAATTAATTTATCGAAAATTCTGTACGTACTATTCATTTCGTCACTATTTGACAAATAAAAAACTCTCTTATTTTGCCGATAAGCGGAAGAGTCTACCTGAGCTTAGAAATAAAAACAAGCCAAGGTTATGTTTTGAGATTTTTTATTTTTCAAATAGATAGCGTTGAAATAAACTGTAATTATGAAAGTGCACTATTAGTGAACAGACCTATTTTATTTTAGAGGGAACATAACCTCTCCTACTTTTATTATTATTATTAGTATTCAATACGTGATAGCTATTATCGTTTACAATATTTCTCATGTTATAATCAACTGATAAAGATGAGCGAAAACGAGAAGCAGATTTGTAGGCTTTGTTTTAACGCAGTAGGAGTTAAGGGTCAGGTCATAGATGAGATTATAAGGGACATGTTAGATGTACTTCTGTTAAACCTGGTAAAATTATTACGCCGATTTTCCAATTAGATATTCCGTTTTGAATTTTAATTGAATAAACTTTATATTTTAGGATTCCAACGTAGTTAATAACCCTATTGTATGCCAGAAATGTGCGGCAATTGTCCATAAATCGTTCTGTTTTAAATCAACCTGTCTTCATATAGAGAAACTGATAGTTTCAACTACCGTTGAAAAGGAACAGACTAAATTCGAATTGAAGGACGTAATCTACAATAAAAAAGATACAGAAATGTTCACTGAAGACGGCATTATATGCCGTTTCTGTATGAATCAATCAGTAAAAAGTAATTTTACTTCCATGGACGTTTTGATGCAAAACAAATTAAACATGGAAATATTGTCAGCATTTTTGCCTGAAATAGTAAGAATATATGTTACTTTGAATATCAATAATTAATTTAAGCACTTTTCATCGTCTTTTTAGGATTACAATATTGTCAAGAATTCAGCAATTTGTACATTATGTAGAGAGAATTTGGAATGTTATTTTAAGCTTATAAAAAACTGTTTTGACGTAGAAGAGAAACTGAATATACATTATCAAGATGAGAATATTAATAGTACAGGAAGAGTTCATTTAAATAAGGTACCACAGGCTTTATTGAAACCTAATTTAAAATGGAATGACGAAGTACGAATATCTATCAACGAAAGAGATCGAAATGTATCCGAAAAAATCCAAAATATCTGCACTGAGGATGTAACCAAAATTGAAGAAATATTGGATATTAAAGAAGATATAATAACTGAAAATTGTTTAAGGTATTCTCCAGACATGATATTAGATGAATATGAAGCATCTAAAGTCGTGAAGTGTGGTAGAAATGCTTCGAAACCGGCCATGTATCAGTGTACCAAGTGTGGTTATCAGACAAAGAATAAATATAGTATGAAACAGCATACAGTAACTCACAAAGACGTTTCGCAAGTAGTTATGTACAAGTGTGACTCTTGCACATTTGAGACTAAACGAAAGGACGGCATCAAGAGACATATGCTAATTCACAAGGGCAATTCAGAAGTTAGTATGTACGGATGTTCGATATGCAATTGGACAACAAGATATAAAACGTCCCTTAAAAAACACGCGCTGATGCACAAGGATGCTGCAGAATTAGAAATATACAAATGTTCAGTGTGTAGTTATCAAACCATATATAAACATTATATGAAGCATCATGCTCTGACCCATAAAGATGCCTCGGAAGTGGAGATGTATAAGTGCAAAATGTGCCATTACGAGACCAGACATAAGTATAGGCTGAAGGAGCATGCCGTTACCCACAAGTACGTCGCAAAAGGAGAAATGTACAAGTGCGCATTGTGCAATTACGCGGGAAAGCAAAAAATCAACCTCAAAATGCATATGTTCATCCATAAGGATCCCTCGGAATTGGTGATGCACCGCTGTTCGATGTGCAACTACGAAGCGAAAAAGAAAGAGACCCTCGAACGTCACATGATCGTCCATAAGGACCCGTCGGAAGTGGAGATGTATAGATGCTTGTTGTGCGCCTACAAGACAAAACATAAACGCTGTATCGGTCGACATATGTTGACCCACAAGGACGCCTCGGAAGTGAAGATGTACAAGTGTTCGGCGTGCGCTTTCCAGACAAAATACAAATGCAGCTATAAAACGCATCTCAACAAGACCCACCAGAAAGAATCGCGAATGGACGTGTGCTAGAGCGGGATACATTTCTATTGACTAAAAGAGAAAGATTTCCTTAATAGTGAGCAATTTTATCTGTTCTAAATTAATAGAAATATATTATTACGACATTTAGGTGTCATTTATCTCTAACGTAGGATTCAGTTTATTCAGTAGAAAGTATAAAAAAATGTATAAGCGGTGTTACGATAAAAGCGCAAGATTTGAATTGCATGCACGTCGAATAATCGACTCAGCGGGACGGTTGTGGCGAGGGATAGAAATCACGTAATGAGCGAAACGTTTCCCGAACGGAGCGATGATTTTGAAAATAAAAATTGATGATATGCACACACTGTTGAAAGCTAAACTTTGCACGGGGATTTGCCACAGGTACGCTACTGAACAATTCACAATTTAACAGATGTGGCTTTAAAAACATGGTCGCTATAACCTAACAGATTTCGGAGTCCCTATTGAAAGGCCCTGTTCATATATAATCCTTTTTCCAAAAGTTAATAAAATTCGTTAACTAAATGTTTCTATAAAACTAAGTTATTGTTTTTCTTAGAATGGGAATTCTTCGACGCTGTTGTTCTGCATTAACTGATTTTTGAACGATTCGTGGTCTTAGTGGTTACATATTATTTTTAACTGAATACAGAAATATTAAGCACAAAACTTAAAGTTCGATAAAAATGTTCCAGAACACCCTATACAATATGAAATAGGCGATAAAGTCTGTGTAAAAGTCTCAAATAAAAGACCAACTACATAATAAATTTAACGGTCCTTTTGAATTAATAAAAACCTTTCAAAATTCTGCTATACTATTAAACCTCGAAACGTCACAAACAACAAAAGTCAATTTCGACAGATTGAAATCATATTTTGAGAATTAAATTATTATCAGGTTTCTCCTGCTGATCGAAGCAGCGGTATCCCAATATACCATTACTCCAATAAACAACACCATTGGAATATATTATCATCGAGACAGCGAAATTGTTGTAACTAATAAACAATGGACTCTTCTGTTTCATAAAAATATTTCATCCATAAAGAATGCTTTTGAACACAATGAAAAAAATGCTCGAAATCCTCTTACAAGCTATTAATCTTATATTTAAAAACATGAACCTTTTTCGAGGTGAAGTAAAAACGCATACGTATCAGCTTACATACAAGTAACAACATACAGGTTACTTATATATCGAGAATCAATTATAGTAGAGAGCTCCGTCGCCGAAAATGTGTCACCTCGTGGGGGTTTAAACGTAAAAGCTGCCACTGGTCTTATTTAATAGTTCATAGTTTATTATCTGTTTGTGTGAAGTTGGCCGAAAATTGTCATGGGAAAAAGGGCGTTATTCAAAATTTTCGAGTTATTGACACTACATGATTGTCACAGTTGACATAAATATTGTAACGCAAAAATGATCCCAAAGTCTGTAGCCGTTGCTTCAAAAAAAAATATTTAACAAACGAAACAGCATTGACGCATATGGCGATTCAAAACATTGAACGTCTATATCTCGGTTTGCGAACCTTTAAAAATTGTAATTTTTCGATGCATTTTGGTATTTATCAACCGATATTTCGAAAACGCGGCTTTAAATCAAAAAATACCTGTGAACTGAACCTTTGCGATTGCAACGATATGTCCCTTATAATTTTCTGACGTCGGATAGCTGAGAAATTTAATTAAATGTAAAGCAAATCGCATATTTATTTTCGCTACGACAGCCGGCCGTCGATGATCCGCCCGTACGTTGCGCGTCCCGCGCGCTGCATTTGTCCACATTTTGCGGAGAGAAATAGTTTAGTATAACTTGCATTTAACGCTGTTTCTTTGCATCTTTCATTTTGTTAACAACAATATCACTTTATATGAATTATAGAACCATATAAGTCACATTATGATGAATATTATAAAAATCATTAGCATAGTATTCATCGTACAGATAGTAACAACTTAAATTATGTACGTACGTTAAATGTACATCGGAACATCGCAGCCAGTTCACACCATGAATAAATATTTTTATAAAAAATTTTTAACTATTTCATGATCCCTTATTGACGTATTCTCAAATAAACATATAAATAATAAATACCAAAGAGGATGAGGGAAAAGAAAGAATTTCAATCAATACCTAATAAATTAAATGGCAAAATTTACTCGTCGTCAGATTCGGGTTCGCCATCATCGTATATAAGATCTGTGGAAACAGAAGGCATTACCGGTGTTTTTACATTGTGGCAGGATTTTTGTCCCAAACACGTACATGATCCTGTGCAAGAAATACCATTCTTTCTGCAAGTACACCATTGTGCTCGGCAATTCTGAAAAGACGCTAGGTGTGTGTAATTTGGTATTAAAATAAAATTTAAGTGAGAGTACCTTTCTTACATGCACAATATGTCAAATCTGTTGGTATTGACGGAAGAGTTTGTAAAACAGGAAATACATTCGAATTTTCAAGTTTCCAATCATAGTCACAGTAGTTCAATAAAACTGGCTTCGTTGTTAAAGTGTTAAGCCAAATGTGGGTCTGATAGTGTGCTCGTAAACAATGTTGTCGTAAACTATCTTCTGAAGGCGATAATTTGTCTACTGTTTTCGAAATAGCCAATAGGCCACGAAGGTAATCGATAGAAGCGATGTCTTTGTTATTCGTATAGAGTTGCAGAGTAACACGGTGAATATTTGTAAAGGTTTTGTCATTAAATGTTACGCCTAAATCATGTAGCAGGTAGTAAGAATTTAAATAGATTTTCCAACAATGTATTTTTGCCTAAGCCGGCAAATTGACTTGTATCGCGTCCGGTAACAGCATGAAATGTTAGTAGATTTATGCAAATATTATGTATTGGCAAAAAGACAAAATTTGTATTTCAGTAGCTTGATGATTTTCCGAAGAAATTACAAGAGTGATAAGCCACACTAAAGCTTCAGGAATATATTTTCGATAGCCGTTTAAGTCCAAACTTTTTAAATTGTCAAAATCGGGAATTTTGTTCATATCCAGCTTAATATTGTTAATAACACTATACAGAACGGAATATTCCGACGATCGCGTAAATATTTGTGGTGGATTAGTATCTTCTTCGAAATTTCCATAAATGAGTGTAAAATTTCATCTTTTGATGAAAATTTCGAGGACATAATAATATCTGATCTGTTAGCCTTTTTAGACTTGATGATCTGAATGTCATCACTAAAATGAACCTTTTACTTTTTCGATTAACTGTCTTTTAGATAATATTCCTCCAAGATCTGTATATCTAGCATATATAGACGAATAACAGAATATAACAGAAAATCCTTTCCCCTTTCCAAATCCAGCAATTAATTCTTGATAAGATCAATGCTTCTACAGGATCTACATATTCGCCTTCCACTTTAGAAGGTACTTGGGGATCCCTACTTTTTTTAATACCCTCCAAAACTTTAAAAAACACATCGCATGATATTTTTCTTCCATGGCAATCAAATCATTTTCGCCGATACGTTTCATAATGGAGCTATCATTTTGGGCTATTATTTTTATCTTGGTTTCAATATTTCGTAGTTACCACTTGCGATAATTTTTAATTACGCCTTTTTTGACAAAATACGTACTTGTTTATACGAAATTTTTCTTTTCGTAGTGTTATCGAAGGTCCGATTTCAGAAATGTTCGATTCTTCCGTATGCATATTTTCTGATTTGCGACGTAAAAGCTCAATACTTTTTTTGCTAATATAACTGCAATAACAAGACTTATGCCAAATTAACAATGTCTTGTCCCCACTTTCAGTGCTGGCAATATTTTCATGCAACGACTTGGTGCTGGCAGATTTACAAATATTGTCTCTAATTTGTAGCGTTTGTTTCATAGTTCTTAACGTTTTATCAGAACCCTTTGCAAAATTCCCGGAAAACTTCCCACAAATTAAACATTTTTAAATACTTTTTGTTTGTAAAACGTGGAAGTTGACTCGATCTCACTTTCAGGCGTTGAACTTCCACTTTGATCCATTTTCAGTTTTCTTTATGGCAGGCTGTATTCAAACGATGTCTGTCATGTTGTTTTTAATATCATTCATAAGTTTTCAACAATGGACTTACCTGGGCACTATCTATAAATATGTATGTAGGTACTTTACTATAAACTGAAAACAAATCACAGACACGAAATCTTAGTCATTTTGCGACAGAAGAGCCTATTTGGAACTGATAAAACAGCCCTTTCATAAAAGATACTATAGACATATTTTGTAAATAAATACTATCCAGAATGTAGACAACTACAGCGCGCGGGACGCGCAACGTACGGGCGCGTGATCGACGGTCGGCTACCGTGCGAAAATGAATCTGTGATTTGCTTTATGTTTAATTAAATTTCTCAGCTATCCGACGTCAGACAATTATAAAGGACATACCGTTGGAATAGCAAAAGTTCAGTTCACAGTATTGCAAGAGAAGTGTTTTTTGATTTAAGGTCGATCGGTTGATAAATACCAAAATGCATCGAAAAATTACAATTTTTAAAGGTTCTCAAACCGAGATATAGACGTTCAAAGTTTTGAATCGCCATATGCGTCCATGCTTTTTCGTTTGTTAAATATTTTTTTTTTTTTGAAACAACGGCTACAGACTTTGGGATTATTCTTACGCTACAATGTTTATGTCAACTGTGACAATCATGTAGCGTCAATAACTCGAAAATTTTGAATAACGCCCTTTTTCCCATGACAATTTTTGGCCAACTTCACACAGACCGATAATAAATTATGAACTATTAAATAAGACCAGTGGCAGCTTTTACTTTCAAAACCCCCACACATTTCATTTTTAAGAGGAATTACGCCTAGCGAGCTCTCTACTATTAAGTGACATTCTAAATTCAATAACTTTCGCGCGATTAAAAATTATTCACACGTCTGTAATCAATTCCGAAAATTTGATAACCTCGCTTCAGGAAATTTACAAAATTTACACCAGAATAATTTACCAGATTATAAAATCCTCCAGTGTTGCCAAATATCTAGATATTATGGAATTACAAACATGCCAAACTGATTCAGACTTGGTATTTGTATTAAAAATCCCTTTAATGGAACAACAAAGGTACACCCTTATTAGACTATATCCAATTCATATCCTAAATAATAGAACTGATCTATATCATGTTTTATCATCAATAGAGTACCTAGCGCGTGACGTCGATTCCGTGATGTACATATCCATCAAAAACCTGAAAAACTGTAAACCACTATTCTTTGGCACAAGGATAGAAAGATACGTTCTAATTTTTTTTGCATACCCCATCGACGACAATGCTATATGTGGAGCCCAAATCCTGTAAAACTTGAAAACTTTACCTGAAAGCTGCCTAACCTCAGTATTAATTGCAAAAGGCTACAATGTCCAACAACTAACAGACTCATCATGGTTAATAATTACTTCGGAGCCATTTCAAATTACTGTTAACTGTAAACAAGGAAACACCAGGACAGAGATCATTTATAAAAATTCAATTATTAAATTACAACCTGAGTGTAGTGCATTCGTAGGAGTGACAAAAATACAAGCAGACTCTAAGAACTTTTCGCAAACCAGTATTAGTGATCACCCTATGTTAATTCCCATTAATTGTTGTCAAGGAATCCCCGATGACATCCAAATCCCAAAATTGCAACCATTAGAATTTAATAAATCAATTGTGGAAGACCTCAAGATTGTCATGCATAAATTGGATGAGTATTCCCGAACGTTACATGACTTACTCAACGAACCATTTGTCACCCAACAAATCTCTTGGTTTACGTATCTCATTATTACACTGATAGTAACTCTCATTTTATTAAATATTTTCTGTAAATGCCGAAGGAAGAACAGATTAGCGATCGCCCTCACAACAAACTCTCCACTATCTCCACCTCTACCCAAGAGGAAACCCAGAGGAAGAAATTGAACCGAACTAAAATATTTCAGTTATAAATCGCTTTCAGAAGACTTTATAGATTTAAATTTTGTAAATTATTGTATTTAAAAATATTAATTGTATAATATAAACTCAATTTAAGGCCTTATTATCCTCATTTAACTTCATAATTATTATATAACTTCAATAATTATTATTATTTCATAATTAATACTCAAAATCAAAATTCTTGTTCGTCTGTAAATCAAAAATAGAAGTTGTTCTTGAAAAGTTTAAATCAAGACAAGTGATTTAACATATATATATATATTTTATTTGCTTTTCTAAATATATTTTGTTATTTAATTTTTTGGTTGTGAATATATGTGGTTTCTATGTTTTGTCCTAGAAATGGATTTTTTTTCTGTTGGCATTTTATTATATTGCATACATGCCCAATATTGTACTTTACCATAAGGTCAAAGAGAGAGAGAGAGAGATCTTGGATTTACTATTTATAAACTGGATATATTTGTCTGTTACTTTGTGATATTCCATTATATTAAATAAAGTTCATATGGAATATTGTGATGTTTAAGGTAAATCATCTAAAATGTCCCTAAGGGTTAATGTGTGTTATTTATTTAGGCCCTTAATCTTCACCTCGTAAGTACATAAAGGCCCTGTATATTATTACTTCAGGCACATCCTCATTCTTAGCACTTGCTGTCAAAAATAACGTTTAAATGTGGCCTTGAAGCTAAACAGTGCGCATTTCAACGCTCCTATATTTTGTACGACTCACATGTATACGACTGTTACAGAAACTGTTATGGAGACTTTGTGGCCAATTACATGTCTTTTAAGAATGTACTTCGATTTTGTTACATAAAAACATCATGTACACTTGACATTCCTATTTCCGACACGTTCTTGTGGATTAAAGCATGCTGTTTCAACCTACACTCATGTCTTGTCTCATAGCAACATATTGAAATATTTCCATTTCTGAGAAACTCTTGTGGATTAACAGATGTCTTCTCAGATTGGTTTTCCACTTTGTTACAGTGAACACTTGAACATCTCTTTCTATGGGGTCTATGTGCATTAGCATATGACGGATGAGATTACGTATCATTTTAGTTGCGTGATGGCAGAGAGCACTCTCGTACATTTTTACTTGAGAAGCTGCCCTGTGGTTTAGCTTGGGATTATTGGGATATTACTGGGTTAGGGACTGTTGGGAACTGTTAGGAACTGAGATTGTTCTACCATTTCATCATATACGTACATAGAACACATTAATACATTTTGATTTAAGAAGGTACCCGGTGAGTTAGCATGTGACGGTCAAGAATTCTCTTCCATTTGGTCATAAACGGACATAGAGCACACTTGTATACTTTTACTTGAGAAACTTCCTTGTGGGTTAGCATGTGACTGTCGAGATTATACTTCCATTTCGTCATATACGTGCATAGAGCACACTTATACATTTTTACTTGAGAAGCTGCCTTGTGGGTTAGCATGTGACTGTCTGGAGCGTTCTTCCATTTCGTCATATATGTACATAGAACACACTGATACCTTTTTATTTGAGAAGATGGCCTGTGGGTTTGCATGTGACTGTCGAGATCGTTCTTGCATTTCGTCATATACGTACATAGAGAACACTTATACATTGTTACTTGAGAAGGTGGCCTATGGGTTAGTATGTGACTGTCTAGAGCGTTCTTCCATTTCGTCATATACATACATAGAGCACACTTATACATTTTTACTTGAGAAGGTGGCCTGTGGGTTAGCATGTGACTGTCTGGAGCGTTCTTCCATTTCGTCATATATGTACATAGAACACACTGATACCTTTTTATTTGAGAAGATGGCCTGTGGGTTTGCATGTGACTGTCGAGATCGTTCTTGCATTTCGTCATATACGTACATAGAGAACACTTATACATTGTTACTTGAGAAGGTGGCCTATGGGTTAGTATGTGACTGTCTAGAGCGTTCTTCCATTTCGTCATATACATACATAGAGCACACTTATACATTTTTACTTGAGAAGGTGGCCTGTGGGTTAGCATGTGACTGTCTGGAGCGTTCTTCCATTTCGTCATATATGTACATAGAACACACTGATACCTTTTTATTTGAGAAGATGGCCTGTGGGTTTGCATGTGACTGTCGAGATCGTTCTTGCATTTCGTCATATACGTACATAGAGAACACTTATACATTGTTACTTGAGAAGGTGGCCTATGGGTTAGTATGTGACTGTCTAGAGCGTTCTTCCATTTCGTCATATACATACATAGAGCACACTTATACATTTTTACTTGAGAAGGTGGCCTGTGGGTTAGCATGTGACTGTCTGGAGCGTTCTTCCATTTCGTCATATATGTACATAGAACACACTGATACCTTTTTATTTGAGAAGATGGCCTGTGGGTTTGCATGTGACTGTCGAGATCGTTCTTGCATTTCGTCATATACGTACATAGAGAACACTTATACATTGTTACTTGAGAAGGTGGCCTATGGGTTAGTATGTGACTGTCTAGAGCGTTCTTCCATTTCGTCATATACGTACATAAAGCACACTTAATACATTTTTACTTGAGAAGTTGCCCTGTGCATTAGCATGTGACTAGAGATTGTTCTTCCATTTCGTCATATACATACATAGAGCACACTTATACATTTTTACTTGAGAAGGTGGCCTGTGGGTTAGCATGTGACTGTCTAGAGCGTTCTTCCATTTCTTCATATATGTACCGGGTTAGTCACCTAAAATTGACCCCCCCTTTATTTCTCTTAATTTCAATCGAATCGAAAAATTCAAAAATGGATTTTACATGATTTTCTATAAATTTTTGAATATTTAAAAAAATTTTCAAAAACTCTGCAAATTGAAAGAAGGCAAACATTTTTTTATTTTTCTTTAAATGGAACACCCTGTATTTTTTTACTTAAAAAAGTTACCCACAGTTTTCTGATCACAAAAATATATAATTGTTGTATCTCGGTAAGTATAGTTCTTGAGATATTCATACAAATATATAGTCACATCACAGGAATAAATTTAGCATAAAACCATAAATCAGGAGAGCTATGAACCGAAATGATTTAAAGAAACAATAATGCTTCGTTTGACAGTTATGTTATGTTTGACTTATGTTTGATTGCTATATTATTAATACGCTTTAAGTTAAGTTTTAATACACTTGTTAATATATCTAATATATATATATGGGATATGGGATATTCATTAATCGAAAGGAAAGAAATATTAGAAATTTACTTAACCAGCAATAAAAACAAATATATAGCTAAAAGAGAATATGTAAGAAAATATCCTGAAAGACGCGTTCCCTCCAAGAACACTTTCTCTAATATTTATCTCAAGTTTGGGGACAGCGAATCCTTAAAAGATAAGAAACGAGAAAGAAAGAAGCCCAAAACAGGAGAAGATATGGAAATGGACGTTTTACTTCTTTTTACCGAACACCCCAATAAATCTACTAACGCTGCTGCAGAAGAGTTTAATATTTCTCAAGCAAGTATAAGACGTATATTAAAACGTCACAAATATAAGCCTTATAGTATTTTGCCAGTTCAGCTTTTAACTGAAAATAACTTTGCCGACAGAAGAGCTTTTTGTAGAGAGATGATTGAGAGAGCAGAAAACGGCAATAACTTTTTAAAAAACTTATTTTGGACCGATGAAAGTAGCTTATCAACGGCTGGACTTTTTAATAGGAAAAATGCACATTATTGGACGCCCGCAAATCCACATATTATAAAAAAGATAAAAACCCAAGGATATAATACAGTAAATGTGTGGTGCGGTATTCATCAAAATACAATTGTGGGTCCCGTGTTAATTAATGGGTCCTTGAATGCAGTTCAGTATTTGAATATTCTTCGGGGTGAAGTAGAGAACTATTTAGATAATATTCCCCTTGCAACCAGGAATTATGTTATTTGGCAACAGGATGGTGCTCCTCCACACTCTGTACGGAACGTAACGGAATATTTAAATGACAAATATCTATTTTGGATAGGAAGATACGGTCCTATACATTGGCCTGCTAATAGCCCAGACTTGAGTCCTTTGGACTTCTTTGAACACTAAAACAAAACATATACGAAAATTCGGTATATATTCGGTATATTCAACTCGTATGAGTTGAAGGACTGTATCAGAAATAGAAAATTTGCGGCAAAATGTTCATTTATTTGAAAACGTTAGAAATGAATTTATTAAAAGATGCCAACTGTGCCTTGATAGAAACGGAGAATACGTGGAGAACATATAGATATGTTTAATTTTAATAAAGTTCATTGGTTTTATGTTATTTATTGTTGCGCATTATTTTTTTTTTATTATTTCGTTATTTATGTTTTGTGTTCATTAAACTTTGTTGTTGTCATTTTAATAAAGGTTTATTTGTTTATTATAATTATTATGTGTTGCCGCATCAAAGAATTTTCATACTTTTTTTCTTAAAAAACAAGTTGTGTCTTTATATCTCAAAAACATAGCTCTCCTGATTTATGGTCTTATACTAAACTTATTCCTATGATGTGACTATATATTTGTATGAATATCTCAAGAACTATACTTACCAAGATACAACAATTATATATTTTTGTGATCAGAAAACTGTGGGTAACTTTTTTAAGTAAAAAAATACAGGGTGTTCCATTTAAAAAAATACAAAATTGTTCGCCCCCTTTCAATTTGCAGAGTTTTTGAAAATTTATTTAAATATTCAAAAAATTTATAAAAAATCACGTAAAATCCTTGTTTGAATTTTTCGATTCGATTGAAATTAAGAGAAATAAAGGGGGGGTCAATTTTAGGTGACTAACCCTGTACATCGAGCATACTGATACCTTTTTATTTGAGAAGATGGCCTGTGGGTTTTCACGTGCCTGTTGAGATTGTTCTTCCATTTCGTCACATACATACATAGAGAACACTTATACAATATTAACTTGAGAAGATGGTCTGTGGGTCTGCACGTGCCTGTTGAGATTGTTCTTCCATTTCGTCATAAACATACATAGAGCACACTTGTATACTTTTACTTGAGAAACTTCCTTGTGGGTTAGCATGTGACTGTCGAGATTATACTTCCATTTCGTCATATACGTACATAGAGCACACTTATACATTTTTACTTGAGAAGCTTCCTTGTGGGTTAGCATATGACTGCCTAGAGCGTTCTTCCAATTCGTCACATATGTACATAGAGCACACTTATACCTTTTTATTTGAGATGGTCTGTGGGTTTGCATATGATTGTTGAGATTTATCTTCCATTTTGTCACATACGTACATAGGGCACACTTATATATTTTTACTTGAGAAGGTGGCCTGTGCGTTAGCATGTGACTGCCTAGAGCATTCTTCCGTTTCGTCATATGTGTACATAGAGTACATTTATACATTTTAACTTGAGAAGCTGCCCTGTGCGTTAGCATGTGACTGTCTAGAGCGCTCTTCCATTTCGTCATATACTTACATAGACCACATTTATACCTATTTATTTGAGATGGCTTGTGGGTTTGCATGTGACTGTTGAGATTGCCCTTCCATTTCGTCATAAATGTACATAGAGTACACTTATACATTTTTACTTGAGAAGCTGCCTTGTGGGTTAGCATGTGACTGTCTAGAGAGTTCTTCCATTTCGTCATATAAGTACATAGAGCACACTTATACCTATTTATTTGAGATGGCTTGTGGGACTGCATGTGCCTGTTGAAATTATTCTTCCATTTCGTCGCATACATACATAGAGCACATTTATACATTTGAACTTGAGAAGGTGCCTTGTGCGTTAGCATGTGACTGTAGAGACTGCTCTTCCATTTCGTCATAAATGTACATAGAGTACACTTATACATTTTTACTTGAGAAGCTGTCCTGTGGCTTAGCATTTGACTGCTGAGAGCATTCTTTTGTCGACAGTGGAAAGTCAATAGTTTTGTAGATTGTAGTGTGTTTATTTTATTTTCTGTTTCCGAACAGTTCCTTACAAATTTCAAGTAACATTCTATATTCTCTCTGCAAAATGTGCAAATTAAAGGATGTGTAGTAATGCCAAGATCCTAAATCAGAAAAAAAAATTCAGAAAATGTATTTAATATAATACCACACACCTTACGATTTCTGACATATACGTTGACAACATTTCCAAATAAACTTGCTGCTCCATTAAATTATTCATGGGGACTAACTTACTTTTTTCAGAATGATTCATACAGAATCGACATATAGCAAAATCTTCTTTGATGAATGTTTCTTCGGTTTTATCACCTTCGAATATATCCTTTAGTTCAATTATAGTCTGACCTTTGCCAACAGCAAACGACCCTATCAATTCCTCTGTATCAATACACAGTGATTTGAAATAAAAGGACCTTTCGGCAGTTGCGGCACAAGTCTGACAAATGATATGGCTTTCGATTACATTTATTTTCTAAAATAAAGACAAATCACTACAAATATTCTGACGTATATAACCTATTTATCGCAGATGAAATATGAACGCACGAATCTTACCAGATTGAATAAAAGCACTTCCAATATTTCCTTCATAATCTCATCTATTATTTTAAAATCATTTCCTGTAATATTAAAACAAAGTCTACAACTTCTTTTCTCATTCACACTCATGTTTAATTCCTCGTTCGATGTACACTGTTAATTAATTATGAATCGCAAAAATGCCAGCCTTTCGATATATATTCTTCTTCTGCGTCTTAACCTCTACATTGTAAACGCTAAGTTACGAGCATGGAGCAGGTCTGTCCACGAATTTTTTTTTCAATTGAAAATGATACATTTATGGGTATTATAAACCCATACAATGTCAGACAGGTTGTCTGGCAGATTTGGCATCTATATGCATCTACATTAATATAAGGGGTGATTCAATGTATGTTTCCGAACTTTTATTTAAGAAAAAACACACGAAATTCGACATTATCTTATTTACTTTTGCAGTAATCAAATATTTGGTATAATAAATACATTACTTTCTGTGTTATTCGTAATAGCAATTACCGAAACGTGTCGAGGCTAGAAAACGCTCCCGAGACCGAGGCTAGGCGGATGACGTCACACACTAGACACTAGACTGCGCCGGACTGGACGTCGTAAGTTTTGTCTTTTATTGAGCTACGCCTCGCGTCGGGACGATTAGTTGTGCCAATATTTATTGTAGGTGAATTCCTTTGTGTAAATGTTAATTTCAAAAAATTAATATGGTGGCAAGAAAGTGGTGTTTTGTGCCTGGATGCACAAATACATTAGTAAGGACGCCTACGAAAATATTTACTATTTGTATGTACCTGCTGTTGAATATAAATAAATATTACCTACCTACCTATTAGTGGTTTTTAAAACACTTTTATTAGTTTCATCTGTAACTAAGTAGATATGTAACTATGTACCTATGTATGCATGCAACACAATATTGAAAATCGAATTTAACTAATGGAATTACTAGCATCGTCATAAAATTTTGCAATTTTGTGAAAAGTTTTAGTTGTTTTTTTATTTTTTGCTTTTTAGTATAGTATTATACAGGGTGTTTCATTTTAATCGGGAAAAGTTATCAGTCGATAGAACACAAAAATAATACGAAAAGTTCATATAAACTTGTATGATTTAAAGCTTCGTTTTCGAGATACAGGGTGTTGAAGTTTTACAAAAAAAATTGAAATTATTGTAATATGAAAATGTGTAGATGTCGAAAGTTATCAATTCGACCAATTATTATGAATTACTTGAATAAATAATGTCTCTTCATTTATTGTTTAATAATAATAATAAATCTGAATTTTTACATTTCACCAGACATCAAAACGGTTAATTTTTTTTATGAAAAACGACGCATCGGAGAGAAAAAACGCAACATACCTTTTTTGTTCTCACTTGAACGAGGAACACAAAATATTTTTTAATCTGAAAGAAAGCAGTGGCGTACCATTTTTTTCTTCAAAAATATCAATGGCAATGCCCGTATGCACGCCACTGTAAAAAATTAAAATGATGTTTACATCGGAAAATAAGCATCTTTATAAATTGTTACTTCTCTAACAATTTTAATTAATTAACCAAACTACTAATTGATTTCCATTTTTTTTTTGTAAAACTTCAACGCCTTATATCTCGAAAACGAAGCTTTAAATCATACAAGTTTATATGAACTTTTCATATTATATTTGCGAGTTCTATCGATTGGTAAATTTTCCCGATTAAAATCTGAAACACCCTGTATATATATATTTTTTAGTTTTTTTTAAACTGTATAATGTTTTGTTTTTTAGTTTGAACAAGACATGGAAAATTATTGGGAGTATAAACTAAGCAAAGTAAAGGCATGCATGAAATGTGATGTGGTGCCTCATATATTTGCCTGTCAACCAGATAAAGCTGTATTATACAAGACAACTCGATTAGCAAGCGAAAGAAGGACCCGAAAAAGAAAGGTTGACGAATTACTGTGCGGATCTATTGAATGTTTAGAACCCGTACCGGAACCGTCAACTTCTCATAATGCAGAACACACCGAGAGATGTGACGTAGCGACTCAAACCGCAATGTTCGTAGCGCATAAACCCCGAATAATAACCCATTATAGAAGTAAGACAACTCAAGTTTCTTTATCAACATCAAGCAAAGATATAGCCACGTTCCCCGTAAAATTTGAATTAGCCTTAGAAAAGCCATTTAAAAAACCTAAGATACAAAACGTATTCCGATCATATGATTCCAATACAGATACAACGACGGAAGTCTCAGACATAGATATCGAATGGCGCCCAAATGACGAAAGAAATGAATGTAATGCTTCGCCAGAAGGTAAAAAAATAGAGGAGAGTACATTTCGATCAATGTTCATTCGAATCATCGAAAAAAGGTTGCGAATGTATACTGGTATTCCCAAGGAATACAACAATTTTATAAACGTTTTAGAGCAGAGAACTTCTTTACAAAAATATTGTATATATTTAACTTTCTATAAAGTTAAAAGCAATAACTCGTTTCAACAAATAGCTGACCTTTTTGGGATAAGTAAAGCTTACGCTGGTGCACTATTTACCCGAGGTACTTATGTCTTAGCCGAGTTTATCAAGCAATTAATTTACTGGCCAAGCAGATTTCACACCCCTGGATTGTGGCTGGTTAAAATCAGTATTTGAGGCGAGAAAATTTGATACCATAATCACGTCTACATTTGGCAAATTATGTGAATCTCCTTTATAGAAACCCTCCTCCATATTTGACAACAATGTACTTACTATACGTAAACTACGAATAACTCAGACTTTGCTCTAACGAGAACGACCGGGAATAAACCTAACGCAGAAATCGCAGTATACAGCATATGATCTAATTCGGCACCCGCCGAACTCTTTAGTATGTGACGTCGCATCAATGACACAGCGTTTATCCGATTCAAATAAAGCATGCAATTTCTACGACCGCGTTGTGCTTCCGATTGAGTTTTTTTCGCGCAAAGTTCGTTGATTGTTATTATTAGGTCGAAAGCTTCATTCCTCACTACTTTTAATGAATATTATTTTTCTTGTGGACATACCTATTGTTTTGTTATATATCACTTTATTTATTCTTTGTAAATGCAATGTCGTAGTTACTAGACTACATTTTCAAGCACAGTGGATTTTTTTATCTTGAATTAGCAGGTAAATTCTAAATTGATTGGGCCGTTACTTGATGAAAATCCATATTTATACCAAATTAAAATCTTTGTTGGTTAGATTTGATAAAAAGAACCGGGAGAAAGTAAAATAAAACACGTGCTGACTACTTAGAAATACTGTATTCGACTAACTATAAATAACTACATAAGCGGGAGGAGAAAAGGAACTCATACATGGTTCAATAGCTCCAACCAGTCAACCACATAATTTAAATAAAATATTTTGATATCCATACAACAAGTCTAGAAGTCAAGAAAATCTAACCAGCAAAGATTTTAATTTGGTATAGCAGGTAAATGTTTATCGTTATAATATTTAAATAATATTAAATAACAATAAATATTTCGGGTACACGCCAACTCTTTAAAATATGAATTTGGATGTGTTTACCAAACTAAATAGATACACATTTTGGCTTGTTTCTGTTGGAACCACTTCCTTAACAATGTCAGACAGGTTGTCTGGCAGATTTGGCATCTATATGCATCTACATAATATAAGGGGTGATCCAATTTACGTTTCCGAACTTTTATTTAAGAAAAAACACACGAAATGCAACATTATCTTATTTACTTTTGCTGTAATCAAATATTTGGTATAATACATTAATTATGAAAAATGCTGTCAATCAAATGGCCGCCTCTGGACCTTCTGCAGCAGTTGATTCATTCGAGGTAGTTTTCGATTACTTTTTCGTAAGTTTCGGGGGTTAATCTCGGCTATAACTTGGCGGATGTTAGTTTTTAAGTGCTCCAACATCGCAGGTTTGTTGGCATAGACGCGACTCTTAAGAAAACCGAACAAAAATAGTCCAACGGTGTTAAATCGCAGAATCTTGGCGGCCTGTTAACGTCACCGTGAAGTGAAATAATGCGAACCATGAACTTTTCTCGCAAAACATTTAACGTTGCACGCGATGTGTGGCAAGTGGCACCGTCTTGCTGAAACCACATGTCTGCCACATCAATATCTTCGATTTCGTGTCAAAAATAATCGGTTATCATGCGCCTATAGCCTGTAGACCTCGCCGTTTACTGTTACTGTTACTGTCTGATCTTCATCGTCTTCAAAAAAGTAAGGTCCAATTTCTCCGCCTAACCACAATGCGCACCACACTGTTACTTTTTGGTCATGCAATGGTGTCTCGTGTATCACGTGAGGATTTTCCTCGCCCCATATGCGGCAATTATGCAGCGAGTTGGAAATATGCCTCATCAGAGAAGAAAGTGTTCTTTACGAAATCAGCATCAACTTCCTGCTGTTCTAACACCCAATCTGCATAAAGTCTTCGCTGCCCATGATCTCTAGGCTTGAATACTTGTGTTCATTGAGTTTTATATGGGTATAGGTGTAAGTCCTTATGCAAAATACGCCACAGAGAAATGCCCATGAGAAAGGCCCAAATATCGAACGGTGACGAATCGATAATTCCGGGCCTTCGGCCACACTATCACTCACAGTAGCAATATTCTCGGCCGAACGTGCACCACGAAGATGCACACGACTTACCCTACCTCCAATTCTCCCAGTTTCCTCAAATTTGTTGACTACGTTGCGAATTGTTCGTTCAGTAGGACGATTAAATGGACCATAATCTTCCCGTAAACGACGATAGACAGTTCGTACAGAATTGTTATTTCCGTAGAATAATTGAACAATTTTAATGCGTTGAGCGGTGGTTAAACGATCCATTTCGTAAATGTGTTGTTTCAAACTAACATTAGATATTTAACCCATTAGTGCCCAGAACTGCTTTTTTGTAATAGTTCTGAATTTCATTCATAAAGTGTGAGCAAGTAAGATCACTTAAGGGCCGCAACAGTTATTTTTAAGCTACAACTTTTACTTTTTGAAAAAACAGCTGTTGCAAAAACGCAACACCGGGCAGACAAAATACAAACATGTGCAAGATACCAAAGTGTTTTTTTTATGCATTTATTGCATTTGGATCATATTTATTATATCAACATATATATATATATATATATATATATATATATATATATATATATATATATATATATATATATATATATATAATGTAAACATGGGGAACTAAAACAGACTAATATAATAGCTATTCTATTCAGTATGATAGTTCAGAAAACATTTTTCATGTAGCGCTACATTGCATTTCATACATTTTTTACTAGCAGTGGAGTGGCAAAGCGCACAACGTGTTCTTTTTTCTTGTGAACAAATTAAGTGTCCTGTATTATCATTTCTAGTGTCCACAGTTGTTCGTCTCCGAATCGATTATACAGGTCCAGGTCTGCTAGGAGGTGTTCCAAAATTCATTCATTAATTCTTCGAAACTCTAACAAATCTATGTCCGGTGTATTTGGAACTTCTTCTCTCCTTGTACAATAAATGAGCCAGGCATTCTGTACAGAAACATCCAATCCCCAAATAAAAAGAGGCCAGTACCACTTTTTAGACCTAAAGTTTGTTCTGTAATAAGCAACATTCTGATCCATGCGGTCAGTACCCCTCATATTTTCATTATAAATTTTTATTAGATTGAGTGACTTTAACCTTTTTACTTTCAGTAAACGAATATTTTGTAGCCTGATGGGTTGGTGTTGTTCCCTGATAGCTTGATGCCAAAGTAACGACACTGTTGTCATTCCACCTGCACAGCAGTACTTGATTTGTTTCATCATAGCACATGACATCACTTTCCGTCCATTTTCTGCTCTTTTTCGAATCTATTTCCGCTAGTTCAGGAATTCTCTCTAAAATATTCCCTGTATAGTTAGGTATGATCTCAATACTACTTTCAATTGCTTCTATATTGGTTTCGTCAATTCTAAGTTCACCGTAATCTTGGTAAACTACTGCTTCAGCTTCGGATTGTAACTGGGTGCTATTCAAGTTATCAAATGTCCCCCCAAGATCTTCATCACCACTGTCTTCGTCGGTCAAAATATGTGGGTTCGGAGGAGCCAAGTACGCGTCCGCACTGCTACTAGAATGCATAATTTTTAATTCCTCAAGAAGCGACATTATTTTATGTGCCCTTGATTTATAGAAAATTTTGCCACCCTGTGACATATTTTTATTATTCCTCCAAAAGGAATTCCATGAGGTGGAAGGTTTTGACATAATGAAATATGATTTTTTATCCTAAAAACAAAAAAAAAAAAAAACAATGTAATCGTAGTGAAAATAAAGCAGTATCAAAATTATGCATTCCTAACACTTATCATATTTACACATTGTTTCTGCCCGGTGTTACAAAAACGCAACACTTAAAATTATATTACAATTATAACTAACTGAAATAAAATTACATTATCTGCTTGATATAGATACCTTCAGTAGTATGTCTTGGATACACTTATACAAAAGAAATCCTTATTTTCCAATGAAGTTTCACATAAATGAATTTTATGGTCTTAAAGGCACGTGGTTACTTGCACACCGAAAACACTAACAAAGTCTAACGGCAATTTTCAAATCCTGGTTCTTAGATAAGCCACCGCCGCCACTGTAATAGTGTGTAGAAGACTATACTTTAACAGAATGTTGTATATTCAAGAATAATTGGTTACTTCTTGTTGAGGTTGGTATTGTTAAGGTTAAGGTTGGTAGTAGCGAACGAAGTAGGGGGTCAAAAAGAAAAGGAAGATATATGTAAGTATTGTTGTAGCACGCGTTTTTAATTTAATATTAAATACAGTTTACGTTGTTTATTGATGACTCTTATTTTAATTCTACACATAAAGACACAACATGGCGCAGCCGAGGTGAAAAGTAAGTCGAACATTTAAAAAACAACCTGTGGGAAGTGTAATACTGTCAGTGGCGAGAACAAGAACTTAACCTAAAAATATAGAGTTCAAACCGCCGTCAAATCTGTAGTTTCAAGGAAATGTAAGCGAAAATTGGCGCAAATTTATACCAAATTTTGAAATATACCTGGTAGCATCGGGAAAAAGTGTGTTAAAAGATGATGACGAAATGAAAGTGGCAATTCTCTTGAATATAATTGGTGAGGAAGCCGTGGAGGTTTTCAACACTTTTAAATTAGCAGATGCTGGAAAAAAGTCTTATAAATCGGTAGTCAAAGCGTTTGAAGGCCACTGCAGTCCCAAAAAGAATGTAGTTTTCGAGAGATTTAAATTTTACAGTCGAGCTCAACAGGAAGGTGAGAGTTTGGATGACTTTTTAATCGAAGTAAAAAAGTTATCGATGTCATGTGAATTTAAAACATTGAGAGAGGAGATGATTCGTGATAAAATAGTATTGGGAATTCTTGATAAAGTAGTGCAAGAAAGGTTACTACAAATAAGTGATCTGACTTTGGAGAAAGCTATAAATGTATGTCGAGCTGCTGAGGTCTCCAAATCACAGGTAAAAAATCTACAAGGAATGTCAACAGAAGTAGAACCTATCAACCAAAGGAAGTTCGGGTCCAGAGGCGACCAAAATAGTTCCAAGAATTCTGAAGGGATTGCAACAGCATCGGACCGAGATAAATTTAAGTGTAAAAGATGTAATAAGTGGCATGGTCCTAGAGAGTGTCCTCCATATGGAAAGAATTGCAGCAAGTGCGGAAAACTAAATCATTTTGCAGTGTCATGTAAAGTAAAAAATGTGAAAGTGATAAGTGAAAATCAACCACAAGATGAAGAATATGAGGAGTTTATGATAAATGTAATTAAAGTAAAATTCAAAATAATCAGATTTTTTCTATTAATTCTTGGTTCGAAAATGTTAATATTGGTAAGAATTTAATACCTGTTAAATTTAAGTTGGATACTGGTGCTGATGTAAACGTGATATCACGCAAAGTTTTTACTGACATTGGTGGGTTAGAAAGGCAAGTACAAAGCACTAATATAATATTAGAGGTATTTGGTGGCAATGTATTAAAACCTATTGGTACTGTGATGCTCCAAATTCAGTGCAATAATATTCAAATTGCAGCTAAATTTATTATTGTTAATAAAAATGTTTCGCCTATTTTAGGCCTCGATACATGCAGAAAGTTGAATCTTGTTTCACGTAATAAAAATATAAATGAATTGCAAAATAAATTGATAAAGTTTAATACAAAAGATGAATTTATTAGCGAAAACCCTGATTTATTTGAAGGATTGGGAACATTTAGAGATAAGTGTGAAATTCAAGTTAATAAGGACGCCATACCAGTTGTTAACCCGCCCAGGAGGATTCCTTTTGCTTTGCATAAAAAATTTAAATATACTTTAAATAATCTAGAAAATAAAAACATTATATCAAAAGTAGAAAATCCGATAATGTGGTAACAGTTGAGAAAAATGATGGTTCATTGACCGGTGTGATTTTATACACATCAACAAAATATTTGCTGGTGCAAATGGTGTTTACCCACGATGCTTACATTCGGCAGGTCTTGTATCTCTTATTGGCGCTATCCATCCACATACACATACACAAACATAATTAGGATGCTCGATATTATTGTTCTATTCCACAAACACAGAAATATACACACGATACTTCGTCTTACGAGGGACAACATTTTATAAAACTTAGGTAAGATGAATTTTCAGTTTAAAAAAATATTAACTCTGAGAACAACTCTAAGATATATCCTTTCACGGTGGATAAAATTCGATACGAAATTGAACAATGTGCTAATAACTGTTTTAAAATGCAACTGGACTGAAACAAATGAAATCAGATGAATTTCTGCCTATATTCAAAGGCGAATAAAATCTGAAAAACACAATGTAGAGCAGATGTCTTCAGTGAAAGCGGTAGCCAAGTAGGTTCATTTTCACAGGAAATGTGTCACTTCAATGTGCCCATTAAGGGGATGTTTTAAATCGCACCTGAACTTTGAAAAAGTCGAATTAGATGAATTTTTGGCAATGTTCAAAGACGAATAAAATCTGAAAAACACGATGTAGAGCAGATGTCTCCAGTGTACATGGTAGCCAAGTACGTCTATTTTCACAAAGAAGTTGTCGCTTCAATGTGCCCATTAAGGGGATGTTTTAAAATCCAAGTAAACTTCATAAAAAAATCGAATTAGATGAATCTGTGGCTATGTTCAAAGACGAATAAAATCTGAAAAACACAATGTAGAGCAGATGTCATTAGTGAAAACGGTAGCCAAATAGGATTATTTTCACAGGGAATATGTCACTTCAATGTGCCCATTAAGGGGATGTCGTAAAACGCACCTGAACTTTGAAAAAAAGTCGAATTAGATAAATTTTCGGCAATGTTCAAAGACGAATAAAATCTGAAAAACACGATGTAGAGCAGCTGTATCCAGTGGACATGGTAGTAAAGTACGCCTATTTTCACAACAAAGTTGTCGCTTCAATGTGCCCATTAAGGGGATGTTTTAAAATCCAAGTAAACCATAAAAAAATCGAATTAGATGAATTTGTGGCTATGTTCAAAGGCGAGTAAAATCTGAAATATACAATGTAGAGCAGATGTCTTTAGTGGAAAAGGTGGCCAAGTAGGTCTATCTTCACAGGAAATGTGTCACTCCAATGTGCTCATTAAGGGGATGTCATAAAACGCATCTGAACTTTGAAAAAACTCGAATTAAATGAACTTTCAGCAATGTTCAAAGACGAATAAAATCTGAAAAACACGATGTAGAGCAGATGTCTCCAATGGACATGGTAGTCAAGTACGTCTATTTTCACAGAGAGGCGGTCGCTTCAATGTGCCCATTAGGGGGATGTTTTAAAATCCAAGTAAACTTCATAAAAACTCGAATTAGATAAATTTGTGGCTATGTTCAAAGGCGAGTAAAATCTGAAAACTACAATGTGGAGCAGATGTCTTTAGTGGAAATGGTAGCCAAGTAGGCCTATTTTCACAAGAAATGTGTCACTCTAATGTGCCCATTAAGACCGGTGTGATTTTGTACACATCCACAAAATATTTGCTGGTGCAAATGGTGTTTACCCACGATGCTCATATTCGGCAGGTCTTGTATTTCTTATTGGCGCTATCCATCCACATACACACACACAAACATAATTAGGATGTTGGATATTATTGTTCTATTGCACAAACACAATATATATAACGAAATACATACACGATACTTCGCTTTACGAGGGACAACATTTTATAAAAATTAGCTAAGATGAATTTTCAGTTTAAAAAAATATTAACTCTGAGAACAACTCTAAGATATATCCTTTCACGGTGGATAAAATTCGATACGAAATTGAACAATGTGCTAATAACTGTTTTAAAACGCAACTGGACTGAAAATAATTAAATTAGATGAATTTTTGGCTATGTTCAAAAACGAATAAAATCTGAAAAACACGATGTAGAGCAGATGTCTCCAGTGGACATGGTAGTCAAGCACGTCTATTTTCAAAGGCGAGTAAAATCTGAAAAACACAATGTAGAACAGATGTCTCTAGTGGAAACGGTAGCCAAGTAGGCCTATTTTCACAGGAAATGCGTAACTCTAATGTGCCCATTAAGGAGATGTTTTAAAACGCATCTGAACTTTGAAAAAAATCGAATTAGATAAATTTTCAGCAATGTTCAAAGACGAATAAAATCTGAAAAACACAATGTAGAGCAGATGTCTTCAGTGAAAACAGTAGCCAAGTACGTATATATTCACAGGGAATGTGTCACTTCAATGTGCCCATTAAGGGGATGTTTTAAAACGCATCTGATCTTTGAAAAAAAATCGAATTAGATGAATTTTCGGCAATGTTCAAAGACACTAAATCTGAATTTTCAATAAAATCTGAAAAACACGATGTAAAGCAGATGATTCTAGTGGGCATGGTAGTCAAGCACGTCTATTTTCACAAAGTAGTTGTCACTTCAATGTGCACATTAAGGGGATGCGTTAAAATCCAAGTAAACTTAAAAAAAATGGAATTAGATGAATTTGTGGCTATGTTCAAAGGCGAGTAAAATCTGAAAAATACATGTAGAGCAGATATCTTTAGTGAAAACGGTAGCCAAGTAGGTCTATTTTCACAGGAAATATGTCACTCCAATGTGCCCATTAAGGAGATGTTTTAAAAAGCATCTAAACTTCGAAAAAAATCGAATTAAATAAATTTTCAGCAATGTTCAAAGACGAATAAAATCTGAAAAACGCGATGTAGAGCAAATGTCTCCAGTGGACATGGTAGTCAAATACGTCTACTTTCACAAAGAAGCTGTAGCTTCAATGTGCCCATTAAGGGGGTGTCTTAAAATCCAAGTAAACTTCATCAAAAAATCGAATAAGATGAATTTTCAGCAACGTTCAAAGACGAATAAAATCTGAAAAATACAATGTAGAGCAGATGTCTTTAGTGGAAACGGTAGCCAAGTAGGCCTATTTTCACAGGAAATGCGTCACTCTAATGTGCCCATTAAGGAGATGTTTTAAAAATCATCTGAACTTCGAAAAAAATCGAATTAGATAAATTTTCAGCAATGTTCAAAGACGAATAAAACCTGAAAAACACGATGTAGAGCAGATGTCTCCAGTGGACATGGTAGTCAAGCACGTCTATTTTCACAAAGAAGTTGTCGCTTCAATGTGCCCAGTAAGGGGATCTTTTAAAATCCAAGTAAACTTCATAAAAAAAATCGAATTAGATGAATCTGTGTCTATGTTCAAAGGCGAATAAAATCTGAAAAACACAATGTAGAGCAGATGTCTTCAACGAAAACAGTAGCCAACTATGTCTATTTTCACAGGGAATGTGTCACTTCAATGTGCCCATTAAGGGGATGTTTTAAAACCCATCTGAATTTTGAAAAAAAATCGCATTAGATGAATTTTCGACAATGTACAAAGACGACTAAAATCTGAAAAACACAATGTAGAGCAGATGTCTTCAGTGAAAACGGTAGCCAAGTATGTTTATTTTCACAGGGAATGTGTCACTTCAATGTGCCCATTAAGGGGGTGTTTTAAAGCGCATCTGAATTTTGAAAAAAAATCGAATTAGATGAATCTGTGTCTATGTACAAAGACGAATAAAATCTGCAAAACACGATGTAGAGCAGATGATTCTAGTGGGCATGGTAGTCAAGTACGTTTATTTTCACAAAGTAGTTGTCGCTTTAATGTGCACATTAAGGGGATACGTTAAAATCCAAGTAAACTTCATAAAAAAATCGAATTAGATGAATTTGTGGCTATGTTCAAAGGCGAGTAAAATCTGAAAAATACAATGTAGAGCAGATATCTTTAGTGGAAACGATAGCCAAGTAGGTCTATTTTCTCCAATATGTCCATTAAGGGGATGTTTTAAAACGAATCTAAACTTTGAAAAAAAATCGAATTAGATGAATGTTCAAAGACGAATAAAATCTGAAAAACACGATGTAGAGCAGATGTCTTCAGTGAAAACGGTAGGCAAGTAGGTCTATTTTCACAAGGAATGAGTCACTTCAATGTGCCCATTAAGGGGATGTTTTAAAACGTTTCTGAACTTTGAAAAATAATCCAATTACTTAGATGAATTTTCGGCAATGTTCAAAGAGAATAAAATAAAGAATAAAATCTGAAAAACGCGATGCAGAGCAGATGTGCAAATCATCCCCTTAATGGGCACATTAAAGCGACAACTTCTTTGTGAAAATAGACATACTTTACTACCATGTCCACTGGAGACATCTGCTCTACATCGTGTTTTTCTGATTTTATTTGTCTTTGAACATTGCCGAAAATTCATTTAATTCGAATATTTTTCAAAGTTCAGATACGTTGTAAAACATCCCCTTAATGGGCACATTGAAGTGGCAACTTCTTTGTGAAAATAGGACTACCATGTCCACTGGAGACATCTGCACTACATCGTGTTTTTCAGATTTTATTCATCTTTGAACATTGCCGAAAATTCATCTAATTCGATTTTTGTTCAAAGTTCAGCTACGTTTTAAAACTTCTTCTTAATGCGCACATTGGAGAGACACATTTCCTGTAAAATAGACCTACTTGGCTACCGTCTTCACTAAAGACATCTGCTCTGCATTGTGTTTTTCAAATTTTACTCGCCTTTGAACATAGCCACAAATTCATCTCATTCGATTTTTTCTTATGAAGTTTACTTGGATTTTAAAACATCCCCTTAATGGGCACATTGAAGCGACAACTTCTTTCTGAAAATAGACGTACTTGACTGCCATGTCCACTAGAGACATTTTCTCTACATCGTATTTTTCAGATTTTATTCGCCTTTGTACATTGCCGAAAATTCATCCAATTCGATTTTTTTTCAATGTTCCGGTGCGTTTTAAAACATCCCCTTAATGGGCACATTGAAGTGACACATTCCCTGTGAAAATAGACCTACTTGGCTACCGTTTTCACTGAAGACATCTGTTCTACATTATGTTTTTCAGACCTTATTCGCCTTTGAACATTGCCGAAAATTCGTACGAAAGACGAATAAAATCTGAAAAACACGATGTAGAGCAGATGTGCAAAACATCCCCTTAATGTACACATCAAAGCGACAACTTCTTTGTGAAAATAGACATACTTTACTACCATGTCCACTGGAGACATCTGCTCTACATCGTGTTTTTCAGATTTTATTCGTCTTTGAACATTGCTGAAAATTCATCTAATTCGATTTTTTTTCAAAGTTCCGGTACGTTTTAAAACATCCCCTTAATGAGCACATTGAAGTGACATATTCCCTGTGAAAATAGACCTATTTGGCTACCGTTTTCACTGAAGACATCTGTTCTGCATTATGTTTTTCAGACCTTATTCGCCCTTGAACATTGCCGAAAATTCGTACGAAAGACGAATAAAATCTGAAAAACACGATGTAGAGCAGATGTGCAAAACATCCCCTTAATGTACACATCAAAGCGACAACTTCTTTGTGAAAATAGACATACTTTACTACCATGTCCACTGGAGACATCTGCTCTACATCGTGTTTTTCAGATTTTATTCGTCTTTGAACATTGCTGAAAATTCATCTAATTCGATTTTTTTTCAAAGTTCCGGTATGTTTTAAAACATCCCCTTAATGGGCACATTGAAGTGACACATTCCCTGTGAAAATAGACCTACTTGGCTACCGTTTTCACTGAAGACATCTGTTCTGCATTATGTTTTTCAGACCTTATTCGCCCTTGAACATTGCCGAAAATTCGTACGAAAGACGAATAAAATCTGAAAAACACGATGTAGAGCAGATGTGCAAAACATCCCCTTAATGTACACATCAAAGCGACAACTTCTTTGTGAAAATAGACATACTTTACTACCATGTCCACTGGAGACATCTGCTCTACATCGTGTTTTTCAGATTTTATTCGTCTTTGAACATTGCTGAAAATTCATCTAATTCGATTTTTTTTCAAAGTTCCGGTACGTTTTAAAACATCCCCTTAATGAGCACATTGAAGTGACATATTCCCTGTGAAAATAGACCTATTTGGCTACCGTTTTCACTGAAGACATCTGTTCTGCATTATGTTTTTCAGACCTTATTCGCCCTTGAACATTGCCGAAAATTCGTACGAAAGACGAATAAAATCTGAAAAACACGATGTAGAGCAGATGTGCAAAACATCCCCTTAAGGTACACATCAAAGCGACAACTTCTTTGTGAAAATAGACATACTTTACTACCATGTCCACTAGAGACATCTGCTCTACATCGTGTTTTTCAGATTTTATTCGTCTTTGAACATTGCTGAAAATTCATCTAATTCGATTTTTTTTCAAAGTTCCGGTATGTTTTAAAACATCCCCTTAATGGGCACATTGAAGTGACACATTCCCTGTGAAAATAGACCTACTTGGCTACCGTTTCCACTGAAGACATCTGTTCTACATTATGTTTTTCAGACCTTATTCGTCTTTGAACATAGCCGAAAATTCATCTAATTTCATTTTTTTTTCAGTCCATTTGCGTTTTAAAACAGTTATTAGCACATTGTTCAATTTCGTATTGAATTTTATCCACCGTGAAAGGATATATCTTAGAGTTTTTTTCACTGTTAATACGTGTTTAAACTGAAAATTCATCTTACCTAATTTTTATAAAATGTTGTCCCTCGTAAAACGAAGTACCATGTGTATATTTCTGTGTTTGTGGAGTAGAACAATAATATCGAAAATCCTAATTATGTTTGTGTATGTGGATGGATAGCGCCAATAAGAAATACAAGACCTGCCGAATTTAAGTATCGTGAGTAAACACCATTTGCACCAGCAAATATGTGGACGTGTACAAAATCACACCGGTGGGATGTTACTGGGTTAGGGACTGTTGGGAACTGTCAGGAACTGAAAATGTTCTACCATTTCAATATATATGTATATAGAACATATTAATACATTTTGATTTAAGAAGGTACCCTGTGAGATAGCATGTGACGCTCAAGACTTCTCTTCCATTTTGTCATAAACGGACATAGAGCACACTTGTACACTTTTACTTGAGAAACTTCTTTGTGGGTTAATATGTGACTGACGAGATTGTACTTCCGTTTCGTCATATACGTACATAGAGCACACTTATATATTTTTACTTGAGAAGCTGCCTTGTGGGTTAGCATGTGACTGTCTAGAGCGTTCTTCCATTTCGTCATATACATACATAGAGCACACTTATACCTATTTATTTGAGATGGCTTGTGGGTTTGCATGTGCCTGTTGAAATTGTTCTTCCATTTCGTCGCATACATACATAGAGCACATTTATACATTTGAACTTGAGAAGGTGCCTTGTGCGTTAGCATGTGATTGTCTAGAGCGCTCTTCCATTTCGTCATATACGTACATAGAGTACATTTATACCTATTTATTTGAAATGGCTTGTGGGTTTGCATGTGACTGTTGAGATTGCCCTTCCATTTCGTCATAAATGTACATAGAGTACACTTATACATTTTTACTTGAGAAGCTGCCTTGTGGGTTAGCATGTGACTGTCTAGAGCGTTCTTCCATTTCGTCATATACGTACATAGAGTACATTTATACCTATTTATTTGAGATGGCTTGTGGGATTGCATGTGCCTGTTGAAATTGTTCTTTAATTTCGTCGCATACATACATAGAGCACATTTATACATTTTTACTTGAGAAGCTGTCCTGTGGCTTAGCATTTGACTGCTGAGAGCATTCTTTTGTCGACAGTGGAAAGTCAATAGTTTTGTAGATTGTAGTGTGTTTATTTTATTTTCTGTTTCCGAACAGTTCCTTACAAATTTCAAGTAACATTCTATATTCTCTCTGCAAAATGTGCAAATTAAAGGATGCGTAGTAATGCCAAGATCCTAAATCAGAAAAAAAAAATTCAGAAAATGTATTTAATATAATACCATACACCTTACGATTTCTGACATATACGTTGACAACATTTCCAGATAAACTTGCTGCTCCATTAAATTATTCATGGAGACGAACTTACTTTTTTCAGAATGATTCATACAGAATCGACATATAGCAAAATCTTCTTTGATGAATGTTTCTTCGGTTTTATCACCTTCGAATATATCCTTTAATTCAATTATAGTCTGATCTTTGCCAACAGCAAACGACCCTATCAATTCCTCCGTATCAATACACAGTGATTTGAAATAAAAGGACCTTTCGGCAGTTGCGGCACAAGTCTGACAAATGATATGGCTTTCGATTACATTTATTTTCTAAAATAAAGACAAATCACTACAAATATTCTGACGTATATAACCTATTTATCGCAGATGAAATATGAACGCACGAATCTTACCAGATTGAATAAAAGCACTTCCAATATTTCCTTCATAATCTCATCTATTATTTTAAAATCATTTCCTGTAATATTAAAACAAAGTCTACAAATTCCTTTCTCATTCGCACTCATGTTTAATTCCTCGTTCGATGTGCGCTGTTAATTAATTATGAATCGCAAAAATGCCAGCCTTTCGATATATATATATTCTTCTTCTGCGTCTTAACCTTTACATTGGAAACGGTAAGTTACGAGCATGAAATAGGTCTGTTCACGAAATTTTTTTTTCAGTTGAAAATGATAGATTTATGGGTATTATAAACCCATAAAAAGTTTAAAAAAAATAGTCAATTACTTTCTGTGTTATTCGTAATAGCAATTACCGAAACGTGTCGAGGCTAGAAATCGCTCCCGAGACCGAGGTTAGGCGGATGACGTCACATACTACACACTAGACTGCGCCGGACTGGACGTCGTAAGTTTTGTCTTTTATGAGCTACGCCTCGCGTCGGGACTATTATCTGTGCCAATATCTATTGTAGGTGAATTCTTTTGTGTAAATGTTAATTTCAAGAAATTAATATGGTGGCAAGAAAGTGGTGTTTTGTGCCTGGATGCACAAATACATCAGTAAGGACGCCTACGAAAGTATTTCTTAACATTCGAAGGAAAATAAAGAGAAGGAAAAAATGGTTTACCGCAGTCAGAAGGCAGATCAAAGAAGTTTCCTTGACATCAAACTTGTTTTGTTGCGAGGATCATTTTAATGTAAGTTAAAATATTTACTATATGTATGTACCTGCTGTTGAATATAAATAAATATTACCTACCTACCTATTAGTGGTTTTTAAAACACTTTTATTAGTTTCATCTGTAACTAAGTAGATATGTAACTATGTACCTATGTATGCATGTAACACAATATTGAAAATCGAATTTAACTAATGGAATTACTAGCATCGTCATAAAATTTTGCAATTTTGTGAAAAGTTTTAGTTGTTTTTTTATTTTTTGCTTTTTAGTATAGTATTATACAGGGTGTTTCATTTTAATCGGGAAAAGTTATCAGTCGATGGAACACAAAAATAATACGAAAAGTTCATATAAACTTGTATGATTTAAAGCTTCGTTTTCGAGATACAGGGTGTTGAAGTTTTACAAAAAAAATTGAAATTATTTTAATACGAAAATGTGTAGATGTCGAAAGTTATCAATTCGACCAATTATTGTGAATTACTTGAATAAATAATGTCTCTTCATTTATTGTTTAATAATAATAATAAATCTGAATTTTTACATTTCACCGGACATCAAAACGGTTTTTAATTTTTTTTACAAAAACGACGCATCGGAGAGGAAAAACGCAACATACCTTTTTTGTTCTCACTTGAACGAGGAACACAAAATATTTTTAATCTGAAAGAAAGCAGTGGCGTACCATTTTTTTCTTCAAAAATATCAATGGCAATGCCCGTATGCACGCCACTGTAAAAAATTCAAATGATGTTTACATCGGAAAATAAGCATCTTTATAAATTGTTACTTCTCTAACAATTTTAATTAATTAACTAAACTATTAATTGAATTCCATTTTTTTTTTGTAAAACTTCAACGCCTTATATCTCGAAAACGAAGCTTTAAATAATACAAGTTTATATGAACTTTTCATATTATATTTGCGAGTTCTATCGACTGGTAAATTTTCCCGATTAACCCTTTCCGTACCATACTTGAAATGACGATGCATGCATGCCAGGACCGGACTTTATTGCAAGCCACCAGGACCAGTGCCGAATATATACGTCGGGTGTAAAACAAATTGAAAACGTTCATAAAAATGTCTTTATAATAGTATCATATTAGAGTTTTTTTTATTATGTAACAAAATATATTCAAAATGTTTGCTTTGTATGGAACACTTCAAAACAAGGCTGTACACACAGACCAACATTACATTTTGCACACGTGTACCTAGACTCGCTTCTTTTTTTTGTCTGAAGTTTGGTTTGGCTGCAAACGGTACATCTTTGAACCTTATTATTGGGTACCGGAGCAGGAAAATGTCTGCCCGTAAGCCTCTCAGGGTTTTTGGTAGTAGGTTTTATTTTCTTTTGGTTAGGCTCTGGGGTATTGTACCTGAAATTAGATAAAGAAATCAATATAAGCAAAAGTTTTCTCAGCAACTAAATGTTACCGCTCAATAAGCTGTCTTATGATTTTCAACTGAAAATCTGCTAAAGGTACCTTTTCTGGATTTTGTGTTTGGTACAACGCATGTGCGTTTAGCAATGCTAAGTCCACCAGATGAAGAAATAGTTTCTTATACCATTTAACGGTTTTTCTCTCGCATTCAGTAGAACTCAACATCATATCAGACCTATCTACAGCGCCCATATTAGCGTTATAATCCACGATACATGCTGGTTTTTTATTTGTTCCTTAGTTCTAAAGTCTATCTTGTCTAATGTGATTTTGTCTTCGTGCTTGTTAGTTAGCATATGTACATCACGGCGATCTCTCCATTTAACGGCCAGCAGGATTTCAGTAGACATTGAGATGGTCTTACCTTTGTTTACGCGAGTTTGTTTTGTGTTCGTGTAGATACATTGATAAAATAGGACTCGTATACCAATTATCAGTGTACAACGAATGGCCTTTCTCCAAATATGGCTTCATAAGATGTGCCACAACTGAACCGGATATACCTAAGTCTTGAAATTGTTCTATGTCTGTTGTTTTGCCAGTATATACAATAATATTTAAGACATAGCCGGTTTCGCAGTCACATAAAAGAAAAAGTTTGATACCGAAACGGTGACGTTTAGACTTGATGTACTGTTTGAACCGTAGGCATCCTTTAAAGAGGACTAAACTCTCATCAATAACAAGATTTGCGAATGGATAAAAATGTTCGACAAAATGGGTCATCATTATATTAAACACTTTTCGTACTTTATGGAATGAATCACCTTGTTTCTGATCAGCATTGCTTGAAAAATGTAACATGCTAAGTATAGCTAGGAAACGATTTCGTGGCATTACCTGTGAGAATATTGGTGTGTGAAGAAGTGCATCTGTTGACCAATGTTCTTTTATGTTATTTTTTCCGTGACGTGCTGTAAGTAACATAACAGCTAAAAATACATAAATTTCATTCTCGGTTATTTCTTTCCATTTTTGTTTCGTGTTCTCCTTATTTTCTAAAGCATATCTATTAGTTTCCTATACAATAAGCTCGACTACTTCTGAATTTATGAATAAAAGAAAGTAGCTAAGTGCATTTGATTTATCTTCGACTGATACGATATGTGCACCAGAATTTGCGTCGTCAAATGGGTGTATTTTGGGCACAAAAGCTGTTTCACTTCATTTTAGCGATAGGTCCTTTGGTAATGCAATGTGTTCTTGAATATTAGAATTAACTGGATCATCAGCTGCGACGTCATCATTTTGTTCAGGTTACATTTCATCCGGACTGCCATTTTCTACACAAGATCCTCGGTTTCTTTATCACTTGTCTCGCATTCATTCCGATCAGGCTCATATTCACTGCCGCTGTCGATGTAGGGCTCTTCATCGGAATCTAAGCACGCTAAAATATTATCATATTCAGTTCTTTTTAATCCACAAAGCCCTTTATCATCATCACGTTTCCTTTTACATCTAGAACCACTTGTAAAATGTGTAGACGGTCCCGCACTTGAATCCATAGCGTACAACGGTCTGATTTCTACTGCAATTTACACAACACTAAATGCAAGTTTCAACTCGTACTCGAGTATGGACACTCCATAGACGCCACATCTCCACTTTTCCTGACCCCCCCTATGACGTCGAGAAAAGTGTCGTATTTATACGGCAGGAGGCTAGGTGGTCCTGCCTTAGGTGTCGTATTACTTCGGCATTGGGCCCTCGAACACAATACGAAGTGACACATTTATGCGGCTCTGGTCCTACTAAGGGAGCTAAATTTAATAACTGTCACATATATACGGCAGTGGTCTAAAAATACTGTACAACACTGAACGTATATATACGGCAGTGGTCCTGATGGCCCGTTCAGGGTTTGCCGTATATATGCGGCTATGGTACGGAAAGGGTTAAAATCTGAAACACCCTGTATATATATTTTTTAGTTTTTTTAAATTATGTATAATGTTTTGTTTTTTAGCTCGAACAAGACATGGAAAATTATTGGGAATATAAACTAAGCAAAGTAAAGGCACGCATGAAATGTGATGTGGTGCCTCATATATTTGCCTGTCAACCAGATAAAGCTGTATTATACAAGACAACTCGATTAGCAAGCGAAAGAAGGACCCGAAAAAGAAAGGTTGACGAATTACTGTGCGGATCTATTGAATGTTTAGAGCTCGTACCGGAACCGTCAACTTCTCATAATGCAGAACACACCGAGAGATGTGACGTAGCGACTCAAACCGTAATGTTCGTAGCGCATAAACCCCGAATAATAACCCATTATAGAAGTAAGACAACTCAAGTTTCATTATCAACATCAAGCAAATATATAGCCACGTCCCCCGTAAATTTTGAATTAGCCTTAGAAAAGCCATTTAAAAAACCTAAGATACAAAACGTATTCCAATCATATGATTCCAACACAGATACAACGACGGAAATCTCAGACATAGATATCGAATGGCGCCCAAATGACGAAAGAAATGAATGTAATGCTTCGCCAGAAGGTAAAAAAATAGAGGAGAGTACATTTCGATCAATGTTCATTCGAATCATCGAAAAAAGGTTGCGAATGTATACTGGTATTCCCAAGGAATACAACAATTTTATAAACGTTTTAGTGCAGAGAACTTCTTTACAAAAATATTGTATATATTTAACTTTCTATAAAGTTAAAAGCAATAACTCGTTTCAACAAATAGCTGACCTTTTTGGGATAAGTAAAGCTTACGCAGGTGCACTATTTACCCGAGGTACTTATGTCTTAGCCGAGTTTATCAAGCAATTAATTTACTGGCCAAGCAGCTTTCACACCCCTGGATTGTGGCTGGTTAAAATCAGTATTTGAGGCGAGAAAATTTGATACCATAATCACGTCTACATTTGGCAAATTATGTGACTCTCCTTTCTAGAAACCCTCCTCCATATTTGACAACAATGTACTTACTATACGTAAACTACGAATAACTCAGACTTTGCTCTAACGAGAACGACCGGGAATAAACCTAACGCAGAAATCGCAGTATACAGCATATGATCTAATTCGGCACCCGCCGAACTCTTTAGTATGTGACGTCGCATCAATGACACAGCGTTTATCCGATTCAAATAAAGCATGCAATTTCTACGACCGCGTTGTGCTTCCGATTGAGTTTTTTTCGCGCAAAGTTCGTTGATTGTTATTATTAGGTCGAAAGCTTCATTCCTCACTACTTTTAATGAATATTATTTTTCTTGTGGACATACCTATTGTTTTGTTATATATCACTTTATTTATTCTTTGTAAATGCAATGTCGTAGTTACTAGACTACATTTTCAAGCACAGTGGATATACAAATTAAAGTTGGGATTTTTTTATCTTGAATTAGCAGGTAAATTCTAAATTGATTGGGCCGTTACTTGATGAAAATCTATATTTATACCAAATTAAAATCTTTGTTGGTTAGATTTGATAAAAAGAACCGGGAGAAAGTAAAATAAAACACGTGCTGACTACTTAGAAATACTGTATTCGACTAACTATAAATAACTACATAAGCGGGAGGAGAAAAGGAACTCATACATGGTTCAATAGCTCCAACCAGTCAACCACATAATTTAAATAAAATATTTTGATATCCATACAACAAGTCTAGAAGTCAAGAAAATCTAACCAGCAAAGATTTTAATTTGGTATAGCAGGTAAATGTTTATCGTTATAATATTTAAATAATATTAAATAACAATAAATATTTCGGGTACACGCCAACTCTTTAAAATATGAATTTGGATGTGTTTACCAAACTAAATAGATACACATTTTGGCTTGTTTCTGTTGGAACCACTTCCTTAACAATGTCAGACAGGTTGTCTGGCAGATTTGGCATCTATATGCATCTACATAATATAAGGGGTGATCCAATTTACGTTTCCGAACTTTTATTTAAGAAAAAACACACGAAATGCAACATTATCTTATTTACTTTTGCAGTAATCAAATATTTGGTATAATACATTAATTATGAAAAATGCTGTCAGTCAAATGGCCGCCTCTGGACCTTCTGCAGCAGTTGATTCATTCGAGGTAGTTTTCGATGACTTTTTCGTAAGTTTCGGGGGTTAATCTCGGCTATAACTTGGCGGATGTTAGCTTTTAAGTGCTCCAACATCGCAGGTTTGTTGGCATAGACGCGACCCTTAAGAAAACCCCACAAAAATAGTCCAACGGCGTTAAATCGCAGAATCTTGGCGGCCTGTTGACGTCACCGCGAAGTGAAATAATGCGAGCCATGAACTTTTCTCGCAAAACATTTAACGTTGCACGCGATGTGTGGCAAGTGACACCGTCTTGCTGAAACCACATGTCTGCCACATCAATATCTTCGATTTCGTGTCAAAAATAATCGGTTATCATGCGCCTATAGCCTGTAGACCTCGCCGTTTACTGTTACTGTTACTGTCTGACCTTCATCGTCTTCAAAAAAGTAAGGTCCAATTACTCCGCCTAACCACAATGCGCACCACACTGTTACTTTTTGGTCATGCAATGGTGTCTCGTGTATCACGTGAGGATTTTCCTCGCCCCATATGCGGCAATTATGCAGCGAGTTGGAAATATGCCTCATCAGAGAAGAAAGTGTTCTTTACGAAATCAGCATCAACTTCCTGTTGTTCTAACACCCAATCTGCATAAAGTCTTCGCTGCCCATGATCTCTAGGCTTGAATACTTGTGTTCATTGAGTTTTATATGGGTATAGGTGTAAGTCCTTATGCAAAATACGCCACAGAGAAATGCCCATGAGAAAGGCCCAAATATCGAACGGTGACGAATCGATAATTCCGGGCCTTCGGCCACACTATCACTCACAGTAGCAATATTCTCGGCCGAACGTGCACCACGAAGATGCACACGACTTACCCTATCTCCAATTCTCCCAGTTTCCTCAAATTTGTTGACTACGTTGCGAATTGTTCGTTCAGTAGGACGATTAAATGGACCATAATCTTCCCGTAAACGACGATAGACAGTTCGTACAGAATTGTTATTTCCGTAGAATAATTGAACAATTTTAATGCGTTGAGCGGTGGTTAAACGATCCATTTCGTAAATGTGTTGTTTCAAACTAACATTAGATATTTAACCCATTAGTGCCCAGAACTGCTTTTTTGTAATAGTTCTGAATTTCATTCATAAAGTGTGAGCAAGTAAGATCACTTAATGGCCGCAACAGTTATTTTTAAGCTACAACTTTTACTTTTTGAAAAAACAGCTGTTGCAAAAACGCAACACCGGGCAGACAAAATACAAACATGTGCAAGATACCAAAGTGTTTTTTTTATGCATTTATTGCATTTGGATCATATTTATTATATCAACATATATATATATATATATATATATATATATATATATATATATATATATATATATATATATATATATATATAATGTAAACATGGGGAACTAAAACAGACTAATATAATAGCTATTCTATTCAGTATGATAGTTCAGAAAACATTTTTCATGTAGCGCTACATTGCATTTCATACATTTTTTACTAGCAGTGGAGTGGCAAAGCGCACAACGTGTTCTTTTTTCTTGTGAACAAATTAAGTGTCCTGTATTATCATTTCTAGTGTCCACAGTTGTTCGTCTCCGAATCGATTATACAGGTCCAGGTCTGCTAGGAGGTGTTCCAAAACTTGTAAGTAGGGCTTTTGCTATAATTCTTCGAAACTCTAACAAATCTATGTCCGGTGTATTTGGAACTTCTTCTCTCCTTGTACAATAAATGAGCCAGGCATTCTGTACAGAAACATCCAATTCCCAAATAAAAAGAGGCCAGTACCACTTTTTAGACCTAAAGTTTGTTCTGTAATAGACAACATTCTGATCCCTGCGGTCAGTACCCCCCATATTTTCATTATAATTTTTTATTAGATTGAGTGACTTTAACCTTTTTACTTTCAGTAAACGAATATTTTGTAGCCTGATGGGTTGGTGTTGTTCCCTGATAGCTTGATGCCAAAGTAACGACACTGTTGTCATTCCACCTGCACAGCAGTACTTGATTTGTTTCATCATAGCACATGACATCACTTTCCGTCCATTTTCTGCTCTTTTTCGAATCTATTTCCGCTAGTTCAGGAATTCTCTCTAAAATATTCCCTGTATAGTTAGGTATGATCTCAATACTACTTTCAATTGCTTCTATATTGGTTTCGTCAATTCTAAGTTCACCGTAATCTTGGTAAACTACTGCTTCAGCTTCGGATTGTAACTGGGTGCTATTCAAGTTATCAAATGTCCCCCCAAGATCTTCATCACCACTGTCTTCGTCGGTCAAAATATGTGGGTTCGGAGGAGTCAAGTACGCGTCCGCACTGCTACTAGAATGCATAATTTTTAATTCCTCAAGAAGCGACATTATTTTATGTGCCCTTGATTTATAGAAAATTTTGCCACCCTGTGACATATTTTTATTATTCCTCCGAAAGGAATTCCATGAGGTGGAAGGTTTTGACATAATGAAATATGATTTTTTATCCTAAAAACAAAAAAAAAAAAACAATGTAATCGTAGTGAAAATAAAGCAGTATCAAAATTATGCATTCCTAACACTTATCATATTTACACATTGTTTCTGCCCGGTGTTACAAAAACGCAACACTTAAAATTATATTACAATTATAACTAACTGAAATAAAATTACATTATCTGCTTGATATAGATACCTTCAGTAGTATGTCTTGGATACACTTATACAAAAGAAATCCTTATTTTCCAATGAAGTTTCACATAAATGAATTTTATGGTCTTAAAGGCACGTGGTTACTTGCACACCGAAAACACTAACAAAGTCTAACGGCAATTTTCAAATCCTGGTTCTTAGATAAGCCACCGCCGCCACTGTAATAGTGTGTAGAAGACTATACTTTAACAGAATGTTGTATATTCAAGAATAATTGGTTACTTCTTGTTGAGGTTGGTATTGTTAAGGTTAAGGTTGGTAGTAGCGAACGAAGTAGGGGGTCAAAAAGAAAAGGAAGATATATGTAAGTATTGTTGTAGCACGCGTTTTTAATTTAATATTAAATACAGTTTACGTTGTTTATTGATGACTCTTATTTTAATTCTACACATAAAGACACAACATGGCGCAGCCGAGGTGAAAAGTAAGTCGAACATTTAAAAAACAACCTGTGGGAAGTGTAATACTGTCAGTGGCGAGAACAAGAACTTAACCTAAAAATATGGAGTTCAAACCGCCGTCAAATCTGTAGTTTCAAGGAAATGTAAGCGAAAATTGGCGCAAATTTATACCAAATTTTGAAATATACCTGGTAGCATCGGGAAAAAGTGTGTTAAAAGATGATGACGAAATGAAAGTGGCAATTCTCTTGAATATAATTGGTGAGGAAGCCGTGGAGGTTTTCAACACTTTTAAATTAGCAGATGCTGGAAAAAAGTCTTATAAATCGGTAGTCAAAGCGTTTGAAGGCCACTGCAGTCCCAAGAAGAATGTAGTTTTTGAGAGATTTAAATTTTACAGTCAAGCTCAACAGGAAGGTGAGAGTTTGGATGACTTTTTAATCGAAGTAAAAAAGTTATCGATGTCATGTGAATTTAAAACATTGACAGAGGAGATGATTCGTGATAAAATAGTATTGGGAATTCTTGATAAAGTAGTGCAAGAAAGGTTACTACAAATAAGTGATCTGACTTTGGAGAAAGCTATAAATGTATGTCGAGCTGCTGAGGTCTCCAAATCACAGGTAAAAAATCTACAAGGAATGTCAACAGAAGTAGAACCTATCAACCAAAGGAAGTTCGGGTCCAGAGGCGACCAAAATAGTTCCAAGAATTCTGAAGGGATTGCAACAGCATCGGACCGAGATAAATTTAAGTGTAAAAGATGTAATAAGTGGCATGGTCCTAGAGAGTGTCCTCCATATGGAAAGAATTGCAGCAAGTGCGGAAAACTAAATCATTTTGCAGTGTCATGTAAAGTAAAAAATGTGAAAGTGATAAGTGAAAATCAACCACAAGATGAAGAATACGAGGAGTTTATGATAAATGTAATTAAAGTAAAATTCAAAATAATCAGATTTTTTCTATTAATTCTTGGTTCGAAAATGTTAATATTGGTAAGAATTTAATACCTGTTAAATTTAAGTTGGATACTGGTGCTGATGTAAACGTGATATCACGCAAAGTTTTTACTGACATTGGTGGGTTAGAAAGGCAAGTACAAAGCACTAATATAATATTAGAGGTATTTGGTGGCAATGTATTAAAACCTATTGGTACTGTGATGCTCCAAATTCAGTGCAATAATATTCAAATTGCAGCTAAATTTATTATTGTTAATAAAAATGTTTCGCCTATTTTAGGCCTCGATACATGCAGAAAGTTGAATCTTGTTTCACGTAATAAAAATATAAACGAATTGCAAAATAAATTGATAAAGTTTAATACAAAAGATGAATTTATTAGCGAAAACCCTGATTTATTTGAAGGATTGGGAACATTTAGAGATAAGTGTGAAATTCAAGTTAATAAGGACGCCATACCAGTTGTTAACCCGCCCAGGAGGATTCCTTTTGCTTTGCATAAAAAATTTAAATATACTTTAAATAATCTAGAAAATAAAAACATTATATCAAAAGTAGAAAATCCGAAGGGTTGGGTAAATAATGTGGTAACAGTTGAGAAAAATGATGGTTCATTGCGTGTATGTCTCGATCCGCGGGAATTAAATTTAGAAATAAATAGATCAGCTCACGTACTAATTCCTACACTTGAGGACATAATTGAATAACTTAAAGGTAAACAATATTTTACATTACTGGACCTCAAAGATGGGTTTTGGCACGTGAAACTGACTAAAAAATCCAGTGAATTATGTACGTTTGCAACACATTTGGGATGTTATAAGTTTAATAGATTGCCTTTCGGTTTGAACATGGCGCCAGAATATTTTCAAGCTGTAAATCAAAATAACTTTGGTAACTTAAAGGGCGTGCAAGTGTATATTGACGACTTATTAATTGCTGCTGATACGGAAGAGGAGCATGATGAAATATTAAATGCTGTTATAAAAAGGGCTAAAGAAATTGGTGTTAAATTTAATAAAAACAAACTACAATTCAAAGTGTCATCAGTTAAGTATTTGGGTCATGTTTTTTTGGCTGAAGGTATTCAAATTGATGAAAACAGAATAAAAGCAATCAAAGAAATAAGATATCCTAATAATGTTAAGGAGTTACAGAGTGTGCTAGGAATGATAAACTTTTTACGTCAATTTATACTAAATTTGGCTGAGCTAACGGCTCCTTTACGCGAACTACTAAAAAATAAAGTAGAATTTAAGTGGATGCCGCCACATTCTGAAGCCTTAAATAAAATTAAAGAGAAAATTTCAAGTGCACCTGTCTTGGCCAATTTTGATGCCTCAAAATCAATTGTGATACAAGCCGATGCTTCAAAAAGTGGTATTGGATGTTTTCTGCTCCAGGATAATAAACCTGATTCTTTGGCATCACGCTCTCTCAGTAATAGTGAAAAGAACTATTCACAAATTGAAAAAGAATTATTGGCAATTTGCTTCTCAGTAAAAAAATTTCACAATTTTATTTATGCCCGTGACGTAATTATTAATACTGATCATAAACCTCTTGTAACATTAGCACATAAGAAAATCAGTGATATAGCAGTGATAGATCATATATTGATGTACCGGATAATGAATGTGATGATAAATGGATCTCTGAAACAGTGCACACTTTGAGCAAAAATTTAAATATATCAAATATAAAACGAACTGAATTTCAAATGGCTACAGCTAAAGACCCGGTTTTAAGTAAAGTAATATCGTATATTTTGAATGGGTGGCCAGAATTTGGTAATATTAATAATACATTTGTTAAATATTACTCGAGATTTCAAACAGAACTTCATGTCGAAGATGGTCTTGTGTTTTTTAATCACCGCCTGGTAGTACCATCTAAACTGAGAACTTATATACTCAAATTACTTCATGAACCTCATTTTGGAGTTAATAAAACTAACCAACGCGCTAAGTAAGTTATTTTTTGGACAGGAATGTCAAGTGACATAGAAAATATGGTCACATCTTGTCACATTTGTGAGAAACATCAAAATAGTAAGCAAAAAAATGAACTAATTTCTCATGAGATTCCCAATATACCATTTTTTAAAATAGCTTGTGACATTATGGATTATGGGGGAAATAGTTATCTTGTAGTACAGGATTATTTTTCGAAATGGCTTGAAATAATTTTATTAAAAAATAAAACATCATCTGAAGTTATTAATCATTTTAAGAGACTGTTCGCTTCCTTTGGAATACCAAAAATTGTTATATGTGATAATATGCCTTTTTATTCACTTGAGTGTAAAAGGTTTTCTAATGAATTTCACACGACCTCTCCTAGGTATCCCAGAAGTAATGGGCAAGCTGAACGGGCAGTACAAACAGCGAAAAAAATGTTTAAAAAATGTTCTCATGATAAGACTGACATTCACCTTGCTTTGTTAGAATTCAGAAATACACCAGTTTCTGGTATAGGTATATCGCCTAGTCAAATGTTAATGAGTAGACTTACGAGAACCAAACTTCCGATACACAATGAACTGTGAAAATCGGCCATACCTGGGGATATGAGCATCCCCAGGTATGCAAAACTTGTAACTCAACAAGAACGTTCTAAACGCAATCATGACAAATTAGCAAAAAATATTACTTGCAAATATAAATCGGGAGATAACGTTCTTGTTCAAAAAGGAAGAATTGTTAATAAACATGAGGCTCCAAGGTCGTATATGATTACGAATGAACGTGGTAATATTATCAGAAGGAATACGATTCATTTAAAACCAACGAATACAAAGTTTGAGATTACTAATTCTAATATTAACGATGAGGATCAGTCCCCGGATAACAAATTTAAAAAATGTTTCTGAGCCAATGCCTCAGACAACCCGTAGTCGTAGGGTGATTCGTATTCCAGAAAGATATAAAGAATATGTATTGTAACTGTTAATTAATAAGTAGATTAATTAGTTTTCTAAGAGGGGAGATGTTGAGGTTGGTATTGTTAAGGTTAAGGTTGGTAGTACCGAACGAAGTAAGGAGTCAGAGAAAGAAATAAGATATGTAAGTATTGTTGTACCACGTGTTTTAAATTTAATATTAAATACAGTTTACGTTGTTTATGGATGACTCTTATTTTAATTCTACATTTAAAGACACAATACTCCTTACTCTCAAAGATGGCGCCACGTTGATCATTAACAAGTGTTGCGAAAACGCAACGTTGGGTATTAATGGGTTAAAACGCGTCTACATTGACAGCTGTCAAATTTACAGCGTTCCCAATATAGGAAACTCGAACTGGATCACCTTATATATCCGAATTTCATCAATTTGTATCTTAAACAACAACATAATGGCGGTATGTACGTTATGATCATTGTAACCCCGTGTATTTTTTAAAATTTGAATCTTGAGCCATACCTGGAAAAAAGTGTCCGTGACACATTTCTAATGTAAAGAAGCATCACTAGAAGAAGACATCTATGTAAAGGGTATTTCAATAAGGACGCCCGATTTTTAAACGTAAATAAAACAAGTTGTGTGAGGAAGTCACTCAATTTTGTGGGACTGGGAATTGTTCCGGACCCGCTTCTTGGACAGTTACGACTCCATAAGCCTTCTGTCGGATCTGACACGACTACTCTACGGGGACATACAGGGCGAGCGACAGGAGACATCCGCCTTCGTCGGCAAAAAATCGCGCCTCGTCGAACGAGTGACGTCGCCACCCCGAGATGGAAACAGGTTGCCATCATCAAGGAACAGCTACACTAGCTACAGCCTCGCGTAAGGGTCCACTTACGCTCGAGCGACTGCGAGACGGTGCACCGTGGGCGACGTCGTCACTGGAGCGTCGAGATCGACGCTCCAACTAGAGCGTCAACAAGACATTGCGACTTGTCGCGCGTGGACCCTTTACGCAATAGAGGTGTCGTGTACTTGGCACCGACACTAAGCGGAGATTCCGTCGACTTGTGCCTGTACTTGGTTGACGACCTACTCGAGGACTTCATTCTAGGACGGCCATTCCTACGACAAGAGGACGTCGTGATAGACTGGAAACGGACGACCATCGCGTTCAGCATACACAGAAGGAGAACCATTTACTGGGACGATCCGAAGGGACAGGTGAAACCTGTTCACACTCCTGACGAAGTGTACGAACAAATCTGCGACAAGGTGTGGTCGAATTCGTCTAGGAAATCCTAAAGTTCTCCGACGTGTTCTCTGAAGAACCTGTACCGGCGACGCATAGTGGTCAAGAACGCTAAAAAGCTGGCTAAAAGTCTTTAGAGTTGTTATTTCCGTCTAAAATTTTGTACATAAAGGTTTTCAAGGTCGCTGATTTCAAATTTTCCAACAAAATTTTGAAAAACAAAATGGCGGCATCCAAATGGCCGCCAAAAATGGTTAAAATTAGTCGCATCGCAAAGAGACTTTGTATATAGGTTTCTAGGTCGCTGATTTCAACTATTTCAACAGAATTTTGATAAACGCAATGGCGGCTTTAAGATGGCCGCCAAGAATGATGAAAATTAGTCGCATTGCAATGATATCTTGTATATAGGGGTTTTCGAGGTCGCTGATTTAAATTCTTTCCAAAAAAATTGTGAGAAATAATATTCCCGCTTCAAAATGGCCGCCAACATGAATAAAACACATTATTTTTCAACATTTGGTTTTTAAATTTTTGTTTAATGCTATTGAGGTATTTCTTTACATTTAAAAAACACACACCGTCTTCATAATATAAAGCACTTTATTTAACAGTATATAACATTTATTTACAGTATTAACCTTCATCCAATTCTCCTTCTATGTACACAGTTTCCGGATATTCCTCATCTTCAGATTTCAGTCGAGAGTGAGAATGGGCCTTCCAGTCTAGCTACCACATGTTCTTGAAGTGCGTGGGCAACTAAATTGAAGTGCGCGGGAAGGGAACATGAGTATAAACTTTCCTGTCGGATTGCGAGAGGAAGAAGCCACGGCAACGGCGACCCGGCCGCTCGCGCTCTTACACACTGTATCGCACACTTCTTTGTTTATAAATTACCCGCGAAGTATATTCCTTTAATAATATTATAATGGCGGGAGTATAATCAGAAAATGCTACTAAAAGGAAGTTAAGTGACGAAAAAAGGTGTTTTCAAGATAAGTGGAAGGAAGAATTCTGTTTTATAAGTGGACATACGGAAGGTACTGCAATTTGCTTAAGAGCGCGAATTCTGCTACGGCTGTAAATTGGCGCTACTGTAGGGCGATCTGAATAAAAATATATATTTTATATAAGTTCAGGACCCGCTAACGCAGTAGATTGAATACAATACAGATTAACGTTTTTTCCGTAACTAGACAATAGATGGCGGCATATCATTTATATACTCCATCGCAGTAAAATAAAATTCATATGTACACGTATGAAACGTATATGTAGAAATCAGGGAGGTCGTAGAAATGCTTGTTTTGTCGAGCGTCGCGCATGTTCGGGTAAAATCCGAATATCAACGAACTCCGCATCGTGGTGTACTAATCTGAATATAGGTTTGCTATCGATTGACGTTTTGGCCAACATTTATATTCTAATCAATAAGTGCACTTTTTAGGAACTACGAAAAAATCGCCAAAAAGATATCAAAGATACCGTCCCTTAGGACGCAAACTTGGAATATGTATATGCGAAAAGGCAGACGTATTACTATTTAGTTGAATTTCCCATACCGTGGCATTCGACTATATTTACTTCTCCAGATTTTTATTTTGATTTCAGGCGAATAATAACGACAAAAATAAATAAATAAATATACTAAAACTTTATTATATACTATAAAAACAAGTATAACTGCGGTTATAATATTTGGTGTAATATTTAATTGTAGATAGCAGTGGCGGCTCGTGGTGATTTGTACTGGGTGGGCAACAACTAACTTCCTATAACAGGTATGAGGTTGGGGATCTATATTTTCATTTTCGGCTCTAGCAGCATATGCTGCAAAATTTATTTCGCACAGAAATAAAGAGCAATTCACCAGTATGCTGTCCAATAATTATTACCTAAAGAATATGTATTAGTTTTAAAAAATAATACTGAAAATAATAACAATAAAATTAATATCATGATAATAGTATAATTATTAAAAATTCCGTTGTCTGACAAATAAATAATATAATTTACAGAATTACCATTCCAGATAAAGCATTATAATTAGGGCCATATGATCTTTTGCTCCAAGATCCATCAACATACACTGTTATCCAAGGAATTCCGTCAATGCATATATTTCCTTTTTGTAAAATATTATTTCTTTCTCTTTTGCCAGCATTTTCCATACTTTCCCACAATGATGTTCTCCAAATCTAGTCACAAATAAATAACTAATCGCAAATATAACACATTTATTATATTCTCAAATCACGAAATTCAAAATACACCTGATGGTATTGCTAAAGGTAAGATATGCTGTTGGTAATGCTAATATATAATATGTGGTATTGTTTTCTAGGTACATGCATACTAAGTACATACAGGAATATAATAAATGTGTTATGTAGATCACAGAAAAATACTAACTAGCAGAAGCATCTTTCATGTATAAAGAGCACCTCTACTCTACTGCATTGCATAAAAAAAATGCAATAAAAATTATATAAAATAAATATCCCAATATTTGTTTTTAAAATAAAAAAATTATTGCTCACATCTCCCAAATAACGTTCATACTCCTGAAATTGCTTTGGAGGCAATCCATGTTCGGTATATCCACGCAACTAAGCAATTCAGACGTATGACTATAAGTACGACCAGTAGCCAATGTTCCCCAGACATTTCCTAAGTTTGTTAGATACATTTTTAATTGGGTTTTCAGTCTCAAAACTATATGCATTATTACATATATTACAACTTAGCACAATAGTTGAAACTAAATTAATTTTCTATGCGTTTCTAATTTAATTATCTATGCATAATTTGCCCAAGGTACAGGATTTACTATGTTTTCTCTCGATTAATAAAATTTGGCCTATCACATAACCCAATTCTACAATTCGGTTTCCCTCAATAATAGATTGAGAACAAATAGATTCCTTGGCATAGTCTAACTCATAATTTTCAATACTACAAATAAAAAAAATGTAAAAATAAGAATTTAAACAATACATTATTAAGCAATTACCTTTCACATTCATCTGATGGAATTACTCCATATTTAATTTCCTCAGCTGCATCCATTTTCTTAGATTCAACAGCAGTATTATCTCTACAATGTTAAATATTGATGAAGTTCAGTGAAATGATTTTAACAAACTGTAAAAATAATGGTTTTCTAATTTTTAAATATAATTATTTACAAATTTTATTTTCTTTCACATTGCTACAAACAAGAGATTCTAAAAGTAGTTTTTTATCGTTGGTCTACAATAGCATTGTTGAAAATATTCTTAAACTTATGTATCTTCGTAGCAGATGTATGTAGCTTCAATATAAAAAAGATAATATTTTTGCGTATATGTGTACTCGTATAAACTGTGAATATTGTTACAAGTACACGAGTACGCCTAATAATAATATCGAACGGTGTAATAAATACGCAATTAAAACGGAACATTTTGTCTAAACTCCTTTTGGCTAAATGTTCGCAGTAATTCAATAAACGTTCAATCAAAATACTGTCCTTTCAATCATAAATGAACATTACAATAGATGAGCACACCCGCCATCGGGAACGAGACCCGACGGCATGTGATATAAAACTTTACTTACATTATTTCACTTTTCAAATACAAATCCTTCAAATTATGTATTACTGCATCCATTTTTTACCATTCCTCATGTTATTTAATTTAAAAATAAATAAAGCCAATAAAATAATCTCGTACATATTAGGTATGTAAAGTGCTCCTCTACTTGAAAAACTACTGTAGAAATGTAAACGTACTTTCCATTCATAAATAAGTACTCAGATGCTTATAATTTACGAACAAAATATTATTTTTCAGTGAAATGCCTTATAAGCAGCATAAAAACAGTTTAGAGTTAACTTCAAAAATGTAGAAATTCTCTAAAATTTGAGTAATACCGAAACGTGCTACAATCAATAAGTACTCTAAATTACAATAGCAATACGTTATAATAGTTACAACCTATACATGTATGTATATATGTATATATATATATATATATATATATATATATATATATATATATATATATATATATATATATATATATATATATATATATATATATATATATATATCAGAATCAATAAAATATATAAGTACTTACCATTTTTTTGCGTTTTTGTTTCATCATTTTGCTCCGTTTTTCCGCTTGGGAGTACGCGATTTAAAACGAGGCATTTTCATCTCTTCACTAAAACACTAACCCAGTCGCCTATTAGTTAGTAGTCACAGTCTACCACTATTACGCAATTATATTTGTTAATTATATAATCTGTAAACCAAATATTCACTTTTTTAATAGTCACTATCTACCAGTGGCGGCTCGTCGGGGTAGGCAAGGTAGGTGCCGCCTACCTTTAAAATTTTATGTCATTTCTCATAACAGCGCAATTACAATGAACTGTTAACGTCCCTGATAATACAAAAATATTTAATAGCACTTGACCATCCTTTGTCTAATTTCTAAATTTAGATGGCGGTTGCAAAGAAATGATTTCATCTTTAGAAAGGTTGTTTTGGCCATTACAATTCTGCGTTTTATTTCTTTGTTTGGATCTAGTTGGTCTGTTATGATAGTTCCTAAATATGTAAATTTGTGGACCCTTTCAACCTCAACTCCATTTAATTCTAATTTCGTATCTGGGTGAGGGTTACGACTACAGACTAAAAACTTGGTTTTATTTTCATTTATTTTGATGCCCATTCCTTCCCCTGCTTCGTGGATTCGATTCAGCAGTATTTGGAGACCTCCGATGTTGTCCGCCAAGATTACTGTGTCATCCGCATATCTAATTACATTAAGTAATTCACCATTTATTTTTATTCCATGTGGTTGATCCTCAAGTGCTGTCTTAAATAAAAGATCAGAATATAAATTGAATAGAGTTGGGGATAAAATACAACCTTGTCTAACTCCTCGTTGTATGGATATTTCGTTAGTAAGACTATTTCCAATCTTAACGTTAGCGGTTTGTTTCCAGTACAAATTCTTAATGATACGAATATCTCTATTATCTATTCCCGTCTTTTTCAGAATCTCTATTAATTTGGTATGTTGCACTTTATCAAATGCCTTTTCAAAATCCACGAAGCATGCAAAAATGTCTTTTCTTTGATCTCGGCATTTCTGTAATAGGACGTTCAGCGCAAAAAGCGCCTCCCTAGTTCCGAGTGCATTCCTAAAACCGAATTGAGTTTCTTCCATGTTTTCTTCGCATTTGAGTTTAATTCTGCTGTGTATTATTCTTAAGAAAATTTTGAGGGTGTGGCTCATTAGACTAATCAGTCGGTATTCTGAGCATTTTCTTGGTTTATGTTTTTTAGGAATTGCAATAAATGTGGACTTGAGCCAGTCTGAGGGGATCACTCCGGTGTTATATATTGCATTGAAGAGTTCAGTTTTATTAACTCAGTGGGTGTTTCATCCGGTCCTAGAGCTTTTCTGGTTTTTGCATTTTTTATAGCATGTTCTACTTCGGATGTCATGATTTCTGGACCTTCTGTGCAATGTTGATACAGTACCATATCATTATCTCTATCATCATTAAACAGCTCTGATATATATGTTTGCCATTCTGTTTTGATGTCTTCTTCATCAACGATGATTTTGTTGTTATTGTCCACTAGTACAGGGGGAACTCCTTTTTTAAATATGCCGCTTATTTCTTTCACCTTTTTATGTATGTTGAATAAATCATGTTTGGACATTATGTTTTCCATTTCTTCGCACTTTTCATTCATCCATCTCTCTTTGGCCATCTTGATCTGCTTTTTAATTTTATTCTATAGATACCTGTACTTTGCGTCATTTGTTTTTGCTAGTCTTCGCTGTTCCATTAGTTTTAAGATATCTTCTGTCATCCATTTATTTTCTTTGATTCAGTCCTTTTTATATTCATTATTTGTGTTGATTTCTTTGGCTTTGATCTTAAGTTCGCACCACAGTTCTTCTGGGTCTTCTAGCTGTTTGTCGATAAGCTTTATTTTGTTATTAAATTCTTGTTTTATTATGTTTTTCATTTCTATATTTACGAAGTTAAAAGTATTTGTTTTTAATTTTGGTCGTTGGTATTTTTTTAAGCGTAGTTTAATATCCGCTACAAGAGGTTGGTGGTCTGATCCAATATCTGCTCCCGGATATGTAGTGACTCTTTTGACAGCATTCCTAAAACGTTTGTGCACGAGTATATAATCTATTTGATTTCTTGAAGTCTCAGGGTTATTGCCATCATCAGAGGGGGCCTTCCAAGTGTATAAACGTCTCTTGGGTAGTTTATACCAGGTGTTTGTAATTATCATTTCGTTGTCTTCGCAGAACTCGAACAGTCGTTGTCCTCGTTCATTAGAGTTTCCAAGACTGTATGGACCCACCGCTTCTCCTCTTGGACCTTCTCCAACCTTTGCGTTGAAGCCGCCTATAATGTATGTAATTTCGTGTTTCTTAGATTTCTGTAAGATGTCATAAATTTGATCGTAAAAGTTCTCTATTTCATCGTCATATTTTCTATCTGCAGTCGGGGCGTAGATTTGTAGTACATTAGTTTTAAATGGATGAGTGTTTATTTGGATTAAGATTGCTCTGTCCGAGATTGGTACAAAGTTGGTCACGTATTTATTCAGTTCTGCTGTTACCAGGATACCTACTCCATTTCTGTGATGTGTATCTTCCAAGCCATTGCCGGAATAATATATCACTGTGTTGTCTTTTTTGCAGGTTCCTGATTCAGGCCATCTTAATACACTAATACCTGGTAAATCTATTTTCATTCGTTTCATTTCCTTTATCGCATTATCAAGCTGCAAACAGGCTTTTGACATTCCATGTACAAATTCTCATATTGGATCTTCTTGTTCGACTGTTTTCTCCGAGAGGTTTTCGCATGTTTACGACCTGAGAGGCCTCTTGGTTTGAACGTGGTTGTCCTCTCCTGCCGAATCTTGGCATCCGATGTCCATGATTAGTAGTGATTTGTAATTCAACAGTTAATGTCATGATGATTTACCTGGGGAATCGTGGCGATCTTTAATACAGTGGTTTCCCATTGCCTTCTGTATCCTATGCCGTTGACCGTTTCATCGGTTCAGCCTTCGGAGTTAATTTCTTAACTCCAGGACAAGAGAGTGCCCTTACACTTACAAGCTCTTCCACCCGAAGCTGTTGGCTTGTGTGCTGCTGGGGACTGCTTATTCCGGCAGCCGTTCGGTCGTCAGAGCCTCGTCGGTTATCTAGCAGGGTGTACTGGATAACTACAGTTATCACACTAGCAGGTGAGGTTGACATTTGGGCTAGTATTATAGTATATTATAATATATTATACTTTCACCCCGTTCACCCCACTATATTTGATATTACTTTTAATTCAGTCAGCATATCAGAACTTATAAAGACGCAGCAGAGCCGTTGCACGGGCAGTATAGTTTCAGTATAGTCTACTCAGTATGTATTACTATTATACTCAGAATCAAAATTATTGTTCGTCTGTACATCAAAAATAAAAGTTGTTCTTAAAAAGTTTAAATCAAGACAAGTGATTTAACATAATATATTTTTTATTTGTTTTTCTAAATGTATTTTGTTATTTAATTTTTTAGTTGTGAATATATGTGGTTTCTATGTTTTGTCGTATAAATGGATTTTTTTCTGTTGGACAATAAAGGCATTATAATATTGCATACATGTCTAATACTGTACTTTACCACAAGGTCAAAGAGAGAGAGAAAGTAACTTGGATTTACTATTTAAAAACTGGATATATTTGTCTGTTACTTTGCTATATTGTATTATATAAAATGAAATTCATATGGAATATTGTGATGTTTAAGGTAAATCTTCTAAAATGTCCCTAAGGGTTAGCATATATTATTTAGGCCCTTTATCTTCACCTCGTAAGTACATAAAGAAGGCCGTGTATATTATTACTTCTGACACATCCTTATGCTTAGCACTTGCTGTCAAAGATAATGTTTAAGTGTGGCCTTGAAGCTAAACAGTACGCATTTCAACATTTCTACTTCTGTAGGGTTCTTGTAAGTCACCATATGCTTCTAGTGGTGTTGCTTTTGCTTATTCTCCAAAGTACATCATTGTACATGTAGATCTTTTACTCATGCTTTAACAATATCTCTTAAGGACGCTCTTATATTTTGTACGACTCACATGTATACGACTCTGTTACGGAAACTGTTAATGGAGACTTTGTGGCCAATTACATGTCTTTTAAGAATGTACTTCGATTTTGTTACATAAAAACATCATGTACACTTGACATTCCTATTTCCGACACGTTCTTGTGGATTAAAGCATGCTGCTTCAAACTACACTCATGTCTTGTCTCATAGCAACATATTGAAATATTTCCATTTCTGAGAAACTCTTGTGGATTAACAGATGTCTTCTCAGATTGGTTTTCCACTTTGTTACAGTGAACACTTAAACATCTCTTTCTGCGGGGTCTATGTGCATTAGCATATGACGGATGAGATTACGTATCATTTTAGTAGCGTGATGGCAGAGAGCACTCTTGTACATTTTTACTTGAGAAGCTGCCTTGTGGTTTAGCTTGGGATTATTGGGATGTTATTGGGTTAGGGACTGCTGGGAACTGTTAGGAACTGAAATTGTTCTACCATTTCATCATATATCTACATAGAACACATTAATACATTTTGATTTAAGAAGGTACCCTGTGAACTAGCATGTGACGGTCAAGAATTCACTTCCATTTTGTCATAAACGGACATAGAGCACACTTGTACACTGTTACTTGAGAATTGAGAAACTTCCTTGTGGGTTAGCATGTGACTGTCGAGATTGTACTTCCATTTCGTCATATACGTACATAGAGCACACCTATATATTTTTACTTGAGAAGCTGCCTTGTGGGTTAGCATGTGACTGTGTGGAGCGTTCTTCCATTTCGTCATATATGTACATAGAACACACTGATACCTTTTTATTTGAGGAGATGGCCTGTGGGTTTGCATGTGACTGTCGAGATCGATCTTGCATTTCGTCATATACGTACATAGAGAACACTTATACATTGTTACTTGAGAAGGTGGCCTATGGGTTAGTATGTGACTGTCTAGAGCGTTCTTCCATTTCGTCATATATGTACATAGAACACACTGATACCTTTTTATTTGAGGAGATGGCCTGTGGGTTTGCATGTGACTGTCGAGATCGATCTTGCATTTCGTCATATACGCACATAGAGAATACTTATACATTGTTACTTGAGAAGGTGGCCTATGGGTTAGTATGTGACTGTCTAGAGCGTTCTTCCATTTCGTCATATACGTACATAGAGTACACTTAATACAATTTTACTTGAGAAGCTGCCCTGTGCGTTAGCATGTGACTGTAGAGATTGTTCTTCCATTTCGTCATATACATACATAGAGCACACTTATACATTTTTACTTGAGAAGGTGGCCTGTGGGTTAGCATGTGACTGTCTAGAGCGTTCTTCCATTTTGTCATATATGTACATTGAGCACACCGATACCTTTTTATTTGAGAAGATGGTCTGTGGGTTTGCACGTGCCTGTTGAGATTATTCTTCCATTTCGTCACATACATACATAGAGAACACTTATACATTTTTACTTGAGAAGCTACCTTATGGGTTAGCATGTGTTTGTCTAGAGCGTTCTTCCATTTCGTCACATACGTACATCGAGCACACTCATACATTTTTATTTGAGAAGCTTCCTTGTGGGTTAGCATGTGACTGCCTAGAGCGTTCTTCCATTTCGTCACATACGTACATAGAGCACACTTATACCTTTTTATTTGAGATGGTCTGTGGGTTTGCATATGATTGTTGAGATTTGTCTTCCATTTCGTCATATACATACATAGAGCACACTTATACATTTTTACTTCAGAAGCTGCCTTGTGGGTTAGCATGTGACTGTCTAGAGCGTTCTTCCATTTCGTCATATACGTACATAGAGCACACTTATACCTTTTTATTTGAGATGACCTGTGGGTTTGCATGTGCCTGTTGAAACTGTTCTTCCATTTCGTCGTATACATACATAGCGCACACTTATGCATTTCAACTTGAGAAGCTACCCTATGCGTTAGCATGTGACTGTAAAGATTGTTCTTCCATTTCGTCATATATGTACATAGAGTACACTGATACATTTTTACTTGAGAAGCTGTCCTGTGGCTTAGCATTTGACCGCTGAGAGCATTCTTTTGTCGACAGTGGAAAGTCAATAGTTTTGTAGTTTGTAGTGTGTTTATTTTATTTTCTGTTTCTGAACAGTTCCTTACAAATTTGAAGTAACACTCCATATTCTCTCTACAAAAAGTGCAAATTAAAGGATGCGTAGTAATGCCAAGATCCTAAAATCAGAAAAAAAATTTCAGAAAATGTATTTAATAAATACCATACACCTTACGATTTCTGACATATACGTCGACAACATTTCCAGATAAACTTGCTGCTCCATTAAATTATTTATGGAGACGAACTTACTTTTTTCAGAATGATTCATACAGAATCGACATATAGCAAAATCTTCTTTGATGAATGTTTCTTCGGTTTTATCACCTTCGAATATATCCTTTAGTTCAATTATAGTCTGATCTTTGCTAACAGCAAATGACCCTATCAATTCCTCCGTATCAATACACAATGATTTGAAATAAAAGGACCTTTCGGCAGTTGCGGCACAAGTCTTACAAATATGGCTTTCGATTATGTTTATTTCCTAAAATAACAACAAATCACAAATATTCTAATGTATATAACCTATTTGTTGCAGATGAAATATGAACGCACGAATCTTACCAGATTGAATAAAAGCACTTCCAATATTTCCTTCATAATCTCATCTATTACTTTAAAATCATTTCCTGTAATGTTAAAACAAAGTCTACAAATTCCTTTCTCATTCACAATCATGTTTAATTCCTCGTTCGGTATGCACTGTTAATTAATTATGAATCGCAAAAATGCCAGCATTTCTATATATATTCTTCTTCTGCGTCTTAACCTTTACATTTTAAACGGTAACGAGCATGGAATTGTTTTGTTATAAATCACTTTATTTATTCTTTGTAAATGCAATGTCGTAATTACTAGATTAAATTTTCAAGCACAGTGGATATACAAATTAAAGTTGGGATTTTTTTATCTTGAATTAGTAGGTAAATTCTAAATTGATTGGGCCGTTACTTCATGAAAATCCATGTTTATACCAAATTAAAACCTTTGTTGGTTAGATTTGATAAAAAGAACCGGGAGAAAGTAAAATAAAACACGTGCTGAGTACTTAGAAATACTGTATTCTTATTCGACTAACTATAAATAATTGCATATGCGGGAGGAGAAAAGGAACTTATACATGGTTCAATAGCTCCACCAGTCAACCTACAGATGGCGCCATATAATTTAAATCAAATATGATATCCATACAACACCCCCACTTATCAAAATATTTACAGCACATTCTCTAAACAATACTTAACCCTAGGCTCTACACAAATTTAGCATTTTTAACATTTTGTAAAGGTTTCGTTAATATGTCAGCTATCATTTCATTAGTAGGTAAGTATTTAATATCAATCATTTCTTCAGAAACAACATCTCGTACAAAATGGTATGATATCTATATGCTTGGGCCTATCATGAAAAAAAGGATTACCGGCTGATTTTTGACTATTTTGGTTGTCATTGAAAATTTCAATACAATCTAGTTGACCTATCAGATCAAATAGTAGATTCCTCAAATATATAGTCTCTTTGCTTCATTGAGAGCTATATACTCCGCCTCAGTGCTTGACAAAGCAACTGTTCTTTGTTTACAACTTTTCCACGAAACGCATCCCCCTGAAAGCTTGCATAAATAACCAGTATAAGACTTTCTGTCCTTTTTTTCTGAACCCCAGTCAACATCTACAAAACCAGTTAAGTTTGAACTATCCTTTTCAAACTTCATGGAAAAGTTTTTGGTGCCTTTTAAATATCTTAATATTCTTTTTGCACACTGCCAGTGTAACTTAGTATAACAATTGTTACTTTGGCTGAGAAAATTAACAGCATAAGCAATATCGGGACGAGTTAAAACGGCCAAGTACATTAGGCTTCCAATTAACTCTTGATAAGGTAAGTTTACATCACATATTTCATCCTGAACATTACTTAAATTAATATTATTATCAAGTGTACAGTATATATCGCCTCAAATTCAAAGCGAAATCATCAGCATCTGTGGAAGAGTAATAAAGTCAGCAATTGCTGAGGATTTTCGAAAGGCTCAGGCATACAGCATTTTAGCTGACGAGAGTGCAGACATATCAGGAAAGGAGCAACTTCCTATAGGAGTCCGTTTCTTCGATGAGGAAAAAATGCAAATTCGAGAGTTTTTAGGATTTCTAACAATTGACCAAATGGATGCTGAGACCATTGCTAATGCAATAAAAGCATTTGTCAAAGACCTAAGTGTTGATCCTGAGAGGTGCGTTGGGCAGGGGTATGATGGTTGTTCAACGATTGCGAGTAAAGATGGAGGCGTACAAAAAATATTACAGGTCAAATTCACTGAAGGACTGTATTTTCACTGCTCCAGTCATAAGCTGAATGTTGTGGTCAATGACTTAAACCATGTCACGGAAGTGCGAAACACGGTGTCAACAATAAAAGATGTTATCAACTTTTTTCGAGAATCGGTGTTATGAAGAAAATATTCGCCTAATATTCCTCTCCTTTGCGAAACAAGGTGGTCTCAAAAGCATAAAAATATTGGTGTTTTTAGCTGAACTTCGTTGCCATTGTGGAAGGACTCCAGAAACTGTCCGATGAAGGAAATGCTGCCACCAGAACAAAGGCATTTCAGCTACACTCAACAGCAACAAAAAGTACTTTTGTATTTTGTGTATGCCTTATAGCGCAATACTCTGCCCTATTGGAACCTGTAGTAAACACCTTGCAATCAAAAGCTCTTGACTTGGTAAAATGTGCACAACATATCAAGCGTATCACATCGGTTATCACTATCCACAAATTACCGAGACCTTAGGATTCGAGCTAAGCATGCCTAGATTTGCTGGAAGGCAGCAGCATCGTTCTAATCCTCCAGTAACTTGCCTCACCGAGTATTTTAGGAGAGCCATATTCGTACCATATAGACTTTTCAAGAATTCACTTGAACGCCGGTTTTCTGAACTCCGACGTTTGCACTGCAATTTTTGAATCCCTACCTAATGTACACAATAGAAATAGAGGACTTAAAAAATCAACAAAAGAAATCGCTGTCTTTTACAATCTGCCTGAGCTCCAAAATGAAATAGAGCCGTGGTTCAACCTGTGGAAAGAAAAAAACATGGGAAAAGAAGACCTGAAAACACTGGACCTCATTGATGTTTTGAACGAAGCGGAGCACTTTTTCCCCAGACAAGGCAGGCGTTGATAATTTGCTTGGCACAGCCGTGCACAACAGCTACGATAGAGAGAACGTTCAGCACCCTGAGGCGTGTGAAGACATGGCTGAGATCTACCATGGTACAGGACCGTCTCAATGGTCTCTGCATTATAAGCGTGCACAGAAAGTTGTTGGAAAACGATCGAGCAGAACAATTCAGAGCGAAAGTCCTTTCACGATTTTCGGAGAATAAACGTAAACTGTGTTTTACCTAAATGTACATATACAAAACAAGTACCTAATTACGTTTTTTTAAACATACATAAATTTGATCATTTCATTTCCTCGCTCAAAATCTTCATTTAAATTATGCTTTATACTCTTAAAACTGACTTTACATGAGCAGCAATAATACAAACCGCAGCAGCAGCAAATGCACGCTATTGACTGTCAGTCATTTATTTCTAAAAGCACAGAAGCATTTCCTTCTTCCTGCTTCTGCAATTTGCATTATTGCTGCTAATGTAAAGTCAGCTTAACTATTACAGTCAGTGGTTATCTCAATTAAGGAGCTTCTAATTCTTATTATCATTAAAATTAAATATTATTATTATTTCAAAGAGATAACAAATTTCAAAAAGTATTACTGTGAAAGTCGATATTTTTGTAAAAGTGAACTTATCATTGAAATTCTGAAGTGCCAGGAAAACGCGTGACCTTGAAAATTTTAAAAATTTTCACCTGCAGCGTTATAGCTTGGCACCTAACGGCGCCCTTGATTTGCACGCGCCCCCCTCCCAAGGCCAAATCCTAAAATCACCACTGGCCCCCCCCTGTTCAAATCCTGGCTACGCCGATGCATAATCCTCAAAGCTTTTTCTTTTATTAAGTCTCTCTGACCTTCTAACAACTTTAAGAATTTCTGACTCAATATTCTCTGGAACATAGTCGCTATCGTCACCATCTGCAACTTCTGAAGAGCTTTCACAAAGTGATACATCTGTTGTGGAGCCATTGGGTGAAGCAAATTGCATTATTTCTTCCCCCACCGAATTTGACACTTCTGCATCAACGTTTACGGCTATATCAGATATCAAAGTTGCCTCCTTGGACTTTTCCATGATCGTCACATCTCTACTGATTATTACTTTTCTTGTAATTGAATTATAGCATCGATATCCCTTGGTATTTTCATCATAGCCAACCAAGATATGCTTTACTGCTTTTCTATCGAATTTATTCTGATTTACCTTTCGCACGTGCACCATAGTCATGCTACCATATACTCTTATATGACAAATGTTAGGTTTCTTATTAGTCCAGAGTTCAAACAGAGTTTTGGAAATCCCTGCACAAACAGATCGATTTTTTAGATAACATGCAGCATTACAGGCTTCTGCCCATAAAATTTTGCTAACATTCTCGTCAAACATCAAACACTTCGCTTTCTCGACAACAGTACAATTAAAACGTTCTGCCATACCATTCTGCTCTGGGGTATGACTGTTGGTTTTCTGATGAATGATGCCAGCTTGTTTTAAGAAATTCTCAAAATCCTTGTTGCAATATTCTCCTCCGTTAACCGGTGTGATTTTATACACATCCACAAAATATTTGCTGGTGCAAATGGTGTTTACCCACGATGCTTACATTCGGCAGGCCTTGTATCTCTTATTGGCGCTATCCATCCACATACACATACACAAACATAATTAGGATGCTCGATATTATTGTTCTATTCCACAAACACAGAAATATACACACGATACTTCGTCTTACGAGGGACAACATTTTATAAAACTTAGGTAAGATGAATTTTCAGTTTAAAAAAATATTAACTCTGAGAACAACTCTAAGATATATCCTTTCACGGTGGATAAAATTCGATACGAAATTGAACAATGTGCTAATAACTGTTTTAAAACGCAACTGGACTGAAAAAAATTAAATTAGATGAATTTTTGGCTATGTTCAAAGACGAGTAAAATCTGAAAAACACGATGTAGAGCAGATGTCTCCAGTGGACATGGTAGTCAAGCACGTCTATTTTCACAAAGAAGTTGTCGCTTCGATGTGCTCATTAAGGGGATGTTCTAAAATCCAAGTAAACTTCATCAAGAAATCGAATTAGATGAATTTGTGGCTATGTTCAAAGGCGAGTAAAATCTGAAAAATACAATGTAGAGCAGATGTCTCTAGTGGAAACGGTAGCCAAGTAGGCCTATTTTCACAGGAAATGCGTCACTCTAATGTGCCCATTAAGGAGATGTTTTAAAACGCATCTGAACTTTGAAAAAAATCGAATTAGATAAATTTTTAGCAATGTTCAAAGACGAATAAAATCTGAAAAACACAATGTAGAGCAGATGTCTTCAGTGAAAACAGTAGCCAAATACGTCTATATTCACAGGGAATGTGTCACTTCAATGTGCCCATTAAGGGGATGTTTTAAAACGCATCTGATCTTTGGAAAAAAAATCGAATTAGATGAGTTTTCGGCAATGTTCAAAGACGAATAAAATCTGAAAAACACGATGTAGAGCAGATGATTCTAGTGGGCATGGTAGTCAAGCACGTCTATTTTCACACAGTAGTTGTCAGTTCAATGTGCACATTAATTAGATGAATTTGTGGCTATGTTCAAAGGCGAGTAAAATCTGAAAAATACAACGTAGAGCAGATATCTTTAGTGAAAATGGTAGCCAAGTAGGTCTATTTTCACAGGAAATATGTCACTCCAATGTGTCCATTAAGGGGATGCTTTAAAACGCATCTGAACTTTGAAAAAAAATCGAATTAGATGAATTTTCGGCAATGTTCAAAGACGAATCAAATCTAAAAAACACGATGTAGAGCAGATGTCTCCAGTGGACATGGTAGTAAAGTATGTCTATTTTCACAAAGAAGTTGTGGCTTTAATGTGCCCATTAAGGGGATGTTTTGCACATCTGCTCTACATCGCGTTTTTCAGATTTTATTTGTCTTTGAACATTGTCGAAAACTCATCTAAGCAATTGGATTATTCTTCAAAGTTCAGAAACGTTTTAAAACATCCCCTTAATGGGCACATTGAAGTGACTCATTCCTTGTGAAAATAGACCTACTTGCCTACCGTTTTCACTGAAGACATCTGCTCTACATTGTGTTTTTCAGATTTTAGTCGTCTTTGAACATTGCTGAAAATTCATCTAATTCGATTTTTTTTAGGAAGTTTACTTGGATGTTAAAACATCCCCTTAATGGGCACATTGAAGCTACAGTTTCTTTGTAAAAATAGACGTATTTGACTACCATGTCCACTGGAGACATTTGCTCTACATCGTGTTTTTCAGATTTTATTCGTCTTTGAACATTCATCTAATTCGATTTTTTTTCAAAGTTTAGATTCGTTTTAAAACATCCCCTTAATGGACATATTGGAGAAAATAGACCTACTTGGCTATCGTTTCCACTAAAGATATCTACTCTACATTGTATTTTTCAGATTTTACTCGCCTTTGAACATAGCCACAAATTCATCTAATTCGATTTTTTTATGAAGTTTACTTGGATTTTAACGTATCCCCTTAATGTGCACATTGAAGCGACAACTACTTTGTGAAAATAAACGTACTTGACTACCATGCCCACTAGAATCATCTGCTCTACATCGTGTTTTGCAGATTTTATTCGTCTTTGTACATAGACACAGATTCATCTAATTCGATTTTTTTTCAAAATTCAGATGCGCTTTAAAACACCCCCTTAATGGGCACATTGAAGTGACACATTCCCTGTGAAAATAAACATACTTGGCTACTGTTTTCACTGAAGACATCTGCTCTACATTGTGTTTTTCAGATTTTATTCGCCTTTGAACATAGACACAGATTCATCGAATTCGATTTTTTTTTATGAAGTTTACTTGGATTTTAAAAGATCCCCTTACTGGGCACATTGAAGCGACCACTTCTTTGTGAAAATAGACGTGCTTGACTACCATGTCCATTGGAGACATCTGCTCTACATCGTGTTTCTCAGATTTTATTCGTCTTTGAACATTGCTGAAAATTTATCTAATTCGATTTTTTTCAAAGTTCAGATGCTTTTTAAAACATCTCCTTAATGGGCACATTAGAGTGACGCATTTCCTGTGAAAATAGGCCTACTTGGCTACCGTTTCCACTAAAGACATCTGGTCTACATTGTATTTTTCAGATTTTATTCGTCTTTGAACATTGCTGAAAATTCATCTAATTCGATTTTTTGATGAAGTTTACTTGGATTTTAAGACATCCCCTTAATGGACACATTGAAGCTACAGCTTCTTTGTGAAAATAGACTTACTTGACTACCATGTCCACTGGAGACATTTGCTCTACATCGTGTTTTTCAGATTTTATTCGTCTTTGAACATTGCCGAAAATTCATCTAATTCGATTTTTTTTTTTTTCAAAGTTTAGATTCGTTTTAAAACATCCCCTTAGTGGACACATTGGAGTGACATATTTCCTGTGAAAATAGACCTACTTGGCTACCGTTTCCACTAAAGATATCTGCTCTACATTGTATATTTCAGATTTTACTCGCCTTTGAACATAGCCACAAATTCATCTAATTCGATTTTTTTATGAAGTTTACTTGGATTTTAACGCATCCCCTTAATGTGCACATTGAAGTGACAACTACTTTGTGAAAATAGACGTGCTTGACTACCATGCCCACTAGAATCATCTGCTCTACATCGTGTTTTTCAGATTTTATTCGTCTTTGAACATTGCCGAAAATTCATCTAATTCGATTTGTTTTCAAAGATCAGATGCGTTTTAAAACATCCCCTTAATTCCCTGTGAATATAAACGTACTTGGCTACTGTTTTCACTGAAGACATCTGCTCTACATTGTGTTTTTCAGATTTTATTCGTCTTTGAACATTGCCGAAAATTCATCTAATTCGATTTTTGTTCAAAGTTCAGATGCATTTTAAAACATCTCCTTAATGCGCACATTGGAGAGACATATTTCCTGTAAAATAGACCTACTTGGCTACCGTCTTTACTAAAGACATCTGCTCTGCATTGTGTTTTTCAAATTTTGCTCACATTTGAACATTTTTTTTTTATGAAGTTTACTTGGATTTTAAAACATCCCCTTAATGGGCACATTGAAGCGACAACTTCTTTCTGAAAATAGACGTACTTGACTACCATGTCCACTAGAGACATCTTCTCTACATCGTATTTTTCAGATTTTATTCGCCTTTGAACATTGCCGAAAATTCATCTAATTCGATTTCTTTTCAAAGTTCCGGTGCGTTTTAAAACATCCCCTTAATGGGCACATTGAAGTGACACATTCCCTGTGAAAATAGACCTACTTGGCTACCGTTTTCACTGAAGACATCTGTTCTACATTATGTTTTTCAGACCTTATTCGCCTTTGAACATTGCCGAAAATTCGTACGAAAGACGAATAAAATCTGAAAAACACGATGTAGAGCAGATGTGCAAAACATCCCCTTAATGTACACATCAAAGCGACAAGTTCTTTGTGAAAATAGACATACTTTACTACCATGTTCACTGGAGACATCTGCTCTACATCGTGTTTTTCAGATTTTATTCGTCTTTGAACATTGCCGAAAATTCATCTAATTCGATTTTTTTTCAAAGTTCCGGTGCGTTTTAAAACATCCCCTTAATGGGCACATTGAAGTGACACATTCCCTGTGAAAATAGACCTACTTGGCTACCGTGTTCACTGAAGACATCTGTTCTTACATTGTATTTTTCAGATTTTATTCGTCTTTGAACATAACCACAAATTCATCTCATTCCATTTTTTTTTTTTTTTTATGAAGTTTACTTGGATTTTAAAACATCCCCTTAATGGGCACATTGAAGTGACACATTCCCTGTGAAAATAGACCTACTTGGCTACCGTTTTCACTGAAGACATCTGTTCTACATTATGTTTTTCAGACCTTATTCGCCTTTGAACATAGCCGAAAATTCATCTAATTTCATTTTTTTTTCAGTCCATTTGCGTTTTAAAACAGTTATTAGCACATTGTTCAATTTCGTATCGAATTTTATCCACCGTGAAAGGATATATCTTAGAGTTGTTTTCACAGTTAATATGTTTTTAAACTAAAAATTCATCTTACCTAATTTTTATAAAATGTTGTCCCTCGTAAAACGAAGTGTATATTTCTGTGTTTGTGGAGTAGAACAATAATATCGAAAATCCTAATTATGTTTGTGTTTGTGTATGTGTATGTGGATGGATAGCGCCAATAAGAAATACAAGACCTGCCGAATTTAAGTATCGTGAGTAAACACCATTTGCACCAGCAAATATTTTGTGGACGTGTACAAAATCACACCGGTGGGATGTTACTGGGTTAGGGACTGTTGGGAACTGTCAGGAACTGAAAATGTTCTACCATTTCATCATATATGTATATAGAACATATTAATACATATTTATTTAAGAAGGTACCCTGTGAGATAGCATGTGACGCTCAAGACTTTTCTTCCATTTTGTCATAAACGGACATAGAGCACACTTGTACACTTTTACTTGAGAAACTTCTTTGTGGGTTAACATGTGACTGTCGAGATTGTACTTCCGTTTCGTCATATACGTACATAGAGTACACTTATATATTTTTACTTGAGAAGCTGCCTTGTGGGTTAGCATGTGACTGTCTAGAGCGTTCTTCCATTTCGTCATATACATACATAGAGCACACTTATACCTATTTATTTGAGATGGCTTGTGGGTTTGCATGTGCCTGTTGAAATTGTTCTTCCATTTCGTCGCATACATACATAGAGCACATTTATACATTTGAACTTGAGAAGGTGCCTTGTGCGTTAGCATGTGACTGTAGAGACTGGTCTTCCATTTCGTCGTAAATGTACATAGAGTACACTTATACATTTTTACTTGAGAAGCTGCCTTGTGGGTTAGCATGTGACTATCTAGAGCGTTCTTCCATTTCGTCATATACGTACATAGAGCACACTTATACCTATTTATTTGAGATGGCTTGTGGGTTTGCATGTGCCTGTTGAAATTGTTCTTCCATTTCGTCGCATACATACATAGAGCACATTTATACATTTGAACTTGAGAAGGTGCCTTGTGCGTTAGCATGTGACTGTAGAAACTGCTCTTCCATTTCGTCATAAATGTACATTGAGCACACTTATACATTTTTACTTGAGAAGCTGTCCTGTGGCTTAGCATTTGACTGCTGAGAGCATTCTTTTGTCGACAGTGGAAAGTCAATAGTTTTGTAGATTTTAGTGTGTTTATTTTATTTTCTGTTTCCGAACAGTTCCTTACAAATTTCAAGTAACATTCTATATTCTCTCTACAAAATGTGCAAATTAAAGGATGCGTAGTAATGCCAAGATCCTAAATCAGAAAAAAAAAATTCAGAAAATGTATTTAATATAATACCATAGACCTTACGATTTCTGACATATACGTTGACAACATTTCCAGATAAACTTGCTGCTCCATTAAATTATTCATGGAGACGAACTTACTTTTTTCAGAATGATTCATACAGAATCGACATATAGCAAAATCTTCTTTGATGAATGTTTCTTCAGTTTTATCACCTTCGAATATATCCTTTAATTCAATTATAGTCTGATCTTTGCCAACAGCAAACGACCCTATCAATTCCTCCGTATCAATACACAGTGATTTGAAATAAAAGGACCTTTCGGCAGTTGCGGCACAAGTCTGACAAATGATATGGCTTTCGATTACATTTATTTTCTAAAATAAAGACAAATCACTACAAATATTCTGACGTATATAACCTATTTATCGCAGATGAAATATGAACGCACGAATCTTACCAGATTGAATAAAAGCACTTCCAATATTTCCTTCATAATCTCATCTATTATTTTAAAATCATTTCCTGTAATATTAAAACAAAGTCTACAAATTCCTTTCTCATTCACACTCATGTTTAATTCCTCGTTCAGAATGCACTGTAAATTAATTATGAATCGCAAAAATGACAGCCTTTCGATATATATATATTCTTATTCTGCGTCTTAACCTTTACATTATAAACGGTAAGTAACGAGCATGGAATTGTTTTTATATATATCACTTTATTTATTCTCTGTGAATGCAATTTCGTAGTTACTAGACTACATTTTCAAGCACAGTGGATATACAAATTAAAGTTGGGATTTTTTTTATCTTGAATTAGCAGGTAAATTCTAAATTGATTGGGCTGTTACTTGATGAAAATCCATATTTATACCAAATTAAAACCTTTGTTGGTTAGATTTTCACTTTTTATTTGTTAAACATAATTGTTTCGCCAACACAGTGGCTTCATCAGATGTTGAGTACATAGACTAAATTTTACAATGTGAATCTGCGTTTATATAACTAAGGTAATTCTGATTTTATTACTATGGGATTTCCTACTATTAAACTTTTGGAATGAAGTTATAAAATTTCAAGGGATGTTATCTGTAAATTTTAAACACGATTTTTGGATAGCATGTAAAAGTAAAATAAATTTAGTAACGGGGACGAGTTTGTTTCTATTTGATCATTTAATATGATTTCCGATTTCTTTGCTTTATTAATTTCTAGAAATTAATAAAGCAAAGAAAAAAAAAGAAAAAAATCTGATATCATATTAAATGATCAAATAGAAATAAACTCATCCCCATTATTAAATTTATTTTAGTTCTACATGCTATCCAAAAATCGTGTTTGAAATTTACAGATAATATTCGTTGAAATTTTATAACTTAATTCCAATAGTTTAATAGTAGGAAATCCCTTAGTAATAAACCTAGAATTGCCTTAGTTATATAAACGCAGTTCGACATTGTAAAATTTAGTCTATGTACTCAACATCTGATGAAGCCACTGAGCTGGCGAAACAATTGTTATGTTTAACAAACAAAAAGTGAAAATCTAACCAGCAAAGGTTTTAATTTGGTATAGCAGGTAAATGTCAATCGTTATAATATTTAAATAAGAGGTGACGATTTAATAAAATATAACGATATATATTTACCTAATTCAAGAAAAAAAATTGTATAATTATTTATTGCAATACAAATTAGTAAACTAAATTGTATTTTCACTGTGCTTGAAAACGTAGTCCAATAACAACGAAACAGCAGTCGCAAAGAATAAATAAAATGATATAAGTATAACAAAATAATTCCATGCTCGTTATTTAATGTAATCGAATATTGCAAAGTAACAAATAAATACATCCAGTTTATAAATCTCGACAGTCACATGCTAACCCACTGGCCAGTTTCTCAAGTAAAAATGTATAAACGTGGTCTATGTCTACATATGACGAATTGGAAGACAAATTCTAACAGGGACATGCCAACCCACAGGCCATCTACTCAAGTATACATGTATAAGTGTAGTCTATACAGGTGTATGACGAAATGGAAGCATACTCTCGACAGTCACATGCTAACTCACAGGGAACCTTCCGAAGTAAAAATGTAACAAGTGTGCTCTATGTCCGCATATGACGAAATGAAATATTATATTTAAAGATTTGTGTAGATAAAAAATATGTATTCAATTAAACTCCTACGTTTTTCTGATGACTGCGAGAGACACGGAGTGTTTCTTACAAAAATACATTAAAAAAATTATGTGGAATATTTATTTTATCGTGAATTTCCTATACCGGATGGCAATAAATATTTCGGGTACACGCCAACTCTTTAAAATATGAATTTGAAATTTGGATGTGTTTACCAAACTAAATACTTAGATGTAAATTTTGGGTTGTTTCTGTTGGAACCACTTCCTTAACAATGTCAGACAGGTTGTCTGGCAGATTTTGCATCTATATGCATCTACATACAGTGCTATTCAAAAGTCCCCTCCCCCCCTCTTATCTTTGGAACGATTACACATAATCTAGTGAAATTTGGTAACTGAATATTAAGGGTTGTAAACTTCCCTACCAGTGATGATAGATGACGTATGCGTCAAAGATGACGTCACAAGGTCATTGGGACCAATAATTTTAAATGGAACCCTATGGCAAACGACACCTCTTTTAAAAGGTATCGAAAAAACGTATTCAATGATACTAATATTGTTTGTATTTATGGTAGTTTTGATGGATTAAATCAGTAATCAGTAAACTTGGATAATAATTTTAATTACTGATTCAAGAATCAGTACCTACTTATAGTAATTGTTCGAAGCGAGCTCCATCTACTTCCTGACAGTAAAACATCCTATTGCGAAACTCTTCTCGTACTTTTTCAAATGTGTCTGCGGAAATAGCCCTACATTCTGTAACAACACGTTGTTTTAAAACATCAATATTGTCAGGCTGAGTGGCGTTCTTTATTCGCATTGATCTGCGATTTAAGATAGTCTCAAAGGAAGAAGTCTAAAGGTGTTAAATGACACGATCTCGATGGCCAGTCCTAGTCGCCACCGCGCGATAACCATGCCCTTAAATCACTCGTGCACAATGTCCATCATGGCATGCGTTGTATGGCACATAACACCGTCCTGTTGCAACCACATGTCATCGGTATCTGTTGTAACTTTTAAGAATTTAGTTAGGCGTGGCACCGCCGCTTTTGTCTGCCTAGTGGTGGCGCTGCGAGAGAAATGTATTCTATAGTATATCTTATCTGTGGTATTCTACTATTCTGTATTATTCACTGATGACTGATCTATGGTCAATGGTTGAGATAAGTTGACAGAAAAAGGATGTAATATTGTTGTTTTGATGCTTCTTTTTCTGATTAAAATTAAGCTCAAGTGTCTACACCGTTATTTTACTTTACGACGACGAACCTTGTCTAGGCCGGGACATACGGGTAGTTTGTCCCACGGTAAGGCATACGAGACTTGACAGCATCCATATCAACCAGTTTAGGTCACAAGAAGTTGCTTATTATCGATCGGTAGCGCTCGCTGTTGACGGTTATGACAATGTCAGTTTCGTTTTGGAAGAAGTACGGATCTATGATTCTGCCAGACCAAAATCCGCACCAAACAGTGACTTTCTCAGGATACATTTGGTACTGGTGTATCTCGTGTGGACTGGCATTTAGCTTGTTCACGTATTTATTCATCCAAAATTGAGTCTTGTTGATAAAGATGATTTTTTTTTGCGAAATTTGGGTCAACCTCTAACCACTCCAATCAGCGCCTAATCAGCGAATACACGGCGTTGTATATGGTCGTTTATCTTAAGTTCCTGGATCAATTGGATTTTATACGGGTGCAGACCCAAGTCCCGACGCAAAATTTGTCTTTTCAACTTTTGCAAAAGTTGAAGTCACAGAAAGGCCAAATTCTTGTGAACGACGATAAATTGACTGCCTCGCGTTTTCCCGTACACTCTCACGCACAGCAGCGATATTTTCAGCAGATCTTGCGTTTCTGTGATGTACGAGTGTTGGTTGATTATTTATCAAACCGGTTGACTCGAATGTGGTCATCAAACGTCGAATAGTCTACTCAGCAGGACGGTTGTGGCGAGGATAAAAATCACGTAATTGCACACATTGTTGAACGCTATAACCTTGCATGGTTATTTGCTATAGGTACACTACTGAACAATTCACAATTTAACAGATGTTACTTTAACAACATGATCACTATAACCTAACAGATTTCGAGAGTTACTATTGAAAGACCCTGATCATATATAATCATATATTTGTTGAACTAAATGTTTCTATAAAACTAAGTCATTGTTTGTCTTAGAATGGGAATTCTTCGGCGCTGTTGTTCTGCATTACCTGATTTTTAACGATTTATTCTTTTAGTGGTTACATATTATTTTTAACTAAATACAGAAATATTAAACAAGAAGTTTGTAAAGTAGTATATAGTGTTTTTGTTGTTTTATAAATAATTTAACAAATACTTTTATTTTCTGCCATGATTTATTTCAGTGGCGGCTCGTGATGAATTGAAACGGGTGTTCTGTACAGGGCCTATCCTAGGGTATTGGCCGCCCGCGTGCAAATTTCAAACGTATCCAAACTATTGACGCCGTAGGGGCCGCAAAAAATTGCGCCGCAGATGAAAATTTTTAAAATCTTCAAGGTCACGCGTTTTCCTAATACTTCAGAATTTTTATGTAAAATCCGTTTATACAAAAATATAGACTTTCACAAGAAAAATTTTTGGAATTTAATACCTTTCTGAAGAACATTCATGTTTGCCGTCATATTCTTTGGTTAAGAGAAAAGGCTTGTTAGATGAATTTTCTACTAGAGGGTCTATAACACTTAAAATATTTTCCGAAAGAGTTTCAGCGTCACATTTTGTAGGTTTCAGGCATGTCCAAAAACGTTCAATCGGTTCACCATCGAGAATATATCTTAAAACTACCACTAATTGAGTTTTTGCAGATACATCAGTTGTTTCGTCTGCCATAACTGCCAAAAATGAAGGTTTGTTAATTTCTTTAATTATTTCTTCAATACATACTTTTAATATACAGTCTAAGAGATCATTTTGTATTTCTTTAGAGGTTCCTTTAAATACTGAAGCATTTTGTAGATGCTCGCTTAAAGTTACATCAAGCTCAGCAGAAAATTTTATCAAACCACGAAATATCCCCGGGTTTTGAGAGGTTTCAGCTTCGTCATGTCCTCGCAGCGCCAGTTCAAAGGCCCCACAAAACATTATGCAGTTTATAATTTTTGACAAAACGTATCTCTTTTTTGTCACATTATCATTATGCTTTTGCACATTTATCCAATAAGCTGAATCTAGCTGCGCTTTAATATTAGTTGCTCCTAATAAAGCTAATTCCATTGTATTATGTAGATGGCTTTTGGAGTTGTCGTGCTTTTTAATTTTTTCAGTTAAGTGCACCAAATCTGTCACCCCTACCTCCGTCCATGCTTTATCACCGCCAAAAAGTAAACAAGGAAAACAAAATAACGCATTTTTTTGTTGCACCCACAAATCCAATTGTTCTTCGAATAAATGTCTCTATTAAATTGACGTTTATATGCTTTTCCGCGGCTAACACCTGCAGTCTTAATGACAATATCGGGCAATGGCCTACCATTGTTTTTTAAATCAATTTTTTCTTCATAAGAGTATTTAAAAAATCGCTTCACATGAACTAAATTATGAACTAAATCCATTGTCACTATCACAGTATATAAATATTAATAATTAGTACAATAAGTCACTACACAAATTCACAAAACAGTATTTAAAATCTCAAATTAACACGGAATACGAAATAGGTACGATTTACGCCCGCCCGAGGAGTAGGAAGGAGTAAACATTCACTGATGTTGCCTTAGCTGGAAAAAATACAGCTGACTGGCCGTGTAAATTCGCGCATTTACGAGCGCCAAGTGTGGATTGTCGCGGGAGTTGAGGGGGAGGACGGGTGTGCCGAGCCGTACTGAGAACTACCTCGTGTGGCCCAGTTCAATGTACCGCGACGCGCTCGCATAGAGACCCAGATAATTCATCTGGTCTACTACTCAATAGAGGACGGCGGGCAGAATGCGACTTTAACGCAATAATTTGGTTAGCTGCACCAACTCACCAAATTATTTTATTAATAAATTTTAGTAATTATTATGTCGCGAAAGTATACAAATATCTAATTTTTTTGGCAGTTCTGCAGCTCTGCAGCACCTATACACCAGCCGCCTCTGCTATGAAACATGCTTTCATGGTTTTATGATTTTTTGCTTCTCTTTGTATCATAAAAATAATGAAACAAATATAAATATAGTTTATTTCATCGCTATTTACCAAATAAAAAATCCCGAAGGGCTCTTAACTCATACCGTGGCTTGCTCTTATAGCTAGTCTCAGGTGGACTGTTTATCGGCAAGATAAGAGAGTTTTTTATTTGGCAAATAGCGATGAAATGAATAGTAAGTGTGTTCCAAATTACATGTAATTAAATGGGGAGATGTTACAAAGAGCACGAAATAGCTGAAAATACATTGATTGTTATGTAAAAAAAACGCAAAAATTCATAGCTGGCAGAGTCTAGGAGTGAAACTGATAGTAGTTTGATATTAGAATTATAACGAAACAAATATTTTGCAACCTATACATAAATATTACATATTTCCCATATATTAATTTACATCCTTCGTGGCGTTCGGATTTTCAATTAAACTTAATACATGAACCTGATGATGCCTACTGAATAGGCGATCAGACCTAAAGAAAGTAAGAATTTCAGTTCATGATTGCTAATCAAAGTGAAATTTTATGTGGACTAGGCATCGATTGCGATCATCTGACGCAATATGATAAAAGGGCGGATTATCTTAAACTTTATCAGTAGAGCTGGATAATAGGTGCCGCGTACATGTGGCTTGCGTACGGGACGGTGTAGCGCGGCCTTAAGCACGTGACGCGGAGTTCAATTCACGCTGTAAATAAACTAGGTATCACAAAACACTCCCATTTGTATACACTCAGATTACGGTAAAGAATTCGATAATGTATTGATTATAGATTTATGTTCTTTATCCAAAATAAAATTAACATTTTCTAGCGTTAGCCACCCTCCAACATCAACAATCCAACGGATCTGTGGAAACATTTCACTCCACACTTTTAGAGATGATTCGTACTAATCGAGCGGGAAACCCTAACGAACACCCCCTAAACATTATTCCTTACGCTGTTATTTGCTACAACAACTCCGCAAATAAAACACATGGTTTTTCGCCATACGAGCTAGTATTTGGACATACGTCCAGTCGCCCACCTGAAACTTATAACCAAAAAGAGCTAATTTCAAGATATATGCGAGACTTAAACAATAGAATCTCGTACTATTATAAAATCACACGTACGAAAACTAACCTTCAAAAAGAAAAAGCTAAATACAATTTCATAAACACGTTCCAGAACATCCTACACATATAAAATAGGCGATAAAATGTACGTAAAAGAGACCCAAATAAAAGACAAATTACATAATAAATTCGACGGTCCTCTTGAAATAATAGAAATTTTCAAAATTCTGCAATTTTATTAAATCTGGAAACGTCAAACAATATAAGACAAGTTTGACAGAATGAAACCATATTTTGACAATTAAATTATTTTCAGATTTATCCTGCTGATCGGAGCAGCAACATCCCAATACGCCATTTCTCCAATAAACAACACCATTGGAATATATTATCATCAAGACAACGAAATCGTTGTAATTAATAAAAAATGGACTCTTCTTGTTCATAAAAATATTTCATTCATAAAGAATGCTTTTAAATACAATGAAAAAAATGCTCGAAATTCTCTTACAAGCCATTAATCTTATATTTGAAAATATGAACATATTTCGAGGTGAAGTAAAAACACATATCAGTTTATTAACCCAAATTTTAAATTACATTCAGGAAAAATTAAGGAAAATTTATTTTGACACTAATTGACACAATTGAATTCTCAATGGCATTGGTACAATATTTAAACCAATTACAGGAAATCTACATTCCGAAGATAGCGAATATTACATGAATTTCATCAATAAATTAACTAATGACTAACATAAGATAGAAAACTTGATGAAATATCAAATTTCATTAACAACGTCGGTTATAAAGAATTTTAACGCTACCATACAAAAATTGCAGATCGATGAAGCTACCTTCAATAGAGATATAAAAATAATCTCAAACACAATCTATAGAACAGCAGATAAACTAAAAGTAATAGGTAGAAGCAAAATTAAGATTTTTAGAAAAATGTGAACTTCTCATGGAAAGTCACCTGTATATCGAAAATCAATTACGTGACATTTTAAATTCAATTAAAATTCTAACTTTCGGGCGATTAAACAAAAGTTAAAACCAAGAAAAGTGATTTAACATACATATACATATGTTTACAGTGTATAACTAAAAAAAGAAAAATAAATAAACCGTTAACCTCTAAATAACTTTGATACAAATAAATAATCTATTACTTCAGTGGCATATAATTTACAGGACAGTAAAAAGTCAGTTGTTTTGCTATGACCATATGACCAAGAAGACTAGAGAGGAAGGAGACATAGCTCCTCGAAAAATCAGTGGTGGGAGTGGCACGAAAAACGTCGGCAATATGGCAGGCTCGCGTAGAAGCGCGCGGGATCTGCGCATGCCGTTTATCCTCGTCTATCGCGGTTTCTCTCTCACACTATCAAAATGTTGGGTTGTATTAAGCCACGATCAGGGCTTTTGCAGGAATCTCAACGCAGCAGTATCTCGACGCTTTTGACATATTCAACAAAAAAACTGGAAACGCTCAAAACACAACAAACAAAAATAACCTCAAATAACCTCGCTCGATTCAACGCAATGGCCGCCATGATGAAGCACACCACGTGATCACAGTGCGGACGCTTTTCGTGTTACCCCCACCACTCGAGTTATGTTCCTGTTCTCTAGTCTTCTTGGCTATGACGTATGAGAGTAGGAATGATACTAACTCATTATTTGTACAATTGTTCAAATCACAAGTGCTACGTGAAAATTCTGAGACATGCCAAACACTGGCGAATTTAACAGCACATTAGTTCTTGTAGGCTGGAAATAAAAGATACGTACATCTCGAGAGCCTAGTCTAGGTATGCGTATATTGAATATGATTAGCAATGCGGGTGCATCTATACTGTTTAAACACATTTTAAATAAAAATAAGAGACTAGTAAGCCCCTCGAGTGTTCAATGACTGGATATCAAATCTTTGCAGAAGCAAAGTATGGTCGTAACCTCTTACTAGATGATATATGTCTATACGAAATAATAGATATTATGTATTAACATGTATTACACGTCTGCCCACATATGCACTAAGAGCCACATGATTGATATGCCCAGAGAACGATAATTTATCATGAAAGTATACACCAAGATCCTTAATATTTTCGAAACGTGTTAAAACTGTATCGCGCCAAGAGAATAGTCAAATATTGGTTGCTTCTTTAAAGTATAGGAGCAAACTTTACATTTATCTATGCTTATTGATAGTTTACCCTTAGAACACCATGACACAACAAGCTCTATGAACTTTTGCAACCTCAATTGATCATCTAAGCAGGTTTCTCTATTTCTCAGTCCACGATGTGGAATTGGTAAGTCATTTTTATATCTTTCCGATAGATGCAAGTTAACAATGATTTTTTTTTTTTTTTTTCATAAAAGGAAAGTGCATGAAAAAAGCAGAAAATCCTGAAGTGGAACAAATGCTTTACCGATGGCTCTTGCAGCAACGCAATAGGCATTTACCAATTCCGTCCGATATTTTCGTAAGAAAGCAAAATTTTTTTATAGACAACTGGAAAGGACGATTTCCTAGCTACAGTCGGGCCGCTGCAACTTTACCACTACGTCACCACCATATGGTAATATTGCAGACAACCAGCTATCCCTATGAACGCATTTGCTATTATAGATAAACAAGGGACAGGTAATGTTACAGGTGTGTCTTCGGACTTCGGAGATGACCTGCATATATCACCGACAACTGTTTTCATATTTTCACACTAATCGGTGAGAAGACAAATAGTATCATACGGATTAGATAAAAAATATGAAACTTTTCTATTGACTAACGCAGTATAGATAATTTTTGAGTGATATTGACAGTTGTTTGATATCTGACTGCCAAGCTCGTTTCGTTTTCTGCAAATTTTTGAGCTTGTTTACTAATATTCATCATAGATCCGTTCTTTTTAGAGCGAAACTAGTTTCAGGATTGGAGTTGATGTAAGTAAGCGATATTTTTTTTATGACAGTTATATGCACGTCTTGTTTTAGATGCCGAAAAAAACATTAAATTCTCAAGCACAGCAAATGGTGTTGAATCTCCTGGAATACTTTGAACAGGAGAAAAGAAACGGATGCTCTTTAATGTCTGTTAGTGCTGTTCAAGAGGTAAAAGACATAGATTCACAAATATCTGAGGTAATGTGTGTGTACTTGTTAAATTTTAGAGTAGCGGAAGCTCTTAAACTTTCGAAGAAAACAATATACACTATTATAAAAAGAAAACAACCCAGTTCTTTCTTCACCCGGAAAAACAAGACTTTGCCAAAAATCCATGACAAGGTATCTGAATGTACAAAAATGGCAGTACGAAATACTTTACAATATATATGAAAAATGTAAGTATGTTCTGGCTATATTTGTTTTGTTATGTAAATACAGGGGCATTTACTGTGTAGGCCAAAATTATGTGATAAAATTGTTTTTGTTTTAGGGCAATATGCAATTGTTAGTACTTTAAACGAAGAGCTTAAAAGACGAGAAATAATTCATGTGGAAAAATATCACTTATAGCTATTACATTAAAGGAGGTGGGTTTTAAATTCAAGAAGGAAGATAATCGATGAGCTTTAACTGAAAGAATTAATATAGCAGCTAAGAGGGGCAGGTTTTTAAGAAATTATTGTGATAACATGAATTCATAAATAAACGTGGAAGGAATCTTTAGCAACATGCAGTGAACATATGAGTCTTTAGACGTGACATGTTTCTATCGCTAATTTCAAAATAATGTTGTCCTATTTAAAACACAAACAGGTTTTTTTGTATACCATAGCCAGCAATGAAATTATTTGTTTTATGTATTGTTATGAAAATATTTGTTATACATATTTAATTTTTAATTGTATAAGTATATACGAGTAACCACTTGTTTATGGTAGAATAGCATCTTTCATCATTTTCATAATGATTGTGTTAGTAAGACCTATAATAAAGACATTTAGTAAAATATTACATTCGTTTGTGTTGATTTTTGACATACTGTTTTATAAACTAAATAAAATTAGTGTTTTTTTTTTTGTGTGAAGGACGTTTATTACCGACATTGTAAAAATGACATTGTTTTAGCACATTAGAATTTGAATTTTAAGGTTAGTTATGCTTTCTTCATATAGTTTGGGTATTTAGATAAGAAAACCTCTTGCAGAAAGTGCACAATTTAGGTCAGCGTACTGTAACAAACTAAAATATACTCAAATAAATAATAGTGATGAATTAGGCGAACATGTACTAGTAGTTTGTAATACTTGTAGTTTCATAACTACCCAAGTTCCACAATAGAGCCAAAGCTCCAATCGGCGGAAAGACGCAGTTATCTTGACAATCACAGACTAATTTATATGTATATTGTGTTTTTTTCACATAATTTTTGCAAGTATTGTGGCGCGCCTCTCAGTGCGAACGAATTTCGGTAGATGGCGGTAGTGGTAGGTTGAACGGGAGAATTGGGACGAGTGAAAAGAGCGTCCGAGGCAATCGTCAGTTGAGTTGGAAAAGAATTGGCAAGCAGTGGTATGGCTGGGTTGTGTAAGCCAAGTATTGGAAGTTCTCCACATCCCAACTAGATGAGAGTCTAGGGTTTAGGGTTTGGTGTATGCTGTGCACCACTAAGCTGTCGAGTGGTGGTATGCTGGAAGTCCCGTTTTGGAGCAGTCAAAGTAGTGACTGTGTCGCCGTTTCGAGGTAACTTACAACCATCGTACCCTCAGATGACCGATTGTCATCGCAGTATTCGCATTCAACACTTACGTTTTCTAATATACGAAGATATTTGATTTGATAGTAGCTGTTTTATTACCGATAACCTCCTCCATCATTATTAGGGAATCTACCTATTGCTCAACTAATTAAATAAACTAGTCTGGCATATTACAGTATTTTTTTACGTTTGAGCTGATGGATTATAAAGTTTGTCGCCGTGATAACTTATTTGAAGGGCATTTTCTAGTTTGTTTTGGTGCCGGTAATACAGTTGACTGTAAAGGCGGTAAATTTAAATTATGTAAACAGTCACTCATTTGACCGTGATTTTTCATCTTAGTTCATAGCCGAGCGATAGCCTGTGCCAACATTGACTGCCGATAAACGCCACCATCTGAGACACGCCCGTTTACGCCCACATCAACATAAATAAAATTGTATTTTGCATCTACAAGACCCAGAAGAACAATGCTGTGTGCATTCTTGTAGTTATAATACACAGAACCACAACTTTTGGGGGCACGAAAAACGATGTGTTTTCCATCGAGAGCACCGATTACGTTAGGTAGATTCCAAATCATCTCGAAATCTTTCGATATGTTTAACCACTCTGCAACAGTATTGGGGGTCTAAAATAATAATTATAAGTCGTATTTCATTAATATACTTTAGTATAACCTACCTTTAAATATGTGATTTTTAATGTGTCATAAATAGCTCTACACACTATAGGAATGAATAAAGAAATGGTTGATTCCAATTTTCGAAAAGAATACATTAAACTGCAATATGTCTCGCCTGTGGCCAGAAATCTAAGTGTTACTATTAGCTGGTCTCTGGGGCTGATAGTATCTCTAAACTTTGTGTCCTGTTTCTTAATTCTGTGTTCCACAAGATTTAATAATTTTTCGAATGATTCTTCAGACATTCGAAGATATTGTTTGAATTGCTCTGGTTCTATTTTGAATTCTTTTTTTGCTAATTTTAGACCTTCTTTATCTTTATTGACAAGCCAAGGTCCAAGCCACCTTCGGCTGATTTTTTCTGGCTCTGCTAACAGGCAACTTGCTGCAATAATCATAGCTAATGCCGCAGCTCTTCTTTTTCTAATTATCTGCTTTCTGTTAAACATATTACAGATTATTATTTATTAATTAATGAACAAATCTTTCAGACTTCAGACTACCACAATCGTCAGTTAAAACATAACCTAGAAATTCTTAAATTTATGCGACAGGTTGGTATAACTGATTTATTCCCACTTTAACCATTAAATTCACGAATTTCGTGCCAAATGTAAAACAGACCCGTCTTTTATCAATAACTTGAACAATAAATTCATCAATTTATTCATCAATTTATTGTTCAACAAAATGCTAATGTAAAGCAGCCAATACGAATATCGCTTGTGACGTAGTGGTAAAGTTAGAACGGCCCGACTGTAGCTCTGGATGGCTCGATAAATTTAGAGCAATACATGGTATTAAACCTGTTAAAGGAATGTGGTGAACGTATATCAAGTGACACCGATGCTGTACCACCATTTCGACAAAAATTTTTGAAAATTATCCATGAAATGGAGTTGAGTGACGAACAAGTTTACAATTCCGATGAATCAGCTATTTTCTGGAGGGTATTACCTGACGTCACATGGGTGCATGAGAGTGAGAACTCAGCACCAGGAAGAAAGGTTCTAAAGACCGATTAATTTTTATGCTGTGCTGTAATGCAACCGGATCGCACAAGCTTCCTATTTTTGTTATACTTAGGTAAATCACATAATCCGAGAGCACTCAAGAATTTCCAAATTCCTGTTAAAGTTTCCGAGTCTCAAAAAAATGTTTAGATGCGGTTAATCGTCCTCATAGAGCCCTATTATTAATAAATAATGCCCTCTCCCGTCCAACGATCGGTAAAATTGATAGTTTAGCAGATTTGGAATTCAGAATTCTACTTTTGCCACCCCATTGCACCGCGATCGTTCAACATATGGATTAAAAATTGATTCAAAACATTAAGGTTTCATATAGAAAAAGTTTATTGCGTAACATCATTGCACAAGAAGAGACTTGCAATATTATACAGGCCTTAGACTTTACCATTAAAGATGTCACCTTCAAGTTAAATAAGGCATGGGGTTTAATTACCCAAAAATACATCAGGAAGAACTGGTTTGTACTATGGCCTCAACTATCATTGGAGTGGGATGAAGAGGATATTGTCGAAGAAACGGAATCCTGGACCTCAATTTAATTTATACATTCGCTCGAAGTGACGTATTAGGCCACGCCCCTCTGGATATACTCGATCTGACCCAGTCAAGCGATCACGCCACCCTGACGTCACTGTCAGCGTGTACGAGTGAGCCGGATCGGAGTGTATAAATATCGGAGGTTTTGGCGAATTCGATTCCCCCGCTAGAGACGGCGCGGGACGTCGAGGCAGCGGCGGAAAGGCTTACCGAGGACATCCAAGCAGCCATGAGAGATAGCACCACGGAGAGGACGGTAAGGAGGAATAACCGTCATTTTGGCTTCGTTTCAGACCCCACCAGGAACCTGATCAGGGAAAGGAGGGCCGCGAAACGTAGAGCCATGCGTACAGGACTGCCGGAGGACAGAAGAACGGTCAACCAGCTGAGCCGCAGGGTGAAAGCGGCCTTGGACGAGGACAGGCAGGACGCGTGGAACCGCTTCCTGTTGACCCTCGAGCCGGAAGACAACAGCCTGTGGAGTACGCAGAGGGCCATACGCAGACCGAGACCGTCGATCCCGCCGCTACACGGGGAGAGAGGACTCGTGTTCACCAACGAAGGTAAGGCAGGGGCATTTGCAGACAGCCTGGAGCTGCAGTGCAGGGAAAATCAGCCGGACGACGAGGACGAAGACTGGACGGACGACGTCAGGAGGAGGGCGCGCCGCATCCGAGAGGCTGACGACGAAGGGTACCAGTTCCGACCGGCCACGATGGAGGAAGTTAAGGCCATCCTGAATACCCTCAAAGTCAGGAAGGCCCCCGGACACGATGACATCGGCAACAGAGCGCTGAGGAGGCTGCCGAGGAAAGGAGTCGCCGCGCTGCTGAACATCGCGAACGGAATTCTGAGGACCCGCCACTTCCCGGAGGGATGGAAAATGGCGGACGTTATATTCATACCCAAACAAGGTAAGAGTTTAACCCATCCGACTCATTTTAGACCCATCAGCCTGCTGCCAACCTTGAGCAAGGTGATAGAGAGGGTAATCCTGGCCCGCCTGAGGGAGAAGACCGAAGAGCTGGAAGTCATTCCGGACGAGCAGTTCGCATACAGATCGAGACACTCGACGGAGCTGCAGGTGCTACGACTGGTGGAGTACGTCGCGGAGGGCTTCAACAGGAAGAACGTCACCGCGGCGATGTTCCTGGACATCTCCAAGGCATTCGACAGGGTCTGGCACGACGGACTACTGGTCAAGATGCTGGACCTGGGATACCCGACGGCCATGGTGAAACTGATCAAGTCCTACCTGGGAAGGAGACGGTTCCGAGCCAGAGTGAGGACCTCTGTATCCGATTACAGGACCATCGAGGCAGGAGTGCCCCAGGGAGCGGTGCTGTCGCCCCACCTTTTCAACATCTTCACGTCGGATCTGCCGAGGACCGAGCGTACGGCGGTGGCGCTGTACGCCGACGACACGGCGATCGTCGCGAAATCGAGGAGGGCGCGCACGGCAACGACGTACCTGCAGCGAGCGGCGGACGAGCTAGCGGAATGGTGCAGCAAATGGAAGGTGGCCATCAACGCGGAGAAGAGCGCGGCGGTGCTGTTCAGAAAGACGAGGGAGTCCCCGGAAGGACACGTCAATTTCAGCGGTGAGGATATCCAATGGAAAGACTGTTACAGGTACCTTGGAGTAACCATGGACAAATCTCTGACGTGGAGAGAGCACATCCATCGGACGACGGGACGTGCCAAAGCCACCGCCGCCAGACTCTGGACGATGACGGGGAACGACAGCCAGCTGAACCTGAGGAACAAGCTGCTGCTCATCAAGCAGGTCCTTCAGCCCCAACTGATGTACGCGTCAACAGCCTGGGGCTATGCCGCTCAGACGCACTTGAAGAGGATCCAGGCCGTCGAGAACGTCGCCCTCCGCCGCGCCGTGGACGCGCCGTGGTATGTGAGGAATGCGGACATCAGGCGAGACTTGGAGTACACGACCGTGACGGAGAGGATCCGAGCCAGGGCTCGGAATCTCTACGATCAGGTAGGTGTACATGACAACCCCCTCGTACGAGCGGCATCGGACTATGACCCGGGAGGACCGAGCAGGCATAAGAGGCCCAGGATGCAGGCGTTATAACCCCGGTAACGCCACCGTAGGACAAAGGTAACTCGTATCGGTAGAGCCCGCGCGCCCTACCGACATTCCCGCCACGGGGCCTATGCCCCATAATCCATTTTTGTTTCAGGAAAGACACACGACAATATCCCCCCACCCACACGCGCCCGACTCCTAAAAAACGGGATCGTTTTCAATTGAAAGGGAGCCCGTTTCCCGAGTAGCGATACTCACCCTCCCGAGGGCGATGCAAGCGGCGCGGTTCGTCCGCATTGCCGTGGAAGATCGCCCGAAAAGACCCACACCCCGGGCGACGCGCCTGTCGCGAAGCCCACGACGAAAAGACACCCCCTCCGGGGGGACAGACGCTGGCAAAAGTAGCTGAGGAAAAACAAGGCGATCCAATGAGGAGAAGAGCCGTGAAGAAAGTCCCAGCCAGCGGGACCGTAGGCGCCAAGATTGGAGGAGGCCGAAGGGAGCCCACCGACGAACGGGTCCCGTTTGCGGGCGGCGCATTGCCTCCCGCGTTGAGACTCGCGAAGGCGGAGGCGAAGCTCGGCCTGCTCAGGAAGACGGGAAGGCCATGGAGACCGCTCCAGGTCAAACAAACCAGCCGAATCGCAGTGCCACCGTCGATTCGGATCTCGTTTGCGGGCGACGTCTTGTCTCCCGCGTTGAAATCCGGAAAAGGCGGAGGCGCGGCTCGGCTGACCGCGTCCGCGTAGGGCCCCCGAGGCCCAAAATAACCTTTCTATTTCAGAAGACAAAGACAACCACCCAAACACCCAACCTCCGACCCTGGGATCGTTTCCGATTTGGAGACGAGCCCCCCTTCCCGAGTTACATAACTCATACCCCCGACGGCGATCCAAAGCGGCGCGGGCCGCGGAGGATCGCCCGACATGACCAAAATCCGGGCGTCGCGCCTTTTGCGACCCCCACGACGAAGACACCCCCCGGGGGGCGGACGCTGGCGAAAAGTAGCAGAAAACCAAGGCGACAAAAGAAAGTGAAAAAGCCGAGAAGAGTCCCCGCCAGCGGGACTAACGGCGTCAGGACCAGAGGAGGTCGAGTGGAGCGAACCGCTGCCAGTAGCGCGCGGTCTCGTTTGCGGGCGACGTCTTGTCGCCCGCGTTGAGGCCGCGCGAAAGCGGAAGCAAAGCTCGGCCCACCTAAACGACGGTCCAGGTCTACATGATGGGCGAGTAGGGAGCGGTGATCTCGCTCGGCTCGCCATACGAACCCATCGAGGCCATTACGCCAGCCAAGGGATATTGGCGAATTCGATCTTGTCTGCATTGCACTTGTCTGCATTGCACTTGCCTTGCCGGCCTTGCACTAGTTTGCTGGCTTGCTTGCTCTCTTGTGTTCGCCAGCTGCGCTTCGAGTGACCTGTATCTAGCTAATACACGCGATTACTTGGGCAAAGCCAAGATTTGCTGAATACCTGCGACCTGGATATTTTATGTGGCCCTGCCCATAAAATGTTTTAAAAGAGGGTTCGATTATTACTGTATTCAGTGATCTCAACGGAGACAACAAAAGAGGTTTTAAATAACCGTTCAGCCAACACCAGTACCTTAGCAAAGAAGGGTACTGAAATCCCACGGTTTCGTACCGTTGGACCGACGAGGGCCCACGTCCGTCCGCGCCTATTTTCATTCCTCCGAGGACAGAAACGAACGTAACATCCGCGAGCTTTTAAACCGTAGTGTCTTTTGTACGTTCGTCAACGACTGTGCGTCAGTAGAACGTCGCGTCGGAGTCCACGGTTCACAGGTCCCGAATCTGGGATCGCCGTAGGAAAGCCGGGAGTGCGCGCCTGGTAGCAGATCGACCGGAGGCCAATAGGGTGATCAATCTAGACGAATTGGATTGGGGTAAGTCTGTTCCATTTTAATTCCCTAGCTTGCAAACCCTACCGCTCGACACTGTGAAGAGACCCCCCGGAGCAACCCACGTAGATAGATTCCTGTCCCCAGTAACGTAGCCAAATTACAACACGTAGGTTTAATAAAGCGAAGGTTCGTTATTTATAAGAAATTGTCTGGAAAGAAATTGTCTATAAATTGTCTATACCGTACCGATTAATAACCATATTTACGATCCGCCCATTGGTTATACATTTTTACATTCATACGAGGTATATCAAAAAGATCGATATACGAGGTACGGTCGGAAAGTTGAATTTAGTGAACGCATCCAACGATGGAAACGCGTCGTGGCAGGAACCCCGCGGAGCCCGAGCGAGACCCGGCTCCTGCTGCACAAGGGAAGTACCCCCACACTACGGGAAGGGAACGGGAACCTCCCCAAACACCTAGGAGCGCCAAACAACAGCGGTCCGTCCCGGTACCAAGGAGCAGCGCGGCCAGCCGGATCCAGGAGGCATCCCAGCGGGCCTCAAGGGCGTCCACCCCGATGTCATCATCGGGAGCGCAATTAGAGACAACGCCGCGTCGCGTCGAAGGGGGACGCGACGTGAAGGGGATGCTCTTGGAAGAGCAACGTGTACGTCCGGTACGCGAGGAACCCTCCGTACTGCGTACACGGGCACCCCCATCCCCCACCACCTTTCGCTCCCGAGGGGAGGAAAGCGAGATGGAAGAGAGGGATGGAGCGAGAGGAGGACCCTCCTTCGAAGAGCCGGGCACGAGACCTCGACAATATGTTGCCATTAAGCGAAGTCAAAAAACAAATGCACTCCGCCTCGGCCGAGTTAGATTTGAACGAAATTAAAAACATCCTGCATAATTCGGAACTTACTGAACATATCAGCGATGAAAAGATAACCGAATGGGCCCTAGGTCAAAATGAGTTATATATTGAGGATTCCACAGACCAAGACATAATCGACACAGCGCTTAATGAGGACATCCATGAAGATAAAATTTGCCTGTGAGAAGTAAAAAAAAATAAAACAGTGATGCTATTAATGCATTTTCAATATGCATAACATGGGCGGAAGAAAATGCCTTACCTGCACATTATATTTTGCTATTAAAAGAGTTAAAGGAAGATGCTACCAAAATGCAAGCAAATAAACTTTCCCAAAAAAATATTTATGATTTTTTTAAAACAACTTAAACAATCTGTTATGCACTATAGTAATGAATACTATTTACCTTTTGTGTTTAACACATAATATAATATGTATGTATTTGTATGTATAAAAGTTGAACGTATATATGTACATACATATGTGTGTAAATGAATAAATATTTTTATTTCCAGTCTGAAGTATATCACCTCCCAATTTTTTATGGTAGTTATGTGACACTGTACGTCATGTCATGTATATTTTATTACGGTTACATAAAAAATAATAAATACCCCCAGTGGCGAAGCGTCCATTAAAGCTGTAAGGCGCAGCTTGCCCTACATATTTTAAATGGTAGATCCCTTTTTTATATTGCCACTTGCCTTTGCCAGAACGATAAACATTTTCTATTCATGTTATGATACGGATCGGAACCGAACGACATACAGCTGTTTCGAACTTGTTAGTTCTCATCAGTGCCGAACACGATCCGGGACAAATGTCGAATCCTACCTGTGGCGGGTTTTATTTTTTGAAACCTTATCTGATCGTGCAGAAACACGAGAAAGGGGTCGAGGATCGCTTCTGGGTATAATTCAATGCCTGACGGGGCTTTAGCCCGAGGAGTAGTTGTTTCTTAGAGCGATTATGTAATAGCTTTGCTATTCGGGAACTATATTGATAGCCGCTTGGCGGCTTGGTGGTTCCTTTCTCGATTTCCGACTTATATGTTACTGACAGAGATCGTATCGATAAAGATGTATACGCCATAAAGTTCATTCGGCATTTGTCCTAAATCGGCGTACCGTGTACGGCACTGATGAAAACTAACAAGTTCGAAACAGCTGTATGTCGTTCGGTTCCGATCCGGGACAAATGTCGAATCCTACCTGTGGCGGGTTTTATTTTTTGAAATTTTTTGACCTAATTTGTTTAGTCCTTGTTATATAAGGCAGTTGCAGATGGGGTGGAGTATAGTTTCCTTATTTCAGTAGTTTTACAATCTCCTTATTTCAGTGGTTTGAAAATTACTCTGTGCGAGATAAAACTTATATTGATGATAAAATTTTTACTCCGGTTTAGATTGTTCTCGAAACTACCAAGAGATGGTGTTTCGTACGTTCTACTGCTGTGGAACGTAGTAACGTCTACTAGATGTGAGCCTCATCTGTCAAAGGTATACTCGTATACACTGCACTGACGAGACCCAAGATAAGGTCGATGTTGAGGTTGGTATTGTTAAGGTTAAGGTTGGTAGTACCGAACGAAGTAAGGAGTGAGAGAAAGAAATAAGATATGTAAGCATTGTTGTAGCACGTGTTTTTAATTTAATATTAAATACAGTTTACGTTGTTTATTGATGACTCTTATTTTAATTCTACACATAAAGACCCAACAGTCGAAACCGGTCTGCAGTTAGCGATATCCTGAGATAGGTGACACTTTGCATCTTCCTCGTGGTTTTGGAACAATCTGAATCACTGTATTTTAGTGCTAACTCTGTTAGACAAAATACGGCAAATTTTGTCATTTAATTCAGCGCTTGGCGTTTTGCATATAGCCAGGAGAATAACTCTTTTGACCTAATTTGTTTAGTTCTTATTATATAAGGCATTTGCAGATGGGGTGGAGTACGAGTATAATCTCCTTACTTCAGTAATTTGAAAATTACCCTCTACGAAGTAAAACTTTGCATTATAAGTAATAAAATGTTAAGCATCATGTTTATATAAAAGTGAAAGAAAACCCTGATAGTGCGGTGTTGCCACGTCTCCAGACCGTGGCTATATCAAATCCCATCGTAATTTTTATTTACATGCATCAATTTCTCAATGAATTGACAAAATTTGCCTGATACATCCAAATAATAAATACAGTTGTAAAAATGTGCAAGTGTAGTGGTAGTACAGGGGCATTTTTGTAGATCAGCGTATGTTGTAGCAAGTTAGTGTTTCGTTTCGAACCTATGCATGAAACAATGACATGTCTTTATTTTCGGTACGTCCATATGGAACATGTGATGTTTAAGGTTAATTTCCTAAAATGTCCCTATGGGTTAATGTGCGTTATTTAGGTGGCTCTTTGTTTTCACCCCGTAAGTATATAAAGGAGCCCGTGTATATTGTTATTTCAAACACATCCTTATACTTTAGCATTGGCTGCCTAAAATAACGCTCAGTGTGGTTTTGAAGCTAAACAATGAACACTTAAACATTTCTACTTCTATAGTGTCCCTGCGAGTGACCATATAGTTCCAGTAGTGTGCTTTCGGTTACTATCGAAAGCACAGCTTATTAAGGATAGAAAAAAGTGTGAGATTCTATGTGTATGCGTAGAAGAAAGAGTGGAGCACCATTCGGAGGGAAGTGGATGCACTTTACGCGCGGCTAGATCGAACTCTGTATACATTTATACACCGATATTCACTCTGCGAAGGTGTCAATGCGACTGAGTAAATACCAGGCTATTTACTGCGCACCTTGTTGGAGATACGATACACATTCCGATTCCGAATGCCTAACAGTTCTCCCACGGCTTCGATACTCGCAAGAAAAGCGCCGGCGTATTTCAACTGCCTAATAAGGCAGTTGAAATTCAAACGGAGACAGCTTAAAATCAACCCGAGAAGAGACACGCAGAAATAAATCCGAGAAGGAGCAGTTCGAAGTTAGTCCGGGAAGAGGCAAGGAAGTCGACGATTAGAAGAACCGAAGACTACAAGAAAGAAGATACGAAAACCAGAAGACGAACCAACTAACATTTACTGTCTATCGTCTCAGCCCCATTATTTATTAGAGTATAACTGATAAAGCTGACACCGGTGTCCTCCGTCTTGGATATCAGCGAAAGTAGGGGTTGCGAACCTGGAGAAGAGTCTCCTACGCCGTGACTATTTGCTTCTAACTAGGTGACTGTTATTTAATCACTCATATCTCCGTTACTATTCAAACTATCGTGAACACTCATTCTCGGTGAAAGGGGGATTTATTTAATTATTGACTCTATATCTGCACCATTATTTGACTGTAGTACTAATTTACAATTCAATTCCTTTCAGATAATTTCGATCATTATAATAATTCACTGCTCTAGTTTTGTTGCACGCTAGCTACTGCATACCCTTGTTTTCACTTGCCTTAATAATAATTAACTTGTACTATTATGTATTTTATAGGCCAACAAAACTTTGTTTATGATTTATTGCATTTTGTAGACCAGATGTGAGCGTCTACACGGGGGCATGGTCATATCTGGGGTCGACTGCAACTCATAAAGTTATATGTATTAGCAATTACTACAGGTGAACTTCATTGGGTGGTTTCATACCAGGGGTATGCTACCAGTGGCGGCTCGTGGTGATTTGTCATGGGTGGGCAACAACTACCTATTAGTAGGTTATATAGTGCAAAATCATGAAGTAAAATATAGTAAAAAAGAAACTTTGACTCATCATTCTGTGTTAGTCACTGTACAAGTATATGTTTAGATTTAAAATTCTTTCAGCTTTCAAGTTGAAAATGCATAGCACTAAAATTGGATAAAACTAGTACAGACTCTTATAAATGCTACACAGAAATTCACGTTCTAAGAAAAAGTTAACAATATCAGTGTTAGTATTTACTATTTCTCTCACGTTCGCCATGGTATAAATACTAAATAAATACAATACTAAACAAACACAAATGTAAAGTACCAACTTCCACAGACAGACTGCCGCACTAATTTATTGTAATTATTGTTAAAGAACCGTTAAAATTTTGAAAACCCTAACCTACAGAGTACAGACCTTGCTGAGATAAACAACGTTCTACGTCTCTGAAAACTGAACTCGGAAATAGGACTGATCGGAGATTTTCGATTCCTTCCTCGCTTTGCCGAAGGCTTCTTGAAGGCTTCTTCGTCTAGCCCACCCATATCACAGCTTACTTGACACTCGAGGAAGTGTGTTCGTGTTTCAAATTGTTCAATGTAGTTTACACGCGTAAATTTTATTTTTATGTCTTCAAATCATTCGTAATATTTTAATTAATTAATTATATTAATGTGTTTACTCTTTATTTAATTTTATATTCCAGATTCCCATGTTTCTATATTATTGTGAAATAATTTAAACCTTCAAGGGATGTTGAATGTATACCTATGTCAATAATATCAATATTAATTTTAAAACTAATCTTGGTAGACACTTATTTACTTGTATTTATTTATTAAAGCAATAAATATAATTTTTTATTTGTGCGAGGCGCTTGCGCTGTCTCATAAGTACCTACAAACCCAGAAAGGCAAAAGGCGTGGCTGCTCACCCGGCCCGTTAGGCTAGGCATAACCACGGTAACTACTCCACGGTTAGAAGAGTGAATTTTAGTTACTTGCACTGCAATTTTCCACCACGGTTGCACTGTTAGTATTAGTATATATAATCAGAAATGTTCATTGTAATATTGTTGTTATGTAATATATAATGTATTTAATTAATTACATATTACGTAATTATATCTTCAGTAATTTCTATAAAAGATAAATAACGAACTTTGGAACTGTGTTCCCCTTCTAGGAAACAGCTGGGTGGGCACTGCCCACCCTGCCACCCCTGACCAGCCGCCACTGTATGCTACTTCCTATATGCCGCAGTGGCAAACAGTGCCAGGGTAGGTAAACGTCCACTCGAGGCACGCTGGCAACGGGATTGTCTCGCCCTTCCTTTTCAATCGCTATACCTTTCCTCGTCTACGCACGTAGATGATGAGTAGTTAACACAAACCCGATGGCAGCGCCGCCACTAAGAAATATATTTTTTGGCACACTCCTTTCGTATAGCATACTCCTATTTTATACTATTGTCGACGTTTATCTGTTGTTTAAAATGATAATATTTAACAGGGGGATGGAACTCCCTATATGTCACGTAGTACGATTTTGCAATTACGTGTACAACGGCCGCCAGGTGCTACTGGTCTTGCACTCTCGTTTTCCCCTTTCTTTTACGTCCCTCACCAACAGTAACAGTAAACATAACCTCGCGTACATGTACACAAACGCGTAATCGCGAGTTGTAATCAATCTGCGGTAATTGTATACAAGAAGTGTTCCTAGGCAAATGCTTACGCAACTTTTCCTACCCCCCTATTTTCGAGGGTGCTGGAGACGAATCTGGCTTCATTTTCATCCGCTCGGACACGGTTTTCGAGAAAATGAATTTTCCGCATGAGGCCATTTTTTCTATCAAATAACTTTCACTTCACACTACATAGATAGCTAATATTAATACCAATAGATGCTACAACACTTCCTTTACACATATCATATATTAAACCATCATAAAACCTATTAGAAACTTTCGATGTTTAGTTACTTCAAATGTATACAATGACTTGCAGTTGGCGTCGTCCATTATAATCATACGCCCTCCGTGTCGTTCGATGAAACTACATACATACAGAGAGGCTCCAAAAGCTAACTTTGAATATTAACAACTAAATACGCTGTTATTTTGAAGGATACTAACCTAACCTAACCTAACTTGACTGTCTACTTATTATGGTTCCTATGGAAAGTAATAGTCCTGACAATAAATGTAAATTTATTTCTTTGAAGTATTAAAACGATATATTTCAAAATATTAATTTTTCATATTTTTTTAACATTAATATAATGGTTAATAAATAGTAATAATAAATAATTGTCTGAGGAACTCATCAATGCATAAATTGATTAAAATAAACGCATGAATCTGTTAAAGGAACATACAGAAATTACTGGTCGAGTAATCATTATTTGCGAATGTAATTTATTTCCTCTACTAGGTATTCACTTCAACTAATATAACTACGAATTCTCACTACACTCACTGTTGAATATGAGTAGAACAAAAATGGTTTACAGGAATTTTTGTTTTCTGCCGTAAGTTAAATGTGACAGTTTTATAGGGTGGTCCAACCATAATGCACGATGTTAATTGTAAGTCACACCATAACGTCAAGTTTTTTGTCCAACTTAATTTGACATTTCTTTGTTTCAGTGTTTGACAAATTCAACCATGGAGAAGTACACAATTGAGCAGCGCGTTAAGATTGTTGAAGCCTTTTACGAAAATGGGCGTTCAAATCAAAATGCATTTCGTGCACTTCGTGACTTTTTTGGTCAGCATAATCGACCAAATGTGTCCACAATCGGGAGAATTGTGCGCAAATTTCATCAAACTGGGTCTGTAGGAAATGTAAAAACACCTGTGCATGCTCGCCCAGTTCGTTCTGCGGAAAATATTGCTGTTGTTCGCGATAGTGTAGCAGAAGAGTCGTCAACCTCAACTCGTCGTCGTGCCCAACAATTGAACATCTCACGAACATCACTGATGCGAATTTTGAATAAAGATTTGAATTTACACGCTTACAAGGTTCAATTGACTCAAGAGCTGAAGCCTACTGACCATTTCAAGCGTCGTCAATACGCCGAATGGTTGGTTGAACAGATAGAAGTGAATGGTGACTTTACAAAGAAAATCATCTTCAGCGACGAGGCACACTTTCACCTCGGTGGATTCGTTAACAAGCAGAATTGCCGCATTTGGGCAAATGAGAATCCACGAGTGATTGTTGAAAAGCCGATGCATCCACAAAGAGTGACTGTTTGGTGCGGTTTATAGGCTGGCGGCGTCATCGAGCCGTACTTCTTCGAAAATGAGGTCGGCCAAGCAGTTATCGTGAAAGGTGTTCGCTATCGCGAGATGATAACGGACTTCTTGTGGCCAGAAATTGAGGATATGGACCTGGACGATATGTGGTTCCAACAGGATGGTGCCACTTGCCACACAACCAACGAAACAATGGCACTTTTGCGCGAGAAATTCAATAACCGTGTTATCTCACGTCGTGGCGATGTTGATTGGCCGCCACGATCATGTGATTTGACACCGTTGGACTTCTTTCTTTGGGGATATTTAAAAGAAAAAGTGTACGTCAATAAGCCAAGAACAATTCAAGAGCTAAAGGATGAGATAATTCGGCACATTAACGACATTGAACCTCAATTATGTCTCAGAGTCATTGAAAATATGGACCATCGAATAGAGGTATGCCACCGAAGCCGTGGCGAGCATTTGGCCGATATTTTGTTTCACACATAATTGTCATAGATACTTCTATCATAATAAAAAATATTAAGTTAATTCTCTGAAAACTTTTTGTTTTATTTACAATTAACATCGTGCGTTTTGGTTGGACCACCTTTTATCATTCGTGTTCTGAGACGCCATCATGATTTCTTGTACCTACATCTCGAACATGTTGTTTCAGATTTAGTCGTTTCTACTATGATCGTATCAAGAGCATTGAAAATGTCGTACAACATTTATATGGTGTTACACAAGTTCTCTATGCGATAAATAGTCTACCGGTTGTTAAAATCTGATTTGGCAAAATTGGGTTCACCTTGATAACAATATTTAATGAAATTTTATTAGCCATTTTTTTTTATAATTTATATTTTCTCAACCGTTTTAATATCTTGAACTATAAATGTTAAAATTATTCTGCGAAATAATATAAAATCTGGCGTTTCTACTTTCTTCTTCAACACACCGTACAATTAATCTCGGAATTCATTTCGACGGTTCTTTAATGGTATATTCCTAATTTTCCTAATTTGTCAGTCATCTGTCATGTTTTAGTTTCTCTAGTAAAGTTGAATTTTCTCACTGTTAACTGAAACTTTTTCAAATATGATGCACATTTCATGTGCAGCTCATACACTTAACCAAATAGCAGAATCAATAAGAGATGGTTTTCCTTTAGGCAATGATACTTTTACCTCCTGCACCAGTTGTTACAAGATGGGGTACTTGGTAAATAGATAAAGAAACTAAAAATATATATAAATGTTCATCATAATGAGGTCATCAGTCCTAAGACTGGTTGGACGCTAACCTCCAGCTTCTCCTATCTTGTGCTAACCTACGCATTTCTCTAATTGTGCTACAACCTACATCCCTTACTATTTGCGAGCAGTAGTCTAATCTAGGCCTACCTCTGCCTTTCTTCACTCCTATTTCTGCCTCCAAAATATCGCGGACTATTCCCTCATGTCTCAGCAAGTGGCCTACCATTATATCTCTTCTCTTCTTTATGTTTTTCCACATACTTCTTTTCTCGCCAACTTTCTCCAATACTTCTTCGTTTCTAACCCTATCAGTCCATGGTATTTTCATCATTCTTCGGTAACACCACATCTCAAAAGCTTCTAATTTCTTCCTACTTGCTTCCCCTACCGTCCAGGTTTCGCAACCGTATAGTGCCGTGCTCCATACATATGTTTTCAAAAATGTTGTTAAACAAGAAATCAACAATACATGTCAGTATAAATCATATCATCCTTTTTTGACAAGCTTGTACACACTTTTACATGTAGATATTTTTAGATTGTAAATCTTTTATGTGTTTTAACAAATGTGTCTTAAGAGTGTTCTTATATTTTGTCACATAAGTATGCGAGTTGTGTACTATATAAATCTGTTACCGAGACTTTGTAATTAGAAATCGACAGACCACAAGTTTGTCAGTACGCTCGTCAAGTCACAGGCCGTGGGAACAATACTTAACAAAACAATTCCGTGCTCGTTATTTAATATAATGGAATATCACAAAGTAACGAACAAATATTATGTCGTCTATAAAAAGTAACTCCAAGATTTTTTCGTCTTTCACTTTGTATAAACATGCAGTGGCTTACAGCACGTGCTTGTACAAGCAGAACTATTCAAGATTAATTATTATCTACTGAAAGGAGGTTCATTTCAGACATTTACCTGCTAATTCAAGACAAAACATTTCCAACTTTAATTTGAGGAGGCGTTAAAACGCGCTCCACGATACCTCTTCTGCGCATGCTCCTTTTTTATTGTATGGCGCGAAATATACCCTGACTTAAACGCTGTTGTCCTCGAATTGAAACGCCCTTTTTTAAGTAACATTTTATTATAGTCATAAGAACGAAAAATATATTTCCTTTTGATTTGATATGGTTATGAATTATCATTATTTGCATCAAATAGCGTGTTTTTAAGTAATATTTTCAGCGACCTTTTTTAAATAACATTTTAATATATTATAGAAAACTATATGTATTTCTGAATAAAACATTATAGTTCTTACCACTAGGTTTGTATTATATTGTCTCATATCATTAATTAATAAACTACCATATTTTGACTATTAATTTAGTAATTATTAAATACCAATCGCTAATTATTTTTAACAATATTCGGTATGATAGGTGTATGATTATATAAGGTCATACATTATTATATCACATAACTCACTAACTCCTTTAATTTGTATATGAGTTGTATAGGTGCAAATCCCGCCAAGTCAACAAAAATTGAAATATGAGTTATTACCAACTGTGAATACTTTATTGAGCTATAAACGTATTTGAATAGTCATTTACTTGCAAAACAAGCTAAATTCATTATTTATTTCACTTCTAAAATCACGTTTAAATTCAAAACCCAACAATTGTGGCAGTCATTCGGGTACAGATTACGCAAAGTCGATTTTAACCAATAGATTCGTTGGAGAGTATCACGTGATTTTGATCTGGTGGCAGAGCACATGGTTTTTATTATTTTTTAGTAACGTTTAGATTCTGTTGGAGAGAGCATTATTTATTATTCATTGTGCTTGAAAACGTATTCTGTAATTACGAACCTGCAGTCGCAAAGAATAAATAACAAAACATTTTCGTGCTCAATATTTACCATAATATGAAGTGAAGGTTAAAACGCAGAAGAAGATTCATTTTTATACGGTGCACACTGAACGAGGAATTAAACATGAATGTGAACGAAAAAGAAATTTGTAGACTTTGTTTTAACATAGCAGGAAATGATTTTAAAGTGATAGATGAAATTATGAAGGAAATATTGGAGGTGATTTTAGTCAATCTGGTAAGATTCCTGCGTTCATATTTCATCTGCGATAAATAGGTTATATACCTTAGAATATTTGTAGTGATCTGTTGTTATTTTAGGAAATAAATATAATCGAAAGCCCTATCATGTGTCAGACTTGTGCCGCAATCGCCGAAAGGTCTTTTTATTTCAAATCATTGTGTATTGATACGGAGGAATTGATACGGTCTTTTGTTGTTGGCAAAGATCAGACAGAAATTGAACTAAAGGATATATTCGAAGGTGATAACAGCCAAGATACATTCATCAACGAAGATTTTGCTATATGTCGATTCTGTATGAATCATTCAGAAAAAAGTAAGTTCGTTTGCATTAATAATTTAATGAAGGAGCAAATTTTTCTGGAAATGTTGTCGACGTGTATGTCAGAAGTGGTAAGGTGTAATGTATTATATTAAACATTTTTTTTTAAACATTTCTCGTTTTAGGATCTTGGCATTACTACGAATCCTTTGATTTGTACATTTTGTAGAGAGAATATTGAGTGTTATTTCAAGTTTGTAAGGAACTATTTGGACACAAAATATGAAATAAACACACCACATACTACAAAATTGTCGACTTTCAACTGTGGACAAAAGAATGCTCTCGACAGTCACATGCCAACCCACAGGGCAGCTTCTCAAGTAAAAATGTATGAATGTACTCTATGTACGTATATGACAAAACGGAAGGCAGATCTCAACAGTCACATGCTAACCCACAGGGAAGCTTCTGAAGTAAAAATCTATAAGTGTTCGCTATGTACGCATATGACGAAACGGAAGAGCAATCTGGAAAGTCACATGCGAATTCACAGGGCAGCTTCTCAAGTGAAAATGTACAAGTGTGATCTATGTATGCATATGACGAAATGGAAGGAAAGTCTTAATCGTCACATGCTAACCCACAGGCTACCTTCTCAAGTAGAAATGTATAAGTGTGCTCTATGTACGTATATGACGAAATGGAAGAACGGCCTCGACAGTCACATGCTAACCCACAAGGCATCTTTTCAAGTAAAAATGTATAAGTGTGCTCTATGCACGTATATGTCAAAATGGAAGAGCGGCCTTGACAGGCATTTGCTAACCCACAAGGATGTTTCTCAAGTAAAATTATACAAGTGCGCTCTATGTCCGGTTATGACAAAATGGAAGACAAGTCTTGAACGTCATATGTTAATCCACAGACCACCTTCTCAAATATAAATGTATAAGTGTGCTCTATGTACGGATATGACAAAACGGAAGAACGCTCTCAATAGTCACATGCTAACCCACAGGGCAGCTTCTCAAGTAATAGTGTACAAGTGTGCTCTATGTCCGGTTATTACAAAATAGAAGAGAAGTCTTGAACGTCACATGCTAACCCACAGGTCACCTTCTCAAGTAGAAATTTATAAGTGTGCTCTATGTATGTATGTGACGAAACAGAAGAATGTTCTTGACAGTCACATGCTAACCCACAAGGAAGTTTTTCAAATAAAAGTATACAAGTGTGCTCTATGTCCGCTTATGACAAAGTGGAAGAGAAGTCTTCACCGTCACATGCTGACTCACAGGGTAATTCTTAAGTAGAAATGGATTGGTGTGTTTTATGTAAATACAGGAGTACAAACCCCTCACAAAGAGACGTTCAAGTGTTCACTGTGTTCTTTCATAACAAAGTGGAAAACCAATCTGAGAAGACATCTGTTAATCCACAAGAGTATCTCGAAAATGGAGATATTTAAGTCTTCAAGATATTGTTATGAGACAAGACATTAGTGTAGTTTGATGCAGCTTACTTTAATCCACAAGAACGTTTCGCAAATAGAAGTGTACAGTGTACCCAGTGTTATTATGTTAGAAAATCGAAATACATCCTCAAAAGGTATGAGCGTCCACAAAATCTCCATAACAGAGTCTCTATAATAGAGTCGTATACATGTGAATTGTGCACTTTATATAAGACAATAAGAGCGCCCTTAAGAGACATTTGTTGAAGCACAAATAAAAGATCTACATGAAAAGTGTGTACTTTCGAGAGTAACCAAAGGCAACACCACTGAAAGCCCATGGTGGAACCCTACAGAAGTAGAAATGTTGAAGTACGCATTGGTTAGCTTCAAGACCATACTTAAGCATTATCTTAGACAGCAAGTGTCAAAGCATAAGGATGTATCTGAAGTAACGATATACACGGCCTATTTTATGTATTTATGAGGTGAACGCAAAGGGTCTAAGTAATACATGTTAACCCTTAGGGACATTTTAGATGATTAACCTTGAGCATCACAGTGATCCATATAAACTTTATTTAATATAATGGAATATCGCAAAGTAACAAGACAAATATATCCAGTTTATAAATAGTAAATCCAAGATATTTCTCTGTCTTTCTTTGGCCTTGTGTAAAGATACAATATTTGACATATATGCAATATAATAATAATAATAATAATGCCTTTATTGTCCAACAGAAAAAAAAATCCAACATATCCATAACTAAATAATTAAATAAATGTAAATATATTTACAAAAGTAACTCTCTATGATTTTAAACATAAATACTGAAATATTACATTAACATATAACTTACAGGACAGTAAAATTTATTGTTTCCCTAAAGATGTTAAAGTGTAAAGCGGGCTTTACACTTGGGCGCTTTTCTGTGGGAAGGGGCTGCAAACGGGAAAGTGTCGGTGTAAATGCGGCGTTTGGAGTGGAGGATTGCGCGCGCTGCGACTGGCAGGCAATCCCACGTGCCGAGAGTCAGTAGTCTAAAGGGTTAACGCGCAAGTCCACACTCCTCTGACCTGTTGCGCTCTCGTGTCATTTTCATTCGTTGTGTTTTCTTCAGTGTTTCCTTTGCTTATTTTGTGCTTGGTTTTCAGAAAAATGGATGGTCGCCTGTGGTCCCGCGAGAGTTAATATCCGATTTTCTATGCTTGTATAAATAAATCATTTCCATGCCTGTGGAAATGCAAAAGCGACGAGTATAAAAATAAAAATCTTCGCGAAATCGCATTGAAATCTTTGATTGATTTCTGCAAAACGCGTGGATTCCCTGAAGCAAATAGGGATTTCGTACCTAAAAAAAAAAAAAAAACACAAAGCCTTCGTGGCTCATTTCGAAGAGCTCAAAAAGAAATTGGACAGCGAAAGAAGCGGGCGCGGAACTGATGAGATCTACGTACCCTTTCTTTGGTATTTTGATTTACACCTGTTTACTAAAAAGCAAGAGTTGCCGACTCCCAGCATTTTAAACTTGGAGGAAAGGGAAGAGAACCGAGATGACAACCTAACGGAAGAAAGGGATGGTTTGGTAGAAGAAACCAGACTAGGAGAAGTAAGTACATACCATTTATTTAAGAAGTAAAAAAAAAAACACATTAAGAAATTTGTGGTAAAGCTACAAAATAATAATAGGAACTTCCTTATTTTAAACGTTAAACTTAATTAAATCTCCTAGTTACAATTTCAAGTAAAATGACCTTACATTTAAACTCTTCCTTTTTCTACCTTTAAATCCTGACAATCTACTTTCCCATCAGAAATAAAATAATTCTTGCAGTTTTCTCGATTTTGCTTTGCTTCAAATGTAACTCGTCTATCAGCGGTTGTCTGTAAATTAAATAATTCTGCTGGGTTGGTATGCTAGTCTCCCATTTGGACAGTCCCTGTATGTACGTCCTCTCTATCGAGTACAGAAGGGATTCAGTATGCATCGCTTGATACACGTAAATAATTATGTAGAACAAAAATTGCCAGTACCACATAACAAATATTTTCAGTTTTCATATTTATAACCGTATGTAAAACTCTAAATCGAGTCGAGATTATTTCAAACGCATTTTCCACCACATTCCGGGCACATGATAACCTGTAGTTGAAAATTCTTCAGTTATGATCCAGCTCTCGTTGGGCATATGGGCGAAGAAAATGTTCAGATAATCCGAAAGTTTCATCCCCAAGAAAGACAAAATTGAGATTGTTGACCGTTTCACTATTTTCTGGTAATTGTAATTTCTTTGATTTCAGCTTTCGGTAGAACTCTGTGTATTCTAACACACCCCCATCCGAGTTCTTCCGTTTTTACCAACATCTACATACAGGAACTCGTAGTTGAGGCCTACCAACGCCTATAAAACAATGCTATAAAAATGTGTATAGTTGTAATACTGAGCTGAATGTGGTGGTGGAACGATGCGTATGTGTTTCCCAAACAGTGATCTTCCACAACTGGCAAACTGCCATTTCTTTTGAAATTCAGCAGCTATTTTGATCCATTCATCTTTAGACGTTGGAAACTAAAATAAAACAAAATAAAGTAATTACTTTGGCGAATTAAAAATCAACTATGGCTTCATAAAGGAAGGGCCATCAATCCTATGTATCCAGAGGCTGATGCCCTTTCTTTATGAAGCCATTCATTAATTGTTATTATTTTTTTTTTGCGCCTTGTCCAATAGTTCGGCCTAAAAAAAGGAAAGTTTCGAACTCTACGCAAGACTTTATGAAACTCTGCACCTCAGTCCTGCAGGCAAATAGTCGCTCAACGATTTTGAAGCAGTTGGCATCAACCTTTCAAATAAATTGACGAAGATGGAATCATCACAAGCAATTTATGCAGTCCTTAGTAAGTGATATCAGGCGGGGGCTACTGAACACATTAACAGGGAATACCATTTTATGTGAGAAAGGTTGCAACAACAATAATAATAATAATGGAAGAGGGACTTCAGAGACACATTCACATCCTTCCAATAGCATTACCTTCAGAATGAGTAGCATCTACTTCGGTACGGGAGGAAGATCTTCAGGAGGGGAATTCGAAGGCTTGCGTTCTTATTTTTGAGAATTTTGATAACTAATTTAATCTGCAATGTTAAGTTACTTTTTTGCAACAATTTTTTCAAAACATTTTTCAAGTTTTCTGTGTTACGTTTTTCTGAAGTTTTCTGATTTAAGTATTTCTGCGTTTTATTTTTTATATTTTTTGTATTTATGTAATAGATAAGTTTCTTTAAACAGTTTGTACATCTTAATAAAGATTTTAAATTAAAGAGTTTACATTTCTTACCTTCATGTAGTCTTCCTTAAGGACTTCGTAGATAGTTTTACATATTTCTGGTATGATTTGGCTTAAAAAAAAGAACAGATATTAGTGTCGAGGATTTCAAATCCTTATAAGACCCTTTATCGGTAACACCATATCTTAAAAGCTTCTAATTTCTTCCTACTTGCTTCCCCTACCGTCCAGGTTTCGCAACCGTATAGTGCCGTGCTCCATACATACGTTTTCAAAAATCTCTTCCTTGTTTCTAAGTTTATTACCCCCAAGCATAAAAGTGCTTTTTTTTTGTTAAAAGCTACTCGACCCTGCGCTATTCTTTGTTTTATATCTTTATCGCTTCTTCCATCCCAATTTATTTTACTTCCTAAATAAGTGAAGTCTTTAACTTCCTCCAATCTTTCATTATTAATTTGTACTTTCGTTTTTGCTCTGCTCTCGCGCCCTCTGCACACTAACACTTTAGTTTTGTTTTTATTCACCCTCATTCCGTATTCCTCTGTCAACACTGCCTCCATTTTCTTCAACGCTGATTCCAATTCCTCTTTACTAGATGCTAATACTGCTATATCATCCGCGAATCTCAGCATTTTTAGTTTCTGTCCCTGTACTTTAATCCCGAAATCCACTCTATCTTTTACGACATTAATCGCCTCTTCGATGTACAGATTAAAAATTAGTGATGATAGTCTTGTAAGACATCCTTGTCTTACAAAGACATGTAAAGGAGTAAGACAACCTTGTCTTACTCCTTTCCTAATACCTACTTTCGATTTTCTACACTTTCTAATGATTTCCCACTTTATTGACTTATAAGTTTTCAGTCCTTCCTCGTCTCTTTTGTATTAAGTTTAAGATTTCGTCCGTTATCCAGGGCTTCCTAGCTTCCCTTCTCTCGTCTCCCAAAACGTTCGTAGCCGCGGAAACTAGACGATTCTTGATACCCTCCCACTGTTTCTGCGTTCTTGATTTCGTCCTTACTCGCTTTATTTATTAATTGATCTGTTTTCTCCTGGAACTTATCTTTCATATTCTGATCCCTCAATATGTCTACATTTATACGTTTCTTATCCTTCCGGGTTTTCAGATTTTTGAACTTTAATCTAGCTTTCATGCCTACCAGGTCGTAGTCGCTATCTACATCAGCTCCTGGATAACTCTTACAGTATTTTACTTGATTTCTAAATCTCTTCCTAACCAGAATGTAGTTTATCTGATACCTGTCTATCCTTCCTGGCATTTCCAGGTGCCTCCTAACGTGATTCTTATAGATATTAAGTTATTGTAAAAAAAAGACTCTCAAGCTTAGACGATTATTTTACTCGATGTTCAGTTAGGGCCGAACATTAGTCTGTATTATGTGTCACGTGTAGCGCGATGTGGTGAATGGGTGGACCAATAATTGTCAATAAATGTTATTTTGTGAATTTCGGAATATTATTTGATAAAATTTTCGAACAAAAGCTAATATCAGAAGTGGGATGCCTTCTTTGCTTTAGGCCAGGGAGAGGACTTACGTGAAAAGGTGCGGATTTAAAAAAAAAAATGGCGGACTCCGAAGAACAAGTGCGTAACTTGAGTGACAGAGTTGACAGTGAACCAGATACAGTTGAACGAGATAGTACAGTGAGTGATCAGATGTTTAACATGTGAAAGCTGTAACAAGAAAGTAATGCACATATTCAACAACAACTGATGGAACTATTATCCACAATGACCGCCCAGTATACTTCCGGCCTCTCAGACCCGAGTACTCCATCAGTACCATCTACGCCTGCGTTTGACGTCAGATCCGCGTTGGCGCGTATTCGCCTCTCGTCATTTGACCCCGATGACACCTTTTTCAATGACAGAATGGATGGATGACGTAACACGTATTCAACAGGAAATCGGGATATCTGATACGCTAATTGTATTGAAAGCCGGGGAGGCTCTACGTAGACGTGCCTCTCGCTTTTATAAACAATGGAAACCACTTGTGCGTAACTGGGCCTCATTCCGCAGGGATTTTGAAGTCGCTTTCCCCGCACAAGGTACTTTTGCTACCAGAATTCGTGCATGCCTTCCCATTAAAAGTACCAATTTTGATTCTTTAGTAGAATATAGTAATGTTAAACTTGCTGCCATCAAACGATTTTATGCCAATTTTCCTTGGGAAATAACAGTGAGTCTTCTTAAAGATGGGGTGCAAAACGTAGAGGTAAAAAAAAAACAGAATTTGCATGCAAGATCAGACAGATGAGATGAGCTTACTAAAACTGTTGGCACTCTTCAAATCGTGAAATTAGTGACGAATTGCGAAAATGGCAGCGATATTCGCCATCCCAATACGTGCGCGATAAAATACCTGAATTTCAAGGAAAGTGTCGGAAGTGCTATCGTTATGGACATATATGAACAAGTAGACTGTAGACAAGAAGTAACATGTGTTCAATTTACTCCTGAAAAACCTTTGCCTGGACCATCCGGAATGAAATCAACCGATTTAATAGCCGATCACAAAAGTTTGAAGAATGTTAACATCTGTGCCCACTGTCGAAATATAGGGCACACAGAGGATGTTTGCTATCGGAAAGATGAGTTTAAACACGAATTTTTTTTAACCGGAATGGGAAATTGTGCCACCAAACCTCTAGTTAATATTTATACCAACAATAACTGTTCCGCATTTGTTCTGTACACAAATTTAACGAAAATGAATTAGATTTGTCAGGATTGGACGAGCGTCGTAGTTCGATTCTTAAAAATGCACAAAAACAAACACCGCCTGCAGTTATGATGACTGACAAGTTAAAAATATCAAAGTGCTATTGATAAAGTGCTTGAGATACTAAAACGTAAAATTACTTTTGTTTATGTTGACGACGTGCTCTGTCCGGCGACAACTATTGAGGAAGGTCTACAGAATTTACGATTGGTAATCGACGCACTCTCTAAGGCCGCATTTGTGCTGAACTTGTCAAAATACAGATGTTAGCCGGAAATCGTCGCTTAAAAGCCACCGAACAGCTGATATACCAAACAAAGTTGTAGACAGCACAGAGGCATGGCGAAAAGCAGTACTCAACGAAAAAGATGAAAAGAAATGGACTCAAGTACTATCTATTATTGAAAATGATTTCAACGTGACTGTAAATAAAACAACGGGGTATTCGCCTACCGCACTAATGTTTAGTGAAACCCGACGCTTGAACGCTGCCAAACACCTATTGACCGATCTTCCGTCCCAACCCGAAATCATTAATGCTGCCTTAGCACGAGACAAGGTCGTTCAGCGTCTGGAATAATCACTCAGAAAGCAGCGACAAAGTTCAATGAGAAGCGAGTCCCGGCAGTGCCGTATGCTGTGGGCGAGAGAGTGGCTGTACAAAATACATACCTGGCTACGGGAGGCAAGCTCAAACCAAAGTTTCAGGGCCCTTTTGAGGTAACTCATTGTTTAGACAACGAAATGTATCGATACATTGCGCCGTATCGGAGGTGGTCGTAGAGCAACAGTTGCTGCTCATGAACAGTTACGCACCTGGCCTCAGTAGGATATGTTTTGTATTGTATTGTTTTAATGTTACTTTTTTTTTTAGCTTTTTCCACTAGCGCCGTATGGTACGGAACCAAGTATTTGTAAAGGTCCCTGATATGTTCAGGCTATGAAAGGTCCCTGAATGTAACTTCAGGCTTAAGGTCCCCAAATAAAATTTAAGTTTTTTAAGGTCCCTAACATGATACCATGCTAGGTTAGGTCTCCCCCATTAACCTAGGCATGGCGGGACGAGAGCTCTGATTCTCATTTTTTTTTTTTTTTGAGCTCATTTTATATTTTCATTTTGCATTTCATTATTATTTTTTTTGCCACTCTAACAGACGTACCTACTAACAAAAAGTAACCGCACACCACTGTTATTGTTTTGTTTTCTGAGTAGCTTTACAGGTCCGAGCACGACTCTACGTCAGGAAGGCTGTATTATCTTGTCTGCCACTTTCATGGACCCGTCGCAGCCACTGGCACCCTAGATGATGCCATTCAACCCCATTGACTATAAGTTATTGTAAACAAATACTCTCAAGCTTAGACGATTATTTTACTCGATGTTCAGTTAGGGCCGAACATTAGTCTATATTACGTATCACGTGTAGCGCGGTGTGGTGGATGGCTGGACCAATAATTGTCAATAAACGTTATTTTGTGAATTTCGGAATATTATTTGAACTTTTAGAACAAAAATAACACACATATATATATATATATATATATATATATATATATATATATATATATATATATATATATATATATATATATATATATATATATATATATAAACACGTAATATATATAAAATTATAGGAATAAATTAATCATAATGCTGAAAAAGCAAAGTTATAAACTTAGTTTATAAAAAGCTAGAATATAATTCATTAGAAAAAGTATTATACAGTTATTGTACAATTATCGTCCATCTGTATTATAGACAAATAAAGTATTAGTGAAATTCTTCGGCATAGTTTATTTTGTGTGACCAAAGGGCCCAACAAATTAAACTGGCGCAGTCAAATAGGATTATCTTCACAGAGTCACTGACGAATTGTTTGAAGCTCCATCCAAGATCCTTCAGAAGATAACGTTCCTCATTAGCCGAGCTCCAAGGACCTAAGATAACAAACAAGTAAGTCCGAGTTTCCTAATACTTTCGCACCTTCCCTATCTTTGAACAAAAGTTGTGATAGTTAAGGGGCAACCCTAGTTAAAATTTTTGAAAATATTGTCCTAAGAATCAGGTATAATTTAAAATTGAGACTAGTTGCCAATTCTGTTTTATCCGACATTGATAAGGCTTAATTCATTAGGTGAAGAAAAATCTATTTTCTCAAGCGAAATAATTTTTAAGCGATTCAATTTTTCAAAACACAATTTTTATACTTAGAAGTATAGTTTAAGATTTTTTTGTGTTTTGTTATTGTTGAATGTAGGTGCAAACAAAGTTCTTATGATAAAAGGTAAAGCACATATTCTACTTTCGAGCCGTCCTGATATCACGACCTGGATTCAAATCAAAGCGCTATTCATTCAAAACTTCAGTGACAATCGAAATATTTTAACCTTAGGACAGGAATTGCAATGTAATATACGGTATAATCTATTGCCAAAGAATTTTGGCAATAGATTAATTGCATTAAAATCCAAATTAATAACAAAAATTCAGCTTTCAAACATGTCTACTGAAGAAAAAACTGGCCATATTTGCCTTTATGAAAGATAAATATTTAATAGATATAAAACGAATTTACTTAATTACCAAACTATTTTACAAAATAACCCTACCATTTCAACACCAGAAAATGTTATCGCTTTTATTGACGAGCAAGTAAAATACGATCAATATAAAAGATTGTCTTTAAGAATACAACAACGCCCTTTTCAAAAACCCCATACTAGTCAAAAAACTTTTCAATTTTCATTTTCTGCGATGCGATCTTCAATCGCATTACAATCAAAATTTCAACAAATAATTATCAATTTAAACCACGGCAATTCCCTCTACAGCCAATACATGTGCAACTCAGGCCAATCAATCAATACTTCCCGACTAATTCTCAAGTTTTTGGTGAGTCCCACACCACTAACAGATATTCACAAACATCGTATAGACCCACGCCTACATCAGGTGTATCCACAATTAACCGCCCACAACAACGTTATAATAACACAGTCACGCGTTACAAACGAAGCGACCCCGCGAGTAAATAACCAAACTCTCTTTAAATACATTTCTGAAGAATTATACCACCACGAAGACGAACCAACAGAAGACTCACTTCTATATAATGAAGAAACCAACGAAACTAACACCAATGAAGACGTAGATAATGAAGCCTGTTACGAAGAATGGAACTTTCAAGAAACACCTGAAGACCAAATAAATTACCAAGACTCAAATTTTCAAAATGTAGCCAGTACACCGGATCAGACGTAGATCATAACACTATGTTCGCCGCCTCCCTTGCTTACATCCAAATTCACGACCCCCCAATGAAATTATTAATCTATTCCGGTTCTTCCAAAACTTTAATACGGCCTGATATCATCGAAAAATACCTTCCTGAAACAATTTTTAACGAAAATGCTACGACTAAAACATGCTTAGGTCAAAGATAAACTCAGTTTTGTGCAGAAATTCCAGCCTTCCAAGAATTCAACTCTTAACAAACAATCAAAATAATTCTTTTCGATTTTCATAATTATTTTTATGGTTTAATAGGTTTAGATGTCATCACTAAATTCCACATTCTATTCGATTTTTCAAATAAGATATGCTATGGAAATAATTGTCAAATTCCTCTTCATTTTCGAAATCCTCATGGTACTACAAGTCGTATCACTATAAATGCCCATAAAGCCATTTGTACAACTGCCCCAATTAATATTGAAATTCCTTCTATTATTACGACCGCTGAGCATAATCAAGCTCTAGTCGAGATTCACAATCTTTCGAATGAAACAGAAACTACTACTGCTTACTCTCTCGAAAATTATGAAACTAACTCTCCTAACTGTCATAACACCTTCCCCAAAATCCAAAGAATCTTGTACCAGAAACAGAAGCATTTCCAAATTAATTCGTACTGATCGTCTATTCCGAGGAACAGCAAAAGATAATTTCCCTTTGCAATGAATATAAAGACATTTCCTTACTTCCTGATGAATCCCTCTCTTTTACAAATGATGTCAAACATAGAATTCGTATTTCTGATGATACCCCTGTCCACACTCGGTCGTACCGATTTCCATACGTTTATAAACAGGAAGTTCAAACACAAATAAACAAAATGCTAAATGAAGGAATTATTCGGCCTTTTTGCAACCCCTAGAGTAGTCCCATCTGGATAGTACCAAAAAAGATGGATGCCAATAGAAGATTAAAATGACGTTTGGTGATATATTATCGAAACATTAATAAAAAAAAACAATCGAAGACCGCTATCCGCTTCCTAATATTACGGATATCCTCGATAAACTTGGCAGAAGTAATTATTTTACTATCCTCGATTTGGCACAAGGAGTTCATCAAATCGAGATGGATCCAAATTCCATAGAAAAAAACAGCAATAACAGTTGAGAATGGACATTACGAATACCTTTGAATGCCATTCGGGCTCAAAAATGCACCCGCGACTTTCCAACGTGTCATGGATAATGTGTTTAGAGATCTTCAACATAAAATATGTCTAGTATACATGGATGATGTTATTGTGTTTTCTACATCTCTCCAAGAACACACACAAAATTTAAAACTCGTTTTTGAAGCTTTCCGGAAAAACTCCCTTAAAATTTCTCTTGATAAATCTGAATTTCTAAAGAAAGAAACAGCTTTCTTAGGACATATTATTACCACAGAAGGAATTAAACCCGATTTTGATAAAATCAAAGCCATTGTTCGTTTTCCAATTCCGAAAACAGCCACGGAAATCAAACAATTCCTAAGTTTTGTAGGTTTTTATCGAAAATTCATCGACAACTCCTCCAAAATTATAAAGCCCCTTACAAAAAATCTTAAGAAAAATGAACAAATTATCCATACCTCTGAATTTATCGATTTTTTCGAAAAATATTCTTACGAACGAACCTTTACTTGTTTACCCCAACTTCTCTAAACCATTCGAATTAACAACAGACGCGAGCAGCTTCGCAATCCGTACAACTTTGTACCAAGATAACAGACCTATTATCGTTGCATAACAGACGTTATGCGGAAAACGGCTATAGATTATGGTGTGAAAAAGAAAAGCGAATAATCCATAGTAGAAATGTTTTTGACGAACAAAATTTTTCTGACTGAATAAAAGGCAAGATGAAACGTACGAAAGTGAAGATGAATCGGAAGAAATTAAAGCAAGAGAAGAAGGTGAAAATGGTCAAAAACAAACCAAAAATGAAATTGGTGATGTAAATGAAAGCTATCCTACTGATGAGACTGACAGAGGCAGACCAAGAAGAAATATTAAATTACCACGATGCTTTGATGAGTATGAAATAGATCTTGGGTGTTTGGCACTATTGAGTGAGCACAATGAAACTCCAGGGTCATATAGAGAGGCAAGGAAAAGCCCAAAATGGGATCAATGGAGAAAGGCGATTAATGGAGAGTTAACAGCACTACAAGAAAACGAAACGTGGAAGTTAGTTGAAAGGCCTGAAAATGAAAATATCATTAGTAATAGGTTTTCAAGGAAAAGGAAAATGAAGAAGGAAAAGTGATTTACAAGGCAAGATTGGTTGCGAGAGGTTTTGAACAAGAATATGCGAACCCTTTACAAAGTCATGCTCCGGTAGCCAGGCTTTCGACCTTTAGAATGTTATTGCCGGTTTGTGTTAATTACAATTTATCTCTAGAGCAGTTAGATGTTAAAAATGCTTTCTTAAATGCAACTATTACGGAACAGGTTTATATGAATATTCCTGAAGGATTAGAAATAAATGAAATCGATAAAGGTAAAGTATGTTTATTGAATAAGTCAATTTATGGTCTAAAGCAAGCACCTAAAATATGGATACGAAACATTTAATAATTTTATGACAAATTTGGACTTTAAGCGATCGAAATCGGATTATTGTTTGTACACCTGCCTACAGCAAAATATACGATGCTACTTGTTATTGTATGTGGACGATATTTTGATAATGTGTAAAATAATCAGAATTTTTTGAATTATGTAAAGACAAAATTATGCGAAATGTTTAAAATGAAAAGACTAGACAATGTAAATAATTTTTTGGGTATAAAAATTATAAAAAACGTTGAACAACAAACAATAACCATTGATCAGGTTACTGCTATTAAGAATCTAGTAAATAAATTCAATATTGAAAATTGTAGAGTATTTAAAACTCCAATTGAAAAAGGGTTAAACTTAAAAAGAAATTGTGATGATAAAATTAAGACAAAACTACCTTATAAAGAACTTTTGGGTTGCCTGATGTATATAATGATGGGTACTAGACCAGACATTTGCTATTGTGTAAGTTATTTTGGACAATTTCAAGACTGTGCAACAGTTGGACATTTTAAACATTTGTAAAGAGTTTTAAAATATATAAAGGCAGCAATGGATTTGAAGTTAATTTTCTGTAGGTCAAATACAAGTTTAATAGGGTATTCTGATGCGGATTGGGCAAATGATTGCGACAGAAAATCTATTAGTGGTTTTTGTTTCAAGATGTTTGGTAATTTAGTATCGTGGAGTTCCAAAAAACAATCAGTAGTGACTTTATCCAGTACCGAGTCAGAATTTGTAGCTGTATGTATGGCAAGTTGTGAACTGCTGTATATTAAAAACTTATTGGATGAGCTAAATATTTGTTATGAACTACCTATTACGGTATATGAAGATAACCAGAGTACAATTAAATTGCTCGAAAACTTTGAAAATAATAAGAGATGTAAACACATTGATGTGAAATTTCATTTTGTAGTGGATTTGTTAGCTAAAGATGTTATAAAAATTTTGTATATAAGTACCAATGGACAGTTAGCCGACATATTTACCAAGTCTCTATGTCATGAGAAGTTTATGCATTTTGTTAAAATGTTAAATATGATTTAAATTATAGTCTAAAATATTCTGTCAGGATTAAGGGCGGATGTTTAATATTACATATAGTTAGCTTTAATAATGTATGTTGGCAACCCTGTCAGAATATATGTTGGTATCCATGTATCGCAAAAGATGGTGTCAATAGAGTCTGTGAAAATTCTGATAAGTAATAAACTTATTTTGAAATACCGTCTATTTTATATGTACTGTGCTCCCCGCAAACCACTATGCTAACATTACTTTACAAGCTTTTTGTTTAATATTTCTACATGTTATAATCAGGTAACACAGAACAACAGCGTCGAAGAATTGCCATTCTAAGAAAAACAATAACTTAGTTTTACAGAAATATTTAGTTCAACAAATTTCATTAACCATTGAAAAAGGAGGAGAATACATACTTTGTGATTCTTCTTTACATTAGAAATGTGTCACGCACACTTCTTAATTCCCCGATGTGGCTAAACATTCAAATTTTTAAACATGTATGGGGTGACAAAAAACATAAGGTATATACCGTCTTTTTATTCTTGTTTTAGATACGACTTTGAAATTCAGATATATTTAATAATTCAAACACATGCAAAATCTGTCAGACAACCTGTCTGACATTGTTAAGGAAGTGATTTCAACAGAAATAAGAAAAACTTGCATCTATTTATTCTGACTGGTAAACATATTCAAATTTAAAATTCACATATATTTTAAAGAGTTGCCGTGTACCCCAAATGTTTATTGCTATCCGTTAAAAGAAGTTTACGATAAAAGAAACATTCCATTTAATTGTATTAATTTATTTTTGTAAAAACACTCCGTGGTTCTCGCATTCACAAGAAAAATATAGGAGATTAACTGAATACATATCTTTTATTTACATGATCCCTTAAATATAATATTTCATTTCGTCATATGTGAACATAGAGCACACTTATACATTTTTATTTGAGAAGGTGGCATGTGATAGTTAAGACTTCTCTTCAATTTTGTCATACGCGGATTAGATCACGCTTGTACACTTTTACTTGAGAAGCTGCCTTATGGGTCAGCATGAGCCTGTTAAGACTTCTTTTCCAAATCGTCACGTGCGGACATAGAGCACGCTTATACATTTTCACTTGAGAAACTGTCCTGTGGGTTAGCATGTGACTGTCGATATTTATAAACTGGATATACCTATTTATCTGCTACTTTGCGATATTCCATTATACTAAATAAGAAGCATGGAATTGCTTTGTTATACATCACTTTATTTACTCTGCGATTACAGTTTCATAGTTACTAGACTACGTTTTCAAGCATAGTGAATATACAAATAAGTCAGTAATTTTTTTTTCCTGAATTAGCAGGTGTCTAGTCTAATGTCTATCGTTATATTTTTGTAGAGTGGAGCACAGTGGTGATCAGCGTTTATAAATAAAGCAATCCACAAGTTTTACTAGTTTATTTTACAACCTACAGACAGTTAGTTACACACACTTACAAAAACGTACAAAATTGAGGTAGGTCATAAAACCGTATTATCTCCTCATGTTTCACAGACCGACAGCGACCACGGACTCAGTCAGGAGTGTGTTCAGTAACTATAGAACAGAATTGCCTCTAACACCCCCTTGCAATTCTGTGTTTCTACCAAGGAGACTAGAGAACAGGAGAATAACTCAAGTGGTGGGGGTAGGACGAAAAACGACGAGCGTCTCGCGACAGTAATGATCTTGGCTGCGGTGACGGAATCTTTAATCTTATTTGCAAACTTACGTATTGAATATTTGTTTTATTTAACTTGTCAATAATTTTATCAAAATTTTTCAATATATCCCGATGCTCGTCTTCAGTTAAAGATGCAGTATCACATAGACCTATTATTAATTCAGCTCTATTTTTTATTAAATCATTTTGTGAAGGTTCTATTTGGCGTAAACTGTTACTACTGAATAGATCATCAATATCATTGACTGGCAAAGAATTTCCATGTTTTACACGATCAAGATGTGTATTATAATACAGTGTTGCACAAGCATGTATGTGTTTACATATGTTGAGTTTAATAATATTATCAACGCAGGAACATTCGAAAGTGTGAACACATATATTGCATTCGGTACAACTTACAATTGACATGGATCGTTCACGTCAAACTCGTTAAAGACATGCGTAAACGTCACCACAGCCAAGATCATTACTGTCGCGAGACGCTCGTGAAAAACGTCCGCACGGTGATCACGTGTGTGCTTCATCATGGCTATCCTTGCGCAGAACCGAGCGAGGTTATGTTTATTTTTGTTTACTGTGTTTTGAAAGTTTTGAGCGTTTCCAGTTTTTCCGTTAAATATGTCAAAAGCGTCGAGATATTGTTGCGTTACGAATTGTTCCAGCAAAAGCCCTGATTGTGTCATAAATAAACGAACAATTTTTAAAGTTCCCGAGGTAAGTCTTAACAGAACTTTTCTAAAACACTTTTAATCAATCCAATTTGGCTTACAAAAAGTTCGTTCTCATTTAATTTTTCAATTTCAACCCCTAAAAATATCAACTTTTTATTTGTGTATTCCTTGATTTTAAATTTGTTACTCAAGTTGTTTCTAATAAAGTCCAATTCATTTATATCTTTTGAAAACAAGATTATATCATCAACGTACATTAGTAGGTAAGTATGATCATTAAAATATAGGCAAGGATTTTTTATGGAACGTTGAAGACCGAAGTATTCTAAGTGCTCATGAAATAATGAATTCCAACACTTGGGCGCTTGTTTTAAGCCATACAAGGATTTGATTAATTTACATACTAAAATTTTCTTAGTACCATCTAATCCTTCTGGTTGGTACATGTATACCGATTCCTCCAACGTTCCATACAAAAATGCCGACTTAACATCTAGCTGTTTAACATAATAATTCTCTTGCACATACATTGATAATAGAACTCTAGTGGTCACCATTCTAGCCACAGGAGCATACACGTCTTCACTTAACATGTTTTGTCTAAATCCACGTGCCACTAACCGAGTCCTTTTAACGAGTTCACCATCCACTTCTTTTTCTTTAAACACCCATCTAGCACGTCTACGTTGTCAGGTCTTTCTACTAACTTCCAAGTTTCGTTTTCTTCTAATAAGTCCAATTCCTCCTCTATCGCTTTCCTCCATCCTCTATCGTTTACTGCTTCTTTATATGACTGTGGTACCCCTGATGGTGAATTTCCAGCAGACAAAGCTATCATATTTACCTCATTATCATCATTTAGTTTGTAATCATGCATGTATGTTGGCATATGTCTTGTTCTTTCACATTTTCTATTATTATTTTCTACTTTTCTATTATCTCGTCCGATTCATTTGACATTTCCTGTGTTTCCCTTGTTTCAGTTGAATATTTCCTTATTTCTTCTATTTCGGAGCTTTTAGAGTCACTGTTTTCCTCAATTTCCACATTTCTTATACCTTTAAAAATTTGCATCTCATTAAAAATAACATTTCTTCCATGAACTACTTTTCTTTCTATCGGATTCCACAGCCTATAGCCATTATCGGCATATCCAATCATTATCATCTTTTTATTTCTTTTATCTAATTTCGAAAATCTATCTTCTTTAGCTGTCAAATTGTACGCCACACATCCAAATAACTTAATCTTGTCCATGTTCGGTTTATGTCCACACCATCTCAGCGGGTAGTTTCCTATCGGGTAATGTTGAAGTCTCTGTTCGATTTAACAAATATACTGCCACTCTTACAGCACCTCCCCAGAATACCTTGTCTAACTTGGAATCATACAAAATGCATCTTGACTTTTCAAGAAATGTTCTATTTAGCCTTTCGGCTACCCCATTTTGTTCCGGGTTACGAGGTACAATATATTCTGTTTACAAAAGTTTTTGAATTCCTGTGACACATATTCTCCTCCAATGTCACAACGTAACCTCTCTATTTTAGTGTTGAATTTTACTTCTGCTTGTTTCATATACTTTGTGAATTTTTCTAAAACTTCAGACTTATTTGCCAGTAAGGTAATACACGGAAAAATGTGAATAATGATCAATAAAACTAACATAATATCGCTTATCATCATAAATTGGTGGGTTGATGGGACTGCATACATCTGATGAAACCACTTCTAATATTGTTTTCGCTTTTCGTGCTTCTTCTAAATCCTTAAAAGGTAACCTAGTTTGTTTCCCTTCTAGACATGCCTCGAATAGCTCTGGAGATGGGAATTGGCTAGAATGTCCCATTTTCCTATGCATTAGCATCTGGTTTTCTGCATTTGTCAAATTGATGACTTCCAAGGGTTGTAGATTTAATGTCACAAAGTACAAATTTCCTGTTCTTTTTCCACTCAAAATCACATCTTGTCCTTGTTTAATCTGAACTTCTTTGTCTTTGAAAATTGTTTCAAGTCCTGCTTCCTCTAACTTTCTCACTGACAGCAGATTATGTGATAAATCTTGGCACACCCAGACATTCTTTATTTTTATTTTTCTACCTGCTTCACTCTTTAAGCTCATGTCTCCTTCTTTTATCACTTTTAAATTTTGTCCCTTCTTAGCTACATTTATTTTCTGACTCAAGTTATTTGGATTTATTAAAGTTCCTTCATATTCTTTCTTAATCAAGTGGTGTGTCGCACCTGAATCCACAACAAACCTAATTTTTAACATTCCATAGCTTGCTAGCACTTCCTCATTCTCATTATCTCTTTCTCCTGTAATGAAACTTATTTCCGTGTTTTCTTGTTGTTCTTCCTGTGTCACATTCACTTGTCTGGTTCGATTTCCAGGATTTCCAAAAGAATTTCCTCCCCTATATTTGTTTTTCGGGCAATCCTTCCTCATGTGTCCAACTTCTCCACAAAAATGGCATTTGTGAGGGACACTCCTTGTATATTTACTTGTTTCACCTGGTTTTCTAAAATTTCTGTTCCTGTATCCTGAAAAAGCTACGTATTGTTTAGATGCTTGGTCTCTAGCCTTGATTTTTTTCGACTCATCTAATAACTTATTCGTAACAAAATCAATTGAAATTTACTCTCATCTTGACAGAATAGTACGTCTATTGCAGTTGTCACAGAGTTATAACTCTCAGGCATAGCGATTAGTAATTGACAGATTGCTCCTTCTTTGACTTCCCCTCCAGCAGCTATAAGTTCGCATACTATTTGGTCAAACTCTGTTAAAAATACATTTAATGCTGTCTGTTCGTTATATTTCAAAGTAAGTAATTTCTTTTGTAATTGTACTTGCATACTTATGCCCTTTTTAACATATGTGGTTTCTAAAGATTCCATAATTTCCTTAGCAGTGCCTTTCGTCTTTATAGTCTCCAACATATTATCTGCTGAGCATTGCACCAGTATATTCTTAGCTTTAGCGTCCTTCTTTTTAAACACTGTTAATTCAGGGTCCATCGTAGGGAGATCTTGTGTAAGAACTTCTAAAACCTCGGCTTGTTCTAACAATAGCTTAACTCTGAACTGTCAGTTCGATAAATTGTTTCCACAAAATGGTTTAATATTTATATAAGCTGTATTATTCATAGCCATGATTCCTAAGTACTTTTCGCGTATATTTTCCACGTCTTTTATAGCTTTTTTTTTTCTTGTTTTCTTAGTCATCCTATTACCTGTCTGTTTTTCCACTGCAATCACGAATTCCTCTGGGACTCTGGGCCCATAACCTTTTGTAGAGTGTAGCACAGTGGTGATCAGCGTTTATAAATAAAGCAATCCACAAGTTTTACTAGTTTATTTTACAACCTACAGACAGTTAGCTACACACTTACAAAAACGTACAAAAATTGACCATAGATCATAAAACCGTATTATCTCCTCATGTTCCACAAACCGACAGCGACCACGGACTCAGTCAGGAGTGAGTTTAGTAACCATAGAACAGAATTGTCTCTAACATGTAACATCTGTCAACCGACGCCCCTCAGAAGAGCGCACCGTTTCCTGGCCGAATGGTGTTTCACATCAACTCACCAGAAAACGGAGAACTCAACGATGCGGCACGCCTTGATTGAAGGTGGATGGTCTACAGGGGTCTGGGACAGAATGCCGACACTGTTGATCGGCCCTGTATACTGATGCTAGGGAGAGCGTTAGTGCAATGTCTCCCGAGTTGCAGGTGTTCTTCCCGGTATGACCCTGAAATCAAGATAAACACGGGATAATTTCTAGATTCAAAGGTAAAATGTCTTACCGAGCATTTCTCGCCTGGTGTTACAGCATCACTTCGCCAACGTTGGCCCCCCGGAGTGTGACACGTCGTGGGCGCCGCGGCGAGCGCGACGTCCGGAAGGTTGAGTAGTGTTGGGCAATCAACAGAGAAAGATACCGCTGAGTTTTCCACAAAACACTATACACTATACTCGACGCGCGTTTCGCCAACAAAGTTGGCATCATCTGGAGATTATTAAAACTAATCTTATGCTATGCTAATAAATTAAAACAACTTTTAGGTAATCCAAAAGATAAAATTAACAGAAATGATAGGTCGGGGATTTACGAAATCAGCTGTAACGACTGTAGTCAAAAGTACATTGGGCAGACCAGACGATCTGTTCAAGCCAGGTTCAAAGAGCACATGGCGCATCTCAAGTATGGTAGAATAGATAAGTCTAGTGTTCTAGTCTATTCTGGGCCCATAACTTTTTGTAGAGTGTAGCACAGTGGTGATCAGCGTTTATAAATAACGCCATAAAACCATAGAACAGAATTGTACTAACAATATTTTATTATATTGTCGGTCCATATTTAAATACTATAATGATAGACATTTCCCTGCTTCTACAAAATAAAAAATTTCCAACTTTAATTTGTATATTCATTTATTCGTTGTGTTTGTTAATGGACTACATTTACGAACAAATTTAGTAACTACGAAACTGCAGTCGCAAAGAATAAGTAAAATGATAAACGAGGGTTGCCTTGTAAGTTTTTACAGTCGATCAATAGATGGCACTCCTAAGATGTGGCATCACTGTATTCGTGAACTTTGACGTTTGTTATTGCGAAGCCAGTGGCAACTTAGAAATGACAGAGTAGTGTGTTGATAGTGAACGTTTAAAAGAAGTAAGTTTGTGTAAAAATGGAAATCATCGGTGAAGGTTTATTTTGGATGATTTCTTATGATTTTAAGAAAGGCCTTACTCAACAACAATGTATAGAATCGCTTCGTGCAACTTTTGGTAATGAAGCATCACAGAGAAGACTGTTTACAATTGGTTCGCAGAATTTCGTCGTGGTCGTGCGTCCGTCAGTGATGAATCTCGAGAATGTCGACCAAAATCGACTGTCGTTCCAAAACACATCGATGCTGTGCGCAACATGTTTAAAGAAGATCTGCATGTGACTTACAGACAGATAGAGGCGTCTCTTGGCATATCGCAGATTGCAATACAAGCGATTGTTACATTAACATTTAGCTGAGGAAGATCTGTTCCAGATTGATTCCGCATAATTTGACCGAAGCGCAAAAAAAGGCTCGTGTTGATTGGTGTCAGGAAATACTAAACAAAATTCGACCGAGAACATGTAAAATCCGTATACAACATTGCTACTGGAAATGAAACGTGGATATATTCATATGAACAGGAAAACAAACAACTGTATACAGTTTGGGTGTTTGAGAATGAGTCGAATCCCACTAAAGTGGTTCGTTCACGGAGCACTTCCAAGAAAATGATTGTTTGTTTCTTTGGATGTACTGGACACGTCGCAAACATTCCTTTAGAGAATCGAAGAACTGTTAATGCTGAATGGTATACAACAATTTGTTTGCCAACAGTCTTCGATGAAATACGGAAAACCAACAAAAAACGGCGCATTATTCTTCATCACGACAATGCCAGCTCCCATACAGCACGTCCAACAATTGAATATTTGAAGGAAAAAAATATCGAATTAATGTCTCACTGCTCATATTCACCCGATTTATCACCTACTGGCTTTTACTTGTTCCCCACTAGCAAACAAAAAAGATGCGTGGATAGCGATTTTCATCGTATCAAGAAGCTGTTGAAGCTTCCCAAAATTATGTTTCTACGATATCAACTTCAGAGTGGAGAAAATGTTTCCAGAATGGGGTTGAGCGTATGTAAAAATGTATTGACCTGGAAGGCGAATATTTCGAAAAGCAATAAAACACTTTGTTTCGAACTTGTTAGTTTCATTTTCACTTTTTGTAAAAACTTAAACGGCAGCCCTCCTGTAGCAAAACACTTCCGTGATCTCTGCTCGTTATTTACCATTTATAATGTGAAGTAAAGGTTAAGACGCAGAAGAAGAATATAATTCGAAAGGCTGTCATTTTTGCAATTCATTTTTTTAATAGTGAACACCCATAGAAGTGCACACCGATCCAGGATGAGTGTGAATGAGCAGGAAATTTGTAGACTTTGTTTCAACATAACAGGAAATGACTTTAAAGTAATTGATGAGATTATGAAGGAAATATTGGAAGTGCTTTTATTCAATGTGGTAAGAATCGTCCGTTCATATTTCATCTGTGACAAATAGGTTATATACTTTAGAATATTTGTTGTGATTTATTGTTATTTTAGAAAATAAACATAATCGAAAGCCCTATCATTTGTCAGACTTGTGCTGCAATTGCCGAAAGGTCCTTTTATTTCATATCACTGTGTATTGATACGGAGGAATTGATAGGGTCATTTGCTGTTGGCAAAGATCAGACTACAATTGAACTAAAGGATATATTCGCAGGTGATAAAACCGAAACAATATTCATCAAAAAAGATTATGCTATATGTCGATTCTGTATGAATCATTCAGAAAAAAGTAAGTTTGTCTCCATGAATAATTTAATGAAGGATCAAATTTATCTGGAAATGTTGTCAAAGTGTATGCCAGAAATGGTAAGGTGTATGGTATTATATTAAACACTTTTCTTAAACATTTTTTCTGATTTTAGGATCTTGGCCTTACTACAAATCCTTTAGTATGCACATTTTGTAGAGAGAATATAGAGTGTTATTTCAAGTTTGTGAGGAACTGTTTGAACACAGAAAATAAAATAAACACATTACATATGATAAAACTATCGACTTTCCACTACCAACGAAAGAATGCTCTCAACAATTACATGCTAACCGACAGGATAGCTTCTCAAGTAAAAATGTATAAGTGTGCTCTATGTACATATATGACGAAACAGAAGGGCTATCTCAATAGTCACATGCGAACCCACAAGGCAGTTTCTCAAGTACAAATGTACAAGTGTGCTCTATGTCCGTATATGACAAAATGGAAGAAAGGTCTCCACAGTCACATGCTAACCCACAGGCCACCTTCTCAAGTAGAAATGTATAAGTGTGCTCAATGTCCACATATGACGAAATGGAAGAATTGTCTTAACCGTCACATGCTAATCCACAAGCCACCTTCTCAAGTAGAAATGTATAAGTGTGCCCTATGTACATATATGACGAAACATAAAGGCAATCTCAATAGTCACATGCTAACCCACAGGACAGCTTCTCAAATAAAAATGTATAAGTGTGCTCTATGTACATATATGACGAAACAGAAGGGCCATCTCAATAGTCACATGCGAACCCACAAGGCAGTTTCTCAAGTAAAAATGTACAAGTGTGCTCTATGTCCGTGTGTCACAAAATGGAAGAAAAGTCTTGACAGTCACATGCTAACCCACAGGCCACCTTCTCAAGTAGAAATGTATAAGTGTGCTCAATGTCCACATATGACGAAATGGAAGCGAGGTCTTAACCGTCACATGTTAACCCACAAGCCACCTTCTCAAGTAGAAATGTATAAGTGCTAATATGCTCTATGTACGTATATTACAAAACGGAAGTACAATCTCAATAATCACATGCTAACCAGCAGGACAGCTTCTCAAAAAAATGTATAAGTGTGCTCTCTGTACGTATATGACGAAAGGGAAGAGCAGTTTCAACAGTCACATACTAACCCACAAGGCAGTTTCTCAAGTAAAAGTCTACAAGTGTGCTCTATGTCCGTATATGACAAAATGGAAGAAGAGCCTTGATCGTGACATGCTAACCCACAGGGTTACAATTACATACAAAATGTAATTTTCAGCTTGTGGGAGCCATTTAATAAAATAAATTGTTTTTAAAAAGTTTAAATCCAAATTAGTGATTTAACATACGTAAGTACATATGTAAGTACATATTTTAGTTTATGTTTAGTGTGATAAATAACTACAGACTATACTTATTCCTTATACTTTTTTATATGTCTGTACTTTAGAGAATAAATTCCTACAGTATTTATTCTGCATGTGTATTATCTGCAAATCTTAGATGTTTCAATAATCCGGACCCTATCCAGATCATTCTGTTAAATTTAAGGTACTGATTATAGGAGCCCTTGGTGGAGCGAGAGATACACTGCTTTCAGAATGAACCCTTTCACTGGCAGTAGGTCAAAAAAGTGATGGAAAATTATTATGATCCGTTTCTATACTTAATTATGTTCAAATAAGGCCTATAAACATAGAAAAATAAAATAACCCCTTATAGTTTTTTTTTTTTCATGTCCCTATGGAGGGCCAAATCCAGTTAACAGCAAGTACCAATATCAAGGGCTCGTAACGAGTAGTGCTTATTTCTTGTTGGTGGACTGTGCTCAACTTGCAATCAGTAAACGAAGTGAAACTAGAAGTTTTACTTTTTTTACAGTAAACATGTGTTTTCCCTTTGCAGTCTTCGAATTTACATCTTCAGTTATTTTTGTTCTCGTCATATCCGGGAAAAATGTTGATATCCATCATATCTTGCATTACGAACGGGGCGTGATTCAAATTTTTGTTTTTTAGGCAATGGCTCTCCAGAATACTCCGCTGAAGGTCTACCTCTTTTTGGTGCTCTTCTGGAATATACAAGACATTCAGCAACTGACTGACGAAAAGTTAATAAGTCGAGTATTTTGATTTTTAGAATGCCTAACAACAAAGCTTGTTTCCTATACTCTAACCACCCACCGACTAATCCCATGCGAGATGAGTCTTGCTGGCCATTTTCGGGTTCGAACATAGGAATGGTAAATACTTGGTAAAATATCATGCTTGTCCACTCCCCCCAATACTGTTGTTATATAGTCTGATGGTGTCCGGTCTAGAAACTTGAACAACGTCCTTGTTCTTCTTGTCCCATCTCCTATAGACATCGGTATTACCTATCCCAACAAAATTTGAATCGAGTAGAACCGGTTTGTTATCGTACCATTTCGTGATAACAATTCCATCCTTACTGACACATTCTGTAGATGTGCCTCTTTCTTGTTTCTTCATTTCTTTATCAGAAAGTAGCTTCGGGTTTGGAAACGATTCAATCTAATCGTACCTACCGCATATATTGACCTGGACTGAAGGTACTGAAAGAGATGGTTGAATCTGAAATAATTATCAAAATACCTATAGTCCGTGATTTGACCCTGTAATTCTTTCAGAAAGCTGCATTACTACCACAGCAGAGGAGCCAAAATTCATATAAATTGTATTTATTTCTGTAGTCGATCCCTGGTAAATTATGAAATCGTAAATTGCTCCACTTTCCCCCGTTAACACGAAGATTTTCACACCCCATTTGTTGGGTTTGTTCTTAACATATTGTTTGATGTTCAAGTTTCCCTTGAACGGGACCATTTGTTCGTCGACGCAAAGATTGCGTTCTAGTGGAAGCTCTCATATCTTTTTCTATAAAAACTCCAGACTTTCCACAACCTGTCAGTATTGCTTCTCTGCTGTTGACGTCAACTGCACAGCTTGTCTTAGTTTGTAAAACCTTTTCAACCTAATGTTCTCTTTTGTCATCGCAATGCCACATGTTGAAGACCAATACATTTCAACTCTAGGAAATTGTAAATTTCCCATTACTAAGTGAAAACCAATGAATTTTTTTTTTTATCTCATCCATATTTGTTGCAGGAAATCTTGGTATATTTTTTTGGATCGTCTACAAATTGGTATATTTACCATTGGCTCAAAGAGGCTATCAGGGATGTAGCGTTTAAAAAAATCAATTGGAGCGGGTAACTCTGTAACCGGCTCACTTAAGAAATTTAGATTCTTACAGCTGTTAATAACTCGCATTATCTATCCAGACAATATCTTCTTTCTCGGTTAAACTACAATTTGTAAAAAGTTTCTAAATTTTCTCTTTCGGTATTGGATCCTATTGCGCTTCTTTCATCTGTACCTTCATCATCTTTTTCTCTTTCTAGTTCGCTTTCTGAATCATTCTATTCGTTGTTAATAAGATTGGTATTTATAAAATTGACCAGATCGTTAACATCGCCTTCTTGGTCTGATTCATCCCACCCTAAATCATCATCAGACAAATTAGCAATATCTGACACATCATCATTTTCGCTCACACTGAAGGCTGTGACGAACGTAAAATACTCTATTAGATGCTGTGAAGAACTGTGTCCCTCGAGAGGGATAATTCCAGTGAAAGGGTTAAAGAGCATACTGGCATGCCGAAACTCGGCAGAAATCCTAGCCGGTCATATGCAGAAGACCGTAATTCTCGGTTCGCTTCGTCTACTTAGGGCACACGACTCGGCCCAGTAATCAGTAACCGAACGGACGTGGCGAGTGATTACTGGTATCACCAGCGCACCTTCTGTGTGACTCGGAGCCACAGAAAGGAGTGACTGGCTTTTAGCAAAAAAAAAAACATTACACCACTTCCTCCAGCCGAAGTGAAAAACCGGAGCTGCAGCACCAGCGTACCCGGGAGGGGATAACAGATTCCCCTCTGGTGTCGGCCGTGGGCTTACTGGGCTAACTCCCCAGTAAGCCCGTACTTGTTGTTCCAGATAACAGAAGAATAGGTCCACACGATCGACCCCGTTCGGATAGGAGCATGATGCTCCTATCCGAAAGGCTGCCCCATGAACCATTTGAAGATGTGGTCTTCACCGCTCCGCCAATAGTAAAGGGCCTCAGTACCAGAAGGGGGTTACATCGCATAAGACCCCCTGGGCAACAAGACCTGGCCAGAGTCGCTGAAGTTCAGGCAGCGCTTCCAGATGGGGCCGATATCTGCCACATAAATTGTGCCGTGTACACTGCCGCCGAAAGCTTCTGCCAATTGTAGAAGGCGAACAACTCTACCTCTTCACAAGAGAGAGCGGAGGGCGTGTACGGAAGATGGTAACTAAGATCCAGTCGGCGAGACAACAGGTATCCCGTATCCAATGTGTGGTGGATTATATGGCGGCCAATAGGCCTTTTACGCCATATTTACGTCGAGTCCCCACCAACTTAAGACGTGTCCATCACACACTTAATGAGGTAGTGCTGCGTATCACCAAGCAGCATTGGCTTTATACCGATGCTAGTGACGTGCAAGAAGTCGCTAGTGAGACGGGCGCGAAGGATGGCGGAAAATAATTTGTTCCGCCAAATACCTTCGCGCCTATTCCAGCCGCCTCGACCTGTTGTCGAAAGTCCGCCGACTGTAGATCGGTTGGAAATCTTCTGGAAGGCGCTGTACGAGTAGAAGCCCCCACTCCAAAGAGACACTCCAGCCCTAGCACACTTTACAGACTTCTCCAAAGGTCTTCAGCGACCAGAACAAGTGTGCCATCCGATAACTCCTAAAGAGGTTCAAAAAGCTCTTGAGGTCTGTAAGAACTTTCTGCTCTAGGTCCCGATGGGATCAACAACTTTTGGTGGAAAAAATTATCTGGTATCCACCACCATTTAGCCAAAATTTTTACCACTTGGCTAAATGGGGAGTAGCAAATTCCTTCTTGGGTTGTTGAGGGGCGAACCGTTCTAATTCCGAAGACGGAGAAGAAGGAGATTTGTCCAATCCAAGGAACTACCGACCGATAACTTGCTTAAACGCATATTACAAGGTGTTTACACGCATCTTGTACATGCGAGTACTCCTAGCAGTTGAGCGGGTTTACGAGAGGATATACGAACAACGAGGGTCTAAGAAGGGTGTCGCTGGCTGTAAGGAGAATCTTCTATCTCGTCCCGATTATCGTCCTCTTCTAAATTAACGATAAATTTATCCCCATCATTCTGGACAATTTGGTTCAATTTTCTGTACTCATCTTCATTTAATAGTTCTGTCAATTGCCTTTCTCCAGTCTTGTATGTGAGAAACTTCTTGGTTAATCAAGTCTATGACTTTCGCATTAAATGTCGGCAGTATGTTCCTCCTTCGAATTCGTCTTTTTAACTGACCCCATATAAGCTCGATTGGGTGAAACACGCAAAAGTAGGGAGGTAGTCATAAAATAATATGTTCATACTTGATTGCTATGTGGTCGACAGCGTATTCTTTTTTACCATTTTTTAATCTTAAGAACCTTTAGTGACTGTCGCTTTGTATAATTTTCTTCATAATATAAATCGTGATCTCATAGAAAGCTTTGTATTTCCTGCTTCCTTAAAGAGCTATGTGGAATTTTTTAAAATTGTCGGGCATGATATTCAGCATTGTCCGTAGTAAATACGCTATTAGGTTTTATATTCGGAATCAAATTATATTCAAACCATTTCTCAAATATATCTGACTGCATGTTTTTGTGGTAACCAACATTACAGTTTTAAATTTTTTTCCCACATAATTTGAGACTATTCGTAACCCATCCATCAACAGATCTACGGTGTAGAATAATCATACGTGATTTTCTGTTGGAGGGTAGTTCTTTCAATTGACAATTATTGAAATCATCGGCCACCCTTTCTTAGACATGTCATGTGTGTCGTACCACGTCTCATCTAAGTAATATACTGATCTATATTTGGATATTTTTTTCGAGATATTCAATACGCCATTTTACTATTATTTCGGACTGTATTATTGCAGTCCATTTATCCACAACCTTAAACCTATAATAGTTGGCCTCCATATAGTAAGTCTACCTTCCCATGGGCGAAACATTTACGTTTCACAGAAGTCCTAATTTATTGTTCTAAACGCTGTCACTTCTTACAAAATTTATAGTTCTCACAAATAATATAAGTATACTTAATGTAATATGCCTATAAAAAAAAAACACTAATACGTCACGAAAATTGTCGCTATCGCATTGCCCAACACAGTTTAAAACATAAGAGAATGTTACTACTGATCTGTAAATAGCACAGTCTTCCGCCCATGAACATGCAAATAAGCTGAACCAGCTTAAATTGGATTTTAGAGGTTATCCATTAGGAACCTGCGTTTTGGCCTGGGAGCCACAGTAATAAATATATGCTAATACAACTGCAACGAAGCTTCTATTTTGTTACATTTTTATTTAAAAAATTGTGTTATTCTGATTTATTTTGTTGTGAATCTGTAAGAAACAATGCGTTTTTAATACATTTTCAATTCTGAATATGTGTAATGTTAAAGCCCCGGACTAACAGTCGCCCCTTTTGAAGTTTGTAAAGGTTTACCGACGACTGAATTATCCATGACGCGTATTATACAATTGTTCAAGTGACAAGTGTTAGGTATTACATTAAAATTTCCTAACATTATGAACATTGGCGATTTTAATAGCACGTTAATTCTTGTAGTCTGGCAATAGAACACACCTCTTCTTAAGCGCCTAATGCAGTGACGGCGCCAGGGAGGGGGGGGGGGCTGGGTGGGCACGTGCCCACACAATCAGTAACGATGCCCACCCAAAAAATTTTCTAAGTACCTACAAAATTATAATATGAAACAAAATATAAATATAAAATTTTGACTAGGCACTACTATTTCAAAATTTGAAAACGAACAAAGTGTTAAAATAAGCAATATTTTACAGCTATCCGACATGCTGAATAAATACAGATTGGCATTCAATGAAATTTATAAATTATGTTCAATATATATATAACAATTCTTGTATTAAGTGGGACATGTGAATGGACCTTTTCACATCTGAAAAAACTATTTAAGAAATAAAATGAAACACGAGAGATTAAGTAATTTGGCTGTAGTAAATATAGAGAAAGAAAACAGCTAAAAGCTTGGATTTGGATAAGGTTATTAGGAATTTGCAACAAAATTGAAATCATTTTATTAATATTTTAACTTTATTACCTAATGTCCTATTAATTTCTTGTATAAATTGTGTGTATGTTTATATATTTGTATTGATTGTATTGACAATGAATGAGCCTCCCCCACACACCACATCCCAAATATGTGCCCAACCGAAATTTTTTTTACCATTTTGTGTCCACCTTTTTTTGAAATCCTGGCGCCGTTACTGGCCTAATGTAGGTATGTATACACTAAACAAGTTTAGTAATACGGGTGCATTTGTACTATTCGGCTATCCCAAGGAGAAACATAGTATATGCATCACAGGTTATTTTGAGTAATTGACGTCTAAAGAATTTTTGTTATGACAGTCATATTATGGAGGAACTCGTTTGAGAGATTGTCTAAGATGGACAATAAATAAATAAAGAAGCTTTTCAAGGTATTGGAATGTTAGCCACTTAGGCAGTTTTTCAAACATATAGTTTTTGTCAAGGAAATGCACATACTGTGTTTTGCTTCCAAATTCCCCATACATGTTTAAAAATTTGAATGTTTAGCCACATCAGGGAATTAAGAAGTGTGCGTGACACATTTCTAATGTAAAGAAGAACCACAAAGTATGTATTCTCCTCCTTTTTCAATAGTTAATGAAATTTGTTGAACTAAATATTGTATAAAACTAAGTTACTGTTTTTCTTAGAATGGAAATTCTTCGACGCTGTTGTTCTGCGTTACCTGATTTTGAAAGATTTGTTGTTTAAGTGGTTACATATTTCTAACTGTATACAGAAATATTAAACAAATAGCTTGTAAAGTAATACATAGTTTTTTTAATGTTGTTTTACAAATAATTCAACAAATACTTTTATTTTCTGTCATGTTTTATTTCCCATTATTGGAAGTTGTTTCTTAAAATCGGCAATTTTAACTTGAGTCTGGGACTTCTTGTTCTTTACATTACTCGTGAAATAGTCTGGTAATAGGTTTTTGCTCAGGAGTCCACTTTAATTTAATATGCTTTCTCCGCTTTAATGTTTCAAACTTTTTTCTATAACGTTCTGAAAAATGTAAAATATTTAAACGCCAGGCAAATTATGTGATCACAACTTTTATATATTGCAAAATTCAGGAAAACTAAAACCAAAATTGTGACGACAATTATAAATGGCAATTATTATAAATTATAATTGTCTCGCTAATGTTTTCTTATAAATACGGAATTTGTATTGCTTTTTAATTTTTTCAGCATTGAAAAGTATTCGAGAACCAACTACCTGATGAATTTGTGCATTTTTTGTCGATTTCTTTTAAAGTTGTTTTGCTATTATTTTTTTCTTCAGTAAAATCATAAATTACATAGCCAATACTTTCGTCGTCATTATCACTTGAGAGAACTTTATCAATATCCGTGCTTTCGTTTTGTAAATATTTTGCAGAATAATTTAAAATTCATATTTCAAGATTAGAACAATTAAGAAAATACAGATTATAAAAAATTCCTGCATAGGTATTCGTAGAACATTATTATCAGTCTTGCAAAACCAGATTTTAACAACCTTAGATGTAGATTATTTATTGCTGGGAAGAGCTTGATCTTATGCATGATCATTTAAATGTTATAGAATATTTTAAATGCTTTCGATACAATCATAATAAAGAAGATCAAAGATGAAACAACATGTTCCAGATGTGCGAGGATCATGATTTTAAAAATCGTGCCTCAGAACATGGATGTATAAGTTGTCACGTTTAACTTACGGCATAAAACAAGAATACCGATAAATAATTCTGCAATAAATCCAATTCTGTTCATATACAAAAGTGAATGCATTTACATATAAATATTATATACCTACTATTATGACTAATATGGATAATTTATTCTTCTTTTATTCAAATTTTAGATCTATGTTTTCAAGTTTGATTGGGTTGAAAAACCTAATAGTTGAGAAAGATTATGATATTCGTGGTGTTACTGAAACGTGGATCAGTTAAGGTAGGTAGTGCGGGGGATGTGGGTATATATGTCGAAACACCGATTCCTTGTGAAGAAATACTTCTAGATTCACAAAAAGAGTGTGAATTTGTGGCTTGAAATAAATATCAGGGAATTTGTATTCACGACTGGAGTTCTATACCGACCTCCAAGTCTCAAAGCAAATCTTTGAGTTGTACATATTTCTTCCCATCAGTTCTTTTACCCTATAGAATACTAGTATGACATTTTTTCTTTAAAAAATAAAAAGAATCAATCACATATTGGTTACCCCTAATCAAATACGCCAGCTACCCTTACTATTCTACCAGAGGAATGCGTTGTTGTTAGTTTATTATGGATTTTTCAAAGTTAGATACAAACTACATGTCTACAAATCAGATTTGTTTTTGAAAGGCATCATTTAATAATATTGCTACCATAAAATGTTTATATTTTGAGTTACTTTACTTGAAATTAGAATATTATAGACTTATTTGGTATTCCCCGTATATAGTCATATGAATCAACTTAAAAATATTCAGCGGTGTTTCTTAAATTATTTGCTATTCCTCCTAGATAATTATTATCCAGTAAAGCGTTATGATTATAATCTGCTTCTGCAATAATTTGACATCCAGTCATTGAACACTAAAAAGGTGCTTAATGACCTCTCGTTTTTATTTAAACTGTTCCATAATACGGCTGTCCCAAGAAGAAACACAGTATATGCATTTTTATGTTAATACCAGTTTTTGGCACACATGCATGTACTAGGCTTAAGGCTATTCGTTTTATGTATAAAAATTTAATTATGCCGCAAAATAACAGATATTTGGCCTGGCAAAACCCAATATCTACAGTCCTATAATTATTTTTAGAATTCAATAACACAGTAACTGCGCTCCGAACAAATCAAAACACAGCATATACTCCGACCAATCGAAAGAACGGCAATATATCAGATAACAGTGCACATACTGGCTTATTCCATTTTAGAACCTTGCCTTGCTTGTCTTGTCTTGCCGGCATTTTTATATACCGTTTTTGGTAAAATAATATAATTACTTCATTATTATTATAGTGGCTGCTATTAGTTTATTCTTATCAAGATGAAAGGATCTCGTAGTAGCAGAATAGTTCAGATGTCTATATCTAAAGCAAAGTAAGTAGCTTCAAATTGTTACGCATATATTTTTAGGTTTTGATTAAAAATAAATGCATGATTCCAGCCACCAAAAAGCTTTCAGGTTTTTTAGGGTTTCTATAGTTTAAGGAATGATTTTACGTTTTTGTAACATTTTAATAATCTTTCTACGTCAACTAATTAAGAAATACAGGAAAAAGTTGTGATTAGATTACGGCCATTAGTATTTGTATTATATTATATTCTAGTTATATTTTATGAATTAAATTTAAAAAATAATAAAAAAAGAACTCAAATTATATACATAAATAACCAATGAAACTAACTTACTTATGCTAATATGTCTCTTGCAGTGTGCTACATCAAGCATATGCTGAATATGACGCAAAAGGAGAAACGCCTGCACTTCGCACTGTATTAGAAAATCATCATCATCATCATTAGGTCATCAGTCCTAAGACTGGTTGGACGCTAACCTCCAGCTTCTCCTATCTTGTGCTAATCTACGCATTTCGCTAATTGTGCTACAACCTACATCCCTTACTATTTGCGAGCAGTAGTCTAATCTAGGCCTACCTCTGCCTTTCTTCACTCCTATTTCTGCCTCCAAAATATCGCGGACTATTCCTCCATGTCTCAGCAAGTGGCCTACCATTCTATCTCTTCTCATCCTTATGTTTTTCCACATACTTCTTCTCTCGCCGACTTTCTCCAATACTTCTTCGTTTCTAACCCTATCAGTCCATGGTATTTTCATCATTCTTCGGTAACACCACATCTCAAAAGCTTCTAATTTCTTCCTACTTGCTTCCCCTACCGTCCAGGTTTCGCAGCCGTATAGTGCCGTGCTCCATACATATGTTTTCAAAAATCTCTTCCTTGTTTCTAAGTTCATTACTCCCGAGCATAAAAGTGCTTTATTTTTGTTAAAAGCTACTCGACCCTGCGCTATTCTTTGTTTTATGTCTTTATCGCTTCTTCCATCCCAATTTATTTTACTTCCTAAATAAGTGAAGTCTTTAACTTCCTCCAATCTTTCATTATCAATTTGTACTTTCGTTTTTGCTCTGCTCTCGCGCCCTCTGCACACTAACACTTTAGTTTTGTTTTTATTCACCCTCATTCCGTAAATTAGAAAATGTTAAAGAAAAATTCCATCAGCTCTCTCAAGAAACCTTTGGACAAGCCAGCTGTTTGGATCCCAAACCAAAACAAGTTATGCCTGTAAACAAATATATTCCTGATAACCAAGAAGAATCTGATTACAGCAGTTGTTGGTCTTCTAGTGATAATCAACCTTTAATATCGTTCGTTAATAAGGACGTAAACAAGGAGACTCGCGATACCAGCGCTCACGATACCAATAACTTAAATGACTGTCTTCTAATAAGTACTTTAGAGCCCGTAATTCAGAGTGGGTAGTTCAATGTTGCCTCCTCTACCTCAAATTGTTTAGAATTTGTAAATGAACAAAATATGTTGATTTGGGACCAGAACCTCAACCAGTTGGATGGTGACGTTAATGTAAAGTAACTACAGCGATAGTGACTTAGTGGCAATTCCAGTTTCAGAGGCATACACCAATCTGGATAATCAAACCAATCTGGATAATAAAGAAGCTGTAGAGAACAAAATCGTGGATGAGGAAACACCACAGGACGTGAATGAAGAAACTCATACCAAAAAGGCAGAGAAGAACAGAAAATTAAGATCAGCAGAGAAAAAAGAGCAGAGAGATAGAGAAAAACATCCAATGCTTGAACCTTGTTCGGGCAAATGTAAAAACAGTAGATGTTCAGAGTTAACTGATGACGACAGAAAGAAAATTTGGAATGAGCTTTGGAGATTTCCGTATGCAGTTAGGCGTCAGTGGTTGTGTCGTAATATTCGTATTTATCAAGTAAAGAGAAGAACTGTTGAACCAAAAAATATGGAAGCTCAAGATACATCCCAAGCTGAAAATGAGCGCAGTTTTTTGGAAAATGAAACACGAGATTATCTTTTGCCGAAACCAAGCATGGAAAATAAACAGCTTAGAGTTTGAAAAAGAATGCTTCTTAATACCTTAGGCTACACTAATGACTCCGTGTTAACAGAGCTGTCTCAGGCAAGCAAGAAAACTGCTATAGGAGACGTTGTTGGAGAAAATAGCGGAAGATCAATTCCCTCAAACAAAATTGACCGTAATGTGATTGTGAATCACATAGAAAGCTTTGGCCTGTCTTTGAGCCATTACAGAAGATATAACGCTCCACTTTGCCGGTGCCTGTCTCGAGAGTTGACTATCCAAATTATGCATGAAGATTTGTTGTCAAAATTTCCTGATTTCTGCAAAATGGAAACATATAGAAAAACTTTAAAATCGATGAACATATCACTTAAAATGCCCAAAGGGGACAGGTGCTCCGAGTGCTTGTTTTATGAATCAGAGATAGATAACGCAAAGAAAATGAATCGAGCGATTGATCCTGACCTGATGACAAAAAAAGAAATGCACGAACTTAAAGCGAGTCAAGCCAAAACCCTATATAATGCCGATAAGAGAAGGAACCAGGCGCTCAATGAAAGGATATTCTCGATGGATCTTCAAAAGGTAATGTTATTACCAGTTATGCCACATATTAAAGAGAGTTTCTTCATAAGCCGATTAGTGGTTTATAATGAAACATTTGCTACTCTCAGTAGTAACTCCAATTATAAGAGTATTACTGTTCTCTGGCATGAAGCTCTCCAGGGTCGTAATGCTGATTCGATTGTAGACACGATTGTTACCGCGATGAATTTGAATGATAATGCTTCTATATTTACTTTCTGGGCTGATAATTGCACCAGCCAAAATAAGAACAGGATTCTATATCCGTCGTTGGTTCATATAGTTAATCAGCAAACAGGACCCCAGGAAGTAATTATCCGATACTTAACTAAAGGACATACTCATATGTCAGCTGACTCCGTTCACGGAAATATAGAGAAGGCAATAAAAGCGGCGGGAAGCGTCTTCAATTTTGATGAACTGGTAAGAATTATTAAAAAATCTAGAAAAAATTTGACGGTAGAAAAGTTAGAAATATTCCGTGATTGGAAAAGTAAAAAACGAATCAATCGTAGCAGCAAAACCAAGGATAACGTAGAAGAATCCCTCGTTTCTCAGCCACCACCACTACTGCTGCAAAATATTGTCGAAGCAAAGTTTGTTAGGGGTAAACGTGTTCTTCTTTATAAAAATACTTTTGAAGATGAAGATTATACAGAGTACGACTTCTTACAGAAGAAATTTGTGCCAACATCTGAGCTTCCAGCACTAAAACCGACATATCGAGGTACAAATGCACAAAAGAAAGCAAAAATATTGAGTGATCTAGTGCCTAAAATAAAAGATATAAATCATCGTGCTTTCTGGCTCAACCGTCCAGAAAGTGACCAATCCGCAGACCTCCTTCGTTCTATAGACTAAATTTAAGGATTATCTAAAGTTGTTTTATTAGTTTATCATCATTCTTCTGTTCCTGCTTCTTTTTAAAAACTACATTTGTTATTTTATACTAGGTATATCACAACTACTATGTAAAAGAGTTCAAACACATTCTTTTGCATCTTAATAAAAACCTGTTTTTATTTTTTATAGATGTTTACTTTATAAATGTCCAAAAAAGAAGTCTATTTCGGAAGTAAAAACACAGTATGTACATACTGTGTCTTTCACTAAATACAAATCTGGTCATTTTAACAAAGAATTTGGAAGCAAAACACAGTATGTGCATTTCCTTGACAAAAACTATATGTTTGAAAAACTGCCTAAGTGGCTAACATTCCAATACCTTGAAAAGCTTCTTTATTTATTTATTGTCCATCTTAGACAATCTCTCAAACGAGTTCCTCCATAATATGACTGTCATAACAAAAATTCTTTAGACGTCAATTACTCAAAATAACCTGTGATGCATATACTATGTTTCTCCTTGGGATAACCGAATAGTACAAATGCACCCGTATTACTAAATTTGTTTAGTGTATACATACCTACATTAGGCCAGTAACGGCGCCAGGATTTCAAAAAAAGGTGGACACAAAATGGTAAAAAAAATTTCGGTTGGGCACATATTTGGGATGTGGTGTGTGGGGGAGGCTCATTCATTGTCAATACAATCAATACAAATATATAAACATACACACAATTTATACAAGAAATTAATAGGACATTAGGTAATAAAGTTAAAATATTAATAAAATGATTTCAATTTTGTTGCAAATTCCTAATAACCTTATCCAAATCCAAGCTTTTAGCTGTTTTCTTTCTCTATATTTACTACAGCCAAATTACTTAATCTCTCGTGTTTCATTTTATTTCTTAAATAGTTTTTTTCAGATGTGAAAAGGTCCATTCACATGTCCCACTTAATACAAGAATTGTGATATATATTGAACATAATTTATAAATTTCATTGAATGCCAATCTGTATTTATTCAGCATGTCGGATAGCTGTAAAATATTGCTTATTTTAACACTTTGTTCGTTTTCAAATTTTGAAATGTAGCACCTAGTCAAAATTTTATATTTATATTTTGTTTCATATTATAATTTTGTAGGTACTTAGAAAATTTTTTGGGTGGGCATCGTTACTGATTGTGTGGGCACGTGCCCACCCAGCCCCCCCCCCCCTCCCTGGCGCCGTCACTGCATTAGGCGCTTAAGAAGAGGTGTGTTCTATTGCCAGACTACAAGAATTAACGTGCTATTAAAATCGCCAATGTTCATAATGTTAGGAAATTTTAATGTAATACCTAACACTTGTCACTTGAACAATTGTATAATACGCGTCATGGATAATTCACTCGTCGGTAAACCTTTACAAACTTCAAAAGGGGCGACTGTTAGTCCGGGGCTTTAACATTACACATATTCAGAATTGAAAATGTATTAAAAACGCATTGTTTCTTACAGATTCACAACAAAATAAATCAGAATAACACAATTTTTTTAATAAAAATGTAACAAAATAGAAGCTTCGTTGCAGTTGTATTAGCATATATTTATTACTGTGGCTCCCAGGCCAAAACGCAGGTTCCTAATGGATAACCTCTAAAATCCAATTTAAGCTGGTTCAGCTTATTTGCATGTTCATGGGCGGAAGACTGTGCTATTTACAGATCAGTAGTAACATTCTCTTATGTTTTAAACTGTGTTGGGCAATGCGATAGCGACAATTTTCGTGACGTATTAGTGTTTTTTTTTATAGGCATATTACATTAAGTATACTTATATTATTTGTGAGAACTATAAATTTTGTAAGAAGTGACAGTGTTTAGAACAATAAATTAGGACTTCTGTGAAACGTAAATGTTTCGCCCATGGGAAGGTAGACTTACTATATGGAGGCCAACTCTTATAGGTTTAAGGTTGTGGATAAATGGACTGCAATAATACAGTCCGAAATAATAGTAAAATGGCGTATTGAATATCTCGAAAAAAATATCCAAATATAGATCAGTATATTACTTAGATGAGACGTGGTACGACACACATGACACGTCTAAGAAAGGGTGGCCAATGATTTCAATAATTGTCAATTGAAAGAACTACCCTCCAACAGAAAATCACGTATGATTATTCTACACCGTAGATCTGTTGATGGATGGGTTACGAATAGTCTCAAATTATGTGGGAAAAAAATTTAAAACTGTAATGTTGGTTACTACAAAAACATGCAGTCAGATATATTTGAGAAATGGTTTGAATATAATTTGATTCCGAATATAAAACCTAATAGCGTATTTATTACGGACAATGCTGCATATCATTCCCGACAATTTTAAAAAATTCCACATAGCTCTTTAAGGAAGCAGGAAATACAAAGCTTTCTATGAGATCACGATTTATATTATGAAGAAAGTTATACAAAGCGACAGTCACTAAAGGTTCTTAAGATTAAAAAATGGTAAAAAGAATACGCTGTCGACCACATAGCAATCAAGTATGAACATATTATTTTATGACTACCTCCCTACTTTTGCGTGTTTCACCCAATCGAGCTTATATGGGGTCAGTTAAAAAGACGAATTCGAAGGAGGAACATACTGCCGAAATTTAATGCGAAAGTCATAGACTTGATTAACCAAGAAGTTTCTCACACCTTGTAATATGCGTTTAAGCAAGTTATCGGTCGGTAGTTCCTTGGATTGGACAAATCTCCGGTCTTCGGAATTAGAACGGTTCGCCCCTCAACAACCCAAGAAGGAATTTGCTACTCCCCATTTAGCCAAGTGGTAAAAATTTTGGCTAAATGGTGGTGGGTACCAGATAATTTTTTCCACCAAAAGTTGTTGATCCCATCGGGACCTAGAGCAGAAAGTTCTTACAGACCTCAAGAGCTTTTTGAACCTCTTTAGGAGTTATCGGATGGCACACTTGTTCTGGTCGCTGAAGACCTTTGCAGAAGTCTGTAAAGTGTGCTAGGGCTGGAGTGTCTCTTTGGAGTGGGGGCTTCTGGTCGTACAGCGCCTTCCAGAAGATTTCCAACCGATCTACAGTCGACGGACTTTCGACAACAGGTCGAGGCGGCTGGAATAGGCGCGAAGGTATTTGGCGGAACAAATTATTTTCCGCCATCCTTCGCGCCCGTCTCACTAGCGACTTCTTGCACGTCACTAGCATCCGTATAAAGCCAATGCTGCTTGGTGATACGCAGCACTACCTCATTAAGTGTGTGATGGACACATCTTAAGTTGGTGGGGACTCGACGTAAATATGGCGTAAAAGGCCTATTGGCCGCCATATAATCCACCACACATTGGATACGGGATACCTGTTGTCTCGCCGACTGGATCTTAGTTACCATCTTCCGTACACGCCCTCCGCTCTCTCTTGTGAAGAGGTAGAGTTGTTCGCCTTCTACAATTGGCAGAAGCTTTCGGCGGCAGTGTACACGGCACAATTTATGTGGCAGATATCGGCCCCATCTGGAAGCGCTGCCTGAACTTCAGCGACTCTGGCCAGGTCTTGTTGCCCAGGGGGTCTTATGCGATGTAACCCCCTTCTGGTACTGAGGCCCTTTACTATTGGCGGAGCGGTGAAGACCACATCTTCAAATGGTTCATGGGGCAGCCTTTCGGATAGGAGCATCATGCTCCTATCCGAACGGGGTCGATCGTGTGGACCTATTCTTCTGTTATCTGGAACAACAAGTACGGGCTTACTGGGGAGTTAGCCCAGTAAGCCCACGGCCGACACCAGAGGGGAATCTGTTATCCCCTCCCGGGTGCGCTGGTGCTGCAGCTCCGGTTTTTCACTTCGGCTGGAGGAAGTGGTGTAATGTTTTTTTTTTTTGCTAAAAGCCAGTCACTCCTTTCTGTGGCTCCGAGTCACACAGAAGGTGCGCTGGTGATACCAGTAATCACTCGCCACGTCCGTTCGGTTACTGATTACTGGGCCGAGTCGTGTGCCCTAAGTAGACGAAGCGAACCGAGAATTACGGTCTTCTGCATATGACCGGCTAGGATTTCTGCCGAGTTTCGGCATGCCAGTATGCTCTTTAACCTTTTCACTGGAATTATCCCTCTCGAGGGACACAGTTCTTCACAGCATCTAATAGAGTATTTTACGTTCGTCACAGCCTTCAGTGTTTTTGTACCTCACCCGGGACATTTATAAGAACCATTATTCGGAGAGTGCGCACTGTCTGTTCCTAAGTATGGAATATAAGCAAACAAATGCGGGCATGTACGACGGTCGTAAACAGTGCAATTACATAGCGTCAGTGTATTGATGGTTGATTTTAGTGCCTGAACTTTGAAAATTTGTGATTTTTCAACTTTATTTCAATATTTCACATAGAGCCTAAACTGACCTTTCAAAAATCATGTCTCTTGCCCAGGACAAATCCACTTCACTACACAATACTGCGACAGATCAGTTCTTGTGCACGATTTTTTAGGAAGTATTTTAGGTATAAAAATAATTCTGAATTAATGTGTTTTGGTTGCAGGTAATGTCAAGTAATAGACGTAGGCCCCTCACTGAGGAAGAGCTCCTCACGTGTTTGGAAAATGATGATGTGTCAGATATTGCTAATTTGTCTGATGATGATTTAGGGTGGGATGAATCAGACCAAGAAGGCGATGTTAACGATCTGGTCAATTTTATAAATACCAATCTTATGAACAACGAATAGAATGATTCAGAAAGCGAACTAGAAAGAGAAAAAGATGATGAAGGTACAGATGAAAGAAGCGCAATAGGATCCAATACCGAAAGAGAAAATTTAGAAACTTTTTACAAATTGTAGTTTAACCGAGAAAGAAGATATTGTCTGGATAGATAATGCGAGTTATTAACAGCTGTAAGAATCTAAATTTCTTAAGTGAGCCGGTTACAGAGTTACCCGCTCCAATTGATTTTTTTAAACGCTACATCCCTGATAGCCTCTTTGAGCCAATGGTAAATATACCAATTTGTAGACGATCCAAAAAAATATACCAAGATTTCCTGCAACAAATATGGATGAGATAAAAAAAAAAATTCATTGGTTTTCACTTAGTAATGGGAAATTTACAATTTCCTAGAGTTGAAATGTATTGGTCTTCAACATGTGGCATTGCGATGACAAAAGAGAACATTAGGTTGAAAAGGTTTTACAAACTAAGACAAGCTGTGCAGTTGACGTCAACAGCAGAGAAGCAATACTGACAGGTTGTGGAAAGTCTGGAGTTTTTATAGAAAAAGATATGAGAGCTTCCACTAGAACGCAATCTTTGCGTCGACGAACAAATGGCCCCGTTCAAGGGAAACTTGAACATCAAACAATATGTTAAGAACAAACCCAACAAATGGGGTGTGAAAATCTTCGTGTTAACGGGGGAAAGTGGAGCAATTTACGATGTCATAATTTACCAGGGATCGACTACAGAAATAAATACAATTTATATGAATTTTGGCTCCTCTGCTGCGGTAGTAATGCAGCTTTCTGAAAGAATTACAGGGTCAAATCACGGACTATAGGTATTTTGATAATTATTTCAGATTCTACCATCTCTTTCAGTACCTTCAGTCCAGGTCAATATATGCGGTAGGTACGATTAGATTGAATCGTTTCCAAACCCGAAGCTACTTTCTGATAAAGAAATGAAGAAACAAGAAAGAGGCACATCTACAGAATGTGTCAGTAAGGATGGAATTGTTATCACGAAATGGTACCGGTTCTACTCGATTCAAATTTTGTTGGGATAGGTAATACCGATGTCTATAGGAGATGGGACAAGAAGAACAAGGACGTTTTTCAAGTTTCTAGACCGGACACCATCAGACTATATAACAACAGTATTGGGGGGAGTGGACAAGCATGATATTTTACCAAGTATTTACCATTCCTATGTTCGAACCCGAAAATGGCCAGCAAGACTCATCTCGCATGGGATTAGTCGGTGGGTGGTTAGAGTATAGGAAACAAGCTTTGTTGTTAGGCATTCTAAAAATCAAAATACTCGACTTATTAACTTTTCGTCAGTCAGTTGCTGAATGTCTTGTATATTCCAGAAGAGCACCAAAAAGAGGTAGACCTTCAGCGGAGTATTCTGGAGAGCCATTGCCTAAAAAACAAAAATTTGAATCACGCCCCGTTCGTAATGCAAGATATGATGGATATCAACATTTTCCCGGATATGACGAGAACAAAAATAACTGAAGATGTAAATTCGAAGACTGCAAAGGGAAAACACATGTTTACTGTAAAAAAAGTAAAACTTCTAGTTTCACTTCGTTTACTGATTGCAAGTTGAGCACAGTCCACCAACAAGAAATAAGCACTACTCGTTACGAGCCCTTGATATTGGTACTTGCTGTTAACTGGATTTGGCCCTCCATAGGGACATGAAAAAAAAATAACTGTAAGGGGTTATTTTATTTTTCTATGTTTATAGGCCTTATTTGAACATAATTAAGTATAGAAACGGATCATAATAATTTTCCATCACTTTTTTGACCTACTGCCAGTGAAAGGGTTCATTCTGAAAGCAGTGTATCTCTCGCTCCACCAAGGGCTCCTATAATCAGTACCTTAAATTTAACAGAATGATCTGGATAGGGTCCGGATTATTGAAACATCTAAGATTTGCAGATAATACACATGCAGAATAAATACTGTAGGAATTTATTCTCTAAAATACAAACATATAAAAAAGTATAAGGAATAAGTAAAGTCTGTAGTTATTTATCACACTAAACATAAACTAAAATATGTACTTACATATGTACTTATGTATGTTAAATCACTAATTTGGATTTAAACTTTTTAAAAACAATTTATTTTATTAAATGGCTCCCACAAGCTGAAAATTACATTTTGTATGTAATTGTAACCCTGTGGGTTAGCATGTCACGATCAAGGCTCTTCTTCCATTTTGTCATATACGGACATAGAGCACACTTGTAGACTTTTACTTGAGAAACTGCCTTGTGGGTTAGTATGTGACTGTTGAAACTGCTCTTCCCTTTCGTCATATACGTACAGAGAGCACACTTATACATTTTTTTGAGAAGCTGTCCTGCTGGTTAGCATGTGATTATTGAGATTGTACTTCCGTTTTGTAATATACGTACATAGAGCATATTAGCACTTATACATTTCTACTTGAGAAGGTGGCTTGTGGGTTAACATGTGACGGTTAAGACCTCGCTTCCATTTCGTCATATGTGGACATTGAGCACACTTATACATTTCTACTTGAGAAGGTGGCCTGTGGGTTAGCATGTGACTGTCAAGACTTTTCTTCCATTTTGTGATACACGGACATAGAGCACACTTGTACATTTTTACTTGAGAAACTGCCTTGTGGGTTCGCATGTGACTATTGAGATGGCCCTTCTGTTTCGTCATATATGTACATAGAGCACACTTATACATTTTTATTTGAGAAGCTGTCCTGTGGGTTAGCATGTGACTATTGAGATTGCCTTTATGTTTCGTCATATATGTACATAGAGCACACTTATACATTTCTACTTGAGAAGGTGGCTTGTGGATTAGCATGTGACGGTTAAGACAATTCTTCCATTTCGTCATATGCGGACATTGAGCACACTTATACATTTCTACTTGAGAAGGTGGCCTGTGGGTTAGCATGTGACTGTGGAGACCTTTCTTCCATTTTGTCATATACGGACATAGAGCACACTTGTACATTTGTACTTGAGAAACTGCCTTGTGGGTTCGCATGTGACTATTGAGATAGCCCTTCTGTTTCGTCATATATGTACATAGAGCACACTTATACATTTTTACTTGAGAAGCTATCCTGTCGGTTAGCATGTAATTGTTGAGAGCATTCTTTCGTTGGTAGTGGAAAGTCGATAGTTTTATCATATGTAATGTGTTTATTTTATTTTCTGTGTTCAAACAGTTCCTCACAAACTTGAAATAACACTCTATATTCTCTCTACAAAATGTGCATACTAAAGGATTTGTAGTAAGGCCAAGATCCTAAAATCAGAAAAAATGTTTAAGAAAAGTGTTTAATATAATACCATACACCTTACCATTTCTGGCATACACTTTGACAACATTTCCAGATAAATTTGATCCTTCATTAAATTATTCATGGAGACAAACTTACTTTTTTCTGAATGATTCATACAGAATCGACATATAGCATAATCTTTTTTGATGAATATTGTTTCGGTTTTATCACCTGCGAATATATCCTTTAGTTCAATTGTAGTCTGATCTTTGCCAACAGCAAAAGACCCTATCAATTCCTCCGTATCAATACACAGTGATATGAAATAAAAGGACCTTTCGGCAATTGCAGCACAAGTCTGACAAATGATAGGGCTTTCGATTATGTTTATTTTCTAAAATAACAATAAATCACAACAAATATTCTAAAGTATATAACCTATTTGTCACAGATGAAATATGAACGGACGATTCTTACCACATTGAATAAAAGCACTTCCAATATTTCCTTCATAATCTCATCAATTACTTTAAAGTCATTTCCTGTTATGTTGAAACAAAGTCTACAAATTTCCTGCTCATTCACACTCATCCTGGATCGGTGTGCACTTCTATGGGTGTTCACTATTAAAAAAATGAATTGCAAAAATGACAGCCTTTCGAATTATATTCTTCTTCTGCGTCTTAACCTTTACTTCACATTATAAATGGTAAATAACGAGCAGAGATCACGGAAGTGTTTTGCTACAGGAGGGCTGCCGTTTAAGTTTTTACAAAAAGTGAAAATGAAACTAACAAGTTCGAAACAAAGTGTTTTATTGCTTTTCGAAATATTCGCCTTCCAGGTCAATACATTTTTACATACGCTCAACCCCATTCTGGAAACATTTTCTCCACTCTGAAGTTGATATCGTAGAAACATAATTTTGGGAAGCTTCAACAGCTTCTTGATACGATGAAAATCGCTATCCACGCATCTTTTTTGTTTGCTAGTGGGGAACAAGTAAAAGCCAGTAGGTGATAAATCGGGTGAATATGAGCAGTGAGACATTAATTCGATATTTTTTTCCTTCAAATATTCAATTGTTGGACGTGCTGTATGGGAGCTGGCATTGTCGTGATGAAGAATAATGCGCCGTTTTTTGTTGGTTTTCCGTATTTCATCGAAGACTGTTGGCAAACAAATTGTTGTATACCATTCAGCATTAACAGTTCTTCGATTCTCTAAAGGAATGTTTGCGACGTGTCCAGTACATCCAAAGAAACAAACAATCATTTTCTTGGAAGTGCTCCGTGAACGAACCACTTTAGTGGGATTCGACTCATTCTCAAACACCCAAACTGTATACAGTTGTTTGTTTTCCTGTTCATATGAATATATCCACGTTTCATTTCCAGTAGCAATGTTGTATACGGATTTTACATGTTCTCGGTCGAATTTTGTTTAGTATTTCCTGACACCAATCAACACGAGCCTTTTTTTGCGCTTCGGTCAAATTATGCGGAATCAATCTGGAACAGATCTTCCTCACAGCTAAATGTTAATGTAACAATCGCTTGTATTGCAATCTGCGATATGCCAAGAGACGCCTCTATCTGTCTGTAAGTCACATGCAGATCTTCTTTAAACATGTTGCGCACAGCATCGATGTGTTTTGGAACGACAGTCGATTTTGGTCGACATTCTCGAGATTCATCACTGACGGACGCACGACCACGACGAAATTCTGCGAACCAATTGTAAACAGTCTTCTCTGTGATGCTTCATTACCAAAAGTTGCACGAAGCGATTCTATACATTGTTGTTGAGTAAGGCCTTTCTTAAAATCATAAGAAATCATCCAAAATAAACCTTCACCGATGATTTCCATTTTTACACAAACTTACTTCTTTTAAACGTTCACTATCAACACACTACTCTGTCATTTCTAAGTTGCCACTGGCTTCGCAATAACAAACGTCAAAGTTCACGAATACAGTGATGCCACATCTTAGGAGTGCCATCTATTGATCGACTGTAAAAACTTACAAGGCAACCCTCGTTTATCATTTTACTTATTCTTTGCGACTGCAGTTTCGTAGTTACTAAATTTGTTCGTAAATGTAGTCCATTAACAAACACAACGAATAAATGAATATACAAATTAAAGTTGGAAATTTTTTATTTTGTAGAAGCAGGGAAATGTCTATCATTATAGTATTTAAATATGGACCGACAATATAATAAAATATTGTTAGTACAATTCTGTTCTATGGTTTTATGGCGTTATTTATAAACGCTGATCACCACTGTGCTACACTCTACAAAAAGTTATGGGCCCAGAATAGACTAGAACACTAGACTTATCTATTCTACCATACTTGAGATGCGCCATGTGCTCTTTGAACCTGGCTTGAACAGATCGTCTGGTCTGCCCAATGTACTTTTGACTACAGTCGTTACAGCTGATTTCGTAAATCCCCGACCTATCATTTCTGTTAATTTTATCTTTTGGATTACCTAAAAGTTGTTTTAATTTATTAGCATAGCATAAGATTAGTTTTAATAATCTCCAGATGATGCCAACTTTGTTGGCGAAACGCGCGTCGAGTATAGTGTATAGTGTTTTGTGGAAAACTCAGCGGTATCTTTCTCTGTTGATTGCCCAACACTACTCAACCTTCCGGACGTCGCGCTCGCCGCGGCGCCCACGACGTGTCACACTCCGGGGGGCCAACGTTGGCGAAGTGATGCTGTAACACCAGGCGAGAAATGCTCGGTAAGACATTTTACCTTTGAATATAGAAATTATCCCGTGTTTATCTTGATTTCAGGGTCATACCGGGAAGAACACCTGCAACTCGGGAGACATTGCACTAACGCTCTCCCTAGCATCAGTATACAGGGCCGATCAACAGTGTCGGCATTCTGTCCCAGACCCCTGTAGACCATCCACCTTCAATCAAGGCGTGCCGCATCGTTGAGTTCTCCGTTTTCTGGTGAGTTGATGTGAAACACCATTCGGCCAGGAAACGGTGCGCTCTTCTGAGGGGCGTCGGTTGACAGATGTTACATGTTAGAGACAATTCTGTTCTATGGTTACTAAACTCACTCCTGACTGAGTCCGTGGTCGCTGTCGGTTTGTGGAACATGAGGAGATAATACGGTTTTATGATCTATGGTCAATTTTTGTACGTTTTTGTAAGTGTGTAGCTAACTGTCTGTAGGTTGTAAAATAAACTAGTAAAACTTGTGGATTGCTTTATTTATAAACGCTGATCACCACTGTGCTACACTCTACAAAAGGTTATGGGCCCAGAGTCCCAGAGGAATTCGTGATTGCAGTGGAAAAACAGACAGGTAATAGGATGACTAAGAAAACAAGAAAAAAAAAAGCTATAAAAGACGTGGAAAATATACGCGAAAAGTACTTAGGAATCATGGCTATGAATAATACAGCTTATATAAATATTAAACCATTTTGTGGAAACAATTTATCGAACTGACAGTTCAGAGTTAAGCTATTGTTAGAACAAGCCGAGGTTTTAGAAGTTCTTACACAAGATCTCCCTACGATGGACCCTGAATTAACTGTTTAAAAAGAAGGACGCTAAAGCTAAGAATATACTGGTGCAATGCTCAGCAGATAATATGTTGGAGACTATAAAGACGAAAGGCACTGCTAAGGAAATTATGGAATCTTTAGAAACCACATATGTTAAAAAGGGCATAAGTATGCAAGTACAATTACAAAAGAAATTACTTACTTTGAAATATAACGAACAGACAGCATTAAATGTATTTTTAACAGAGTTTGACCAAATAGTATGCGAACTTATAGCTGCTGGAGGGGAAGTCAAAGAAGGAGCAATCTGTCAATTACTAATCGCTATGCCTGAGAGTTATAACTCTGTGACAACTGCAATAGACGTACTATTCTGTCAAGATGAGAGTAAAATTTCAATTGATTTTGTTACGAATAAGTTATTAGATGAGTCGAAAAAAACCAAGGCTGGAGACCAAGCATCTAAACAATACGTAGCTTTTTCAGGATACAGGAACAGAAATTTCAGAAAACCAGGTGAAACAAGTAAATATACAAGGAGTGTCCCTCACAAATGCCATTTTTGTGGAGAAGTTGGACACATGAGGAAGGATTGCCCGAAAAACAAATATAGGGGAGGAAATTCTTTTGGAAATCCTGGAAATCGAACCAGACAAGTGAATGTGACACAGGAAGAACAACAAGAAAACACGGAAATAAGTTTCATTACAGGAGAAAGAGATAATGAGAATGAGGAAGTGCTAGCAAGCTATGGAATGTTAAAAATTAGGTTTGTTGTGGATTCAGGTGCGACACACCACTTGATTAAGAAAGAATATGAAGGAACTTTAATAAATCCAAATAACTTGAGTCAGGAAATAAATGTAGCTAAGAAGGGACAAAATTTAAAAGTGATAAAAGAAGGAGACATGAGCTTAAAGAGTGAAGCAGGTAGAAAAATAAAAATAAAGAATGTCTGGGTGTGCCAAGATTTATCACATAATCTGCTGTCAGTGAGAAAGTTAGAGGAAGCAGGACTTGAAACAATTTTCAAAGACAAAGAAGTTCAGATTAAACAAGGACAAGATGTGATTTTGAGCGGAAAAAGAACAGGAAATTTGTACTTTGTGACATTAAATCTACAACCCTTGGAAGTCATCAATTTGACAAATGCAGAAAACCAGATGCTAATGCATAGGAAAATGGGACATTCTAGCCAATTCCCATCTCCAGAGCTATGCGAGGCATGTCTAGAAGGGAAACAAACTAGGTTACCTTTTAAGGATTTAGAAGAAGCACGAAAAGCGAAAACAATATTAGAAGTGGTTTCATCAGATGTATGCAGTCCCATCAACCCACCAATTTATGATGATAAGCGATATTATGTTAGTTTCATTGATCATTATTCACATTTTTCCGTGTATTACCTTACTGGCAAATAAGTCTGAAGTTTTAGAAAAATTCACAAAGTATATGAAACAAGCAGAAGTAAAATTCAACACTAAAATAGAGAGGTTACGTTGTGACATTGGAGGAGAATATGTGTCACAGGAATTCAAAAACTTTTGTAAACAGAATATATTGTACCTCGTAACCCGGAACAAAATGGGGTAGCCGAAAGGCTAAATAGAACATTTCTTGAAAAGTCAAGATGCATTTTGTATGATTCCAAGTTAGACAAGGTATTCTGGGGAGGTGCTGTAAGAGTGGCAGTATATTTGTTAAATCGAACAGAGACTTCAACATTACCCGATAGGAAACTACCCGCTGAGATGGTGTGGACATAAACCGAACATGGACAAGATTAAGTTATTTGGATGTGTGGCGTACAATTTGACAGCTAAAGAAGATAGATTTTCGAAATTAGATAAAAGAAATAAAAAGATGATAATGATTGGATATGCCGATAATGGCTATAGGCTGTGGAATCCGATAGAAAGAAAAGTAGTTCATGGAAGAAATGTTATTTTTAATGAGATGCAAATTTTTAAAGGTATAAGAAATGTGGAAATTGAGGAAAACAGTGACTCTAAAAGCTCCGAAATAGAAGAAATAAGGAAATATTCAACTGAAACAAGGGAAACACAGGAAATGTCAAATGAATCGGACGAGATAATAGAAAAAGTAGAAAATAATAATAGAAAATGTGAAAGAACAAGACATATGCCAACATACATGCATGATTACAAACTAAATGATGATAATGAGGTAAATATGATAGCTTTGTCTGCTGGAAATTCACCATCAGGGGTACCACAGTCATATAAAGAAGCAGTAAACGATAGAGGATGGAGGAAAGCGATAGAGGAGGAATTGGACTTATTAGAAGAAAACGAAACTTGGAAGTTAGTAGAAAGACCTGACAACGTAGACGTGCTAGATGGGTGTTTAAAGAAAAAGAAGTGGATGGTGAACTCGTTAAAAGGACTCGGTTAGTGGCACGTGGATTTAGACAAAACATGTTAAGTGAAGACGTGTATGCTCCTGTGGCTAGAATGGTGACCACTAGAGTTCTATTATCAATGTATGTGCAAGAGAATTATTATGTTAAACAGCTAGATGTTAAGTCGGCATTCTTGTATGGAACGTTGGAGGAATCGGTATACATGTACCAACCAGAAGGATTAGATGGTACTAAGAAAATTTTAGTATGTAAATTAATCAAATCCTTGTATGGCTTAAAACAAGCGCCCAAGTGTTGGAATTCATTATTTCATGAGCACTTAGAATACTTCGGTCTTCAACGTTCCATAAAAGATCCTTGCCTATATTTTAATGATCATACTTACCTACTAATGTACGTTGATGATATAATCTTGTTTTCAAAAGATATAAATGAATTGGACTTTATTAGAAACAACTTGAGTAACAAATTTAAAATCAAGGAATACACAAATAAAAAGTTGATATTTTTAGGGGTTGAAATTGAAAAATTAAATGAGAACGAACTTTTTGTAAGCCAAATTGGATTGATTAAAAGTGTTTTAGAAAAGTTCTGTTAAGACTTACCTCGGGAACTTTAAAAATTGTTCGTTTATTTATGACACAATCAGGGCTTTTGCTGGAACAATTCGTAACGCAACAATATCTCGACGCTTTTGACATATTTAACGGAAAAACTGGAAACGCTCAAAACTTTCAAAACACAGTAAACAAAAATAAACATAACCTCGCTCGGTTCTGCGCAAGGATAGCCATGATGAAGCACACACGTGATCACCGTGCGGACGTTTTTCACGAGCGTCTCGCGACAGTAATGATCTTGGCTGTGGTGACGTTTACGCATGTCTTTAACGAGTTTGACGTTTCTACATGAGAGATCCATGTCAATTGTAAGTTGTACCGAATGCAATATATGTGTTCACACTTTGGAATGTTCCTGCGTTGATAATATTATTAAACTCAACATATGTAAACACATACATGCTTGTGCAACACTGTATTATAATACACATCTTGATCGTGTAAAACATGGAAATTCTTTGCCAGTCAATGATATTGATGATCTATTCAGTAGTAACAGTTTACGCCAAATAGAACCTTCACAAAATGATTTAATAAAAAATAGAGCTGAATTAATAATAGGTCTATGTGATACTGCATCTTTAACTGAAGACGAGCATCGGGATATATTGAAAAATTTTGATAAAATTATTGACAAGTTAAATAAAACAAATATTCAATACGTAAGTTTGCAAATAAGATTAAAGATTCCGTCACCGCAGCCAAGATCATTACTGTCGCGAGACGCTCGTCGTTTTTCGTCCTACCCCCCACCACTTGAGTTATTCTCCTGTTCTCTAGTCTCCTTGGTAGAAACACAGAATTGCAAGGGGGTGTTAGAGGCAATTCTGTTCTATAGTTACTGAACACACTCCTGACTGAGTCCGTGGTCGCTGTCGGTCTGTGAAACATGAGGAGATAATACGGTTTTATGACCTACCTCAATTTTGTACGTTTTTGTAAGTGTGTGTAACTAACTGTCTGTAGGTTGCAAAATAAACTAGTAAAACTTGTGGATTGCTTTATTTATAAACGCTGATCACCACTGTGCTCCACTCTACAAAAATATAACGATAGACATTAGACTAGACACCTGCTAATTCAGGAAAAAAAAATTACTGACTTATTTGTATATTCACTATGCTTGAAAACGTAGTCTAGTAACTATGAAACTGTAATCGCAGAGTAAATAAAGTGATGTATAACAAAGCAATTCCATGCTTCTTATTTAGTATAATGGAATATCGCAAAGTAGCAGATAAATAGGTATATCCAGTTTATAAATATCGACAGTCACATGCTAACCCACAGGACAGTTTCTCAAGTGAAAATGTATAAGCGTGCTCTATGTCCGCACGTGACGATTTGGAAAAGAAGTCTTAACAGGCTCATGCTGACCCATAAGGCAGCTTCTCAAGTAAAAGTGTACAAGCGTGATCTAATCCGCGTATGACAAAATTGAAGAGAAGTCTTAACTATCACATGCCACCTTCTCAAATAAAAATGTATAAGTGTGCTCTATGTTCACATATGACGAAATGAAATATTATATTTAAGGGATCATGTAGATAAAAGATATGTATTCAGTTAATCTCCTATATTTTTCTTGTGAATGCGAGAACCACGGAGTGTTTTTACAAAAATAAATTAATACAATTAAATGGAATGTTTCTTTTATCGTAAACTTCTTATAACGGATAGCAATAAACATTTGGGGTACACGGCAACTCTTTAAAATATATGTGAATTTTAAATTTGAATATGTTTACCAGTCAGAATAAATAGATGCAAGTTTTTCTTGTTTCTGTTGAAATCACTTCCTTAACAATGTCAGACAGGTTGTCTGACAGATTTTGCATGTGTTTGAATTATTAAATATATCTGAATTTCAAAGTCGTATCTAAAACAAGAATAAAAAGACGGTATATACCTTATGTTTTTTGTCACCCCATACATGTTTAAAAATTTGAATGTTTAGCCACATCGGGGAATTAAGAAGTGTGCGTGACACATTTCTAATGTAAAGAAGAATCACAAAGTATGTATTCTCCTCCTTTTTCAATGGTTAATGAAATTTGTTGAACTAAATATTTCTGTAAAACTAAGTTATTGTTTTTCTTAGAATGGCAATTCTTCGACGCTGTTGTTCTGCGTTACCTGATTTTGAAAGATTTGTTGTTTAAGTGGTTACATATTTCTAACTGAATACAGAAATATTAAACAAAAAGCTTGTAAAGTAATGTTAGCATAGTGGTTTGCGGGGAGCACAGTACATATAAAATAGACGGTATTTCAAAATAACTTTATTACTTATCAGAATTTTCACAGACTCTATTGACACCATCTTCTGCGATACATGGATACCAACATATATTCTGACAGGGTTGCCAACATACATTATTAAAGCTAACTATATGTAATATTAAACATCCGCCCTTAATCCTGACAGAATATTTTAGACTATAATCTAAATCATATTTAACATTTTAACAAAATGCATAAACTTCTCATGACATAGAGACTTGGTAAATATGTCGGCTAACTGTCCATTGGTACTTGTATACAATATTTTTATAACATCTTTAGCTAACAAATCCACTACAAAATGAAATTTCACATCAATGTGTTTACATCTCTTATTATTTTCAAAATTTTCGAGCAGCTTAATTGTACTCTGGTTATCTTCATATACCGTAATAGGTAGTTCATAACAAATATTTAGATCATCCAGTAAGTTTTTAATATACAGCAGTTCACAACTTGCCATACATACAGCTACAAATTCTGACTCGGTACTGGACAAAGTCACTACCGATTGTTTTTTGGAACTCCACGATACTAAATTACCAAACATCTTGAAACAAAAACCGCTAATAGATTTTCTGTCGCAATTATTTGCCCAATCCGCATCAGAATACCCTATTAAACTTGTATTTGACCTACAGAAAATTAACTTCAAATCCATTGTTGCATTTATATATTTTAAAACTGTTTACAAATGTTTAAAATGTTCATCTGTTGCACAGTCTTGAAATTGTCCAAAATAACTTACACAATAGCAAATGTCTGGTCTAGTACCCATCATTATATACATCAGGCAACCCAAAAGTTCTTTATAAGGTAGTTTTGTCTTAATTTTATCATCACAATTTCTTTTTAAGTTTAACCCTTTTTCAATTGGAGTTTTAAATACTCTACAATTTTCAATATTGAATTTATTTACTAGATTCTTAATAGCAGTAACCTGATCAATGGTTATTGTTTGTTGTTCAACGTCTTTTATAATTTTTATACCCAAAAAATTATTTACATTGTCTAGTCTTTTCATTTTAAACATTTCGCATAATTTTGTCTTTACATAATTCAAAAAATTCTGATTATTTTACACATTATCAAAATATCGTCCACATACAATAACAGGTAGCATCGTATATTTTGCTGTAGACAGGTGTACAAACAATAATCCGATTTCGATCGCTTAAAGTCCAAATTTGTCATAAAATTATTAAATGTTTCGTTCCATATTTTAGGTGCTTGCTTTAGACCATAAATTGACTTATTCAATAAACATACTTTACCTTTATCCATTTCATTTATTTCTAATCCTTCAGGAATATTCATATAAACCTGTTCCGTAATAGTTGCATTTAAGAAAGCATTTTTAACATCTAACTGCTCTAGAGATAAATTGTAATTAACACAAACCGACAATAACATTCTAAACGTCGAAAGCCTGGCTACCGGAGCATGACTTTGTAAAGGGTTCGCATATTCTTGTTCAAAACCTCTCGCAACCAATCTTGCCTTGTAAATCACTTTTCCTTCTTCAGTTTCCTTTTCCTTGAAAACCCATCTATTACTAATGATATTTTCATTTTCAGGCCTTTCAACTAACTTCCACGTTTCGTTTTCTTGTAGTGCTGTTAACTCTCCATTAATCGCCTTTCTCCATTGATCCCATTTTGGGCTTTTCCTTGCCTCTCTATATGACCCTGGAGTTTCATTGTGCTCACTCAATAGTGCCAAACACCCAAGATCTATTTCATACTCATCAAAGCATCGTGGTAATTTAATATTTCTTCTTGGTCTGCCTCTGTCAGTCTCATCAGTAGGATAGCTTTCATTTACATCACCAATTTCATTTTCGGTTTGTTTTTGACCATTTTCACCTTCTTCTCTTGCTTTAATTTCTTCCGATTCGTCTTCACTTTCGTACGTTTCATCTTGCCTTTTATTCATGCCAGAAAAATTTTGTTCGTCAAAAACAACATTTCTATTATGGATTATTCGCCTTTCTTTTTCACACCATAATCTATAGCCGTTTTCCGCATAACCTACAAATCGACATTTAACACCTTTATCATCTAATTTTGTTCGAAGTAGATCTGGTACTCTTGCATAAGCTAAACATCCAAAAATGCACATATTAGCCACATTCGGTTTCTTTCCTAACCATAATTCATAGGGAGTTGTTTTATCTTTCGTTAAATACATTTGTGTCCTATTTGTTAGGTAGCACAGCTTCTTCCCAAAATTGTTTTTCCATACCTGCTTGTAAAATCATTGCCCTTGACATATTCATTAAAGTTTGATTCATGCGTTCAGCAACACCGTTCATCTGAGGGGAATATGGCGGTGTATATGAAATTTCGATACCCTTATTTGAACAAAAATCTTTAAATAACTTTGACGAGTATTCCCCCCCATTATCGCACCGAATTTTTGCCACCTGCCTCCCACAAAACAACGTTGATACCTTAGCTACATAATCTTTAAAACATTGAAGCACTTCGTCTTTTATAACATAAATCATCACAAACCTTGAATAATCATCCACAAATGTTACGAAGTATCTATTATCATTATGCGAGACTGGTGTAATAGGCCCACATATATCACTGTGAATTAATTGTAAAACTCTACTTGATCTGCTAATGTTTGAATGATATGGATCACATTTTTGTTTTGCCTTTACACAAACCTCACACATCATATTGTTATTATTTTTAAAGGTCATACCACTAACTAGCTGTAAATTATTAATTTTTGACAGAGAATTATAATTTAAATGGCCATACCTTTTGTGCCATAACTCGTGATCTGGTTCTACTACTAAATTTGCACTGCTTGTATTATCTACATATTTAAATTTCAATTCATATAAATTATTTTTACCTTCGCCTTGAGCATACACAGTTTCATTTCTTTTGATGTTGATAATACCAGCAAAACAAGTTATTTCAAATCCTACCTTTTCTATTTTCGAAATTGACAATAAATTTAATCTAAGGCCAAGAACACACAGCACATTTTCTATTGTTATTGGTATTTCTTGATTTCCCACTACTTGAAGTACCTCTTGTTTGTTAGAATATCTTCATTATTAATATAGCGGTGGGTTGCACCTGAATCTGCGTACCACCAAGTGTACTTAGAATTTTCTTCCTGATTACCACTCGCTTTTATCGAACAAAATGCCACATCGTCAGTATTTATCTTTGCAATCGCTGTATTTTCTGAACACTCTCCTGAGTAATTCGCTTGTACACCCTGTACACTGTCCTTCCCTTTTCTACTTGTTGCATATGTTACATTTTATTCCACAAACATTCTGCAGGTGCCCAATTTTTCCACATTTAAAACATGTTTTGTTCGCTTTTGTTGATACAAACGAAGCATGTACGGGATTCACTTTTCTTTTGTTTTCGTCACTTTTATTATTTTGAAATTCCAACAGCCTTTTTTTAACTGCAGCCAGATTCAAATCGTCTTCTGATATTGTTCTTATAGCAGTGACAACACTTTCATAATCGAACGGCATCGATAATGACAAGAAACAAGCCATATCCGCTTCAGAAAAACTTGCATTCAAATTTTTTAACTCTCTTGAAATTTTGTCATACTTCGTGAAGTGGGCTTGCAAATCTTCGTGCGCCTTATATTTTAAGTTCACCAACTCTTTCGGTAAATAAAATTTTGAACACGTGCCCCTTTTTGCAAATGTGGTTTCCAGTTTTTTTTAACATATCTGCCGCACTGTCAATGTCTTTAACATATTCCAGGTGTGAATCTGCCATACTTTGTATAATTAAATTCCTTGCTTTATTGTCGTTTTTTATCCACTCCTGGTTCTTTTGTTCATCTTCAATTTCGAGCAGTACATTGTGGACATGAGAGGCTCGTAATACAGCTTCCACTCTATACTTCCAATTATCGAAATTGTCACCGGCGAAGGGGATGATGCCATATTTGTTCTCAGACTTCTCCGCCATTTTTTGTCGTTTGCCGCGTGCCTTTCTTGACTTCTATTTTACAGGGTACTAATGCTCACCTGTTCCTGGGCCCATAACCAATGTTAGTATAGTGGTTTGCGGGGAGCACAGTACATATAAAATAGACGGTATTTCAAAATAACTTTATTACTTATCAGAATTTTCACAGACTCTATCGACACCATCTTTTGCGATACATGGATACCAACATATATTCTGGCAGGGTTGCCAACATACATTATTAAAGCTAACTATATGTAATATTAAACAATTGCACCAGTATATTCTTAGCTTTAGCGTCCTTCTTTTTAAACACTGTTAATTCAGGGTCCATCGTAGGGAGATCTTGTGTAAGAACTTCCAAAACCTCGGCTTGTTCTAAAAATAGCTTAACTCTGAACTGCCAGTTCGAGAAATTGTTTCCATCAAATGGTTTAATGTTTATATAAGCCGTATTATTCATAGCCATGATTCCTAAGTACTTTCCGCGTATATTTTCCACGTCTTTTATAGCTTTTTTTTTCTTGTTTTCTTAGTCTTCCTATTTCCTGTCTGTTTTTCCACTGCAATCACGAATTCCTCTGGGACTCTGGAATTCTGGGCCCATAACCTTTTGTAGAGTGTAGCACAGTGGTGATCAGCGTTTATAAATAAAGCAATCCACAAGTTTTACTAGTTTATTTTACAACCTACAGACAGTTAGTTACACACTTACAAAAACGTACAAAAATTGACCATAGATCATAGAACCGTATTATCTCCTCATGTTCCACAAACCGACAGCGACCACGGACTCAGTCAGGAGTGAGTTCAGTAACCATAGAACAGAATTGTCTCTAACATGTAACATCTGTCAACCGACGCCCCTCAGAAGAGCGCACCGTTTCCTGGCCGAATGGTGTTTCACATCAACTCACCAGAAAACGGAGAACTCAACGATGCGGCACGCCTTGATTGACGGTGGATGGTCTACAGGGGTCTGGGACAGAATGCCGACACTCTGTTGATCGGCCCTGTATTCTGATGCTAGGGAGAGCGTTAGTGCAATGTCTCCCTAGTTGCAGGTGTTCTTCCCGGTATGACTCTGAAATCAAGATAAACACGGGATAATTTCTAGATTCAAAGGTAAAATGTCTTACCGAGCATTTCTCGCCTGGTGTTACAGCATCACTTCGCCAGTGTTGGCCCTCCGGAGCGCGACACGTCGTGGGCGCCGCGGCCAGCGCGACGTCCGGAAGCATGAGTAATGTTGGGCAATCAACAGAGAAAGATACCGCTGAGTTTTCCACAAAACACTATACACTACACTCGACGCGCGTTTCGCCAACAAAGTTGGCATCATCCTGGAGATGATTAAAACTAATCTTATGCTATGCTAATAAATTAAAACAACTTTTAGGTAATCCAAAAGATAAAATTAACAGAAATGATAGGTCGGGGATTTACGAAATCAGCTGTAACGACTGCAGTCAAAGGTACATTGGGCAGACCAGACGATCTATTCAAACCAGGTTCAAAGAGCACATGGCGCATCTCAAGTATGGTAGAATAGATAAGTCTAGTGTTGCCCAACATGCCTTCGAGAACAACCATAAGATAGATATTAGCAACTTAAGATTAATTAAGAATGTAACAAATGCAAGGCAGCTAGATGCATTTGAGAGTTTATAAATTGAAAAATGTAATAATAGTATGAATACTGACAGAGGGCCTATTCCACATAGCCCGCTCTATTTGCTAGTTACTTACGACTCTTTGAGCTGTAGCCGTGACGGTCGTGGTTCGATGAGCCGCAGCCGTGACGGTCGTAGTTCAGTGAGCCAGAACCGTGGCAGTTGTAGTTCGGTGAGCCGCAACCGTGACGGTCAAGATTCACTAAGCTATAGTAATAAGCTATATAGCTATAATAATTTAGGTATAAATAGGATACATTGTCAGCATAAGATTAATTTTAATCATCTCCAGATGATGCCAACTTTGTTGGCAAAACGCGCATCGAGTATAGTGTATAGTGTTTTGTGGAAAACTCAGTTAGTGTTATCTTCACACCAAAGGTTCCAAACTACTCCAGGAGGGAGAGAGAGATACCAATATTCATTGGCGGGTGTAATGGTCTTGATGGCTGTATTTGTGCGCCGAGAGAGATTACCTGTTATTCAATCCCGCGTAAAGAAAAAGATAATATTGACATAACTCTCGTGGTCAATTGCACATTCAAAATCTGGAATGCACTAAACAAAAACATTTATATGTATGAACGTAAATATTAAGCATCAAAGTAACCATGTTTTTACCTTTCTGTTGATATCTTGAAAACATTTTTAGCTATGCAGACAAATAATTTAAAATTGCCAAATATAGCAAAGCAATGGACTTGTATATACATATTTTTTGCGATGTAAATAAAAATCAACCTACAAAGCTCAACCAATACTTTACGAGAACACTCACTACATGATGCGGTCTCCAAGTCCAGTGCAAGTGGTTTAATGTCAGAAATATTGAACATGGCTGTGTTAAAATAATAAAGAAATTACTTCTTCAAGACTAAAACAGAGACTGTAAAGTAAAACGTGTTTACTATGAGCAAATTTCTATTTTTTATTTCAAAAGGAAGTGGACCGGTGAAAGGGTGTTTTCCAACAAAAAAAAAGTTTATGAAGAAATGACATTAAAAATAGAAATTTTTCTTTTAGTGGTAATAATTTGGTGATAAAGTGTAGATGTAAGTTACCATAAATTTACATAAACAGTTAAAGATACAGTGTTACTTTTATTTTGGTAGTCAATGACAGGTCTGAATTTTGTTTTACGCTCTAGTAGGAGGTAATTCATAGGAGGTAATTGAATGTATGTGATAATGATAATTAGTATTTTTGTTTTTTATCTCAATATATTGTTTTAATTCTTATTTTAATATAATCATTAGATATTAATTTTTACAGTGATATATTTTTTAAACATATATAATTATTAATAGTGCTTTAGGCGGAAATAATATACACTTGTGGTCAAAATAATAGCAGTGCCTGAGCATATTTGACAATAACGAAGTTGCTCATTACAATTGCTGATGTATTGTACTCAAACTATCCCAAATAGTTCCTTAGACAAAATTATTGTTGATACTCATTAGGTGATGATAGCCTGATTAAATATTTTTGTCACAAATAAAGTTCAGAATACATACTTATACTGAGTGGGCAAAATAATAGCAGCACTTCCGCTTATCAGTAATAACGCAATCAAGTACTGCTGAAAGCAATTGAATGTTTAAGTGGAGCTGTCAATTTCAACCGCTGTCAATAACTTTTGAAGTTTTCGATGGTCCTTTCATAAATAAACAGTTTTAAAACCTTAAAACGGACTTTTCCGCACGTAGAACATCTCTATCTCGAAATTGAGTGGCCGAGAAAAAATAAACCAACACATAAATGCAGAATATGTGTTTTATGCGACAGTTTTACTGTTTTTAAATAGTCCACCATTGTGCTTTCTCATGACCCATGGACAGGGTGGGGTGTGTCCTATCCACCTCAAAATCAATAGATGTCCGATCCGACACGATTTAATTGAGTGATCGTGCTAAAAAAAAAATTCTCAAATAGTCCACCATTGTACTTTCTCATGACCCATGTACATGGTAGTGTGTTCTATCCACCTCAAAATCAATAGGTATCGTCTGGGAGACGTCCCCAATCAGAATTAGTCAAAATCCCGATCCATCCGACGCGATTTAGTTGAGTTATCGTGCTAACAAGAATAAATGCCGACGACACATTTTAAAAAACATTTTTTTTATTGGTTTTTAGGCCGAAAAACGAAAAATAGACCAAAAAAAACCTGTTTTTTTCAATTTTTCTTTACACGATTACACTACTTTTCCGCGTATAGTGGAGTGCGGAAAAGTAAAATGGGTAGCGGAAAGCATTGTTCGCCGGAAAACGGGAATTGATCATTAAATTGTGAGCTGAGGGAAGAAGTTATCAATCCATTCAAGAAATTCTCGGATGTTCGGTTAAATTGATTCGGCATGAACTCAATTGGCAAGAAAAAAAAGCGCAAAACCACTATGATGAAAGATCGATTGTTGATACGAGCCACGAAGAAAAAACCATTCATTATTACTCCATTGAGAGAAACGCCGACCTCAAACTGCCAGTGAACACAAGAACCATTCGAAGAAGAGTGAGTGCAAGAAGCTAATTTGAACGCTAGAAGTCCGCGAAAAATGTCACTGCTTAAAAAACGCCATGTAGAAGCTCGATTGCAATTTGCCAAAAGTCATGAGGGATGAAGTGCTAGGAAATGGCGTAATGTCTTGTGGCCAGATGAGAGTAAGATTGTTTTGTATGGGTCGACTTCTTTATGTTCGGCAGCCTGACAATATGACTCCAATCCCAAGTACACTCTCAAAACAGTCAAACACGGCGGAGCAAAGATCATGGTATAGATTTGTTTTTATACTATGGCACAGGTCCCATATTGAGCATTAATGGCAATATGGACCGATTTCAATACAAGGACATATTAGAAACAGTGATGCTTTCTTATGCTTCGTGGGAAATTCCATTGAAATGGGTTTTCATGCAAGACAACGATCCCAAACATACCAGCAAAACCGTTAAAGATTTTTTGAATGAAAACCAAGTGAATGTTGTGGAGTGGCCAGCACAGTCATCGGACTTAAATCCAATTGAAAATATCTGGGGAGACGAAAAGATGCTGTGCATGCAGCTAAATCCAAGAATGTGGAAGAATTTTGGGCAATAACACTCTATTTGGGAAGACATACCCCAAGAGTGTTGTCAAGTATTAGTCGACTCTATGCTTCACAGATGTGCCGCTGTTATCAAAAATTGTGGTTACGGCATAGATTATTGAATAAGAAACAATTTTCACATCATATCAATAACAAGAGTCCGCTCTAGTTTCAATAAATTTTGAAATAATCTCATACTGCTATTATTTAGTCCACTCAATTTACGTATGTATTCTGAAATTTATTTGTGGAAAAAGATTTAATCAGACTATCATCACCAAATGAGTATCAACAATAATAATTTTGTCTAAAGAACTATTTAGGACAGTTTGAGTGCAATCCATCAACATGTGAAATGAGGAATTTCATTATTGTCAAATATGTTCAGCCACTGCTATTATTTTGACCGTAACTATACAGTCCCTGCTCAATTTGTTACACTCACCCCTCATAGCGCGGTTTTTTAATTTCTGGCATATATTAAAATCGGTCTTTGCACGTGATGGGTATGCGTATGTTACAACAAATAAATATTGATGGATGCATAATCAAAAGGTTTCGATTTGATAACATAATTCTGTCGGTATTGCAGAATTTTCATGCAACTGTCAGAAAGTGACTTTATGCTCTGTATGTCTGTTCCAGCACAAGCTAGAACTTGTGTTGACTTTGGATGAAAATAATTGTTTTGCTTTAAACTTTTCCCATTTTCATTATATTAATTCAAAGGTGAGTAATGATTTTACTATATAATGCCATTATTTATGGTTTTTATACTTTTTGTTACAAAAACTTCAGTCGACTAACCCCTAAATGGATTTTTTTAGATGGGTAAACATCAAGATCTTTCTTCGGACGAAAAATCGTCTGTAATTGCGCTTTTACGAAATACTGAATACAGTCAACGGGAAATTACAAACAAATGTGGGATATCCCAATCATCAGTTCAACGGTTGAGTCAAAAATTGCAAGCGGACCTACCTGTTGGTTCGGCTCGGACAGGTCGCTGTGGCAGAAAATCGCTGATAACTCCTAGAGGGCAGAGATTCTTAAGAAATATGGCTGTGGAATACAGAAGGGCAACCCACAGTGAAATAAGCAATAAGTTTCATGAGACAGGCTACAAGGTATCGGTGGCTACTGTACGAAGAAATTTGTACGATTTGGGTTTCAAATGTCGAAGACCAGTTAAAAAACCAAAACTAACACCAGCCATGGTCATGAAGAGACAGAATTGGGCTATTGCATAAAAGGCTTTCTGTCGATGACTGGCAAATGGTAGGTCATTAAAATTTATTTTGTTTTGTGGTTTTATTATTTTTGTTGCATGTCTCCAGGTCTGCTTTAGCGATGAAGCAACTTTTCAAATTATGGATGATAAAACCCAGTTTGTTCGAAGACGTCCAGGTGAAAAGTTTAATACAGATTGTGTAGTAAAGAGAGTGAAGCATCCTACATCTGTGATGATATGGTCTGTCATAAGTGGGAAGGGATTGGGAAGGCGTTGTGTCGTAGAAGGAACCATGCGGCAAGATCAATATAAAAAGGTTCTCCAAACAAAATTGATCCCACAGATGAGGGAATGGTTTGGAAATGGTCGTAAGATATTTATGCAAGACGGGGCCCCTTGTCATACAGCCAACAATATAAAAAAAATTCTTAGCAGAACAAGGAATACCTTTATTACCATGGCCAGGGAACTCGCCAGACATGAACCCTATCGAGAATGTGTGGGAATGCTTAAAACGAGAATTAGCAAAGAAGAATATAACCAATAAAGTTCAATTAATTGAGAGAATAATTTATCATTGGAACCATAATGATAAATTAAAGGGAATTGCAAAAAACTGCATAAACAGCATGCCTCGAAGGGTGGACGCGCTAATAAAAGCCAAAGGCGATTTGACAATATATTGGTAGCATAAAAATACGTTCAGTAATTAGTATCAATATACATATTATATTTTTTTGTATAATAAAGAATCAGAAATGTGAAACCACGCTTTATTCTCATGTACATATACTTAACAAAGCCAATATTATTTATACACCTCAAAAAACGACAATTTTGCAAGCGACTCTAATAAAGTGAGCAGGGACTGTATATACAAAAAAAATTCTTGATTTTTATTATCATCCAATACAAATCAACATTTCAACAGTTTAACTGAAGTAAATATGAAATATCAAATCACAAGGTCACTCAATTTTTTTTCCGTTTCGCTTTGGCGCCTTTCAATGATCCCAGTTTTGCCGCTTTCACTATATTTTTGAATTGCCCGGCCGCTTTTTTCTTTTTCCTGAAAAAGTCCATTGAGTTAAAATTAACAATTAATTCAGTTATTCTTCACTTATTCTAAAATGGCATTACTACCAGAGATATCGCAACAGAGAAATTTTTATAGTACTTTTACGGTACTGACGATGTTCACTTTAGATGACTTCTTCGAGCAATAATGATCCTTATAATGATCGAAACCCAATCTCATGCAATAATGACATCCTCTTGTCAATAGATTCATATACTCGTATACTATGTTGTATATTTTATATCTCAATATAAAACCAATCACATAAGAACCGATGAATATGAAAAATATCCTATTCCAATTTTCTTATTGCATGTATGGTTACATTAAAATAATTTTTCAAACCTTCATTAACACATGTTAATAAGTTCCACTAAAATCTAAATCAGCTTACAGCTGTATTGAAGCCTTTTGAATACGTAACAAGAGAAGCATCTGGCCAAAAATATGTTTTAATATAAATTGTATAATTTCCGAAATTATACAATTCTTAATTGCTTGTCTACAAAACTTAAAAGTATCATACGAAACTCAACAACCGTTAAAGAACGTAATGATGTTTTAATGAGAGAGCTAAAAAAAAGTATGGGTTGATTAAATTCAATGACAATGCAGCCATTGTTACTCTTTTAGACCTAAGATTTAAGAACCTTCATTTTCAAGACCCTGCTGCACACGAAAAAGCCATAGAAAAACTTAAAACTATGGTTATTAGATAACTAAGCAGCGAAAGCTAGTCAGATTAGCCGCTTCTACTGCAACACCCGAATACGACTTTTAGAAACATTATAAGGAGTTAGCACATTGCCACAAAAATAAAAAGAAAACGCGCCAGAGCGATGAAGTTTCTCTTTATCTATCGAACCCGGTGGTGTCCCTCAGGGGCGTAGCGTACATGGATGCGAGGAATGCGTCGCATCCCTTAAAAAATTGGCAAATTAGTGTTACTTAAATGTTCAATCGATTTATTTAATTATTACAATTTTTTAATTATTTTAAACCGACCGTAAACATACATTATTTACTTTAAACGCTACCATCAATTTTTTTATTTCCAATCGGCCGTGAAGGCGCCCGAAATTATTGGACTTCCGCGTTACTTGCTGCAGTGCTGAAATGCGCGATGGTCCACGTTACAGCCAAGCTACGCGTTAGATGGACGAAAGTCAGTGATCTTACGCAGTCAACAGTGGAACCTCGAGTGGGCGTTGTCGTTATTTCCGGACTCAGTTATGCGATTATGTGAACGCATCTTGGCGACTGTCGTCATAACATAGGAAGATTTGGAAGCGCTGTTTCAGGTAATTGTGGAAAATGAAAATGATGAAAGGGATCGAGAAACCGTTATTTATGCTAGAGGCCTTTTAACTTTATTACGCGACTGTGATTTTAATTTTTTCTTAGCAGTGTTTTCTGCAATATTTCCACATTCCGACAGTCTGTTTAAAATTCTACAGACAAAAATATCAGATATTAGTTACCGCAATAAAAAGATCGCCGATTTCAAATTACATATACAAAAAATGAGAAACGTGTTTAGTGACATTTGGGACCGTATGAACAGATTTGTGTTATAAAATCAACCATCAAGTAAAAGAATGCGTTTCGATTTAATTCCCGAAGAAGATAAGAAAAGCACCTATGCACGATTGTTTTATGAAAATTTGGACGTTATTACTTTGAACAATAGTGAATGGTTTAGTGAAGTTTCTAAACTGAAATTCTTAAATCTAGATTCCACACAATTTACTTCATTCGTGAAACGTTTTCCTGACCAACTTTTTTCTTCTTTAGTAGATACATACGGAACATTCTTTGACAAAAATCGTTTAAAAAGTGAACTTTTAGTGATTTATAGTGATCCCGATATGAAAAAGAGCACTGTGTTTAAGCTTCGCCAATATATTATGTCCCTTCAATTATCTTCTGTTTTCCCGGAGTGATCAAAATTGTGTCGTTTAATTTTGACTATTTCTGCCCAAGCAGTTCCGCGAAAAATTCATTTTCATGTTTAAAGAGAACAAAGACTTATCTGCGAAATTCTCAAAAGCAAGAAAGACTGTCAGCTTTAGCATTAATATATATTGAATGTGCCTTGTTAGAAGATATGAGATCGTCTCCAACATTTGAAGAAACAGTGAAAGACGTATTCGCTGGACAAACAAAAACCAAAGAATTGATATTCATTTTAAAAATTAGGATATATACCTCGGCATAATCATTTTAGGTTAGTGTCTTTTTTTATTTTTATCATTTTCATATGGCCTACCATACATCTGACTATACCTTTTCCCCTTATAAAAATTTTATCACATCCCTAGATTATTTTCTCACGCTACGCCCCTGGTATTCCTTAACCCTGGGCGAATAGCCCACGTAAGAATTACGTACTGGCGCGAGTTCTAGTCACGCTTCGCCTTCCCAATCACCTAGAAGTTGCCATAGCCCTAATTTATTCGTTAACTCATTAGTAATCCATAATATCCCGGTGTAAATGGATGTGGATGACCTTATCTGCGTTTCTCGAGGTTAATTTCTTTAGTTAGCCCACAAAAACAAACTTGAAACATTGCTCTCATGAATGCACAATGATAATTCAATCAATCCTTCAACGAAAAAACCTGAAATCATCATAACATGAGTTGATACCTTTGATCAGATGTGCCGAAACATGGACACGACACGCAAATCTAGAAAATGGCGTATTTTTATATGTTGAACATTGCTGCAATCAATAGTTATGTTGCTTATGTTCACAATTTTTTCGGGGATGAAGGCGAACCACCACTGAATCGGTTGGACTTCATGTTCAAGCCCAGTAACCGGTTGTGCGAAAGTTGTGGGCAAAAAAAAATATTATCTCTAAATAATTAAAAATAAGAATCGCCTCTGCGTTGGGAAAATACTCCAATCAACAAAATGCAACGCAAATCGAACTGGATCAAGAAAATATTGTACTTACTGTGCTTACCAAAAAAAGAGAACTACGGCGACGTACTACACGAAGGTTTTTTTAAGACACATACGAGGGTAGTCCCAGAAGTACCCGACCTAACGTATACATAGATGGCGGTTGTTGTTTGAAAACAATGACTATGATAGAAGTACCAACCTTATAAAGCTTAAATTTGCAGTTTGACGACGCTACGTTGTTTAGTATTTGTTTGGCAACTATCAATAAATAGTAAACGCTCTCAGTGAATTTGTAAACATGGAAAAAATTGATCATTATGTGATAAAATACTTTCAAATGAAGGGCTTCAGTCCAACCGATATTAAAGATTCGGAGCTAGATTCTACTCTGGGGGAGTCCGCTTCTACGTTTACAACAGTAAAATATTGGGTGGCAAAGTTTAAACGAGCTGCCAAGACGAAAATCCCGGTGGTCGACCAGATGAGGTGACCACGCCATTGAATGGTGAAGAAAATCCGCAAAATGGTATTGGATGACCGTCGACTAAAAGTGCGCGAGCTAGCAGACATCGTAGGCACTTCAAAAAGTGCTGTACATCGCATATTGACTGAAAATTTGAACAGGAAAAAGCTATGCGCAAGATGGGTGCCGCTGTTACTCATGATGGAACAAAAACAGCGTCGTGAGGCTGTTTCAATCGAGTGTTTGGCGAAGTTTTACAGGAATAAAGCCGAGTTTTCGCGTCATCGCGTCGAATCATAACAATGGGTGAAACATGGATCCATTATTTCACACCCGAGACGAAGGAACAGTCAAAACAATGGACTAAAAGGGGAGAATCGGCTCCAAAGAATGCGAAGACAGTTCTATCTGCAGGCAAAGTCATGGCGTCAGTTTAATGGGATACGCGTAAATTTCATTGATTATCTTCAGAAAAGAATAACAATCAACGGCGAGTATTATGCGAACTTATTGCGGCGTTGGAGTGATGAAATAAAAAAAAACGGTTGAACTTGGCGAAAAAAAGTTTTGTTTTATTAAGACGATGCACCAGTTCACACATCCGTTATCGCGATGGCCAAAATCAATGAGTCGAACAAGTTCGAACTGCTTCCTCACGCACCCCATTCGCCAGATTTAGCACCCTCGGATTATTTTTTGTTTCCAAAAAATAATCCGAATTTCCAAATAATAATTTTTGAAGTGAATACTTCTTTGGCGGCGTTCTGATATTTGACGAGAATGGAGAGTGAATTGGAAAAAATGTAACGTCTCCAGATTTCGTTACACGAGAGAGAAAAAAGATATAACGTAGAGAAAAGGAGAAAGAGAGCTATACACTTGGTATACCTAAAACACAGGCTTCGTTACAAGACAGAGTACACAGATATATAACATAGAGAGAAAGAGAAAGAGGGCTATACATCATATATATATATATATATATATATATATATATATATATATATATATATATATATATATATATATATATATATATATATATATATATATATCAGTTTAGGCTATAGATTGTCGCGCATGCGCGCGTTATAGATGTACGCGTCCAGACGCTATATATTAACAGCTGAAGCAGCACGCGTGTGTACCGAATATTTATCATTGTGTTTTGTAATTATTTACGTTATTTACATCTGTGTTCTGTGATTATTTGATAATATCCTTGAACCGTTTTAATTTGTTAAAATCTAGAAGATATAATATATTTCATTTACCGGTCCCTACTGGTTTACAGCCACACAGGTGCAAATGCACTTGGAAGAGGCGAAGACAAAATCCCTTTGATTCTCGGGGGAGATTTCAATGTAAATTTCGAATTAAATGATTATTTGACGTTGATTAACTTTCTTCGAGAAACATTTGGTCTGCTTATAAATAACAATCCCAAAGAATCAACAACAAAATCCGGAACAACAATAGATGCAATTTTTACACGTTATCTAGAAAATATTGAATCACGAACATATATTTCATATTTTAGTTATCACAAACCAATCATATCAGTATTACCAATTGAACCACCAGCCGATGATAGTGTAGATAATGAATAAACCGAATATTTTTTATACAATTTCTCTCTCTCTCTCTCTCTTTTAATCTCTCACTCTAAATCTCTCTCATTCTCTATTCTAAAGAAGTATTCACTTCTATCACGTGTACTGTGCTGCACATGATATTTTTTGTTTGAAAAAATGGCTCAGTGGTAAAATATTTACCAACAATGAAGTGGTGTATTTGCGGTTGATGGCTATTTTGAGGAACTCCACGATTCTTACTATAAACAGGGTATCGAAGCTATTGTACATCGCTGGGAAAAGTGTATCGAACTAAAAGGAGACTGTAGAGTACAAACATTTTTTTTCCAGATTTATTGTTTTTTTTTTTTTTTTGTTAGGTCGGGTACTTCTGGGACTACCCTTGTACATTGGAAATGAACTATGTTACATCAAACAGAAGTTTGGTTACACATTTTATAAATTAGATAATAAGACACCAGCGATACCAATAAACAATATCAATAATTTACACAAAACATGAATTGGACAAAATATTTAACTACAACCTCACATCATGATTCATTATCATCTGAGTGAGGTTGTATCTCTCCACGCAAATACCTAACAGAAAACTACTACCTATTTTTTTTCTAAACTTTCATACAATTAGTATCTCAGAGCAACCGATACATTCTCGGCACATCAACTAGGAATAATTCAGAGATCTTGAATTTTCATTCTATGTTCATAAGCTTGTTTTTTTAATGAAAAAAATGTAGTTGGGAAATATTATGGACGTTATTCTGCCTAAACATGAAAGTGCATGTACCATACTCTAATAAATACCCTCATAGCAACATGCCATGACTTACCAAAGACTGTGATTCCCCCAAAAGTCTATTACAAGCAACATGGCAAAAAAATGAGACAAAAATCACTAAAATATCAGACTTATGACAGAATGCGGCCATGTCATAAAGCAGGCTAAGAAAACTTATGACAAACGACTTTAACTTCTATTCTGCTTAAACACGAAAGTGTATATACCATACTCTAATAAATACCCCATAGTAACATACCTATGATTTACCTGTAAGTGCATTATGTTCCCCAAAAAGTCTATTACCAGTAACACGGCAAAAATTAGATGAAAATCAGCGAAACATTATCAGACTCGTGAGATAATGCAGCCATAAATCAAGTTAAATTTGCCAATCAACGAATATTACCTGTTTAACTAGGTACCTTAATTCATAATCTTAAAAATAACATGACATTTTTTTTTAATTATAATTTTGTGCAGAATTAATCACAAAAATCTAAAAAGCATGTGTGAGAAAAATGTGTATATGTGAGACTAAAACCTGCCCCCAGAATATACTCGTATATGAATATTTTGAAAAAGGAGGGGGTACACATTCCATATAAAAACGACCCAATTAATAAAGTCACATTTACATTATTTTTAATGCCTACTCAGTGCAATATAAATGAAAATAGGGCGTTTAATTATAATTGTTTGAATAATTTTGTTTTACATGAATTTAAAAGTACATAAAATGCGTTCAAAATTATGGTGCATTTTCGTGTAATAATGTGATACCTTTATATTTTTACAATAATCAGTCACTATCTTCATCAATATCGGACTGTTCCGGTATGGTAGTATCCACCACGTTTTCACCATAATTGATATTTTGTCGTTTATTTTCAATATACGTACTGTAGCGACGCGTTAAATTGGCGCATTAGCAAGGATAATGAGTGTGCCTCGATAGCTCAGCGGTCAGAGCAACCTAACCGGAAATTGGGAGACCCGGGTTCGATTCCCGGTCAAGGCATGAAGCACTTTTATCCTTGCTATCGCCAAAGTGGTGACCCCGACGTGATGTGATTCGTTACAGTACATCCAACCTCCCTTACATCTCAAATTCGCGGAATCGATTCCCGTCCTATCCATTGCCCTATAGTCCGGGGGTTACCGAACAACGGTTCGTAAGAATGGCGAACGCGGTCACATTCCGTTAATTGTATCGAGACAAACCATGTCTCTAGGGGGGGAGTACTGTAGCGACGCGTTAAATTGGCGCATTAGCAAGGATAATGAGTGTGCCTCGATAGCTCAGCGGTCAGAGCAACCTAACCGGAAATTGGGAGAGCCGGGTTCGATTCCCGGTCAAGGCAAATGCACATTTATCCTTGCTAACGCCAAACCTACCGTATGCCAAAAACAAAATCACCGAGGCTATATGAGCACAGCCGCCGATAGCGCGCGCTCCAGCTTTACACTGGCAGTACCAGGACAACACAGATTGAAACTCAATCCACATGTCATATTGACTTGAAGATGTATGACGGCACTGAATTCTGATTCTCAAAATATTAGAGTTCTCCTTGTGGACATATAGTTCGTATAAACCTTCACTTTCGTTTTTCATGTGCTCTGAAGTGTATGTACGAACTTACAAAAGTTTATTTTTTAATATAGGCGAAGCGTAGAAGCAACTGAGTTTAGTATGTTGTGGATTTTACCATTTATTACAATAATACCACAACAAAATTGTGCTTCTTCCCTTTGCTATGTACGAAAACATTAAAAATATATTGAAAAATAAGCGATTCTTGCTGAAATCATGAAACAGGTCGACTTTGGCATTTCCTTTTAATAGCAACGTTGCAACACATACCGTTTATTTAATGGTGGATGTAAAGATCAATTTCTCTTTTACCAAAATACATAGATTTCTTTTATACTCATCAAGTTTGATTTTTAATGAATCATTTGGGCCAATTTTCTATAGACAGTGTACCCTCTCCTTTCGCATGTAAGGTTGTTCAAGGCAATGTAAAGATAAGAATCTGAATTTTTGATATGTTATTAATCGCTATAAAATACATATAAAATAATTTTTTAAAAAGTATCTGACATTACAGTTTTTGTGTAATTAATTATTAAATAAACAGTTTTAAAACCTTAACACAGACTTTTTCGCACGTAGAACATCTCTATTTCGAAATCGAGTGGCCGAGAAAAAATAAACCAACACATAAAAGCAGAATATGTGTTTTATGCGACAATTTTACTTTTTTTAAATAGTTCACCCTCGTGCTTTCTCATGACCCATGAACAGGGTGGGGCGTGTCCTATCCACCTCAAAACCAACAGATGTCGTCTGGTATACGTCCCTAATCAGAATCAGTCGAAACCCGATCGATCCGACACGATTTAATTGAGTGATCGTGCTAACAAACAAATTTTTCAAATAGTCCACCATTGTGCTTTCTCATGACCCATGTCCATGGTAGAATGTGTTTTATCCACCTCAAAATCAATAGGTGTCGTCTGGGAGACGTCCCCGATCCGAATCAGTCAAAACCCGATCGATCCGACATGACTTAGTTGTTATCGTTAACAAAAAAAATTTCTCAAATAGTCCACCGTCGTGCTTTCTCATGATCCATGGACAGGGTGGGGTGTGTCCTATCCACCTCAAAATCAATAGGTGTCGTCTGGGAGACGTCCCCGATCAGAATCAGTCAAAACCAAATCGATCCGACACGATTTAGTTGAGTTATCGTTCTAACAAAAAAAATCTCAAATAGACCCAAGGGAGGGGGTGGTGTGTGCTATGCACCTCAAAATCAATAGGTGTCGTCTGGGAGACGCCCACGATCAGAATCAGTCAAAATACGATCGATCCGACAAGATTTAGTTGAGTTATCGTGCTAACAAGAATAAATACCGACAAAGACGACACACACACACACCTAAATTTTTTTAAAACCATTTTTTTTTTTGGTTTTTAAGCCGAAAAACGAAAAATTAACCCAAAACAAAATTTTGTTTTTTCACTTTTTCCTTACATGATTAGGTACATTAGTTTTCCGTTTATAGTGGAGTGCGGAAAAGTAAAATTGGACTTTTATCATGTAGTTAATAGTAAATGGTGGCGGAAACCATTTATGGTTGTTTCAATTAATGTAACCACAACCTCTAAGATAAGATACAAACAACGGTTTTTTATAATAATTAATTCTCGTGGATTACGTCGAAATTAAAAGAAACTCACTCCGACGTGTAGTTTTGTAAATATTTTAATGTAAACGATCAAAAATCTACAGGCATATTAGTCAGCCATAATGAATAAGAAATAACACATCTGAATCATGAAAGCGTGACAACGTCGCATAAAAAACGCGCCAATTTCTACTAATGCTTAACCTACAAAATGTTCATACCAAGAGCTAATTTAAAAAATTACACGATATTTCGATCTTGATGAATTTTCCTCACTGGCTGAACTTTTGACTTGATAAATTATTTCACATTTGTGGCATTTCACATGTCCTCAGCTAGTTTGTCCAAATCTACGATTCGACATTCAAGTATACACTACAATAAAGCGGCCCATAGACGATCAATATTAACGTCAATATATTGCACAATAATTGATATTATACAATAATATTGACCATCTGTTGATCACGCTGAAAGATTGCGCAATATATTGAGTCAATCAAGAAAAGTGTGATTTTTATTGTGCAAACTATAGTGAAACCGACAAGTCCAAAGAGTGGAACTGGATCTGGAACAGAGGCATAGATGATGTTTTTATTTTTTGGCGGGATCAGTAACACGTACTGCTACAATTATCGATATGACTGATTTTATCAGCTATCTGCACAGTGCATTTGCATGTATTTAATGTAGACTAAAGTGCGGTCTGTTTTTGAATTTGAGCGATTTTTTGAATTCGCGTTGTGTTTTTATCATTTTTAAACTCTTGCTTTTTTGATTTTAATGTGTCGATTGACCAACTGAGTGATCGTATAATTAGTGATTTTTCAACTTTGATAGTGACAATATTACATGAAACAATAATTCACATTATTTATAATTAATCCAGTTAATGATATTACTTGTAATTTGTTGGAAACACCAACATGTCGCTGGAAAAACGAAGATAAAAGAGACGTTTTACTGAAAGGAAGGCCTACGACTATTTTGTCAATATTCGCCAAAAAAAAAAAAAGAGATTAAGAAATTTTGTAAATCTTATAACGTAAATTTCGAGTCTGCTTGGTTCACAAATAATTATAAATGGTTATGTAGCAGCCCGATGTTACAAAAACTATATTGCTGGCCCTGTTTACTATTTGTAGATATTTTAAATATTACGAGGGCATTACATAAACATATCGATCCTGCCAAGCATTTAAAATGTGAAGTACTGTTAACAAATCTCGAAAAAAACCAGAACACTATAGCCGGCGCTTTAAAAGATAACGTTAGACTGTATAAACTGCCATTTAATAAAAACGTCCGTTTAAACAGAGTTTTATTAAAGACGGTTATTGGCGCAGTTTTGTATCTTAGCAAGCAATAATTAGGATTTCGCGTCCATGACGAAAGCACAGACTCCGTAAACAGTGGAAATTTCAAAGAACTCTTAGAATTGCTCTAATCAAGATGTCCTTTAGAAATCAGAAATCATTATGAAAAAATTAAAAATATTTTCGGTGGACATTCAAAAACCACTCAAAATGAAATCATCAGTTGTATTTTTGATTATATGAATGAATATATAAAAAAATACGTTAATGAAGCGTTGTTCTTTTCTATACAAGTTGATGATACTACTGATATCACACAAACCTCTCAATGTTCCCTAATAATAAGATTTGTTAATTCTGAAGGTTTAATAGCAGAATGTTTTTTGGTATTTCATGATGTAAATTCCAACAGAACATCAGAGGCTTGATATCAATTTGATTATAAAAATAAGTTAATAGCGCAATGTTATCATGGTTGGAGCATCATGCCTGGCGACTTAAATGGACTTAAAAAAAATCAGATAGAGCTCCGCAAGCTGTATTTGTACATTGTCTAGCACACCGTCTTAATCTTGTATTACAACAAAGTTTTATAAAAATATCTAAATGTAGAATTTTGTTTCCGTCTTAGTGAAATTCCGTCATTTTTCCATCATTCAGCAAAGCTATCCTATGCCCTTTCCTCAACATCCGCAAGACGTATACCGACTATTGCAGAAACTTGATGGTGTTCCAATTCCAAATTAGTTTATACAATAATTCAGAACTGGGATAAACTGAAAGAAGTGTTTGAATTTACTATAACTTCTGAAGAGTCAAACCAGAAATCGATACAGCTTGCTAGAGTATTTTTAAATGATATAATTTTGATTTTACGTTTTTGGTAGTAGTATTTAATGATATTTTTAGTGCTACAGATATTTTATATGACATCCTACAGAACAAAATCATTAGATATTAATGTCTGTGTATATCAAATAAAACAGACACGTGAAATATTGAAGAAAAGAGAAATGACGACTTTTTTAAGACGATTTTTAATAAAGCAAGTAGAATGACAGAATTAGAAATTACAAAACGACAATACGCTGGTCTTTCTAATGAAGCCATTAGTACAAGATATGAGTACTTTTATATGAAATAGTGGACCATATTTTAATGCAAATAGACGTCAGGTTTCAGGGCTGTGAAAAGTTACAATTTTTTTATCTCGCTGACACTGCAAAATTTGAACAACATAGCTCGTGTTTCCCTTCTAATGCTTTTGAAAATTTGGAATAATTTTATGGAAATATATTTACCAAACATCAACGACTTAAAAACGAACTTTGCCTGTTATATAGTGACGAAAGTTACGGAAATATACTGCTGCATGAACTGCTCAAAAAACCTAATGAATACATTTTACAGAAGCTTACAAACTGTTTTGTATAATTTTAATTATTCCATCAACAAGTGCGTTAGTGGAAAGAAGCTTTTCGTGTCTTAAACGTATAAAGGCTTATTCAAGAAATACCAGTTCCAAAGAAAGACTTTCTTCTTCAGCAACTATTTCTATCGAGAAAGAATTGTCGCTAGAACTAAAGAAAAATCAGCCATTTTATGAAGATATATAGATAACTACGCCTCACTAAAAGATCGAAGAATTGATTTGGTGTACAAAAATTAGATAACTATAAGCTCGGCTATAGGTAAGTCTTGAGAAAATCAATCTACTTTTTTCTAACTGTTTACACATTTACACCTATTTTCTAAATCGCGAGCCGCCACTGCCGTCCAATAGCAGTCAGCTCTTGACGGCGCGCGCATCTAAAATAGTGTAAATGATTGAAATAAAAAATATTCTTCAAATGAGAGAAACGAAGAGGGCGACCAACGCTTGCGTAACTTGGAAAACGTTATGCACCCGACGTTGCCATTTCTTTCAGAAGATCAACGAAGTATGAGAATGAAAGAAGTAATATTTTTATATTTGACAAACATGACATAATTTTACGTGCGCTATGTCGCAAATAGGCATTATGCAATGGAATTCTAACATTTCTTGTTTAATTTTGATTATAAATTGCAATACAATAACGCCTATCACCTTTTTAGGTCGTTGCACTCTTCGGACTCCTTGGCTTTGGTATAGTGAATATTGTTTCGTCTGTGGGAAATATTGCGCAATACTGGTTCAGTTCTGTCTTTAACAGTGTTGGAGTAAACATCGATTTATCTAAAGGGTGGTCCAACCATAATGCACGAAGTTAATTGTGAGTCACACCTTAACGTCAAGTTTTTTGCCCAACTTAATTTGACATTTCTTTGTTTCAGTGTTTGACAAATTCAACCATGGAGAGATACACAACTGAGCAGCGCGTTAAGATTGTTGAAGCCTTTTACGAAAATGGGCGTTCAAATCAAAATGCATTTCGTGCACTTCGTGACTTTTTTGGTCAGCATAATCGACCAAACGTGTCCACAATCGGGAGAATTGTGCGCAAATTTCAGCAAACCGGGTCTGTAGGAAATGTGAAAAACCTGTGCATGCTCGCCCAGTTCGTTCTGCGGAAAACATTGCTGTTGTTCGCGATAGTGTAGCAGAAGAGCCGTCAACCTCGACTCGTCGTGGTGTCCAACAATTGAACATCTCACGAAAATCACTGATGCGAATTTTGAATAAAGATTTGAATTTACACGCTTACAAGGTTCAATTGACTCAAGGGCTGAAGCCTACTGACCATTTCAAGCGTCGTCAATACGCCAAATGGTTGGTTGAACAGACAGAAGTGAATGGTGACTTTACAAAGAAAATCATCTTCAGCGACGAGGCACACTTTCACCTCAGTGGATTCGTTAACAAGCAGAATTGCCGCATTTGGGCAAATGAGAATCCACGAGTGATTGTTGAAAAGCCGATGCACCCACAAAGAGTCACTGTTTGGTGCGGTTTATGGGCTGGCGGCGTCATCGGGGCGCACTTCTTCGAAAATGAGGTCGGCCAAGCAGTTACCGTGAATGGTGTTCGCTATCGCGAGATGATAACGGACTTCTTGTGGCCAGAAATTGAGGATATGGACCTGGACGATATGTGGTTCCAACAGGATGGTGCCACTTGCCACACAGCTAACGAAACAATGGCACTTTTGCGCGAGAAATTCAATGGCCGTGTTATCTCACGTCGTGGCGATGTTAATTGGCCGCCACGATCATGTGATTTGACACCGTTGGACTTCTTTCTTTGGGGATATTTAAAAGAAAAAGTGTACGTCAATAAGCCAAGAACAATTCAAGAGCTAAAGGATGAGATAATTCGGCACATCAACGACATTGAACCTCCCTCAATTATGTCTTAGAGTCATTGAAAATATGGACCATTGGATAGAGGTATGCCACCGAAGCCGTGGCGAGCATCTGGCCGATATTTTGTTTCACACATAATTGTCATAGATCCTTCTATCATAATAAAAAATATTAAGATATTTCTCTGAAAACTTTTTGTTTTATTTACAATTAACATCGTGCGTTTTGGTTGGACCACCTTTTATAAATGGCGGCTACAAAGGGAAAAGTTGAAGAAATTTCTTTTCTGATGAAGAAGATTCTTTTTCTCCCAATTTCTTTCATGCACTACTGCAATGGCCACACAACTTGCTGTTTTCTTATTATTCCGCATGTTGACTGCCGAAGTGTCAAACCGTGAATTTATTGAGCAATATTGCTCAGCTAAATAATACTATTGTACAAAATGTTGTGTAATATATTGAGGTTAGTATTGACCGTCTAAGAGCCACTTAAAAACGATAACAACATACAGCTGTTGCCTGATTAAGTCAAAAGACATTTATTTTTATTGTTGATAAATAAATAATTATATCAATCCGATTAAAAGTAGTCTTAGGTAATATTTATCTTTCAGTAATTAATTTCCATGTTCATATCTTTAATTTCAGTCAAAAAAAAAAAATTCAGAATCTATTATGATTTACGAGGTACTATCCGAACAACCTTAAATAAACACAGTTGAAAGTATTTAAGAATTATTTGTATATGGAAAAAAAAACATATTAACCTTTTATTCAATGCTGTCCTTTGTAGAGGCAAATAGGCATATGGGTCCAATTTCCCTTTTTTCTTAACATCACCCTTGGCTTTTTTAGATCTGTATTCTGAGCCTGGCCCGCTGTATCCACTACGTACTGAAGATGTAGATGCACCAACCATTCTAATAAAAAACAAAATAAGTTAGATAAATTACCCCAACATTAATAATTCACATATTCAGAGAGATATCACAAATATTAGTTATTTTACTTAATAACTACATTAACTTAAATTTTCAAAATAATTTTATATAATCTACCTGTGAATACCAATCCCACCAGCTTTATACTTAGTGGGTGGCTGACTGGCAGAACTAAAACCACTCTTGATACTAGAACTACCTCTTTTTCGTTTATGATCCGTTAAAAGTAAAGTTTCTGCTATACTCTGACTCTCATCCTCGGCATCGGAATCATCAGAGTGAAGGCTAAGTTTAGTTTTCTTATTGCCACTATCGCTGTCAGAGGATTCATCATCTTTAATAATAAGTCTGCCATCTGATGATGTCTTAAATCCTCTGTCTTTGTCTTTTTTCTTTTTCTCCACCAGATAGTTTGGAACTTGGCCAGGTTTTGTAGCTGTAAGGAATGTGATTTAGATCGTAATACTTCATTTAGAGCCAAATAACTATAAGATAGATACCTGTAATTTTACTAGTGACAGATGGATCTGTGAAGTCGATAATAGTTTCGGGGTCTTCTTCGATCCATGTGCCGCCTTGTGCCTTATTTCTAATTTTTGGCAGATCAGTTTCCATGTCTTCAAATTCTGAATCAGAGTCTGCCAAAATTTCCTCCATACTAGTTATGAAAAAAAAAAAAAAAAAAAAAAAAAAATTGGTAATATGTACTAAATTTCATTAATTATATATTTCTAAAAAGGTGAGATTTTTTGATGGGAAAATACTTGTTTCTTCTTCATTACAGTAAAAGAATTGATAAAATAATAACTTCAATACAATCATATTGATTAATCTTTCAATAAACTATAATCAAAAACGTAAACAATGAACAGTAGCATATAAGTCGGAAATCGAGAAAGGAACTACAAAACCGCCAAGCGGTTATCAAAGTAGTTCCCGAATAGTAAGTCTATTACATAATCGCTATAGGAAACAACTACTCCTCGGGCTAAAGCCCCGCCAGGCATTGAATTATACCTAAAAGCGATCCTCGACCCCTTTCGTATATAGATGTACTACTTTAATAACCGCTTGGCGGTTTTGTAGTTCCTTTCTCGATTTCCGACTTATATGTTACTGACATAGATCGTATCGATATAGATTTATACCCCCCCCCCCCCTCAGATTTCATTCGGCATTTGTCCTGGATCGGCGTACCGTGTACGGCACTGATGAGAACTAATAAGTTCGAAACAGCTGTATGTCGTTCGGTTCCCATCCGGGACAGATGTCGAATCCTACCTGTGGGGGGTTTTATTTTTTGTAAACAATGAAGTTTAACCCTTTGAAGTCCGCAAGTCCGCGAGACGGACAGGCGGCGGTATTTGCTTCCCGTCCGCAAGTCCGTCCCACGGATAACAATCACCGCTACACCGCTTCATCGGGCGCTGCTTAGGAACCATTCGGTATCGGTACCGATAGTATCGGCACTTGCAAATACTCTAACTGATCGAGAAAAAGCAAGTTTATAATGAACACGATACAAAGGCAGAGCAGCCCTGCTCTCATGGGCAAAGGCTTGACAAGTTCCCAACTTGTCGAAACGTGAAAGAGTCGTTTTCGACTCAAGCGTGTTCTTATTGTATGTATAGCGTCGGTTGACAGACATGTATCACAGCGTGGTTTTTCCAAGCGTTTACTTATTTATTTGCATGGGACAATTTTTTTGAATGTTTATACTCGTTTGAAGTACTTTATTAGAGTTATGGCTAAAAAGGTGCTTAGTAATAGTGAAACTGAAAGGCTTGTAAACCCAAACGACGGTGATGAAGAGCGGGAGTTGGATGATGATGACGATGAAAGTAGTGACAGTGATGGGAACGACGTAATGGAAAACGACAGTGATCCGGATGACGCGTCCCTTCGACTTCCATTTCAATGTGGGAAAACGGGTTACCTCCGGCCTCCAAATCCACCGGTGACTGCAATTTTTTCAGCTATTTTTTACGGACAGTCTGCTGATATTATCGAGGAGACGAATAGATATGCCGCGGTAAAAATTAGTGCAGAAAAGTTGGCGTCGAAAAATTCTCAGTGGTATCAATGGATAGATGTGGGACTTGAGGGAACGAAAGCTTTTTTTGGTGTTCTCATAAATATGACCATAATTGAGAAACCTACACTCCAGGACTACTTTTTCGACGACTGGGCCCTATACCAGCCATTTTTCAAAAACGTTTTTACCAGGAGAAGATTTTGAACTCTCAAAGGAGTTTTGGAAGCAGTTGATTACTCGTACCACAAATACTATGCTCTCAAAATAAATATTGCAATCGATGAATCAGTTGTGGGCTTCAAAGGTCGCATCACTTTCAAACGCTACAATCCCCAGAAGCCCACTAAATGGGGGTTGAAAGTTCATGTCCTTGTCAATTCGAACAACGGATATGTGTGCGCCCTCGAACCATACTTGTTAAAAGTGCCATATTATAATTGATTCTTAGTATTATGTATTTTATAAATGAGTGATATCTTCTCAGGAAGTCTCTTTGTACCAAAATGTGAAGTAGACGCGTTCCTACTCGTTGCAATCAAGGTTTTGTTTATTTCGCTACACCTTCCCAAAAAATAAAGCTACAACTTGCACACGCATGCCATTCGATGCGCAGAAGAATGCAGCATAGCGTTACTGGTGTCAAAAGAGTGTTTCTCTATTTTTTAAAGTCAATACGAGCGTCAAAAGTAGAAAAAATGTTTTTGAAAAAGTTAATTTTTCATTTTTGTTAACTTCAACCTGCCAATTCTTTTAAATCAGCCACATTTTAGACAAAATAAAACCATCATCTGATTCGCCACTTTCTTATGAACACAATGGGTTTTGAATATCAGCCTCGGTCAATAAAGCAGGTCGATGCGAGAGTAGATCCAAGTCAATGGTCGCGAATACTCCCGAGAAATACTTTAAGCTAGCATCCTTTCTCGACCGTGACCACGCTCGTAGCTGCGGACTCCTAAGGCTTAATTAAGTATGAAAAAATTATAATATAAGAACATTATTTTTTATATTATTACATAACATGTCCTCCTTACGATGCTAGAGTTCTATAAAATGTTACTAGACTAATAGTATCTACACTCCCTGCTCAATTTATTAGACTCACCTCTCATAGCGCGGTTTTTTAATTTCTGGCATATTAAAATCAGTCATTGCACCTGATGGGTATGCGTATGTTACAACAAATAAATATTGATGGATGCATAACCAAAAGGTTTCGATTTGATAACATAATTCAGTTGGTATTGCAGAATTTTCATGCAACTGTCAGAAAGTGAGTTTTTATGCTCTGTATGTCTGTTCCAGCACAAGCTGGAACTTGTGTTGATTTTGGATGAAAATAATTGTTTTGCTTTAAACTTTTCCTATTTTCATTATAGTAATTCAAAGGTGAGTAATGATTTTACTATATATTGCCATTATTTATGGTTTTTATACTTTTTGTTACAAAAACTTCAGTCGACTAACCCCTAAATGGATTTTTTTTAGGTGGGTAAACGTCAAGATCTTTCTTCGGACGAAAAATCGTCTGTAATTGCACTTTTACGAAATACTGAATACAGTCAACGGGAAATTGCAAACAAATGTGGGAATCCCAATCATCAGTTCGACGGTTGAGTCAAAAATTGCAAGCGGACCTACGTGTTGGTTTGGCTCGGACAGGTCGCTGTGGCAGAAAATTGCTGATAACTCCTAGAGGGAAAAGATTCTTAAGAAATATGGCTGTGGTATGCAGAAGGGCAACCCACAGTGAAATAAGGAATAAGTTTCATGAGACAGGCTACAAGGTATCGGTGGCTACTGTACGAAGAAATTTGTACGATTTGGGTTTCAAATGTCGAAGACCAGTTAAAAAACCAAAACTAACACCAGCCATGGTGAAGAAGAGGCAGAATTGGGCTATTTTGCATAAAAGGCTTTCTGTCGATGACTGGCAAATGGTAGGTCATTAAAATTTATTTTGTTTTGTGGTTTTATTATTTTTGTTGCATGTCTCCAGGTCTGCTTTAGCGATGAAGCAATTTTTCAAATTATGGATGATAAAACCCAGTTTGTTCGAAGACGTCCAGGTGAAAAGTTTAATACAGATTGTGTAGTAAAGAGAGTGAAGCATCCTACATCTGTGATGATATGGTCTGTCATAAGTGGGAAGGGATTGGGAAGGCTTTATGTCGTAGAAGGAACCACGCGGCAAGATCAATATAAAAAGGTTCTCCAAACAAAATTGATCCCACAGATGAGGAAATGGTTTGGAAATGGTCGTAAGATATTTATGCAAGACGGGGCCCCTTGTTATACAGCCAAGAATATAAAAAAATTCTTAGCAGAACAGGGAATACCTTTATTACCATGGCCAGGGAACTCACCAGACGTGAACCCTATCGAGAATGTGTGGGAATGCTTAAAACGAGAATTAGCGAAGGAAAACATAACCAATAAGGTTCAATTAATCGAGAGAATAATTTATCATTGGAACCATAATGATCAATTAAAGGAAATTGCAAAAAACTGCATAAACAGCATGCCTTGAAGGGTGGACGCGCTAATAAAAGTCAAAGGCGGTTTGACAAAATATTAGTAGTATAAAAATATGTTCAGTAATTAGTATCAATATATTTTCTTGTATAATAAAGAATCAGAAATGTGAAACCATGCTTTATTCTCATGTACATATACTTAACAAAGCCAATATTATTTATACACCTCAAAAAACGACAATTTTGCAAGTGTGTCTAATAAAATGAGCAGGGACTGTACATACAATTAACAGTAGTTATAGAAAAAAGGACAAAGTACTTATTCCTGAATGTAATAGCCTCAATCTTAGGCGAATAATCATTAGAACAAAACTTACCTATTTGGTTTTGCTTTAACCGTAAAGCTTTCTTCACTGTCTCCGTCGTCCTTTTCAGCTTCCTTCTTTCTCTTCTTACGTGCGTTCAGTTTTCTTAAGTTTCTGAGGCGTTTGTACATTACGGTATCTGTGGTGGGAATATATGGCGTTATAGAATCACAGCCATATTTTCTCACGAGCCTATCTAAAATATCGCGTATTTTTAACCTAAAGTGCCTTTTACAATCACCGGTCATGTTAGTTATGGCTTTAATCTGAAACGAGAAAGGAGGGAGTGAATGAAAATGGAAATAAGATCATACCGTAAAATATTTACAATGGGCTCTAAGGATGCCGCAACCATCGGACTTGGAAGAGTTGTGCAGTAAACTTTTATGAAACTCAAACACGAAGCAACTATCTCTCGAGTTGAGGTTGCCATTAGATTACAAACATTTTCCAAAATTAATTTAATATTTTCTTGTCCTATTGCACCTACAAAACAATATTTTATAGGACACGATCATCAATTTTGATAAATTAGACTATCATTATTTTCTTATAGAAATTCAATATTATGAAAGTATGATGAAAGTGTTGAGAGAACAATATATAGGGTGGACCAACCATAATGCACGATGTTAATTGTGAGTCACACCTTAACGTCAAGTTTTTTGCCCAACTTAATTTGACATTTCTTTGTTTCAGTGTTTGACGAATTCAACCATGGAGAGGTACACAATTGAGCAGCGCGTTAAGATTGTTGAAGCCTTTTACGAAAATGGGCGTTCAAATCAAAATGCATTTCGTGCACTTCGTGACTTTTTTGGTCAGCATAATCGACCAAATGTGTCCACAATCGGAAGAATTGTGCGCAAATTTCAGCAAACCGGGTCTGTAGGAAATGTGAAAACACCTGTGTATGCTCGCCCAGTTCGTTCTGCGGAAAACATTGCTGTTGTTCGCGATAGTGTAGCAGAAGAGCCGTCAACCTCGACTCGTCGTCATGCCCAACAATTGAACATCTCACGAACATCACCGATGCGAATTTTGAATAAAGATTTGAATTTACACGCTTACAAGGTTCAATTGACTCAAGAGCTGAAGCCTACTGACCATTTCAAGCGTCGTCAATACGCCGAATGGTTGGTTGAACAGACAGAAGTGAATGGTGACTTTACAAAGAAAATCATCTTCAGCGACGAGGCACACTTTCACCTCAGTGGATTCGTTAACAAGCAGAATTGCCGCATTTGGGCAAATGAGAATCCACGAGTGATTGTTGAAAAGCCGATGCACCCACAAAGAGTCACTGTTTGGTGCGGTTTATGGGCTGGCGGCGTCATCGGGCAGTACTTCTTCGAAAATGAGGTCGGCCAAGCAGTTACCGTGGATGGTGTTCGCTATCGCGAGATAATAACGGACTTCTTGTGGCCAGAAATTGAGGATATGGACCTGGACGATATGTGGTTCCAACAGGATGGTGCCACTTGCCACACAGCCAACGAAACAATGGCACTTTTGCGTGAGAAATGCAATGGCCGTGTTATCTCACGTCGTGGCGATGTTAATTGGCCGCCACGATCATGTGATTTGACACCGTTGGACTTCTTTCTTTGGGGATATTTAAAAGAAAAAGTGTACGTCAATAAGCCAAGAACAATTCAAGAGCTAAAGGATGAGATAATTCGGCACATCAACGACATTGAACCTCCCTCAATTATGTCTTAGACTCATTGAAAATATGGACCATTGGATAGAAGTATGCCACCGAAGCCGTGGCGAGCATCTGGCCGATATTTTGTTTCACACATAATTGTCATAGATCCTTCTATCATAATACAAAATATTAAGATAATTCTCTGAAAACTTTTTGTTTTATTTACAATTAACATCGTGCGTTTTGGTTGGACTACCTTTTACTTACCAGAAAAATTATGTAGTATAGACGCTAGTGCCAAAATTGTACAGGCCATTAAATGGGGTGTTCCGGCCAATCCGGCTACCACCATTGTAACAAATTCTTGCATTCGGTTATGTTTCAAGAGTGTATTTCCCACTGTATTTATAACTTCGTAGGCAATGGCTCTACATTTTTCATTGATATCTTTACAACACAGCACAGTTTCTGGGATAACTGACCGAATTAGTACACTCTCATGATCCAGTTGTGGTTGAGCTTTAATTAAATAATTTAGGCATCTCAACCGAGCACTCTTACTAGACACTGCGGCCGTATTTAATGTTTTCATTAACAATTTCTGAACTTCTTTTCTATTAGTTTTTATGAACTGTTTACAGCCCTCAGAGTCGCTTCTACAGAGTTCTTCTAGTATTCTGTAGGCTTTTTTCTGTTCTTTATTGTTTTTAATTTCAGGTAAACATTTGACGCACTGTTGATAAAGGATATTTACATTTTCGCTACTCTGATAGGGAACTAAGGCACGAATTAAATCTAAAATACTCTCTTTGATGAACTGATCTTCCGGCTCATCAGAGGAACTATTTAAACGCTCAATTGCATGATTAAACAATTGCTGTGTCAATTCCGGTCGTGCTATTTGTAGATACAACTGAAACAATAATTAATCAGTTATAAAATTTCTACAATAGAGAATGTACTTATTTTGTTAAGTCTGACTTTTATATAGGTAAAATAAAAAATGACATTTGAGAAATAATGGATTTGCATTATACCCTAGTGTCGAAATAATGTGGAGTGATTCATATATAATATCAGACCACCATAACTATTCAACGGTTTGTCTATTTCTGTGTAATCACCTATTATGTGCATACAAATTTTATGTGCCGTTCTATAGAAACAATAGTTCAATGCGAACTACTCCCTCTCCTATTGAATTCCAAATCGCATAATAATCGGTTGTACCGCTTGGTGCGCTGTTGTAGCAAAGCGCCAATCATTTTAGGCGGTTTTAAATACATTTAAATTCGATTGGTCAGCAATTGGCGGCTTGGATCAATGTCGATCGATAGAATGACGCATGCGTCGTTTAGCCCAGATTTTAGTGCGCCAGTGGCGTTACATCGTGATTATGTGCGATTGATTCGGGATTCGGGAAATTGTTTATTTATTATATTCTGCGATAAAAGTGAGTGTTTAGTGTTTTTCTAACATGGAAGCAGCGGATGTAAGTTGTAGTGGTTCTACGACGAAGAATTCCAATCGAAAACAGCGACTTTTAACAAATGAAGATCTTCAAATGATTAAAAAAGTCTACGCAGGAATTCGGGAGCGAAAAAAAACGAAATTGTGTTATGGCGAAGAAGTTATTTGGAAAAGCTAAGAGATTTTCGGAATTCTGGTAGGAAGATTTATTATTTGGATGAAACTTGGGTAAACGAAGGTCATACGGTGACGAAAGTGTGGCAAGACTGCAATATTCTGAATAACCGAAAGGCATTTGTAGAAGGATTATCTCTGAGATTGAAGGCGCCATCTGGAAAAGGACGAAGATTAATAATAACGCATATAGGAAGCGACTCAGGTTTTTTGGAAAATGGTTTAAATGTATTTGAATCGCGATGAACAGGGGATTATCATGAAGATATGACTAGTGAAGTTTTTGAAAAATGGTTTTTATCTGTATTGTCTTCCATAAAACCCGGCGCAGTTGTCGTCATGGACAATGCACCATATCATAGTCGGCGAATTGAAAAGTTACCAATATCAGCATGAAGAAAAGGACAGATCCTGGAGTGGTTAAAATCTAAAAATCTGGATTGTGGCGATACCATGTTAAAAGTGCAGCTATTAAAAATTGCGCAGCGAGAAAAAAGCCGGTACATTAAATATGTAGTAGATAAAATGGCAAAAGCTCGTGATGTGACCATATTTCGTCTACCACCATATCATTGCGAATTGAACCCCATAGAGCTGATTTGGGCGCAAATAAAAACGGACGTAGCACGAAATAATAGAGGAACAACGCATGTGGGCTCTCGACACAAGAGCGGAACCGTTGACAGATCCAGTTATAATCAATCTAGGCGATAGCAGTTCCAGTGATTGTGATTTTGTTAGTGAACTGTGGAATGGTAATATTGCAAGTGGAAGTCGTGTTATCTGAAGTGAGTGATTCTTGTAATAATATTAATGCGACGCAACATAGTGATATTGCGATAGTGACAGTGATTGGTAATATAAAATAAAATATATGTGATAAGTGTGGCATATATGTATAGTGACTGTGTTGTTGATACAATAAAATAAAGATTATGTTAGTGGTGCGACATAAATATAATGATAGTTTTAAATAGTGAAAGCGGTAGGTCAATATATGGATTCAGAGGGGCTACTTGTGTGTAGCTTGCTACTCCTACGTCCCTTTATATGGCACATGTTGCCAAAATGTCTGTTTTATCAGGATATGCTCACAGGAGATGTTCTGACTGGGTAAGTATGAAATAAGTACATTACATAACTTACGATACTTACATCGTTTACTAACTAAAAAACTGTTACAAATCCACTTAAAACCCTTTGCAACTGTTTTGGTATTATTTTGTTATTTTTTTTTATATTCTGCCCCCTCCAAATTAATACGCCTATGGAATTTCGTTCCCCACACACTTCTTGGCCCCTGAGCCATCCATATGTCATCGATGAGTCACTTCATATTATTTCGACACTGAGGTATAAGTTGTATTAGTCTTCAGAAGCTCAACGTTCAGACCCAAAAAATAAGTTTATACTCATCAAAGTAAATAAATGAATACAATTTTTATTTTAGGCTTTAAACTAGTGAATGTTTTAAATTAATATGTCTGTTAACCAGTGGCGGCTGGTGCAGGGAGGGCAATGGGGCAGTGCCCCCCCAACTAATTCCTCAAGTTTTTAAAGTTCTATATTTTATTAATAATTTAATTCAGGTTCTGCGTAAATTTTATCATTATGTCAATTGAAGTTCTATTTTTTTTTTATAATTATTTTAATTGAAATTTTATTTTAATCGGTCGCTTTGCTGGAACCGCGCAATTTGTGAATGAGGGTGTACTACTGGTTACAGCGAGACCTATGAAGTAGTCCAGCGCCACCGGGATGGTGGAAGGTGAGAAGCGTACCGCATACTGTTAAAGTCCGTCGAATTACGTCATCATTTGGGTGAAAACCAAGGCGCCCCAAGCCAAGCGGCTCTCAGAGTGTGTGTCGTGCCGCCCGGGCCCGGTTGTGTGTCGCGCTAGATAAATTCTTAAACCTACTACATAGTTTCAATTATCGCTGTTTACGAGTTTACGGTACTATTTGTTCATGATGAATAATTCAGCAGACAATATTTTGAAATTAATGGATAACAATGAGTTCACGTACGAGATAAAGGTTCAAATGAAAAATTTGAGATGTCCTCGGCCGAATGTGACAATTTTCCAGAAAATATCAGGAGCCAAAAGTTATACGAGAAAATTTAATAAAAGTATGTACGATTTAGCAGATTGGTTATGTGGATGCAGTGTTCGAAATGCATTTTTTTGTTTCGTTTGTTTAATTCGAAATTCTCTACAAAGCGATCCTTCTTGAACCACTAAGGGAATTTGTGACTTGAAACACCTCAGTGAAAAAATTAAAAGGCATAAAATTAGTGAAAAACATTTAAATTCGATTTTAGGAAAAATGAATATCACGTGTCAATTAAATAGTGCATATCGATTAAATATTATCCAACAAAATGAATAGGTAGCTAAGAATCGATATATTCTCAGCAAGTTAATTGATTGTATTAAATTTTGTGGAATGTTTGAAATGACACTACGGGGTCGCGATGAGAAAGAAAGTAGTGCAAAACCCCGGAATTTTTTCGTGGAGTGGTAGTGGTAATTGGCTTGTGGAAATCGACGATACTCTGAAGGAGCATATCAAAAAATCTAATAATAGGGTGTTTATGGGTTTGTCAAAGACTATACAAAATTAATTATTGGATTGTATGGACGATGTTTGCCGTAATGTAATACTGGATGAAATCAACAAAACGCACTATTTAGCCATTCAAGAAGACGAAACTACAAATGCAGCTACAATTTTCCAGTTAGTTTTTATAGTTCGCTATGAGTTAAATAAATGGAAAAATATATGAACGTTTTATGGCTTTTCTTGAAACATAGAATCACATTGCTGATGGCATAAGCAACATTATTTTGAAGGAACTTGAAAAAACTAATATAAACCATACTCCCTAAAAATTGATTTCCCAAAGCTACGATGGTGCATCTACAATGAGGGGTAGAAACAACGGGGTCCAGGCAAAAATTAAAAAAATATATAATAATGCTAATTACATTCACCGCTACGCACACCAGTTGAACCAATTGAACGCGCTGCCTTACAAAATAAACAAGTTCGAGTTTTTTTTTTTCAAACCTAGATGGCTTTCCTGCCTTTTTTTTCAAGATCTCCAAAGCGTGCTGATGTTCTGGATGAAGTAGTGAAAAAACGACTTCCGCGATCTGCGCCAACCAGGAGGAATTTTAAATCACGATGTGTAGTGACTGTTTCTAAATATAAAATGGATCTTATTCGATGCCTGGAACAAATTTTAGATGACGATACTAGTGACTCATCAACCGTAAGAAAAGCTAGCGGTTTAAAAAATACTTTAAAGGATTATAATTTTAATTATTCGTTACACTTTTTTAATAAAATTATGCCGAATTGCGATATTCTTTTTAATCAACTAGACCAACGAGATATTAACAGTCTTAAAATTCAGTCCTAAGTGACATTCAGAACATCAATTCAGCATGTGAGAAATACAATTGGTTACTATTATGATGAAGACCACAAGGGACCTTCCCACCGTAAAAGGCAGCGTTTTGAAGACAAACATGCAATGGTTGCCAAAGAAGTGTGTGATGTTATTATTTCTAATATTGATGACCATATTATGTTGAGTGATTACTTCTCTATAGCTCATCTTTTTCAACCTCGGTTGTGTTCCACGTTTCAAGTAAATTTTCCTAAAACCGAATTTTAGAAAGCTATTAACATTTACGATTTGGATCCAATTGCATTTAAACATGAACTAATAGTGCTTTATAATAGACCAGATTTAGTAACTGCTGCGAGTGCCTTAACATTAATACAATGTTTTTATGAAAATTACTTAACATTTTCGTTTGTGGAGACCATAAAATTATTAAAAATTTTATGTACAATGTCAATGACAACAGCCGAGAGTGAGCGATGCTTTTCTACTTTAAAAATAATAAAAACATTCTCAAGAAATACCATGAATGAAAGTAGACTATGTGCATTAGCACATGTGTTCAATTGAAAAAGAACTAATAACGTCAACCACAGATTTCAATGAACTTGTTATCGACCATTTCGCCCAACGCAAAGAAAGGCATATGGATTTTGTTTTCAAGAAAATTAATTAAAGCTAAATAGGTATATACTTAATTTAATAATTTTATTCTGATATTAAAAACCTGGCTTGAAACTCTGCGATATACCTACTTAAAAATGTAACCATGTATGTGCCTAAAATATACATACATAAATTAATATTTATTCATTGCCCCTTCAGTTGTAAAACTCACGAGCCGCCACTGCTGTCAACTGAAGCAAGTAGGTATGTCAAAAGATGGTGTACTATTTAGTTTTATAAATTTAAAATTGTAATTATAAGTTAACGAAGAATCACGATTTGGTCGTTTCCCTCTGCATTTAATAATTGCGCCAGCTTACATGAATGGATGGCTATAATAAAATAATAAGGCACCTGAAATCTTCTACGATTCAACAATTCATCTCATTTTATCTGACAGCGAGATGGATGACAAGAAATGGAAAAAAACACATAGTAGAAAATTTTACATTCATTGGGGAAAAAAAGTTTAACAATACATAGATAAGATTAAGAATAAAAAATAACCTATAAGTGCATTCCACAAAAACACACTTTAGGTCATCATCATTAAAATCAGCTCGCACTGACAACTTATACCAATGTTGATCATTAATAACTAAAGCTGGCACTGAGCGCCATCCGCCAGCGGTGTACCATCGAGGTCCTCACCGCGCCACGAGTTATGTATGAGTGTGGATGACTGACAGATGACCTCATTTCGTTATGCGAGCGCCAGCCGCTAACAAGAGGCCACTCGCTGATAAAGTGCGAGAAATTATTGATGGAGCCAAAATTATATGACGTGTGTAAAATTGACTTAATGTGTTGGAGCACATGAAATTGTAGGCGGAATGTATCGAGTGTACAACACAGCGATAAAAAAATATGGACTTATTATTAATATTAATTTCCTGCAATGTGCCCCTTGGTATATTAGACTGTCACGGAAGCCTTACCATCATGGAGGTCATGGGCTCATAGCAATTCCCTGCCACGAGTTTTGGGTGTTCTGTGAGTAGCCAACGAAGCCGACGGCGATCATTCATTCATTCAAGATCAGGTGTTTGAGTTGCTTCACAACTCCGGGTCATTTTTATATATTCGTTGCCATTACCATTGTCCATTGCATTCATTAGTTTAGTTTTTGATTTTGTTAAATAGTAGTGTAGTGTTAGTGCTGTCAATAGTAGATATTAGTTGTGTGTAATTGTATTTTGTTGTGTGTGTGTTTTCTTTTTGTAATAAATTAGTTAGATTCAGTGTGTGTTTTATATGGCTGGCTAGAAGGTGAGTTACACTCTTTTTTCTCATATATTCTCATTGTATTTGTACCGGGCACGACTGCCGTCGTCCCGGCTATTTGAAGGTAATCAAATTAAGTGCAAAGTAAAAATAAAAGAGCCATGCAGGCCGATCTAAGAACCATATCGCCGTTCCCATTCACACCGCCGGCCGCCCCGCCGAAATGGGGCATATTTCACGGAGGCAAACTGCCCCATACTTCCACATTTTGATCCTACTAACTAAACACTAACGGACGGGCTGCTCGCTGGAACTTCAAAAATTTCCAATGTACACAGTGAGCCAAACAAGTTCCGATGAAACATGTTTTACTGATATCGACGGCCCGCCAGCACACAACGATGGTATGCAAGCACTCTCCCCATGCATACTAGGAGACGTACACGACACTACCCCCCGGGATTATGTTTCCACCCCTAACAACAACCTGGGACAACCCTTGGTGTTGGAGACACCCCGAATCAACCTGGTTCCGATTTCTCCACTCTATGTAACCATTGATGAGACAATGGGAAGATCCGTCGCCACTGCCGTGCGCATGCGCACTCGCCGGCACCCCGCCAGAACGGCGGAACGGTGCCAATGCATACCGTAGAGAGAGAAAAGGATCTAGATGGATTACAGGACAAGCATTTCGAAAGTTTTGGAACAAATATGTTCCCGGTGTCCAGTTACTAAGTCGCATGGCTTTAAGACAGTATGTGCCTGTGTTACGCGAGGACGTCATAATGAAAATTAAATGTGTGTTAAAAAATAAACAGTTGTGGTAATTAGTTGACGAGATGACAGACGTTAAAAAACATTCTGTGGTACATGTGGTAGTACGGGTGCTGGACTCTCTTAAACTGACAGTTCCACTGTTACTAGCTGGCAAAAGACTAACAGAGTGTACTAGCGAAGTAATTACGCGGATGGTGCTCGAGACGTTGGACACATTTGAAATCATAAAACCTCAAGTGTTGATGTTTGTAATGGATGGTGCTGCGTCAATGCTTTCGGTAGGCTGTTCTCTTTAAAAACATGGCTGCCAGTTTTTACACGTTACGTGTAAAGTTGATGCTCTACATCTTGTGGCAGAAACCATTCGAAAATGTTTTCCAGAAGTCGATGCCTTAATAGCGAATACGAAAAAAACTATTTTTGAAATCCCCGAAACGCCTTAAGAGTATTTCACAGGACGTGTCGCGGTATTCCTGAACCTCCACAGCCGGTTCTCACACGTTGGGGTATGTGGTTGATGGCAGCTTTGTATTATCCTGAGTATTCCCAGACAATAAAAACTGTAATACTGCAATTTAATCCTGAGGACGCTGCGGCTATCAAAGAAAGCCAGACAAAATTTAACGATAATTCCGTTGAAACTAATTCACAAATTATTCGTGACAATTATAAAGAATTACACGACGCAATAGAAAAATTACAAAACAGTGCATTGTCTTTAGCGGAGTCATTGCCAATAGTGAACGAAATCAGTTCTATGTTACATGGTATAAGTGACGTAAAACATGAAGGTGTTAGACAAAAGTTCGAAAGTGTATTACAAAAAGACACCGGATTTACCACGATAAAAGAAATTTGTGTTGGTGGATCGACAAATCCGTTAAGTACGTGCAGAGGGCATTTTAATTATGCCTGTGTTACGTCAGTAGATGTTGAACGATCATTCTCTACATATAAACATATTTTTTCGCCAAAGCGAACTTGCCTCCTACAACAACCATAGAAACATACCTGATGCTGAAAAGCTTTTACGGATCTGGCGCAGTTTGTAATAGGAACACCAATCCATCTACGAGTACTTCATAAATCTGGTTAAGAGGGTAAGTGTGCAACAGCTCATTGCTTTTATTAGTATTGACTTTGTTATGTTTATTATATGTATTATAAGGCGTACGCCCATGCCGGGTGGCACGCTATGCCAGATTTATCAATAACTAAAAATCTGTCTATCAAATTCTTTTGATCTTTCCACTCATCCCATGAATTCTAATATAACAATTTCCTTAGATGATGTTATTACAGAATCAACATTTTTATATAAAGGGTGGTCCAACCATAATGCACGATGTTAATTGTGAGTCACACCTTAACGTTAAGTTTTTTGCCCAACTTAATTTGACATTTCTTTGTTTCAGTGTTTGACAAATTCAACCATGGAGAGGTACACAATTGAGCAGCGCGTTAAGATTGTTGGAGCCTTTTACGAAAATGGGCGTTCAAATCAAAATGCATTTCGTGCACTTCGTGACTTTTTTGGTCAGCATAATCGACCAAATGTGTCCACAACGGGAGAATTGTGCGCAAATTTCAGCAAACCGGGTCTGTAGGAAATGTGAAAACATCTGTGCATGCTCGCCCAGTTCGTTCTGCGGAAAACATTGCTGTTGTTCGCGATAGTGTAGCAGAAGAGCAGTCAACCTCGATCCGTCGTCGTGCCCAACAATTGAACATCTCACGAACATCACTTGTGCGAATTTTGAATAAAGATTTGAATTTACATGCTTACAAGGTTCGATTGACTCAAGAGCTAAAGCCTACTGACCATTTCAAGCGTCGTCAATACGCCGAATGGTTGGTTGAACAGACAGAAGTGAATGGTGACTTTACAAAGAAAATCATCTTCAGCGACGAGGCACACTTTCACCTCAGTGGATTCGTTAACAAGCAGAATTGCCGCATTTGGGCAAATGAGAATCCACGAGTGATTGTTGAAAAGCCGATGCATTCACAAAGAGTGACTGTTTGGTGCGGTTTATGGGCTGGCGGCGTCATCGGGCCGTACTTCTTCGAAAATGAGGTCGGCCAAGCAGTTACCGTGAATGGTGTTCGCTATCGTGAAATAATAACGGACTTCTTGTGGCCAGAAATTGAGGATATTGACCTGGACGATATGTGGTTCCAACAGGATGGTGCCACTTGCCACACAGCCAACGAAACAATAGCACTTTTGCGCGAGAAATTCAATGGCCGTGTTATCTCACGTCGTGGCGATGTTAATTGGCCGCCACGGTCATGTGATTTGACACCGTTGGACTTCCTTCTTTGGGGACATTTAAAAGAAAAAGTGTACGTCAATAAGCCAAGAACAATTCAAGAGCTAAAGGATGAGATAATTTGGCACATTAACGACATTGAACCTCAATTATGTCTCAGAGTCATTGAAAATATGGACCATCGGATAGAGGTATGCCACCGAAGCCGTGGCGAGCATTTGGCCGATATTTTGTTTCACACATAATTGTCATAGATCCTTCTATCATAATAAAAAATATTAAGATAATTCTCTGAAAACTTTTTGTTTTATTTACAATTAACATCGTGCGTTTTGGTTGGACCACCTTTTACATATGTAAAATGGTACAATCAATATGGGATTACAATTGTCCATTTGTTTCATTGGTGCTATTGGATATTTCATCACAAGATGTATGGGTTTACTAATACATATTTTATGAATTTTATAGAATTGTTATTAAAAAAAAATAGATAATTTTAATTATTTTAATGAAGTACTCACCTTAATAGTATCTAAAGCTGCAAGTCTTTGACCTTCTTCGTCAGTACCGATTGGTTTAGTGGTATATACATTAAATAATATCGGTAGATAATTTTTGTCAAACCTAGTCAATTCTTGCAGATCGTCATTGGCTTCACTGTTTTTTGCATATGAAATAAGTTTTCTTAACGATGCCATCACTGCTAGTCTTAATTCGGGTTTATCTGATATCGCCATACCTAATACTTTGGCGACGGACTGCAAATTATTCTTTGTCAATTTTTTTATTAAAATAGAATAGCATAACATAACTACATAATTTAATACAAACTCAGTTGATCAAAGTATTACTTGAGATGGATAAGGCACTGTACAGAGCTGAGATGTGGTACTCGGCACCAAAACATCGCAAATACAGAAAAGAGAGGCTTCGCGATCAGATGCGCCTGCGCATACAAGACGGTATCTACCGAGGCGGCCTTAGTAATAGCGACGCAGATGCCGATAGACCTACTGCATGGGGGCTGGCTCTGCCTATATGTTACGTAGTGAGAGCTTGCAATTACGCGTACAACGGCCGCCAGGGGTGCTAGTGCTCTTACAGTGTCGTTTCCCCCTTTCTCTTACGTCCCTCACCTACAGTAACAGTAAACATAACCTCGCGTACATGTAAACAAACGCGTAATCACGAGTTGTAATGAATCTGCAGTATATAAAAAGTGTAATAGTGTAAAATGGAGGATCCGCCGAAAGTAAAAAAGAAAATGCGTCATGTGATACGACGTTGCATAGTGCCCGCATGCAATTACGAAAAGAACAAACTTGCTCGATTGTGCAAATATTAATTCTAACTTCACTTAAAGGAACCATGAAGCTTTCTGTTTATAATCATTTCACAATACACTGGAACACATAATTTACTCTTAAAATACCTACCATGTTAAATCGTTATCCACAATCGTACACAAGTGTGTTCAAAATTTGCGATATTGTGGCGTGTTCTGTTTTCGATAAAGTGCAGTGAAACAGATAGCTTCATTGTCCATTTAACGATACTTTGATTACTCCCAATTTACAATATTATAATTTGTAGTATATAACTATATACTACAAACTTAACATTATTTGCCTATGTGAATTAATATTTTGAAATGATTTCTCTTATTTGTAACAGAAATGTTCATAGAATAAGTTTCAGCACTTTTCAGACAGATTATATATGTAAAATTATTGCAGGAACACACAAAAACATATTTTTTATAATTGCAAATTAACGTAATTCAATTATGTTCAAATTTACCGGCAATTTCGCACTACCAGACAACTAGCGCCCCTTGTACAATAATATTTACACGTAAACTACCGCAGTGCCAGGGGGCTGACCTACTGGCCGAAGAGAGATACGAGATATTTAGATGGGGGAAAGAAAAGGCGAAGGTTAGAGAAGAGACAATGAATGAATGGAGCAGAAGATGGGGAGATGGTATAGCAGAAGCGAGGGAGAGATGGGTTATTATCTCTCTCTCAGCTGTTGACCGGACACGGACGTTTCGGGACATATACCAAGATGATCGGGAAAACGATAGACGATAGGTGCCACCACTGTGGCGAGATGAACGATCCTAGGCATACTTTCGCATGCATAAGATGGAGGTGCGAAAAACAGAGGCTGGATAGTGAACGCGGTGAGTTAGTTGAGGAAGAGAATCTCCAGGAAATAATGTTAAGCGGAAAGAAAGCATCGAAAGCAGTTAAGAGATTCGCGTGACAAATTTTTAGAAAGAAAGAGGAGGAAGAAAGAGGGATACAAAGGGATGAAGGCGGGTAATCATGGCAGGAGCAGTACAGGGAGTAGATACAATAAAAATCAAAGTAGAAGCAGAGTGGAAATCGAACAGTAGAGTAGAATATCTTAAAAACATGAGAGAACATAGAAATAATGCCGAAATGTGAGTACCTAGGTAAAGGGGCTGGAGTTTTTTTTAGTCGGTAGGCGTGAAGCAGCAGATCCGCATCACGTATCAGACACTACCTGGACTTCCAAGTGTCTTTTGAAGATTTTCCCCTCGCTTAAAAAAATAAAAAAGTATTACTTACTTTAAAATTATCCTTAATGTCAGTAGGGTGAGCACAGAAGCATGGCAGTAAATTCCATAGCTGTAAATACAGTAACTCTGAACTATGAGACCCAATACCATCGTTTACTTCTGCGAGTTGGGTGGACCTTCTGTGACAGTATAACGCCAACGGTAATATACCTTTTACAAAGTAGTCTAAAGTCGAACATTTTATATTTTCTTTAAGTACTGGCAAGAGCCACGACCGATCTATGTTTAGATCACCATTATCTTTCTGTAATATAAAATAAAGTATGCATTAAATATAAATCTCATTTAAAGACTAAGAAATGTAATTAAAATTTCTTATATATGTAAGGAAAATATCCTTAATCTAATTGAATATAGTGCTTGGGTTGAGTCGGTAATTCAGACCTCCTATTGTACTAGAGACAACCAGGCGACAGTTGGTATACACGTGACGTTAGAATGACATTAGAAGTCAGTATTAGACAATAACCAAGAATTATAAAACTGATTTGTAAAAGTAATCAAGAAACAACAACGTGAATAATAACATTGAATGTTGTTTCTTTGTTATTTCAGGTATGATTTGTAATTAGGATAAGTAGAATATAAGTATTTTATTGTATTTTGTATAAAATAATAAAACAACTTTGTTATTTCAGAGAAACAATTCTACTTATTATTCATAAGTAAATAATAAATTAAACCACACATTATAAAACAACATTCTCGTTGATTTTCACGATGGACAAACTTCGCTTCGACTTTGTGGTCCGCAGCAAGGCAGATGGAAAAACTAATGTAATATGTCTAACCTCAATTGGCACACCAGATGGCCGTACATATGCAATCCCAGAAGATTATCTAGCAGTAGGTTGCCACAAAACACTTATGAGCACAACATCATATGTCAAAGTAGCAAAAACACTTACAAAAAGACATCAAGAAAGAAAGGTATGGATTAATTTAACCCAAGAGTTATCTTTAATTTACTTAGACGAAGGAGAAAATTTACAATTCGGTGATGTCTATTTAGAAGAAGTAACTAATGAACCACAAATTGCTAATGTCTCAGAACAACCACTTATAAAAATGCTAGAAAAAATACTTGCAAAAAGCCAAGAACAATCTGAAATAAAAAATGTAGGCAAAATAGCAAAAGAATTTACAATTGAGAAATTTAATGCAAAAAAATTCAAATGCAGATCAATGGATCACTGGCTTCGAAAAGGAATGTGAACGATTCAATATCTCTGAAGATGAGAAAAAAAATTGACATTCTAAAATCATTCATGAATAAAGGTGCCACAGATTGGTATGGTTGTACACTATTGAAACTCACTATTGAAGCAGAGTGGAAAGAGTGGAAAGAATGGAAAAAAACTTTTTGCGAAACATTTGCTAATAGAGGTTGGTCTCCAATAAGATATGCACTGTCATTTAAATGTCAAACAGGCTCTTTACTAGATTATGCAATAAAAAAAGAAAAACTTTTACTAGAAGGTAAGAAAATCTGTTGATAATGGAACATTAATTGATCTAATTGTAACTGGCTTGCCAAATATTGTAGTTGATAGAATTAATAGAAAAAAATGAACAAAGACCGACGACTTGTATAAGGAGATAGGTAAATTGGAACATTTAGTTTATAAAAAAAATTTGGAAACAAAAAAGAATGAAAACTATATTAGCAAAGGAAAAACTGAAAAGACACCATGCGAAATTTGTAAAAATAAGGACAAAAATTCATTTGGTCTGAGGAATGTCAAAAAGCCTTTGAATATATGAAAAATTTCCTCTGTATTTAGCTATTTTTGACCCAGACCTACCAATACATATATATACAGACAAGTTTACAGGGCATAGGAGCCGTATTAAAACAACCACAACTAAATAATAATTCAAAAATTGAGAAACCGGTGGCATATTTTTCAAAAAAACTAAATGGATCACAAAAAAGAAAAAAAGCTATTTACTTAGAATGCCTAGCAATAAAAGAATCAGTAAAGTATTGGTAACACTGGCTTATAGGCAGACCATTTAAAGTATTCTCAGATCATAAACCATTAGAAAAGATGAATATCAAAGCTAGAACAGACGAAGAATTAGGTGGCCTCACCTACTATTTATCACAGTATGATTTTGAAATAATATACCGTCCAGGTAAAGATAACTTAGAAGCAGACTGCTTAAGCAGAAATCCAGTATTAGAGTCTCAAGAAGATGGAGATGATAAATTAAAAATTGTAAATTTAATACAAATAGAAGATATTGTAGATCAAAAAAAGAACAAAGATATAAAAAGTAGCAAAGATAGATATTAATTTTTAAAGATAATTTGTATTATCGAAAAGTAAGAAAGAAAGAAAATATCGTATCATCAGAAGAATTTTGTAAGAAGCTAATAGAAAACACACACAAGAAATTTTGCCACATAGGAATAAAACAAATGCAAAACAAAATACTGCCATATTACGCAGCAGAAAATATATCAGAAAACATAAAGAAAACTTGCAGAAATTGTGAAGTACGTATAAAAAATAAATCAAGGGGACAAGACAAAATTGGTCTAATGTCACATCTCGGTCCTGCTCGAAGACCGTTTGAAGTGGTTTCCATAGATACGATCGGTGGATTCGGTGGTTCACGATCCACTAAAAAATACTTACATCTACTAGTAGATCACTTTACACGATTTGCTTACATAGTGACATCGAAAACACAAAATGCAAGTGATTTCATCAAACTAACAGGAAATGTACTTAAAAATTATAATATCGAACTTTTAACAGATCAATATCCAGGCATAAACTCCAAAAAGATGTAAGGAAAGTATCCTTAATCTAATTGAATATAGCGCTTGGGTTGAGTCGGTAATTCAGACCTCCTATTATACTAGAGACAACCAGGCGACAGTTGGCTTATTATTCATAAGTAAATAATAAATTAAACCACACATTATATATATTTGCTCGTAATATTAATTGCTAAGAATATTTTTTTCAACAAGATCACCACAAGAGAAATCACTCAGTCACAAATACTAATTAAATATTCGTTGTTTTGTATTTTGTTCGATAAACTTGATAAACTCCGCTTTCACATTTCATTCTATCCCCAGTTTTCGACATAATTTTGAGAAAGAAATGAAAAAATACTGATAGAGAACATAGGAGTTACGTTATATTAAAGAAATACTGCAATATTAAAGGAGTAATATCATATCCGAATAAATTATAAATAGAAATTCAAAAACTTACAGAGTAGAAAAGCAGTAACAAGAGACAACTTGTGTACTACTAATGACAAAAGATGACGCAAACCTGGCGCTTATGCAAATGCAAATAAAAATAATTAAAAAAAATAAAAATCATATTTTTTAAATACTAACAGGCATCAACAACCTTGTATTGTATTTACTGAGAAAAAATAATTCAAATTCTGGTCTACATAAAACACATAAACTTTTTGTATAATGAAATCTTCGGCTTAAACAAAGTATGTAAGTATTAAGTATTAATTTATCCACATAAAATATTTTTCCAAAAGTTTTTTTAATTCTTTTTTGTATATTATGAATTTGTATATTATAGTATGAAGGCTTGAGAATATATTCTAAAACTTTCAAGTCGATATCTTTAAAATTTACAGAGATATAAAGCTTTCAGTCACGGGGTAGAGGGCGGCTAATGCTGCTACCTACGCCCCTCAATGAGCGCCTTCGTCGGGTGCGGAACAATTAGGGGCGTAGCGTACATGGATGCGAGTGATACGTCGCATCCCTTAAAAAATTGACAAATCAGTGTTATTTAAAAGTGTTCAATCGATGTATTCAATTATTAAAATTTTTTAATTATTTTAAACCGACCGCAAATACATTAATTACTTTACACGCTACTATCAACTTTTTTATTTCAAATCGGCCGTGAAGGCGCCCGAAATTATTGCCGTGTTACTTGCTGCAGTACTAAAATGCGATGGTCCACGTTACATCCAAGCTACGCGTTAGATGGGCGAAAAGGTCAGTGATCTTACGCAGTCAACAGTGGAACCTCGAGTGGGCGTTGTCGTTATTTCCGGACTCAGTTATGCGATTATGTGAACGCATCTTGGCGACTGTCGTCTTAACATAAGGAAGATTTGGAAGCGCTGTTTCAGGTAATTGTGGGAAATGAAAATGAGAAATGGGATCGAGAAACCGTTATTTGTGCTAGAGGTCTTTTAACTTTATTACGCGACTGTGATTTTAATATCTTTTTAGCAGTGCTTTCTGCAATATTCCCACATTCCGACAGTCTGTTTAAAATTCTACAGACAAAAATATCAGATATTAGTTACCGCAATAAAAAGATCGCCGATTTCAAATCACATATTCAAGAAATGAGAAACGTGTTTAGTGAAATTTGGGACCGTATGGACAGATTTGTGTTAGAAAATCAACCACCAAGTAAAAGAATGCGTTTGGATTTAATTCCCGAAGATAAGAAAATCACCTACGCACGATTGTTTTATTAAATTTTGGACGTTATTACTTCGAACATTAGTGAACGGTTTAGTGAAATTTCTAAACTGAAATTCTTAAATCTAGATTCCACATAATTTATTTCATTCGTGAAACGTTTTCCTGACGAACTTTTTTCCTTCTTCAGTAGATACATATGGAACATTCTTTGAAGCAAATCGTTTAAAAAGTGGAACTTTCAGTGATTTATAGTGATCCCGATATGAAAAAGAGCACTGTGTCTGAACTTCAGCAATATATTATGTCCCTTCAATTATCTTCTGTTTTCCCGAAGTCATCAAAATTGTGTCGTTCAATTTTGACTATTCCTGTCACAAGCAGTTCCGCGGAAAGATCATTTTCATGTTTAAAGAGAATAAAGACTAATCTGCGCGAAATTCTCAAAAGCAAGAAAGACTGTCAGCTTTAGCATTAATAAATATTGAAAGTGCCTTGTTAGAAGATGAGATCGTCTCCAACATTTGAAGAAACAGTGATAGACGTTTTCGCTGGACAAACAAAAACCGAAGAATTGATCTTCATTTTAAAAATTAGGATATATACCTCGGCATAATCATTTTAGGTTAGTGTCTTTTTTATTTTTACCATTTTCATATGGCCTACCATACATCTGAATATACCTCTTCCCCTTGTAACATTTTTATCGCATCCCTAGATTCCTTTCTCACGCTACGCCCCTGGGAACAATGATCGACTTAACTAATCAGCGACAAACTTGAGGAATTATTGTTGCATGAATTCTTTTTCCTACTATATTGTAATAATGTATACGCGCAAAATTTCTCGCACTAAGAAAGATGAAACAAATACGAGAATTCATCATCCTAAAAAAAAAGGCAACATCCTTTGAATCCGAAACGATGACTGTCATATCTTGAGTACCGATCAACAGATTCATTTGAAATTTGGCACAGTCACGCTTTAAACCGTTGTTAACAGACTGACGATCGCATTTTTCGAAAATAACCAAAATTGTTTAAACAAATTGCGATAATAATAGCCGAGTTTTTCTACTGAAATTTCGTACTTTTACAGTTCCATGTAGTTTTTTTTATTATTAACAATTCTCGGAAACAGCAATCGTCAATGTTTTGTATGCACTTAACTACATGATATCTTACTATCTTTGATTTCAGATGATCAGTTTTAGCAGAAGGGTCATCGCAACCCGGGTCGCGAACCATATCTCTTCCGGTTTTAAATATTCTTAAATTTTTTTCACTTCACCATGTTTACTATAAATTTAACTTCGAAAAAAAAAAAATTGTTTATCGTTACTAGTTCCCAAAAAAATTCATCCCAAAAATCGACAACTTTTTCATGTTTCTAGGTGAATGTAGCCCCTTAATCAAATAAGACAGAATTTTATTATAACGGGTGTCCAGAAAGGGTAGGGGGTATTTGTAGATTCAATAAAAAAAAAACTAGAAGTCAGAAGAAATACATTTTTTTGTTAATTTTTAGACAAGGTTTTGGAAAATTAAGTACTAAAGATTATGTTCTCCAAATGTTGACCCTCACGCTGCTGGCACTCCTCTAACCGTAAACGGAAATTAGCCACCACGCGTCTACACATCTCTCTGGAAACGGCGGCCATTTCGGTGCGAATGTTTTGCTTTAATTGCACTAAAGTTCATGGTTTGTTTACATACACTTTCTCTTTAAGGTATCCCCATAAGAAATAATCAAGAGGTGTAAGACCAGAAAATGGATTCGAATGTTTGAGAATACCGGTTCGACTGTAAAAATTCGCAATCCAGGTCGCCCGTGCTCTGTTCGAACCCCACAAGCGATTGAAGAAGTGAGAGTTTCAGTGCGTGAAAATCCTTCTCAATCAATTCGCAAACTCTTACCCTTTCTGGACGCCCGTTATATATTATAAGTAGAGTAAGATACATTTTTCCAAAACCAAATATAAATTGGAAAAAACCTAATTCATTACCTTTAAAGAGATGACATTTAAAACAGTTTCAGGTCCCATAGATCGTATCGCAGCTCCTACTGCATGTTCTAACTCATTGTTGTAACTGAATTTATATGAATCACGAAGCTCAGCAAGTGATTGTAATAAACCCAAAAGCATATTGCTACAATTTGAACCTGCAACCTAACAAAAATTTATGAAGAAAAAATGCGATAAAATTCTAAAGTATAAAACAATTAGCAATTATTACAAAAAAAAAAACTTACCTCAAAGATAACACTAATGACATGTAAAACCTGATGCCAAGCACTATTAAATTGATAACCCAATCCTAACTGAACGATGTTAAAGCACTTTTCCAATTTTGATTTGTGTTGATCAACAGTGTCTCGTGAGAAGCAAATAGATGATAAACCATCTTTTAATAGAACTTCTAATGCATGAGTAGCACCTGTTACAACTTCTGCTTTATCTGATAACCAAAGTTGGGTGAAAACTTCAAATATTTTGGGCAACGAAGAACAGGCTATAGAAATATCAGTGCTGAAAGAAAACTTATTTTGGAGACTATTCCATCTAAATAATGGCAACTTTTGAAGGCTTGATGAAATGAACTATAGAATTAAATTGGGTTATTACAATTGGCGACTAATTGATAATGACATCATAATACATTTACAAATTATAAATAATACTTTTGTTATATATTTCCATTAATGCGTTTTCAACATCAGTATGAACTTACAATTAGCAGAACAACTTTGAAGAATGGAAAAATGCATAGGCTTATTATTTGCCGTTAATTAATCGTCAAAGTTATAGTTTAACCGTTTTTGAAGTTTAAAAAATTTTGTGTTGAATTTTTGGGTGAACATCTATCAAAAAAATGTTTTTGCTAAAAGTAAGTATATAGGAATTTGCCCGCTTCTTGGCCGTAAACAAATGGTATAAACGAAATTTGAAAAAAATATATTTTTTAATATTTACCTAGTAAAATAACTCAAAACTGGAAGTAACGAAAGAACATAGATAAACACGAAAGAAAATTGATAATTTACATCTTCACAAAGACCAGAGGACAAATGAATTAAGATTAGTAGCTGTTCTGCTAAGTTATGGAGAACAAAATCCAAAAATAAAAAAAAAAACTGCAAAATATGACACGGCGAATTCGAAGATGTCGCGATTAAACAAGGGAAACGGTAAATTCCTGAACGGTGCCTCCGTCAGACATTTTAAAACGAGATTAATGGCTGTTCTGCTAAGTTCACAGAAAAAAAAATCCACAAATCATAACAAAAAATTGCAAAATTATCATGGCGAATTCGAAGCCGTCACGATTAATTAAAAGAATGCGCGAACGGTAAATTCTTGAACGAAAATTGACCCCCATAAGTCTTTTTCAAACCAGATTCATGGCTGTTCTCCTAAGTTCACACAAAGAAAAATCCATAAATCATAATAAAAAATTGAAAAATTATCATGGCAAATTCGAAGATGTTACAATAAATTAAAAGATCGAGAACGGTAAATTTCTAAATGTAAACTAAGTCTTTTTCAAATCAGATTCATGGCTGTTCTGCTAAGCTCACATAGAAAAAAATCCATAAATCATAATAAAAAATTGCAAAATTATCATGGCAAATTCGAAGATGTTACAATAAATTAAAAGATCGAGAACGGTAAATTTCTAAACGTAAACTAAGTCTTTTTCAAATCAGATTCATGGCTGTTCTGCTAAGCTCACAGAGAAAAAAATCCATAAATCATAATAAAAAATTGCAAAATTATCATGGCAAATTCGAAGATGTTACAATAAATTAAAAGATCGAGAACGGTAAATTTCTAAATGTAAACTAAGTCTTTTTCAAATCAGATTCATGGCTGTTCTGCTAAGCTCACATAGAAAAAAATCCATAAATCATAATAAAAAATTGCAAAATTATCATGGCAAATTCGAAGATGTTACAATAAATTAAAAGATCGAGAACGGTAAATTTCTAAACGTAAACTAAGTCTTTTTCAAATCCGATTCATGGCTGTTCTGCTAAGCTCACATAGAAAAAAATCCATAAATCATAATAAAAAATTGCAAAATTATCATGGCAAATTCGAAGATGTTACAATAAATTAAAAGATCGAGAACGGTAAATTTCTAAACGTAAACTAAGTCTTTTTCAAATCAGATTCATGGCTGTTCTGCTAAGCTCACAGAGAAAAAAATCCATAAATCATAATAAAAAATTGCAAAATTATCATGGCAAATTCGAAGATGTTACAATAAATTAAAAGATCGAGAACGGTAAATTTCTAAACGTAAACTAAGCCTTTTTCAAATCAGATTCATGGCTGTTCTGCTAAGCTCACAGAGAAAAAAATCCATAAATCATAATAAAAAATTGCAAAATTATCATGGCAAATTCGAAGATGTTACAATAAATTAAAAGATCGAGAACGGTAAATTTCTAAACGTAAACTAAGTCTTTTTCAAATCAGATTCATGGCTGTTCTGCTAAGCTCACAGAGAAAAAAATCCATAAATCATAATAAAAAATTGAAAAATTATCATGGCAAATTCGAAGATGTTACAATAAATTAAAAGATCGAGAACGGTAAATTTCTAAACTAAGTCTTTTTCAAATCAGATTCATGGCTGTTCTGCTAAGCTCACAGAGAAAAAAATCCATAAATCATAATAAAAAATTGCAAAATTATCATGGCAAATTCGAAGATGTTACTATAAATTAAAAGATCGAGAACGGTAAATTTCTAAACGTAAACTAAGCCTTTTTCAAATCAGATTCATGGCTGTTCTGCTAAGCTCACATAGAAAAAAATCCATAAATCATAATAAAAAATTGCAAAATTATCATGGCAAATTCGAAGATGTTACAATAAATTAAAAGATCGAGAACGGTAAATTTCTAAACGTAAACTAAGTCTTTTTCAAATCAGATTCATGGCTGTTCTGCTAAGCTCACAGAGAAAAAAATCCATAAATCATAATAAAAAATTGCAAAATTATCATGGCAAATTCGAAGATGTTACAATAAATTAAAAGATCGAGAACGGTAAATTTCTAAACGTAAACTAAGCCTTTTTCAAATCAGATTCATGGCTGTTCTGCTAAGCTCACAGAGAAAAAAATCCATAAATCATAATAAAAAATTGCAAAATTATCATGGCAAATTCGAAGATGTTACAATAAATTAAAAGATCGAGAACGGTAAATTTCTACACGTAAACTAAGTCTTTTTCAAATCAGATTCATGGCTGTTCTGCTAAGCTCACAGAGAAAAAAATCCATAAATCATAATAAAAAATTGAAAAATTATCATGGCAAATTCGAAGATGTTACAATAAATTAAAAGATCGAGAACGGTAAATTTCTAAACGTAAACTAAGTCTTTTTCAAATCAGATTCATGGCTGTTCTGCTAAGCTCACAGAGAAAAAAATCCATAAATCATAATAAAAAATTGCAAAATTATCATGGCAAATTCGAAGATGTTACAATAAATTAAAAGATCGAGAACGATAAATTTCTAAACTAAGTCTTTTTCAAATCAGATTCATGGCTGTTCTGCTAAGCTCACAGAGAAAAAAATCCATAAATCATAATAAAAAATTGCAAAATTATCATGGCAAATTCGAAGATGTTACAATAAATTAAAAGATCGAGAACGGTAAATTTCTAAACGTAAACTAAGTCTTTTTAAAATCAGATTCATGGCTGTTCTGCTAAGCTCACAGAGAAAAAAATCCATAAATCATAATAAAAAATTGCAAAATTATCATGGCAAATTCGAAGATGTTACAATAAATTAAAAGATCGAGAACGGTAAATTTCTAAACGTAAACTAAGTCTTTTTCAAATCCGATTCATGGCTGTTCTGCTAAGCTCACAGAGAAAAAAATCCATAAATCATAATAAAAAATTGCAAAATTATCATGGCAAATTCGAAGATGTTACAATAAATTAAAAGATCGAGAACGGTAAATTTCTAAACGTAAACTAAGTCTTTTTCAAATCAGATTCATGGCTGTTCTGCTAAGCTCACAGAGAAAAAAATCCATAAATCATAATAAAAAATTGAAAAATTATCATGGCAAATTCGAAGATGTTACAATAAATTAAAAGATCGAGAACGGTAAATTTCTAAACGCAAACTAAGTCTTTTTCAAATCAGATTTATGGCTGTTCTGCTAAGCTCACAGAGAAAAAAATCCATAAATCATAATAAAAAATTGCAAAATTATCATGGCAAATTCGAAGATGTTACAATAAATTAAAAGATCGAGAACGGTAAATTTCTAAACGTAAACTAAGTCTTTTTCAAATCAGATTCATGGCTGTTCTGCCAAGCTCACAGAGAAAAAAATCCATAAATCATAATAAAAAATTGCAAAATTATCATGGCAAATTCGAAGATGTTACAATAAATTAAAAGATCGAGAACGGTAAATTTATAAACGTAAACTAAGTCTTTTTCAAATCAGATTCATGGCTGTTCTGCTAAGCTCACAGAGAAAAAAATCCATAAATCATAATAAAAAATTGAAAAATTATCATGGCAAATTCGAAGATGTTACAATAAATTAAAAGATCGAGAACGGTAAATTTCTAAACGCAAACTAAGTCTTTTTCAAATCAGATTCATGGCTGTTCTGCTAAGCTCACAGAGAAAAAAATCCATAAATCATAATAAAAAATTGCAAAATTATCATGGCAAATTCGAAGATGTTACAATAAATTAAAAGATCGAGAACGGTAAATTTCTAAACGTAAACTAAGTCTTTTTCAAATCAGATTCATGGCTGTTCTGCTAAGCTCACAGAGAAAAAAATCCATAAATCATAATAAAAAATTGAAAAATTATCATGGCAAATTCGAAGATGTTACAATAAATTAAAAGATCGAGAACGGTAAATTTCTAAACGTAAACTAAGTCTTTTTCAAATCAGATTCATGGCTGTTCTGCTAAGCTCACAGAGAAAAAAATCCATAAATCATAATAAAAAATTGCAAAATTATCATGGCAAATTCGAAGATGTTACAATAAATTAAAAGATCGAGAACGGTAAATTTCTAAACGTAAACTAAGTCTTTTTCAAATCAGATTCATGGCTGTTCTGCTAAGCTCACAGAGAAAAAAATCCATAAATCATAATAAAAAATTGAAAAATTATCATGGCAAATTCGAAGATGTTACAATAAATTAAAAGATCGAGAACGGTAAATTTCTAAACGCAAACTAAGTCTTTTTCAAATCAGATTCATGGCTGTTCTGCTAAGCTCACAGAGAAAAAAATCCATAAATCATAATAAAAAATTGCAAAATTATCATGGCAAATTCGAAGATGTTACAATAAATTAAAAGATCGAGAACGGTAAATTTCTAAACGTAAACTAAGTCTTTTTCAAATCAGATTCATGGCTGTCTGCTAAGCTCACAGAGAAAAAAATCCAGAAATCATAATAAAAAATTGAAAAATTATCATGGCAAATTCGAAGATGTTACAATAAATTAAAAGATCGAGAACGGTAAATTTCTAAACGCAAACTAAGTCTTTTTCAAATCAGATTCATGGCTGTTCTGCTAAGCTCACAGAGAAAAAAATCCATAAATCATAATAAAAAATTGCAAAATTATCATGGCAAATTCGAAGATGTTACAATAAATTAAAAGATCGAGAACGATAAATTTCTAAACTAAGTCTTTTTCAAATCAGATTCATGGCTGTTCTGCTAAGCTCACAGAGAAAAAAATCCATAAATCATAATAAAAAATTGAAAAATTATCATGGCAAATTCGAAGATGTTACAATAAATTAAAAGATCGAGAACGGTAAATTTCTAAACGCAAACTAAGTCTTTTTCAAATCAGATTTATGGCTGTTCTGCTAAGCTCACAGAGAAAAAAATCCATAAATCATAATAAAAAATTGCAAAATTATCATGGCAAATTCGAAGATGTTACAATAAATTAAAAGATCGAGAACGGTAAATTTCTAAACGTAAACTAAGTCTTTTTCAAATCAGATTCATGGCTGTTCTGCTAAGCTCACAGAGAAAAAAATCCATAAATCATAATAAAAAATTGCAAAATTATCATGGCAAATTCGAAGATGTTACAATAAATTAAAAGATCGAGAACGGTAAATTTCTAAACGTAAACTAAGTCTTTTTCAAATCAGATTCATGGCTGTTCTGCCAAGCTCACAGAGAAAAAAATCCATAAATCATAATAAAAAATTGAAAAATTATCATGGCAAATTCGAAGATGTTACAATAAATTAAAAGATCGAGAACGGTAAATTTCTAAACGCAAACTAAGTCTTTTTCAAATCAGATTCATGGCTGTTCTGCTAAGCTCACAGAGAAAAAAATCCATAAATCATAATAAAAAATTGCAAAATTATCATGGCAAATTCGAAGATGTTACAATAAATTAAAAGATCGAGAACGGTAAATTTCTAAACGTAAACTAAGTCTTTTTCAAATCAGATTCATGGCTGTTCTGCTAAGCTCACAGAGAAAAAAATCCATAAATCATAATAAAAAATTGAAAAATTATCATGGCAAATTCGAAGATGTTACAATAAATTAAAAGATCGAGAACGGTAAATTTCTAAACGTAAACTAAGTCTTTTTCAAATCAGATTCATGGCTGTTCTGCTAAGCTCACAGAGAAAAAAATCCATAAGTCATAATAAAAAATTGCAAAATTATCATGGCAAATTCGAAGATGTTACAATAAATTAAAAGATCGAGAACGGTAAATTTCTAAACGTAAACTAAGTCTTTTTCAAATCAGATTCATGGCTGTTCTGCTAAGCTCACAGAGAAAAAAATCCATAAATCATAATAAAAAATTGAAAAATTATCATGGCAAATTCGAAGATGTTACAATAAATTAAAAGATCGAGAACGGTAAATTTCTAAACGCAAACTAAGTCTTTTTCAAATCAGATTCATGGCTGTTCTGCTAAGCTCACAGAGAAAAAAATCCATAAATCATAATAAAAAATTGCAAAATTATCATGGCAAATTCGAAGATGTTACAATAAATTAAAAGATCGAGAACGGTAAATTTCTAAACGTAAACTAAGTCTTTTTCAAATCAGATTCATGGCTGTCTGCTAAGCTCACAGAGAAAAAAATCCAGAAATCATAATAAAAAATTGAAAAATTATCATGGCAAATTCGAAGATGTTACAATAAATTAAAAGATCGAGAACGGTAAATTTCTAAACGCAAACTAAGTCTTTTTCAAATCAGATTCATGGCTGTTCTGCTAAGCTCACAGAGAAAAAAATCCATAAATCATAATAAAAAATTGCAAAATTATCATGGCAAATTCGAAGATGTTACAATAAATTAAAAGATCGAGAACGGTAAATTTCTAAACGCACTCTAAGTCTTTTTCAAATCAGATTCATGGCTGTTCTGCTAAGCTCACAGAGAAAAAAATCCATAAATCATAATAAAAAATTGCAAAATTATCATGGCAAATTCGAAGATGTTACAATAAATTAAAAGATCGAGAACGGTAAATTTCTAAACGTAAACTAAGTCTTTTTCAAATCAGATTCATGGCTGTTCTGCTAAGCTCACAGAGAAAAAAATCCATAAATCATAATAAAAAATTGAAAAATTATCATGGCAAATTCGAATATGTTACAATAAATTAAAAGATCGAGAACGGTAAATTTCTAAACGTAAACTAAGTCTTTTTCAAATCAGATTCATGGCTGTTCTGCTAAGCTCACAGAGAAAAAAATCCATAAATCATAATAAAAAATTGCAAAATTATCATGGCAAATTCGAAGATGTTACAATAAATTAAAAGATCGAGAACGGTAAATTTCTAAACGTAAACTAAGTCTTTTTCAAATCAGATTCATGGCTGTTCTGCTAAGCTCACAGAGAAAAAAATCCATAAATCATAATAAAAAATTGCAAAATTATCATGGCAAATTCGAAGATGTTACAATAAATTAAAAGATCGAGAACGGTAAATTTCTAAACGTAAACTAAGTCTTTTTCAAATCAGATTGATGGCTGTTCTGCTAAGCTCACAGAGAAAAAAATCCATAAATCATAATAAAAAATTGCAAAATTATCATGGCAAATTCGAATATGTTACAATAAATTAAAAGATCGAGAACGGTAAATTTCTAAACGTAAACTAAGCCTTTTTCAAATCAGATTCATGGCTGTTCTGCTAAGCTCACAGAGAAAAAAATCCATAAATCATAATAAAAAATTGCAAAATTATCATGGCAAATTCGAAGATGTTACAATAAATTAAAAGATCGAGAACGGTAAATTTCTAAACGTAAACTAAGTCTTTTTCAAATCAGATTCATGGCTGTTCTGCTAAGCTCACAGAGAAAAAAATCCATAAATCATAATAAAAAATTGAAAAATTATCATGGCAAATTCGAAGATGTTACAATAAATTAAAAGATCGAGAACGGTAAATTTCTAAACGTAAACTAAGCCTTTTTCAAATCAGATTCATGGCTGTTCTGCTAAGCTCACAGAGAAAAAAATCCATAAATCATAATAAAAAATTGCAAAATTATCATGGCAAATTCGAAGATGTTACAATAAATTAAAAGATCGAGAACGGTAAATTTCTAAACGTAAACTAAGTCTTTTTCAAATCAGACTCATGGCTGTTCTGCTAAGCTCACAGAGAAAAAAATCCATAAATCATAATAAAAAATTGCAAAATTATGGCAAATTCGAAGATGTTACAATAAATTAAAAGATCGAGAACGGTAAATTTCTAAACGTAAACTAAGTCTTTTTCAAATCAGACTCATGGCTGTTCTGCTAAGCTCACAGAGAAAAAAATCCATAAATCATAATAAAAAATTGCAAAATTATGGCAAATTCGAAGATGTTACAATAAATTAAAAGATCGAGAACGGTAAATTTCTAAACGTAAACTAAGTCTTTTTCAAATCAGATTCATGGCTGTTCTGCTAAGCTCACAGAGAAAAAAATCCATAAATCATAATAAAAAATTGCAAAATTATCATGGCAAATTCGAAGATGTTACAATAAATTAAAAGATCGAGAACGGTAAATTTCTAAACGTAAACTAAGTCTTTTTCAAATCAGATTCATGGCTGTTCTGCTAAGCTCACAGAGAAAAAAATCCATAAATCATAATAAAAAATTGCAAAATTATCATGGCAAATTCGAAGATGTTACAATAAATTAAAAGATCGAGAACGGTAAATTTCTAAACGTAAACTAAGCCTTTTTCAAATCAGATTCATGGCGGTTCTGCTAAGCTCACATAGAAAAAAATCCATAAATCATAATAAAAAATTTCAAGATTATCATGGCAAATTCGAAGATGTTACAATAAATTAAAAGATCGAGAACGGTAAATTTCTAAACGTAAACTAAGCCTTTTTCAAATCAGATTCATGGCGGTTCTGCTAAGCTCACATAGAAAAAAATCCATAAATCATAATAAAAAATTGCAAAATTATCATGGCAAATTCGAAGATGTTACAATAAATTAAAAGATCGAGAACGGTAAATTTCTAAACGTAAACTAAGCCTTTTTCAAATCAGATTCATGGCGGTTCTGCTAAGCTCACATAGAAAAAAATCCATAAATCATAATAAAAAATTGCAAAATTATCATGGCAAATTCGAAGATGTTACAATAAATTAAAAGATCGAGAACGGTAAATTTCTAAACGTAAACTAAGTCTTTTTCAAATCAGATTCATGGCTGTTCTGCTAAGCTCACAGAGAAAAAAATCCATAAATCATAATAAAAAATTGCAAAATTATCATGGCAAATTCGAAGATGTTACAATAAATTAAAAGATCGAGAACGGTAAATTTCTAAACGTAAACTAAGTCTTTTTCAAATCAGATTCATGGCTGTTCTGCTAAGCTCACAGAGAAAAAAATCCATAAATCATAATAAAAAATTGCAAAATTATCATGGCAAATTCGAAGATGTTACAATAAATTAAAAGATCGAGAACGGTAAATTTCTAAACGTAAACTAAGCCTTTTTCAAATCAGATTCATGGCGGTTCTGCTAAGCTCACATAGAAAAAAATCCATAAATCATAATAAAAAATTGCAAAATTATCATGGCAAATTCGAAGATGTTACAATAAATTAAAAGATCGAGAACGGTAAATTTCTAAACGTAAACTAAGCCTTTTTCAAATCAGATTCATGGCGGTTCTGCTAAGCTCACATAGAAAAAAATCCATAAATCATAATAAAAAATTGCAAAATTATCATGGCAAATTCGAAGATGTTACAATAAATTAAAAGATCGAGAACGGTAAATTTCTAAACGTAAACTAAGCCTTTTTCAAATCAGATTCATGGCGGTTCTGCTAAGCTCACATAGAAAAAAATCCATAAATCATAATAAAAAATTGCAAAATTATCATGGCAAATTCGAAGATGTTACAATAAATTAAAAGATCGAGAACGGTAAATTTCTAAACGTAAACTAAGCCTTTTTCAAATCAGATTCATGGCTGTTCTGCTAAGCTCAGAGAGAAAAAAATCCATAAATCATAATAAAAAATTGAAAAATTATCACGACAAATTCGAAGCTGTCACGATTAATTAAAAGATCACGAGTGGTAAATTCTTGAACGAAAACTGACCCTCATAAGACATAAGGATCTCACACAGGAGAAAACATAGCAAATGAACTCCATGCTATCGCAGCTCGCTGGGATATTGAGCAAAGTCAAATAAATGTACTTGTTCATGACAGTGGTGCTAACATGGTGAAAGACGTTCGAATGGAGGAGTACGATTCTGCCAGATATTTCATTCATTCGCTTCAGAGGGTTGTGACTGAGCCATTGAAGATACAGTCTGAAGTAATGGACACGATTGCCACAGGTAGACGTCTCGTAACTCACTTTAATCATTCGGGTTTACCACAAGAAAAACTGCTGGTAATTCAAAAGGAGTTAAGTTTACCAGAGCATCAATTAGTGCAGGATATCAACACGAGGTGGAATTCTACCTTCTATATGGCAGAACACTTGTTGGAAGAAAAACGTGCAATCTCTCTTTATGTGACTGAGCACGACGACAAACTCACTAATTTAACAACTACTCAGTGGTGCTTGATGGAGCAGTGTGTAAAACTTTTAAAGCCATTCGAGGAAATAACTAAAATCACAAGTTGTGGCCTTTTCTGCATATCCGTTTTCTGCAAATTATACCACATGTAGCTGCATTAAAAAAATACTTAGACAAGAACGAGACTGCACAACGAACAGCTGACTTGTCTCGTTTGAGAGCCTGCTTAACAGCTGAATTGGAATCTCGTTTTAGCTCCTTGAATGAAGATTCCACTTCTCTTATTGCAACTTTCTCAGACCCCAAATTTAAGACAAACTATTTGGGAAGTCTTGAAGCTGAAAGAGCGCGACAGAAGATCTTATTGCAATACCCAAAAATGACTTGCGACGAGTCTAACAGTGGTAGTTCATCGGCGTCTCCAATACCTACTAAAATAAATAGAGAAAATGAAACTGATTCAAATGTTACTAGCCAATCTCACGACACATTTTGGGATTGTTTCGATCAAGTAGCAGATGAAAAGAATAGTCAATGTCGCTATCAGGGAAAAAACCCAATTGCAAACGAGATCGACTACTATTTGAACAGGTTGAATTGATCACCACCGCTACCCTTACACTTGGTGGTCGGTTAACTTGCAGCACTATCCATATTTGACAAAGTTTGCCAAAGTGTACCTTTCAGCTCCTTGCAGCAGTGTTTATATCGAGAGGCTGTTTTCCGAAGCTGGCTTGGTATACGACAACAAGCGAAATCGCCTGTTGCCTGCAAACTCTGAAAATTTGGTCTTTATTCACCATAATTTACCACTTGTCAATTTTGAGTAATAAGATTAAGGTAATTTTAGTTTTTTGGAAGGTTCTTTTTTGGTCTTTGTGAATTTTTGTAACTTTTTCAGCTTTAAATAAAAGCCGTCATAATTATAAGCCATCTTCTTATTATTTACCTCACAAAGATTTATGTATTAAAGTTGATTTTAGGGAATTGTATCATAGTTTTTGAATACCCGGTATCCTGCTGGATATGAAGCTATTATCCTGCAACCGGCCGGATAGTAAATTTAGGCCGGATACCGGATATCCGTTGCATTTCTAATATTAATAATCTTATTGATACAAATGTGAACTCATAATCTTAATTAATACTCACTCAGCTAAATGCACATGAGCTTGTTGCATTACTGCTACCCATGCTAGAGTAGGTTGTACATCAGATGTAGCTGGCTGATATTCATATAGCGCAGATATCAACTGTGCATTTAATTTTGCTGGTACTATTGCCTTTTGTGCCGAAAAAAGTGCATACAGAACTTGCATACTACATGAGGTAACAAGTGGGTAGTTCAAGGTCATTAAACGCAAAACACTTTCACAACTTTTCTAAAAAAACAAAAAAGAAGTTTGGCATAAATTTTTCACATTGGCAGAACTGGCATATACATATAGCAATAGAAATTTTCATACGGAATAAAATAAAAACTTTTCTTTTAAAGTAGGATGACATTTTTCTTAAGTGGAGTTAATAAAATTAAATGTTGTTAATAAAATGTTGACTGTTGATGAATATGTGAAAGGCCATAGGATGATGAGCATAGTAAATCGCCCCAGAAGGATATCTGAATCATCTTTTGGGAGTATGTTAGTACTAATAGGATATATTGATACTGCAAGTTTTAAACCTCTATCTATTTTTGTTTTTGAATAAATCGAAAATAACGAAAAATCAAAAAATAATTTTTTTCTCAAAAACGGTTAAACCGATTTAAATGAAACTTGAACACGTTATAAAAGTATATAAATGCTATGCTCGGAAAAAATAACATCTCATAATCTTCATAATAATCATTAGAAACGGGCGATTTTTTCCGAAATTATTTTTTTCTTTATAACGTTCTAGAACAATTTTGAAACTAAAATGTCCTTTTAGACATCCCCTCAAATCCTATATTGAAAAAAAAATAACCGATTTTTTATATAATTTCAATGTTTATTTATTTCAATGTTTATATCTTTGAAACAACAGAAACGAAGCTTATTTGATTAATTTATAAGTGCATTGATAACATTAAATATTGACCACAATCTGAAAACAATTTTTTTATTAAAATATTCAAAAATTCAAAAATTTATTATAAACTGTATTTAGATATTGGTAATTTTACTTAAAATATAATTTTGCATTTTAAGACATTAATATAAATATTATTTATCAATATATTGGTTCAATCACAATCAATAATCTGAAAACATTTTTTTATTAAAATATTCAAGAATTAATTATAAACTATATTTAGATGTTAGTAATTTTACTTAAAATATAATTTTGCGTTTTAAAACTTCAATATAAATAATATTTATCAATGTATTGATTCAACCAGAATCAATTTTCATTTTTTATAAAATAAAACAACACAATTAAAAAAAATAAGGCATCCCTCTTAGTGGCGGCTGGTCAGGGGTGACAGGGTGGGCAGTGCCCACCCAGCTGTTTCCTAGAAGAAGAGGAACACAGTTCCAAAGGTCGTTATTTATCGTTTATAGAAATTAGTGAAGATATAATTATGTAATATGTAATGAATTAAATACACTATATATTACATAACAACAATAATACAATGAAAAGTTCTGATTATAATATATACTAATACTAACAGCGCAACCGTGGTGGAAAATTGCAGTGCAAGTAAGTGCAGCAATTCACTCTTCTAACCGTGGAAAAGTTACCGTAGTTATGCCTGGCCTAGCATAGTGGGTGCCGGGCCGGGTGAGCAGCCACGCCTTTTGCCTGTCTGGCTTTCTAGGTACATACGAGACAGCGCAAGCGCCTCGCATAAATAAAAAATTATATTTATTGCTTTAATAAATAAATACAAGTAAATAAGTGTCTACCAAGATTAGTTTTAAAATTAATATCGATATTATTGATATAGGCATACTTTCAACATCCCTTGAAAGTTTAAATTAATTCACAATAATATAGAAACGTGGGAATCTGGAATATAAAATTAAATAAACAGTAAACACATGAATAGAATTAATTAATTAATAGAATTACGAATGATTTGAAGATATAAAAACAAAATTATACACGTGTAAACTACATGAAACTATTTGAAACACGGGCACAGCTTACTCGAGTCTCGAGTAAACTGTGACACGGGTGGGCTAGACCACCCTGCTGAAGAAGCCTTCGGCAAAGCGGGGAAGAAATCGAGAATCTCCGATCTCCGTATTTCCGAGTTTTCAGAGACATTGTAGAACGTTGTATCTCAGCGTGGTCTGTACTCTGTAGGTTAGGATTTTCAAAATTTTAACGGTTCTTTAAAAATAATTCAAATAAATTAGGGCGGCGCGGCGGTCTATCTGTGGAAGTTGGTACCTTACATTTGTGTTTGTTTAGTATTGTATATATTTAGTATTTATACCATAGCGAACGTGAGAGAATTTCTCTATAACAGTATTTGTTATATTAAGTAAAATTATTTTGGTTATTAATGTATTAGAAAATATGTAAATATAAAAATTGTGTAGCTTTTATAAGATTCTGTATTAGTTTTATGCAATTTTAGTGCTATGCATTTTCAACTTGAAAGCTGAAAGAATTTTAAATCTTAACATATACTTGTACAGTGACTAACATAGAGTGATGAGTCAAAGTTATTTTTTACTATATTTTACTTCATTATTTTGCACTATATAACCTACTAATAGTTAGTTGTTGCCCACCCATGACAAATCACCACGAGCTGCCACTGATCCCTCTCGATTATCAGTTCGTTCGGCAACCATAAGATTGCATTGTTAATGTTGGTGATATTCTGTACACTGTTTACTAGATGGTAGCAAGTTGCTAGATAGCTAACTTAATAATTATTAATTTTTTACATTAGAAACATGTTTTGTTTGTATGTTTGGATTTAATAATTATTTTTATTTAAAGATTTTGTCAAGTGAATAAACATACGTCTATGTTTAAAAGTAATAATCCGAGGTGTTGCGTTTGTTCAAAATTGATAAAAAGAATTATCGGGTACTCCAAAGAATATGGAATCAAAGGAAGATGCTGAAGAGTTTTCGACTGTACTTGAACGTGCGTCACCTGGTTCCAATAATTTGCAAATGCCGTCAGAAATATCAAAAATTCATTCATTATATTAGTGCCATTTAGGTTGGCGTGAGATGATCCTAGCATATTAACTATACAGTGGGTCACACGGGTATTCGTACAATTAACTTATTTGATTTTTACTTATATAAAATGCAATGAAATAAAAAAACGGAATGAAATATGGTGTATTGTAATTTTCTATTATACATAACAGCACAAATAATGCAGTTCTCAGTCAATAACGTTCTAATGCTATTACTGTTTTAATGAAATAAAATAGAAACTAACAATTGTATCTCACACTTGATATTCGTACACATGAATGAAAACTAAATAAAAATAATACAGAATGAGATCTAATATTTTGTTGGGTATATTTCGAGTTAGTACAACACGCAAACATCTTGGTATCGAAGATACCAGTTTGGCACACAGGCATTGGGGAATATTATTAGTATCATTATATATAACATTCAGGTTAAATGATAGATCATCAGAGCTTGACTGAGACGAAGTTATCAATGATAGCTTGTTTCAGTTTTTTCTAATAACTAATATCTGGATATAATTCATCTCTCAAATACTTTTCCTGCTTCTCATCACCAATTTTCATTTCCTTACATTTCAATATACAACAATTTAGGCACACAATATCACCAACTACAATTGCACGATCAAATATAGTGGAAAACTCTTTAGTTTCTTCCTCTGATTCTATATTTTTTGGAGTATACGATATTGTTTTTTCAATAAAAGTAATAATCACCTCGGATTATTACTTTTAAATGTAAACATATTTTTATTCACTTGAAAATATCTTTAAATAAAGGTAATTCTTAAATCCAGAAAAAAAAATACAAACAAAACTTGTTTCGAATGTCAATAATTAATAATTATTAATTTAACCATCTAGCAGCTTGCCGCTAACTAGTAAACAATGTACAGAGTGTCACCTACATTAAATACCAGTGCAATCTTATGATTGCCGAACGAACTGACAGTCGAAAGGAATACGATATATTCTCTAAATTGTGCCTTATTACATTAAAAATTAAAATTGATTGTGAGTGAATCAATATATTGATAGATAATATTTATATTGATGTCTTAAAATGACATTTTAAGACATCAATAATAATAATAATAATAATAATAATTTGAGACATATATATATTTTAAGTCAAATTACTAATATTTTATTTATATATAATAATGTTTGAATGTTTTAATAAAAAATTGTATTCAGATTATTATTTTCAATATTTAATGTTATTTGCACATATGAATTAATCAAATAAGCTTCGTTTCAGTTGTTTCAAGGGTATAAACATTGAAATTATATCAAAAAATCGTTGTTTTTTTTTTTTCAATATGACGTACCTTTTTGATCAATTTAAGGATTTGAGAGGTTACTCTACATCTAAAAGGACGAAAAACTGTTACTGTTTCAAAATTGTTCTAGAACGTTATTATAAAAAAAAATATTTCGGGAAACATCGCCTGTTTCTAATGATTATTATGAAGATTATGAGCTGTTTTTCCCGAGCACAGCCTTTATACACTTCTATAACGTGTCCAAATTTAATTTAAATCAGTTTCGCTGTTTTTGAGAAAAAAATTATTTCTTGATTTTTCGTTTTATTCAAAAAGCAAAATAGATAGAGGTTTCAAACTTGCAGGTTCGACGTATTTTATTAGTACCAACGTACTCTCAACAGATGATTCAGATATCCCTCTGGGGCCGATTTACTATTATCTTCCTATGACCTTTAATAACATTGAAAATTAAAGAATCGTTAATTAACACTTACTTTTATATGCTGTTTTGAAAAATGGGCAATACTTTCCTTTAGTAAACCCAAAGTATGCAAGATAGTTGTTTGCCCCATTTGAACTGAAGAAATAAGTGCACTACCTGAATTTCCACCTATGCACGTATTTAAAGTTTGTTCACAAAATTCTGCAACTATGTCTGCAGCTAAATTTGTAACTAATTCATTCTCAAAGCATTCTGCTTTAATAATGACAACAATAGCACTTTGGGCTGCTTTTCTCCACTAAAAAAAGAAGTAATTAAAAAGTAATATACCAGGCACATAAGAAATTAAACCTTTGGCTTAGAATGTATACAAAATGGATTTAAGATAGCATTGAATATTTGTTTCATAGATTCATGATGCCACATTTGTAGTTCTTGAGTTTTTAGTAAAACTGCTAATATGCCAAAAATAGACTTAATTATTGTGTTATTATCAGAGTTTGCATAGTCACTCAAAATGCGTAATATCTTCATTACAACATCATTAAAATGCAATCTCAATATTGCTTCAGGTACACCTTTAATACCCATATTCAATAATGAGAGAACTGCTGTTATCTGATCTTCATTTTTCTGTTCTCCATTATATATTTGTTCCAATGTTGTTATCTAAAAAAATACAATTCCTGATTGTTTTTTTTTTTTGTCTCTAATATAACCTACCAAAGAACAATAATAGTCTGTAGGAGATTCCGATCCACCATTCTCTTTAATAACTTCCGTAACAGCTGCTAAAATTGCTAACATTTCTTTATGTAGAGCAGAATTACCTCGAAAAACCTTTAAAAACCGAGCAAATGACATATTACTACAATCTGACCATTCAGATGCAAATGACTGCATGGTTTGAAAAGAGGCCTGTGTTCCAACGGAAGACTCTGTATCCTCTTCCATTTCAACCGAACCAAGGGAATGAACTGCATCGTGTTTTTTTAAAGCAGCCGACGTTAATTCACTAGAACCTGAAGCAAATAAAGTTACAATAAAAATAACAAAAACATAAAGTACTATAGTGAAGCTCACCTAAGTTTTCTTGAAAAAACCTGGATTTTGCCAAGTTCCTATATTTACGAGTTTCAGGATTAGAACTTGAGCTTTGTCCCTTAGGCCATCGTTTCCCTTTCGTTTGTCCTTTTAGTTTGCTTCTAAACTTACCCATTCTGGCAGTTTTTTTTATCCAGAATCACAATAATAGCTTAATTTTATGTTATAATTACCAAGATGTAATTACACGTGGTCCTAAATTGACAGATATAAAAATTACCACAGAGATAATCCCCGTTGTCAAAATGCATAGATTTCTAGGATGGCACAGATCGAGTGTAGTGTAAAGTATATTCGCAGACTAACAAACTAAGCAATGAATACGAAAGACTATACTGAATTTACCTTACAATTAATAAGTGAGACATGAATGAATATTGAGATATCTAAAATAGTTATAAGATATCTGTAAAACATATGGGGATATATCGTGTCCTTGGACACAACTTCCTTACATCATTTTACTTGTTAGCAAATATGCCTATTGTTATGTTGTAACAGTTGTAACTGTATGCATAGTAATATATAAAGCTGGCACAGCGCGCCATCCGGCATAGGCGTACGCCTCATAATACATATAATAAACAACAGAAGTCAATACTAATAAAACCAATGAGATGTTGCACACTTACCCTCTTAATTAGATATATGAAATACTCATAGATTGATGTGTGTTCCTATCACAAACTGCAAAAGATCTGTAAAAACTTTTCAATATCAGGTTTGTTTCTATGGTTGACTCCAGGAGGCAAGTTCGCTTTGGCGAAAAAATATGTTTATATGTGGAGAACGATTGTTCAACATTTACCGGCGTAACACGGACATAATTAAAGTACTCTCGGCACACACTTAACGGATTTGTCGATCCACCAATACTTTGGTGGATCAACTCTTTTAACGTGGTAAAACCTGTATCTTTTTGTAATATATTTTTGAACTTTTGTCTAGCACCTTTATGTTTTACGTCACTTACCATGTAACATAGAACTGTCTTCGTTTTGCACTTGCAATGCAGTGACTCCGCTAAAGACAATGCAATGCGACCCTGAAGGGCGCCCATAGCTCTCCTTATTGAGGCATGTCTACGTTTAAAATCGGCTACTGCATTTCTAATACGTTAAATTAGTGCATCCCGAGTGTCCACTTTTACTTTATACACTTCATGTTTGAACCAGCCCCATAAACAATAATCTAGTGCTGTGTGGTCCGGAGATCTTGGAAGGCCGACTAATAGGACCACAGCGACCAATCCAACGCCTTGGAAACCTTTCGTCCAAATGTTTCTTGACCTGACGAGCGAAATGTGCAGGAGCTCCATCGTGTTGGTAATACATTTGCATTCTGATGTTTAAAGGAAGATAGTCCATGTGATTCATTTTGTAAAAAAAAATTAAGTAGTTGTCTCCTGTGAGGCGATTCTCCAAAATGAAAAGGCCAATTAAATAACGATCGACCATACCACACCACACGTTTACCGAAAACTTATGTTGAAAGTTACTTTGGACTGTGGCGTGGGGATTTTCATCTGACCATACATGACAGTTGTGAGTATTATTAATGCCGTTGCGAGTAAATGTTGCGTCATATGTAAACAGTATGCGCGATACTCTCTCTGTCGGTACATGGTATGGATGTAAACCTTGCTTGTGTTCATTACTCTTTTTTGTGCAATGCCCAATTGAATACTAATTCGTGGTGAGCTGGTCGTTGCATCTTCTGCTTTTATATCCAGAATAATATCTTTTGTTATCAATTTATCAAACGCTTTTGGACCTTGAACATGGCATACTAGATAAACATTTAATTACGCTATAACTTGAAAACAAATTAAAATCGGATAACACCATTTGAGTTTTTTTACATTATTTTTACGCGTACAATACACTTCTGGAGGTTGGTCTGTTCCTCCCGACTCACCCCATATATATATATATATATATATATATATATATATATATATATATATATATATATATATATATATATATATATATATATATATATATATATATATATATACCTCTAGGATTATCTTGGCTTACAGAAAGATGCCTAGAAATAGAGAAACTTAAAGAGAAAAATGGCACGTTTAACTTACATAAAAAGATAAAAGAAACAGTAGGCCTATATAAAAATAATACGTCAGAAGTTATAACAGACAAGCATGGAAACGTCATTTGAGAATTAGACGACAAGATCGCAAGATGGAAAAAGTACATCGAAGAATTATATAAAAATGAAGATTGAAGGCAAGAAGAAATATGAATAGAAGAAGAATCACCGATTACGAAAAACGAGATAACGAAAGCCATTGAAATAAGTAAAAACAATAAAGCCCCAGGTACCTCGACAGTCACAGACACAGAAGGATTGGCCGATCTCAGTGTTTATTCCACTAGCAAAGAAACCGTCTGCAAGAAAATGTGAAACCATCAGTTTGATGAGCCATGTACTGAAAGTATTTCTTTACGTCATTCATGAACGGATATAACCTATTATTGAAAGACAGATTGATGACGCCCAGTTTGGTTTTAGAAATGGCCTTGGAGCTAGGGAGGCACTACTTAGCACGCAAGTTCTGATACAACGGACTAGAGTAACAGCTCTAGTCCGTTGTTTATTGCTAGTTCTTAGACTTTGAAAAGGCGTTTGATAAAGATAACCACACAAAGCTTATTGATATTCTTAAAACATCTGGGATACGCAGCCAAGATCTTAGAATAATAGCAAAGGCGATAATCTTTACGCGAAACAAAAGGGTATTGTTAAAGTAGAAAATAAGGGGCCAGAGGAATTTGACATTGAGAGAGGAGTCCGTCAGGGATGTATCTTGTCACCCCAGTCACTTGTTTTTCTTGCAAAAAAAAAAAATAATAACAGCTTTTGAAATGTGGTTTTATCGGAGAATGATGCGAATATCTTAGACATATCGTGTTACAAATGAAGAGGTATTAAATAGAATAGAACGACAACCAACAGTAATAAAAGGGGTCCAAGAAAATCGTAATATTTTGGTCATATTATGAGAAATAGTAAATATAACATGTTAATACTTATCATGCAAAGAAAAATGAACGGCAGAAGGGGACCCGGAAGACGACGCATATCATGGCTCAAAAACTTAAGACAATGGACCGGCAAATCTTCAGTCGAATTATTCAGAGCGGCAGTTAATAAGGTCAGATGGGTCTTAGTGATAACCAACGTCCAATGGGGATATGGTACTACAAGAAAAAGACATGCAATATTTGCAATTTTTATGTTCCCGTCCACTTGCTATCCTAGCGCCCTCTATTAAAGCCAATGTGATTTGTCCACTGAACATGCCTAAAGGCCTTCGTACACACTAGATTTTTTATGTCAGATCTCTGACATCAGAGATACCACATTGGCATCTGGCATCATCTCTGTCATGAGTCTACACGTCTCTGGCAGCTCCGATGTCAGAGATCTGACAAAAAAATCTAGCATTTACAAAGGCCCTAACGTTACTACGACTTCATGGATTAGCATACAGGGGTTCCATAACATGTTACAAATAATACGTATATGTAATACAATCGGAAATTCATTTATGCATATTAATGCATGTGGAAAGAATAAATAAAACCATTCATCTTTCCGAAATATTATTTAAAGTTATTTAAAATAAAAAATGTATACAGAAAAATAAATAAACGTATTCCTTCATAATATTTATTATTATTGTAACTCGGTACAATATTTTGATTCCTTGAGAATGTTTTGGGGATATTAAACATTTCAGTTATACTTTATACATGTATTATTATGCATAAATTATTTAACGATTAGTTATATTACACATACATTCATCTTATTAACAATTAACTTATTTAACTCTTGCACACCGATCGTCGAAGTAGTAACTTTAGGCACGCTCAGTGATAAAATCACATCGGGTTCAACAGAGGGCGCTACAGGGATAGCAAATGGACGGCTGCATGAAAATCATAACTTTAAACTAATTCAGAACAGATTTTCTAAATTCTGAAGGTTATTTTCATATTAATATGGATGCTGTTTAAAAAAGAGCATCAAGAAAAATAAATTGTAAACAAAACAGGCAGAAAAAAACATTGACTTTTATTTTATATTTTCATACAAAAATTACTGTCTACTTTAGAAAGCTTCTTCAAAGAGAATTATCCGCTTTACTGTTTTGCACTTTGACGAATATCCATGTCATAAGCCTCATTAGTTGTTATGTTTTACTTCTGAGGCACTCTATGGGAGCGGTTAAGCACATGCTTCATCAGGTTACTTTTATATTTTGTCTCAAACGCACATACTGCACACTTATACATCTCCAATTCTGACGCCCTCTTGTGCGTCAACATGTGCTGTTTGACGTAGTGCTTATGCCTAGTTTGAAAACTACATACCGAACACTTATACATTTTGAGCTCGGACGCGTCCTTGTGGCTCAGGCCGTGAGCTTTCAAATTGTTCTTCCACTTCGACTCGTATGGACAAAGCGAGCACTTATACATATTTATTTCAGAGGCATCCTTGTGTGTCAGCGCGTGCAGTTCCAAGGTACGTTTGTAATTCGTCGCGAACGTACACGATCCGCACTGGAAGGTCTCCAATTCGGAGGCATCCTTGTGAGTCAACGCGTGTCGCTGTAATGCGCTTTTGTACTTTGTGGCATAAGTACATAGTTCACATTTGTACATTTCCACTTCTGAAATATCCTTGTGGACCAACATATGTTGGTGCAGGCGGTTCCTTAACTTGGTCTCATAAGGGCAATGCGAGCACTTATGCATGTCTACTTCCGAAGCATCTTTATGAATCAATGCGTGTTCATGTAAAGCAGCCTTGTATTTTGTGGCATAAGTACACAATCCGCACTTGTACATCTTTACTTCTGAGACATCTTTATGGACTAAGGCATGTCGTTCAAGGTTGAACTTCATAGCACTCTTGTAGGGACGTGAGCACTGATACATGCCTACTTCTGACTCATCTTTGTCTTGTAACGCTCTCTTGTATGTTGTATCATTTATATATAGTATACTTTTGGGTATTACTTTATTTGTTGTATGCCTTTGGTGGGATTTATTCATTGCCATATCAGTTTTTATATTGGATTCCTCATTTAATGACACTTGTTCATCTGTGATATCTAATATTTCTTCAATTTTTACCAATTCACAAGAATGTATCCTGTCTAGTTCATCAGCTGCTAATTCCCATTTAATTTTATTTGATTGTGTCATATCACCATTACGTAAAAAATGTAATACATCACCTGATTTAATTCTTCTTGATCCGTTACCACTCGTACGTCGGCAACATGCATATAATTTATTTTCTGTCTGCAAAAAAGTCCTTATGAACATAAAATAACGTTCTAAATGTTCTTTACAATTAATACAAATTCCAGGATTCTTGACCCGGATGAAGTCCTAAAATAAACGTTTTCATAAATTAGAAGAGTGAAAAAGTCTTGCTTACCATTTCTGGCATAAATACCGATAACATCTCCTTGTATAATGTCTCTTCTATTAATATGTGTATAAAAACTAAATTATTTTCTTTTACCCAATTCATACAGAATCGGCACCTGAAATTTTCTTCAATAACCATTTCTGTGCCTTGTTCACTATGACCTATATCTTTCAATTCAAGTTTAGCTTCTCTCTTAACAGCAAAAGAAGCTACAAGTTTTTCAGCATGGATGCAGGCTGATTTAAAATAAAATGATCTTTTGATAATTGTTGTACAGGTCCTGCATATCATAGGATTTTCGATTATATTCCAATCCTGAAGCACGAAATACGTGCATAAAATACCTATTGTATCTCATATATAATTTAAATAAAGAAACTGACATAAATCGCTATTAATAACACTTTTATTTTATAATAAAAACAAATCTCACCGTTCCTAATAAAAGCACTTCTAACATTTCACTGGTTATTTCATCTATTTCGTTAAATTCATTATCGGCTACGTCTAAACACAGTCTACAAATTTGTTTTTCGTCCACCTTCATGATTATCATGAGTAGAATAAGATAAAAATTATGGAAGAACTAAAGAGGTTAAAGGCGTAAATAGAAAATTATCTTCTTCCTCTTACGGTATACGCTGTCTACGTGTTACGATTGACCATGGGAATTAATGTAGGTGGTTCAAATAAATCGTCTTCCATTCTTGCAAATTCATACCTCATTACTCACCAAACAGTATTTTAATGTATGTATTATTAAATAGGAACATTATATATTATTAACTATAAAATCATTTACTTTAGCGAAAACTATTAAATCCTCAACAAGATTTGGCTACCCTCCTTATTTTCGGGGGTGGCAAACAAGAATCGGGCTTCAGTTTTTGGCGGTCGGATACAGTTTTCGAGAAAATGAATTTTGAACTTTTCCGCACATGACATCACCTTACCTTATCAACTTACTTTTACTTTATATAACACAGATACCGAATATTAATGTAAGTATGTGCTACAATACTTCCTTTATGCATATTATACATTAAAATCGTCGTAACACATATTTATTACGATTTTGCTTAATTTACATGCAGTTTACAATGTTTGTTACCGTCCATTTGCTATCCTAGGGCCCTCTATTAAATCTAGTGTGAATTGTTCACTGAATATGTATAGTACATGCTAGATTTTTTTGTCAGATCTCTGATATCAGGACTACTACAGCTCTGTCATTGGCATCTGAAATCACCTGTCACTACTCTGTCATGACTTATATGTTTACACGTCTCTGACGGCTGTGATGACAGAGATCTGACAAAAAAATCTAGCGTATACGAAGGCCTTAGGGCCGGTTGTACAATGCGAGCTCAACGCGAGTTCAGTTTTGAACCGGCCTTAAGCTGTCGTTTTGCGTTGTACAAGACAAGTTCAACGTTTGAGCGGAGCTCATCACACGGTTCAGTAGAGCCACGCTTGGTTGTCCGCTCAAAGCAGGTTCAAACCTAGAGCATGCGTAGAAGGGTCAGATGTCAGATTGCAAATGTACGTGAATTGTTTTTGTAGTTAGCTCATAACAAATTTTCTTAAGTTTTGTTTTCTAAAAAATACAAAAATGGAAGAATTTGTTAGTATTTTAACGGATGATGAAGATTTTCTTGACCTAGTAGAGCATGTTGAACACCCAAGAGCACCAAAAACATACAGACATAGGCAAAACCATTTCCAAATATGGAATGATGTTGAATTTGTTAGAAGGTTTCGTTTATCGAAAAACGCTGTCAGATTTATTGTAGAAAACATTCAAACTGAAATATCGACAGCAACAGACAGGTAAGGATAAATAGTAAATGATGTTGGCATATCTACATTAATGTTACTACGACTTCATGGATTAGTATACAGCGGTTCCGCATTATTATGTTACAAATAATACGTATGTGTAATATAAGTAATGGGAAATTCATTTATGGATATTAATGTATGCGAAAAGTATAATTAAAACCGTTCATCTTTCCGAAATATTTGCAAATTAATTAAAATATTTACATAGAAAAATAAATATATTTCTTCATAATATTTATTATTATAACTCGGTATAATATTTTATATTATTTTGATAATTGGTATTTGAAAGGGCGCTACAGTGATAGAAAATGGACGGCTGCACAAAAATTGTAATTTTAAACTAATTCAGAATAAACGTTCTAAATACTGCAGGTTATTTTGATATTAATATGGACGCTGTTTAAAAAAGAGCATCAAGGAAAATAAATTGTAAACAAAACAGGCAGAAAAAAAACATTGACTTTTATTTTATAATATTTTTATACAAAAATTAGATGTCTACTTTAGAAAGCTTCTTCAAAGTGAATTATCTGCTTTACTGTTTTGCAATTTGACGAATATCCATGTAATAGGCCCCTTTGGTTGTTATGTTTTACTTCTAAGGCAGTCTATGGGAGCGGTTGAACACATGCTTTATCAGATTACTTGTATATTTTGTTAAGAGCGCGCATACTGCAATCTTAAAGGCCCCCACATACGAGCGATCCATCAGTCCAAATGGCCCCAAGCCAAGCCAAAATCTCACCGTGTGTGGGGAAACGCGGATGGACTCATGGACTCAAGCGGCCTAGTTGGATTTCTAATCAATCCAAAATCCATGGAGTCGAGCCGTCGAGCCAATTTTTGGCTTGACCGTGTGTGGAATAATCCGACGCCGGGTCGCGCCGAGCCATCCATTGGACGTACCGTGTGTGTGGAATCCCCACTCCAAACCACTCCCAGTCTTCCTTGGAATCTTGACGAGTCAAGACGTACTGCCTCTTGTGATTTTTTAGTAAATAAGTTTATACATTATTTTTTAATAGTTAGCTATGGGTACTAGCGGGCATGATTTCGTGCTCGAATTCATTGAAAAATACAGGGCCCATGAATGCCTGTAGAAACTCAGTAGCGAATTCTACCACGATAAAACCAAGCGAAATGCTGCTTTGGATGACATCCTAGTATTGTTTCGCACAAAAGACAATACAAAAAATAGGGAGACTGTTTTGAAGAAAATCCAAAGTATGAGATCTTCCTTCAATAAACAGCTGATGAAAGTAATATATACTTACTTTCATCAGCTCTTTATTGTCTGTATTTTATATTTTAATTATATTTCAAATTATAATTATATAATTACAGCCGATTATATTTTGAGGAGAGGGGTCTCCCTCTCCCAGTCCTTAATTAAATGTTTTATTTATTTATTTATTTTTTGAAAAGGTTGCGCCTACTGTAAACAAATATTACAGGTGAAAGCTTCAATGACCACTGGATCCGACCCAGAGAGTGTTCACATTCCAAAACTGTGGTACTACAGGCTCGATCGTGTATGGGGCGCTAAATTGGACTACAGCCAATTGGACTCGGGCCAAATGGACTCAGGCCGTTTGGATCGCTCGTATGTGGGGGCCTTAAAGGACAAAGCGAGCACTTATACATTTTTATTTCAGAAGCATCCTTGTGCGTTAGCGCGTGCAGCTCCGAGGTATGTTTATGTTTCGTCGCGTACGTACACGATCCACACTTGAACGTTTCCACTTTGGCGGCGTCCTTGTGAGTAAACGCGTGTCGCTGTAATGTGTTTTTGAATTTTGTCGCGTAAGTACATAGTTCACATTTGTACATTTTCACTTCTGAAATGTCCTTGTGGACTAACATATGTTTGTGTAGGTTTACTTTTAATTTGGTCTCATACGGGCAACGGGAGCATTTATACATGTCAACATCGGAGGCGTCCTGATGGATTAACATGTGAATTTTGAGACGGCGCTTCCTTTTGGTGTTATAATGGCAAAGCGAGCACTTATACATTTTTATTTCAGAAGCATCCTTGTGCGTCAGCGCGTGCAGCTCCGAGGTATGTTTATGTTTCGTCGCGTACGTACACGATCCACACTTGAACGTTTCCACTTTGGCGGCGTCCTTGTGAGTAAACGCGTGTCGCTGTAATGTATTTTTGAATTTTGTCGCGTAAGTACATAGTTCACATTTGTACATTTTCACTTCTGAAATGTCCTTGTGGACTAACATATGTTTGTGTAGGTTTACTTTTAATTTGGTCTCATACGGGCAACGGGAGCATTTATACATGTCAACATCGGAGGCGTCCTGATGGATTAACATGTGAATTTTGAGACGGCGCTTCCTTTTGGTGTTATAATGGCAAAGCGAGCACTTATACATGTCTAATTCTGAATCATCCTTGTGAGTCAACGCGTGTTCATATAATGCAAACTTGTATTTTGTCGTGAACGGACACAACTCGCATTTATACATCTTTACTTCCGAAGCGTCCATGTGGACCAACATATGTTTCTTAAGACGGCCCTTTAGCTTCATCTTATACGAACAACATGGACACAATTGTATGTCTACTTTGAAGAGATCCTTGTGGGTCAGCTCCTGGTCTTTTAATGCGGATTTGTATTTCGTCGCATAAATACACAATCCGCACTGGTACATTTCTACTTCTGACACATTTTTATGGACTAAAGTATGTTGTTTAAGGTAGGACTTCACACCAGTCTTGTAGGGACAATGTGAACACTCATATATTTCTACTTCTGCACCACCCTTGTCTTTTGATGCCCTTTTGTATGTTGCAATGTTTGGGCATAGTGTATTTTTGCATTTGTATGAATTATTTTTGGGGGTCTCGTTTCTTATGTGATACTGTTTTGTTTCGCTAGTAGGCATGTGTTGACTGTACATACCCATATCCGAACTTATGCTAAATTGTGCAAGTTTAGTTTGCCTGTAGGGACACCTGTCATTGTCTAATCCTATTTTTGAAAAACTTTCACAAGGGTCATTGTTTAACCACACTTTCTCATTGGCTTCCAACATTTCTTCAATGTTCATAAAATCACGAGAGTATAATAGTTCTTCCGATGTTAATTCCCTTTTGATAGGATAAATCCTTGAATATTTAGCAAAGTGTTTTGAGTTACCATCAAATAGAAAATTAAATACATCAGCTAATTTAATTCTACCCGATCGGTTACTACCTGCAATTTGGCAATATTCATAGAGTTCATTTTCTATGCCCAAGCAGTTCTCTATGGACAAGAAATAACATTCTAAATTTTCTCTACAGTCCATACAAACTATCGGATCCTTGACCATGGTGAAATCCTAAAAAACACAAGTTTTCATAAATTAGAATGGTTTGTTAGCAATTCTCTTACCATCTCTGGCATAAATACTGGTAACATCTGCTTGTACACTAAATCCTCCATTAAAATATCTACAGACACAAAATTATTTTTGTTTGTCCTATTCATACAGAATCGACACATGAAACTTCCTTCGACTACCATTTCTATGCATCCCTTGTCATGATTCGTGTCCTTGATTTCCAATTCAGTCTCTTCTTTATTAACAACGAAAGAAACTACAAGTTTTTCAGTGCGGATGCAGGCCGATTTGAAATAAAATGATCATTTGATAATGCCTGTACAGGTCCTGCATATCGTAGGATTTTCAACTATACTGAAATCCTAGAACATATTCATATAAATATACTGCAAGCTCAAACATGTATTATAGTTATTTTGTTAGATTATATTTTATTTCTGCATGCAACTTAAAGAAATATAATGAAAACTAAATATAAAAATAAATTACCATTTCTAATAAAAGCACTTCCAGCGTTCCCCTCATTATTTCATTTATTTTGTCAATTTCATTATCATTTATGTTTAAACACAGTCTGCAAATTCGTTTTTCGTTCATCGTTGTGATTGTTATATATAAAATAGTTATGAAAATGAAAAACTAAAGGCCTTAACAAAAGGATACAGTCGGGCCGTTCTAACTTTACCAGTACGTCATAAGCAATATTCGTATGAACTAAGATGAAAAATCAAATGCAAGAGTCAAATGAGTGACTGTTTACATAATTTAAATTTACCGCCTTTACAGTCAACTGTATTACCGGCACCAAAACAAACTAGAAAATGCCCTTCAAATAAGTTATCACGGCGACAATCTTTAAAATCCATGGGCTCAAACGTAAAAAATACTTGCAAAAATTGTGGAAAAACACAATATATATATATATATATATATATATATATATATATATATATAAATTGGTCTGTGATTGTCAAGATAACTGCGTCTCTCCGCCGATCGGAGTTTTGGCTCTATTGTGGAACTTGGGGAGTCATGAAACTACTAGTATATATTCGCCTAATTCATCACTATTATTTATTTGGGTATATTTAGTTTGTTACAGTACACTGACCTTAATTGTGCACCTTCTGCAAGAGTTTCTCTTATCTAAACTGCTCCCAAACTACATATATGAAACCATAATTAACCTCAAGATTCAAATTCTAATATGCTAAAACAATGTCATTTTAATTAAGTATCAAATAAAATAAACATGCAGACGTCTGGCAATAAACGTTCTTCACACAAAAAGAACACTAATTTTATTTGATTTATAAAACAGTATGTCAAAAATCAACACAAACGAATGTAATATTTTACAAAATGTCCTTATTATAAGTCTTACTAACACAATCATTATGAAGATGATAAAGATGCTATTCTACCATAAAGAAGTGGTTATATACTTATACAATTAAAAAAGTTAAATATGTATAACAAATATTTTCATAACAATACATAAAACAAATAATATCATTGCTGGCTATGGTGTACAAAAAAACCTGTTTGTTTTAAATAGGGCATTATTTTGAAATTAGCAATAGAAACATGTGACATCTAAACACTCACGTGTTCGCTGCATGTTGCTAAAGATTCCTTCCACAAGTTTATTTATGAATTCATGTTATCACAATAATTTCTTAAAAACCTGCCCCTCTTAGCTGCTATATTAACTCTTTCAGTTAAAGCTCATCGATTGTCTTCCTTCTTGAATTTAAAACCCACCTCCTTTAATGTAGCTATAAGTGATGTTTTGCCCACATGAATTATTTCTCGTCTTTTAAGCTCTTCGTTTAAAGTACCACCAATTACATGTTGCCCTAAAACAAAAACAATTTTATCACGTCATTTTGGCCTACACAGTAAGTGCCCCTGTTTTTATATAACGAAACAAATATAGCCAGAACATACTTATATTTTTCATATATATTGTATAAAGTATCTCGTACTGCCATTTTTGTACCTTCAGGTAGAACCCTTGTCATGGACATTTGGCAATGTCTTCTTTTTCCGGGTGAAGAAAGAACTGGGTTGTTTTCTTTGCTTTTTATAATAGTGTATATTGTTGTTATTGCTACTCTAAAATTTAACAAGTACACACACATTGCTTCAGATATTTGTGAATCTTAAGTCTTTTACCTCTTGAACAGCACTAACATATATTAAAGGGCCTCCGTTTCTTTTCTCCTGTTCAAAGTATTCATGGAGATTCAACACCATTTGTTGTGCTTGAGAATTTAATGCTTTTCCCGGCATCTAAAACAAGACGTGCATATAACTGTCATAAAGAAATATTGCTTACTTACATCAACTCCAATCCTGAAACTAGTTTCGCTCTTAAAAGAACGGATCTATGACAAATATTATTAAATAGGCTCAAAAATTTGCAGAAAACGAAAGGAGCTTGACTATGTTACTATTTGTCTTCTCACCGATTAGCGTGAAAATATGAAAACAGTTGTCGGTGGTATATGCAGGTCATCTCCGAAGATCGAAGACACACATGACATCACCTGTCTCTTGTTTATCTATTATAGCAAATGCGTTCATAGGGATAGTGGGTTGTCTGTGATATTACCATATGGTTGTGATATAGGGTAGAACGCCCTAAAGTCGACCGGCTCCGGTAGTCGACTATCTTAGGGAATATTCCATCATAAATAGATAAATATTAATTATTTTGAAAGTAGCGCCATTTTATCAGTAGTCGGACAGCTTCGTTCAAAATCTACCAATTAGAGCAAATCATTACGGCAGTCAGACATTACAGTATCAGTATCACCTTGGTAGGCCTGGCGGTGACATGGTGAAAGTGTATCTTCTTAAAAAAAGATTGCTAAATTTGGTGTCCTGCTTTATTAGCTCACAAACAAGGAATTCTTTGAAACAGTGGTAAGTAGATGCATTTGTGACATTATAGATTAAATTGTTGATCTATTTTTCAAGTAAAATTGGTGTAAAATGGCTTAAGTACGTTAATTTTTGGGGTGTCGACTTCTGGTTCTACAAAACAGACAAATTCCAGTAGTCAACAGGGTGCGGTCGACTACTGGGAAATTGCTATTATGTAGAAATTATGTAGAAAATTATTCGATACACGACTGTACTAACAACTTATTATATTTTTGTCGTTTTACTAGTAGTCGACAGCTTTCAAAGATTTTATGTTACTCCGTGTCGACTACTGGGTTTTGGTTTTCCAGAAGTCGATCAGTCCTTTTATAATCATTTATATGGATTTAGTGGAGACATTATAGATACCTAGGTATCTAGGTAACAAAATTTAAATAAGTAAATTTTCATACTAACTTTGGATTTTCTCTTATTATTCGCAGAAAATGGTAAAAATGAAAAAAGGCTCAAGAGAGAAGAGAAAGATTAAAAAATGCGTCAAACGTCCTATACACCAATACTCAGAGGAGTCCTTAAGAGAGGCACTATTTCAAATAAGGGAAAATATATGAGTGTACGAAAAGCAAGTCATATATATGGCGTACCAAAGACTACTATTCACTATAGATAGACTAAGCGGGAGAGTTGCTGAGAAGCCTAGAAGAATGGGTCCTCCGCCTGTTCTGAGCACAGCCGAAGAAAAGGCTATAGTTGAATGGTGTATAAACTTATCCAAGTGTGGTTTCCCACGAAAAATGGATGACATACTGAATACAGTTCAGAAAATTATAATGTCGAAAAACAAAGATGCAAAAAATGTTCCATTCGTAAACGGAATTCCAAGCTTTCTTCCGACGTAATTCTGAACTGACGCATAGAAACGCTGAAAATTTATCACAAGGACGTGCAATACTCACAGAAGAAAATATCAGAAAATGGTTCCGTGATTTGAAAGACTATTTAAAGGCTGAAAGTGCTGAGGAAATCTTGTTAGATCCCACTAGGATTTTGAATGGCGACGAAACAAGTTTTACGTTATGTCCAAAGACCGGAAAAATTGTGGCTCCCAGAGGCTACAAAAATGTTTACCAGATAGTGAAGGGTAAAGAAAAAGAGGCATTGACGGTTTTACTTGTAATATCTGCTAGTGGTGCTATTGTACATCCGTGTGTGGTATTCCCTTACACACGTCCACCAAAGGATGTTCGAGACAGTATGGAACCAGATTGGTGTATGGGCTTGAGCGAAACAGGTTGGATGCGCTCAGAAGTATTCTTTTGGGAAAAATGGTAACATAATAGCTATCCCCACAGAAACTACCTCGACAGATAATTTCCTCATTCGCCTACTCCAAGAAACTCAAGAGACTAATGAACATGTAGGCATGGAAGATAACTATGAGGTTACAGACAAAACATTACAAAATACCTCTTCGGGTAACTTCGTGATTCCACTGCCTCAGAAAGTTCAGCAGACTGAAGACCCCAAGGTCGCTGAAAATAATATCAAAATAATTTCTAATATAGTCATTTCTCCACTCAAAACTTGCGATATCAACTCTTTATCAACAATACTCTTTTATCCAAAACCTCTTCAGAAAAGTAAGAACACCAAAGCTACCAAATGCTATTTCCTCTGAGATGTGGAGGCAGTTAGAAAAAGAAAATGCTAAACAAAAGTAAATTGAAGCCATTCAGAAGAGAAAAGAAGAAGACAAAAAAAGAAAGAGGCAAAAAGACTAGCAAATGAAGAAAGGAGGATTGCAAATGAAACAAGGAGAAATAACTTAATGAAGAGAAAGCAAGTACAAAAAAATAATGGTAAAAATAAAAGTAAAAAACAGAAAACTGAGGATAATGGTTTGAGAATAAGACAAGTGGAGAAAACGCCCATAAAATGCAGTTCTTGTGACGTTGATCTTATAAGCGACACGGAAGATAACGAACTGAAAAATATCGGCTGTAACGAGTGTACTCGATGGTACCACTTAAAATGTACTGTTTTAAATGGGCATCCATATGAAGACATTTGCACCAAAGAGTTTAAATGTGTTCATTGTACTTAGGTATCTAGTCTATAGACTACGTACCTAAGTACAAAGACTTATAAGCTGAACCTGTTAAAAAGTTAATGTTTTTGTATCTATGTATTTTTCATAGAAATATACCTACCTACCTATGTGCCTACTTAGATAAATAATAAATTTTTGTTTTGATACTTTGTTGACATATTTTTAACTAATAAAGTATCTAGACTGGTACCTACCGAAAAATATGGTTTAATGTTACCTGAACAAATACATAGGTCGACTATTGGAGAATAGGCGTCCGACTACTAAAGTTTTCCGGTCGACTACTGGTGAATTTCGACTTGATTTCATTTAAAATTATCATTTTGGTTTTGGCGCCTTCTGTCGTCGAATTACTCACCTAATATCAAAATTTACATATACAAGGACATATAGGTCTCTATTTTATGATATTTCACCAAAATACCACAGATTATACAATACAGACAACATTCGAGTCCATCAAAGCTGTCGACTACTGGTATCTCTACCCTAGTAAATGTTTATAGTGAAAACTATTTCTTAACCATCATCCTTGTTAGGGAATTTTTAAAATTTAGAAAAAATTGCTCAACATTTTGAGACTTGTAATGAGTTTTGGCATCTATAATATAAATATAATCTTAATTTCACAATTCACATTTATTATTTTCTAACCTCTTTTTCTCTTCTCTTTTACACCAGGACTGAAAAAAAGTGACTACCGTTGGATTATTAATGATCTGTTCGTTGGATATCCTCTTTTTGACATCTCTCATCCAGTCATACCAACAGGATAACAAAGTTTATCTCCACATTATTCCCTTTTCAGTGACTAAGTCACCATACAAACAAAATTAGTATGTACAAAAAAAGAATAACAAAACATCGAAAAAATATACAACATTTTTAGCAACATATGATCTTATATTTAATTGATTTTGATATGTTAGCAGTCTTAACACACATTATTATTTCGCATGACATGTATTATACTATAAACACTGTGACATCTTATCACTATTTACTTTGAGAATCACTTTTCGAGCAAACTGACTTAAACACTTATCACATTTTAAATCGCTTATTTATAAAAAATCGTAGTAAAATAATAGACCTATAAGCGAAGAACCTACTTAATAAAATAAAAAATAATTCGTCAAAGAAAAATTAAACAACGTATTTTTAGTATTTCAAAAGCAAATCTGATTTGTAGACATTTCGCATCAAAGTCCGAGAAATCTGTAATAAACTGACAAAAACGCGTTTTTCTGACAGAATAATGATAGCTAGCATACTTGATCAGGGACAACTAACCAACTCGAAGGCGCACGCTGTGCACTTACTTGTGCATCTCTAATTGCGACACCCACTTGCAGTGGCGGCTCGTCGGGTAGGCAAGGTAGGCGCCGCCTACCTTTAAAATTTTATGTCATTTCTCATAACAGCGCAATTACAATGAACTGTTAACGTCCCTGATAATACAGAAATATTTAATATAATTAATAATAACTACTTTATACTAATTAAATTATCTATCGCCGTCGGCGGCGCTGGTGCCGTAAACACCCTTTATATATACCACCGCAGTCCGCACGGCGCCGCGCTACACCGAATTAAATCATTTTATTCCTAAACAGACCAGGCTCAGTTCTCCATCCCACCGCCTGAAAATCGATAGCTACACGTCAACCAGATGTCGGTAAGACGACAAACAGCGTTGTTGTAATGGCAAAATAATCGCAGCTCAGACGTCTGCAGCCAGTTATATTCTTTAAATAAAGCAGTTGAAGGCGAATGCATTCGGCGCCTGAAGTAGATCGGCGTTCTTCGGCAGATCCGAAGACGCTTTCGCATTGAATAAGCCGTGACATTACTGGGGAAATTGGGTTACATATTGTGATGATCAATTTGAAACATTAAATATGAGTCAATGTTGAAATATTTTGTGGAATATGAATTTCGATAAATATTTCCAGAGGTTTTTAAACTTATTGTTTTAATTACTACAATTGCATCAACAAGTATATCGGTTGAAAGACATTTTTCTTATTTAAAACGTATTAAAACGCATAGTCGGAACTCTATGAAGAATGAACGTTTATCGTCGCTTGCACTTATTTCAATTGAAAAGGAATTATTATTTAGCACACTTCAGAAATCTGATGACTTCACGGAAAATATAATTAACAAATTTTCATTAATTAAAGATAGGCGTATTAATTTAAATTATAAAAAGTAGTAGGTATCCATTTTGTAATTGTCAGTCAATAATGGCGATGGTTAAGGAAGCCTGTGAGGGGAGGAGGAGGCCTATACCCTAAAGCGCCCTAAAATAATGTATTATTGCCAACCCAATTTGCATAATATAGGTATAATACTCAATAAATATATTTCGTTTATTCCAATTTATTTATACCCACAATAACAAAGAGGTATCAAGTTCAAAAAATTCTTGTGAAAGTCTATATTTTTGTATAAATGAAATTCAATCATTGAAATTCTGAAGTACCAGGAAAACGCGTGACCTTGAGAATTTTAAAAATTTCCCCCTGCGGCGCTATTTTTGAGGGTTGATGAAGCTCACACGCCACTATCAGAGGTTGCTCTGATGTTCCGTTTGGAAGTTGCTCTCGAGACACTTGTGCGTTGTCGGGTGCCGTTGTAAAGACCTTTTGTTCATCTTTGATGTCCAATATCGGCCAACAGAGGCCACTACAGGGATAGCAAATGGATGGCTGCATGAAAATTGTAACTTTAAACTAATTCAGAACAGATTTCCTAAATACTGCAGGTTATTTTGATATCAATATGGATGCTGTATAAAAAAGAGCATCAAGAAAAATAAATTGTAAACAAATCAGGAAGAAAAAAATTAACATTGACTTTTATCTTATCATATCTTCATACAAAAATAACATATCTATTTTAGCAAGCTACTTCAAAGTGAATTATCCGCTTTGTTGTTTTGCACTTTGCAGAATAGCCCTGTCATAGGCCTCTTTGGTTGTTACGTTTTACTTCTGAGGCACTCTGTGGGAGCGATTGAGCACATGCGTCATCAGGCTTCTTTTATGTTTTGTTTGAAATGCATACTGCATACTTATACATCTCCAATTTCGACGCTCCGTTGTGCGTCAACATGTGCTGTTTGACGTAGTACTTACGCTTAGTTTGATAACTACAAACTGAACACTTGTACATCTTCAGGTCCGATGCGTCCTTGTGGCTCAGGCCATGTTCATTCAGTTCGTTCTTCCACTTCGGCTCGTACGGACAAAGCGAGCACTTATACATTTCTATTTCAGAGGCATCCTTGTGCGTCAACGCGTGTCCCTGTAACGAGCTTTTGTACTTTGTCGCATAAGTACATAGTTCATATTTGTACATTTTCACTTCTGAAACGTCCTTGTGGACTAATATATGTTTGTGCAGATTGTCCTTTAACTTGGCCTCATACACGCAACGCGAGCACTTTTACATGTCGACTTCGGAGGCGTCCTGACGGATTATCATGTGATTTTTGAGATGGCTTTTCCTTTTGGTCTTATACGGACAAAGCGAGCAGTTATACTATCTACTTCTGAAGCATTATTATGAGTTAATGCCTGTTTATGTAAAGCAGCCTTGTATTTTGTGGCATAAGTATACAATTCGTACTTGTACATTTTAATTTCTGAGACATCTTTATGGACTAAGGCATGTCGTTAAAGGTGTACTTTGTCGCGAACGTACACGATCCGCATTCGAACGTCTCCACTTCGGAGGTAACCTTGTGAGTCAAGGCGTGTTCCTGTAACGAGATTTTGTATTTTGTCGCGTAACTACATAGTTCACATTTATACATTTCAGTGTGAATATTGCAGAACAACTATTGCAACAACAAAGGAATAGAAGTGTTTCGCTAACTTCACATGAAGTTAGCAGAACATCTATCAAATAATTATTTTTGTAAAAAGTAAGTATATAGGAAATTGCCGTCTTTTAACTGTAAACAAATGGTATAAACGAAATTTGAAAAAAGTTTTAAAAAGGCTTATGGGGGTCAGTTTTCGTGCAAGAAGTTACCGTTCGCGTTCTTTTAATTAACCGTGATGACTTCGAATTCGTCGTGATACTTTTCCAATATTTCATCATGATTTATGCATTTTTTTTCTGTGAATATAGCAGAACAGCCATGAATGAAATTTGAAAATGACCTTTACAGCTCAGTATTCTTACAGAAATTTGCCGTTCCCGTTCTCGTAATTAAACCTGACATCTTTGAATTTGTCGTGATAATTTTGCAATTTTTTATTCCGTTTCTTGGGTTTTCCCCTGGGAACTTAGCAGAACAGCCATTAATCTCGTTTTAAAATGCCTTACGAGGGTCAATTTCCGTTCACGAATTTACCGTTTGCCTCCTTTTAATTAATAACATCTTCGAATTCTTCAGGCCAAATTTTGCGATGTTTCTAAAATTTTTGTATTCTGTTCCCCGTAACTTCGCAGAACAGCTTTTAATCTCAATTAATTCGTCCCCTGGTCTCTTGTGAACACGCAAATTATCAATTTTCGTTCGTGTTTATCTATTTTCTTTCGTCACTTCTAGTTTTGAGTTATTTCACTAATATTGAAAAATATATTTTTTTCGAATGTCGTTTATACCATTTGTTTACGGTTAGAAAGCGGCAATTTCATCAGTGACGGCTTGTCAGGTACGGCAGGGTCGGCCGGGCCGTACCAAAAAAAAAAAAATCGAGAGAAAATATAAATTCTTTTTTGTCCAATAAATAAATATACATTTTATATTCATACACCATTAAAATGATCTGTTCTTTATTCATATATATATATATAAAATAGTTCTCCAATAAACAATCTCTATTCCATTATTTTTAATTTTTAACGCCTTTAAACTGCTGCGGTGCTGGCCCGGCGTTTACGGTTCTTAAATCTTAAGTCCGGCCAGCCGGCCCACAGCAGAACTAGAATGCTGTACATATGCTAACCAATTGAGGGGTCTAGAGCAAAAGGGGTATAAGTGCATATTTATCATATTCTGAGTTAAGTGGAAAATAGTTTATAAGAAACTTCTTTTTACTTGATGCAATATAGGGATGTGATTTTCCATGCACTAGTGCCATCTTTTAGTGAGTAGATAAAACTCGGTCATAGATATTGCAAATATTGGCAAAGCAGAAGGGCACTTATACCCATTTTGCTCTCATCTAAACATACATTTTTGTGTCAAAGTAGGCAAACGTGTCGGCAACTTGTTGAGTGTTTGGTAGTATTCCCAGCATTTAATACGTCGGAATTTATACGTACACTGAAAATATTAGTGTAGTAAATTATAGGTGACGGCAGTGGTGAGACTGGTGTTATTTCATAATACCAGGCGACTACAATACTTAACAATCGTGCTTACCCACTCTTTTGTTTTATTTTCAGTTTATCTCCTCATTACCACCAAACGTAAATAACCTTATAGTATATAGTGATTCCTGTGCCGGGCAAAATAAAAATAAAAATATTACAAAGTTATTTATGTTTTCAGTTAAATGCACGAGCATAAAAACTATAGAACATAAATTTCTTGAGTCCGGTCACACGTATATGGAATGTGACCGAGACTTTGGGATCATTGAAAAGAATAAAAGAAAAATGCCCCAAATCTTTGTCCCCGAACACTGGGTGGAACTCATTACATAGTCTTGTAAAAAATTTGTCGTACACAAAACGGAACGAACAGACTTTTTGTCATTTGCGGTTCTTAATGAAAAGATTAATGATCCCAAGAAGGCTACTGATGGAAAATCCTTACAATTTAGAGATATCGTTGTTTTCAGATATTCTAGAGAATTTGAAGGATTTTCATTTGCCTTCAAGCATAATATTGATCCGGACATATATTTTCTACAATGCGTCTGTTGTCACGCAGTTGGGCGCCCCTCCTTAGGATTTCAGAGTACTTTTCCAACTCTTCACCAACAGCCTTTTTGCAATAATTTACAAAATCTACTGGAATACGTTCCTCCAATATATCATACTTTCTATGCCTATATTAAAAAGGGCGACAGGAAGAATAATAAAAAATTACAAAAAAATAAACCTACGACCCCAACCCAACCCTCACATGTAACACTTGACAGTGACAGGATAACTCAGATGCCATGTTGGAGTCTGATTATGAATAATATGCCTTATTTACTCCAACATTTTTGTATTTTTGTTTGAAGTCAATTTAATATTAAAGCAGAATGGGTATAAGTGATTTTTTTCAAAGAAAAGTACAAATTCCGTATAAATCGATTATAAAATATTATTTGATACAATATTAAAGCGTTTCTACATATTCTACAAGTATTTTCAGTAGTTTACATTTTTCGTAGAATTTTGGACAGCCTTAAAACTTTAGAAGGCTATATCTCAAAATTGGCCATTCTGTACTTATACCCCTTCTGCTCTAGACCCCTCAATCATTATATGAAATAATCTACTATCTACTCTCTACGATTACATCTCCACCTACACAGACCAAGGTCGAGGCCCGTATTGACTGCGTAACGCGCAGCTTGTGTCATACAATATCGGCCAAGATGGTTGGGCCGCATACCGCGTGGAGGCAACACAATCAAAGTATAAAGAATAAAATACCTAATAGAATAAGTACGTCTTTTGGCACAATTAAATGTACTTTTATTATTTTTATCTGATACCAATCTTGAGATTGTTTTATTTGTGTTGTTTGGTGAGGATGGAGAGTATAAGGGAAATATTAAGTGAAAACGGCGGTGATTAAGTGAGTTGTTTACCGTCACATAAATTTTTTAGGATATCCTACGACGACAAAATGTTTATTAAAGAACAGCCGATTCCGCGACCGCCTCGCGCTGTAAATGTTTTATGCGATAACATATCTAGTTTAATTGAAGTTTTTGACCACATAATGGAACATTTGGATCAGTGGGATGATATTTCTATACGGGAAGCTAACGGTTTAAAAAAATTGTTAACTGATTTTGATTTATTTTTTTTTTTTAATTCAATATTCACATATACCAATCCCATATTTTCTATAGTTTAGAATAGATTGTGTGATATAACATATTGTAATGACAGAATAATGTCACTTTTAAATACATTAAAACAAATCAGAAACGACGATAATTACTTGAAAAATATATATTCTAAAGTAGCAAACATTTCAGAGATAACACTCTCCTGCTCCAAAAGACGTAAAACTTCCGATTTAAACGACAATTCATTAAACATGAAGCGGCTGTTTTTCGAAATTTTGGATTTAATTGTAAATCAAATCGAAATTCGATTTAAAGATATTTCATCTCTTAGTCTTTTGCAATTAACAGTCTATTCTAAATTTGACACTTTTAATCGAAATTTTCCGTCGAAAACTATTCAATGCTTTAATTAATAATTATCAGGGCCTGTTTAACAATGAACAATTAAAACGAGATTTACAAATTTTGTATTCTGATAAATTTTTGATTGGTAACCCTAAAAATATGTGACATGATTAAAATTACTTATGATAACAATATTATAACCGATGTTCCAGAATTATATAAATTGTTTTCGTTAATATTGTCTCTCCCTCCAACATCAGCGTCGGTAGAAAGAAGCTTTTCCGCCTTGAAGCGAATTAAATCCTATAGCCGGAATAAAATTGGGCAATCGCGTTTAAATAACTTGTCAGTATTAGCAATTGAACGAAGTTTGCTTAAACAACTAATCAAAGACGACAGTTTTTATAATAAAATCATTGACGACTTCGCGACAACTAAACCCCGGAGAATTGACTTATATATAAGAATTATTAAGTACCTACCTAATTAAATAATGTAGGTACATATATGTAACCCACCTATACAGTTTTCATTTTTTAGTTATATTTTTGTTAAGAGAGTATATTTTGGTTTTTTTTTATTTTTCAAAATTTGTCCTATCCTTGGTCCTATGCCCTTTCCCATCCCATTCCTGGCAAGAATGCTCTAGACCTCCCCGTGGTTCTTGCTGGACAATTTAATTTTTGTATAATGTATATGTAGATACACAATTATTTTTAAATAATGTGAATTTTTAAAGTCATGTTAAAAAATTAATATCAAAAAATTAAGTCGACTAACTAGAATTTGATTGAGGAGCGGTGACTTTGCAAGAAAATGTTTTGTTGCCACTGTTTACTTTTTGCGAAAAACAAAAATCCTTTTAATTTGACAGGTTTTATGATAATCCATAAAAAAAGTCGGGCATTACCGAAACGTGAAATTCTAAATGTAGCGGAAACTATAACAGAATGAATTTATAAATAAACACAACCAAAAGTTTGGGGAAAATAGAAAAATGATGAAACCTCGGATGAAATATTTAATGAACATATTATTTATTCTTCTTTTCAATGAGAATAGTATAAATAATATTCTGGAATTGAATAATTTTAAACTCCAGAAATACAGAAGGCTTTATATTAATGTAGTAGATTAGCACACACATTTTTGGGGCGCTAAAATTGTGGGCAAAAAAATTGATAATGTTCTGCTACCTTCATATGAAGTTATATAGAAGGAGCACTCAAAATTTTTTAAAATTAAAAAACAGTTAAACTATAACTTTCACGATTAATTAAGCGCTAATTAACGGCAAATAATGAGCCTATGCATTTTTCCATTCTTGAAAATTGTTCTAAGTTCACACTGATTACATTTTTACTTCTGAAATGTCTTTGTGGACTAACATATGTTTGTGCAGGTTGTTCTTTAATTTTGCCTCATACGGGCAATGCGAGCACTCTTACATGTCGACTTCGGAGGCGTCCTGATGGACTATCATGTGATTTTTGAGATAGTGCTTTCTTTTGGTCTTAAACGGACAAAGCGAGTACGTATACTTATAACTTCTGAGGCATCCTTGTGAGTCAATGCGTGTCCCTGTAACGAGCTTTTGTACTTTGTCGCGTAACTACATAGTTCACATTTGTACATTTTCACTTCTGAAATGCCCTCGTGGACTAACATATGTTTGTGTAGGCGGCCCCTTACCTTGGTCTGATACTGGCAACGCGAGCACTTATACATGTCGACTTCGGAGGCGTCCTGGTGGATTGTCATGTGAGTTTTGAGATCGCGCTTCCTTTTGGTCTTATATGGACAAAGCAAGCAGTTATACGTATCTACTTCTGAAGCATCCTTGTGAGTCAATGCGTGCGCATGTAAACTAGACTTGTGTTTTGTCGCGAACGTACACGATCCGCATTTGAACGTCTCCACTTCGGAGGCGTCCTTGTGAGTCAACGCGTGTCTCTGTAGCGAGGTTTTGTACTTTGTCGCGTAACTACATAGTTCACATTTGTACATTTTCACTTCCGAAGTGTCCTTGTGAACTAACATATGTTTGTGCAGGCGGTCCCTTACCTTGGTCTCATACGGGCAATGCAAGCACTTATACATATCTACTTCGGAGATGTCCTTGTGAGTCAACGCGTGTCTCTGTAGCGACCTTTTGTACTTTGTCGCGTAACTACATAGTTCACATTTATAGATTTTCACTTCTGAAATGTCCTTCTGGACTAACATATGTTTGTGCAGGTTGTATACTTCCGAAGCATGAATCAATGCGTGTTTATGTAAAGCGGACTTGTTTTTCGTCACATACGTACACAATCCGCACCTGTACATTTTTATTTCTGAGACATCCTTATGGATTAAGGTATGTTGTTTAAGGTTGGACTTTATACCGCTATTGTAGGGACAATGTGAACACGCATACATGTCTACTTTTGAGCTATCCTTGTCTTTTAACGACCTTTTGCATATTGCAACGTTTTGGTATGGCGTGCTTTTGAACTTGTCTGAATTATTTTCGAGTGTCTCATTCCTGTCGTCATACTGGCTCTGTTCTGTTTCACTAGTAGGCATGTATTGACTGTACGTATCCATATCTGAATGTATGCTAGATTGTGTAAGTGTATTTTGCCTGTAGGGATACGTGTTGTTGTCTAATTCTATTTTTGAAAGACTTTCACGAGGGTCATTGTTTAACCACACTTTTTCATTGGCGTCCAATATTTCTTCAGTGTTAATAAAATCACACGAGTATAATAGCTCTTCGGGTGTTAATTCACTTTTGATGGGATGAGTCCCTGCATATTTATCAAAGTGTCTTGAGTTATCCTCACATAGAAAATGAAATACATCGGTTAATTTATTTCCACCCGATCCGTTACTACCTGCATTTTGGCAATACTCATAGAGTTTGTTTTCAATGCCCAAATAATGCTTTACGAACAAGAAATAGCATTCTAAATTTTCTCTACAAGGCGTACAAACTATCAAATCTTTGACCTTGGTGAAATCCTAAAAAAAAATTTCATAAATTAGAACGGTTTTTAGCAATTCTCTTACCATTTCTGGCATAAATACTGGTAACATCTCTTTGTACATTGACTTCTCCATTAAACTATCTACAGACACAAAATTATTTTTGTTTATCCTATTCATACAAAATCGACACATGAAACTTCCTTCAACTACCATTTCTATGCATCCAGTATCATGATCTATGTCCTTCATTTCAAATTCACTCTCTTCTTTGTTAACAGCGAAAGAAACTACAAGTTCTTCAGTGCGGACGCAGGCCGATTTGAAATAAAATGATCGTTTGATAATGCTTATACAGGTCCTGCATATCGTAGGATTTTCAATTATACTGAAATCCTAGAACATATTCATATAAATATATTGCAAGCTCAAACATTTAATATAGTTATTTTGTTACAGATTATATTTTATTTGTGTATGTAACTTGAAGAAATAAAGGGTCCGGCAACAGAATTGAACGGTTTTCAATAAGCCACTGTTAAGAAACAAAGAATATATTTGGACTAATTATTATTACAACTAAACAGACAATTCTGGAAATTTCTTATAACACTTAGTTTGCAAAGATCACATCCCTAAGATGACCATCGTCTTCTTCTATGCATTGTTGCAATCTGTTTCTAAAATTGAACATAACGCGTCTGAGTAAACATAACGCGTCTGAGTAAATCTTCGTTTATCGAATTTATCCCTTCACGAATCCTTTTTTTTCAGTTCCAGAAGTGTTTGGGGACGGGTAAAGTACACTTTGGACCTTAAGAATCCCCACAGGAATAAATCCGGGACCGTCACGTCCGGTAATTTTGCGGCCCATGCAAAGTCGCCAAATCTTGAAATTAGGCGATTCAGAGACATACGCTGTAAAACAGCAATGGACCGTCTAGCTGTATGCGCTGTGGCGCCGTCCTGTTGGAATCATACTTCATCTTGGTCCATTCTTTGAAGTTCCACAGTCACAAATGTTTCCAGCATCTCAACGTACCGAAGTGAATTGACTGTAACAATGTGGCTGGTTTCTTCAAAAAAGTATAGCCCGATCACACCACTGCACATTCCACACCACATCGTTACCTGTTGGTCATAAAGTGGATGTAGAAATGTTTTAAAACTTATGAACCGCGAAATGCGCGAAAGGCGAGGCCATCCCTATTATTCTACTATGTAAGTATATTGTGAAAACATGGCGATGGCGTCGACCACGTTTAACAGCAATGGGCTAAGGTGTTCGGGAATCTATAAAGTCAATTGACGAACGTTCGCAGTGCATTTTTTTTATTTATTGCTTAGTATTATTATAAATAATTAGAATAAGAGTTTTAAGAGAGAGAAGAGAGCTTAAGAGTTTTCTTTCTCCCTAAAATTATCATACGGACGAGACCACTACCTCATAATTTAAATAATAAATATAAGGGAATTTTATTATGGTATGTAATTTGTATTTACAGAACAAATATTTTTAGTTATAAAATGTTTATTGCAATAGTTAAGTAAAATAATTTTATAGCTTTAAAATTGTTTAAAGAATTATAAAGGTTCTGACGTATTCGATAAATCGCTTTCATCGCTGTCGTTATCACATACGTGTATTATAAGTTCATTGACTTCGTCGGTGAAATGTTCACGGCTAACATATTCTGTTTCCACTTTTTCTACATGTTCACAGACATTATTCCACACATCAGGTGTGACATTTGACAGTTTTTCTTCTGTTAACTTCCCAACGTCGTCCATTTTAAATGTTGTGTTGCACGCTGCTACGTCATTCTTAACGATTCTCCATATTTTTTCGATTAGATTCAATTCAGGATGATACGGTGGTAATCTCAATACAGTATGACCATGTGTGGCTAATAATCTATATATTATAGTAACACTATTTCGTGGTTTATTAAGTTTTACTTTTGCATAGAGTTCAGGTTTAGTTTCTTTGTCTCCAAAAACAATACCACACTCTCTTAACCAATTTTGCATATCTGCTTTCAGCCAGTTAGAAGTTGGATTGGGCTCTACCAGCACATTGTGATAAGATGCGTTATCGATTACTAAAACTGAATTTGGGTCCAAATTAGGAATTAATTTTTCTTCCAGCCATTTCTTCCACCATGGAGAACAGTTAGACGTTGTCCTTTGGCTACAGGTGATGGAGGAAAAGCACAGATTCAAAAATGGTTACGGGACAAAGGTATCCCTTATGCTGAAAATAGCTTAAAACCAGAATTGCTTCAAATTGTGAAGATACATGCAAGTAAATATAAGAAATTTGCTGTAGAAGAATTAGCATTGAGCCATTGAACTACTTACTGTCCTACGATTACCCCCATATCATTGTGAGTTGAACCCAATTAATTTAATTGGGTTCACAAATTAAAGGGGATGTGGCCAGAGAAAATAGAACATTTAAATTGGCTGATGTCCAACGCCATCTTCAGAAAGCATTAGAAAATGTTACAGCAGAAGACTGGAGAAAGTGTATTGGTCATGTTCAAAGAGAAGAACAGAAAATGTGAGATGTAGATAATGACTGATGAAACCCTCGATCCCATTGTTATTAGTGTCGGTAAAAGTGATAGTGAAAGTGATACTGAGTGATGACTCGAAAATTTGAAAGGGTAATATTGTTTTTCGAACATTTTCTTTTTATTTCTGCAGTAGAATTTCATTTATTTTCTGTAGACGAAAATTTTCTTTTGTTTTTGTTACAGAATTGTGTTTATGTTATGGGGTTTTATTAAATTTTGGAAGAGAATTTTTTATTTTGATTTTGTTATAGAATTTTGTTTATCTTATATAAAATTGTTATTAATGTGGGAATAGGACTCCTGGCGAACCACCCACTAAAAAAATGGGTAATTATCCAGATTAAGTGTGCAGTGGAAAATGATTACCAAATTTTTCGTACCCCCCCCCCCCCTATTTTCGAGGGTGCTGGAGAAAAATCTGGCTTCAGCTTCATCCGCTCGGAAACAGTTTTCGAGAAAATGGATTTTCCACTATTCCGTAATACATGCCACTTTCCTTATCAAATAATTTTCACTTCACACTACGTAGGTAGCTTATATTAATACCAATAGATGCTACAACACTTCCTTTACACATATCATATATTAAGCCGTCATAAAACCTATTAGAATTTTTTTAATTTCCGTCATCAATAATTGTAGCAGTACTTGTCAATGACCCCGCCAAAAAATAAAAACATCTATGCCTCTGTTCCAGACAAAATCCCCATCTTGACTCGGTCATTGCACTCTTTCTATATATTGGTTAGACTTTAAGCGGCGAAAGATCACCGAATAGACTAGCTTGATGTTCACGTATTATTCTTTTAACCGTACTTAACGAAACACCGATAGCTTCGGCTACCCGGACCTGCACCTGGACTACCTTAATAGGATTTTTATATTCTTTTTCTTTTTTAACAAATTGATAAATGTTATAAACTTAAACTATTACAAAATTAAAATGCTCGTAGAATAAAACATTAGCTATTAATCCGGGCTTGATTTTAAGACAATAATAATGTAGCACTTATACTGCTATATATTATATGTTATACTGCGATTATATATTCATAAATTTCACAAAATAATTCACTTACATGTTCTAGTTATGACGATTATACACTTGAGAAAAAAACAATCGACTCAGCGACATGCTCCAACTTCGAGAGAATATGTACTCTCTCCAGTACTATTTAAAGTAAAGTTCAATGAACTGTTTAAAAGTTTAAAAACAGTTGTTTCAAATGATACAACTTTGATTGGAATCGGACCTGTTCTGACAAAGTTATGAGCCGAACAACATGTGTAACACAAAACCTTGTTAATTGGAATGCGCATGCGCGACGATTATGACGATTATGTATAACACTGTAGTAATGTAAAATCTTTAAAATATAATTAAAATGCAACAAACAACTCAAAATAAAATAAAACGTAATTAGATCAGATATATGTTTACAACGAGAGCTCGAGATAAACTGTGGTGAGTGTGGTGGCAACACAGCTAATGTTTTTAGAACGTAGAATCGAGACACTGGCCGTAATTATGTTTCTGCGCACATGAAGGTCAAAGCTCATAAGGTTTTGAAATATCTCTACATCCATTTCTCTTGGGTTGTGTTCTGCCCAGTAGCGAAAGTTCTGCTTATTAACGTACTCACTGAGATGGAAGTGAGCTTCGTCAGAGATGGTCAGTTTAACAAGAATTCCTGCACTGTTGTTCGATGTTTCAAGAAATTGCCTGCAGAAATTGAGGCGATTAACTTTATCAACAAGGTTCAGCCTCTGGACTATCTGTACTTTATACGGATGAAATTTCATACATTTAACTTTTGTTGGTGATTTCTTTGGTCATGTTAATATTCCTTTATAGACAGGAAACGAATATTTTCACTGGTTTAAAACATGGAAAATGCGAAATTTTTATTTTCAACTAATACAGGAGTTTCTCTTGTAAATAAAACAGAACATATTTTATATATACAGTTTATTTTAAATTTATTGGCTGACTAATTTGTTGTGCATCTTTTATTTGCCCTAAGATGCTTAATCAAATATTTCATTGACTTTAGTGTTTCATTCCTTCGTTTCACTTTCAACTTAACATTTTTTAGTTGTCTTCGTAATATCAGCTCTACTTCAGTCTTCAAACCTGATGTCTGAGTGGCAACGTTACGCACTGACAGCTCCATTTTTTCTTCATTTTCTACAGAAATCTAAAAGAAGCAGTTTCTCAAAATACAATTTATTGCTGACAATGATTAATAAGATAATAAGTACCTTCTGTGCACATGGCTCATCTTCATGCAAAAAAAGTTTTCGTCTTTTAGGACTTTCTTTTAACATATAATGGGGAAATTTAAAAAGTGAAGGCACTGCATCTTGTTTTAAAATATTTTTATTTGCGGACGATTCCAAATAATCCTCTTCTTTAAAATGTTTACTGCATATTACACTACTAGACTTGGGGCTAAGGTTTTTTCTCCGAAGAGCTTTTATCCGTAGTTGTAATCTTACAGGATTTTTCATAGGAAATCTAAAATAAATATATTTATATCTATTTAGCAAACTTCTGAGTTAATAATTAAAATTATTTAGTATATTGTTCAATAAATTGCTTCTACAAAAAGTACCTACTAAAAGTATTTTAAGGTTATATTTATCTTTACAAGTTTTCTAATGCGTTTGGCGAAAAACAAAACTTACTTGTGAAATTTTATTTCTCCGTTGGGAGTCCATTCATTTGTGCAACCATAGGCACAACACGATTTAACCATTTTAAATCACAAATTAGAAAAAAATAACAAAAATTAACAAGCGCCAACAAAAACCTCACTTAACACCATAAGAGTGACAAGGATGGGCAACCACTTCTCAGCAACGGGCTTTGTCTAACAGCTGGGATCACTTTTAACAGTAACCGTGCATAATCGAGAGCATTCCAGTTTGGTTTTCAGTTCATTGGCGTCTACAGACAACCCGTAATTGGCGATCCCGAGTACGGTTTGGGGTTCGGGCGCTCTCGGTTATTTTTGTCATTTGTTCTTTTTTACTTGGCAGTTTAAACCCTCCGTAGATGTTGTGTTTGAACTTTTAATAATCTTATGGTAGGTATGAGCTTTCACAATAAAATTCATTTTGCATCAAATCTTCGAAAACACGTGAGAAAATTTCATCCATCGAAAGTAAACGTTCTTGCTCCTCTTCAAAAATATATTCCATATGAGAACACATTACAGTTATTCTGAAGAGAAACAAAGTCTTTGAAAAATGAGCCGAAACAAAAATGTTAAACAAATTAGATAGTATGAAATAACCAACAAAATTAGAGATTTAAAAAAAAAATAATGAAACCACTCTCCCCTGTTTTGGCAGCTACAACTTACAGAAAACTTCCACTCCCAATAAAAAAAGTAATACCTCATAATGAAAAGATTCCATGCTAAAGAAGGTTATTTTGCACTAAAAAGAAATACACACGAAGAACTGGTTCAATCAATAAGCCTACAGCAGAAGAAACCGAAACACCTGTTGCGGCTTTGATGCAGTAAGAGAGTACGTAATTTTGAAAGCGAGCCGAACAAGACAAACAAAACCAAGCAATAGAAGAAATAATGTATGTTTTATATATTTTTGGTGTGAATAACTTTTATTTAATAAATATATTAAATGATAAATGGTTTAAAATATAACTTGTATTTCATTCTGTACTGTTAAAAATCGTCTAAAATTAATCTTAGCTAATTGTCATTCTAATAAGTAGACTTTTCCATTTATGATTATATTAATTAATAACTAAACTATTACATTACAAAGGTTTTTCTTGGCATAGCTTTTAGAGTACGTATAATAAAGTATGTACAAATTTCTTACTTAAGATAGAAGTAGATTTCATTTAATCTCATTACTTGTGCTGCATAATTGTATGGGCGTTTTATAATCTCATTTTCAGAATCTAAATTCCCCTTATTATTCTCACTGAGATTTGACAATTCTCTCGGGTCACATTTCAAATAAATTTTAATATAAACAACAGTTATTTTTATAAGTTAAGGCCCTGTGACAGTCTTTTATATATAATTTTAATTAAACCATGCTATACATTAATGAACTATACATAGTTCATTCCATAAATTCATTCATTCATATAGAATGTATCAAGAACAGATAAAGTCAATATATGTAAATTTATATAATGTTTATTGTATATTTGTAACAATTAGACTTAATATTTATATGTTTAGATTTATAATATAATACTTTATAATATAGACTTTTTATAAATTTTTGGCGTTTAATTTTAGTATAGTCTTAAACTAAAGAAACACTAAACATATTTATTCAGAATAAGTTTAACCTGTCCTCATCAATTCATTATTGCGCATTATATTATTTTCGAATTTCAAATTGCCTAGCGTGTCTACGCCTGCACTAAGATTCGAGTTCGGGATCGCCAGTTACGGGTTGCCTCTAGACGCTAGTACGATTGATATTGCGGATATGTCACAACGGTCAGAATTGCAGAAAATGGGTCTATATTATTGGCGAAAGTGAAGGCGTGAACGACGTCTAGCGCCGTACAAAGCTATCGCTGTAGAGGTGAATACCAAATATAAAAAATGTGAATTTTATATGTGAAATAAAAATTAAAACAAACTACTGTATAATGCTACTCGTACGGAATATGTTGCATGTTTCTACAATCAAGTTGGCATCATCGGGCGAGAGATAATTCGAGAGAGATAAAACTCAGTTTTAATCATCATCTAAGAATGCCAACTTGGTTGGCGAAACGCGTGTCCTGAAACGAGTGATCTTTCTGTGTTCGTAGAAAAGCGGTCCCCTGTTTTTATCACGCTTTTGCCAACATACGCTAAATAATGCCATTTCCACTTTTTTTTATGAGAATATTGCCTCATTCTTACATATGTAGAAATTTTGGTTTTATCTCATGCAAGTTATTTATTTTCATCATCTATTTTTGATTATTTTATGTAGATCGTATATTTTTCTTTCAGTTTGACTCCTTTAATTTAACCGTTATAACCACAAAATCATAACACCTGATTTGTCTTACATTGGCAAGATTCAAGTATGGTCAATTTTGATTTACAGGGAAGATAAAATTTTATTCATACACAAATTAAAACAGTAAGAAAAGGTGAATTGAATATATTTACCAATGGATTTAAGACAATAAATATAACTTTAACTAAGCCAAAAGACTTTCTGAATACTGTAAGTTGTTTAAGCTTAATATAGATTTCGTCTTGGTATCAGAGAAATAAAGGAGGGTGTCTTATTTGGCACTAAATGATGTGATTTGTGAATAAAACTAATAATATTCGACAAACTGAGGCGTTTTAATCTTCAACATAATATGGAGACAATACGCGTACAAATGAAAAAGATGCGTGGTGGCTCTTGACAGATTTAAATGTTGTGCACGACGTTGAATTGATGTGTTTGAATGCTCCCGTACACGTTCTTTCACTGCAGTAATATTTTCATCTGACCGATCACGACGAGGACGTATTAGTGTTGTAGTAGACTCGTCTCTTAAAATCTAAATTAAATTACGAACTCTTAACTCTGTATGCGCTTGATTTTGTCCAATTTTTTGCGAATTTCTCTTAATGAAACCAAAAATTATAGTGAAACGTTTGTAGATGACAGTCGTTAAATATTGACGCCCCATCTTTGACAGAAAACAAATGGCGCGCAATTCAGATCCTATAGTTTCAACTCGGACACCAACACTAATTTGTGTAAATATTGGATAGCGGATCGGACCTGTTTGTTAAGGACCGCTATGTTCTCATTTGCAGCCTGAGTGCCATGACACTTTTGTGTGCAGCCGTAGACTAAATGGCGCGAGATTTGAATATCCAAATACTAATACTCATTCAAAAAAGACTACGAAAGTATAAATTTCACAATGCAAATCGCGTAATAAATTAATCATGATTTTTTTGTATCTCGGTCAATTATTGTTCAATATAAACGAGTAAAACTATTTGAATATTCAAATATGGCCCCATATGGTCTACGGCTGCACCCAAAAGTGTCGTAGTGCTCAAGGTTTTAATGGGAAGACTCCCCACCACTCTGTCTGCTATAAAGTTATTTTACATATCAGTGGACACTATATGTATTGAAAAATCGAAGCACTTGGAAAAAACCAACTTGTAACTCATTTGTCTGAGTATGATAAAGACAGGTTACCGTAAATAAGGCTATCTTTATTTCGATTGCCTCTGACACACTGCAGGCTATTATAGAAAACACCCGGCTCCGTTCCAGGTACGTATTGTAAAGAGTTAGTTCTCTGCTAAAGTGTCGACAGTTTATAGAAGGAGGAAAAAGAAGAATAGATAACCTTTTGATAACGCCTTTAACTTTCATCTATAACTATTGTATGTATAACAATCATAAAAATGGACGGAAAGCAAATTTGCAGACTGTGTTTATACGTGAATAATAATGAAATTGACGAAATAGATGAAATGATGCGGGGAATGCTAGAAGTACTCTTATTGGAAGTGGTAAGTTATTTTAAAACATAGTTTTCATTATATTTCTTCAAGTTACATACACAGATAAAGGTAGTTATACAGAAGTGATAAAGTCTTGAATATTTTTCCTACCCCCTTATTTTCGAGGGTGCTCAACACGAATCTGGATTCAGATACATCAGCTCGAACACAGTATTTGAGAAAATGGATTTTATACCTTTCCGCACGAGACACACTTTATCTTATCAAATAACTTTCACTTCACACTACTCAATAGCTTATATTAATACGAATAGATGCTACAACACTTCCTTTATACATATCATATATTAAACCGTCATAAAACCTATTATTCATTACGATTTTCTTGTAATATTTTTAATCGTGCCCCCTCTACATGAAACCACATGCACTGATTAGTATACGGGGGGCTCCAAAAGTTAACTATGAATATAAACAGCTAAATACGCTGTTATTTTGAAGGAGCCTAACCTAACCTAGCCTAACCTAACTGTCTACTTACTATATTCAGATTAGGTTAGGTTGGGTTAATTTGGATTAGGTTGAGTTAAGTTGGGTTAGGTTGAGTTAAGTTGGGTTAGGTTCCTTCAAAATAACAGCGTATTTAGTTCAGTTAATATTCATAGTTAACTTTTGGAGCCTGCCATATACTAATCAGTACATGTGGCTTCATGTAGAGGGCGCACGATTAAAAATATTACAATGGACGACAATTGTATCGGAATTGTAAACATTTGAAGGAAATTAAGGAAATTGTAATGAATAATAGGTTTTATGACGGTTTAATATATGATATGTATAAAGGAAATGTTAGCATATAGTAGTTTTCTGCTCGTATTAATATTAGCTATATACGTAGTGTGAAGTGAAAATTATTTGATAAGGAAAGTGGTATTTATTGCGGAAAAGTGGAAAATCCATTTTCTAGAAAACTGTGTCCGAGCGGCTTAAACTGAAACCAGATTCGTGTTCAGCACCTTCGAAAATGTGGGGGGGGGGGTTGGAAATATTTGGTAAGCACTTTCAAGACTTTATCACTTCTGTATAATTACCCAAATAAAATATAATCTGTAACAAAATGACTATAATAAATATTTAAGTTGCAATATAAGCGATGCAATATATTTATATGAATATGTTTTAGGATTTCACTATAATTGAAAATCTTACGATATGTAGGACCTGTACAAGCATTATCAAACGATCATTTTACTTCAAATCGGCCTGCGTCCGCACTGAAAACCTTGTAGTTTCTTTCGCTGTTAACAAAGAAGAGACTGAATTTGAAATCAAGGACATAGATCGTGACAAGGGATGCATTGAAATGGCAGTTGAAGGAAGGCTCATGTGTCGATTCTGTATGAATAGGATAAACAAAAATAATTTTGTGTCTGTAGATAGTTTAATGGAGGAATCAATGTATAAGGAGATGTTACCAATATTCATGCCAGAAATGGTAAGAGAATTGCTAAAAATCCGTTCTAATTTATGAACTTGTGTTTTTTAGGATTTCACCATGGTCAAGGATCCGATAATTTGTACGCCTTGTAGAGCCAATTTAGAATGTTATTTCTTGTTCATAAAGAACTGTTTGGGCATAGAAAATGAACTCCATGAGTATTGCCAAAATGCAGGTAGTAACGGATCGGGTAGAATTAAATTAGCCGATATACTTCATTTTCTATGTGACGATAACTCAAGACACTTTGATAAATATACAGGGACTCATCCCATCAAAAGGGAATTAACATCCGAAGAGCTATTATACTCTGGTGATTTTATGAACACTGAAGAAATATTAGACGCCAATGAAAAAGTGTGGTTAAACAATGACCCTCCTGAAAGTCTTTCAAAAATAGGATCAGACAACAACAGATATCCCTACAGGCAAAATAAACTTACACAATCTAGCGAACATTCGGATATGGATACGTACAGTCAATACATCCCTACTAGTGAAACAGAACAGAGCCAGTATGGCGACAGGAATGAGACCTCCGAAAATAATTCAGACAAATGTAAAAGCACGCTATGTCCAAACGTTGCAATATGCAAAAGGGTGTTAAAAGACAAGTCCGCTTTACATAAACACGCATTGATTCACAAGGATGCTACGGAAGTAAACATGTATAAGTGCTCGCATTGCCCGTATGAGACCAAATTAAAATGCAACCTTCACACACATATGTTAGTCCACAAGGACATTTCAGAAGTGAAAATGTACAAATGTGAATTATGTAGTTACGCAACAAAGTACAAAAGCTGGCTACAGAAACACACGTTGACTCACAAGGACGCCTCCGAAGTGAAGACGTTTGAATGCGGATCGTGTACGTTCGCGACAAAACACAAGTCTAGTTTACATGCACACGCATTGACTCACAAGGATGCTTCAGAAGTCGACATGTATAAATGCTCGCTTTGTTCGTATAAGACCAAAAGGAAACACGATCTCAGAACTCACATGTTAATCCATCAGAACGTCTCCGAAGTCGACATGTATAAGTGCTTGCTTTGCTCGTTTAAAACCAAGAAGAAGCACAATCTCAAAGCTCACATGTTAATCCATCAGGACGCCTCCGAAGTGGAGACGTTCAAATGCGGATCGTGTACGTTCGTGACAAAACACAAGTTTAATTTACATGCACACGCATTGACTCACAAGGATGCTTCAGAAGTCGACATGTATAAGTGCTCGCTTTGTTCGTATAAGACCAAATGGAAACACAATATGAAAACTCACATGTTAATCCATCAGAGCGTCTCCGAAGTCGACATGTATAAGTGCTCGCTTTGTTCGTATAAGACCAAATGGAAACACAATATGAAAACTCACATGTTAATCCATCAGAGCGTCTCCGAAGTCGACATGTATAAGTGCTCGCTTTGTTCGTATAAGACCAAATGGAAACACAATATCAAAACTCACATGTTAATCCATCAGGACGCCTCCGAAGTGGAGACGTTCAAATGCGGATCGTGTACGTTCGCGACAAAACACAAGTCTAGTTTACATGAACACGCATTGACTCACAAGGTTACTTCAGAAGTCGACATGTATAAATGCTCGCTTTGTTCGCATGAGACCAAAAGGAAGCGCAATCTCAAAACTCACATGTTAATCCATCAGGACGCCTCCGAAGTGGAGACGTTCAAATGCGGATCGTGTACGTTCGCGACAAAACACAAGTCTAGTTTACATGCACACGCATTGACTCACAAGGTTGCTTCAGAAGTCGACATGTATAAATGCTCGCTTTGTTCGCATGAGACCAAAAGGAAGCGCAATCTCAAAACTCACATGTTAATCCATCAGGACGCCTCCGAAGTGGAGACGTTCAAATGCGGATCGTGTACGTTCGCGACAAAGCACAAGTCTAGTTTACATGCACACGCATTGACTCACAAGGATTCTTCAGAAGTCGACATGTATAAGAGCTCGCTTTGTTCGTATAAGACCAAAAGGAAACACGATCTCAAAACTCACATGTTAATCCATCAGGACGCCTCCGAAGTGGAGACGTTCAAATGCGGATCGTGTACGGTCGCGACAAAACACAAGTCTAGTTTACATGCACACGCATTGACTCACAAAGATGCTTCAGAAGTTGACATGTATAAGTGCTCGCTTTGTTCGTATAAGACCAAAAGGAAACACGATCTCAAAACTCACATGTTAATCCATCAGGACGCCTCCAAATTGGAGACGTTCAAATGCGGATCGTGTACGTTCGCGACAAAACACAAGTCTAGTTTACATGCACACGCATTGACTCACAAGGATGCTTCAGAAGTCGACATGTATAAGTGCTCGCTTTGTTCGTATAAGACCAAAAGGAAACACGATCTCAAAACTCACATGATAATTCATCAGGACGCCTCCGAAGTGGAGACGTTCAAATGCGGATCGTGTACGTTCGCGACAAAACACAAGTCTAGTTTACATGCACACGCATTGACTCACAAGGATGCTTCAGAAGTCGACATGTATAAGTGCTCGCTTTGTTCGTATAAGACCAAAAGGAAACACGATCTCAAAACTCACATGTTAATCCATCAGAGCGTCTCTGAAGTCGACATGTATAAGTGCTCGCTTTGTTCGTTTAAGACCAAAAGGAAGCGCAATCTCAAAACTCACATGTTAATCCATCACAACGTCTCCGAAGTCGGCATGTAAAAGTGCTCGAATCGCCCGTATGATGCCAAATTAATGGTCAACCTTTACGTACATATGTTAGTCCACAAGGACATTTCAGAAGTGAAAATGTACAAATATGAACTATGTAGTTACGCGACAAAGTACAAAAGGTGTCTACAGAGACACGCGTTGACTCACAAAGACGCCTCTGAAGTGGAGACGTTCAAGTGCGGATCGTGTACGTTCATAACAAAACGCAAGTATGCTTTACATGAAAACGCATTGACTCACAAACATGCTTCAAAAGTTGATAAGTTTAACTGCTTGCTTTATCTCGCATCGCCCGCATGATGCCAAATTAAAGAACGACCTGCATAAACATATATTAGTCCACAAGGATATTTCAGAAGTGAAAATGTAGTCAGTGTGAACATAGCAGAACAACTTTGAGGAATGGAAAAAAGCATCGGCTTGTTATTTGCCGTTAATTAATTGTGAAAGTTATAATTTAACCGTTTTTCAATTTTAAAAAATTTTGAGTGCTGCTAACTTCACATGAAGGTAGCAGAACATCTATTAATTTTTTTTTTTTTTGTTAAAAGTAAGCATATAGGAAATTGCCGCTTTTTAACCGTAGACAAATGGTATAGACGGAAATTTCAGATTTTTTAATTTTAGTAAAATATCTTAAAATTAGAAATAACGAAAGAAAATAGATAAACACGAAAGAAAATTGATGACTTGCATCTTCACAAGCGACCAAAGGACGAATTAATTAAGATTAATAGCTGTTCTGTTAACAAGGGGAGGTCACATCAATCGGGTCGGGGATTTGGATGAAATTTCTGTATATCGAAGTACTCGTAAAATAAGAGGATACGGGTTCCGCCGTTTGTTCGAATGGGCTTTATTCTTCGAGTATTGGATTCCCGAAGTTTTACATGTAACAAAAGAGAGCCTAATATACCTAAAATTAAGGAGATTAGAGAGAAGGAGAGTGAGCTCCTACTTTCAGCTGAGATGGAATAAGACGGTAAACCATGCGGCCCTGCGGGCGTACGCGGAAAACCAATCAAGGTGTTTTGCGCATGAACTGGACTGAAACGGTGGAAGTGGGAGTATTTGAAATTATAGCCACACGCTCACGACATGCGCAGAATAGTCCGAATGGTAATCCGCGCACGTTAGAGCACAGTCGCAGCGCCGCCTGGTATACCGCCGTATTTTGTATCAAGCGAACGATACAATTATCCTCCTCCAATACAGTTTATCCTCCTTCTCTCTAATCTCTTTGTTTGAAATGTAAACAATTTGACAACTGTATTCTTTGGCGTAGTAGCCAGAATACCCGCGTCGGGAACGGAGGTTCGTGCGTTCGATTCCCCCTACCTTCGTTTCTTTTTTTTTCATTTTTTACTTCCAATTATTATGAAAAATTGATACTACCTCCTTTATTGCGCATTGAGCTCACAAATTAATGTAACTTACAGAAAAATGTCTGCGGAAATTAATAAACTTTGAGTAAATTTGAGTAAATAAATTTATTGACAGGAAATGAGTAAGAAAAATAGGGAAATTGTCCAACACGTAAGAGAATAGCCTAACCTAATCTAATTCTACCAAACTTGCTGTGGAATTTATTTAAACAAATTGGCTAAACCGTAAGTCACTAACCTAATATAATTTAACAGATTTTGCCGTCTGATATGTTAATGAAAATTTGTCAAACCATTAACTAACCTAATCTAACCTGCCTAACCTTTTTTTTTTGTTTTGTTTTGCAGGTCCCTTTTGCGTTATTGATGTTATGCGGGAACCTGCCGGGAGGGGAAACTGCTTTATGAGCATCAGACGCTATTGTTGTTCGATGCGCCTAGCAGTGTGGGACTGGAGGGGTTACCCACTAAAACCCCTCCCTTCTCTTCCCCTCTGCGTCGGGAACCGCCTCTCGGCATTACTTCCAACGTAGTGGTCACACCTTCCTCCCCTTTTGTGTCTTGTCATTACATTTCCATGTTTTTCTCCGGTTGGCATTTTTGTCCCATTATGCCCTCAAGATATTTAAATATGTTTTTACAGGTTTGTTTGTCTTCCAAAAGTGTGTTTAAGCTTTCTGTTGGTATTTCGTGTTTTATTAAGTTTTTAATTCTTTTCTTTTTTCTTGCCATTTAGCATATTCGAAGATGGTGTACGCTGCCGCGTCGGTTTCATTGTAGAAAAAGCAGGTCGGACAAGGTTTTTTCTTATTTTATGTAAATATACCCCAAAACATCCATGGCCTGAAGTGCTTGGGTAACATAATGATTTACATGTTGTTTGTCTATATTTTTCCAGGTGTTTATGTTTTTTATAAATGTTTTTGTCCATCCATTGTAGTTGTTCCATTTGTCTTGCCGTTGTTAATATTTTATTATTATATTTATTTACCCGTTCTTCTATTTTCAGTTTTATGGGTGGTGTTCCAGATATTACTAATTTTGAGATAGTGGGAACTGTTCTATATGCTGATGTGTTTCTAATTGCCAGTTTTCTATTTTCTCGTTCTAACAGCTTTAGGTAATATTTGTAGTTTGTCGCTTTTTCCCAAATAGGGCTCCGTATTGTAGCATTGACATTGCCGCCGAAGCAATCATTCGTCTTTTAACCATGCCTGGTTCTCCTATATTTGGTGTAATTCTATATATATATATATATATATATATATATATATATATATATATATATATATATATATATATATATATATATATATATATTGCTTGTTATAGAATTAACTTTCTTACATATTAGTTTCACATGTGTCGTCATACGGAGGTTTTTGTCCAGGTAGACGCCCATGTATTTTATGCAGTCCGTTGATTTAACTGTTTTAGTATGGTGCAAAGTTTTACTCCGCAGAGGGTAATATTCAAACTGCAGAAATAAGGAGATTATACTCCAACCCATCTGAAAATGCCTTATATAATAGGGACTAAACAAATTAGGTCAACACAGCTATTCTCCTGGCTATATGCCAAACGCCGAGTGCTGAATTACACGATAAAATTTGTCGTATTTTGTCTAACAGAGTTAGCACTAAAATACAGTAATATAGATTGTTCCAGGTGACAGTTTGCATCTTCCTTGTGGTTTTGTAACAGTAACATTACAGCGAAATGAAAATGTTCGAGAAAAAAGACAATGTGGGTGAAAAACCATCATGCAGTGGAGTAGATATTGTTGGCGAAAAAGTGGTAGGCACTTGTATGTCTTCCCGTGCAAAGCAAGACGTTACAGATGCTCTGCAAGTTTATGAGCAAACTTTGGAAAAATTAAACTTCGCCGAAAGACTGCCAAGTGAAGAAGTGTCAAGAAAACCTCTACTTATGGGAGAAAGAATAGCCGAATTGGTCATCGAAGTCTTAAATGTCTTTGATTTTCATGAAGAAGAAGAATTTTACTTGGCAGAGGAGGTAAACCAAAAAAAAAAGAAGATGTTTCAAAATCATATCAGTCAAGTCCGGAAAAGTCATCGGTGAGCAGCTTTTCGTCCAGTACCTCTACCGTTCTGGAAAGTTCGGAACAATATGAGCTGAAAGAGAAAAGATTAAAATCTTGTGATTACATCTCGCTGGATACCAAAATAAATCAGCAGCCGAAATGGAGTTTAAAACTCTTCAACAACGTGGAGGCAGTACTCTTCGACGTAAGGAGGATTTGAAAAGATGGCAAGCCGAAATAGAAAAGGGTGACGACGTAAAAGAGAAATGCGTAATGATTAACAAGTGGACTTTCGATCAATTTCGTGAAGCAAGGGAACAAAAGCAGCCGGTGACGAGGACGATTTAGCAGTGAGCTTCTGCTGCATCAGTTCAACATCAGGGAGAGCACTTCCACTTTACGGTATCGGAATCGTGGGCAAAGAAATTCAAAGCCACGTTTAAAATTCGGCAGCGTAAATCAAGAAGCAGAGAAATTTCAGAAGCGTATTGCAAAGATGATCCTAAAACTTCAACCAGACTTTGTTACTGGAACACCGATCAAACTAGATGCGAATACAGATGCGACGTTCGCAGAACTCTTTCAATGAAATGAGAAAAGGCGACTGAAGTTTTCCTTGGAGACTTAACTAATAAGGTAACATACAGTTACACCGCCCAGTACGCTATAACTGCTTCGGAAAAGTGCTCCTAAAAGTTTTTCTTTGCATGCAAGAACCGAAGGGAAACTTTGGGCCTCGCGTCCAAGCCACAGTGGAAAAGTTAATGAAGGAGTATGCAAATGTGTTCGTCACGTCTTCGAAATTAGGAAAATTAATAAAAGAACATTTCAATGTTTCAATGATGAAGGCAATTGCTCCTCCACTGAAGAAATTATTCCTCCTCATTGCACCAGTTACAGCCAAACTTGTGACGTTTACTTTCTCCGTCAAGTGAAAATTTTCATTAAGAAATTACAAAATTTCATAGCCATTCTGCAAAGCAATCGAGAACTTTCGTCACGAGAAGATGAATTCAGAATTCAATCACTTATTCACAACCAACTATCAACTGCAATATTTGTTCCAATGATAAAATATGCTTGGTTTTCTGCGAAATTAATCAGCGAAAGAACAGTATTCGGAAATGTAAAACAAATTTGTTTCCCAACGGATTTGCGGAAATCAAAATGCAGTTGCGATGTAATTGCCTTCATACAGTGCGCTCACTAGAGAAAGTCTCTATGTCTTTCAAGTTTTTACGATGTATATCATCCAAAAAAATTGTTCTGTGTCCGATAGCGACTATTAAATACCACTCACTATTTTTCTTATTTATTTCCTGTCAATCAATTCATCTACTCAAATTCTCTGTTTATTCATTTCCGCAGACATTTTTCTGTAAGTTACATTAATTTGTGAGCTTATGATGCGCAATAAAGAAGCTAATATTAATTTTTAATAATAATTGGAAGTAGAAAATGAAAAAAAATTGAGAGTAGTGGGAATCGAACCCACAAACCTTTAAAATATCTTTATTTTATTAACTGACTACAATTTTGCAAGCTCTATATACAATAGATTTGTTGACATCCTATCTCGCCGGTGCCACACAAACAACATATACAATATATAAATTTACCACATATCTATATACAATATATCCATTAATGCGCCCCTGGGGATTCCGGGATGTTACTCTTCCAGGGGGTTCCTTTCCCTAAAACAGTGATAGGGAGCGGACGGGACGGTGCCACCCAGTGGATGTTCTGGCCTGTGTATACTATGAGCTTTATTTATTCGTTGTTTACGGCTCTATTCCCTCTAAATATAGGACATTTATTTTCTATATTAACAATGTTATTTTAATGATTTAATGTTATGTCTTTGTTGTACTTATTTTTCGTTCTTTGCAGGAAATCTCCCAAAGCGGGTGCTCTGACCACTACGCGAAAGAACACTATTGGCAATCATTTTATATTTCAGGTATATTAGGCTCAAATTTGTTACATGTAAAACTTCGAGAATCCAAAACTCGTAGAATAAGGCCCATTCGAAGGAACGGCGGAACCCGTATCTCCTTATTTTACGAATTCTTCGACATACAGAAATTTCATCCAAATCCCCGACCCGATTCATGTGACCTCCTCCTGTAAGTGACGGGGTACAGAATCAAAAATTCTGAAAAAAATTGCAAAATGTGACCTGGCAAATTCAAAGATGTCACGATTAATTACGAGAACGGAAACGGTAAATTTCTGTAAGAAAACTGAGCTGTAAAAGCTATTTTCAAACGAGATTCATAGCTGTTCTGCTAAATTTCCGGGGGAGAAAAATCACAAATCATAATGAAACATTGTAAAATTATCACGGCGAATTCGGAGATATCGCAATTAATTAAAAGAACACGAACGCTAAATTCCTGAATGAAAACTGACCCCCATAAGCCTTTTTCAAACGAGATTAATGGCTGTTCTGCGAAGTTCACAGAAACAATTCGGAAATCATAATAATATATTGCAAAAGTATCACGGCAAATTCGAATACATCACAATTAATTAAAAGAACGCGAACGGTAACTTCTTGCACGAAAACTTACCCCCATAATCCTTTTTCAAATGAAATTCACGGCTGTTCTGCTAAGTTCACAGAAAAAAATTCATAAATCATAATAAAATATTGCATAATTATCAAGGCGAATTCGAAGACATCACCAGTGGGGATGCGTCGATTTAAGCTGAGGATAGGCTGTCCTGAATTAGACGAGCCATTCGGCGCGTTTTCTTTTCTGCAAAAACTCATCGACCAGGCTAGCTAAATTGCATATAATATTTCGCGTACTCCCCTCTCCCCCCGTGCACCGCGCGTCTCTATAAAATCCAAGGTGGTAGAGAGTCAGCCCAGATACTCAGTGCGCAGGCCTGCCAAGGCTAACTGAAAATACAAATATGCGTGAATGTGTTGATGTACATGAAAGGATAATGATAACGCTCAGGTAAGTTTACATTGATTTATTATTAATATCTGCAATCAATTATCAATAGCTGCATGTACACAAATATATCTATGCCAGAAACAATCCATTTCTGGTTGTAATTATTTACGTTTAACTGAATTGGTTTCCTTCCAAAAACGTGCTAGTATTTGCAGAGTACATGCTAGTATTAGTAGAATTAGCAGATTGTGATCTATTCTGTAAATTAGTAAGTTCATACCCAAGTTGGCTTGGGGTATACTGAGCAGATGTATTGGAGGAAGTAGGTGAAGGACCTGCAGGACTTGTATAAGATGCCCTAGATGTAGATGATGACCGTGTTAATGGATCAATCGTTACCTGCGGATGTGAGAGAACAGTTGCTCTTGCTGTGTTAACATGTCTTCCAGCAACATCATAGTTTTGATTTTAAACTGACGTAAATTTCTCTCTCATAGCTTGATAACATCGGGCAACAAACTTAGGAGAAACATTTGTTTATCATCTGATGTCGTTTTGTCACTGAGATATTGTATAACAGCAATATCAACATCGTCTTTTTCTTTCCTAACCTTTTTCTTTCCTGTCTTTTTATCCACACTTGTTAACGTTTCCTGTCTACGCTTGGCTTGTCTCTGTGATGTTTCATCATTATGTTGTTCTGTATTTTTCGCAGAATCAATGCGCGATGAGATTGGGCTCACAATCATCTTCATCGGACTGTATTATTGGCTCCGTATTAATTTCTGCTTGCACAATGTTGCCTGTGTTTTCTGAATGCTGTACTGGTCTTACGTATGGCGGGACAAACCGCATAACATCATGGAGATAATACAGTTTCTTTGTATTTGATGAAGATCCAGACGGAAATGGTTTTAAGCTTCGAACAAATCCATTTCTAATATTTTTCCATTTTTCCTTGCATTCTGCCACTGTAACAATAATCGGCGGAATAATAACTGAAACTACCTATTTATGTTTTATTTGTTTCAGATATTTGGCTACTGGTTGTACATTTAATCCGCTGACCTTATATTTTCAAAGAGGCGAACGAACCATTGGAGTTATTATAGAAGAAACTACAAAAGCCATATGGAATTCATTAAATGGAACATATATGGCGGTACCAAATGAAAAAAAGTGGAAAAGCATATAAGCACGATTTTATGAACTATGGCAATTGCCAAACTGTTTAGGGGCCATCGATGGTAAGCATATTCATATTCAAAAGTACCCTAATTCAGGATCAACCGATTTTAATTATAAGGATTATCATTCTGTGATTTTACTTGACTGTTGCGATGCTGATGGTTATTTCGTGACAATTGAATGCGGATTTGCTGGAAGAAATAGTGACGGGGGTGTATTTCGAGTATCAAAATTTTGGCGTAGGTTAGAAAGTAACAAAACTCTGCCTCGGCACTCTCGACTTTCCCATGACGAAAGCGGAAATGAATTTCCATATTATTTCGTAGCAGACAGTGCATTGCCCTTGAGACATAACGTTATGAGACCATATCCAGACAGAAACATAAATAACTTAGCTTAGTAGAGGTAGAAAAACAGAAACATCGTCACCTCAGGAATTACGCAACTATAAGGGTAATTTTTTTTTAATATCACATGTTGCTTTACCTTGGCAACGGAACCATTGTATATTAAATAGTGTATAATATGAATAAATCATAGTTTAATTAAAATTTTTATTTAATTAAGTTTTTATTACCTGTCCAATCCATAGTTCGTGATATTTCTGCCCAAGTTTTTTTCTGTGACATCTTTCTGGAATAGTTCTGTAAGATATTATTGTACAAACACTGATAATGTTCAATTAGATGTACAAATTTTAGGGTTTCATCGGCCATTTTATAAAACTACACGCTACACATGCAGCTAGCGACTGACACCGCCGTACGGCCGGCGATTTATAGCTTGTCTGCTTTGACAAATCCTTACCGCTGACGCCTCGTGTACAGTTCTCCATAAAAACACGTTCCGCGTATACGTTTCGTACGTCGCATCTAATACGCGTCTATGACGATAAGCTCCGTGTGCAGACGGCCTAACTCTAGGCACGTGGGTTTGCGTGCCAGTCGGAGCGCGCGCAATCCTCCACTCCCACGCGCGCCGCGTTTACACAGACACATTCCCGCGCTCTTTCCCGTTTGCGGACCTTTTCGGCAGGAAAGCGCCCAAGTGTAAAGCCCGCTATTAAGGTGTCCTTTAGAAATCGGAAATCGTTATGAAATAATTAAAAACGTTTTCAGTGCATATTCAAAAACCACTTAAAATGAAATCATCACTTGCATTTCTGATTATATGGATGAATATATAAAAAAAATATATTAATGAAGTGTTGTTCTTTTCTATACAGGTTGATGATACTACTGATAGCACACAAACCTCTCAATATTGCCTAATAATAAGATTTGTTAATTCTGAAGGTCTAATAGTTGAACGTTTTTTGGAATGTTATAATGTAAATGCCGACAGGACATCAGAGGCTTTATAGGGCAGTGTTATGATGGTGCGGACGTCATGAATAGCCACCTGAATGGACTTAAAAAAAATAATTAAAGATAGAGCTCCGCAAGCTGTATTTGTATATTATCTAGCACACCGTCTTAATCTTGTAGTATTACAAAAAAAATTTTGAAAAATATATAAATGCAGAATATTTTCTGCAAGTCTCGGTGGAATTCCGTCATTTCTCCATCAATCAGCTAAGCGATCCTATGCCCTTTCCGGGACATCCGCAACACATATACCGACTATTTCAGTGATAACTCGATGGTGTTGCAATTCCAAATTAGTTTATACAACAGTTCAGGACTGGGATAAACTGAAAGAAGTGTTTGAATTTATTATAACTTCTGAAGAATCGGATTAGAAATCGATTCAGCTTGCTAGAGGATTTTTAAATAATACGAATGATTTTGATTTTACGCTTTTGGTAGTAGTATTTAAAGATATTTTTAATGCTACAGATATTTATATGACATTCTACAAAAAAATCGTTTATATTTATTAAACGGCTATTTTCGTGTGTGTCGCGAAATTTTTAGGTCGATGTACGAAATGCTTTTCGTTCGAATTTCAGCATTTTGACAAAATAATATAGTAAATTGACGCTTGTGAACAACGTGGTAATTTTTGTTTTTTGATCCGAAGCCTCTAGGGGCATGCTCCGGAGGTACTTTCGATATGAGCGAGGGGGCGGCGCGATTATTGCGATTTGCTTACTCGTTAGAAATTAATTTTCGTGTGCAACAAATAAAACAGACACGTGAAATATTGAACAAAAAGAGAAATGACGACTTTTTTAAGACAATTTTTAATAAAGCAAGTAGAATAACGGAATTAGAATTACGAAAAACGAAAATACACTGTCTTTCTAACGAAGCCATTAGCACAAGATATAAAGCACTTTTGTATGAAATATTGGACCATATTTTAATGGAAATAGACGTCAGATTTCGGGACTGAAAAGTTGCAATTTGTTTGTCTCGCTGATGCTGCAACATTTAAACAATATAGCTCGTGTTTACCTTCTAATGATTTTGAAAATTTGGAACAATTTTATGGAATTATATTTACAAATACCTACCAACGACTTAAAAATGAACTTTTCTTATTATATAGTGATGAAAGTTATAGAAATATACCGCTGCATAAACTGCTAAAAAAATTGAATGAATACAAAGACATTTTTAGAGAAGCTTACAAACTGTTTTGTATAATTTTAACTATTCAATCAATAAGTGTGTCAGTGGAAACGAGCTTTTCGTGTCTTAAACGTATAAAGACGTATTCAAGAAATACCATTTCCTAAGAAATACTTTCATCTCTAGCAACTACTTCTATAGAGAAAGACTTGTTGCTAGAACTAACGAAGAATCAGTCATTTTATGAAGATTTAATAGATAACTACGCCTCACTAAAAGATCGAAGAATTATTTGGTGTACAAAAATTAGATAGCTATAATCTTGGCTATTGGCAAGTCTTTAGAAAAATCAATCTACTTTCTTTCTAACTGTTTACACATCCTAACTCTTCACCTAATTTCTAACCTGCGAGCCCCCACTTCTTTTAATTAATTATTAACTGGCATATGTCAAATATATGCAAAATATTTGCCAAGAATGCAAAACCAACAACCTTTAGTGGCCGTTGAGCTTTACAAGTTTAACGAAATATTTTCAATCATCCCAGAATTTGACGAGAACCAAAGTTTTTTAAATTCATGTAACACGATACATAATATGGCAATAGGTAACCAGACGGTATTACTAACCCTTAATATTAAAAATAAATTAAAAGGCAAAACTGCCGAATTAATAAAATAAGGATATCTTCATGCATTAACTGATATAAAACAGCTTCTTGAATCTCATTTTGGCAATACCCGCGATTTAAGTTCAATTATCCAGGATTTACCAGAGATGCGACAGCTTCCGAGTGCAACCCCTTTCATTTACATCTAGGCTTTAATCGCACGAAGCAAAATTACATGGTTCTATCCATAAACAACCAGTAACGTTAGAATAAAAATAACCTCAATTGCAATTAACAGAATCTATGATTCTATGTAAAAACCAGCCGCCTGGCACTGCGGTAGTTCGCTGGTAAATTACTGTACAAGGGGCGCTACTTGTCTTGCAGGTCATGCAGCGCGACATTACCGGGAAATTTGAACATAAATGTTTTTAAATTTTAATATATACGTAACGGATGGAGGTTAGCGTCCAACCAGTCTTAGGACTGATGACCTCATGATGATGATATAGATGAAAATAAAAAGTTAAAGGTGTTATCAAAAGGTTATCTATTCTTCTACCTCCTCCTATAAACTCTCGACAATTTAGTAGAGGTGGGTTGCGATTTCGCAGTCTGCTACTATGTCACTGCTCCGACGCCAGTCGCAGTCGTAGTCTGCTCCGGTTGAACAAAATCGCTGCGAAATTGTTGATTGTGTTTGACTCATTAGACGGCGTCGGATAGTGCCCCGTCGGCTCTTGGCGGTCATCCAGTTCACATGCACGTTCGTAAATTTGCAGCGCACGGCAAGTTTTAGGTAGATTAAAATATTAACACACAGGAGCAATCGCAAATAGCAGCGCTACAAGGCGCCCGGCGGTGTCTGTGGCTAATACCTAATACCTACCTACGCATTGGTGAACTGAAATTCCTCCAATAAATCACTGCTTTTTGTCGCTGTGATACGGCCGGAGAAGGAGCATTTTGCGACTGCTCCGCAAAAATCGCAAACCGGCCCATCTCTACAACTTAGTGACGATTGATATTAGTGATGGGCAGTCTAGCTCTTTTTGAGGATATAGTTCGCGCGAACTAGTTCGTTGTAAAGAGCCATTCTTTTTATTAGTTCGTTCACGAACTATATGCGCGCGCAAAACATGTTTAGAAACTGGTCGCCGGCTAGCTCCGCACTCCGCAGCCGTTCATTTACTATTTACTTCATTTCGCTCTTTGTCTTGATGTCTTGTCTTCGTTCATTAGCAGAGACGTAGTCATAGAACGCACACTGTTCTGGCGTTCTGGCGCTCTTTTATATGCACATTTATACCTAGATATTATTTATTTTATATAGGTATTTTCCTCGCAATAAAATGCCTCTTCATAATATGATGGTAGTCAAAGCAATCGTGGTCATAATCAGTCTTCGATTTGGGATGATTTTGACCATAAAGTTAAGCATATCTGTACGCCAGATAATCCTACGGCATCGTCCATAATTGAATTGGACAAATACCTTAATGAGCCTTTATTAAATCGCACTGAAGATCCGCTATTATGGTGGAATGAAAGGAAGAAAGTTTATCCTCGTCTCTTTCAAATCATTAAAAAACGGCTCTGTGTAATGGCGACGTATGTTCCTTGTGAACGTATCTTTTCAAAGACTGGCCAAATACTTACTCAAAAGAGGAATAGACTAACTTCTTCCAAAGTTAATCAAATTGTATTTTTAAATCATAATTTATAAATATAATTGAGCCGTTGAAAACCAGAGTGGTTCAAATCATAAAATTAGATTTTGGAGATAATTGTTAAAATAACATCTTTATATGGAAAACTACTCCTCTACCAAATTTGAACATGGTTCAACAATAAAAAACATCTGTAAACTTAAGTTGATACTTGTTCAAAATGAAGACGGCACTGAAGCACTCATTTCTTATGCCAGGATTTGTACAGAATGTTTTAACTATAAGCTTCAATATCTCAGAACACAATATCTTGACTTAGACCATCCTGACTTTCAACGGCTCAATTTATAATCAATTTTTTAGAATGCGTAAACATGCATGCTTTGCATGTTCAAAATATAATTTTTATTTGCTGTGTACCTATTATCTACCAAAGAATTTATTTTTGTTTTATTTTATTAAATACCTTTTTATTTCTGTTCTTTTCTGTTTAAGTTTAAAAATATTATATTAAATATTTATTTTATATGGTCTGTTTTATTTTCATTCTAAATGCAAAACTTATTTGATAGAATGTTTAGTTCTTACTGTTAATCAACAAATATACATAATTATACACTATTATAATTTATAATCATAACACGCTATATGGCGTACTATATTTTACAGTGGGGTATGTTAAAGTGGACCGTGCACCGACAACAATCTCAAATCTCACCCCTGATTGTCAATAAACTACAAAACACCCACGTGTTTTGTGCAGTAAATAAACATACAGCGTGAATCTTTCGGCTCTTCAAGTCTCTATTCCCACTCCGCTATATTCATAATTCATATCATCTCACTGTGCTGCGATCGCTCCCAGATCTCGGTCCTCCGTCGCGTCATTGTATGTTCAATTCAATTCCCAATTCATTTAGTTCGCCATTCAAAAATGTTTCGTATGGAACTAGTTCGTTCGCAAACAACGAACTAGTTCATTTAGTTCACCTACATGAATCGTTCATTTGTATAGTTCGTTCGCGAACTACCCATCACTAATTGATATTGCGGATACGTGGAACGGTCAGAATTACAGAAAATGAATCTATTTATATATTATTGGCGAAAATTACAGAGGGCGCGACGTCTAGCGCCGTACAATGCCATCGCTGTAGAGGTGAATACCAAATATATGGGAAATTTTAATATTAAGGGATTTTCCATTTCATTTTTTTTAAGCTTTCGTGTTTACTTATATTTCGTAAATATTATTTTTATTGATGAAGAAATTAATTACCCATAAAAGTGAAAAATGTGTATACTTTCTATATGTATATTTATAATCTAAACACGATTTATAATTAAAAAATGTGCATTTTATATGTGAAGTAAAAATTAAAAGAAACTACTGTATAATGCTACTCGTACGGAATATGTTGCATGTTTGTACAATCAAGTTGGCATCATCGGGTGAGAGATAATGCGAGAGATAAAACTCTAATCAGTTTAAATAGCCGTTTAATAAATATAAACGATTTTTTTGTAGAATGTCATATAAATATCTGTAGCATTAAAAATATCTTTAAATACTACTACCAAAAGCGTAAAATCAAAATCATTCGTATTATTTAAAAGAGTTTTAATCATCATCTAAGAATGCCAACTTGGTTGGCGAAACGCGTGTCGTGAAACGAGTGATCTTTCTGTGTTCGTAGAAAAGAGGTCCCCTGTTTTTATCACGCTTTTGCCAACATACGCTAAATAATGCCATTTCCACTTTTTTTTATGAGAATATTGCCTCATTCTTACATATGTACAAATTTTGGTTTTATCTCATGCAAGTTATTTATTTTCGTCATCTATTTTTGATTATTTTGTGTAGATCGTATATTTTTATTTCAGTTTGACTCGTTTAATTTAACCGTTATAACCACAAAATCATAACACCTCATTTGTCTCCCATTGGCAAGATTCAAGTATGGTCAATTTTGATTTATAGGGAAGATGAAATTTTATTCATACACAAATTAAAATAGAAAGAAAAGGTGAATTGAATATATTTATCAATGGATTTAAGACAATAAATATAACTTTAACTAAGCCAAAAGACTTTCTGAATACTGTAAGTTGTTTAAGCTAGATTTCGTCTTGGTATCCGAGAAATAAAGGGGGTTGTCTTATTTGGCACTAAATGATGTGATTTGTGAATAAAACTAATAATATTCGATAAACTGAGGCGTTTTAATCTTCAAAATAATATGGAGACAATACGCGTACAAATGGAAAAGATACGTGCTGGCTCTTGACAGATTTAAATGTTGTGCACGACGTTGAATTGATGTGTTTGAATACTTCCGTACACGTTCTTTCACTGCAGCAATATTTTCATCTGACCGATCACGACGAGGACGTATTAGTGTTGTAGTAGACTCGTCTCTTAAAATCTAAATTAAGTTACGAACTCTTAACTGTGTATGCGCTTGATTTTGTCCAATTTTTTGCGAATTTCTCTTAATGAAACCAAAAATTATAGCAGTGAAACGTTTGTAGATGATAGTCGTTAAATATTGACGCCCCATCCTTGACAGAAAACAAATGGCGCGCAATTCAGATCCTATAGTTTCAACTCGGACACCAACACTAATTTGTGTAAATATTGGATAGCGGATCGGACCTGTTTATTATGGACCGCTATGTTCCCATTTGAAGGCTGAGCGCCATGACACTTTTGTGAGTAGCCGTAGACTGAATGGCGCCAGATTTGAATATCCAAATACTAATACTCATTCAAAAAAGACTTCAAAAGTATAAATTTGACAATGCAAATCGCGTAATAGATTAATTATGATTTTTTTATATCTCGGTCAATTATTGTTCGATATAAACGAGTAAAAGTATTTTAATATTCAAATATCGCCTCATATAGTCTACGGCTGCATCCAAAAGTGTCGTACTGCTCAAGGTTCTAAAGGGAAGACTCCCCACCACTCTGTCTGCTACAAAGTTATTTTACATATCAGTGGACACTATATGTATTGAGAAATCGAAGCACTTGGAAAATATCAACTTGTAACTCATTTGTCTGAGTATGACAAAGACAGGTTACCGTAAATAAGGCTTTCTTTATTTAGATTGCCGACACACTGCAGGCTATTATAGAAAACGCCCGGCTCCATTCCAGGTACGTATAGTAAAGAGTTAGTTCACTGCTAAATTGTCGACAGTTTATAGAAGGAGGAAAAAGAAGAATAGATAACCTTTTGATAACGCCTTTAACTTTCATCTATAACTATTGTATGTATAACAATCATAAAAATGGACGGAAAGCAAATTTGCAGACTGTGTTTAAACGTGAATAATAATGAAATTGACGAAATAGATGAAATGATGCGGGGAATGCTAGAAGTACTCTTATTGGAAGTGGTAAGTTATTTTAAAACATAGTTTTCATTATATTTCTTCAAGTTACATACACAAATAAAGGTAGTTATACAGAAGTGATAAAGTCTTGAATATTTTTCCTACCCCATTATTTTCGAGGGTGCTCAACACGAATCTGGATTCAGATTCATCAGCTCGAACACAGTATTTGAGAAAATAGATTTTCTACTTTTCCGCACGAGACGCACTTTCAGTTCACACTACTCAATAGCTTACATATTAATACGAATAGATGCTACAACACTTCCTTTATACATATCATATACTAAACCGTCATAAAACCTATTATTCATTACGATTTTCTAGTAATATTTTTAATCGTGCCCCCTCTACATGAAACCACATGTACTGATTAGTATACGGGGGGCTCCAAAAGTTAACTATGAATATAAACAACTAAATACGCTGTTATTTTGAAGGAGCCTAACCTAACTGTCTACTTACTATGTTCAGATTAGGGTAGGTTGGGTTAGGTTGGGTGAGGTTGAGTTAGGTTGGGTTAGGTTCCTTCAAAATAACAGCGTATTTAGTTCAGTTAATATTCATAGTTAACTTTTGGAGCCTGCCATATACTAATCAGTACATGTGGGTTCATGTAGAGGGCGCACGATTAAAAATATTACAAAGGACGACAATTGTATCGGAATTGTAAACATTTGAAAGAAATTAAGGAAATCGTAATGAATAATAGGTTTTATGACGGTTTAATATATGATATGTATAAAGGAAATGTTAGCAGATAGTAGTTTTCTGCTCGTATTAATATTAGCTATATACGTAGTGTGAAGTGAAAATTATTTGATAAGGAAAGCGGTATTTATTGCGGAAAAGTGGAAAATCCATTTTCTAGAAAACTGTGTCCGAGCGGCTTAAACTGAAACCAGATTCGTGTTCAGCACCTTCGAAAATGGGGGGGGGGGGGATTGGAAATATTTGGTAAGCACTTTCAAGACTTTATCACTTCTGTATAATTACCCAAATAAAATATAATCTGTAACATAATGACTATAATAAATGTTTAAGTTGCAATATAAGCGATGCAATATATTTATATGAATATTTTTTAGAATTTCAGTATAATTGAAAATACTACGATATGTAGGACCTGTACGAGCATTATCAAACGATCATTCTACTTCAAATCGGCCTGCGTCCGTACTGAAAAACTTGTAGTTTCTTTCGCTGTTAACAAAGAAGAGACTGAATTTGAAATCAAGGACATTGATCGTGACAAGGGATGCATTGAAATGGCAGTTGAAGGAAGGCTCATGTGTCGATTCTGTATGAATAGGATAAACAAAAATAATTTTGTGTCTGTAGATAGTTTAATGGAGGAATCAATGTATAAGGAGATGTTACCAGTATTCATGCCAGAAATGGTAAGAGAATTGCTAAAAATCCGTTCTAATTTATGAACTTGTGTTTTTTAGGATTTCACCACGGTCAAGGATCCGATAGTTTGTACGCCTTGTAGAGCCAATTTAGAATGTTATTTCTTGTTCATAAAGAACTGTTTGGGCATAGAAAATGAACTCCATGAGTATTGCCAAAATGCAGGTGGTAACGGATCGGGTAGAATTAAATTAGCCGATGTACTTCATTTTCTATGTGACGATAACTCAAGACACTTTGATAAATATACAGGGACTCATCCCATCAAAAGGGAATTAACATCCGAAGAGCTATTATACTCTTGTGATTTTATGGACACTGAAGAAATATTAGACGCCAATGAAAAAGTGTGGTTAAACAATGACCCTCCTGAAAGTCTTTCAAAAATAGGATCAGACAACAACAGGTATCCCTACAGGCAAAATAAACTTACACAATCTAGCGAACATTCGGATATGGATACGTACAGTCAATACATGCCTACTAGTGAAACAGAACAGAGCCAGTATGGCGACAGGAATGAGACCTCCGAAAATAATTCAGACAAATGTAAAAGCACTCTATGTCCAAACGTTGCAATATGCAAAAGGGCGTTAAAAGACAAGTCCGCTTTACATAAACACGCATTGACTCACAAGGATGCTTCGGAAGTAAACATGTATAAGTGCTCGCATTGCCCGTATGAGACCAAATTAAAATGCAACCTTCACACACATATGTTAGTCCACAAGAACATTTCAGAAGTGAAAATGTACAAATGTGAATTATGTAGTTACGCGACAAAGTACAAAAGCTGGCTACAGAAACACACGTTGACTCACAAGAACGCCTCCGAAGTGGAGACGTTCGAATGCGGATCGTGTACGTTCGCGACAAAACACAAGTCTAGTTTACATGCACACGCATTGACTCACAAGGATGCTTCAGAAGTCGACATGTATAAGTGCTCGCTTTGTTCGCATGAGACCAAAAGGAAGCGCAATCTCAAAACTCACATGTTAATCCATCAGAGCGTCTCTGAAGTCGACATGTATAAATGCTCGCTTTGTTCGTATAAGACCAAAAGGAAGTTCAATCTCAAAAGTCACATGTTAATCCATCAGAACGTCTCCGAAGTCGACATGCATAAGTGCTCGCTTTGTTCGTATAAGACCAAAAGGAAGCTCAATCTCAAAAGTCACATGTCAATCCATCAGAACGTCTCCGAAGTCGACATGTATAAGTGCTTGCTTTGCTCGTTTAAAACCAAAAGGAAGCACACTCTCAAAGCTCACATGTTAATCCATCAGGACGTCTCCGAAGTCGACATGTATAAGTGCTTGCTTTGCTCGTTTAAAACCAAAAGGAAGCACAGTCTCAAAGCTCACATGTTAATCCATCAGGACGTCTCCGAAGTCGACATGCATAAGTGCTCGCTTTGTTCGTTTAAGACCAAAAGGAAGCGCGATCTCAAGACTCACATGTTAATCCATCAGAACGTCTCCGAAGTCGACATGTAAAAGTGCTCGCATCGCCCGTATGATGCCAAATTAAAGATCAACCTTTACAAACATATGTTAGTCCACAAGGACATTTCAGAAGTGAAAATGTACAAATATGAACTATGTAGTTACGCGACAAAGTAAAAAAGGTGTCTACAGAGACACGCGTTGACTCAAACATAGTTTGAACATAGCAGAACAACTTTGAGGAATGGAAAAAAGCATCGGCTTATTATTTGCCGTTAATTAGCCGTTAATTAATTGTGAAAGTTATAATTTAACCGTTTTTCAATTTTAAAAAATTTTGAGTGCTGCTAACTTCACATGAAGGTAGCAGAACATCTATTAATTTTTTTTTTTTTTGTTAAAAGTAAGCATATAGGAAATTGCCGCTTTTTAACCGTAGACAAATGGTATAGACGGAAATTTCAGATTTTTTCAATTTTAGTAAAATATCTTAAAATTAGAAATAACGAAATAAAATAGATAAACACGAAAGAAAATTGATGACTTGCATCTTCACAAGCGACCAAAGGACGAATTAATTAAGATTAATAGCTGTTCTGTTAACAAGGGGAGGTCACATCAATCGGGTCGGGGATTTGGATGAAATTTCTGTATATCGAAGTACTCGTAAAATAAGAGGATACGGGTTCCGCCGTTTGTTCGAATGGGCTTTATTCTTCGAGTATTGGATTCCCGAAGTTTTACATGTAACAAAGGAGAGCCTAATATACCTAAAATTAAGGAGATTAGAGAGAAGGAGAGTGAGCTCCTACTTTCAGCTGAGATGGAATAAGACGGTAAACCATGCGGCCCTGCGGGCGTACGCGGAAAACCAATCAAGGTGTTTTGCGCATGAACTGGACTGAAACGGTGGAAGTGGGAGTATTTGAAATTATAGCCACACGCTCACGACATGCGCAGAATAGTCCGAATGGTAATCCGCGCACGTTAGAGCACAGTCGCAGCGCCGCCTGGTATACCGCCGTATTTTGTATCAAGCGAACGATACAATTATCCTCCTCCAATACAGTTTATCCTCCTTCTCTCTAATCTCTTTGTTTGAAATGTAAACAATTTGACAACTGTATTCTTTGGCGTAGTAGCCAGAATAACCGCGTCGGGAACGGAGGTTTGTGCGTTCGATTCCCCCTACCTTCGTTTCTTTTTTTTCATTTTTTACTTCCAATTATTATGAAAAATTGATACTACCTCCTTTATTGCGCATTGAGCTCACAAATTAATGTAACTTACAGAAAAATGTCTGCGGAAATTAATAAACTTTGAGTAAATTTGAGTAAATAAATTTATTGACAGGAAATGAGTAAGAAAAATAGGGAAATTGTCCAACACGTAAGAGAATAGCCTAACCTAATCTAATTCTACCAAACTTGCTGTGGAATTTATTTAAACAAATTGGCTAAACCGTAAGTCACTAACCTAATATAATTTAACAGATTTTGCCGTCTGATATGTTAATGAAAATTTGTCAAACCATTAACTAACCTAATCTAACCTGCCTAACCTTTTTTTTTTTGTTTTGTTTTGCAGGTCCCTTTTGCGTTATTGATGTTATGCGGGAACCTGCCGGGAGGGCAAACTGCTTTATGAGCATCAGACGCTATTGTTATTCGATGCGCCTGGCAGTGTGGGATTGGACGGGTTACCCACTAAAACTCCTCCCTTCTATTCCCCTCTGCGTCGGTAACCGCCTCTCGGCATTACTTCCAATGTAGTTGTCACACCTCCCCCCCATTTTGTGTCTTGTCATTACCTTTCCATGTTTTTCTCCGGTTGGTATTTTTGTCTCATTATGTCCTCAAGATATTTAAATATGTTTTTACAGATTTGTTTGTCTTCCAAAAGTGTGCTTAAGCTTTCTGTTGATATTTCGTGTTTTATTAAGTTTTTTAATTCTTCTCCTTTTTCTTGCCATTTAGCACATTTGAAGACGGTGTGCGCCGCCGCGTCGGTTTCATTGTAAAACAAGCAGGTCGGACTAGATTTTTTCTTATTTTATGTAAATATACCCCAAAACATCCATGGCCTGTAAGTGCTTGGGTAACATAATGATTTACATGTTGTTTGTCTATGTTTTTCCAGGTTAACTTAACCTGACTGTCTACTTATTATGGTTAGGTTAGGTTAGGTTAGGTTAGTATCCTTCAAAATAACAGCGTATTTAGTTGTTAATATTCAAAGTTAGCTTTTGGAGCCTCTCTGTATGTATATATGTAGTTTCATCGAACGACACGGAGGGCGTACAATTACAATGGATGACGCCAACTGCAAGTCATTGTATACATTTGAAGTAACTAAACATCGAAAGTTTCTAATAGGGTTTATGACGGTTTAATATATGATATGTGTTAAGGAAGTGTTGTAGCATCTATTGGTATTAATATTAGTTATCTATGTAGTGTGAAGTGAAAGTTATTTGATAGCAAAAATGGCCTCATGCGGAAAAGTGGAAAATTCATTTTCTCGAAAACCGTGTCCGAGCGGATGAAACTGAAGCCAGATTCGTCTCCAGCACCCTCGAAAATAGGGGGTAGGAGAAGTTTCGTAAGCATTTGCCCAGGAACACTTCTCGTATACAATTACCAAATCACGTAATGCGCGGAACGTTTTTCGAACGGAGCACTGATTTTGAAAATAAAAGTTGATGAGTTGCAGACGTTATTGAACGCTATAACCTTCCGTTGTGATTTGCCAAACACTACTGAACAATCCACAGTAAGAGTAAATTTGACAGATGTTTTAACACGAGAGCAAAGTTTACAGAATAAATAACAGTTATTCCACTCTCACACCGAGCCGAAATCGTTTCCCCCACCAATTTGCCAAGCTCCGGACGTTACTGGGTTCCAATCGAGACCTGCCTTCTACCCAGTGTACTCGCATGCATTTGTTTCTTGTTGCTAACGGTTATTGTTCAGGTGTACAGAGTGGACTAAAAACGTAAAACGTCAGTGACAGTTTTATTAGCTCGTGAAAAGTGATTTATATAAAGTAGACTAAAAACCACAAAGCGTGATTGTGATTAGTGGTAATAATATGCCTGTAACAAATTGTTCAGTAGATGGTTGCATATCAAAGCGTGGAAGTGGATTATCATTTTCCAATGCCCAAAAGATGAAGTAAGGTTAGTTTAATTTTTTTTTAATTGCGATGGGCGCAATCAATTATACTGCTTTTTTATGCTTCGATTTGTTCGAATATGCTGAAAATTAGGTATACATGAGTCGATTTTGGAAGGCGAACTTGGTTCGTAAGAAATATATGTATCTTAATCGTTCGTTCATAATCATCTGTAAGAAATATATATCTCTTGTTTGTCTGTACCTGATTTTATGGAAATTCGATTGGACAGGGTTGGCTTTGCAGTTTGTAATAAGTGGCACCTTAAAATAATATACTTGCTGTCGCTATATTATACAGGGTGCGCCATTTAACTTGAGACAGCCTTATATCTTGAAAACTGTACATGTTATAACAAAATGTTTCAGCGAAACCAAAACCAACTCAAGTGTACATATATTAAGAGAATACTTTGGAGTTATTAAAATTCTTGCTCGTTATTGTGTAAATTTAAATTAAAGTCAAGTTGTATTTTTTAGTATAAAAATATTTTTGCTTACAGGTGTCAAATTTGGAAAAACCAGTTAGGATTTTCTGGTAACCATAGATACTCTAATATTACACCCGAGGAATGTTACGAACGAATTGAAATTTGTAGCCTGCATTTTACTGCTGAGAGCTTTATGATAACTTCTGGAAAACTTCTATATTTTTTAATAGATTTAATGAACTAAGCGGTGAAGAAAATATTGGATATAAACTGAAAATCGAATTTTTAAAAGTACCTTTCTATCATCCATGTCAAAAATTTCCATTAGATTATTTTGTTTCTTTATTTACTAGAGTCCGTATTTACTTTACGTTAAAATTTGGTAATCGTGAAATTAAAAAACATAGAATTTATAAAATTAACACCAAGGTGTCTATTTTACAACATATGTAATTTAATTTGTGTTGTTTTTATAATTTATGTTTTTTTATAAATACGATTGCATCCAATATGAAAAAACGTTCAATAAATGTTTATTAATATAAGCATTACATTGTTTTAATAAAAATAAATATTCGCGTAACTCGAATTCGCATTCGGAATAACCCTGTCATTGATGTCGACGGTAGCAGCGCGTGGCGGGCTGACCCCGTAAATGCGCTTGGAGGTAACGGTAAACGTCACACACTGGCCGGGCGGCAGGCGTTCTTTGGATCTATGAAGATCTAAGGTACTTATAAAGGATTTGCCGCGAGTGGGACAACTGTTATTTATTCTGTAAACTTTGACGAGAGGCCTACGAGCAAAGAGTCTGTCTTTTTGCTCGTAGCGAGAGGCTAAAAACCGCCGATGGCTCCGTCATAAAAGTCGGTAAAAAAGGGAACTGCACTCTGTTATACAATTCAATAGAAATGAAGGAAATTTAAATTGAAAACATTAATTAAATAATTTTACCAAAGTATATTATATAAAACTGAATAAACCAATTATTAAATTAGGTGGTATATATACACCAAGTAATAAATTTGAGGTTACTAACAGTGGACTAAAGTTTTTCTTATATAATATGTTAAATTAACATTGATTAATCACAGCTGGTTTTATGCATCGGCGCAGGTTCTAGGGGGACGTTAGTGAATTACCTTTTACCTTATCAGTGTACCTATACTACTAACTTTATTAGAATAAATATTTTTAATACATTTAGCAGAATAGACAAATATTACTTTGATATATACTCGTCCATTCCATATGTCCCTTGATTTTAATAATTTCCTGCTTGGCGGCACAAAACTCACTGATTAATAATAGGTTGTATGTACATACATCTGAATTAAAAAGATTTAATTCCATCGTTAGTTAGAATTAAGTAGAGAAACCGATTCGAGCAAATTGTAGGTAAGAAGAGTATAGCTTATATTACTTTTAAACCGCTCAAGTTTAAACTGCAAAGATTAAGTGGAAGAGCAGGGTTTTGAATATAAGCGTATTCAAAGAACTGAACTTCGCCCTGGAATTTAACTATATCATAACAATAAATTATACATTATATGAGTTAATTGTAACAAAGCTTAATAGAAACCATACATTTCAATTTATATCATCATTTATTTACAAAATTAACTGTCCCAAAACAATTTACAAACAAAATAACAACATAAAAGAAACTGTATTAAAAGTAAATTGTCATTTTACCTTAAATTAGTATATTGAAAATAATATAACTGATACTTTATAGTATGTAAAATAGTAACAGATACTTCAAAATACAATAAAAAAAAAACTGAAGTATATAATCACTAATTTATATAATTGTGGTCTGAAGCTTGAATTATTTGATATTATTAATGTTGGCTTGTTATTTACAGCATCGAAAAGGGCATTTATTTCTTCTACATCGGGTTTTTTAAATCTTTCTTTTATTGGAATTCTTCTCTTTCTGGTAGAACGAAACCGATTTTGTGGTATCACATTTTTTGCAACATTTGACGGGGCTGTTTCAACAAACTGTTGATTACCTTCTTCCGTATTTAACAATGCAACACCAGTTTTTAACAAACAATTTAACTGCACCACTTTTATTATCTAAATTCAAATAAATATTATTAAGTCGAAGTCTAATCTCTTCTTTCAAACCACTTGTTTGTTGTGCATTACCAATACTTGAAACACAATCATTTATTTCTTGTGATATTAAATTTACAGCATCTCCTTCATCTTTGGTTTCCGCAATATTATCAAATGCGATAAAATGAATATGCTTGCATATGGTATATTTAACAAGGTAATCTGAGAAGCTACATGCGTACATATGTACACAAATCTGACAGAAATCACAATTTTGATTACAACACTTTATATTTGTTAGCTTTTCAACATTGTATACAATTATCTGATTGTTCTCTTTGTGTTTGATGTTCCACTTATTTCCACAATTTAACTCAACATCGAAAGAGCTCTCCAATGCACTTTTATGTCGTTGAATTATTTCACTGCAATGAATGGTATTTTTCCCTTTTGTAAGTTTAATCACACGGTCGACTATTTTATCTCTTGTATATTTAAGTACAGCATGTAAACCTTTATCTAACCTTTTAACATGTTTTGTATCCAAATAAAAGTACTTGATAATCTTATGCATAGATTCCACTCGCATATTAGTATTTATACCACATGATTTTCTGAATGAAGTTGCCCATTGTCTGTAACTGTCTGCATAATTATTTTGAAAATATATACCAAAATTTTGCGTTTCATTATCTTCTAATAATTTGACTACTACTGACTGAAGATGTTTTATGAATATTTCACAATCTGAGGTATACTGCAAAACTTTTAAAGTTTTATAAACCCAATTACGTTTTTCCTTATTTGAAATTTTTGACAAATTAACTTGCCAAGCTCTGTCGATGTGCCAAGCACAATATATCTGGTAAGTTGCTAACCCCATAGTAGCAACCCAAGCATTATAAAATACATGGGTTATATCAGACATGAAAGTTTTACATTTAATTATGCCTACTTTCGATTTAATTTTATCAAAGAAAATAGAATGAATTTCAGCATCCTTTCTATTGGTAAACATATATGCTATGGGGAAGCTTTCTCCAAAATTGTCGACTATCATTAAAGTGGTCATTTTGAAGTCGTCCATGCGTAGAATCGACACAACAATGTTGCTTCCAAACTCAATTAACATTTTCTGCTGATAACTATTCATTAATATTAGAAAGAAGTCGGACTGTTTCTTATAAAATAAGACGGGATCACCTTCTTTTAACGTGTTGGCTTCTTCTACCCACAAATCAATACTAATAGCATCATTTTCATGTTTTATGCCTTCACTTATATCTAACTTAAAACTTTCTTGTATGTCATTAATGTCTTTTTCAGTTAGTAGATCAATTCTTTTTAATTGACCTTCAATGTCCGTCCGATAAATATCTAATATTCTGAAAATATATAATTAAATTTGGTTACAATTAAATGTATACCTATAATACTCACTTTATTTTTGAAGCACCATTCATTAATTTTGTGACTATGGAAGCTCGTTCTTGTCTACTAATGCGGGTGTGTTGAATTTCTGCATTATGTCCATAATGATTTTTAATTCTTGTAACGGACACTTTTTCATGTGCATTTTTAACCATTTTTATCTCGCCAATGCAGGCCCTATTTAATTTACATGATCTTTGTGATTTTAACTGTCGTTGAAACTTGATATTTTTATTATTTCTTGAAGCCATTCCTTAAACCAACAAATTTCATTAATCAAGGAATTGAATATGTACATCTTCAATTCTTTTGTTGTACCATCTCTGTTGTATGTACTGACAACATAACAGTGTGAGCATTTTTTTTTAGTTATAATAAATTAAAGATTAGAAAAACACCTAAAATATCTCATATTTGCTACATTCTATTATAATTAAATATTTATTTGGTGAAAAATGAGTCATTTAGAAAATTCATAAATCAGTTTTACTGAACTTCTAGTCATTTGCCATATTCTAAAATATTTACTTGTTCGGTTACATATATATTTTTGTACAATTTCTCCGTTTCGATTTTTCACTTTTCCTCTTGCAATAACGTAATTACATTTCTCTTCTTTTTCAACATTACATTTCCAGTCCAAATAATCTGCAAATTGAAACATTATGCTGTTATTGAGATTGTTACTCTATAGGTACCACAGCTTAGGCTGTGCCTATACCTCAGTTCTACAAAAAGTTTACACTTACCAAAAAAACTTTCGAAGCATACATTTTCTGGGTAATTGTATACAAGAAGTGTTCCTGGGCAAATGCTTACGAAACTTTTCCTTGTCCCCTATTTTCGAGGGTGCTGGAGACGAATCTGGCTTCAGTTTTATCCGCTCGAATACGATTTTCGAGAAAATGAATTTTCCACTTTTCCGCATGAGGCCATATTTTCTATCAAATAACTTTCACTTTACACTACATAGATAGCTAATATTAATATCAATAGATGCTACAACACTTTCTTTACGCATATAATATATTAAACCGTCATAAAACCTATTAGAATCTTTCGATGTTTAGTTACTTCAAATGTATACAATGACTTGCAGTTGGCGTCGTCCATTGTATTCGTACGCCCTCCGTGTCGTTCGATGAAACTACATACATACAGAGAGGCTCCAAAAGCTAACTTTGAATATTAACAACTAAATATGCTGTTATTTTGAACGATACTAACCTAACCTAACCTAACCATAATAAGTAGATAGTCAGGTTAGATTAGGTTAGGTTAGTATCCTTCAAAATAACAGCGTATTTACTTGTTAATATTCAAAGTTAGCTTTTGGAGCCTCTCTGTACGTATGTAGTTTCATCGAACGACACGGAGGGCGTACGAATACAATGGACGACGCCAACTGAAAGTCATTGTATACATTTGAAGTAACTAAACATCGAAAGTTTCTAATAGGTTTTATGATGGTTTAATATATGATATGTGTAAAGGAAGTGTTGTAGCATCTATTGGTATTAATATTAGCTATCTATGTAGTGCGAAGTAAAAGTTATTTGATAGAAAAAAATGGCCTCATGCGGAAAAGTGGAAAATTCATTTTCTCGAAAACCGCGTCCGAGCGGATAAAACTGAAGCCAGATTCGTCTCCAGCACCCTCGAAAATAGGGGGGTAGGAAAAGTTTCATAAGCATTTGCCCAGGAACACTTCTTGTATACAATTACCATTTTCTGTTTCCAATTGAAAATCATGTTCAGATGATAAGTGATATAACAAATCTTTATTTTGTCTATAAGAACACTTACAATGCACACACTGGTATTTTCTACTATTTTCGGCAAAAGATATAGGCACAGCTTAGTATTGAGTAAGCTGTGATACAGGTGCCTGTTCACTTTTATGTACATTTTTTAATTGTCTATTTAAATTTTTTTGCAACGTAAATGTTTTTTTACACTTCGTACATTTAACAGCCATGCTATCATCACTTTTAACTCCAATGGCCAAATTCTCGAAAAGTAAATACCTATGGCACGAAAATAAGAAATAAGCCTTTAAAATAAAAATATCATTTGGCCTTTGACAGCAAGGGAAATATTTATATAGAGCGTAAGTGGCACAAGAGGAGAACTTTTTCGGAGCCGTCGGCTGTTTTTAGCCTCTCGTGTTTTAACAACGTGGCCGCTATAACCTAACAAATTTCAAGCGTCTCCATCGTCTCCATTGAAGGACCTGGAAGAAACAATTCTGTGATCGGTACTGGTTATTTGCTATTTATAATGTGAAGCGCAATTCATTATTAATTACACAGATTACCCATTAATTAATAGTGAGTACACTGCACACCGAACCAGGAATTAAACATGAGTGTGAACGAGAAAGAAATTTGTAGACTTTGTTTTAACATCACAGGAAATGATTTTAAAGTAATAGATGAGATTATGAAGGAAATATTTATGTTCAAATTTACCTGCAATTTCACCCTGCATAACCTAAGACAACTAGCGCCATTTGTACAGTAATTTACCAGCGAACTACCGCCGTTCTAGGAGGCTGGTTAATACGCAGAAGAAGAATATGACTCAAGAAGCTGCCATTTTTAAGTTTAATTGTGAATTTAGGTCCATCCACATGGAACTGGATAGTTAAACATGAGTGTGAATTTGAAAGATATCTGTAGACTTTGTTTTAACATAACAGGAAATGATTTTAAAGTAATAGATGAGATTATGAAGGAAATATTGGAAGTGCTTTTATTCAATGTGGTAAGATTAATAAGTTCATATTTCATCTGCGACAAATAGGTTATGTATATACCTTTGAATATTTGTAGTGATTTGTTGTTATTTTAGGAAATAAACATAATCGAGAGGACTATCATTTGTCAAACTTGTGCCACAATTGCCTTAAGATCCTTTTATTTCAAATCACTGTGTATTGATACACAGGAATTAATAGGGTCTTTTGCTGCTAGCAAAGATCAGACTGTAATTGAACTAAAGGATATATTCGAAGCTGATAAAACCGAAGAGATTCTCATCAAACAAGATTTTGCAATATGTCGATTCTGTATGAATCATTCAGAAAAAAGTAAGTTCGTCTCCATGAATAATTTAACGAACGAGCAAACTTATCTGGAAATGTTGTCAAAGTATATGCCAGAAATGGTAAGGTGTACAGTATTATATTGAACATTTTTTTAAACATTTTTTCTGGTTTTAGGATCTTAGAATTACTACTAATCCTTTAATTTGCACAATTTGTAGAGGGAATATAGAGTGTTACTTCTTGTTTGTAAGGAACTGTTTAGATACAGAAAATAAAATAAACACACTACATACTACAAAACTGTCGACTTTCAATTGCCGACAAAAGAATTTTCTTAACAGTCACATGCTAACGGACAGGGCAGCTTCTCAAGTAAAAATATACAAGTGTGGTTTATGTGCATTTATGACGAAAAGGAAGGATAATCTTAACCGTCATAAGCTAACTCACAGGCCAGCTTCTCAAGTAAAAATATACAAGTGTGGTTTATGTGCATTTATGACGAAAAGGAAGGATAATCTTAACCGTCACAAGCTAACCCACAGGCCAGCTTCTCAAGTACACATGTATAAGTGTGCTCTATGTAGATATATCACGAAATGGAAGAATTGTCTCGACAATCACATGGTAACTCACAGGGCACCTTCTGAAGTAAAAATGTACAAGTGTACTCTATGTCCACATGCAACTAAACGGAAGGATAATCTTAAGAGTCACATGCTAACCCACAAAGCACCTTCTGAAGTAAAAATGTACAAGTGTGTTCTATGTCCACTTACAACTAAATGGAAGTGCGATTTTAACGTTCACATGCTAACCCACAGGGTACAGTCTGAAATAGAGATGTACAAGTGTACTCTATGTCCGCATATGACGAAATGGAAGGACCATCTTAACCGTCACATGTTAATTCACAGGCCACCTTCTCAAGTAAAAATATATAAGTGTGCCCTATGTACGTATGTGACAAAATGGAAGAATGGTCTTATCAATCACATGCTAACCCACCGTGAACCTGCTCAAGTAAAAATGTACAAGTGTGCTGTATGCTCATATATGACGAAATGGAAGAATAATTTGAAGAAACATATGTTAACCCACAGGCCACCTTCTCAAGAAAAAAATGTATAAGTGTGCTCTTCGCCATCATGCATCTAAAACGAAATGCCACCTCGCCCTAAGAAATAGGGATATACAAGTATTCACTGTGTTATTTTGTGACAAAATGGAAGGACAATCTAAGAAAACATGTCGATCCACAAGAGTATCTCGGAAATGGAGATGCTTAAGTGTTCGATATGTAGCTATGAGACAAGACATGAGTGTAGTTTGAAGCAGCATACTTTATTCCATATGAATATTTCGAAAATGGAAGTGTCACCTGTACAGTGTTCTTATGTAATAAAAGCAAAGTACATCCGTAAAAGACAATGAGTGTTTTCAATGTATCGGTAACAAAATTGTATACATGAGAGTTGTGTACTTATGTGACAAAATATAAGAGCACTCTTAAGAGATATTTGTTAAAACACAAATAAGAAATTTATGATCTAAAAATATCTACATGTAAGTGTGTACTTTCGAGAGTAATCGAAAGCAACACTAATGGAACCATATGGTGACTCACAGGAACCCTACAGGAGTAGAAATATTTAAGTGTGCACTGTTTAGCTTCCAGACCACACTGAAATGTTATTTTAGGGAGCAAGTGCTAAAGCATAAGGATGTGTTTGAAATAACAATATACACGAGCTCCTTTACGTACCTACGAGGTGAAAACAAAAAGCCGCCTAAATAACACACATTAATTCATAGGGACATTATAGAAGATTAACCTTAAACATCGTGTTTCTTATGGATGTGTCTAAAATAAAAACGTGTAATTGTTTGATGTGTAGGTTCGAAACAAAACACTAACGTGCTCTGAAACAATATACGAGTATGCTGATCTATACAGATGCCCTAAAAGTAAAAATGTGCAACTATACTACCACTACACTTGCACATTTTACAAATATATTATCAGGATGTATTAGACGAATTTTGTCATTTCACTGAAAATTGATACATGTAAATAAAATATTTTATGATGGGATTTCACATAGCCACGGTCTGGAGACGTGGCAACACCGCACTATCAGTGTTTTCTTTCATCTTTCTATAAACATGATGCCTAACAGGGTAAAAATTATTATTATTATTAAAGAATCTCTTGTGGCGAGCCGTAATACAGTCAAACTCGGGTCACTATTATTACACAGGGATAGTTCACCAGAAAATGCATCATAATACAATAATGAAAATTAATTGAATACTACGAGCCCAGGCTCATAATAGTTCAGCCAGGCATAATTTTACAACCAATATATTTAAATAAAGCTAATCCCTCTCAAAACTATTTTATTGAGAAAATATATTGATAACAAGAACAAAGTATAAACTTTTAACTTAAATACGATGAAATATTACTACGTTATTATGTGCCAGTACAAGTCTGTTAATAAAAAACATTGAAATTTCCGTTCAAAATAGTTCGGTCAGTTGCTGAAATGCATAGTAGGCTAAACGTTTGTAGCGTTTTAAAACAAAATAGAATCTCTATTGTTAAACGAATATTATATTGTGTTTTTGACGCACCTGCAAAAAGTTTCTAAAAAAAAAATAGCACATGGCATTAAATGACAATATATGAAAGTCAATTGTTAATGCTTCTAAACATGAAATTTCGGCTCGGAAAGTACCTGCTACGTATTCGCTACCTAAGTCTATAATGCAGGGCACATGGACTCGATGCACAGTCCAAGGGAAGAAAACTGGTTGACCATCCCAAATTTCACGCTTAAATCAACATGCTCTGAAGAGCATTGTAACCAGTGGCGGCTGGTCAGAGGTGGGCAGTGCCCACCAGCTGTTTCGTAGAAGAAGAGGAATACACAGTTCCAAAGTTCGTTATTTATCGTTTATAGAAATTAGTGAAGATATAGTTAAGTAATATGTAATTAATTAAATACATTATATATTACATAACAACAATAATACAATGAAAAGTTCTGATTATATATACTAATACTAACAGCGCAACCGTGGTGGAATATTGGCAGTGCAAGTTAGTGCAGCAATTCACTCTTCTAATCGTAGAACTAATAGTTATCGTGGTTATGCCTAGCGTGGTGGGCGCCGGGACGGGTGACCAGGCACGCCCTTTTGTCTTTCTGGCTTTGCACATCGAGACGGCGCAAGCGCCTCGCACAAATAAAAAATTATATTGCTTTAATAAATAAATACAAGTAAATAAGTATCCACCAAGATCAGTTTTAAAATTAACATTGATATTATTGACATAGGTATACGTTCAACATGCCTTGAAAGTTTAAATTAATTCACAATAATATAGAAACATGGGAATCTGCAATATAAAATTAAATAAACAGTAAACACATCAATAGAATTAATTAATTAATAGAATTACGAATGATTTGATTGATTTGAAGGCATAAAAACAAAATTATACACGTGTAAACAACATGAAATAATTTGAAACACGGGCACAGCTTACTCGAGTAAGCTGTGACACGGGTGGGCTAGACCACCCTGCTGAAGAAGCCTTCGGCAAAGCGGAGAAGGAATCGAGAATCTCCGATCTCCGTATTTCCGTGTCAGTTTTCAAAGACGTTGTAGAACGTCGTTTATCTCAACGAGGTCTGTACTCTGTAGGTTAGGATTTTCAAAATTTTAACGGTTCTTTAACAATAATTACAATAAATTAGTGCGGCGGTCTATCTGTGGAAGTTGGTACTTTACATTTGTGTGTTGTTGTTACTTAGTATTTATACCATGGCGAACGTGAGAGAAATTTCAGCTTGACAGAATTTTAAATCTTAACATATACTTGTACAGTGACTAACATAAAGTGATGAGTCAAAGTTTTTTTTACTATATTTTACTTCATTATTTTGCACTATATAACCTACTAATAGTTAATTGTTGCCCACCCATGACAAATCACCACGAGCCGCCACTGATTGTAACAACAGACAATCCAGTGCAAAAAAAACTATTGTTCTATGGAGGCAAGCCATTGACAAAAATATTTCTGTATCCACAATTAAACACTCAATAAAGAAAATAAGATGTAAATTCTGCAAGGTAGAATTAGATTTTGTACATTTTACTTTTGAACTTGCCGGTTTTTCCTTCAGGCAAAATAAAAGTCATTATTAACTAAATGACAAAAAATCAATCGGTTACAGTGGGCCTGAGAATATAGGCACTGGACTTTACAACAACGGCACCTGATATTTTGTTGACAATCCAAATTTGTAATCTGTTTGGCGATATCAGGAAACGTGTGCTAAGAATCTCACAGAAAACTTGTCATCCTGGCTGTTTGGTTAGATAAGTGAAGTTCCCTGTGTCTCTGATGATTTGGGGGTGCATGAGTGGTATGGGCGTAGGAAAATTGCATTTCGTAGACGATACCAGCAGGACAATATAAACAAAGTTTAATATGTATGTAAGCAGTATGTTAAGGTACTAACGCACAGTACAGTTTAGACCGGTAGACTATTTATTGCATGAAAGAGTTGTCTTATGCAAGATTATCTAAATGTTAAACAATGCTTTAAATCAGTGGCGGGTGGGCAGTGCCCACCCAGCTGTTTCCTAGAAAAAGAGGAACACAGTTCCAAAATTCGTTATTTATCGTTTATAGAAATTACTAAAGATATAATTATGTAATATGTAATGAATTAAATACATTATATATTACATAACAACAATAATACAATGAAAATTTCTGATTATATATACTAATACTAACAGCGCAACCGTGGTGGAAAATTGCAGTGCAAATAAGTGCAGCAATTCACTCTTCTAACCGTAGAACTAATAGTTATCGTGGTTATGCCTAGCGTGGTAGGTGCCGGACCGGGTGAGCAGCCACGCCTTTTGTCTTTCTGGCTTTGTACATACGAGACAGCGCAAGCTCCTCGCACAAATAAAAAATTATATTTATTGCTTTAATAAATAAATACAAGTAAATAAGTATCCACCAAGATCAGTTTTAAAATTAATATTGATATTATTGACATAGGTATACTTTCAACATCTCTTGAAAGTTTAAATTATTTCACAATAATATAGAAACATGGGAATCTGGAATATAAAATTAAATAAACAGTAAACACATGAATAGAATTAATTAATTAAAAATTTATGAATGATTTGATTCATTTGAAGACATAAAAACAAAATTATATACGTGTAAACTACATGAAACAATTTGGAACACGGGCACAGCTTACTCGACTCTCAAGTAAGCTGTGACACGGGCGGGCTAGACCACCCTGCTGAAGAAGCCTTCGGCAAAACAGGGAAGGAATCGAGAATCTTCGATGAGTCCGAGTTCAGTTTTCAGAGACGTAGAACGTGGTTTATCTCAGCGAGGTCTGTACTCTGTAGGTTAGGGTTTTCACAATTTTAACGGTTCTTTAACAATAATTACAATAAATTAGTGCGGCAGTCTGTATGTGGAAGTTGTTACTTTACATTTGTGTTTATTTAGTATTTATACCATGGCGAACGTGAGAGAAATAGTAAATACTAATACTGATATTGTTAACTTTTTGTTAGAACGTGAATTTCTTTGTAGCATTTATAGAAGTCTATACTAGTTTTATCCAAATTTAGTGCTATGCATTTTCAACTTGAAAGCTGAAAGAATTTTAAATCTTAACATATACTTATACAGTGACTAACATAGAGTGATGAGTCAAAGTTTTTTTTTACTATATTTTACTTCATTATTTTGCACTATATAACCTACTAATAGTTAGTTGTTGCCCACCCATGACAAATCACCACGAGCCGCCACTGCTTTAAATACTTTCGATACAATCATAATAGAGAAGACTAAAGCTGAAACAACATGCTTCAGATGTGCAAGAAATCATGATTTTAAAGATCGCGCCTCAGAACACGAATAACGTATAAAATTGTGTCACATTTAACTTCCGGTATAAAACAAAAATCCCGGTAAATCATTCTGCAAAAAAATCCGATTTGTTCCGTTCATATTCAACAACGAGTGCATTTACAAATACATACATACCATAAACGACGATGGCTAATTTGGTGTTACTGAAACGTGACTATCTGACTATCATCCAACACCCATGGTAACTACTGGTTATAAATTTTATTTTGTTTTTTATATTATCAATAACTTCGTACTATTAAATACGATAACTAAATATAATTAAGTAAGTATAGTCAGGGATAGCAGGGTGGGCAGTGCCCACCCAGCTCTTTCCCAGAAGAAGAGGAACACACAGTTCCAAAGGTAATTATTTATCGTTTATAGAAATTAGTGAAGATATAATTATGTAATATGTAATTAATTAAATACACTATATATTACATAACAACAATAATACAATGAAAAGTTCTGATTATATATACTAATACTAACAGTGCAACCGTGGTGGAAAATTGCAGTGCAAGTAACTAAAATTCACTCTTCTAACCGTGGAATAGTTACCGTGGTTATGCCTAGCCTAATGGGCCGGGTGAGCAGCCACGCCTTTTGCCTTTCTGGATTTGTAGGTACTTATGAGACAGCGCAAGCGCCTCGCACAAATAAAAAATTATATTTATTGCTTTAATAAATAAATACAATAAGTGTCTACCAAGATTAGTTTTAAAATTAATATTGATATTATTGACATAGGTATACTTTCAACATCTCTTGAAAGTTTAAATTATTTCACAATAATATAGAAACATGGGAATCTGGAATATAAAATTAAATAAACAGTAAACACATGAATAGAATTAATTAATAGAATTACGAATGATTTGAAGACATAAAAACAAATTATACACGTGTAAACTACATGAAACTATTTGAAACACGGGCACAGCTTACTCGAGTCTCGAGTAAGCTGTGACACGGGTGGGCTAGACCACCCTGCTGAAGAAGCCTTCGGCAAAGCGAGAAAGGAATTGAGAATCTCCGTATTTCCGAGTTCAATTTTCAGAGACATTGTAGAACGTTGTATCTCAGCGAGGTCTGTACTCTGTAGGTTAAGATTATCAAAATTTTAACGGTTCTTTAACAGTAATTACAATAAATTAGTGCGGCGCAGCGGCCTGTCTGTGGAAGTTGGTACTTTACATTTGTGTTTGTTTAGTATTGTATTTATTTAGTATTTATACCATGGCAAACGTGAGAGAATTTCTCTATAACAGTTTTTGTTATATTATTAAGTAAAATTATTTTGGTTATTAATGTATTAGAAAATGTGTAAATATAAAAATTGTGTAGCATTCATAAGAGTCTGTACTAGTTTTATGCAATTTTAGTGCTATGCATTTTCAACTGGAAAGCTGAAAGACTTTTAAATCTTAATATATACTTGTACAGTGACTAACATAGAGTGATGAGTCAAAGTTTTTTTTTACTATATTTTACTTTATTATTTTGCACTATATAACCTACTAATAGTTAGTTGTTGCCCATCCATGACAAATCACCACGAGCCGCCACTGCTTGACACCGACTTCAAAATTAGATAAAACAATTAATAGTAATCACATAATAAACGATTTCTTAATTACATTAAACGACACAATAGATGAGCATTAAATTGTTGTAGAAGATATTTATTTCTCGCTTATAAGTTAAGTTACTTTTTTTAAGCCGTTTTTTTTACTTATTATTAGCCTTTAGCATTGACTTAAATTAGAATTCATTAAATAAATGTTGAAAATATTCTATGGATATCAAATAAAAAAAAATAATTCAAACAAGAGAAAAATGTAAATAAATAATATTTTAAAAAAAGTAACTAAAAAAATATGCAAACTCTATTCTCAAATTTTGTTTTATAAGCTCAAAAATATTTCCTTGTGCTAAAAAATTCTTTGAACAAATCATTTACTTTAGCGTAAAGCTTTCAAATCGTCACCAAAATTTGGCTACCCCCCTATTCTCGAGGGTGTGCCTTTTAGCGGTGGGACACAGTTTTCGAGAAAACAAATTTTCAACTTTCCACACACGACACCGCTTCCTTATCAAATAGCTTTCACTTTACATGAGTTTACATTAACTTTACATGAGATTTTACCTTTCATTGCGTGGTCGTTTAGGAACAAATGCGGACTTGTAATTGTATTCTTTAAAATGTGTAGTCATGTTCGGGGGCAGGGCAGGCCATCACGTCATCGTATTTGCAAAACGATCTGGACAACACAGTAGTTCTTGAAGGTAACATCACCATACACCTAATGCTATTTCCGCGGCTATTCAGGTGAAGTAGGTGAAGTGCCTCTTCACCAAAGAAATTGAGACTGGGATTCTTTCTTTTTAATTAACTATTTCTCCATGTTATATTTCATTTTACCTTGTGATTATTTAATCTCATTTAAGTGTACCTCATTTATTCCCATTTTAATATGTCTACTCACATTACTTTTCATGTCCTGTGTTTCGTGTGTTCAACATTTTCACAACTTTATCCTATATCTTTAAATTGCCTCGCAATATCCTCATTATTTCCATCATCTACTTGACTCGATATTCTGTTGCAGTTATTTCTTACCTTATTTAGTTATTGGGATGATGTTTTCTTTTATCAATATTTTTTGAATAAACCCTTCAAATATATTCATTGGAAACGAATCTCTACTAATGGAAGCGGCGAGTAGCTAGTGGACTGTTGATTGTGTATTTTTATTGTTGTTGTTGTTAATTCGCTACCATAGGTGAAAAACCATTCCACGTCACAATTAGCTCAGGGTTGAAGAATTGAAGGACCAGTTAATAAATTAACTCGTGCGACACTGTGTCTAGGTTGTATGAGAAACCGAATTAAAGTTTAGTTGTATTACACTTGAAATGAACGACACTGACGTAATTATCAGATTGACTCGTTGAAAAGTAGAATGTTTGAAAGAAATGAATTCGCAACAGCTTCTGGTTGCACACAATAACTTGAAGAAATAATTGTTCACGGTGAATAAAAGACAGCTTATACACTCGCGAACTTGAAAGAAAATCACTGTACTTTGTACTAGAAAATTGAAATATAGGAATTAAGCACACTGCGTTAATTTCCTTACTAAATACGTCCGCGTACGGACAGTGGCGTAGCTACCAAGGGGCTAGGCGGGGCAGTGCCCCGGGGCCCTCAAGCTCAGGGGGCCCTCGAATCCTTACCAGAAAATCTCAATCGAACTCAACTTTCGAAAATTTCTCCCATTTTCAAAATAAATATGACAGGTGGCAACTCGAGTTTAATCATGGCAACTCAGTTGTGAGAAATTCCAAAGTTATAAAAAGGGAATTCCCCTAAATTATTTGTGTGGGTTGACAGTGTTATTAATGTTTTCATCAATTTGTCGGATATCAATATCTGCATATTATTATTTATCGATGTGCGTTTTTGTGATTCGCGATTGTGAACTTCGAGTCAAGATTTTTTTTCGAGAATGGTTAAAAAGTTAATGTATCAGGAGTAAGTAAGCTTATGTCAATAAATTTTTTGTATTGGTCCATACAAAAGTTCAATTTTATTTGATTATAGTACGTATACATAGTTACGTAAAGAAATCTATAGATTTCGGCTACTCACTATATAACGCAAAATACCGTGAAAAATACAAGTCACATGCGGTAGGTAGGGGGCCGTCCATTAATTACGTGATGTTTTTTTGTCATTTTTTAAACCGTCAAATGTGGTAACACTGGCGGCGATAAAATGTTTGCCGGGGATTCCCCAACGACGTCTTGTATCGTATCATTACGTTTCTCTTTCCTTTTACTTGTAACGTTGTCAGTGAACAGTGAGTACCTACTTGAGTACAATCTTACATAAATATTGCATAAATAAATTAGAAAACTAATATTATGGACAAAAAAAAAGAAACCCAGTGGTGCATTTAAACGCAAACAACGCCAAGAAAGAGAAGAAAGTAAACAAAAATTGCCCAAAATTGACAAGTTTTTTAGTCAGCCTTCTGCAAGTACTTCTGGACAAAATATTTCTATTGATAGTGACTCAAATAATGTGGTAACTGCAGTGTTGGTTGAGAATCCTACTGAAGAAGATTCAACAATTATTGCAGTTGAAGATACTTCCGCCGCCGATCATGTGAACGTGGATGATGTTTGTACGGCACCTATGAACATAAGAACGGATGATTTGGAGAAACCACAGACCTCTACATTTTTCGAAAATGTGTTCGATAAATCGCTTTATGACTTGGGAAACTTCACGAACAAAATACTAAATGATAATGAAAGACGTCAAATTCTTGATATGGGACCTTTACAGCCATTAGGACCTTTTCCAACTGATATTAACCAGAACAATAGGTGTTTTTCAAAATCATACTACGTTTCAAGTTCAAAATATGGACCAGTTAATCGTTTTTGGTTGTGCTATTCCAAAATACTAGACGCTGCCTATTGTCAACCCTGCTGGTTATTTGCTTCACAGAGGAATAATGTCTGGTGTACGGGAATTCGTGATTGGAAACATTTATCAGAAAGAATTAAACAACACAGTTATTCGAGTGACCATACGGAAGCATGTGCTGTGTATGAATTTTGGAAAAAAAATTATACTATCGACAAGGAACTTGAAAATGAAATTCGCAAAGAAACATCCTATTGGAAAATGGTTCTTCAAAGGTTATTTGATATCATACTTACCCTAGCAAAGAGTTCTTTGGATTTGAGAGGACATCGAGAAGACTTAAGTCAGGAAGGATACCATGGAAATTTTTTGTCCTTTGTAGAGCTTGTCGCCCGATATGATCACATTTTGCGGCAAGTTTTGGATATGCCCAAAGGTAATAATAATAATTTTATTTTGTTTTAATATTATTCATAATTATTAACTGTTTAATATCAGGGCTTTTTAAAATTGTGTTTTTTATGTTTTTAGGAACTACAAGATATATGAGTGCAACAATTCAGAATGAAATGATTGAGTGCTTGGGGACCAAACTCGAAATCCATCTACTAGAACAAATTAGGGCGTCACCGTTTTTCGCCGTCATAATGGATACGACACAGGACACATCGAAGGTAGATCAGCTAAGCATTGTTGTGAGGTATGCAGTAATAACCAGATCGGAAAATAGACAGCCAATTGATATAGAAATAAAAGAAGTGTTTCTAGGCTTTTATGCAGCCATCAAACACGGCGCAGCAGATTTAGTCAATCAAGTAACTACATTATTTAAAGACAAAAATATTGATTTAAAAAAAGTGTGGGGCAAGGTTATGATGGAGCCAATGTGATGAGTGGTGTGTATAATGGTGTACAAAAACGTATTAAGGATATCCAGCCTAACGCGGAGTATGTACATTGTGCCACTCATAATTTAAATTTGGTGATAAATGATGCCATTAGCAGTTGTGTGGAAATACAGAATTTTTTCCCAACGTTGCAAGATTTGTATAACTTTTTCGGAAACAGTATCAAGCGTTGGGATCTACTATCAAAATTCACAGGCGAATCAGACACCACTCTAAAAAAACTAAATCCCACTAGATGGTCCAGTAGAGTCAATACGATATCTGCAATAAAACTTCGTTTTTTTGATATTATCAAAGCATTATCAGAAATGGTTCTAAAGAGTCCTAATAAAGATGAGCGTAATGAAGCAGAGAGTATTAAAACAAAAATGCTAAATTTCGAGTTTGTGTTGCTTTGTGAATTCATGCATATTGTATTGAATGACATCAATTATGCATCCAAAATTTTACAAAAATCCGACATAAATTTGGACGAGGCAAGTAAAGCTTTAGCAGAGACCAAAGCAAAGTTGCAAATTTATAGAAATGATTTCGAATTATTCAAGTGCAAAGCCTGTGAAACTGCAAGAAAATATGGTATAAATACCCATTTTCAAGAAAAAAGGCAAAGGAAAGTAAAAAAACAAATTGATGGATTAACTGCTGATCACCGATTTTCAAACCGAGAAGAAATATTTAAAATTGTGATTTTCAATAAGGTACTTGATACATTAATAGCTCAATTAAATACCCGTTTTATTGGCATGAGTGCAGTTTGTCAAACATTCGAATTTCTAACACCAACATTTTTATTACATGTTGATGAAGCAACTTTATTACAAAAGTGTGACAATTTCCAAAGAAAATATTCCGATATAATAGGCCCTAGCTTTTCACTTCAATTTGTTAATATTTACCACCTACTTGTACCTCAATTAACTCAAGCATCGACTGTTCACCAATTATGTGAGGAAATAATGAGTAAATATGGAGTGCTAGAATGCGATCTAACGGAAGTATTTACAGCAATGTTATTATTCTTTACAATTCCTGTCAGTTCTGCAGTAGCTGAAAGGTCATTCAGCAAATTAAAAATAATAAAAAATTATTTAAGAAATAGTATGGGCCAAACTCGACTCCGACATTTATCGCTAATAGCAATTGAAAACAAAACCGCATCAAGTCTGGATTTAACCGAAGTAATTGATACTTTTGCGAAAACTAAAGCTAGGAAAAGATTGTAATAATTATAATCGTTATTTAGTCTGTTGGTAGGTCTGACCTTTATAATATATATTATTAATTTTAATTAATTGACCTTTATAATAATTAGAAGTAGCCATTATATGATTTTGTTTTTGTTTAGTTTATACTTTAGTCTATTTTTGTTAATTAATTAAGAAAACATACTGTCTAAGTTTTATAATTTTTGTAAATAGCTTGCATCGGCGATAGGTTAAATAACTGTAAGCTGGTGCAACGTATCTACGAATAAATAAATAAATAAATATATAATAAATCCTCGAATCTTTTCTATTTCGTTTTATTGCCCAATATCTACACCAAGTATTAAAATAATTGTAATTTATGTTGTTACTGTTTAATAGTTTTATTACCTGCCCATGCACGAAAAAGAGCTGATGATAAAGTTGCTTAGCATTTTTAAAGTATTTGTATATTTAATGATTTTACTTCAAAAAACCTTACCAGTTTTGATAGCAGTGGGCCCCATTTTTTTATTTGCCCCAGGGCCCTAGGTTACCTAGCTACGCCACTGGTCGATTTACAGATTTATATACTAATTTATATATACATTTCACAATAAAATATGCATACGGAATAAAACCTAGAAAATATAAAATAGAAATGAGGATAAATCTGGAATAAAACATATACCTAGATATCGTACAACACACACGATAACGCATTTCGACAAGAAAGTCTTTGAATAATGCATTATAAAACATTAAGAAAAAATGTAATTATCACTGAATATGATGTTTGCTGTCATAATACCCAGATTTCAGATGATAAATATTCTACATTAAACTTACAAGGAAAAATGGTACAAAATAAGAGAATGACAAAGAGAACACAAATATGAGCATGAAGCTAAATAAACCCAGTAATACTGTTACAGTAATTATATTTCAATTATTCTTAATTACTGTAATATGCCAAAGAGTAAGTAATATTCCAATGGCTTTAAAGAGAAGTTGTTTGATAACTTTAAAGAGAAGTGCTCTAGAGCAAGGAAAGACGCAAGCGTAAGTTGCAACTGTTTCTTAGCAGCTTGTTAATATTCAAAAAACAGAAAACAAAATGTTCATAAAACAGAAAACTGTCAAAAATAATCCCTAAAGTGATCATATGAAAAAATAGCTTCTTACTTACGATAATACTTGAAACATTTAGTCATTATGTATATGTATTTAGGAGTAACGTAGGTAAAATGGAAGAATATATACCAAAATCTATTTATTTAAACAAGTAGAGCTTCGTTGACATTAACTATTGCACAATACAAGAAATATATACGAAAGTCATTCAATTGAACAAGAAGAGCTTTGGTAGCACTTACTAATGCGTAATCTATATCGCATATATACTTAATTGCTGCAAAACTCCGGTTCAATTTTTCATTATTCATCAATATTACCGAAATGTCCCTGATGTTATGGATACTCACTGATGATTTTAGTATTTATGCGTGATTCCTAATGTTCTCAGTTATTATACGTACTAACGATTTTCGAATATTAGCGGTAACGTATACACCAAATCTTGTTGAATAGCGGGCTCCACTAAGGTCTTTTGCGCATTCGGAATATGTCAAAATTTCAGTAATAATATGAAGCTGCCTCGATCCACATTCCCTGTAATAACCGGGTTATTATAGGCGCTGGAGTTAAAAATGTGTGGAGAAGCATTTCTGTGAATAATGCCAGTCTTTCAAGGGCTTTTAAACACTTGATTGACATTCGTTATCAGGCGATCGACATTCGGATAACGGCCACGGATTGCCTCTGCTATGCAATGATCATGCGGTAGATACGTTAAGGCCCCCATACACGAAGGAACCATTTGGCCCGGAGCCGTTTGCACGAGTCCTTTCGGCCTCGGTCCAAATCGCAAGGGTCACACACGGACAAGCCAGTTCCGTATCTTCTGGCAGTACCTACCTAGTGTTGTGCAAAGTTGTGTCTAGTTTTCAACGTCACTGCATCAATCGTCACCTCAATATGAACAACGAGGAATCATTGGTAACGCCAATCATTCAGAGACATGACACGAATATGAGACAAGCCATCACGCCTCATGAAAGATTGACTGCAACACTTCGGTATTTAGCAAGTGGCTGTACCTATGAGGAATTAAAATTTTCTACGGCTATTTCACCCCAGGCTTTGGGGCGGATAATACCTGATACCCGTCGAGCAATTGTGTATTGTCGTCTCCGAGATTACATGCAGGTAGGCACTTATAAAATTACTCCGCTTGCGGTAATAAGATTTATTAAAAGAATAATTTTTGTACAATCAAGCCAATTATCATTTATTACATGTTATTGAATGTACCAACAGCATTCATGTAAGCTGTCATAATATTATTAGGGGTAGATGTTGAAGGAGGAGGAGCATTAGGGGGAGGAGGCAGATGTTCAGTAATAATTCTGGAAGTAAAATTTAGACTTTCAAACTCAGCTAGGAAAATTGCCTCATTGATCAATTATTGGCAGAAAGGGATCATTGATGGCGGCAAAGATCGAAGCTTTTCGGCAATGTGCTCTCCATACGCATCATGAGGTTGCTTTGGATTTTGACCAGAAGCCTGGATAGGTTCCTCCATTCTTTTCGCAATTTTCTCCAAAACTTGGTCGGCTTTCTGCTTGGGCCTTTTGAAGCTTGTTGAGGGTTTGGTCGACGAAGTCCCAGAAGAAACTTGACTACTCTCACTGGTTGCATCATCAAGCGTGGCTTCATTCTGGGGAAAACAGCAATGATAATTTGATATTACTAATATTTATATTATTATTATGTTATTTGATATGAGCATGACATTATTTGAACCTGATAATTGTTATTTCATGTTTATTTGCTTTGTTTCAGATGCCTAAAACTGTCGAAGAATGGACGAAGATCGCGCAACAATTTGAAGAAAAATGGAATTTCCCACATTGCTTAGGCGCAGTGGACGGAAAGCATGTTCGCATCATCCCACCTCCAGGAAGTGGTTCGTACTTCTATAATTACAAGCAATTTCACTCCGTTATACTCATGGCTTGCGTTAATGCGAATTATGAGTTTATCTGGGTCGAATCGGGCACCAATGGTCGAGTATCTGATGGAGGGGCCTTAAAAAATACGGAGTTTTTTCAAAAATTGAACGCAGGCCAACTCAACTTACCTCCCGCTCAACCTTTATCAAATGACGTTAACACATATGCACCGTACGTTTTTGTTGGAGACGAAACATTTGCATTGCGAACTGATTTGATGAAGCCATTCAGTCAGAAAACATTGAACAGACGGAGAAGAATTTTTAACTACCGTTTATCAAGAGCTCGGAGAATAGTGGAAAATGTCTTTTGGTATTATAGCTAATCGGTTTCGAATCTTTCACAGCAGCATAAATTTGTCGATGGACCGAATAGATCTTGTCATTTTGACCTGTTGCATTTTACATAATTTTCTGAGAAAAACCTGTTCCTCCTACACCATTGAAGGAATAGAATCAGAGGAAGAAATGGTTTCCCTTGAGGATAACCAGCTTACCTCCTTGCAACAGTCTACATCACGAAATTCATCTGTTTCAGCGAAGCTGGTACGTGAAATGTTTGCAGAATACTGCGAGGGTCACCGGGAAGTGCTTTGGCAAGACTCAAGAATTTAATGAAATGTTAATAGCTACTGCTACATGAAGTTGTACCTAAATGAAAAGTTGAAGTACCTTGAGCAAATTACAAAAATAAACAGCTATTAAAATTACATAGTTTATATATTATTATTGCTTTTACCTCCTCTTCGCTGAATGGCATGTCATCCAATAGTGATCTAGGTGTCACGGATTTTCGCGGGGTGTCTTGATCTGCCAAAAATTGTAAGTGGTCAAAATACCAAATTTTTGGCACGTGAACTTCTTCTGTACCTGTTCCAGAAACTAGAGAAGCTTTAACCTAGAAACAAAAACAATGTATTATTAAAAAATAATAATACTTCTCCCTTATTACCCACTTCATATATTTTCATGTTTATTCTTGTTCGTAGAACGAATAATAAATTTAATAACCCGAAAGTCCCTATATAGTAAGTAGGTACACATATTGCTTAAAAATAATCAGATTATTTTCAAAATATTTATAAAAAACAAACAAAATTAGATACCTACCTTTCGTTGCTCTTTGTTGAAAGAACTTCGGATAGACGCAAGTTTTTTTTGTACCGTTTCTCTGTTGGCGTTGGCGTCAACGGAGCGAAACAACTCCAAAAAGTCGCCTAGAGGTTTGTTCCTCTGGATTTTGTTATGATAATCTGCATGGGTCACTTGCCATAAACATGGGCGTTCACGATATCTTTCGATGACTTCCAGGACGAACTCACGGCCACTTGCCATTTTGCAACATCCGTACACTTCCGAATCTGATTGAAAACTGATTGACTTTGGACGCGGGATTCCCCATACACGGCAGGGCCGAAAAATGTCGCCAATCCGTTTGGCCCGGGGATTCCCCATACACGAGAAGACCCATCGAGGGCTCTTTGGCTCGGCTCCGCGGATTTTGGCTCGCCCGAAAATCCAACTGGGCCGCCGAGCCTCACAAATTCGTTGTTCGTTTCCCCACACACGGTGGTATTTGGATCGGCTCGGGGCCGTTCGGCCCGTTGGCTCCGTTGTGTATGGGGGCCTTTACATGTAACATGTCGTAATTGTACGTTCCGTTCAAAAGTCGACAAGCCGCTTTCATATATGGGGCAGCATCCGTAAGAAAACGTAGAGCCATGTTTTTGTTTTCCTCGTGTTTAGAGCCCCATACTTTAAATGTCTCATCGATTAATTTTTCAACAATTTCAACATCTTTGTCATTTTTTTGTGATATCATCAACATATTTTTGATGATATCACATGTGAATGCGCTGCCGATATATCGCTCATTCCTCCTACAACTACATTCCCCACTTGCAAGCCGCCGACATTTGTTGTTTCATCGATAGAAACCCATAAATATTTATCCTCAACTTCTGCATAAACACTAGATTTGATAGGGGTAGCGGGTTGCGCTAGATAATTGTTTCGAATCGTCGATTCTACGAAGGCTGCCTTTTAAGTTTTTACAAAAAGTGAAAAAGAAACGAACAACTTCCAAACAAAGTGTTTTATTGTTTTTCGAAAGATTCGCCTTTCAGGTCAATACATTTTTCCATACGCTCAAACCAATTCTGGAAACATTTTCTCCACTCTGAAGTTGATATCGTAAAAACATGGTTTTGGAAGACTTCAAAAGCTTCTTGAGGTGATGAAAATCGCTGTCCACGCATTTTTGTTTGACAGTGAGGAACAAGTAAAAGTCATTCGGTGATAAATTGAGTGAATACGGGCAGTGCGACATTAATTCGATATTTTTCTCCTTAAAATATTCAGCTGTTTGACGTGTGTGGAAGCTGGCATTGTTTGTGGTGCCGTTCTTTGTTGTTTTTCTGCATTTCATCGAAGACCATTGGCAAACAAATTTGGTGTATACCATTCAGCATTAACAGTTCTTCGATTCTCTAAAGGAATGATTGCGACGTGTCCAGTACATCCGAAGAAACAAGCGATCATTTTCTTGCAAGTGCTGCGTGAACGAACCACTTTAGTGCGATTCAATTAATTTTCAATAACCCAAACAGTAGACTGTTGTTTGCTTTCCGATTCATATGAATATATCCACGTTTCATCTCCTGTGACAATGTTGTATACGGATTTTGCGCGCCCTCGGCCGTATTTTTTTCAGCATTTCCTGACACCAATCAACATGAGCCTTTTTTTGCGCTTCGGTCAAATTATGCAGAATCCATCTGGAACAGATCTTTCTCTTAGCTAAATGTTCATGCAAAATCGATTGTATTGAAGTCTGCGATATGCCAAGAGACGCCTCTATCTGTCTGTAAGTTACATGTCGATCTTCTTTAATTATATTGCCCACAACATCGATGTTTTTTGGAAAGACAACCGATTTTGGTAGACCCTCACGACATTCATCACTGACGGACGCACGATCACGACGAAATTAACACGACGAAATTGACGAAACACTGCAAATTAATTGTAAACAGTCTTCTCTGATGGTGCTTCATTACCAAAAGTTGCGCGAAGCGATTCTATGCATCGTTGTTGAGTAAGGCCTTTCTTAAAATCATAAAAAATCATCCAACGCGCAAACCTTCACGGGTGATTTCCATTTTTGCACAAACTTGCTTCTTTTAAATGTTCACTATCAACACACTACTCGGTCAATTTCTAAGTTGTCCCTGGCTTCGCAATAACGAACGTCAAGGTTCACGAATACAGTGATGCCATCTATTGGTCGATTGTAACAACTTAAAAGACAACCCTCGTAGCACATAGCGCTATGCACCTCCGATAATACTAATAGAGCAGCAGGTCTAGGTAGAGCGGTCAATGAATAAATTTTATTCAATATAAAATTGTTTATTGATGTACTACAAATTTACACAAGCAGTTAATTTACATTGCAAAAAAAAATGAGACAGAATGTGGACAAGCTGCTGACATGAAATGTTTTATTGTATAATTTATTACAAGATTGTAATATTTCTTTACGGTGTTTGTATTTCTAATAGATATTTCAGGACATGTATAAGTCCGAATCTGAAATATCCTGAGTTAAATCGGGGGTTTGCTAATAGGCCAACTTTTACACGCTCAAAAACAGGAAAACGTTCTAGGACACCTACTTTAGTCAAAAACACGCTAATCACCTTATATAATATTTATTTCCGTGCTCATTTTTACAATCTTTAGCCACATTCAGCGCCGGCCGATTCCACTTCGACCGCCTTCTCGTGCTTCCGCATGTGCTGCACGAGGCAGTCCTTCCTCTTCGTCTTGAAACTGCACAGTGTACACCGATGCAATCCGTTGCATTTCGATAACTCGCGCAACGTGGAATGGATGATGACGTGGCGGGCGATGCCCGATTTCTTCTTCACCTCGTAGCCGCACACCTCGCATTTGTATATCTTCTTCGTCCTGGTGTTCTCGTGGGTAAAAGCGTGCTCGTCTAAGCAAGCGTAAGTCTTCGTTTCGAACTTACAGTGGCTACATTTCAGGATGATCTTGTCTGACCTGCCCGCCACCCTACGCGCTTTCTTCTCGGGGGGCCCAGGCGAGCCACGTTCGTCGTCGACAGGTCCCGCCCCGTCGGATTCGCGAGGGGGCTGTTCGCTGACGAGGGGGGAGTTCGGGTGTATTCTCCGCTTGTGCTGGGCCAGCCCGTATTTCCGCTTCGATCGGTAACTGCACTGGTCGCATCGGAAGAGCATGTTCTTCCTAGCGCACTCTTCCAAGGTCATGTGGGTGGTGAGGTGATGGTTGTAGGTGTATCGTTTCTTGGAGCTATACGGACATAGGTGGCATTTGTACTTCCGTTGCGTCTCCTCTCCACCGCCGCTAGTCCTAAAATGCAACAGAGGTTACGATAGCATTAAAATGAGGTTATATATTAGATGAAAGTGAGGTGAGATAGAAAACATTTATGGGGCAAAATTCGTCAAGTGTACCCGTCTCAAAATTTTGTACTCCCGATTTCCACCAAACCTTACATTTTTGAAGGAGGATGAGTGTAAAATTTTGAAAATATGGCACTTTAATTGCTGCGGGTTGTGAAGATTCATACGCATTCATAGAAAACGTACTTTATAGGATTTCTCGTCTACTTCAGCCTACGACATTTTTTTGTAAATGCAAATTTTTGAAGTGAATACTTTGGCGGCGTTCTGATATTTGACGAGAATGGAGAGTGAATTGGAAAAAATGTAACGTTTCGAGATTTCGTTACACGAGAGAGAAAAAAGATATAACGTAGAGAGAAGGAGAAAGAGAGCTATACATTTGGTATACCTAAAACACAGGCTTCGTTACAAAACAGAGTACACAGATATATAACATAAAGAGAAAGAGAGCTATACATCATATATATCAGTTTAGGCTATCCGCGTCTCCCTTTTGTGCGGTCCTTCGTCTTTAACGCCCACTCACACGCTAAGTCCAAGGTCTAAGTTGCTTGAAGGGGGAATAGTTCAGGAAGCATCGTACGAGCAAGAGAGAGAGAGAGAGCCACGTATTCATTGAATACTAGGAAATAGAAGAAAATATAGTATGACGCGCATGCGCGCGAGTACGTACAACTCTGACGCCACACGGGAGTGGAGCAAGAGAGAGTGGAGCATATAAACTCAGTACGAAGCGATAGAATAGGATAGATAGATTGTCGCGCATGCGCGCGTTATAGATGTACGCGTCCAGACGCTATATATTAACAGCTGAAGCAGCCCGCGTGTGTACCGAATATTTATCATTGTGTTTTGTAATTATTTACGTTATTTACATCTGTGTTCTGTGATTATTTGATAATATCCTTGAACCGTTTAACTTGTTAAAATCTAGAAGATATAATATATTTCATTCGCCGCTCCCTACTGGTTTACAGCCACACAGGTGCAAATGCACTTGGAAGAGGCGAAGACAAAATCCCTTTGATTCTCGGGGGAGATTTCAATGTAAATTTCGGATCCAATGATTCTTTGACGTTGATTAACTTTCTTCGAGAAACATTTGGTCTGCTTATAAATAACAATCACAAAGAATCAACAACAAAATCCGGAACAACAATAGATGCAATTTTTACACGTTGTCTAGAAAATATCGAATCACGAACATAGATTTCATATTTTAGTTATCACAAACCAATCATATCAGTATTACCAATTGAACCGATGATAGTGTAGATAATGAATAAACCGAATATTTTTTACACAAATTTTATATTGTTATATTTATTTTGAAATTATCCCTCTCTCTCTCAATCTATCTCTCTCTCTCAATCTCTCACTCTTAATCTCTCTCATTCTCTATTCTAATGAAGCATTCACTTCTATCACGTGTACTGTGCTGCACATGATATTTTTTTTAGTATTTTTTTGCAATTTTTGTTTTTCCATTTTTTTTTCAAATTTCCATCGTTTTGATTTTTTTTAAAGTATTCTTAATGGAAACCTTGTCTTTTTTTCCTATAAAAATACGCCCTAACGGAAATGGGATCGAACGAATTGGTGACGGAGGAAATAATTTGGTGCGCGTTGTCGTATCTGTCTCGCGCTCGGCCTCACGTGGAGCTTCTTAGCAACTGACAGAATTTAAAAAACTTAAAAAATAAATTAGTTAATCGGTAATCAACAGACAAATAAAGTGAATATATAAACATGTATATATACTAATTGGAAGTTATTTATTTACATAACATTTATTATCTTGTTATTGAATTATGTACACTGAAAGGAAACTTTTGATGTATTACCCAAATATTTGGTTGTTGTATCCATATAACTCGAACTATTTACTTTGGTTGTGACAATCAAAGTGATTTGGGCAAGGTATACAATCATTTGGGTGCCCGTAACTTATTATTTGTCCCACATCAAAACCCTTCACAACCAAAATACTTGGATTTCTACAAAGGAATCTCTTCTTACAGTGTTGTTTAGGTCATGATTGAGGTTAGTTTCGCCAAAGAAGAGAGTTGTTCGATTGACTTTTACTTGTTGACCAACAATATCATTCATTCAACAACATTTATTTCAACATCACTCCAATTTCTACAATATGAATAGAAAGAGTTTTGCCAATCGATGCTGCAATTCTTTTAATAAGGAGGAGCACAGAAAGCCTATAGGATGTAAGGTATATTTCTACAAATCTCCAAAACAAATATCCTTATCTCTATATCAAAAGTTTGCAGTTTGCAATCATGCAGAAAAGGCATGCTATCGTTGTCTGTGCTGTTACCAGTGTATTACGTAATTCTGTCTGTGCTGTGGGTGGACTTGAAAATGTGAAAATGTGGTCGGAAGTTCTCGACCTTATTCATGATCAACCGTTTTTCCCTCTTTCGCTGAATTCTCAAAAACAGAAAAAAATACTATGCCCAGGAAGATTATGCACCTGGAATGGAAGTTCTCGAGCAAATTAAGCATAAATTCCAAATTTCAAATAGTGATTGCGAAAAAATTTTAAGGAGCCCATACATTGTCAAACAAATTGCGCAAAGCATGCTGTTGCGCAATAATTTGCCAATGTATGACAGTGTTTGATGCGTTGCACAAATGTTTGACGAATTTAAAAAATGTTTGAGATCTTTAAGGGGCCCATACACTGTCAAACAAATTGCGCAAAGCATACTGTTGCGCAATAATTTGCCAATGCATGGCAGCATTTGATGCATTGCAGAAATGTTTGACGAATTTCAAAAATGTTTGAAATCTTTTGTACAACGGGAACGTTTGCACAACGCGTTGTGTTGTGTACGAGGGTGAATCAAATATAAACGAGACTTGTTTTTTAATTTTTTTTTTATTTGAACATTATAACAGCTCATTTTTTTGCATAATCTCCTGATCTGGAAACACATTTTTCCCAGTGTGTAGGTAATTTTGTAATGCCCTGCTCGTAGAAGGAAGTTGGTTGTGTCTCCAGCCAATTACGCACGTGGGCCTCAACCTCCTCATCGTTGTTGAATCTTCGCGCTCTCATGGCTTCCTTGAGAGGACTAAAGAGGTGAAAGTCGCAGGGCGATAAGTCGGGGCTATGAGAAGGGTGTTCAAGTATCTCCCAGCCCAATTCCTCCAGTTTTTCTCTGGTCAGGGCTGCTGTATGGGGACGAGCATTGTCATGGAGAAGTTTTACTTCTCTCATTGGTAGGCCACGTCGTTTGCGGCGATATGCAAGTCTAACCTCGCTTAAAATATCGCAGTAGTACGCCGCGATAATTAATGGTCATGCGATCATGCAAAAAATCGAGGTGCAACAAGCCACGCTAGTCAAAAAAAAAACTGTAGCCAAAACCTTGCCTGCTGACAGCCTTGACTTGGCTTTCACTGGACCAACTTCCCCTTGACGTCTCCACTCCTTGCTAGCTTGTTTCGGCTCAGGGGTATAGTGGTGTACCCACGTTTCATCGCAGGTGATAACGTGAGTGAAAAACGAGTCTCCCTCTCCCCGAAATTTCGCTAGGAGACGCTCACACGCCTGAAAACGATGCAATTTCTGCTCAGTTGTCAGAAGGCGAGGGACCTACCTTGCGCACACCTTATGAAACCCTAGCTCCTCTGTGATGATTGAAAAAGTGCTACCATAACTTATTCCAACCTTGAATGCGATCTCATTGGTGGCCAGACGTATGTCACCCTCAAGAAGTTATTGAACGCGGACGATGTTGTTGCTGGTGCGAGGTCGGCGGTCTTGGCTCTCATTTTCAACTTTCTCACGGCCCTCCACAAATTGTTTATGCCATGGAAATACTATATCTCGGGAAAGTGTCTCTTCCTTGAACTGCGCAGTCAATCTCGTCAGGATTTCAGCTGGTTTTACACCTTCCGTGGCGAGAAACTTGATGATAACACGCTGCGCAATTGACGAAGGCACCTCCTGCTCAGACATCGTCACGACGGGTACTAAAGGGAACGAGCGAGGTCGCCCACCTACTCTCCCCCCTCCTAACATCCCTACCCAACACCCCACGAAGCGGGAACCCTCACGCATTACTATTGCATGCCCAGGACCAAAAGTCTCGTTTATATTGATTCACCCTCGTATGTGCGTGCGCTTCATTGCGCAATAATTTGTCAGTTGCCGGCCAGCTTAACCAAGTGTATAGCAATTTGTTTGACAATGTACGGGCCCCTCAACGCAACGTTACCCATCGCGTTGTTGCGCAATTTATCTGACAATGTATGGGTTCCTTTTTGTATGACGGGAACGTTTGCGCAACGCGTTGTGTGTGCCGGCTTAACCAAGTGCATGGATAATGCAAGTGTACAAGGCAAAGTTGCGCATCGCGTTGTTGAGCAATTTGTTTGACAATGTATGGGTCCCTTTACTTGTGACTCTTACGCCAATGTCTTGGGGGTCGACGAAAATTAACTGCTGAACTCAATGCTTCTAAACGTGAAACATTTTTTTATTCTGTAAATAATTACGTATTTTTGTTAAAGTTTCATTGATTAGATTTAATTTCTTAGGATTTGTGACTCTAATTCAATGCGTTTATAACTTATATTGAACAATTTTATGTTGTTTTTAGTACGGCGTAGGAAGGGAAAGGTTACAACAATTGGATTATGTACATGTTCATTATTGTTTAAAGTTAAATGTTGCCTAATTTGTCTTTTTATTGAGAAGATATGTGACGTACTTTTTGGAAATGAAAGTTTTTAATTCAACAATACGCTTTTAACACTTACAAAAGGTAAATCAATAGAAATTAGCTGTGAAAGGCATTGTCGCAATGGTCCGCGAGCGCGATACAAATGCGACAGCATGCACGAAATTATTTCCCACCACCACTTCGCACTAATTTATTTAATCCCATTTACGTTAAGGCCCCCATACACGGTCGAACAATTTGCGCAAATTCTGTATTTGTGCAAACAGTTTGATCGTCTATGGGACTGTTTGAATGGCTGTGCAAACTGTTTGAGGAAAATCGGTCTGGATCGAAATGTGTTGCGCAAACACCCCTTGTTCGACTACCTGTTTGATGGTGTATGGTAATGTTGTGCAAACGTTGGGCCAGTGAACACCTGCTCCTCTTCGCGCTCAGACAGTTTCCTCGCTTTACATTTTCTTACATTTCATTTATTACATTCTTTTAATTTCATTTATTCCTCTTTACAGTTTCTTTCAGTTCAGCTCCTCTTGAGGAGCCAACTCTTCACCCACACTCTTTGCTTTCTTTTTCTTTGTTTTTTTTTTTTTCGTTTTCCAGTCCCCAGGGCAAGAATAAGCGCGGCACAACAATCGTCCGCGTCAGACATGTTCATCGAAGAACGCCACAAAACGATATGATGCTTGCACAACAGGTTGCTACGTGTACGTGCTAGCGTTCGCGCAAACAGACATTTGTACATACACAGTATTTGTGCAAATTGTTCGACCGTGTATGGGGGCCTTTAGGGAGTATTCTTATAGGAAAAAAAAAACATGCTTTCCATTAAAAATACTTTTAAAGAAATCAAAACGACGGAAATTTTTGCGTTTACAACAAAAAATGGCAATTTTTATCGGAAAGTAGACGAAAAATCTCCTACTTTCTAAGTACGTTTATTTTTATTTTTTTTTTTTTATCCAAGTACGTTTTCGATGAATGCGAATCGAATAAACGTAGTAGGAGTTATAAATTCACGAAATTAAGCGTGCACGGTTACACGACGAAAATTCTTGCCTAACAACCTGCAACAATTGAAGACACCCCCCAAAAGTTTGTTGAAAATCGGGAGTACATTTGTAGGCGTGTACACGACGAATTTTGCCCCTTATATGCATAAAACTGTCATATTTTAATGAAATTTTGTCTGGCTTCAGCTTTTGACAGCCAGACGGCAGCTTTTTTCCAAGTAATATTCACTTTATGTTACGTAAGTACCTAATATTATGTAATATGTGCTACAATGCACTTTTTATAGCGCCTTCGTAAAGTGACGAAAAAATTCGTCAACAAGTCAAGGAATAAATTTTGGCAAAAACTCTGGGACACGTGAAATTTTATTTTTAATTGGCTATTTTTTAAATATACCATGAACTAACAGCATATCTACACACTCTTGGCGAGTACAGTCTGCCATTTTTAATATTAATCAGCTAAGTTTGTCATTATGACACATATATAATTGGTCAGACAAACTAAATGATGGAGACGATACTATACAGGGTGTCTAAGATTTAAACGGACATACTCTAGTGGAAGGTAGAGCACACTCAGCTGAGTTAAAAACACCACTATACTTACCGTTGAATGTGAATCGTTTTTGAGATACGGGGTGTTTTATGGTTTTTGGCCAGAATTTTAGTCCACCATATTTTTGAAATGACTGCACATATTTAGATAAAATTTGGTATACGTATTATATTATTTTAGGTTAATAAATAGATTAATTCATTTTGGAAAAATTCAAAGACCGACCTCCATTTTTTTAATATGGCTCTTTGGGTCGTTAACATCACACTGTATATTTTTTTGTAGTAAATGTTAGTAAACTTTTAAAAAGCCTATGGACCAGTTTATGAAATAATGTCATAATATTTGATGATACGTTTATGGTTATTCTTCAATAAATTTTCAAAAGTATTGAAAGACCAAATTTGACATTCTACAAATAACACAATCCAGTTGCTAACATCATTTTTTTATTAATTTTAGCTAAATACCCCGCAGAAGACGTTGTTATTTGTTTTTGTTTTGACATTCAGTGTTTTTCCGTCCAAAATAAAGCACATTCCATTTATTTCACAAATAAAAAATAAGTAATAAAACGATGCGATTAACACATGACATTGTTGCATTAAAAATCCCAAGTAGGCACATGTCAAATGTGTAATTTTACAAATAAGAATTGCTGTTCGCTCTTAGTAATTGTTAGAATAAGTGATAAAATACCAATTATAAAACTAAAAATTTTAAGATGCCGTTTCAATTTAGTAATGAAGAATATGCGGATATTATTTTTGTGTATGGCTTTTGCGACAGAAATGGGAGAGCTCCAAAAAGAGAGTATCAAAGGCGTTTTCCAAGTGGCCGTGTACCAGATCATAAAACGTTTTCAGAGGTATACCAATTTAGTAGGGAACATGGACAATTTCCGTCAATGACAAAGCATGAACATGTTCCCAGAGCTTTTCTACAAGAAGAGCAAATATTACAGGTTGTGGGAAATAATCCATCCATAAGTTTTAGAAAAATTAGTAATGAGTTAGCAGTACCTAAGACAAGAGTATGGCGAACACCCAAGGCTGTGAGAAATGTGCGGAGCGCCATCGGCGTACGCATCGTAGCAAGGGTAATAAAATGATAATACAAAATAATTAGTAACAAACGCACTAAACTGTTATAAATACTTTGCAGCATCAAGTTTATTTCCATATTTGTCTCAGAGAACGATGTTCGTTGTGGTGAAAATATGTTCTTATATTTGGAGAACGACCGTTCGACATCTACTGATGTAATACAGGTATACGTAAAATACTCTTTGCACGCACTTAATGGATCTTTAGATGCATCTCTATTAGCAGTATCATCACAATATTGTCTTAATCTATTAAAATCGGTCTTTCCTTAACACACTTTCGAATTCTTGTTTAATCCACTTATTTTTTGCATCATCTATATATAGCGTGTAGCAGTGAATTTCATCGCTCACTATTTGCAAGGACTCCGCTAACGCCAACGCACTATTTTGTTATTTGCGTCTCTATTGCGTCATGCATTCCTTTATAGTTGATATGAATAGTTTTTAAATTAGTTTCAATGAAAATATCTAAAAATTGTGGCCGGCTTTTCTTAATAGCTGTAACCTCGGCAGGATTGGACTGTAGTATTACTGGTTTTATTTGCTGGAAATTAAACAACATAATAAAAAGCTACCTCCAACCATGTTCCCCAACGTCCAATGATCGGCTCTGGTGATTCGGGAATTCAAGGACACTTTCTGCGAAACTCGCTAAGACGTTTAGGAGATTTTAGAAACACTTTTTTGTACTCACTATTAACGCATCCATCTTGAGAAAATATTGTCGAATGGTTTCTGCTACAAGACGTAAAACGTGCACTTTACACGACATGTAACAATCTACAACCATGTTGTGAAAAAGAACGGCCTACTTAACGTATTGTCGCGGCGCCATCGGTCACAGACATCAATATCTGACATGCTGATACTTGCAGTTTTTTCAACGTCTCCAGTACCACCCGCGTAACTGTATTGCCAGTACACTCATAAGACATTTGATAGCTAATAGCAATGGAAATTTCGATTACCGAGACTCCAGTGTACGTACTATAATATTTACAAAAGAACTGTTTTACTATCTATCGTCTCGTCAACACATAACCACAGTTGACTATTTTATAAAATATGTGTAATCTTTATATAATTTCGTCGCATACAGTTGATATATTGCTCCATACTGTTCTGCGAATTGCTAACTGAAACTGTGTATTGTATTTGGGTCAAAACTTTCGAAATGGTTCTTTATCTAGTATATGAAGCGGAATATTACATGCTATCAACATCAACAATAAATCAAAGCTAAATCGAGTTTGCAAGGGCACGCTCTGTTTTCCATGTTGATGTTGGAATTCACGTGATGTATATAGTCGAATTTGGACCAGTATATTAAGGATTTATCGCATACTTTACACATTACTTTCGCTCCATCATGGAATAAATTATCAAATACACCAATAAACTTTTTGGTGAGCATATAACATACGAGGGTGAATCAAATATAAACGAGACTTGTGGTCCTGGGCATGCAATAGTAACGCGTGAGGGTTCCCGTCTCGTGGGGTGTTGGGTAGGGATGTCAGGAGGGGTAGAGCAGGTGGGCGACCTCGCTCGTTCCTTTCAGTACCCGTCGTGACGATGTCTGAGCAGGAGGCGCCTTCGTCAATTGCGCAGCGTGTTATCAAGTTTCTCGCCACGGAAGGTGTAAAACCAGCTGAAATCCTGACGAGATTGACTGCGCAGTTCAAGGAAGAGACACTGTCCCGAGCTAGAGTATTTGCATGGCATAAACAGTTTGTGGAGGGTCGTGAGAAAGTTGAAAATGAGAGCCATGACCGCCGACCTCGCACCAGCATCACCAGCGACAACATCGTCCGCGTTCAACAACTTCTTGAGGGTGACAGGCGTCTGACTACCAATGAGATTGCATCTAAACTAGGAATAAGTAATGGAAGCACTTTTTCGATCATCGCAGAGGAGCTAGGGTTTCGTAAGGTGTGCGCAAGGTGGGTCCCTCGCCATCTGACAACTGAGCAGAAATTATATCGTTTTCAGGTGTGTGAGCGTCTCCTAAAAAAATTTCGGGAAGATGGAGACTCGTTTCTCACTCACGTTATCACCTGCGATGAAACGTGTGTGCACCACTATACCCCTGAGTCGAAATAAGCGAGCAAAAAGTGGAGACGTCAAGGGGAGGCTGGGCCCAATGAAAGCCAAGTCAAGGCTGTCAGCAGACAAGGTTTTGGCTAGTTTTTTTTTTTTTTGACCAGCGTGGCTTGTTGCACCTCGATTTTTGGCATGATCGCAGGACCATTAATGCGGCACACTACTGCGATATTTTAAGCGAGGTTAGACTTGCATATCGCCGTAAACGACGTGAACTACCGATGAGAGAAATGAAACTTCTCCATGACAATGCTCGTCCCCATACAGCAGCCCTGACCAGAGAAAAATTGGAGGAATTGGGCTGGGAGATACTTGAACACCCTCCCTATAGCCCCGACTTATCTCCCTGTGACTTTCACCTCTTTGGTCCTCTCAAGGAAGCCATGGAAGAGCAAAGATTCAACAACGATGAGGGGGTTGAGGCCTACGTGCGCAATTGGCTGGAGATACAACCAACTTCATTCTACGAGCAGGACATTACAAAATTACCTACACGCTGGGAAAAATGTGTTCCCATGTCAGGAGATTATGTAGAAAAATGAGCTGTTATTGTTTTTTTTTTTCAAGTTCAAATAAACGAAATTTAAAAAAAGTCTCGTTTATGTTTGATTCACCCTCGTACTTCATTATTATATTAAAACGTTTAAACTATCACAGCGGAGACCGTACGGACACCTCAATCGATAATCGATATCAACTATGGCCCTACGGCCAAGAAAAGTGCATTGCTGATGCTCATTCACTACGGTTCGTCGATTTTTTCCTTTTTTTCCTTTCGTTATTTCAGCATTATCATCGCGCCGTTACGTTAAAACTGTTAGAAAATAAAAGATAGTTCTCTCGGAGAATTACCGTACATCGTTTACTATCTAATAATAAATTTTATGCCGTAATTTTATAATAAAATTTTATGAATATTATTATTTTAGAATAGCTAAGATTTGTGGATCCTAGATGTGTAACCCGGACCATTTTGCCCACTTCTATAATTTTATGACGATTTTAATATATTTTTACTTCTATAAAGGATGTATTGTAGCATCTATTACATCGATATCAGGTATCTACGTAGTATAAATTGAGAGTTATTTAGTATATAAGAATGGCATGTTCAGTACAAAAGCTGATAATTCATTTTCTTTGAAACTGTGTCTGTCCCCTAAAAACTAATGCCAAATTTTTGCCTTTTTCACCAAAGTAAGTAATTAACTGAAATTATTTCATTTCTGGCGTTGATTTATATGAAAAAAATTAGGGAATAACTTTTAAGAAAAACTTTTGAACCCGTCAAATTTTATTTTTATTTGGACATTTCTTTGCTCAAGGAGGTATGACGTCAGCTTTTTTTATGACAATCCCCTTTTTTATTGCGAATAATAATTATTACTGTAGCATAGAAATAAAAAATATGCTCTTTCACATTCCGTAATAAAAAAGGGGGTTCCTATTACAAAAAATGTCGATGATGTCATACCTCCTACACGAATCACCCTTAATCGCATGTATTAATTGGCTTTTAAAAACTGCGCCACTGAAAATAAAATTTGCCCAAGAGATTTCCAAAAGTTATTCCTTGGATATTTAACAAGCTTATTCATTACTTTACGAAAGCACTAACTATCTAAAAGAAACCAACAGGTCACGCAACTTTTAAACATTAAGGAACTCACTGTACTATAAGCAATCTCTGGATTTGACTGCCGATATGACGCAAATAACAGAGGCGGACTTACAATGAAGAGCAGATTACATATAAAAATTATTCACACATAAAGGTGCGTATACATTTGTGAGCCGAACCGTTCGCGAACCGCTCTTGAACCGTTTGATCGCAAGATTGGGACGGGGTTTGGAGCGACGAACGAACCTCTCGTGGCAAACCACTACCTGTGGGTTTTTTTGACGAACACAAAGGCATTCGCTGTTCACATTGAGACGGCGTCGTGTGGAGTTCGCTGTTTTTATTCTGCTCGCGAACCACGGGGCTGACTCTATTTATTTGTTGTGCCTTTTTGTATGATTTTTTCTCTCTCGGTTGTTTATTTAATGATCTGCCTACCCTTATAATTTTATTTAATAATTTTTATGTTATAATAATTATTATAATGGAGTGGACAGAGGAAAATGTAGTCAAACTAATTGACATTTATAAAACGAAATTGTTATTGTGGAATCTTAAACACAAGGACCATTATAAGAACAATTAAAAGAAGATGCTTAGAGGTAAATAGGTCTTTCTTTCCTCTTCTTTTTGCACAAACTTTCTGCTACCATGAAAGCCGTACCACTCATAACTAAAATCGTATAATTTTCCTCGTACGAAGACATTATTTATTACCAGTAAGCGCGCTGAGCAAGACTACTGGTGGTTCGTGGTTAGTTCCTTCTTTCCTATGGATCGTGTTTAGTTCAGTAGATATTCGCTGTAACACTATATTTAACGAATGGTTCACAAGCGGTTCAGCTCGCAAATGTATACGCACCTTTAGTTTACCTCTCATTGCGTGGTCATTTAGGACAAATGAGGACTTGAAACTGTATTCCTAAATATGCGTAGTCAGGTCTGGGGACAAGGCAAGTCATTACATCACCATATTGTCAAGACAATCTGGACAACACAGTAGTTCTTCAAGGTAACATCAACGCACACCTAACACTATTTACACGTATGATCGCATGAGTATATTGTTAGTAGTTGCTCTAAATGTATTATAACTGCAATAGTAGAGACCCCGGGTTGTTATCCAAATCTGCAATAAATTTTTCCTTTACAGCCTTCACAGTATCTCCCTCCAACTGAAAAATATACTGCCAAACGTCCCAAACAACGTTTATAGCATCCAGTATTGAAAATTCATCTGTCTGTGCTTTTTTCCAACTTTTCAATGGCTTTTGATATGCATGAAAAATTTACATGTATACCTATATGCCATATCTTGTAGGATAGCTGGATCCGCTAAAATCTGTTGCGCATTCGCAATAGCAATAGCATCATTTGGATCCAACTGTTGAAATACCCTGGGGATATTCTCAAAATTGCATTGATATGAAGCTGCCTCAATCCAAATTCCTCACTAAGATTTTACAGGCGATGGAGGTAACTGTGTGTAAGGAAACATTCCTGTGAATAATGCCATAATTTTAAAAACTCGGGGCTTTTAAGTACGCTTGTTTGACATTCGCTATCAGGCAATTAACATTCGGGTATAGGTCATGGATTGCCTCTGCTACGCGAGGAAGACCACTGCATTAGGCGAATTATATGTAACATCATAATTATAAATTCCGTTCAAAAGACGACAAGCCACTTTCATACATGGCGCAGCATCTGTAAGATGTAGGCATGTTTTTGTTTTTCTCATGTTTAGCGGCCCATACTTCTTTTAACGTCTCATCAACAAATTTTGCAACAGTTTCAACATTCGTTTTCGTCAATATTTTTTATGCTGACGATATGCGATATATCGCTCATTTCACCTATAACTACATTCGCCACTTGCCAGCCGCAGATATTTGTGGTTTCATCGACAGAAATCCATAAATATTTATCCTCAACTTCTACATAAACAATAGATTTGATAGTGGCAGCAGCTTGCGGTAGATAATTTTTGGAATCGTCGATTCTATGGGCACGTTTATTTTGTCAAATTCCCCATTTAAACATTTCTCTATGAAGCCTTTAAAACTAGGATTATCTAGGTGGGTCCACGGAATATTACAGCCAACCATGAATTTAATAAATTCGCTATAAAACGTCGTGTGTCTTTCGCGAGCACTGCTCTGTCCAGTAATCGCGGTTTTATGTTCTTCGGAACAGCAATATCTAACAACATCTGATTTGTTGGAATAGGCTATGTATGTATCATAATGGAATACACCATAATTCACTACCACCATTTAGCACCAACCCCGGACATTCCGTTATCCAAACCCGTATTGTGAGAAGGGATGGTTTTGGTCGAGACATTTTAAAATACTTACTGTCAAATTGTCATGCACTGTATTTGCTTGCAAGTATCACAACAGTCCTGAGTTGTGTACGAATACACACATTGATGTCCCGCTAACTTATACAAGCAGCAGTTAATTTAAATTACAAAAACATGAACCAGAGCGTGGACAAGCTACTGACATGAAATTTTTTATATGTTTAATTTATGTTTATCTTTAATTTATTATAAGATTGTAACATTTCTTTATGGTGTTTGCATTTCTAATAAATGTTTCAGAATACCTATAAGTCCGACTCTGAAATGTCCGCAGTAAAATCGGGCGTTTAAGTAATATTAACACTATTACCTGCGTTTTCGAACTTTGGTTAAATATTTCTCCAGCCTTATCCGTCTTAACTTTATGTATAGCCTCTTGTGGTTTTCCTCAGTTACGTTACTACACGCTTCGCTATTGTCCAGAGCTATAGGATCTTCACTACATTGATTTATGTCACAAACGTTGATATTACTTTCAATTTTAACATGTACGATATCGTTTACAGGACTCCCAGGTACGCTAACGAAAGGCAGCCGGCCTGTTACGTTGTGCATAAACTGATCCGCCTCTGGCTCTGAGTCGTCCTCTACTTTTATCGTTTCACGCATTGCCTGCTCCTCTAGCTCAATTTTGATATCAGAGAAAATATCGTTGGCCGTAGGGTCACTTACTGTGCTATACCGATTATCCACTACGGTTCTACAAACGTCTAAAGGTAAAATATCAAAACACGTCCTATGAAACCCGACGTTACAGTCGCTGAGTTGTTTTAAATCTTCTATACCCAAACTGGTGATATCCTGCTCTTTACAGAACCATTCAATTTTGCTCTCAGCCTGTGCGCATCTCAACAGAAATCTGTAAGATAGTTTCAGTACCTCCCAACACAAATCGCACATGATCGGATTTTGCCGGTAGTCCAAGTCCTGAAGTAATCAATTAATTTACGCATCTATGTTAACAATCAACTTACCAAATCTATCAAACAGTACTTCAGCATCTTTTGTATGACACTGGATGGGACAACGTTCGAGGGATGATCATATAAGTAAATCTGGGGAGTTATTACTGGGTTTAGACAAGTTTGACACACCTCGTCATCATTCTCAAGGGTAGCATCAAGTATTTTAGAGTTATTCTCGTTGGAGCTTCTAGTGAAGCGGTAAGCCGACTCTAAGTTGCTATGACACACTCGGCATATGAAGATATTTTGAATTCTGCTCTCCTGAAACACATGTTATATCAAGAAAAGTTCGTTCTTAACTAGTTCTTACCTTAAAAAGAAAAAAGGTTTTTATCATATCATTGTCGATAGTAACGTTGTTGCACGGTGTTTGTTGCAAACAACATAAGCAAACTGCGTTAAAACTGTCCATTTTTCTGACAATTAAATAAAAGCGGCTAGGTTATGAGTCTCTTCTTCTTTAATCGAATAATCCAACTCGTACTTAACTTCACGTTTGTACAAAAAAAAAATAGAACTTTATACACTAAATAAAATGTAAAACCTTCAAGATTGTCATTGTATGCATACGCACCACGTTTTGTTTACTCATCAAAATTCCACTTACTGGGAACACCCAGAATATGAAATTATGAATTCTTCTCTCTTGAAGCATGATTATTTCAACCAGTTCATACTTTGAAAATAAAAAAAAAAAAAACTTTCTTTTATTATACTATTGTCGATGGTAACATTGTTATAAGGCATTTGTCGTAAACAACACAAGCAAACCATTAAAATTATCCATATTTCTGAAAACGCAGTAGGTTGAGTCTTCTTCTTGAATCAAATAGCTAACTTATATCTATCTTCAAGCCCTTTTACAAAAAATTATACAAAAACTTTATAGAAAAATAAAATGTAAACTTTCAAAATTGACTCTTGTAACTATCAAAATGAATCTTTAATCACGTCAGACATTGAAGATATATTGAATTCTACTATTCCGGAAACACGATTATATATCAACAAAAATTCGTTCTTAACTAATTCTTATCTTGAAAAGAAGAAAGGTTTTAATAATATCGCCAAAGTTTACAGATTATTTATTCTGTAAAATTTGATATCTATACAAAAATTCTGTACAAAAATACCTTACAACATTTAGTTCATGTGGAAAAAATCGATCTAAAAAAAAAACATTAATTTAACATTTAATTTGTATAGATCCCTAAAAACAAATAATATCTAATCTAAATTTTTAAAATTTATTATTTACGATGTCTTAGTAACAGTGATAACGTATTTAAGAAAACTGGGAATAGTCTACTTTAGAGAAATAGTTAAACTATATAAAAAAAAACTTAATGTACAAAACTCTAAACTATATTAACCAACTTACTATACAAATATTATACATTACATTAAGTAACTTAAAACTCCTATCTACATTAAATAACTTATACAGACACTAGGAAAACCTACTAAACAACTACATCCATATCTGCTTTTTCTTCTTCTTTTTCTTCCTCCTCCTCCTCTTCTTCTTCATCATCTTGTGCATTTATGAAAAAATATTTGTTGAAAGCAACCAAAGCAACTTTTTCATTAACATTGATTTTAATAAGCCTGAACGGGAATAATCAAAGATAAAAATGTCTCCTATAAATGAAGTTGTGATACAAGCAATATAAAGGTAAAGAGAAGTCATGTCATGCAATAGTCATTACTCCTATGGTGCTAGTGATTAATAAAATCAATCCACTTGTTTGGTTTAGAAGAGGGTTAAGGCATATGGGGAGCTACATATACTAATATAAACAGTTTATATTTACTGCCCACGAGTACAGATGAACCAATACCTAATGGACGATTCATTACCTATCATATATTTTCCTCTTCAACTCATTTGAAATACACATTTCTTGCGTTAAGTGATAAAGATATATCTTAATAAATGTCTGAAGCATTTGGTGAACACAATTTTCAGACACTAGTTGAACAAGTACCAGTAAGAAGAAGATTTCATGTTAATTGAGGTTAGAAATACTAGAATGTCGAAAATATCTTTGCATTGAATCACAGACCACACGAAATTGAGAAATTATTAGGGGAAGTACCTATTTTGCGTATGCATATTATCAAAAGCATGCCCTTTAGAACACTGCTTTTGGAGAGTGGCTGCGTTTTCATAATTTTGTTTTAAATTAAAAAAATATCGTAAATCGCACATTTACGAAATTTTTTCAATGTTATAAGCATTATTAAAGACCATAATTAATTGGTACTTCATAAGATAAGTTACTATTGAGGGTCTGTGAAACAGTTTATAGAAAAGTAATATTCAGATTATTACTTTTTCTATACGAAAAATTTTATTAATTTTTTTTTGTTAATTTTTGCGAGGCCACCTCAGGATTCACAATTTTTAACATTGACAAAAGGTAAAGAACTGTAAGATTGTTATTTTTTATGAGAAATTAAGAAAAAACCTTCATTATCCAAAATAAAAAATTATTTAGGATACGTCATATAAAAGATGGGAAGACAAATTTTAAAACAATCAACAACAAAAATACTAAAAGAAGTACTTCCTGTTTTATTTTAGCATTTTCTATTTTCTCTAAAACTTCCTATACTGAAGTTTTTTCATTTATTGCATGTTAGTAGATATTTTAATCATGAGACGTATTATCATATATAAACATCACATATTAGTGGAGCATTACACTGTCAAAAATTAGACATTCTTAATAACAGTATAGATTGAAAATCTTTTTTATGCATTAGCTGTACACGCAAAGTAATAGCACCACAAAAATATATTTATCACAGCAGTTTTATTTTATATAATAGATTAAATTATTGTGAATACAAATTACTAATTTTTTATGCTAACTTTGATTGCTTTTATTAGTATATCCATATGTTATATTCCAAGTTTTTTAATCGTTCTACACTTGTCAAAAATAAATACTTTAACATATTTAAAACCCTTATCTTGAGTACTTACTTCGAAGTATGTAAATATAAAAATCTCAGTGGAAAAATGATCAAGCCCCAAAAAGCCAATTTCGTGGTGTTAATCGACCCCAAAAATGGGAAGTAACTAAAATGTGTTAAGGATTTTAGAGTATTTTGTTTTAAAGTAAATAATTACCAAAAAAAAATTGCAAATATTAACATTTTACTCGATTTATCATCAAAGTAACCAAGAAATTTAAAACAAATGAAAACTTTTATACCTAATTAGGATAACAAATATCAAAACCAACTTCAGGTTCAGGATGGTTGATACCAACTTAATTGAGTTCATTATTTAAAATTATATACATATAAAGGTAACTTAAATTTAAGTTTAAAAAATTGTTTCTGGCAAAATGTGGACAATTTCAACATAACAAAAAAACAGAGGGTAGTATATTTATTATTCTATTCACTTTTAGAGACTTCGAATCAACCCATTTGTAATCTAAGGTCACTATATGACGATAAGACATTTATAAGGAGTTCACATTCACTACGGCCCCACTCACACCCCAAAAACATGTTTGTAGATAGATATAAGCTTACCAAAACGCAATAATCTTATTGCCAACCAAGGCGTGGCCATGAGACGTTGCATGGGCGATGTTGGGTTTCATCCAATGTCTGTTACTTAGCATGTCGTCCATGTTCCAGTTTTCATTGGATATGTGCTTCAGGAGATTTATCCACATATCGAGAATTACCATAGCCAATATACAAAAACGAAAAAAAATGTAGAATTTCAATAGTTCCAATGATCAGCTGTTCGAAATATGTACCGAGTTTTTTACGTTCATTTGAATTAATGAAGAGGATGTTACGGTCCACGTTGCGAAATTGAAAAATCTGTGGTTTCTTCAATGTCGTGCACAAGTGTTTTTACGTGTGCAAAACACTGTTATAACGCTACTGTCTGATTTCTGTTTTATTATAAAACCATAGCTGAACTTCGTGTAAGTATCTTTAAATGCAACTAGAAATCGCTTTTTGCTGAATGATTCACAAAGCGGGACTACAACATCAGTTGAAAACAGTTCTCCTGGTTTCGTTGGCTTTAGTCTAGTGCCAAAAGGTGATCGATGTGCTTCCCCAAAAACACAGGGCTCACAAATGTCTCTTATCAGCTTCACACTGATACCCAACTCTCCCTTGGGCATCTCTGTCACGTGTTACTTGTTTTGATGGCCCCGTCTCTCATGATACATCTGTAATATTAAATTGTCCACTTCTGCAACGCTGACCCTCTCTTCTTTCTCTGGTATGACTGGTTCGATGGCTGCCTTGTCCAGAGTACCTCCTTTGACAAGACCCCCGAACAGCACTGCTTTTCCATTGCCATCTAAATAGCACTCAGTGGCTGTTGAGTGGAATCTGTTGTTTTCATTTCTGTCTTGAGCTGGTAGAACAGAAACTAAATTTTCCAAAATCTTTAGAACAAACCAGACATCGTTCAAAGTTATCTTCGGGGTGTTATTTTCAATGAGGAATCAAATCTGAGCAGTTCCTTTCCCGACGGCCTTGAGAGCTTCTTGTCCGGTAGCCTTAACGACGCGGAATCTCCGAAACTTTTGGAACACGACGAAGAGATCCGGACAATTTGTCACGTGCTTCGCGACTCCGTTGTCTGAATTGGTCTCCACACCTGAATCTATAACTTAGTGTCGGGAATCGAGAAAAGAACCACCAAACCGCAAAACGGTTATCAAGTGGTTCCCTAATAGCAAGGCTACTACATAATCGCTGTAGGAAACAACTACTCCTCGGGCTAAAGCCCCGCCAGGCATTGAATTATACCTAACATCGATCCTCTGATCACCCTCAGCTCTTGTGTGAGGTCAACACCAGTCAAATGTCGATTTCTGAGATATCTTAACACAATAAATCGATCGTCCCTCTTCGTTGTCACGCGTTTACGACCGCCTCCTGGCCGGCGGACGTAGCTACCGGTTTCTCGGTACCGACGATACACTCTTGACACAGCTGATTGACTCAAATTCAGTCGATTTGCCACGGCTCTCTGACTGAGACCCTCTCTCAACAATGCAATTACCTGGGCTGATTCGGCAGCTGTGGCATCCATTTTCTTGTAAACCCTTCGAGCACATACGCATACGTTAACTTCAAATTAGCGAATGGAGACGAATACCAGGTTGCAAGCGCCCCCTATGTCTATCATAATCGTCGCGCATGCGCATTCCAATTAACAAGGTTTTATGTTACACATGTTGTTCGGCTCATAACTTTGTCAGAACAGGTCCGATTCCAATCGAAGTGGTATCATTTAAAACAACTGTTTTTAAAGTTTCAAACAGTTCATTGAACTTTACATCAAATGATATTGAAGAGAGTACATATTCTCTCAAAGTTGGGGCATGCTGCTGAGTCGATTGTTTTGTTCTCAAGTGTATATAAACACCTTGTAGATGATGAAAACAAATTTTCCAATATTTTCGCATGACAAAACATACATTTCAATATATTTTAAATAAAATTCTCACTCCGAACCGCTCACGGTTCGTTCGAAGTATCCGCGAGGAGAAAGACCGCGTTCAAAGATAGTGAGCGAAGCGCCAAATGTTAATATTTCCATTTAAATAGCACGTTACAATATTTTGTCGCGCCTTGAGTGGAGTGTGAGCGGAGCGTGACCTGGCTATAGTGTGAAACAGAACGGCCATAAGATGCAGAAGAAGAATTCAACTCGAATTTCATATCATTTGCTGTCATTTTTGAGTTTCATCATTGATTAACGATACACACGAACACGAACCAGAAACCAGATAGTTAAATATGAGTATGAACGAGAAAGAAATTTGTAGACTTTGTTTTAACATAACAGGAAATGATTTTAAAGTAGTGGATGAGATTATGAAGGAAATATTGGAAGTGGTTTAATTCAGTGGGGTAAGATTCGTGCGTTCATATTTTGTACGTCATATTTACGACTTAGAATATTTGTAGTGATTTGTTGTTATTGTAGAATATCAATATAATTGAAAACCCTATCATGTCAGACTTGTGCCGCAATTGTCGAAAGGTCCTTTTATTTCAAATCATTGTGTATTGATACTGAGGAATTGATAGGATTTTTTGCTGTTGGCGGAAATCACACTGTAATTGAACTAAAGGATATATTCGAGGGTGATGAAACCGAAAAAACATTCGTCAAACAAGATCTTGCTATATGTCGATTTTGTATGGATCATTCAGAAAAAAGCAATTTCGTCTCCATGAATAATTTAATGAAGGAGCAAATTTATCTAGAAATGTTGTCAAAGTGTATGCCAGAAATGGTAAAGTGTATGGTATTATACTAAACACTTTGTTTAAAATTTTTTTCTGATTTTAGGACCTTGGCATTACTACGAATCCTTTAATTTGCACATTTTGTTAGAGAGAGTATAGAGTGTTATTTCAAGTTTGTAAGGAACTGTTTGAATATATAGAAAATTAAATCAACAAGTACTACAAAAATAGAGAAATAGTATCTGAGAGGAACATTTCGCTAGAGAGCGGTGAACTCGAATTAAAGAATAAGATACAGATTTTGTCAAAAGCGAAGATCTTTTCAAGCATAAATGAGGATTCTTCTAAAACATCTGCTTATAAAGTAAAACAAAACATACCATGTAAAAATCGCTTCCGCGGGGACCAGCAGACCAAACAAGCCAAATATAAAATTTCAGAACTGCAAGAAAGCCCAAAAGTAAAATATAAATATACAGTATGTTCTTATATGGCCACATGCTACAATGACTTTAAAAAAATGTATGTTAAAACATGCCAATGCTTTAAGATTAGGTATTTACGAGTGCCCAAAATGCCATATTCGATTAAAGTATGAATGTAGCCTAAAGAAACATTTGCAAACTCATAAAAATACTTCCGTGATGAATATATACAGGTGTGGTTTATGTACATATACGACGAAGTGGAGGAACAATATCAACAGTCACATGCTAACCCACCGGGCACCCCCTCAAATAAAAATATACAAGTGTAATCTGTGTCTGCATATGACGAAATGGAAGACAAGTCTTAACAGGCACATGCTAACCCACGGAGGATCTTCTCAAGTAAAAATATATAAGTGTGCTCTATGTACGTATACGACGAAATGGAGGAACAATCTTGATAGTCACATGCCAATCCACAGGGAACCTCAAATAAAAATGTACAAGTGTGCTCTGTGTCCGCATATGACGTAATGGAAGAATGGTCTTAGCAAGCACATGGAAACCCACAGGGCATCTTCTCAAGAGAAAATATATAAGTGTGCTCTATGTACATATATGACGAAAAGGAAAAACATTCTTGATAGTCACATGCTAACTCACGGGGTACCGCCTGAAATAAACTTGTACAAGTGTGCTCTGTGTCTGTATACGACGAAAGGCAAGCATAGTCTTAGAGGGCATATGCTAACTCACAGATCACAAGACAGTACGAGAAGTTAACAACATTTAATATGGGCTACATTTAAGTAAAGTATGAGATAACTCTTGGTGTGTACGCTTTAGAAATGAACAGGTGTGTTCCAAACGGCTGTATTCAGAATTTTTCATACACATGCAGTTTTTAGCGGACATCATCTCGTATGCTTTAGAATCGCAGTAAACGGTGTGCTGTGTGGATGGCATTGCTTTCGTTGGGATCAAACCTAAAGATAACATGTTTTAGTTTCTCAAAAATGGTTATTATAATAGGCTACAGCTTCAAACAAAGTACCTCATCTTGTAACAACTGATTCAAGAGGTAACAGTGTCATTAACTGAAGAGAAACTATATGTCTTATTGTGGCTGGTATTTGGTTAAGTACATGTGCATCATATTTGGAAAAGTTTCAGTTAACAATGTGAATCTTCACTCGAGAAACTAAAGCGTGATATAACTGACTGAAAATTAGGAAACAAATATGACATCGAACAGCCTTCAAAACGAAATCCGAGATTAATTGTACGGAGTGTTGAAAAAGAAAGTGTAGAAATGCCAGATTTTACAAATGATATTATTTTGCAGAACAATTTAAAAGATACAATTCTAAGGTATTAGAACAGAAGATATAAGAAAATCGCGTATAAAAATTCATTAAACATTGTTTTCAAGGTGGGCCCAATTTTGAAATATCAGATTTTAGTAACGGGTAGACTTTTTATTGCATGGAAGAGTTGCCTTATGCAAGATCGTCTAAATTTATACGATCTTTTAAATGATTTTGATACGATCATAGTAGAGAAGAGTAGAGCCGAAAGAACGTGCCCCAGATGTGCCAGAAATAATGATTTTGAAGGTTGCGCCTGGTCACACGAAAAACAATACAAGCTAGCTGCGTCAAAAGTTATCCATTTTTCTGACGTGGAAGTCATGTCAGAAGAAGAGAGTCATAACCTATCTCTTCATAAATTAGATGCACTAACTCGTATCTAACTTTAAGGCAGTTTCTCCGGAAACCCACTTTTCTATAGAATGTCATCAAATTTCGGATACACATAAAGAATAAACTTCCCAAAGGAAATTGCTTACATGAAAAAATTTTTCCCGTGCAATAAAGGAGGTATTCACCATCAAAGTTGGGATTTTTTGCATGGTTTGAATGTACCAGTTGACTAAAAGTTACACATTTTACAACTTGAAGTTGATTAGTTGATTTTTTCCAAGAACAATTCATCTACACATTAGTTTATTACGAATAATTTTAATAAAAAATATCGGTTGTTGCCCGATTTATTGAAAAGATCAACATTTTTACATTATGCCCGTTTAAGCTTTGCTCGATAAGTTGGGGGACATGTCGATTAGTGTCTGGCAACGCTGTGCGTTGCCACACGCGAACGGGAACAGACACAACGTGAACAGCACTTATAAATTAAAGATACTAAAGGGTCTTTCAATAAGGACGCTCGATTTTCAAATGTAAATAAAACAAGTTGTGTGTGAAATACCCAATCAAAATGTTTTTTTTTTTTTTTTTATTTGAAAGAATATTTTATGGATTATAAAGTTGTGCCGCGGCTTTGCTTGGCGTCATGTATTCGGGAAATCCAATTTTCGATGACTTTGTCGCATAAATCTGGCTGAATTTGGTGGATGGCGTTCGTTATGTTGACTTTGAGGGCATCGAGTGTTTGCGGTTGATTCGCATAGACCTGCGATTTACGATAGCCCCAAAGGAGGAAGTCTAAAGGCGTTAAATCGCACGATCTCGGTGGCCAGTTCAAGTCGTCGCTGCGCGAGATAACCATGTTCTCAAATCGCTCGTGCAGAATGTCGAACGTGGCACGTAGCGCCGTCCTGCTGGAGCCGCATGTCACCGGTATCCATATCCACTTTAGGCCACAAGAAGTTGCTTATCATCAATCTACAGCACTCACCATTGACGGTTATCGCAATGATACACGAGATTGAGAAATAATTAGGGGGAGTACCCTCTTTGTGTATTAAAAAATTGTAGGTTTTTCCAGAACACTGTTTTTGGAGAGAGGTTGCATTTTCATAATTTAGTTTTAAATTGAATATAGATTGTAGATGTGGGAATTGAATTTTTTATGCATTAATAAAGATTATCATTGGGTACTTAGCAAGACAAATCACATTAAGGGTTTATGGAAATCTTATTGCAAATTTAAGTGACTAAAATCGCGACTAACTAAAATGCTGCCATTTGGGTATAGAATGATCAAAATCGAAATTATAGATTAAAGCCTATATTGGCTTTCAGTGGTTTCACGCGTTAACATGTATGAAATGCTTATCAGTAAACCCCGGATTTTACTGTGGACATTTCAGAATCGAATTTATACGTGTTCTGAAATATCAAATACAAACACCATAAAAAAATATCACAATTTCCGCCTCTGTTATTTATGTCATGTCGGCGGCCAAATCCGGGGCTAACTAATCAAATATAAAATGTTGTAATCAGGAGACATTTTCAGATTAAAAAATATTTTATTCTAACAAAAAGAAACATTTTCATTTTTTAGATAACCTCTCTAGTAACAAAACTCATAAGTAAATATTTATTGTTCATGATAAATCATCAGGCACACAATTAGATCCACCAACTTCGTATACATGGTGGACACCATATACATGGTGTCGGCTACACTTTGGCTAGAACTATAGTTGTTCGAGATGGAATATACACCTGAAATGAAAAACATTGAGTAATAATATAACTAGTTTCTCATTGGCATTGAAGCAGATAACGTAGCGCCAGTAGGTAGTGTACGTTTTCGATTCCATTATGTCGTCACAATGGCATTATGGGCTTATATGAAGCATAAAGCGGAAATATGTGGCGTAAAGAATTCAAATTCGTACCTGCACGTAATTCCTCCTCCCCGAATACCCCTCAGGCACGGTGAAGAACCTCACGGAATTGTCGATCCTATCGAAACCCCCGAACTCCTTGTTGTCGGAGCACAGCACAATCCGGTACTCCCCAGGCTCCTCGATCCCAATCCTATAATCCGCAAAGCTCTGCGACGGGTGGAAGTTGAACACGAACAGCAGTCCCGCCCTCTCGAAAGCTAGGATCTTGTCCCCCTCGTGCTTCATGCTGACGTAACCCGGCGAGGCGCTGAGCCACCCGTATCTGCTCTCCGTGTTGTTCATTGCGGCGTCCCAAGCGTTAAGGTACTTGTATTTGAGGAGATCGTTATCCACCAGCTGCCACTGCCTCCTGGCATAGTGATAGGAGCTGTTGTTTCCAGCGCGGGGGAAGTCCAGCCATTCGGGGTGGCCGAACTCGTTGCCCATGAAGTTGAGGTACGCCTCGCCCCCCAACGCGTGGGTGATGAAACGGATGAGCTTATGCAAGGCGATGCCGCGATCGATGATGGAGCTCGGGTCCGACAGGGTGCTCATATGGGTGTACATTTCCTTGTCCATCAACCTGAAGTGACAATCTCTGTTGTTAATATAATGCACAGTTTTACTTCGCAGAGGGTAATTTTCAAACTATTGACATAAGCAGATTACACTCCGCCCCATGCCTTATATAATAAGGACTAAACAAATTAGGTCAAGACAGCTATTTTCCTGGTTATAAGCCAAACGCCGAGCGCTGAATTAAACGTAGCAACGTCTACTAGATGCGAGCCTCATCTGTCAAAGGTATACTCGCTTACACTGTACTGACGAGGCCCACGATACGGTCGAAACCGGTCTGCAGTTAGCGATATCCTGAGATAGGTGACGCTTTGCATCTTCCTCGTGGATTTGGAACAATCCGAATCATTGTATTTTAGTGCTAACTCTGTTAGACAAAATACGGCAAATTTTGTGATTTAATTCAGCGTTTGGCATATAGCCAGAAGAATAGCTGTTTTGACCTAATTTGTTTAGTCCTTATTATATAAGGCATTTGCTGATGGGGCGGAGTATAATCTCCCTGTTATTTTCATATCGGATTACTCCATGAATTGTAGCAAGAAATTTATTTTAATAGCGTTTGCAAGATGTAATAAATAACGCAAAATTACACATAAAGAAAAAATATTTGTACTGCTAAGAAATAAAGTAATGAGACACGTTCGCTACATTTCCCTGAAACATAGGCTGTATTAAGTTGCTTATGTTTTCGGTCGATAGAGGGCGTAACTATTTTGAGACGTGTGACGTCACAACATATGCAGTGCCGACAGTATTTTGTGCAACCTACATTTACAGATCATAATATTTTATCTAAGCTGCCCTCTGTGAGTGCTGGTCCATTGATATTACACTCAGGTACCTCCGCGGCACCCGAGATTCCGTCACGTAGACTTGAGATATTTGAATCGATTTAAGTACAATCATATCGGGCATATTTGTATTTTTTTTTTAATTTTATCTTTAAAAATAGTTGTATTTATATTCTAATAGTATCTTTATTATTACTATTAGTTGCTTTAGTTTTTTTTTTTTTTGTTATACGAGGTGTGTTCAAAAAATAAGTGGAATTTTCGTTTTTTGGAAAGAATTTTGTGTATTCGTCTACATCAATGTTATCCCCTTCAAAGTAGTACCCATTAGATATTAATATATTTACACCAGCGCTTCTTCCACTCCCCGAAACACTTCTGGAACTCGATCTTTGGGATAGCGTTTATCTCTCTCAGCGATGAGCTTTTAATCTCATCTATGCTTGCGAAACGACGGCCCTTTAAGGTTCTCTTTATCTTTGACAACACAAAAACTAACACGGAGCCATATCTGGGGAATATGGGGCATCATTACAGTGTTGTTTTTGGCCACAAATTCACGAATAAGCAATGATGTGTGAGCAAGTGCATTATTGTGGTGCAAAAGCCATAATTGTTTTACCACAAATTGCATTTTTTTCGGATTGCTTCACGCAAACGGCATTGAACTTGTAGGTAGTACTCCTTATTGATTGTGTGACCTTGTGGCAAGAACTCGTGGTGTACTATGCCGTTAAAATCGTAGAACACAGTGAGCATAACCTTCACATTCGACCACACTTGTCGAGCTGTTTTCGGTCCTGGCGATCTAGAATGCCTCCACTGTGCCGATTGAGCCTTAGTTTTGACATTATATCCGTAAACCCATGTTTCATCACGTGTTATGACACGTTTCAGTAGTGTTGTTGCCTTCATTTCGCGACTCCTTAGCAACTTCGATTCTCGGCTGTTTTTGTACAAAATTCAACAATTTTGGAACAAATATGGCTACCCCACGTTTCATACCCAAAACATCCGAAAAAAAATCATGGTATGAGCCAATTGATATGCTAACACCATCAGCAGCTTTTCCGATTGTGATTCGTCGATCGTTCATAATCATTTCTTTCACTTTTTCCACGTTCTCATCGGCTATTGATGTGCTGGAGTGTCCAGGGCGTTCATCATCTTCAAAGTCTTCACAGCCTTCTTGGAAATGCTTATACCACTCGTACACCCTTGTTTTACTCATAGCACTCACCAAAAGCAATATTTAACATTTCTAAAACATTGCTGGACTTTATTCCATTATTATACCAACTTTAATGCAAATTCTGTTTCATTTTATAAAGAAATAAATAATCGCCGATCGTACCAAAACATATGCAACCTTTTTGACAGCTGACAACAGACTAAAAATCCGACATCGCTAACAATGTACTAGAGCGTACCACAATTGCGGGATTTCATGTGCGACTCGACGGGTGGGTTTACCGACGCATGGCGCGCGATTCTACAGAAGGGGCGCTTCATATAATATTTTGTAATTTTCTAATATTGTATGTAAGTCGTCCAAAATCTGCGGATTTTCAAATTGTTCTTGGCTCTTCACTGCTTCCGATTCATTTGGGTTGAATGTCATTACAACACGTTTTATCTCTTGAAAATGATTGCAGTAGTAAAAGACCGCCTCTAGCCACGTGCCCCAGCGTGCAAAAATAGGTTGTGGAGGTTCAGGAATATGTGAATAATGTTTTTTCAATTCCCTAATATGTTTGGGAGATTTGTGAAAAACTCCTTTGGTGGACACAACTAACTGATGAACACATTTATAACTTTGCCGAACAACGTCTGCCACTAAATAAAATGCACGAAGAAGACAAGTTACATGTATTAAATTCGGATTTATCAGTTTTAAGAATCGACCGATACGTAACATTCTCGTTTCACCATCATCAGTCACAAGCATAACTACGAGGGTGAATCAAATATAAACGAGACTTTTGGTCCTGGGCATGCGATAGTAACGCGTAAGGGTTCCCGCTTCGTGGGGTGTTGGGTAGGGATGTCAGGAGAGGGGAGCAGGTGGGCGACCTCACTCGTTCCTTTCAGTACCCGTCGTGACGATGTCTGAGCAGGAGGTGCCTTCATCGATTGCGCAGCGTGCTATCATCAAGTTTATCGCCACGGAAGGTGTAAAACCGGATGAAATCCTGACGATATTGACTGCGCAGTTCAAGGAAGAGAACGAGCTAGAATGTTTGCATAGTATAAACAGTTTGTGGAGGGCTGTGAGAAAGTTGAAAATGAGAGCCATGACCGCCGACCTCGCCCCAGCATCACCAGCGACATCGTCTGCGTTCAACAAGGGGGACAGGCGTCTGACCACCAATGAGATTGCATCTAAGGTTGGAATAAGTTATGGAAGCACTTTTTCGATCATCACAGACAGAGGAGCTAGAGTTTCGTAAGGTGTGCGCAAGGTGGGTCCCGCGCCTTTTGACAATTGAACAGAAATTGCATCGTTTTCAGGTGTGTGAGCGTCTCCTAGCGAAATTTTGGGAAGAGGGAGACTCGTTTGTCACTCACGTTATCACCTGCGATGAAATATGGGTGCACCACTATACCCCTGAGTCGAAACAAGCGAGCAAGGAGTGGAGACGTCGAGGGGAGGCTGGGCCAGTGAAAGCCAAGTCAAGACTCAGCAGGCAAGGTTTTGGCTACAGTTTTGGCTGCCTGATCGCAGGACCATTAATGCGGCGTATTACTTCAACATTTTAAGCGAGGTTAAACTTGCATATCGCCGCAAACGACGTGACCTACCGATGAGAGAAGTGAAACTTCTCCATGACAATGCTCGTCCCCATACAGAAGCTCTGACCAGAGAAAAATTGGAGGAATGGGCTGGGAGACAATTGAACACCCTCCCTATAGCCCCGACCTATCGCCCTGCGACTTTCACCTCTTTGATCCTCTCAAGGAGGGCAAAGATTCAACAACGATGCGGAGGTTGAGGCCTACATGCGCAATTGGCTGGAGACACAACCAACTCCATTCTACGAGCAGGGCATTACAAAATTACCTACATGCTGGGAAAAATGTGTTTCCAGATCAGGAGGTTATGTAGAAAACTGAGCAGTTATTCGTTTTTTTTTCAAGTTCAAATAAAAAAAAGTCTCGTTTATATTTGATTCACCCTCGTATTTGCTTATGCCAATGTTAAATCTGTCCCAAAGTGCGTATTATTACGCCCGTAATGTTATGAGCAGTGCATTCTTGAATACGTTTACATGCCAACAGATATGGATGTGATATTTTATCAGGACACACTACGCACAAGTATATTTAATATACTATTTTTTTTTTTTGGAGTAGTCGGTAGTTTCATCCATAGTCATCCATAGTTTTTGATCATGCACTTCATTTTTAACTTAATTTTCCAGCCTCTCTACATCAGGTAGGACCTAAATAACGATATATTGGATGGTAATTTCTATTGAGGAACATATTTTTTCCAGAATACTTGACATGGTTTTTTTCTCATTAAATGAAATGGAAGATACACGCGGTTAACGTAAACAGTAAATCGTACAAAAATATTACATGGGGTATTGAACTATTTTTGCGTTGTATGTGAAGTGGACTTTGTACATGCCGTTCACACTGCCATGCATCCCGAGCTAATAGTCGTTTATTGCATATCAAACACAATACTGTAGAACCATCATATCTCAAATCTGGGAATCGAGAAATAAATTTTCGCGCTGTATCAGCAAAGGAAGTTTGCGAGGTGTAGGCGACGTTATGACACCGGACCGCCTGCGATGACTTGTTTCCATAAACCGCACAATATTAGCAAATTACAAAATATTATACGAAGCCATACAGATTCTTGAAAAAAAGGAACTTTGATTGAATGAAGCGCTATATGTAGTGAAAACTGTAAACAATAAACTACAGACATTAACTGATTCTACGGGAATATGCATTAGTGAAAAGTTAAAAAATGTTTTAGTGAAAAACCCTGATTTTAGTGTTGGAAACTATTTACCGAAAGTGTAACAATAGTGAACCTTTAAGTGACATAGAACAACAATTATTTGCAAATATTACGTCATTAGATGTGGAACGGTCTTTCTCTATATATAAAAACATTTGTTCTCCACGTCGGACATCATTGAAGGAGTCACTGTAGAGACGTATGTAATGCTACAAATGTATAGCTGGTCGCATGACGAAATGCTGAGTCTACGAAGTTTTAAAGGTAACACATTATTTATATTATATTACATACAGACACTTTTCAGATATATTTACCAACACAACAACGACAAAATCGCACGAATGGGACTAATACAACCCGTGAAATTGCAAAATTCCCGTTACTTTCTGAACACACCTCGTATATAGCAGCCTGCATATAGGTATTAATTTGCTCCGTGCTATAAAGTTTGGACACACAGAAATTAGAACATCCTACAGGCAGGTTTTGTGTAGAGGAAGGTTACACATATAAACGCGGACAAACACCCAGCCCTGAAGGAAGTGCCAAGTTGCCTCTGGTGAGAATCGAACTCACACAGACAATGTGCCCAGTATTTGGCCCAGTTGCCACCCTGTTACCAAATACCAAGTCAGCACCATCGCGGCACCATGAGAATAAGACCATTCGTCACCCATCCAAGTCGCCACCGTGCAATCCGTTGCTTGACTTCGAACAGCGCAGGTCCGACAATGAACGGAGTACGCTGCCTCATCCTCCTTATAAGACCTTCTTTATATATATTATCCTTTATATATACTTCTTTATAGATATTCTCCCTATATCTTTACAATCAATAAAGTTATTATTATAAGACATTTATAGAAAGTTCACACACTCACTACCACTCCATTCACACCCCAAAAACGTGTTTCTAGACAGATACAAACTTACCAAAACGCGATAGTCTTATCGCCAACCAAGGCCTGGTCGTGGGACTCTGCATAGGCGACATTGGGCTCCATCCAACGTCTGTTACTTAACGTGTGTACTATGTCGCCCATATTCCAGTTCTCGTCGGATATGTGCTTCAGGAGTTTTATCCACATATCGGGAATTGCCATAGCTAACCTACAAAAATGAAAAAAGAAGTAGAATTTTGAGTAATCTTCGAAAATTTTTGGATTAAGGTTCGTAGATTCCCCCTTTGGAAGGAATTAGAAAGCAACTAAAATGCTGTAAAACTAAATTATGATAGAATAGTGGTATTTGTATTTATCAAAGTATATACAGGGCGTTCAGAATTCCTATCATAGTCTTATTTGAAATTATACAAAGATGAACCAAAACCTATCCGAAATCGTGTCCAAAAACCTTGTTGATTACACATTTAAAACATTCTTGCTTTTCAACCTTAATGGAGACACACCCCAACCTTTTTTCAAATTGCACCCCTAATTTTTTGTGCTGAAAATTAATCCGCACTTCATTTTGTACACAGAAATATAACATATTTAATATTTTTAATTATGCTTCTCGATAGAAGAAAGCATTTTTTTTTAAATAAACATTGTCCCGAACATTTAAAGACAATTTGCCTATCAGATCACACCTCTTTGTGTTTTGTGAAACTTAATTTCATTATAATAATACTGGTTTACTTTATTGAAAAGTTAGGTAGCTAATAATTATTTTAAAATTGAAAACAATACTTTTTTTCTATGGAAAATTATCCTTAAGAGGGCGCCATATTGAAACAAAATGACAGATGGCGCTATATTCAATTTCCGATAATGCTAAGTGGTGCAAAGAAAGGTTGCGTTTTTTCGATTTGCAATTACTTTAAATTGACTATAAACATTATAAGCAAGGACCTTATAGCACTTGGCAATTTTCAAAAACAGATTTTCATATATTTTTTTTTTACATAAAACAATTTTTGTTGCTTGATTGCCAATGTTTAAGGACCACCTTTATGACAACCTGAAATATTTTGTGCAAATTGGAAAGTTTGGTATATAATACTGTACCACTTTAACTAGTAGTGACTGATAATTTCAAAACACTATCGCTACGAAGTATACATACAAATTCTATGCAGTTATTAAGCTTTTAAAATAAACGCAAGCTTTCGTTTCAAGAAATGGAGTACCGATCGACGTGTCGTCTAAATTGAAAGAGCGAACCACACTGCACACTCGAAAATAGTGCGGAAGGAGACAAAAGCTACTTACGCTTTCTCCGAGTAGCTTCGATGTTTGCAAATATTTTGAGATTATTTCTCACTGGCTGTCACGTGCCTTAAGCATTACCGTAGCATTCGGTATTCCAAAACGCAAATGTCTGCATTTAACGCCCCAGGAACGTGAAATGATTTGCCATGTGTACGCGGGAATTATAGCACATAACCTGAGATAATCGATAGTTGGAGTGAAACTGTGTAGTGGTTTAACTTAAGTGTCAGTTAGGGCTATATATCGGTGTTTAAAGGAACAGAAGAAGGAAGAGACAGTGCCTCTTGCAGCGGCGACTAACGATAAGGAAGCGAGGGGCAGAAAGAAGATAGTTTTGGATGAAGACACGAAATATGCCATTCATCGATTAATCCAGTTTTTTTTTTACGAAACGAGCTGCCAACCTTTAAAAAAATTCAAGTCGCAGTCGCCAATGATGAGAGCCTTCCCCATATTTCAAGCAGAGTACTGAGGCGTACCATTTGTGACTCAAATTTTCGGTTTTTACGGCGCAGTCGCAAAACATATATATAGACAGTAATGAAATTGTTGTGGTGAAGAAAATATTTACAGAAGATTTGACAACTTCGAAGTGAAGGAACAAAAATTTATTATATGGATGAAACGTGGGTGAACGAGGGACATACAGTTTCTAAAGTGTGGCAAGACTTGAAAATTGCCAATCGACGGGAAGCCTTCTTGGAAGGGTTCTCGACAGGATTAAAGGCCCCTGCTGGGAAGGGACGCCGATTGATAATTACCCATATTGGGAGTGAAACCGGTTTCGTAGAAGGTACTGGTCCCTTCAGGAGGTTCAAGGTCCCTCGGCGTCGCGGCTAGCAACAAGGAGACTTAGGCTTCTGGTTGTTCCTTATTCTGTGGCGCTGTATCATAGCCGATGGTTAGAAAGCCTACCCACTTCAGCGTGAAAGACCAACTTATGGATTGGCTAACATCAAAAAACATTCCATATGAGGACACATTCTTCAAAGTGCAGCTTTTAGAAATTGCGTGCGCACACAAAAAGCAGTATGTGAAGTATGTAGTGGATGAAATGGCTCGCAGGCACGGGGATCCGGTGTTGCACTTACCGAAGTACCACCGTGGATTGAACCCTATTAAACTGGCTTGGGCGCACGTGAAAGGTGAAGTGGAGCGAAAGAATACCACCTTCAAATTACCTCAGATAAAGCCGGTATTCCATGAAGCTATTGCCAATGTAACTGCACAGTCTTGCCAGAAATACATTCACCATGTGACCAAGGCGGATGTGGGACCTGGATGTGCGAGTGGAAGTGTTAGTTGAACCACTTGTCTTTAATGTGGGAGACGACAGTAGCAGTGGTAGTGATTTCAAGTCAGCGTCAGACTCGGATTACTTATAAAAATCAGGGCCTTTTTTAACATTAGGTGATACAATAGTCCGTCGACTGCCTTTCTATTCATGAATACCTTTTTCTTACTGGATTAGGTTTCTTAGGGATACCAGTATAAAAAAACGCACTTTATTGCACTATACCTCTTGGGTGGTGTGGAAAACAGTGAAAGCCTCCCCACCCTATATCTCTAATGCAAATATATTTTTATTCACATTTTTTAAATTTTTGCCACCTTTTCAACGGCCCGCCTATGGTTTTTCGTCCCCTTACCTCATTCCCCGCCGCAACGCTCCAAATGCTTGAGTATGAGTCACTGCCAGTTAAAGTGGTAACGTACTATAGTGGATTTAAAACTTTAGGAAAAAGCTAACCTAAAAAAGATTTATGTCAACAGTTTCCAACAAGAAAAATCTAAATAAGAATCAGTAAAGATTGCTTAGTTTGCAAACTATCTACTAGATGGTTTCATATTAAAGTATAGGTTATACAACAGCGGGCGATTTTTTACGAATTTTATAGAAACAAAAAATTGATCCAAGTATATTTTACTTCACAACTTCAAGATTGAAGTCGTTTAAAATATTCTGATTTTCTTAATGACATTTTTACAAAAACTTTCAATGCCTAGAAAAGGCAAACGTTCAAACACGCAAAAAAAAATCCTACCTGTAATTAAATCCTAGGCAGCCCTCGGTAACTGGCCTGCAAGTCCCCGGCATGCCAGACACGTCTTCCGCTATCGTAATAGCCTCCTTGTTCAGGGTGTGCACCGTATGATTAGCCAGCATCAGGTACACCACGCCCTCAGTATCCACCCCCAGGTTAAAATAGTCGTCGTAATGGCCGCCGAACCCCTGCGCTATGCCGCGGGAATGGTACAACATGGAGGTGACCCCATCGAAGCGGAACCCATCAAACTGGTACTCCTCCATGTACCAACGTATGTTCGACAGCAGAAACCGCAGCACTTCAAACTCGCAGTAATTAAACAGCCGGGAGTCCCACAGCGAGTGCTCCCCCCTTGGGCCCGAGTGGAAAAAGCAGGCGTCGGTGCCGTCGAACCGGTTCAGGCCGTCCATGACGTTCTTGCTGGCGTGCGAGTGGACGAGGTCCAGCAGTACGACCAGCCCGAGCTCGTGGGCTGTGTCCACGAGGCGCTTCAGCTGCTCGGGAGTGCCATACCGGCTGGAGGCCGCATAGAAACTGGTAACTTGGTAGCCGAAACTGGCGTAGTACGCGTGCTCCATGATGGCCATCAGCTGGATGCAGTTGTAGCCCTGCCTGACGATCCTGGGGAGGATGTTGTCAGTGAAGTTGTCGTAGTCGCCGACCTTGAGCTCTGATGTGGCGATGCCGACATGGCACTCGTATATGCGGAGGCTCTTGGGCCGAGGCACCTTCTGGTGCTTAAAGTAGTACCTCTACAAAGCAAAAGAAAAGTTAGTTGCTGGTAAAGATTTTACTGAAAATTAATAAAATCTTGTATGTGAAAAAAATGGTACTAAAAACGTTCTTTTTAATAAGGAACAACATTTGGTAAAATTTCAATAATGTTTGCAATTATTTTGGATTTATCAAAAATTTTGTAATAGTTATAGTATGGTGGTAAAATAATTTTAAAATTATACTCCAAATCATGTTGGTACTGTATTATATTTAGCAAAAAATCATGTCTCAGGGCTGCAAATATGAACAAATGAAACAAAACCAAAATTATTCTAAAATATTTTTAAATTATTTTGTAACATTTTATAGTTTACAGTAAGATACAACAGTAGTGTTAGATCATATCGTATACCGTTCTTTCATTTTTTTACTAGACAGCAAGTCAATCGGTCGATTTCGTATAATGTATAGGAAGGGGACGCGGACGGTAAACCCTGCTTCAGGTTGTCCAGTGTCGATAATTAGCGGCGCTACGACAGTTACGTTCTACACGTGAGGGAGTGTACATCGTATTTGTAACGGGGAAAAACTTTTACATGGGAAGTGATGTTGATGGGTTTACTGTTAAAAGATGATCAAGGTATTTAAAGAAAAAATATCTTGGCCATATTTAACAGCAAACTATGATCTTTTTTGCATTATTTTTATAATTGGTTTTGCATTAAAAAAAGTGCCTTCTAATAAAACGTTTAAAAATAAATAGATTCTCTTAAAATAATTAAAAATAAAATACAAACTCTTAAAACTTAAAAAATATCCCCTTGAATAAAAAAACTAAAGAAAATTTTCGAAGATGCCTTCGTCTTGCGCCAAACAATAACCCAACCTGTCGTAAAATTCTGAACGAACGTTGGTCAGCTTAAGAGGACTAGTAGTTTGAAATAAATTTTCAATATTAGCCCTCAGTTGATTTAAATTATTAGCTCTTTCATGAGGATGCCCGTATAACCTTGATTTAATATACCCCCATAAGAGAAAATCATTAGGGGCCAAGTCTGGCGACCTTGGTTGCCATTGAATTACGCCTCTCGTAGATATAATTCTTTGGGGGAATATCGTATTCAAATAGTCAATGACTAATCTTGAGTTATGGGCCGGACACCCATCGTGCTGGAACCAAACGTTGTCAAAATTGTGGTTAATGTTTGCCAATGCAGGAACAATTTGGTTTTGAAGAAGATTCAAATAAGTCTCCCCATTTAAATTTCCATCAATAAAGAATGGTCAATAATATCATCCCCATAAATACCAGCCCAAACATTCAATTTTTCAGGATATTGTGTCCTTGTATTTAATAGGCGATACTGATTTTCAATAGCCCAATACCGTAGAATTGATGGATTGTGCCTACCATGTAACGGAAACGTGGATTCATCGGTGAACACGACGTTATCAATAAAATTGTCATTCGCATTTGCACGTTCCATTACCGTGTTACAAAATTCCATTCTACGGTACTGGTCTTCATCGAAAATTTCTTGATGGGCTTCGTATTTATAGGAATGATATTTATTTTTCTTTAATATTTTGTGAATTTTACCCACACTAAAACCAGTATTCTCGGAAATTTTTGGGATAGAAATATTTGAATCTTCTTCTACCATTGCACACACCATTAATTCCTGCATTTCAGCATCCTCGTTAATTCTAGGTGTCTTGTGGCATTTACAACCTAAAATGCATCCCGTTGACTTAAACTTTTCGACTACTGTCGATATTGTGTTCAAGGCAGGGATCGGACGATTTACATATTTGACTGAGAAAAGGTCCCTTATTACACGTAATGAACGTCCTTGAAGAGATCATAATATCAAATCAATTTTTTCCTCAAGTGCGTACGTCATAATTACTGAGCATTAAAAGAATTTGTATTAAAATAATCTATTTAAAATTAACACGTATTACTACGAAGTTCACTCGTCTAAATGCCAAACACGTATGCGACGGTAAATGTGAAATCTAAGTCGTCGATCATCACGGCGCCGGCGTACGGCCGGACTCCCCACCTGAGCGGTGGCTAATTTTCCGAGAAGGACCGAACGGTGGAACCTATGTACAGTTTTAAAATGAAAGCACGGTATAGTGATGTAGGTACAGGCACTCAGTGTGACTTTGCCGCTGTTTTTGTCAAAAAATGTTGATCCATCATATTTCATAGAAAAATCATCAAACGGTTTTAGTTTCTCAACATTGGGGATGTCGAGGTAGTCGAAGGTTTTATACTATCTCAGTCTCCTATACATAATAAATCTGTGGCAGTAGTTGGTAAACGATGACATGTAAATATAACAAACATTTTACCTCTGACTGAGGCGGGTTCCACAACTTGTGTTTGTATATTGTCCCCTCATGCTTGGGTGGCTCCACTACGTAAGTTGCGTATGGCGATAGCCTGTCCTCTTTCAATCCCTCATTAGTTTGCACAACAATCTAAACAAAATAAGGGTCAAAGAACAAACATAAACATTGCTTGTTATTTACCTTAATTTCTGATAAGTGCTGGATGGCCGGCGATCCATCCTGATTTGGTGGCAGGACCAGCTCCCATTTGCCGTACTCTAACTTCTTGTAGGGGTGACTGTCTCGATTCCAGCCATCTGCACACATAAAGGGTAAACTTAAGAATCAAAGTACAGAATACTAATCATGCCGGTAAGCAACTTTCTCTTATTGGGACTGTTATGTTATTGATATTTGTGATGATGATTTTAGAGCCCAATTTTTCATAAAGTAATTTTTTGTATAAAACACAGTAACAGCATAGCTACAAATAAATAAATCTAAAGTTCCCACATAATATTATTAACTGTTTAGAATCTAATGAATCTATTCATTTTGTGCTTTAATTTTTCATTGTTGTTAGATCTATTACAATATATTTTAAATTTAAGGTGAACCACAATAAGTAATCCAGTAAAGTTAGATCTAGACTCTAGCTGGCCATGATTTCTTACTAGCGGCTATAGACAACCCGTAACTGGCGATCCCGAGTATTTTTTTCATTTGCGTTTCTTTCTTGCTTGGCAGCACAGATCATAAACAGTTACTTGGCAGTTTGAACCTTCCGTAGATGTTGTGTTTGAACCGTTCTAACTTTCATAATTAAATTCATTTTGCAACAGTTTTAAATTTATATAATGTAGAAATTATTGGCCAGTTGAAAAATTGTAATTTGTTTTTTTAATTGTCTCAGGTAAGCGTATTCTTACCTATAAATATGTAACTTTAAAAATTGGGTTTTTATGAATACCTAACCAGTCATAACAATGCAGTTTTTATTCGATTTATTTGTAGATCTAAACATCAATATTAAAATTGGATCAATCGTAAAAAATTGCGTGCATTGAATGTAAGACTTATTATAGTAATACATCAAATCTTCGAAAACACATGAGAAAATTTCATCCATCGAAACTAAACGTTCTTGCTCCTCTTCAAAAAGATACTGTGATTTTTAATTTTACCTGTAATAAAAATTTTAACAGAAGAGAAAACTTCCACTGCCATATGACAGTTACACATTACAGTTATTCTGAATATACACATAAATATACAAATAAATATACACATAAGTACTAATTTTTGCAATGTCTCATATCTACAAGCATTGACAATAATTCTTTTTGTTGTTCTGTGTCGACACATAAGGGCCCTAGTTCTCATAAGTGATGTCACAAAACATACAAATTAAGGAATTAAATAATTATATATTATATTTAATTTTACATATTAATTTTAGTATTTATTTTTAAATATTGGCATTGCGGATAATCCTTGTATATTCTTAAATTATCCTAGGAATAACTATTCCAGATTAATTTCAAAAAATAAGCCATTAGTAATTGCTTTAGAATAAATCTACAATATTTTTCTAAAAAATAGGTATTCTCTGGTTATATTGGCTGGCCTATATTTCAAAAAATTTTTCCTGGAATAATATATCGACATTATAAAATTATTTTCAAAAATTAATTCAAGAATATTTTTGTAGGTTATCCCAGAAATATTATTTAGAACATATGCTCTTCTTAATTTTAGAATATATGGATATGCATAATATAATTATAAATTAAAATAGATCTTTATTTGGTAGATATTTTTAAAGGAGAATGTGGTAATAGTCTAATATCTTGTGTTATGTGGGTTGATGAATTTAAGCATCTAAATGTATTATGTGCTCTTTAATAGTGTTGGCGAAAAGTAGAAATAATAAATAGTAATCTACTCTTTAGTGCTGGGCTGTCTTATTTTTTCATTTATGTATATCAATTAATGTGACCTAAAATTTTAAATCTGTATATATTTCAGCTGCTGAGATCATCAGTGAAAAATATTTAAATCTTGCTAACAGGATCCACAGGAATGATATATCAAGCATTGTTAATGCTTCATTAAAACAAGCAATAAATCTCAACAGTCATTTGAAATAGAAAAAGTTCGCAAAAAATATGTTAAACAAATTAGATAGTATCAAATCGCCAACAAAATTAGAGATTTTTTAAAAATAATGAAACCACACTCTCTCGTTTTGGCAGCTACAACTTGCAGAGACCTCCCACTCCCAATAAAAAAGTAATACCTCATAATGAAAAGATTCCATTCCAAACGTTATTTTGTACTAAAAAGAAATACACATGAAGAACTGGTTCAATCGACAAGTCTACAGCAGAAGAAACCAAAACACTTGTTGCAGCTTTGATGCAGCAAGAGAGTACCTACGTTTAAAAGCGAGCCCGAACAAGACAAACAAAACCGGGCAATAAAAGAAATGTTGTATATTTTATATACTTTTTGTGTGAATACCTTTCATTTAATACATTTATTTAAAATGCAAGTTGTGTTTCATTCTGTACTGTTAACAATTGTCTAAAATTAGTCTTAGCCATTCTAATAAGTGGACTTTTTCATTTCTGATTATATTAATTAATAACTAAACTATTACATTACAAAGTGTTTTCCTTGGCATAGTATTTAGAGTGCTTATAATAAAGTATATACATATTTCTTACTTAAGATCGAAGTAGATTTCATTTAATCTCATTACTTGTGCTGCATAATTATATTAGCGTTTTATAATCTCATTTTCAGAATCTAAATTCCCCTTAAATTATTCCCACTGAGATTTGACAATTCTCTCAGGTCACATTTCAAATAAATTCTAATACAAACAAAGGTTATTTTTATAAGTTAAGGCCCTATGACAGTCTTTTATATATAATTTTAATTAAATCATGCTATACACGTCTATAAAATTCATGAATAATTTAAAATTTGAGCATATTTTTAATTTGTTATATAATATTATAATTACTTATTCATTCCATTCATTAAAAATGTATATAACATTTATTCATACATTAATTCATAATGTTATAAATATAACATAGTTCATTCAATAAATTCATTCATCCATATGTATATATTCATTCAATGTATCAAGAATAGATAAAATCAATATGTGTAAATTATATAATGTTTATTGTATATTTGTAACAATTAGACTTAATATGTAGATGTTTAGATTTATAATATAATACAATACTTTATAATATAGATTTTTTATAAATTTTTGGCGTTTAATTTTATTATTTTCAAATTGTGCGCCAAGTTGTCTACTCATACACTAAAATCAGAGTTCGGGATCGCCAGTTACGGGTTGTCTCTAGACGCTAGTTGATTTCTTTACCAGTACTGGTTTCATTGTCAATTTTAAAATTGGAGCAATTCTACCAGGAAAAGGATCCTACTAGATTTTTGAGGTTAGTACTTTATGTTGGTACCTCCTACATTCAACAACTCAAATATATTAAATGAAAACTTTAAATCATTGTTGTCATCGTCGTATAATTTTAATTGTTTACCATCACAGTTAAATATACAGAAATATGCAACTTATGAAAATTGTCATGAAATTTCTTTGTTTCAAAGTGTAAAACTCTACTTGGTATCTGTATGTTGATATCACTTTAATATGCTTCTTTAACGTCACTACACTTTATTATGCTCCTTTCACTAGTCATACGTGGTCATAACCTCAAAGCAAATATTAAATGTTGAAAATAGAAATGTATGGTCTTATCAACGCCCTTTAAGACAACATATCTCAGAAACTACAGAATATTGCGAAGCCTTTTCAGAATTTTAATAACGTATCAATTATCAAACGTAAAAATTATCAATTCTATTATTGAAATGTCTGAAAAAAAATGCAAATTTGTTTATTAACCTCAATACACACCACTGGCATTGAATACAGTACATAAAGACATATTCTACCCCTTTTCATAAAAGCCATTTGATCTTTCACGACTGAAACAAGCTTTGCTTACTGAAATCACCCGCCAAGTAAAGCTGTTGTGCTCCAGGGGCCCATTCTCTGCACACTATCGAGTTGTCTGGTTGCACGTTAATGCCGTAATACGTGTAAGCTTTGGTGAAGTTTTCAATTCCACCGCCATTCTGTTCGATAGACTCCTGGACGTCCTTGAGGCATGCATACCTGGAAAATTTACCGGTCTAGAGACAAAATATCTAGCATCGCCAGAGAACTATAGCTACATACTGATATATTAGCAACGTTAAAATGTTATAAAACTATACCATACTATAGACTATATATTAAACCAGATTGAAGTGTAAAATTACTGTATTTCAAAATATATCGGATATGACTTAATTTTGAGAACAAATGTCTAGATATTTAATTTAGAATAAATATTTGGCACGTTTACATGTAAAATATTGTAATAAATTCCAATAATAACTTTACTTTTACTACTAGAGATAACACACTCTTATAACGTGGATAATCTTTTTATGGTGGCTTAAAACTGTCTAGATATCATTGAGGAGGTTAACTAATGATATAGTGTTGTATATTTTAATTAATTTGCACAAACTACGTTTACAAAGAATTTGATTTTAAATGAAAATCTTAAGTACAAGTAAGCCTTGATTTACTAAATGTCTCACCGTTAAGCAGTCGGATACGTTTGTTTTTCAACTGTTTATATCAGTGTCCTTCCTTGACCTTCTCAATGACAACTCAATATTTTCACTCACCGCCTTCTTATTTCTTTCTCGTACGGTTTTAAATAGGGGTCCCGGTCCAGCAGGGCCTTTAAATCCGGCACTTCTACCTCCATGGGATCTAATTTAGAATATTTACCACCCATTATTACCGGTCACCACGTAATAGGATCCAAACTACGAGCGAATGCTTTCCGCAAATATATATTTAAATCGTGCGGAGCCAATGCGTTCGATTACGGATGTCAAGGGGTCAAATATTCTAAAAACTTACCAAATAACGTAATTGAGATAAGCCGGCGAGAATGAAATACGACACTAGATTTGTAGTTGTTATTGCCCTTGAACTACGTTAGGATGCCGGTATGTCCGCACCGTTGCCACATTGAGACAAGTTACGGTATACAGGGAAATTCAGGTTGGTTGATGTGACGTCACAAAAATACACTGATCAGTAAAACTGATTTATATTTAGTAAAACTACGTCCATACGTTAGCTATAACATATGCGACATTTAGGGACAAGATTTCGTAATACTGGTAGTGTTTACAAAGGTAAGTCACTTGAGAGAAGGACAATTTAGTCAGAAGATACTAATGGATGATGCTCATGAACTACTCAGATAAGGAATATTCAGATAGATACAAGTAAAACCATATTAAGTTTACGTGAGAAAGGTTTAGATGGTGCTTGCAACTGTCCATGAAGTTGTTATCTTTGCTATAGTTAGGAATATTACGATCACAGTTGATATGATTACGAGCACAAAATTGAACATGTTATAAGCTTCACTCATCATCAAGACGTCAGACGTCATTCATCAGGTGAAAAAAACGAGACTTCACATAGTTGCTACCATATCAGATCAGGATAGTACCAATCAGGCTATCATAAATAAATTATTAGTTGAAACAAACCAATATTTTATTCGGCAAAAAATTGGAAACCGTCTTCAAGGATACCTTGTTGATAATACAGAAATTGTATATCTATATGATTTTCCCCATCTTATGAAAGGTGTGTGAACCAGTGAATATAGTTTTTCATGATTACTTAAAGGATATTAATAGAATTTTGAAAGGAACAGGTGTAAGGGAAGCTAATCAATATCTTCTTACAGCCTTAGCTTATGTTAAACACAAAAAACGCTGGAAACAAGTAATGTAGATAATACAATGTAAACTATAGAGGATTAATTGTAAGTATGTATATTTAAGCTGATAATTTACTTTTCATTTATTGGAATAACGTTCAATTTACTCCAAAGATAAAAAACAACTGTCTAATTGTAAAATGTGTTCACAAACAAATGTTTAATACTTTATAATATAAAAGAATTAATATTTGATTTGATTTAGTTCTTTGTTTGTCTATTAGAAAACTAAAATATTGTTCTGATAATAAAATAAATACCGTTACTTTTATATTATTATTATATTGTATAAATGTATTCGTATTATTATTGGTTTCATTTGTAACTAATATCTATTCGATATGTATTTTGATTATTGTCTACTTCACCGTACATTATTTGTCTTAATACGTAAAAGTTTTGATTGAGTGTTTTTTTTGAGTTGTTGATCAATTAAATTTAAAAGAATATATTACTTTTTAGTTTTATGTAATAACAATCTTCAAAAAACTTTTTTGTATACATATAAATCAACAATATATAATATAAAATTTTCATTTTTAGTATACTATGAGTAAATATTAGAATGCCATGAGTTCTATAGCATCAACAGCCAATTTAAATTTATAGTATCGATTAAAAAGTATGCTGTTTATCGATTAAAGATATCGATGGCGATAGAATTTGGCTCCAATAATATCCCTACTTTTTTTACTGGTGTTGGTCTGTGCTGGTGTCGATCTGTCATAGTTATCATCGTTGCCATGAATAGAGCTCAAATTTGAACGTGTGTTATTGGCTACGAGCAAAGTCTGTCTATTTGCTCGTAGGTTATTGGTGTTCTAGTTAATATTATTTTACAGTTTATTTTTACGCTTCTTTTCTAATTTTCTGTCTGTTTATTGCTATTAACATGAGAGCGAGAACGTGTTGCGTGCCATCATGTGCAAATAGAACATCTCGCAGGTAAGTTAGGAGTTGATTTAAATGCACATTTAACATTCGAATCTATATAGTGTGGTTATGTGCTTTTTAAATTTCAGACATTCTATACCCAGAGATGAACGTATACGAGACATTTGGCTAGCTCGAATCGGAAATCCAAAATTATTCGGTTCAGATGCTACGTTTTTGAAAAGTTATGTTATTTGTGAACAACATTTTGAAGATATTTGCAAAGACGCAAATGGCCGTTTGCTGCGATTTTCGTTGCCCACTTTGGATTTACCTGGTATGTACCTATGTAAATACCTTATAACTGATTAATGATTAAAGGCATTGGTACACACTAGAGTTGTTTTACCAGGTCTCGCACATCAGTGCTGCCAAAGCTCTGTCGTCGTCATTTACACGTAGACAAAAATTTGGCACTTTTTTCTCTGGTAGGGACAGTGTTAGAGAGCTCTGGCAAGTCAGTCATAGTCTGAGTGGCTCTGTCATAGTCTCTGGCGTCTGTTTACACCTGAGATTTATCTTTAGGTGAGAACAGACAATAAATCTTCACATTCTTCGCAACATAGAAGCAACCGTCAGGGCAACGGCAACAGTTGTAGTTTATTTATTATTGGAAGAGGAGAAAGGAAAAGAAAACAAAGCAAGTGGATAGAGTTGTGTGAACTAAAGATTATTTTGCAAGAGGACCAAAAAGTGGTTTTTATAATAAAATGAACTTGGAGCTGACAAATGATGAACCTAGTATATACGAAAACATTTTAAGGACGTGGCTATTGGACTTTGATTATTTATTGTGTTTGGTTGGTTCTAGACTCCTCCTTGGTTGGTCCTACTCCCTTGACAGTACAGTAGCATATATTTCTTTATTTTGTATGTAGTATTTTTAAACTAAATTACAAGTTTTTTTATTTCAAGTTAAAATTATTCAGACTATAATTATAATAACTAATTATTAGTTTTTATTTATTTTGGCTTTAGATTTTTTTTTGCTACTGTTTGAGATTGATATACCGTTCTTTCATTTTTTTACTAGACAGCAAGTCAATCGGTCGATTTCGTATAATGTGTAGGGAGGGGACGTGGACATACCGTCCGCGTCCCCTCCCTGCACATGCCCTGCTTCAGGTTGTCCAGTGTCGATAATTAGCGGCGCTACGACAGTTACGTTCTACACGTGAGGGAGTGTATATCGTATTTGTAATGGGGAAAAACTTTTAGGTGGGAAGTGATGTTGATGGGTTTATTGTTAAAAGATGATCAAGGTATTTAAAGAAAAAATATCTTGGCCATTTTTTATAATTGGTTTTGCATTAAAAAAAGTACTTTCTAATAAAACGTTTAAAAATAAATAGATTCTCTTAAAATAATTAAAAATAAAATACAAACTCTTAAAACTTAAAAAATATCCCCATGAATATGAAAAAAACTAAAGAAGATGCCTCCGTCTTGCGCCAAACAATAACCCAACCTGTCGTAAAATTCTGAACGAACGTTGGTCAGCATAAGAGGGCTAATAGTTTGAAATAAATTTTCAATATTAGCCCTCAGTTGATTTAAATTATTAGCTCTTTCATGAGGATGCCCGTATAACTTTGATTTAATATACCCCCCATAAGAAAAAATGATTAGGGGCCAAGTCTGGCGATCTTGGTGGCCATTGAATTACGCCTCTCGTAGATATAATTCTTTGGGGGAATATAGTATTCAAATAGTCAATGACTATTCTTGAGTTATGGGCCGGACACCCATCGTGCTGGAACCAAACATTGTCAAAATTGGGGTTAATGTTTGCCAATGCAGGAACAATTTGGATTGTGCCTACCATGTAACGGAAACGTGGATTCATCGGTGAACACGATGTTATAAATAAAATTGTCATCCGCATTTGCACGTTCCATTACCGTGTTACCGAATTCCATACTACGGTACTGGTCTTCATCGAAAATTTCTTGATGGGCTTCGTATTTATAGGAATGATATTTATTTTTTTTTTAATTTTGTGAATTTTACCGACACTAAAACCAGTCTCCTCGGAAATTTTTGGGATAGAAATATTTGAATCTTCTTCTACCATTGCACACACCATTAATTCCTGCATTTCAGCATCCTCCTTAATTCTAGGTGTTTTGTAACATTTACAACCTAAAATGCATCCCGTTGACTTAAACTTTTCGACTACTGTCGATATTGTGTTCAAGGCAGGGATCGGACGATTTACATATTTGACTGAGAAAAGGTCCCTTATTGCACGTAATGAATGTCCTTGAAGAGACCATGATATCAAATCAATTTTTTCCTCGAATGAGTACGTCATAATTACTAAGTTTTGAATTAAAAGAATCTATTTAAAATTACACGTATTACTACGAAGTTCACTCGTCTAAATGCCAAACACGTATGCGACGGTAAATTTGAAATCTAAGTCGTCGATCATCACGGCGTTCGGCCGGACTCCCCACCTGAGCGGTGGCTAATTTTCCGAGAAGGACCGAACGGTGGAACCTATGTACAGTTTTAAAATGAAAGCACGGTATGGAGATGTCCGGCTTTTTGATCACGATACGTGAATGGTTGTAAAATAATTTTTTTGTGGGAAAGTAATAAAGTAATGTTTGGTTGTATGCTTATAAGTATTGGTTTCGCTGTTCTTTAGTTAAAATTTGAGGATTGTATGCTCACATTGTTCAGTTTGTTTTTATCACTTTGATTTCATTCTAATCAAATTTACCAGTTGGGAAAGTTAAACTAAAATAATGTTTTTTGAAATATACAATTCTTAAGTTCCTCTGAACAACTACAAATGCTTAGATACTTATTTAACTTTTCGACTAATAACTTTCATCTTTGTGTTGTTGACATCATTCGAATTAGACATTGCATACGAAAAACAAATAACTCTGTACCTGGAGAAAAGAATATGGCATGGCGGCAACCAGAGTAGGTTTCACCGTGTTTACAAACTAGATGAAAGACTTTGACAGCTCTGCCGGCAGAGTACTCTGTCACGAGTTTACACGTCTCTAGCAGCTCTGATGTCAGAGATCTAGCGTGTAACAAGGCTTTAACATGATATTGCGTCATTGCGTCTTAAAAGATATTGTAATATTATTTATTTACTTTCTAGGATATACCTCACCGTCGGTACGAGAGAACTGTTTCAGTTTACCTGAAGAACCTTTCCAATTTGTGACCCCTGAAAAAGTTCGAGGTAGTATCAAATCTATTTCATTTATAACCATTTAAATATTTACAACCCTATTTGTAGAGACGCTAAAAAATGTATCTTTTGAAAATTTATTTTCGTCGACAAATGGAGATTCTTCTTTGGGAACATCATCTACGAAAGAAAGACCTGAGGAAAGATCTCACTCACTCACAAGTTTTGCCATCGATGACCTGCCGCCTTCAACACCACGTATATGGCACCTTTCATCAGAATTGAGTTTACAAGAATATCCATCTATTTCGGGTGTGAGGTCTCCGTCTCCTCAACTCGCTGAAGTTGACTGCAATTTAAAGACTTCACCTAATAGTAAGTAAATAATTTATTTTTTCACTATCTCACAGAACGAACATGTTTATTAATACAAATATTTAAGGGGCTACATCTAGAGACATGGAAAAATAGTTGATTTTCGGGATGAATTTTCTTGGGAACCATTAATGATAAATAAACATTTTTTTTTTTAATTGAAGATAAATTTATTGTAAATATGGTGAAGTGAACACAATTTAAGAATCTTTAAAACCAGAGGAGATATGCCCGACGCAACTGGAGCGTCTATTTGGCCACCCGGTTTGCGATGCCCCTTCTCCTACTAAAATTAATCATCTGAAATCAAAGATATTAAACTTTCATGAAGTTAAGTGCCTACGAAACAGATTGACGATCGCCGTTTCCGAAAATTGTTCATAAAAACAACTGCACATGGAACTGAAGTATGAAAATTCGGTAAAAAAACTCAGTTATCGTAAATTGTTTAAACAATTTTGTTTTTTTTTGAAAAACGCGATCGTCATTCTGTTAACGACGGCTTAAAGTGTCAGTGTGCCAAATTTCAAACGAATCGGATTCAAAGGACGTTGCCTTTTTTTCAGGATGATGAATTCTCCTGCTTGTTTCATCTTTCTTGGCGCGAGAAATTTTGTGCGTGTACATTATTACAATATAGTAGGAAAAAATATGCATGAAACAATGATTCCTCAAGTTTGTCACTGATTAATTAACTCGATCACTGTTTCGCCCCCGACGAGGGCGCTCAGTGAGGGGCGCACGTAGCAGCGTTAGTCGCCCTCTACCTCGTAACTGAAAGCTTTATATTTCTGAAAATGTTAAAGATATCGACTTGAAACTTTTAGAACATATTTTTAAGCCTTTATACTATACTAATGTACAAAAAAAAAATATATCGAAAATGTTGAAAATTTTAGTGTATGTAGCCTCTTAAGTGAGAATCTAATCATTTAAAATGGCTAGGCAAATGTTTCGGATTTACAATTTCATTGTTATACCATGTGTGTCTCATTTAAAATGAAGGCACCCGGATATTCTCGTGATTTTTTTAAATCCAGATTTGAGCTTTGACACAATTGTAGTCCTATATAAGATGTACATTTCGAGGCAACAAACTTAAATTTAAGTAACAGACTGAGGCAGCGGCGGCCCCCAAATGGAACCCATTCCCGATATTTTGCTTCACATTAAAGATCGAAAAATTTTATTAGAAAAAGTTGTTCAGAATCTATGTTTGAATCCCAACACCACCACGAAACTCGCATGTTTAATTTTTACTTTTCCGCACTCTACTATAGACGGAAAATGTAATCATGTAAAAAAAATTTTTTTCTAGGCGTTTATTTTTCGTTTTTCAGCCTAAAAACCAAAAAAAAAAATAGTTTTTAAACAATTTTGTGTGTATCTGTCGTTGTCGTCGGCATTAATAAAATTTCTTGTTAGCACAATGACTCTACTAAATCGTGTCGGATCAATCGGGTTTTGACTGATTCTGATCAGAGACGTCCTCAGACGACACCTATTGATTTTGAGGTGGATAGAACACACTCTACCATGGTCATGGGTCGTGAGAAAGCACAATGGTGGACTATTTGAGAAATTTGTTTTGTTAGCACGATCACTCAATTAAATCGTGTCGGATCGATCGGGTTTCGACTGATTCTGATTAGGGACGACTACCAAACGACATCTATTGATTTTGAGGTGGACAGGACACACCCCACCTTGTCCATGAGTCATGAGAAAGCACGATGGTGGACTATTTGAAAAAAGTAAAACTGTCGCATAAAACACATATTCTGCATTTATGTGTTGGTTTATTTTTTCTCGGCCACTCAATTTCGAGATAGAGACATTTTAAGGTTTTAAAACTTTATATCAATATTTTCCGGTCACGATTTTGGTTTTCAATTTAATAGGATGCCACGGAAATGGAAAAAATTATTGAACAGAATTGTTGATCTGACAAAAAATACATTCTAAAAGTGAAGAAAATATATAGTTAACTTTTGGTAATTGAAGTAAGTAAGAAAATAGTTTAAAGTAACAATCAGTTTTTGAGATAATTACTTATTACACATATAAGAATAATTAATTATCAGATATAGCCTCTCTCAACTAATCCTCCGTCAGTTTGAATACATTTCTCAATTCTTTTACGATTATGATTAATAATAAAGTAAACTTTATTCTTCACGGTTCCCAAGAAATAAAAATCTAATGGTATAATATCGGCGGACTTGGGAGGCTAGAGTTCAAAAGGACTATTTCTTCCTATCCAGCACATTGGAAAATGTTCATTCAATGACTGACGGACAATTCTGGAATTATGATTCGATGCGCCATCTAGCTGGAAAAACATCCTGTCCCACATGAAGAGGAAGATTTTCGATTACATCCCATAATTCCGTATCGAAAATTTAACTAAATGCTCAACATTTAACGAGTTATTAAAGAAAAACGGACCAATTATTCTGTCTCCTGAAATTCCACACCACACGCTAACTTTCTCTGAATATTGGTCTTTGCAATTAATAACCTAATGAGGATATTCTGTAGCCCAGTATCTATAGTTTTGAGAAGATACCACCCCATTAGTAGTAACTGTAGCCTCGATGGTAAACAAAATTTGATATAGAAAATTCCGGTCATCTAAAAAATGTTCCTACACCCAAAGCAGTATTCTAACTTAACCTAGAATAATTTTATTTTCATCACTTTCTTTCAAAGTATGTAGAAATTTTGGTTTATAAGGTTTGATTTTATGACGAGTGAAACATACAGTGGGACCATAAAGTATTTGCACACCCAATTAAAGTATTAGTTTTTTTGTAAATTGTAAAATTTTGATTGACCCCTTATGTATACAATGCACTCTTAAAAGTAGTATTCAGACAAGAGGACTAAAGTGTATTCGCCGAGTTCTGAGACCACGTCAAAACAAACATATGTGCGTGATTGTCGCGTGGGCGTGACGTAGCTCAATCCTCATTGGTTGCATTTTTAACATCCCGTTACAGACTATCGTTCCTTCAGTAGTACACAATTCGCGTAAAAGTATATTTGTATTTCTTCCACTTCTATAAGTTATTTCATTTTAGTAGTTATATAGTTATTTTCATTGCTATTGTATTTCATCCCGTGAATTTCTTTCTGAATAATGTCTAGTACCACAGAAAGTGATATAGAACTCCCAAAAGCTTCAACTTCCAGTTTACAAGTGTCAAATGAGTATTCTCCTCCCAAGAAACGCAAATTTAAACGTGCTTTAAGTAGCGCAGAGAAAAACGTTATAAGAAATATATACAAAACAGAAGTAAAAGAAAATCCAGATGGTTTAATATCTGGTATAGTTAAGAAAACTGCTATATGTGCTGGTGTTTCTAAGGCATCCGTTTATCGTATTAATAATGAGTATAAAACTACCAGTCAATTATCGTCAACGAAAAAACAAAAACCTAGACGAAAGTTGTTGGATAATGTCATGTTGACCGGTCAGCTATTAGACGAAAAATACGATTTTTTTTTTTCGAAACGAAATCCCAACAATCAACAAAATTTTGAAAGTGTCAATGATGATCCAGACTTGCCATCATTTAAACGGACTACTTTTTTTAAACTTATAAAAACTCTGAATTTCAAGCATGTTAAACGGGGTCGCGATAGTGCGTTGATGGATAGGGACGAAATAATTCTCTGGCGAAGAGACTATTTAAGAACTATAAGGATATGTAGAAATGAAAACAAAAAAATTTATTACCTTGACGAAACATGGGTAAATGCAGGACATACAACTTCACATGTGTGGAAGGATGAGACTATAAAATCCTCTCGTCAGGCATTTTTTGCAGGATTGTCACCAGGATTAAAAAATCCTTCTGGTAAAGGCAAACGCCTTATTATTACTCACATTGGAAGTGAGACAGGGTTTGTTGATGGTGGCCTGTGGGTTTTTGAGTCAAGAAAAACTAACGACTATCACGAAGAGATGAATACCGACAATTTTGAAAAATGGTTCAATAATATACTTCCATTTTTAGAAGACAATGCCGTGATTGTAATGGATAATGCTTCCTACCACTCGAGAAAAATAAAGAAAACCCCAACAACGCCATGGAGAAAAGACCTAATTAAAGAATGACTATCATCCAAAAATATTAGCTTTGAAGAAGATATGCTAAAAAAAGGAATTATTGCAAATAGTTAAACTGCATAAACCAGCATATGATTTATATGTTGTAGACGAGATGGCTAAGGCGCATAATAAAACAATTATTCGCCTTCCCCCATATCATTGTGAACTGAATGCAATTGAAATGATATGGGCGGACACAAAGAATCATGTGGCGTCAAAGAATACTTCATTTAAATTTTCAGACATCAAACCACTTTTTAATGAAGCTATAGGTAGAGTTACTGCAGAAAAGTGGAAGAAATGTGTGCTGCATGTGACAGAAAAAGTAGAAAAAACATTTTGGGAATTTGATAATATAATTGAATCAGATATAGAGCCGATAATTATAAATGTAAATGAAAGTGAAAGTGGCAGTGATGAATTCTGTGATCTTTCTTCAGACAATTAATCATAAGTGGATCATAACACTGGATTTTATTTGTTAAATTTAATATACTATATATAAAATATATATTTACGTTTTTCTCATAAACATAAACATTATTGCATATTTTGTTGAAGAACTTGGAATTGAGATAATTAAAATATTTAGCTAATAAAGTGACGTCATAATATGGCAACCAGAACAGGTGAGAGGGGTAAACCTGACATATTCCCACAAAAGTTTTTACAAAATCAAAGTGTTTTCACTAAATATTTTTTTATAGAAAACTATTTGAAAATCTTTTATACATTATCTTTAGCATTACCAAAAACCAGAATATTAGTTGTTATTATTACTTTTACTACTTTACTAAAGAATGATTAATTTAACATGTGGTTGCAATGGTTGTATTTGAAATTAATTTTTAAATTTTTTAAAAAGAAGACAAAATTATAGTTATTATCATAGTAAATAATTAATTATTATTATTAGTATATTTTTAATAATTTTACGCATGGATGGCTCTTGTGAATTAAGCATCTGTTAGTTCACGTGAACAGTGCATGCATTTATTTTGACGCGCTCTCAGGACTTTGTGAACATACTATAGAGAGTAAGGAGACATAGCTCCTCGAAAAATCAGTGGTGGGGGTGGCACGAAAAACGTCGGCAATATGGCAGGCTCGCATAGAAGCGCCCGGGATCTGCGCATGCCGTTTATCCTCGTCTATCGCGGTTTCTCTCTCACACTGTCAAAATATCGGGTTCCATTGAGCCGCGATCAGAGCTTTTTCAGGAACAATTCGCAACGCAGCAGTATCTCGACGCTTTTGACATATTCAACAGAAAAACTGGAAACTCTCAAAATACGGCAAACAAAAATAACCTCAAATAACCTCGCTCGATTCTACGCAATGACCGCCATGATGAAGCACACCACGTGATCACAGTGCGGACGCTTTTCGTGCTACCCCCACCACTCGAGTTATGTCTCCTGTTCTCTAGTCTTCTTGTATTCAGACACGTATGTAAATATGGCAATTAAAACAAGTTATTAGGGCTAAGTTTCAAAACTTCGTTTTGTGGTGCCGATAAAACATTTGCACTTGTGCATATGCGGTAGTCTTCAGGTCTGATCCTGTCGAAGTGCGGGACATCAGTTGTACATGCACGTGTACTCATACTACTCGTACTAGTGATATGTTAGCTGTGTTGTTATGCGTGCTCTTGAACAAAAGTAAATAATGGTTCCAAAAATACGAGAATTAACAACTGGAGAGAAAATCTAAATAGTCACCTTGTTTCAACAAAAAAAGAGCTTACGTGAAATTGGTAAAATAGTTAAAAAACCATTTAGTACGGCACAGGGGCGGCTGGTGTATAGGTGCTGCAGAGCTGCAGAACTGCCAAAAAAATTAGATATTTGTATATTTTCGCGACATAAAATAATTACTAAAATTTATTAATAAAATAATTTGGTTAGTTGGTGCAGCTAACCAAATTATTGCGTTAAAGTCGCATTCTGCCCGCCGTCCTCTATTAAGTAGTAGACCAGATGAATTATCTGGGTCTCTACGCGAGCGCGTCGCGGTACATTGAACTGGGCCACACGAGGTAGTTCTCAGCACGGCTCGGCACACCCGTCCTCCCCCTCAACTCCCGCGACAATCCACACTTGGCGCTCGTAAATGCGCGAATTTACACGGTCAGTGAGCTGTATTTTTTCCAGCTAAGGCAACATCAGTGAATGTTTACTCCTTCCTACTCCTCGGGCGGGCGTAAATCGTACCTATTTCGTATTTCGTGTTAATTTGAGATTTTACATACTGTTTTGTGAATTTGTGTAGTGATTTATTGTACTAATTATTAATATTTATATACTGTGATAGTGACAATGGATTTAGTTTATAATTTAGTTCATGTGAAGCGATTTTTTAAATACTCTTATGAAGAAAAAATTTATTTAAAAAACAATGGTAGGCCATTGCCCGATATTGTTATTGAGACTGCAGGTGTTAGCCGCGGAAAAGCGTATAAACGTCAATTTAATAGAGACATTTATTCGAAGAACAATTGGATTTGTGGGTGCAACAAAAAATGCGTTATATTATTTTCCTTGTTTACTTTTTGGCGGTGATAAAGCATAGACGGAGGTAGGGGTGACAGATTTGGTGCACATAACTGAAAAAGTAAAAAAGCACGACAACGCCATCTACATAATACAATGGAATTAGCTTTATTAGGAACAACTAATATTAAAGCAGAGCTAGATTCAGCTTAGTGGATAAATGTGCAAAAGCATAATGATAATGTGACAAAAAAGAGATACGTTTTGTCAAAAATTATAAACTGCATAAAGTTTTGTGGAGCCTTTGAACTGGTGCTGCGAGGACATGACGAAGCTGAAACCTCTCAAAACCCGGGGATATTTCGTGGTTTGATAAATTTTTCTGCTGAGTTTGATGTAACTTTAAGCGAGCATCTACAAAATGCTTCAGTATTTAAAGGAACCTCTAAAGAAATACAAAATGATCTTTTAGACTGTATATTAAAAGTATGTCATGAAGAAATAATTAAAGAAATTAACAAACCTTAATTTTTGGCAGTTATGGCAGACAAAACAACTGATGTATCTGCAAAAAGTCAGTTAGTGGTAGTTTTAAGATATATTCTCGATGGTGAACCGATTGAACGTTTTTGGACATACCTGAAACCTACAAAATGTGACGCTGAAACTCTTTCGGAAAATATTTTAAGTGTTATAGACCCTCTAGTAGAAAATTCACCTTACAAGCCTTTTCTCTTAACCAAAGATTATGACGGCAAACATGAATGTTCTTCAAAAAGGTATTAAATTCCAAACATTTTTCTTGTGAAAGTCTATATTTTTGTATAAACGGATTTTACATAAAAATTCTGAAGTATCGGGAGAACGCGTGACCTTGAATATTTTTAAATTTTCGCCTACGGCGCAATTTTTTTGCAACCCCTACGGCGCCGGCGCCAGTAGTTTGGATATGTTTGAAATTTGCACGCGGGCGGCGAATACCCTAGAATCGACCCCGTGCAGAACACCCGTTTCATTTCATCACGAGCCGCCACTGGTACGGCACGTTATATAATTAATAAGTTTAAAGAAACAAAATCAGTTGAAAATAAACAATGTTTAGGGAGACGAAAATTCTGCCCAAGAGAGATGAAAGGGTGATTATAAACGAAGCTAAAAAAAATTCAGAAGTGAGTTCGCAAGCTTTAGCAATTCAAGTCGCAACAGATACTGGAAAAAGTGCAAAAAAACTGTGAAGAAAAGTTTTACGAAGTGCAGGATATCGTGGCAGGGTTGACATATTTGCTTATAATTTTTTAATAGAAAAAGATAACGAATTTCTTTTTTTACAAAATTTGTTCACAAAAATGAGCTCTTTTTAAATATGCCAAAATATAGGTATGTTTCTGGGAAAAAAATTCGGTGACGTCATTACTTCAGTTTCCAAATATGGAAAAATATGAAAATTCGGCTTAAAATGCACCTTACTCAATCCCATTTAAGAACCTCTCCTTATACTTTTAAAATAATTAAATCCTTATACTTTTGCTAATTATTTGACCGCCACTGTAACTACTGTTGTGCCAAAGCTCAAATCTGGATTTAAAAAAATGACGAAAATATCAGGGTGCCTTCATTCTAAATGAGACATACTACGGTATAATTGTTCTGATAATTATTTAAAATTTCGGAAAATAAACCGCTCAAGACACAAGCTCATTTACACACACACACATGCACATGCACTTAAAAAATAACTTCATTATTTATTTCCTTCTCTTACACATGTCATCTTATTTAGATATTTTTTATAGATCAATATTACTACTACATGGTGTACTATTCCAGGTTCTACCACCCGTAGGAAACTAAAAGGTTTATTTCACCATAGTGATGTGACCAGACAAAATCTACTAACGCCAAAAGCAAGACTATTTTATAAAAAGGCTAAATATCTGCTAAAAATCGCTCAAAGGGCCAATGCCAAGCAGATATCGACTAAACAGAAATTACTATATTTACAGAAACATTCAAACGGTCTAAATTTCCTGAGAGATATAAATGAAGCTACTTTAAATTTCTTCATATCACACCAACAAACAGGAAAACTTAAAGCTAGGCGTGGAAAATGTACGTTGGAGGACAAAATCTTTGCATTATCAGTTTTTAAAGAAACCGGTAGGGCGTACAAGTATTTGTCCCAAATTTTCGGCTTACCTTCGCGAAAGGCATTAACTGCAGTTTTAAATAAGATCCCATTCGATTGTGGAATCAACGAGGCAGTTTTCAATCGCATAAAACTTAGGGTAGATCGAATGAGTGCACTTGATAAATATTGTGTTTTGATGTTTGACGAAATATCTTTAGACCCTGGACTCTTTTATAACGAACACAACGATGTCGTGGAGGGCTTTGTAGATTTCGGCGGTGAAGGCAGGCGAATCTCGTTTGCCGATCGGGCATTGGTGTTCCTAATTAAAGGTATACGAAGAAAGTGGAAGATGCCTGTCTGTTTCACGTTTTCCGAAAGTCCAACCCCGGCCACCGCTTTAGTTGTTATTTTAACAGACATCATTCGCCGGGTGAGACATGCGGGACTTCACATAGTTGCTAGTATATCGGACCAAAGCGCTACCAATCAGGGTGCGATAAATAAATTATTAGATGAAACAAACCGATATTTGACTCAGCAGAAAATCGATGACGGCATTCAAGGGTACCTTGTCGATGATGAAGAAATCGTACATTTATATGATTTTCCCCATCTTATGAAAGCTGTGCGTAATAGCCTGCTGGGAAAGGATTTATATTATACCGAAAATGGTATTAAGAAGATGGCATCTTGGAAACATATAGCGCGGGTATATGAAATTGATAAAAGCCGCGGTGCATATCGTCAGCTTATAAAATTAACAGACGAACATGTCAAGTTATCGAAAATTAAAAAAAAACCTTTGAAAAATTGCACACAAGTATTTAGTCACACTGTAGGTATTGCGATGTATCTCGCAGCCAGGTACAGTACCGAGCTGTCCCCACAGTCGGAGTCTTACCTGGAACCAATCGCTTCCGAAACGGCCGATCTTCTCTTATTCTTCGACAAGCTTTTCGACAGCGTAAACGGGTCTTCCCCGTATCCACTGCCCGGAAAAAAACTAAGATGTGCGGCGACGGAAAAATCTGACCACGTTTCGTTCTGGCAATCTTGCCTCCCCGTCCTAAATTCCATGTACTTTACGCTACCGAATTCTTCGAAACGTCTGATTACGCCGTCTGTCAAGAACTGGGTTTTTTCGCTTCGTGGCTTAATTTACTTAGCCCCTCAATTATTTTCCGTAGGATTTAAACGCTTTGCTCCGCGTTGCTTTAATCAAGGCCCCATTGAAAATTTTTTCTCTTCTGTACGGAGTCATTGCTCTCCGAATACTAACCCTACTTGTTCTTCTTTCATAACCTCAAATAAAGCTCTTGTGGTTAATAATTTCGTGCCGCCTCACCCGGTTAGTTCAAACTGCGAGGCAGATGAATCAGAGGTGGCTCTTGATAATTTAAAAGTATTTATTAGTGAACAACGGAATCTCGAATTTAGTTCACAGCCGGTTTGCCAGCGGCAGTTTCCACGATTCACTAAAAAAATCAATCGACGCTATCTGGATATGTATACTTCTACGTACATTGCAGGCTTTCTAGCGAAAAAAATTTTAACAACCGTGAACTGTGACGCCTGCGCCAAACTAATGTGCAAAATTGAAGAATTGCCAGGTGATATTTTAATACGTCCATCGAACAATTTTTCACATATATTTAAAAGATGCTGCGAAATTTTATTAAATATCATACCTAATATTATAGCAACTTATGGTGTGAAGAAACGACTTGCTACGGAAATTCGACTCTCTTGTAGATATAACGTTTGTTCACTGTTTTGCAAAGATCATCAAACAAATATAAATATATTCATATCGGAAACAGTTAATATAGTTGTTCACAATTATTTAAAGAATATTGATAGGATTTTGAGAGGAACAGATGTCAGGAAAGCGAATCAAGATGCTCTTACATCTTTAGCTTATGTTAAATATAAGAAGAGCCTAAAATGAAGATGAAGGTAATTATTATACTTCAGAATAAGACTCTCAAATTCTCATCAAGTTGGCAACCGCTCTATTGTCGGTGGTGTTAGAAAACGAATCTGACTTCAGTTTTTGGCGGTCGGATACAGCTTTCGAGAAAATGAATTTGCAACTTTCCGCACGTGCCCACTTTTCCTTATCAAATAACTTTCACTTTACATTACATAGATACCTAATATTAATGTAAGTAGATGCTACGATACTCCCTTTATGCATATCATACATTAAAACCGTCATAAAACTTATCATTCGTTACGACTTTCTAATTTACTCGCAATGTTTACAATTTTAATTCAACCGTCCATTGATCTATTCAAGTGTTTCGGATTATAGGATATATAGGGCGCTAGGATAGCAAATGGACGGCTTCATGAAAATTGTAAACATTGTAAATAAATTAGAAAATCGTAATGAATAATGTAGCCGATTTAAACTTATCGCCATTACTCTTGTGGCAGGTTTTGGAAGTTGATGCTACATAGTTATTACGTGGAGAGTATGACATTACAAAATGGAGCGCTATACTGTTCAGCAACGCATACTTATTATCAAAGCGTACTCCTAAAGTAATGGTCCCCATTATACCCCATAAGACCGTAAGACCCCATTGGACTTTTTCTTGTGGGGCTACGTTAAAGAAAACGTCTACGTCAATAATTCCGTTACGATTGAACAGCTGAAAAATAACATTAGCGAAGTTATTGCGGACAGGCGGCCACTTACAAGATATTGTATTCCACGTCTAATGGCATAGTTTAAATAAGCAATTGAACCAAAAATTATTGTAGAAATGTTATGTATTTGCCCAATAATTACAAACATCATCGGCTACCTCTCGCTAAAACACCCTATATAAAGGAAGTGTTGTAACATTAACTTATGTAGATATGTAGTGAAAATTATTTAAGAAATTGGTGTCGTGCGGAAAAGTTAAAAATTCATTTTCTCGAAAACTGTCCTACCACCAAATCTTGAGTAGGTTTAAAGTCTCAGTGTCATATGTTGTAAATGGATTTTAATAAGGATTTGTTACGAAATAAAATGAAAAATAAACAATCAAGACGTAAGTGTTGTGTTGTTAATTGTGAAAATCTAGAATAGGCAATTTGCATGAAACTTCTATACGTCTGAAAAAATATTTTTTTTGCATTATAATAAGTACTTAAGAAGAATATTGTAGTAATTTTTCATGAAAATCTGTAGTTTTTGCATAATTAATAAAATTAATTCACTCATTTATGTAAACAAAGTCACGTGTTCGAAAACGCTAGTCTGATTGGTCCACGTCACTGTACGGGGAAGTATCCCAATCGTCACTGTTTTGATTTGGTTTAGTGCTAACAGTTTGTAAAATCTGTAACAAGTGCGTTTTATAAAGTGCCTAACGGTATGGAGTCGATAAAACACAAATTTTATAAGCATTGCATCGTGCCAATGTGTACAAATACTGCGGTATCAACGCCCGAAAAATTGTTCTTCTCGGTGCCCAAAGAGGAAAGAATTCGGGAGAAATGGTGCGTAGCAATGAAAAGGGACGAAAAGAAAAATATAAAGCAATCAAGTTCGACGCCACTATATTGTTGCGATGATCATTTAATTTTGAGTACCTAATAACATTTATTTGTTTTGGATGTATTTGTATATAATCCCACTTTCACGTTGTATGCTGTTTTCATATTACTTGCCGCATGGAATAATTAGAAAACGTTTGTTTTGGAAGTCATTAGATATAGATACTTAAATAAGATTTACATTTGAATCTTTTTTACAGTTGAAGGAAGACATAGAAAATTATTGGCAATACAGACTGGGTGGAAATGTACAGAGGTTAAGTTTGAAAAAGGGCATTCTACCTCATATTTTCAGCTGCCAAAGAGAACCAGTACCTGAGCGACAAACTGGGGGCCATAGTCTACACACAATTGTTCAATATTAATAATAATAAATAGATTTTCACACCGAAAAAAGGGATATTTAACGAAATTACACTAAGCGCCCATCTATCTCTCAACAAAATAATATACAGTGACGTCACGCGACATCCATTTGCATTTCTTGTATTTACGCGCGCCGATAATAATTTTAAATTTCATTTTGTTTATTTTGTGTCTATTATTGCACAAAAAGTTGTAAATTTAACGCTGTATGAAAGAAATTATTTACGAGAGGAAAGAAATTATTTTTATTTATTTATTTATTTATTTTTTTTAGATCTCGAATCATTAAATGCATAAAACATAATAATTGCTGTTTTGTTGAAAAACAGGTTTTTTAACTTTTAACAGGCTTTGCACCTATAACAACAGACAAAATGATGGAGAAATTTACTGAAGTAGACTTATTTCTTTCCAAATTTTACTCTAATTTATTGTTCCTGAGAAAGATAGTCAACCTGTACTTTTAAGTTTCTTCTGAGAACAGACTTCTGATATTTCTTATTAAGATGAAACTTGGATTATCTATAGCTGTAATTGGCTGTTTGTTTACAATGTCCCCTACTTCTGCTGTAAACATTTTTTCGAGGGTTTTGAAAACGTTAATTGTTAAAACAAAAACGTGGATATTTTAACCATCAAAAGAGGCTATTAGAGAAACATTGCCTCAGAGTTTGTTTGCCCACCACCCTAACTGTCGAGTAATAATTAATTGATCGCACTGATCTTCGTACTGACACGCCACTGACAATTGAACAGAACATTTTGATGCATTCAACTTACAAATCTAGCTCTAAGTCTATTCTCAGCAGAATTTTTTTTTAAATATGTAGGTTGACTGTCTTTTCCAGAAACAATAAATTTGAGTAAAACTTGGAAAGAAAAGTATTCCAATAAATTTCTTCATCATTTCGTCTGTCGTTATATGTGCAAGGCCTAAAGAATCTGTATTTTTCAACAAAACGGCAATTATTATGTTTTAAGTAAAGTATTTAGTAATGATTTGAAATCTAAAAAAAAATAATTACTTTGGACGATGCATTGCTACAATCCATTTTGTTCTCTAATTTGTAAGATTATCCAGAAAAGGGTAAAATTATAATTCTGGATTTTGACCCTGCATATTTTCACAATTAACAACACTTATGTCTTGATGGTTTTTTTTTTCATTTTATTTAGTTACAAATTCTTATTAAAATCCATTTATAACATATCGCCAATATTAATTGGCAGGCGTAATGGCCTTGATGGGTTTTGTCGGCAAGTCGAACGAGATTACCGCTCTTTACTCGCCCATCTTGTAGACCGGGACCGTCGTACGAAGGTAGGCCGAGCTTTGCTTCCGCTTTCGCGGGTCTACGCTAGCGGCAAGTGCCGCCCGCAAACAAAACCCGCGCGACTGACAGCGGTTCGCTCCCCTCGACCTCCTTTGGTCCTGACGCCTTTAAGTCCCGCTGGCAGGGACTTCTTCTCGGCTTTTTCTTAATCTTTGCCGAATCGCTTCGCCAGCGTCAACCCCTCGGTGGGTGTCTTGTCGTAGGTGCCGCGACCAGCACGACGCCCGAGAATTGGGTCATATCAGGCAATCTTCCACGACAATGCGGACGAACCGTCCGTCAGGAGAGCGAGTCTTGTTACTCGGGAGGGGTCCTTCTCTCCTAGGATTTGGAGTCAGGTGTGTGTGAGAGGGAAGTCGTGTGTCTTTCCCGTAACAGAAAAATGTTAAACGGCCGTAGGGCCCTCTGACATAAAAATGGTTAGTGGAGCAATAGGGCTCAGCTGTAATGAAATTATGTTTGACCTGTAAAGTGGGTCTATGCAGTTATACTACCTGGATCTTGAGTCTCTTGTATCTTCCTAGGTCGTAGTCCGAAGCTGCTTGGATAAGGGGGTTGTCATGGACACCTGCTTGATCTAGAGCTTCCGAGCCCTAGCTCGGATTTTCTCCGTCACAGTGGTAAATTCTAGGTCTCGCCGGATGTCGTTGTTCCTCACGTACCACGGGGTGTCCACGGCACGGGGGAGGGCGACCTTTTCGACGGCCTGAATCCTCTTCATGTGTGTCTGAGCAACGTAGCCCCAAGCTGTCGATGCGTACATCAGTTGGGGTTGAAGGACTTGCCGTATGAGGAGCAGCTTGTTTCTGAAGTTCAGCTGGATGTTGTTTCCCGTCATCGACCAGAGTCTGGCCGCGGTAGCTTTGGCGCGTCCCGTCACTTGGTGGATGTGGTCTCTCCATGTCAACGACTTGTCCATGACAACTCCAAGGTACTTGGTCATGTCCCGCCATTATGTCCTCGCCGTTGAAGCTCACATGTCCTTCCGGGATTTCCCGCGTCTTATTGAAAAGCACCGCCCTGCTTTTCTTTGCATTTATAGCATATGACACTGAGACTTCGACCTACTCAAGGTTTGGAAAAACAAACACAAGATAGCGCAAAGGCTGCCCGCCAAAGATACTTTACTAGCATATATATTTTTGAGCTGATCATTTATTTACCTTTCACTTATTGGGAAAACGTCAAATTTACTCTGAAGGTAAAGAGCACTGTAATGTGGGAATATATATATATATATATATATATATATATATATATATATATATATATATATATATATATATATATATATATATATATATATATATATATATATTATCTGTGATACCTCATAATAATATGAAATAATTAGTATTTGATATGATTCAGTTCTTTGTTTGTATATTAGAAAATTAAAACATTGTTTTGATAATGAATTGAATGCCGTTACTTTTGAAATATTAATATGCTATTGAATAAATATATTAGTATTATTATTGGTTTCATTTATGATTATTTTGTAAAATACATACATAGGTCAGAAACCGAGTCCGACTGAGATATGTGTTGGTAATTTTTTAGATAGGGTGTCTCAGTTGGAACTATAGGATATGGATTACGCGCCATTTGTGTTCTGTAAAAGATAGAGCATCAATATTAACGATTGCCATCTACAAACCATACGACGTGAACAAGACTGGCAGGGGCGTAGCGTGAGAAAATAATCTAGGGATGTGATAAAAGTTTTGTAAGGGGAAGAGGTATAGTCAGATGTATGGTAGACTATATGAAAATGGTAAAAATAAAAAAAGACACTAACCTAAAATGATTATGCCGAGGTATATATACTAATTTTTAAAATGAAGATCAATTCTTCGGTTTTTGTTTGTCCAGCGAAAACGTCTATCACTGTTTCTTCAAATGTTGGAAACGATCTCATCTTCTAATCAATTCACTTTCAATATTTATTAATGCTAAAGCTGACGGTCTTTCTTGCTTTTGAGAATTTCGCGCAGGTAAGTCTTTATTCTCTTTAAACATGAAAATGATCTTTCCGCGGAACTGCTTGTGGCAGGAATAGTCAAAATTAAACGACACAATTTTTAAGAATCCGGGAAAGCAAAAGGGACATAATATATTGGTGAAGCTCAAACACAGTGCTCTTTTTTCATATCGGGATCACTATAAAACACTGAAAGTTCACTTTTTAAACGATTTGCGTCAAAGAATGTTTCACATGTCTCTACTAAAGAAGAAAAGAGTTCGTCAGGAAAAAGTTTCACGAATGAAATAAATTGTCTGGAATCTAGATTTAAGAATTTCAGTTTGGAAATTTCACTAAACCGTTCACTAATGTTCGGAGTAATAACGTTCAAAATTTCATAAAGCAATCGTGCGTAGGTGCTTTTCTTATCTTCTTCAGGAATTAAATCCAAACGCATTATTTTACTTGGTGGTTGATTTTCTAACACAAATCTGTCCATACGGTCCCAGTTACTAAACTCGTTTCTCATTTTTTGAATATACGATTTGAAATCGGCGATTTTTTTATTGCAGTAACATATCTGATATTTTTGTCTGTAGAATTTTAAACAGACTCTCGGAATGTGGGAATATTGCAGAAAACACTGCTAAGAAAAAATTTAAATCAAAGTCGTGCAATAAAGTTAAAAGGCCTCTAACATAAATAACGGTTTCTCGATCCCATTCCTCATTTTCATTTTCTACAATTCCCTGAAACAGCGCTTCCAAATCTTCCTTATGTTATGGCGACAGTCGCCAAGATGAGTTCACATAATCGCATAACTGAGTCTGGAAATAACGACAACACCCACTCAAGGTTCCACTGTTGACTGCGTAAGATCACTGATCTTTTCGCCCATCCAACGAGTAGCTTGGATGTAATGTGGACCATCGCATTTCAGCACTGCAGCAAGTAACGCGGGAGTCCAATAATTTCGGGCGCCTACACGGCCGATTTGAAAAAAAAAAGTTGATGGTAGCTTTTAAAGTAAATACTGTATGTTTACGGTCGGTTTAAAATAATTAAAAATTGTAATAATTGAATAAATCGATTGAACTTTTAAATAACATTAATTTGACAATTTTTTAAGGGGTGCGACCCATGATGCCTGCGTGTCTCATTTGGAACAATAGGATGTGATTTATGAATAAAGCTAATAATATTTGACACACTGAAGCTTTTTATTCTTCGTAAGCCTCCATTTTATGTTGAATATGATACAGCTACAAATGGAAAAGAATATCATTCATATGGCCGCCTCGACTCATCTGGCGTATCATTCGTTTAGCAAAATTGTCCATAAAACTGGCTCTTATTCTCCGAATAATACGTTGGATGTTTACTTTGAGGTCATTAATTGTTGCTGGCTGAGTCACGTACACTTTTTCCTCGGCGTAACCTCAAAAGTCCAGAACACGCTTACCTGGCGCAACCCAACACGACGCGAGTGAACTCCACCCGACGCCAATCCAATGTCCAGTTTTCCATAAGAAACTATTACCCACATGCATATTTGTTTGACGCAGCGCCACTATACTCTAAACAACGCGTTGCGACCATCATCCCCACGGTCCAGATTTGTCGGAAGTGTTTGTTTTGAAGAAGGTTATTCCAAGGTTATCTCAAAAAATGTCCACCTGTTCCTTCTGTCACGATGGGATCTAGTCAATCTGAGCTGACTGAATTCGTGGGGGAGCATCCTTGTCTATTTGACGTTAAAAGTAAATTTTATAGGGACCCATCAATGCCAAACGAAGCTTGGGAAGAGATTGCAAGGCAGATGAAATCTTGTGGTAAATAGCGTCAACTTTTTTTTTTTTAGTTATAGAATGTACAAAATCTATTACATACTATTTATTTATTAAAGTAAAACAAGGATATGATTCACAAATGTTATATAATATGAAAAGCAATCATCTTGGTGTTTTAGAACACGTTCTATCTTCCTCTACGTATGCGATAATTTTACCAAGGTCTTTCGATGTAAAGTAGTCTCTAAATGTATCTCTAATATAACTGCTTGATGAGTGTAGTTTTGTCTCAACGGCAAAAGATTCATTAGACACGCATCAGAATGATTAACATATTCAATTTCTGGTTCAAAGTCGTCCTCGGCACTTCACATATTATGTAAACAGCAAGCAGCTGTAATTATGTTATCTGCCATATTCGTAGCGTAGAAAAATTCTCCACCTAACACTCAAGATTCCAAAACCATTCTCTACTACCCGACGAGCTCTTGAGAGTCTATAGTTGACTATTTTATTAGCATCATTTCCTGCAATATTTTGTCTACTATATGGACACAGTAAATGCGGTTTCAAAGGAAATGCCTCGTCTGCTACGATTACTAGGGGCAAATTCTCCTCCTTCCAATAATGGTTTGCCGAATGGTACGTTCAAATCATTAGTATTCAACGATTTTCCTAGTTTAGAATTGCTAAATACGGCACCGTTACTATTTCTGCGTACATGAATTGCGATAAATTTATTGGGATTTCAAGAGAAGCGATATGACATCTGGCGACCGAATACTAAAATAATCTCTAGTACATGATTTCCCAACCTCACTTTGGTCGTGTTATTTTCGATATTGTACAGCATTTTTGGATATTTTCCTGCGTTTTAAAATTGTTATTGTTGTTATCGTTAGTCGTTGTTATATTTATTATCCTTTTACACTATAATAGTTTTTGTGACTGAAAAATTGGATTTTTCTGTCGGTTACGTCTGGTAAGTAGGTACTTGTTATTATAAATATTTTTAATGTACAATATGGTTATTATAGAACGAACTGTCCAAATTAGAGGAGATATTAAAAATAATTGACCTGCGCCTGGTCAAATAAGAAAGGGAAAAGTATAAAGCAGTGCCGATTGAAGATGTTTAATGATGTATATTTAATAAGACCTTTTTTAAAAATTTTCTTTACAATAAAAAAAGCATACCAACCGATGCTTCGTAATGGTAGAATTTGGCAAGTTTTCAATAAAATACAGCAACATAGAATCTACATCACTCGGTTCTGAAACAACATTCCCTTTGGCTCGGATACATATCTTTAATCGGCACTGCTTTGTACTTTTCTCTTATTCATATGATGTAGATTCTATGTTGCTGTATTTTATTGAAAACTTGCCAAATTCTACCATTACGAAGCATCGGTTGGTATGCTTTTTTTATTGTAAAGAAAATTTTTAAAAAAGGTCTTATTAAATATACATCATTAAACATCTTCAATCGGCACTGCTTTATACTTTTCCCTTTCTTATTTGACCAGGCGCAGGTCAATTATTTTTAATATCTCCTCTAATTTGGACAGTTCGTTCTATAATAACCATATTGTACATTAAAAATATTTATAATAACAAGTACCTACTTACCAGACGTAACCGACAGAACAATCCAATTTTTCAGTCACAAAAACTATAACAGTGTAAAAGGATAATAAATATAACAACAACTAACGATAACAACAATAACAATAATTTTAAAATACAGGAAAATAGCCAAAAATGCTGGAAAATATCGAAAATAACACAACCAAAAAGTGAGGTTGGGAAACCATGTACTGGATATTAATTTGCGGATAATCCGTCATGGCGCTGCGATCTTAATTTGAATTCCCAATAGTTTGCGTCCACAAGCGCAAGAAGAACCACGGAATAAGTACCTGTATAGTTATAAAAATCTGACCCACTATTAATTGGACATTGAATGTTTACATGTTTCCCATCCAAAGCCCCAATGCAATTTGAAAAATTCCACATACTTTTGTAACGGCCTGACACCTTCCTCCACGATTCCTCAGTAGGAATTCGCATTACAATCGGACCTAATACTTCCCAAATAGCTTTACAAACATCTCAAACGACTGTGCTAAATCCCATTTCATAGCTGAATGCAAGAGCGCGAAATGAACTTTCAGTTGCCAAGAACCTGAAAAGAAATAAAGATTCACATGTATAATATATATATATATATATATATATATATATATATATATATATATATATATATATATATACTTCTTTTTTTTTTTTTATGCATAGGCGCGTTTAAGTAAATAGTTTTTATTTCTTTCAGCGGAAACTGTGAAGTCAACATGGGCAAAACTCAGGAACGCTTTTATTGCAGCCAAGAAACAACGCAATACACCGAGTGGCCAAGAGGCAACCAAAATTACTCCTTGGAAATTTGAAAAAGAAATGTCATTTTTGAATTCTTTTTTGGAATTGAGGCTGACTTAAAACAATTTGAGTGAGAAAAGAACAATTTTTGAAATCGCGGAAGATGACTATAGGCAAATATACTATTATATTGATTTGTAAGATGACGACTAAGACCAAAGTACGAAATCCCCACGAGAGCCTTTCATTATTTCTTTTCCGAAATTCGTAAAACAAGAAAAAAAATAATAAGACGCCCGTTCAGGAAATAGTAAAATCATGAAGGAAAATGTTTCTATGCGCAAAATCTGTTAGGATCAATGCAAAAGACCGTACGATATGGATGAAGTTAATGTTTTTTTTTTAGCATGGCCAAAACTGTAACAAAGCTACCCGCCATTGAACAAGCCAATATACTATTACAATTGTGCAAACTTGTAACGGAAACATAAATTCGCATTCTTCAGTGTTGCGAATATCAAAGCTCCACTACTTCTTTGGCTTCAGATATTATTACTTCGGCACCTCCAGCAACGCCTCCAGCATTTCAAGAGCAAGGCCAGTCACAAATATCACTTCCTTACGACCCCTCAACATCTTAAGATTACGTTCTGTATGACATGTAAATTTCCTTAAGGGGACTCTCTCCTCAAAAATGCTGACAAATAAATTGTAACTCCTTTGTGCATCTACTTTATCCAATGCTCCCTTTTGCATAAATTATACATTTCATGAAAACTGATTGCAATATGAAGAAAGTAATGTGTATTTACCTCAAGCAAACTGCCAGCCGTTCCTCGGTACTGATAGCCAGTGGCGAAGCGTTGATTAAGGCCGTAAAGCTAGCTAAATTGCACATCATTCCTCGCGTACTCCCCTCACCGCACCGCGGATCTCAATAAAGTCCGTTAAAATCGAGGCGACGGAGAGTTAGCCCAGACAGCACATACGCATTGCTGGTTACCGGCATGTCGACGCGAAGAATTATATGCAATCCTATCAGCCTCACAGCCTTAATGGACGCTTCGCCACTGCTGATAGCCCGCCGAAAATTTTTAGTAATTCCTGATCCGTTTCTTTATTGCTCCATGAAGGTAATCAAATTATTGTTTCGTCGTCCGAAGATACATGTGAAATCGATCAGCATTTTCTTCCTTTTGTAATATAGAAATCAACGTATCATATTAGTTAGATAAATCTCTAGCGAGGTTCACTTCATGAGCCCAATTTTTTCTGTTCGCTGTTGAAAGCAAGCAGATTGCAGCTGCTGCCATTTCTTCCATTTCTTCTTCATATTCATCCTCAGAGCTCTCCGTTTCACGAAACTTGTGTGGGTGACTAAATTAACGTGATATACACTGTGCTTGCGTCGAACTGATATGCACACCCCCATCGACATTCGATAATGCGGCGGGTGACGTTGAGTTGCGCCAGGTAAGTGTGTTCCCCCCTTTATGGTCGCACGTGCTGTATGACACATTGCGCCCGTTTGCCGAAGCTACATCTTCAAATCTAAATCAGCAATTTGGTGGAAAAAGAAATTATTTAACATGTCACGATAGCGTTTCCCATTTACTGTGAATACATTACTAGCTAAGGTAGAGTGGGGCAAGTGCACCCCCAAAATAGACTAGTACGACTTTAAAAAAATCATGAAATTTTTTATCATGAGATCGGCCAAATATTTTCATGGATGTTATTTTCAATGTTTTTGGCCACTGATACCAATAACAAGTTAAAAATAACACAAATGCATGTTTTAGATTTTTTTTATATTTCTCGGGCAAAAAAATGCACTTGCCCCAATAATCGGGGCAAGTGCGTCTTTACTGGTTAGAAGTGTACTTGCTTATAATTATCAGTGTTCTGGGGCAAGAGCATCTAACTAATATGTTAGGTTGTTTCCTGCATTTCTCAGAACTTAATTATCTTTATCTATTGTCGAGTAATATACTTTTGTCATGTATCAAAGAAATCAAGAAATATATTAAATTTTTAAAAAGTTTATTTTATAAAAAACGTCTTTCAGGGGCCTTTCTTTTAATATCAAGTTTAAAAATATGCAACAAATTAAGTATTTACTAAACATTCAATAACTTATTAAAAAAAATGCAAAGTTATCCTATTTCATGTCATATTATACATGATAAATGATATTGCAAAACATATTTCACGTCTCCGACTAATTTGAGGTTTAGGTAGAACTGATATAATATCCTTTTCTGGAACTGGCCGACAGTCTGCGAGGGTAGAGAATATAAACATCGAGGTTTTCTTGAGAAAAGTGCATTTTCTAGCAAAACTGACTGAAACCTTGCCATTTTCAATTTGTTCTCCTTGACCCACGTAATGTTTAATAGTTCTTTCCCCCACAACTTTTACTAACACTCAGTCATCAATTGTCAGGTCCGCTACATTTAAAGGGCATGTACGCCTCCTAAACGCACTTGTCCCTCTAGTAAAAGTTGCATTTGCCCCAATCAAGATTTGTCGCGGGGCAAGTGCAACCCCAATTCTAACTTCAAAACCAGACACGAAACTTATTATAACAATAGACCATGTTAATAAGATAACATAATACTTACAATAAGTATATCACAATCCTTAATGCACAAATGGAGATATTATATTAAAATTTCAATTGTGTACTTGTAATAGGAAAACTGCATAGCAACTGAAGTTTTTACGGCGGGGCTACTCGGGAAGAACTTGACGCGTGAAATAGTATTACGCGGTGTTATCAAAAGTACTAAGAAGGCGTTTTCTATGGGAAATTCACCGCTTTTCTGTTTGATAGATTTTTAAAAGCTAGAAACGCTCTTGCCCCAAAGTTGCACTTGCCCTACCTTACCTTATTAATTCTATAGGCGCTCCATTTTGTCCTAATTTTTCTTAATGCAACTGTAAATGATCGCTCAATTTCATAAAATAGTTGTACACAAACTATTCGTTGTTGAACTGTTAATCACGGTACGTTGACGTATGGTTTATAGATGATAACCTTTAAATATGGGTGCCCTATTTTTGACAGAACACAAATGGCGCGCAATTCAAATCCTATAGTTTCAACCTGGACACCCTATCATACATTTCCTTTTATGTTTATTCGAGTATTCATTATTGTGATGCATTTTCTGTGATCTATCGCCATGCCATTATAGTAACCTGAGTTTAACTCCGTTGCAGAATAGACACAATAATAATGATAAAAATGGTTCTATGATTTTTTTAAACATTCTATAAGTTATTTTCTGTGAAACAAGTGAAAATAAAAAACAACATATACATCGTTAGTGCATCTTTAATATTTAAATAAACTCTAACGATACATAAATATTATGTGACATCCATAAAAAGAAATAACATATTAAACGTTGATCTGGGACCCTTCTCAGTCTTAAATTATACATAGAGTATGGTTAAGACAATACATAACCATAAATCATTTAAATAATACTCAATATACAAATTAATTGAAAATCTTCTAACAGTTACCTACATAACATACACCTAAGAATCCACTGAAGGAATTATTACACAACACGTATATTTTTAATTTAAGGTACTATACATAAATCTGATAAGTGGGTGACAGTTTCTTTGGGATAAACAGTTCTCTATAGTCTATACTATACATCTCTAAAAAAAATAACTACCACCACAATATTTATTAAAACAAACCTCACATTCAGTCCACATTTATGTTGATTTTCAACTCAATACATCTTCCCTTTCATCTTGTTTATGACAACTTCAAGCAATTTAAACATACGGTACATTCTGCTGCCTAAAATATGGAGCCACACTGGATTTTAGAAAGATCCTTGTGTTATGGTAGAAAAATGTATCAAGATGTCAGGGTATATTTTAATATAATAAATATTGAACATATTAGGAATAAACAAATTAATAAATAATTACGAAAATTTACCTTTTAAATAACCTGTAATTGAAAGATTTCACAGCCTACCTTCCAAGAGAAACATTACATTGATTACTTGGGTATATTTCGCAAGATTACTTATACTTTTGCATGTTATATCAGGCATTTAGTCACATAGCTGGCCATTGGTCGTAATACCTAGATATATCCAGAGATATTCGGGAAATGTTGCAATATTTCCTAGTCATTAATCCTATAAGAAGTTAACGTTAGCTTAAAATACACATATACACGTGTCACTTTGGTTGGCAAGGAAGTACTTAAAGTTACGATACCCTACTTACACTTACATACATATATAAGCACAGTTAATAAATTGAGTAATCTTATACGCTAGATATTGTGATAATTTTCTTTGTATTTTTAACTATTCTAATGATACACACACAGTATTCTTAACTCTAGTTTGTGCTCTTCTATGTGACAGTTAGGCATAACTGAAACGTTTAGTCCATCATTGAGTTATTTTTGGTTTTGTGCAGATATGATGGCCTGTGCAGCAAAGCCACGGCGAATGGTAGACGTCTGATAGAGTCAAGTTGTCATTGAAACTATCTGAAATATCTGCCAGACCAACCATGCTTGTGCTTACTTACATACATGAATTCTATTTGTAATCAGCAGGAAAAATAATTTCCCTGGAGATATTTCTTAAGGATCATCTTTTGTTTACTGAAATGATCGCCGTAGAAATCACTCTCCTCTGGTACCTTTTGCATAATAGACTGGTTAGTGTTTCCGTACTGCTGATAAGTTGTTATAACTATACTCTATCCACTATCTGAAGAGATAAAACAGGTATTGGTTTCAAATATTTCTCTTAAATTAATTCGTACTTACCAATTCTTAAGTTTTCTAATGTTTTTCCATGGAATGTAAAATTACGCACAAATACACCGATACAATTGTACTTGGCTATACTACTTTTCCTTACGTTACTTAAATTTGTCGGGATGAGTAGGCTATGGAATGATTCTTTCGTCGCTAATAAACTAAATCACTTCAAATTAATCGCATTATTGCGAAATAAACATTTATAACTAAATAAATATTGCAAAATCAAAGAACCAAATAAACTAAAACCGACCCAACCCCACCCCAAAATAGGGCTTAGTGCGGTTATACATTTAACTGGCCCATTGCGCAACGATGAACCTGATTGGTTGAATTTGCGGGGACGTTCACAATCGATAAACGTTTTTGGGAGAACAGCGACCGCGCACATCATTACGTTTAGAGAACTACAAGCAACAAATCAGAGATATGTAAAGGTTTGATATGGAATTATGACAGAGACCGCTGTGAAGGACATGTTGCTGATTGCGTATAATTTGTTTTGTGCATTTTTGTGACTAACTGAATTTAATTTTTTTTTACTGTTATGAATCCCGTCATTGCTACTAATGTTACTTCTTACCAGGGGCGGCTGGTGTATAGGTGCTGCAGAGCTGCAGAACTGCCAAAAAAATTAGATATTTGTATATTTTCGCGACATAATAATTACTAAAATTTATTAATAAAATAATTTGGTTAGTTGGTGCAGCTAACCAAATTATTGCGTTAAAGTCGCATTCCGCCCGCCGTCCTCTATTGAGTAGTAGACCAGATGAATTATCTGGGTCTCTACGCGAGCGCGTCGCGGTACATTGAACTGGGCCACACGAGGTAGTTCTCAGCACGGCTCGGCACACCCGTCCTCTCCCTCAACTGCCGCGACAATCCACACTTGGCGCTCGTAAATGCGCGAATTTACACGGTCAGTGAGCTGTATTTTTTCCAGCTAAGGCAACATCAGTGAATGTTTACTCCTTCCTACTCCTCGGGCGGGCGTAAATCGTAGCTATTTCGTATTTCGTGTTAATTTGAGATTTTAAATACTGTTTTGTGAATTTGTGTAGTGATTTATTGTACTAATTCTTCAAGAAGGACAACCAATAGCCTATGGGGCAAGAGCGTTAACCAAGTCTGAAGAGAATTATCCACAGATTGAAAAAGAAGCACTCGCTATACAGTTCGGATGTAAGAAGTTTCACGAATATGTTTATGGTAAAGCATCTATTTGAATTAAAAGGAAAAACTTACCTCGTAATCTGTGATAGCTACTCTGGATATTTAGATTTTCAACAGCTAAAAGGTCAGTCTTCATATGAAGCTATAGAACAACTGAAAAGATGGTTTGCTGTACATGGAATACCAGAAGAGCTACAAACTGACAATGGAACACAATACATGTCTAGAGAATTCAAGATCTTTCAAAAAGAGTGGAAACTTAACCATGTCACATTTAGTCCACATCACCATCAAGGCAATGGGCTCACCGAAAAAGCAGTTCAAGTAGCCAAGAACATGCTAAACAAATGTAGTATTGACAAGTCCGATGTTCAACTCGCTGTATTAAACTGGAGAAATACACCACGAAATGATATTTTAGGTTCACCCGACCAACGTCTATACAGCAGATTAACCAGATCTCCATTACCTACAAAAGACAGCAACCTAAAACCAAATATAATGCAAGGAGTCACAGCTGAACTAAAACGATTAAGAGAAGAACAAGCCAACTACAGTATTAAGCACACTAAAAGACCAGACAATTTTGAAATTAATGAAAAAGTCAGACACAAAGTTGCTCATCGCCAATGGGAAGGGGCAAGAGTGGTAGAAAAGCCTGAAGGTCTACCAAGATCTGTAATCATTCAAACTGATCAAGGCCAAATCCTACGTTGAAACTTCAGTCATCTGCACAAGACACAAGCAGACATTACCAGCAACAGAGTGGTAGTTCCTGAAACTAAATACACAGATGAACCAGCAGTACAACAGGTTCCAGCACAATCACCAGCTGTTTCTAAGTCACTCCCAGCATCAACAAGCTCGTCATCAAACACTTCTAATCATTTGCAGAAGTCAAACCTGTCTCAGCCAGCGACAGCACTAAGATCATCAAGATTTGGCAGAATAATTAAACCAATAAATAGACTTGATCTTTAATAATACTTAAATTAGTAATCACAACATTATTTTATATTAAGTGGTGCTGTGCAATTTATGATTATAGGTATAATTAGTTAACCATTAACATAACAGTATGTTTTGCAGAAAAATCTATAATTTAATATTATTTTCATGGTAATTAAAAATTAATATGGTGAGTCAAATATACGTTTAGAAAACAACGTTTTTAGTTTACAAAGAAAGGGAGATGTAAAGTATAGACACCTAGTGTAAAACTTGTCAATCATAATTCAAACGTCATTAAAAATATATTATCGTATGTCATATTAACCGTTTACTTATCTTCTTTAAAATCATAATTAAACCAACAACAATAACGTTACATTAACCATCTATAGTATTTCATTATATCCCTTGCCTCCTATGTTTTCAGACCATGTGTACACAGTAATACTATCTTGTATCTGTTTTGATGGAGAATGACCCTCACATATGATAAAGTTGCACCAATACAATTGCCTTAAATAATATGCTGATTGATCTGGAACGCGAGGAAGCACAAAGTTCTTTTGGCAATCAAAACTTGGTTTAACGCAATTTTCTTCTGGGTCTTTGAGCATATCATAAAAGGCTTTGGCCTTAAGTTTGTGAACTCGTAGTTTGCAGATCAATTTTATCTTCAGTTCAGCATCTGAAGTAGCATTATTTGGCATTTCAAGTTGATACATTCAGAACATGCGTCTGTCGCCGAAGTTCGGAAGCTTATATTGAAATTTCTCCTGAACATTTCTCTCTAAAATAATCATATTTCATTTCTAGGTCTCTATTTTTATTACAATATATTTTCCATAGTTAATATCCTAATATTCAAATCACTTGTCATATATTGACGTTGAAAGTTATGTCTTTTGTAGTGCGACTCTACACATGTCAACGCTTTAATAAAATTCGTAACTCTTTGCTTTTTCCCAAAATAAAATCACTTTTCCTGTCACCTCCTCGATTTCCTTTAGGTGGACAACTGCTAAACAAAAATGTTTTTCTCAGACTTTGTACTTTGAATTTCGAGATTCCAAGAATTGCTAAAGGGGCACCGCTGCAAACCGACACCATTCCACTTTTGGCGTTAATAAAGTAAGACAAACAAATTAAATTGCTGCGTGCGCCTTTTTCTGGGCGTTTTCTCGTCAGGACATTCTGGGAAGTATGCTTTAGAATAAAATTGTCCTGTTCTACCTTCTTGTTTTGATAAAATCTCTTGTGGAATTTTCGAATATCCTGCATAGTCAGGCCAACACAACCACAGGCTTTTTTCTTATGTTTGGTGACGACTAGGAAGAGATGTAGGTCTGTATCTGTAAAACAAAAGCATGTTTAAATATAATGTAAGTTTTACATTATATTTAAAGAAACATGGACACATGATAAAAAATTATTGTGTGGGTTAAAAATTAGTGTATGGGTTATCTTTTGTTTGTTGTACCTGCTTTTTTGTACTGAATGTCAACTTCGTAGTTGATTATTTAGGTAGTATGTAACTACAACCTTTATTCCCAAACGTTAAATTTTATTAAAATATACCTTTTATTATACTTTATATTTGTCCTAATACAATAGAAAGTAAAACACATACTAATCGGGCGTTTTTTGTTTTTCTTTCGTTGTTTTACATTTAGATGGGACTCGCAACTTCTTTCTGCCTTATGCGTAGCAAGAATAATAGAAGTCTCCATACTATAAAACTTCGCTCACAGTGCAACATTAATCACATTAATCAAAACAATAGTTACAGTGAGTTGTAAACAATGATCGTATCACTATCGAATTGCTACTAAACAAAATACAGACGTGCAAAACACAGAAAGCAATTGAAGCAGTTTGAATCACGCGCAATGCTAAAATGTTAGTATACCATTGGATGCAAGAAGTTTTGATACCCATATGAATAGAACAGAACGAAAGAGATTTGAATCAAAATTTACAAAGGATTGAGAGTTTTGTTACTGTAACTGGATTTTGTAATTTAGTTTTGAATGGATGTAAACACATTTGCAACAAATATAATTCAGAGTCATACATAATACGGGCATTAGATGGCAGCACCACTGTTACCGGGTTTTTTTAGGACTTGGTAGTCTACAATACATCCATTCAAAACTAAATTACAAAATCCAGTTACAGTAACAAAACTATCTCAATCATTTGCAAGTACTGTTTCAAAACTCTTTCGTTCCGTTCTATTCATAAGGGATCGAAACTCCTTCCCTCCAATTTCAATTGATATCTTAATATACAGACATTTTTATGAACTGATTATATTATCTATTACTACTAGCAATATTATAAAAATTTATTCGCAATACAGATTAGAGAACACAAAATCCATTTGATTATTTTTATAAAACTCGTTGTTCTTCTTGCACAAATATGCGCTGTAATCATTTGTATATTTACAGAAAGTCAAACAGAGATTAAAATATTTGCTTTACAAAAAAAGTTAAAGTGAATGTTAATACCAGGGGGATGGCACTCCCTATATACTTTATATCACGTAGTGCGATCTTGCAATTACGTGTACAACGGCCGCCAGGGGTGCTAGTGGTATTGCAGTCCCGTCCCCTTTCTCTTACGTATCTCACCAACACTAAAAGTAAACATAACATCGCGTGCATATAAATAAACGTATAATCGTGAATTGTAATCAATCTGCAGTGTATAAATATAATAGTGTAAAAAAGAGGTTCCGCCGAAAGTAAAAAACAAAATGCGTCATGTGAGACGACAACGACGTTGCATAGTGCCCGCGCGCAATTACGAAAAAGGACGTTTAGTAGTAGGCAAAAAAGTGCATTATTTCAGAGTACCCTTAAACGAAGAAAAAAGAGAACTGTGGCAAAGTGCTATTCGGAATTATTTAACTCTGATTGTACTATAATGACATGTAACTAACCGAAGAATAATTCAGTGTTTTTAAAAAAATTTCTTCATTAAAAGATTATTATGATTCGACATTATTCAAAGCTTTGTATTGTTATTTCAATTGAAGTAATGAATATAATTGCATTAGTCTAAATACACCTTTTCTTTTGCACAGGGGCCATATAAAGTTGTCCCCTTAAAGAGGAGACCAGTGCCATGTAAGAATTTGTCAAAAGACTCGCTTGGAAATATTGTGGCGTGTTTTGTTTTCGGTAAAGTGCAGTGAAATAGATAGCTTCATTTTCCCTTCAACGATACTTTGATTACCCCCAATTTACAATATTATAATTTGTAGTATATACTACAAACTTTATTTGTCTCTGTGAATTAATACTTTGAAATTATTTCTCTTATTGGTAACAGGAATATTCATAGAATAAGTTTCGGCACTTTTCAGACAGATTATATACGTACATATGTACGTATATAATCTGTCAAATGTTACATATGTTACGTGTAAATAAAAAATGATTGCAGGAACACAAGAAAACATATTTTTTATACTTGCAAATTAACCTAATTCAATTTCATCTATACGGTAAATAATAATAATCGTTACGTAATACATTGTGGCTCAGATAATTTTCCTATAAATTCATTTTGTTGTTAATTTTACATCATCCGTTACGTATATTATATTAAAATTTAAAAACATTTATGTTCAAATTTATCAGCAATTTCACCCTGCATAACCTGCAAGACAACTAGCGCCATTTGTACAGTAATTTACCAACGAACTACCGCCGTGCTAGGAGGCTGGTTAATACGCAGAAGAAGAATATGACTCAAGAAGCTGCCATTTTTAAGTTTAATTGTGAATTTAGGTCCATCCACATGGAACTGGATAGTTAAACATGAGTGTGAATTTAAAAGATATCTGTAGACTTTGTTTTAACATAACAGGAAATGATTTTAAAGTAATAGATGAGATTATGAAGGAAATATTGGAAGTGCTTTTATTCAATGTGGTAAGTTTCATGCATTCATATTTTATTTGCAATAAATATGTTATGTACCTTAAAATATTGATAATGTTGTTGTTATTTTAGGATATAAATACAATTGAAAGCTCCATTTGTCAAACTTGTGTCGCAATTGCCGAAAAGTCTTTTTATTTCAAATCACTGTGTATTGATACGGAGGAATTGATAGAATTTTTTGCTGTTGGCAAAAATCAGACTGTAATTGAATTAAAGGATATATTCGAAGGTGATAAAAATGAAGAAACATTCACCAAACAAGATTTTGCTGTATGTCGATTCTGCATAAAGCATTCAGAAAAAAGTAACTTCGTCCCAATGAATTATTTAATGAAGGAACAAATTTATGTAGAAATGTTGTCAAAATATATGCCAGAAGTGGTAAGGTGTATGGTATTTTATTACACAATTTGTTTAAACATTTTCTCTGTTTTTAGGATCTTGGTATTACTAGGAATCCTTTAATTTGCACATTTTGTAGAGAGAGTATAGAATGTTATTTCAAGTTTGTAAGGAATTGTTTGGATACAGAAGATAAAATTGAAACATACTATAAATATAGAGAAAGAGTATCTGGGATAAACATTCCCTTAGAGGGTGGTGAAATTGAATTAATGAATAAGATACAAATTTTGTTAGAAGCGAACATTTCTTCAGAAGTAAATGCGGATCATTTTAAAATAGCTGCTTATAAAGTAAAACAAAATGTACCATGTAAAAATGACTTCTGCAAATTCTGGCAGACTAGAAAAGCCAAATATGAAATTACAGAACTGCGAAGAGGCTCGGAAGTAAGACATAAATGTACAGTATGTTCTTATACCACAACATACAAAAATGAGTTCAAAAAACATAGGCTTATACACGCGAATGCTTTAAGAGTAAGAATTCACAAGTACTCAAAATGCCAAATTCAACTCAATTCTAGGAATAGCCTAAAGAGACATTTGCAAACTCATAAGAACCCTTCCAATATGAATATGTACAAGTGTGCTCAATGTACGTATATGACAAAACGGAAATACCGGTTCAACAGGCACATGCTAACCCACAGGGCACTGTCTGAAGTAAAAATATATAAGTGTGCTCTATGCCCACATATGACAAAAAGGAAGGACAATGTCAACAGGCACATGCTAATCCACAAGGCACCTTCTGAAGGAAATATTTACAAGTGTGCTGTATGTCCACATACAACGAAACAGAAGTCCTACCTTAACATTCACATGCTAACCCATAAGGCACCGTTTGAAGTAAAAATGTACAAGTGTCCTCAATGTACATATATGACGAAATGTAAATACCGTCTCAACAGGCACATACTAACCCACACGGCACTGTCTGAAGTAAAAATATATAAGTGTGCTCTATGCCCATATATGACAAAAAGGAAGGACAATTTCAACAGGCACATGCTAACCCACAAGGCACCTTCTGAAGTAAAAATATATAAGTGTGCTCTATGCCCACATATGACAAAGAGGAAGGGCAATTTCGACAGGCACATGCTAACCCACAAGGCACCTTCTGAAGTAAAAATATATAAATGTGCTCTATGCCCATATATGACAAAAAGGAAGGGCAATTTCGACAGGCACATGCTAACCCACAAGGCACCTTCTGAAGTAAAAATATATAAGTGTGCTCTATGCCCACATATGACAAAAAGGAAGGACAATTTCAACAGGCACATGCTAACCCACGGGGCACGGTCTGAAGTAAAAATATATAAGTGTGCTCTATGCCCACATATGACAAAAAGGAAGGGCAATTTCGACAGGCACATGCTAACCCACAAGGCACCTTCTGAAGTAAAAATGTAACAAGTGTGCTCTATGTCCACATAGAACGAATCGGAAGTCTGACCTTAACAGTCACATGCTAACCCACAAGACACCTTCTGAAGTAAATATTTACAAGTGTGCTGTATGTCCACATACAACGAAACGGAAGTCCTATCTTAAAATTCACATGTTACGCCACAAGGCACCTTCTGAAGTAAATATTTACAGGTGTGCTCTATGTCCACATACAGCGAAACGGAAGTCCGATCTTAACAGTCACATGCTAATCCACAAGGCATCTTTTGAAGTAAAAATGTACAAGTGTGCTGTATGTCCACATACAACGAAATGAAAGTACGAACTTAACAGGTACATGCTAATCCACAAGACACCTGAAGTAAAACTGTACAAGTGTGCTTTATCTCCGTTTACTACGAAAGCAAAGACCACTCTGGACAGTCACATGCTAACTTACAGGGCAGCTTCTCAAGTAGAAATTGACAAGTGTGCTCTATGTTCACTTACTACGAAATGGAAGAAGAGCAATTTCAACAGTCACATGTTAACTCACAGGGCAGCTTTTCAAATAAAAATGTACAAGTGTGGTCTATGTCCACATATGACGAAATGGAAGAAAAGTCTTAACCGTCCTATGCTAACCCACGGGGTACCTTCTTGAGTAAAAATGTGTAAGTGTTCTATATAAACAAATGATGAAATGGAAGAATACTTTCAACAGTCACAGCTTCTTAACTAAAAATGTACAAGTGCCATCACTCAATTAAAACGAAACGCAACCTCTTCCATCATATGCCAGCGCACACAGGCCCCTCAGAAATGGAGATGTTCAAGTGTTCTTCCACAACAAAGTGGAAGGACAATCTGAAAAGACATATGTAAATCCACAAGAGTATCTCAGACATGGAGATGTTTAAATGTTCGATATGTAGCTATGAGACAAGACATGAGTGTAGTTTGAAGCAGCATACTTTAATCCGTAAGAACGTTTCACGAATGGAAATATCAATTGTACACAGTATTCTTATGTAACAAAATTGAAGTTCATCCTTAAGACACTGCCTACTCGAGTACATCCTCAAGAAGACTGCCTACTTCTCGGCTCAAACTTTGAAACGAGGGGTGGGCAGATTGGGGCTTCGCTGAACGAATAATAATTGCGGCCATTTGTTGTTGTGGCTTTCCACAACTCCGTAAATTGATAATTCATTGTTTATCTAAATTATCCAATTCTTTACCATGCGGCATAATAAAAATAAAACAAATGTTCCAAGTCGCTAACACTTATAGACCAGTCGAGAGAAGAAAGCGGTTCCATACCAGATTACAGTAAAAGACACAACCCGGCGTTGCACGCACTGATTGGTCGGTGGGCGTGTCCTAATTTAAATTACAGCGGGTTTCATATTTGTAAAAATGGTATGTTATTTGCATTTTACGATTTGTGTCTAATGACTCTGTCTAAATAAAAAAAGTAATAATAGATTTACCTGGGGATTTACCTATTTTTTCATTTAAAAATTTAATGTTGTGCCTACTCGTACTTAATGAACTGAAGTTAGATAGGCAATATATTAGGTTTAAAATGTAATGTAGTGTATCTGAATAAAAATATGTAAATACTTGGTAACATCTTTTTTTTTTAAGAAAAGAAAAAATCCAGATTAATTAATTTGCATCACTACTAATTGTTTTTGTTACGCACCTTCCATCTTAAACAGGAAAGCATAATTCCATTAGCATTTCATTCCTGAACCTTCACTGCAACTGCTACCATATCATTCTGATCTCGTTTCTTCTGGGTGTTATATTTTCTCGACAAATTTGTGATGTCTTGACTTGTTAAGACGGCCAATCTTTCCAGTTTCAGTGCTTCCAATGTTCTTGAATCCTCTAAAATTATGTTCGGTGGCACCCCAGACTGCAGCTTCTCTGCCACCATTTCTTCTTCTGCCTTCGAGATGTTTGCTTCGTAATTCTTGTTCATGTCCAGCATGTATTAGTTCTTGTCCTTCATCACGCAATTTGCACATCAGCCTGGAGGGACATACTCCTTTAATTTTAATTGTACCACCAGATTTTTCCGTCCTCATTTTATAGTTGGGCTTGTATTCTAAAAATTATAGTTGTTATGTTGAGTATTATGTTGTGTAATTATTCTTACCTAGGTATATTACTTAAAATAACTATTGAAATGGGTATACTTCTTATTGTAGGTACCGAGTATTGCACCTACCTTTGTGGTTACCTCTGTTACAATCTTAATACAATATCTTATGTTCCTTTTTGTGAATCGATCTGTGCATTGCATAATTTGTCTCGATTTCTTCCTTATCCTTCCATATGTCGTATTCTTGTTTGATAGAAAACAAGTCATCGAGTCATTAACTCAATATTCACCTGGTGATTTCCTTCAATATGTTTGTATAATCCCTCATGACTTTTCAAATCGGTTTCTTCCTCACATAATGGACAAATAATGTAACTAATTTTGGTATTCAAGAACATCTATTTTATGGACTCTTGTGATATGACGATTCCTTAATCCCACATTTTAAAATGTTTTTATTGCTGCTAAGGTGACACGCTTCTGATGGAATTATTTCTTCAGAGTTTATTGAAGCGGATGCAGAACATGAAGATGGGTCCATGATTTTTTGTTAAAACAAGGTCTTAGTATCTAAACAATATGCAAAACAATCTCTCTGAAACAACAAAAATATGTATGTACACAAACAACATTTTAAGGAAGTTTGTCAAAGTGAAAACATAACCTTAAACCCCAAAAATAGCGCCGGATTAACTTTGACTGCGCCAATCCGATCAATCAGCGCAACGACCAATCAGCACAACGCCGGGTTGTGTGTTTTACTGTAGTCTTTCCATGCCTATGTCATTGTGCGTACGGCGCTCGTTTAGATGGAGGCAAACAGCAGCACTTCACCTGCGCATGTACGAGGGGGCGTAGTTATCACCTGTTGACTGTAGCCTAGAAGTCAACAGGTGGTGGCGCTTCCATTTCGTTTACACAGAGCCTTGGAATTCTGTGCAGACGGTAGTCACACCGCTTTCACAGTATATTTCTTTATTTCTTGTGTTTCTAGTTGCGTTTTAACAACATTATTTTTTTCGACACTGAGAGACTAGTAAGGGCTATAGAAAAGAGTCCAGCATTATGGGACCTAGGGTGTAACGAATTTTCAAATAAAATGATTAAAGACCGCAGTTGGAAGGAGGTGGCTGACGAGATTTTCGAGGGCCATGGAGAAATGCCAGAAGAGGAGCAATTGAAAATCTGTAAGTAATAAAAATATTATTTTTTAAGTTTATACTAGTCTTATTAAGTGTTTTGTTATGTAGACATTTTTAATAAATGAATGCAGTATTTTTGATTATTATTTATTCATTTCCATTAACGATTAGTTACATTTTCAATTATTATACAATAAGCACAAAAGAAATTTACCCACACTGTCCTCCTTTATTCTAGGAATCATGTGATTATACAATTAATTATCATTAGACTCTCGACTCTTGTCAAGGCACAGCTCCAGGCTCTTCAAAATAATTTGCAAAATGGTCTCGCGGTTTTTTATGCCAAACTCCATCTCCACATTCAACGATCTATGTAGAATACACCATTTATTCGCCAGTATACCAAGTGTACATTCAATAAACTTTGCCCTCAACAATCAGTAATTAAAAATTTGGTTTTTTTTTTCACAAGGTTTTTATCGGAGCTAGGACACATTATATGGTAAGAAAGGGAAAATGCTTCATCGCCCACAAACACCATGAGCAAACTAGGTACTTCTTCTTCATCTGGTAGTGGTTGTAAGAGAGGGATGCCCAGTTGGTTTTTATTTAACATATTCACATAATTTTGAATTGTTGAACACCGAAGAATGAGGATTTTTGCCAAAGTCCCCAATGTCCACAAGGGTAAAACAATAATTGGCGTCACAAACGGCAAACCGGACAAAAGAAAATAACTTTTTATAGTTAAAATATAGGGAGCCATTATGTCTAGGTTTGATTATGTTGATATGTTTCCCGTCAATAGCACCTATGCAGTTTGAAAAGTTCGCTCTTCTTTCAAATAACAAAGGTAAGTATGTCTTTCCATATTATTATCGCTCAAGTTGGAGTAGAAAGTCCTGGATGATATAGTATTTTCCATATTTTACTGCGAACGTCGTTTATAATTTCGCTAAATGTTGAAATCCCTAGTCTGAACTCGTAGTACAGTTGGTGGAGAGAACAACCGGTGGCCAAATACCTGTAAAATGATACTTATTTACAATTTAATACTTCTTTTTGTATATAGATTTTTATTTTACAGTAAACGATTTGAAAAAAAAAATGGAGGAACATTAAAAATTCGTTCAGTAGAGAACAAAGGAGAGTCAAAACACCTCCGTCTGGATCTGGGAGTCGAATAACGAAAAAGGGATACGTTTTTTTCGATTCTCTACAGTCTCTTATCCCCGTTACTTCCAACCCAGGGTAAGCTACGTTTTCGTATCTTCGTAACCAAATAGTTTATCTACTCATAATGTATATGTACATTATGCTAAGATAATATTACTAACCGAGGGAAATGTCGGAGATGCAGATTCACAAGACTCGGACAAGACAGCTTCGGGATCCGGCCAGAGCGTAGAGAATCGTCTTTCGAACGGATGTTTCTCAAAATGTATCTCTAAAAGCCAAATCCACAAAAAACATATCGCGGATGCCGAGGAGGAATTGCTTCGTACTCTTAATAAAAATATAGAAGCAGAGGGAGAAGAAGAAGATGAAGCCCGTTTTTTCAATGAACCTCCACACTCCTTTAAAAAAGTTCGAAAACTGGACTGCCAAATGAGGTTGCTGGGAGTGAAAAAAAATATTTAACAACCACAAGATCGCATATATCAGAATAACTTTTATATCAATCTACCCACCCATATCGTCAACCCATCCATTCCTTGATGTCACCACCTGTAGTCTTCCCCACTCCCGGTAAATCCCCATTTCCTACCCTTGGCCCATCATTTCCCACACCTGGGCCTCATCATCATCATCATCATAATCATCATCATCATCATCATCATCATCATCATCATCATCATCATCATCATCATCATCATCATCATCATCATCATCATCCCTCCCCCTGAATAATTTTCTACATATTAAAAATCGTTACCCTTTGTATTCAGTTAATTGTGATTATAGACAATAAATAATATTTTACCATAGGACTCTTCTTCTTTCCTTCTTTCATTATACAAATAATTTTTGCCATGAAATTCAAGATTATTACCTCAAAGTAGCTACCAATCTTTCGTTGGGTGCAATAGACTTCCTCATATTTGTATCATAGCGTCGAATGCGTGGCTCCAAAACCGTAAGAATATCCTTGAATGAAGTAACGCTCATTATGAAGAACTCGAAGAACTTCTTGGGATGCAGTTTTAGTTCTTCAAACAGGTACCGTTGAATACCACGTTCTTTTCGATATGCAACGGTCAGGTGGATCCACATTTGCCTGTTTCTTGACCTACACAATTTCGGTAATAAATAATATTATGTATTATTATTAAGACAAATTTATCACAAAAAGATAATATTTATATTCTGATAATAATAATAGCACAAAAAATACAATACTTACAGTTGTCGGTTTCTTATCATTCTGAAAATCAAATAATTTGCCAAAATTATCGTTTTTGTAAGAGCCATTCTCTACTCGCAACTGCGTATCGGCAGAAAATGACCAGGTGACATGCGTTTTCAGTGGAAGTGGAAAAGTAAAGGATGGAAGGGAGAGGCGACTACAGCTTGACTCTCCGGGCCGTTCAAACGGGACGCGCTTTACTCCCCACGAGCCTACGTAGGCTGAGTATGCCACTAGACTAGCGTTTGAACACGGCCTTATAGTTCTGTTACTCTGATATTCAGTCTGCAAAAGATTAATTTAGAGAAATAACAATATAAAATTTCAGGAAGCCATCATAAACATGATTTTAGTTATAATTTGGATAAAACAGCTATATCGGGTTACATTTAGCCTTCAGATAACATACTTGGGTTTTATATTACTTGTGAATAGAAAGCTATAAAAATGCAAAATTATTTTAAATGTGATACAATATTTTTTTTTACAACAAGAAGTTGGTGTTACGCCAATTTTTCTAAAGTAAGTGAAATTGGAAACATCTGAAAATTAAAGTCATTAGATTAAAATTGCATCGAGTCTAAAATTATACAATTAAAATTTTTAAAATTCATAGGTGTCTTTGAAACCTATTAATAACAGAAATATATTAGTTCAGTTCGATTTCTTCCTCTGGGGTTAAATCTTCAGGTGTGATTGATGGTCTTCTGGGCAGAATGCCCCTGACAGGTTCTCTTAAGCGTTTAGAATGTCCAGGCGGAGGTGGAGGTGGAAGTGAGTTTGTTGTTAGAGCGATTGCTAATCTCTTCTTTTTCCGGCATTTACAGAAAATATACAATAAAATGAAAGTAATTATTAATGCAATAATGAAATACGTGAACCACGAGATATGTTTGTTGGCAAATGGTTCGTTAATTAAATCATCTAATGTTTTGGAATACTCTCGAGGTCTTACACATTTAAATTGTTCCGTTTTAGTGGCTGCAATTTTGGAATTTGGATGTCATCGGGGATTCTTTGACAACAATTATAGGGAGTTAAAATGGGATGATCACTGGTTTGCCTAAAGTTTTTAATCTGTTTGTATTTTTGTTACTACTACGAATGCACTACATTCAAGTTGCAATTTAAGAATTAAATTTTTGTAAATTATTTCTGTTCTGGTGTTTCCTCGTTTACAGCTGACTGTGATCTGAAGGGATTCTGAAGTAATGATTAAACATGACGCACTTATGTCCGTCATTTGTTGGACATTGTTGCCTTTTGCAAATATTAAGGAGTTTGGCAGCTCTCATTTAAATCTTCATGTTATTCAGAATTTGAGCCTAACACATAGCATTATCATGGATGGGGTATGCAAATAGATTAAAATATATCTTTGTTGCCAAAAAAAGTGGTTTACATTCTCTCATCGGTATGGACATCAAAGAATTGACGTCACGCGCTAGTGATGACGATAAATCGTGATATAGACCAGTTCTAATATTTAGAATGGGAATAGAAAAAATTAAAAAAGGTTATAAACCTTTGTTGGTCTATTAAACGAACTTTTAATACAAAAGTCTTAAGTCTGAATCAGTTTGGTATATTTCTAATTTCATAATATCTGGATAGTTAGCAACATGGAGGATCTTACAATAAGTGGCAAATTCTTTTGATGTAAATTTTGGGAAATGTCCCGAAGGGAGGCTATTAGATTTTCAAGATTGATAATCGACGTGTAAATAAATTTTAAAAATAAATTTTTAATCGCGCGATAGTAATTGAATTTAGAATGTCACTTAATCGATTCTCGATATATAGATAACTTTTCATGATGAGTTCGTATTTTTCTCAGAATCTTAGTTTTGCTTCTATTTTATTTTATCTGCCGTTCTATAAACCGTGTCCAAGGTTATTCTTATATCTCTGTTAAAGGTAGCTTCATCGATCTGCAGTTTCTCTATGGTAGCGTTAAAATTGATGAGTGATGTTGTTACTGATATTTGATTTATCATTAAGTTTTCTATGTGGTGTTTGTCATTGGTTAATTTATTGATGCAATTCATATAATATTCGCCATATTCGGAATTTAGATTCCCTACAATTAATTTAAATACAGTACAGTGGCGGTTTTTCCTTATGTGCTGCTGAGCTGCACGACTCCCAAACCACCACAGTAAATCTTAATTATTAAATAACAATTAATATTAATATACTTTTATTTTAAATCTGCCATATTTAACATTAACTGCTAATAATTCCACAACAACGATGATTAATATTATTTTTTATTAGGCATTTGTTTCTCATATCGGCATGTAAATTTGTCTACGTATTGCTTTTCTACTACAAGCACGATAGATTACGTCGAGTACAATCAAAACACTGGCAGCTCTAAAATGCGTTTACTAGGCAAACGGCGAACTTAGCCGATATGCTTCGGGTGCACTGTTTATTAACGGCCTCGGAAACATCTCTTCGAGCTGCAGTGGACTACAGATATTCGGCAATTAGCATCGTGGGCTGTTGGCCGATGCATATGAGGTGATTGTAGTGTTAAAGTTTTGTTTCTGAGTGATTAAAACTATGGACTATGAACTCATATCGACAATCAAATGCGATTTGCATTATTTGGGAAACTTAATATACAGGCCCAACTTGATTCTGCTTATTGGGTAAATATACAAAAACACAACGAAGAGGTGACAAAAAACAGGTATGTTTTGTCAAAAATAATTGACTGTATAAAATTATGTGGGGCTTTTGAGCTCGCATTACGAGGACACGATGAATCTGAAACATCAGATAACCCTGGAATTTTTCGTGGTTTAGTGAATTTTTCTGCAGAACTTGATAAAACTCTTAGTGAACACCTTACAAATGCATCAATTTTCAAAGGTACCTCAAAAACGATACAAAATGATATTTTAGATTGCACGCTAGAAGTATACGCTGAGGAGATATTACACGAAATCAATGAAGCCCCATTTTTCGCAGTGATAGCTGATGAGACAACAGATGTTTCTATGAAATTTCAAATGGTCATTGTTTTTCGTTATGTAACAAACGCTAGCCCAGTTGAAAAGTTCTGGACTTTTTTGCTTCCAGAAAAACACGATGCTCAAGCCTTAGCTAATACTATTTTGAATGTTATAGACCCAATATTAAAGAATAACAAAAATAAGCTCATTGCACAAAGTTACGACGGAGCAACGGTCATGAGTGGAATACATGGCGGAGTACAAACAATAATTAAGAGAACATATGAAAATGCTGATTTTGTGCACTGTTACGCCCATCAATTGAATCTAATAATGTCAAGAGCATGTTCTATTAATTCCCAAGTACGCGTATTTTTGGGAGATTTACATGATATACCCGGATTTTTTAGTCACTCACCTCAACGAATAGCTGTCTTGAATCAAATAGTTGGGAAAAATATTCCACGTTCAATTCCTACACGCTGGAATTTCAATATTCGTACAGTAAATATTGTTTACGAATATAGAGACTCTATTATTGAGTGTATGGAGCAACTGGAAGAAGAGTCAAATGATATTACTTCCAAGGAAGCAAGAGGGCTTCGACGTATTCTGGAAGATCATAATTTTACCTTCTGGCTGACTGTTTTCCATTATATTATGCCACATGTTGACGTTTTGTATAATAAGCTTCAAAAAAAGAACATGGACCCAACCGAAGCACAGAAAGCTATACATGTTTTCGAGCAAAGTATTAACAATGTCCGAAATAAAATAGACCCTAGCGTACATCAAGCTTCACATTTAAGTACGGCGCCTAGTGTCCAAAAAATAAAACGACCAAATAACAGCCCACAGGATCATCGTATTGCCTGTATAGAAGTTTGTGATGTTATTATAAACAATGCAAAAGGACGGTTTGCATATACAAATCACCTAGTTGCAGCAGCGCTTTTATATTCAGAACATTTCGAAAAATATAATATTAAGTTTCCTGAAAATGAATTGGACTTAACTGTACAGTTTATAACTTTTTTGATAAACAACGTTTGCGAACAGAGCTATCAGTTTTGTATTCCAATATCGAGTGCAGAGCATTAAAAGGTGCAGTGTCTTTATTAAAATTTATAATTTCTAATAATTTAGAGGATACATTAGCAGAAACCAAAAAATTGATACAAATTCTGGTGACTACACCAATGACCACAGCAGAAGCTGAGCGTAGTTTTTCAACATTAAAACACATAAAAACATTTTTAAGAAATTCAATGTGCGAAGACAGCCCTTTCCATGCTCTCAGTAGAAAAAAAGTTCATCGCTTCAATACCGAACTTTAACAACAAAGTAATCGAAAAGTTTAAAAAAAGACCGGCGTATTAATCTCCAATTTAAGAAAATGAAATAATGTAAGTTGCTCAGATTTTTATATTATGCCATTATTAATAATTACTATTAGAGCTAATTTAATTGTTTTTGGTTTTCCTCTGTTATTCTATTTCTATTATTTTATATATTGGTCGTGATTCCTGCAGCACATCCAATAACAATTGTCACGAGCTGCCACTGAATAGTACTGTTCTTTGTATTAATTAAGATGAGATTTTTAGTTAGTATTGTATTTTATTCCCTTAATACATAAAAAACTAAATTCCATCTTCTTCTGTTTCACATATCTCAACGGCTTCTTCATGATCTGCGTTTTCTTTCTGGCCAACAGCATTATTAGTGTCAATAATATGTTTGTAAAATGTTAAATCTCCATTGGGAATAATCCTCCAGTTCTGCCCGAAGTGCTTCTTTAAAAAGTCATCTACATTTTGTATTTTAGCTGCTTTAACTGAATTAATCTTTAAAAAAAGTAAAGGCTCAGGCTTGGTTGCATTGACGCTTTTACCCTTTTTTAGTACCGATTTGTAAGCATCAAGATCCGACCTATAGTTGATCTCTCCTTTAATAACAACACTTTCATCTCCTTGCTGGAGTTTCTTCTTAATTGATTTTCTTTTGGCAGCTGAAAACTTAAAATGCCATTGATTCGGTGACTTCACACACTCATCAATAGTGTTTTTCTAATCAAATACATCATAATATTTTTCGAGATGAAGTACAGTTGCATGATCTGATAGTATTACACCGTATTCCTTAGGATGCAGAATAACTTCCTTCTTTTCACCTTGTTTTTCAACTCTTCCGAAAACTCTATCAGATGGCAGGAAGGAATGCCCAATGATGGGAAATATTATGTGAATAACCTCAACTGAAGATGTACAATATAGCCAATGCACAAGCATGCCAATCATAATAGAATTTTTATTTTGCCCGGGGCATCCATCGAAAAAAGCTTAATACAGGTAGCGTCTGTCAGATTTAGTGCGCAGAATTTATGATTAACCATCGATACTATTTCATTATATCCCTTGCCTCCTATGTTTTCAGACCATAGTGTACACGGTAATACTATCTTGTATCCGTTTTGATAGAGAATGGCCCTCACATATGATAAAGTTGCACCAATTCAATTGCCTTACGTACCTGGAATGGACCCGCCTTGACCGACAAGTGAGGCAAAACGATTGTATAGGCAAGCCGCATCGGTTACGGATATCTATCTCTTTCTATCTCATGTTAGTTAATGGAAGGATGGCGCATTTTTTTAAATGTTTCTTAATTTTTCATGTTTATTTAGGAGTAAACGTAACTTTTTTTTAATAGTTTATCAAGAAAAAAGTAATAATGCAAACAGTACAACGTTCAAGTAAAATTTCAACTGTTCTCCTATGGGGTTGGTAAATAAAATAAAAACAAAATTAGAAATACAACTTTTATTTAAATATTACAATACATTGTACATAGCTACTACCACTTATATAGCTATTAATTTAACGATTGATAAATAAAACGAGTTTTGTCATCTTTTGTCTTATTGTGGCACTTTTTCCATGCAATTCTAAATTTAATAGTTTACTTTGGTGATACATTCGGCACTTTAAATATATAGCAGTTGTTTTCCGAATGATCTGAATTTCGTGACATTCCTCGCCAACAAATTCTTGAATTACAGGGTGCTTATGTTTAAAAAGATTTATATTTGCAGTAAAATGATTTATAACTGTATTTATAATTTTTGAAGTGATAACTTCTTATGGGAGGGTAAACCGCTTCGTTACGTAACGCGTTACAGCGCAAGTCTGTCTGGCTTCCTTTTTTCTCACGCATACGGCAGCGGTAGGCAGGCTCCTCCTCTCTCACTCTAACCCACAGCGCTAGCCGTATTTCGGACAGACGCTTCCCCCTCTCTCGCACGATCTCGAGCTCTATCTCTTCCTCTCTGCGTGCTTTCGCTGTCTACATCTACGTGCATGTGTGCGTCGCTGCTGCTGCGGGGCCGCCTCTATGATTTAGTGATTAGTTAATTTAGTAATTTTACAGCATGTCATAGTAAAAAAATAATTATACACGTTCTGATAAACATAATTAAAAAAAAATTATTATAAAATTCCGTTAATTTTAACCGGAGATTTTAATGTTAATTTTGTTGCTGATCGAGCTAAAAATTTACCATCGTTCGTACAATCAAAATTACAATTAAAAATGATTAATAAGCCAGAAGAAGCTACAACAAGTCATGGAACTGTACTTGATGCAGTCTTTGCAAGATTTTTAGATGACATACAATGTAAAAATTTCGTTGCTTATTATAGCTACCATAAGCCAATTGTTACTTTTATAGGATTAAATAATGATACTAATAATGTACATACACAAAATTCTAATGTACATATTCAAGAATTGTAACTAAGAATAAAATATATTTTATAATCAATTAAAGATTTAATTAATAGATAACCTTTCCTTGCATTATCATATTAATATACATAAAATTTAAGTAATAACCTAAGCTTTTCTCAAGTTAAACAATTTCAATATCAAATAGTTCAACTTAGATTAGTTTAAGTTATCACTTCTGTCGGGCGTCCCGTGACGCACACGTTTCTTTGTTTCAAGTTTATTTTGCTTCTCAAAAGGTTTTCACTTTCTAATTGAATACGAATTTGCTTTTTTGCAAAATGTAAAATTTTATAGACCACATCAGAAGCATAAAGAAGACCTTCTCGAGTGATAAAATTGGTGAATGATTTATAAGGTTCTGGGGGGCGGTATAGGAATGGTCAGTAGATATACTACCTCTATATAGTAATATTTCAATACAATCATTACATATAGTGGCATTAATGAACTATATTACGAACTATATATCCAGAAATATAAAACAATACATTTTCTTGAAATTCCATGAACATCCACAGATAATTCCTAAAAAAAAATTCATTTTCATCGACGACAAGTGCAAATATATTTTTTTCTCATTTACATCATACTAGGTACCTACCAGTTTTTTTATTTTCCTGCGAGGTTCAGCAATTTTTGGTGATAAATGCTTGGGATATGAAAATACAGTAAGTACAACATTTGGTTTTAATAATTTAGCGGTACAGCCTGGTTTGACTATGTAATCAGTTGTCAGAACATGCTCTCCAGAAAGTTTGCTAATTTTAGATGGAGTTCAATTCTCCCTGCCAACTGCCTTTATCTATAACTTTAGGATATCTGGTCGTTTGAATGGAAAACTATAAGAAATAAATTAATTTTCAATCTATTAACATTCTTGCTAATTATTTATTATTTTATATCCAAATCTAAATATTATCGACTCACCCATGAAAAGATATTCCCCGACAATCTTGCTCGTTCTTGCATCCAAACGCTGCACAATAAATAACCATTGTTTATTTAATGTCAACTAAACTATCGCCAATCACAAATTACACCAACAAAATTCTGTACTTTTTAAAGCACGCACGACAAATGACACGAAATTAATGGCATATCAGAACACAATAAATGTTTATCTTCACTAATATTGTACATTTTGAACAAAAATAACCCCCAAACTATCTGAATTTCTACTTAAAAGATAAGTATGCAAATAAACATAACTCATTTGTTTGAGAATGACACAGACAGGTTACCGTAAATAAGGCTATCTTTGTTCCTATTGCCCCTGACACACTGTCCAGATAGGATAGAGTTCACTGAAATATAATACTGTAAAATGGAGGATCCGCCGAAAGTAAAAAACAAAATGCGTCACGTCAGACGACGGCGATGTTGCATAGTGCCCGCATTCAATTACGAAAAAGAACGTTCCGTGGAAGGCGAAAAAATGCATTATTTCAAAATACCCTTAAACGAAGAAAAAAGAGAACTGTGGCAAAGTGCTTTTCGGAATGATTTAACTCTGATTGCCTTTTACAAGTGTACTTTAATGACATGTAACTAACTGAAGAATAATTCAGTGTTTTTAAAAAAAATTCTTCATTAAAAGATTATGATTCGACATTATTCAAAGTTTTGTATTGCTATTTCAATCGAAGTAATGATTATAATTGCATTAGTCTAAATACACCTTTTCTTTTGCACAGGGGCCATATAAAGTTGTCCACTTAAGGAAGGAAGCAGTGCCATGTAAAAATTTGTCAAAAGACTTGCTTGGAAATATTGTGGCGTGTTCTGTTTTCGGTAAAGTGCAGTGAAATAGATAGCTCCATTTTCCCTTCAACGATACTTTGATTACTCCCAATTTACAATATTATAATTTGTAGTATATACTACAAACTTTATTTGTCTCTGTGAATTAATACTTTGAAATTATTTCTCTTATTGGTAACAGCAATATTCATAGAATAAATTTCGGCACTTTTCAGACAGATTATATACGTACATATCTACGTATATAATTTGTCATGTGTTACATATGTTACGTGTAAATAAAAAATGATTGCAGGAACACAAGAAAACATATTTTTTATACTTGCAAATTAACCTAATTCAATTTCATCTATACGGTAAATAATAATAATCGTTAACATAATACATTGTGGCTCAGATAATTTTCCTATAAATTCATGTTGTTGTTAATTTTACATCATCCGTTACGTATATTATATTCAAATTTAAAAACATTTATATCAAATTTACCAGCAATTTCACCCTGCATAACCTGCAAGACAACTAGCGCCATTTGTACAGTAATTTACCAGCGAACTACCGCCGTTCTAGGAGGCTGGTTAATACGCAGAAGAAGAATATGACTCAAGAAGCTGCCATTTTTAAGTTTAATTGTGAATTTAGGTCCATCCACATGGAACTGGATAGTTAAACATGAGTGTGAATTTGAAAGATATCTGTAGACTTTGTTTTAACATAACAGGAAATGATTTTCAAGTAATAGATGAGATTATGAAAGAAATATTGGAAGTGCTTTTATTCAATGTGGTAAGTTTCATGCATTCATATTTTATTTGCAGTAAATATGTTATATACCTTAAAATATTGATAATGTTGTTGTTATTTTAGGATATAAATACAATTGAAAGCTCCATTTGTCAAACTTGTGTCGCAATTGCCGAAAAGTCTTTTTATTTCAAATCACTGTGTATTGATACGGAGGAATTGATAGAATTTTTTGCTGTTGGCAAAAATCAGACTGTAATTGAATTAAAGGATATATTCGAAGGTGATAAAAATGAAGAAACATTCCCCAAACAAGATTTTGCTGTATGTCGATTCTGCATAAAGCATTCAGAAAAAAGTAACTTCGTCCCAATGAATCATTTAATGAAGGAACAAATTTATGTAGAAATGTTGTCAAAATATATGCCAGAAGTGGTAAGGTGTTTGGTATTTTATTACACAATTTGTTTAAACATTTTCTCTGTTTTTAGGATCTTGGCATTACTAGGAATCCTTTAATTTGCACATTTTGTAGAGAGAGTATAGAATGTTATTTCAAGTTTGTAAGGAATTGTTTGGATACAGAAGATAAAATTGAAACATACCACAAATATAGAGAAAGAGTATCTGGGATAAACATTCCCTTAGAGAGTGGTGAAATTGAATTAAAGAATAAGATACAAATTTTGCTAGAAGCGAAAATTTCTTCAGAAGTAAATGCGGATCATTTTAAAATAGCTGCTTATAAAGTAAAACAAAACATACCATGTAAAAATCACTTCCGCAAATTCCGGCAGACTAGAAAAGCCAAATATGAAATTACAGAACTGCGAAAAGGCTCGGACGTAAGACATAAATGTACAGTATGTTCTTATATGACAACATACAAAAATGAGTTCAAAAAACATATGCTTATACACGGGAATGCTTTAAGAGTAAGTATTCACAAGTACTCAAAATGCCAAATTCAACTCAATTCTAGGAATAGCCTAAAGAGACATTTGCAAACTCATAAGAACCCTTCCAATATGAATATGTACAAGTGTGCTCAATGTACGTATATGACGAAATGGAAATACCGCTTCAACAGGCACATGCTAACCCACAGGGCACTGTCTGAAGTAAAAATATATAAGTGTGCTCTATGCCCACAAACGACAAAAAGGAAGGACAATTTAAACAGGCACATGCTAACCCACAAGGCACCTTCTGAAGTAAAAATGTACAAGTGTGCTCTATGTGCACATACAGCAAAACAGAAGTCCGATCTTAACAATCACATGCTAATCCACAAGGCACCTTCTGAAGTAAATATTTACAAGTGTGCTGTATGTCCACATACAACGAAACGGAAGTCCTATCTTAGCATTCACATGCTAATCCATAAGGCACCGCTTGAAGTAAAAATGTACAAGTGTGCTCAATGTACGTATATGACGAAATGGAAATGCCGTCTCAACAGGCACATGCTAACCCACAGAGCACTGTCTGAAGTAAAAATATATAAGTGTGCTCTATGCCCACAAACGACAAAAAGGAAGGACAGTTTCAACAGGCACATGCTCACCCACAAGGCACCTTCCGAAGTAAAAATGTACAAGTGTGCTCTATGTCCACATAGAACGAAACGGAAGTCTGATCTTAACAGTCACATGCTAACCCACAAGGCACCTTCTGAAGTAAATATTTACAAGTGTGCTGTATGTCCACATACAACGAAACGGAAGTCCTATCTTAACATTCACATGCTAACCCATAAGGCATCTTTTGAAGTAAAAATGTACAGGTGTGCTCTATGTCCACAAACAGCGAAACGGAAATCCGATCTTAACAGTCACATGCTAACCCACAAGGCCCCTTCTGAAGTAAATATTTACAAGTGCGTTCTATGTCCACATACAACGAAACGGAAGTACGATCTTAACTGTCACATGCTAACCCACAAGACACCTTCTGAAGTAAAAATGTACAAGTGTGCTGTATGTCCTTTTACAACGAAATGGAAGTCTTATCTTAAGAGTCACATGCAAACCCACAAGGCATCTTCTGAAGTAAAAATGTACAAGTGTGCTTTATGCCCGTTTACTACGAAATGGAAGAAATCTCTCAACAGTCACATGCTAACTCACAGAGCAGCTTCTTAAGTAAAAATGTACAACTTTGCTCTATGTCTTCTTACAAGGAAAAGGAAATACTATCTGAATAATCACAGCTAACCCACAAGGTACTTCTGAAGTAAAGATGTACAAGTGTGCTGTGTATCCATATACAAGGAAACGGAAGCCCCATCTTAATAGTCACATGCTAACCCACAAGGCATTTTTTGAAGTAAAGATGTACAAGTGTACTCTATGTCCACATATAACAAAACGGAAGTACGATCTTAACAGTCACATGCTAACCCACAAGGCACCTTCTGAAGTAAAAATTTACAAGTGCACTCTCTGCCATCACTCAACTAAAACTGAACGCAACATCATCCATCATATGCAAGTGCACACAATCCCCTCAGAAATGGAGATGTTCAAGTGTTTTTCCACAAGTGGAAGGACAATCTGAAAAGACATATGTTAATTCCACAAGAGTATCTCAAGAAATGGAGATGTTTAAATCTTTGATATGTAGCTATGAGACAAGACATGAGTGTAGTTTGATGCAGCATACTTTAATCCATAAGAATATTTCTTGAATGGAAATATCGATTGTATACAGTGTTTTTATGTAACAAAATCAAAGTACATCCTCAAGAGAGTAGGTGTATTGAGGCTTCGGTGAACTAATAATAATTGTTGCTATCTGTCGTGATTTTCCACAACTCCGTAAATCGATAATTCGTTGTTTATCTAAATTATTCAATTCATTACCATGTGACATAAAGAAAAAATAAAACAAACGTTCCAAGTCACTAATATTTTAAAGACCACTTGCAAATAGCTCTCAAATCTTTACTCAAAATTTGTATTGGTGTACATTCTCGCACCGTATATATATACATATATATATATATATATATATATATATATATATATATATATATATATATATATATATACATACATATATATATATATATATATATATATATATATATATATATATATATATATATATATATATTTTTTTTTTTTTTTTTGTAAAGGGAAAATCTTAAAAAGACACTTCACCATCTCTTCGGCGTATCTGGTGAAGTAGTGTGGGATTCGCACCCACTAAAAAACCCTTTTCTTCAACTTAACCATTCCGGTACCGCCTTCCAGCATATCATCAGAGTGGTAGTATGTCTGCACCGCTTCAGTCTCTATGTTCTCGCTGTTGCCTTAGCCCCTCTTCCTTTTCTTTGATTTCCATGATTTCGTGAAATGCTTTTTGTAAAAAACACCAGTTTTTTGCCTCCGTGCACATTATGGATATCAGATTGTTTACTTCCAGTGGTACTCCAATTTTAATTTCCAATTGCCTTCTGTAAGCTTCCCACCTCACACACTGATAAAGCGTGCGCTCCGGTTTATCTATTTCTGCTGAGCAGTGATTGCAGTTCATTTCCGTAGCTTTCCCTATGCGATACGCAAAAGATTTGAATGATCCATGTCCTGAAAGAATTTGTGTCATCCAGTAGTCTAGATTTCGATGCTGACATTTCACCCATTGTCTGACATCGGGGATCAGTTTCTTAGTCCACTGTGCAACATCGTGCGTTCCTTCCCACTGCTCCTGCCACTTGTCGAGAGTAATTTGTCTAGCCGCTTTCTTAGACTCTGAAAGATGTCCATCATTGCGATAGTAAAGGTGCTTTCTTTCTTCAACCAACAATTCAATTGGTGGGATACCAGTTATCACCTGGATTGCCTTAGTTGACACAGTCCTATAGACTGAAGCTATTCGCAGTAGCACTTTCCTTTGCGTTTTAGTCATCATATGTTTATACTTTGTTATTTGTAAAGTCTCATGCCATATCGGTACTCCGAATAATAAGATATATTGCACTGTTCCCCAAAGTGCCTCCCGCTTTCGAGATTTAGGTCCACCAATGTTTGGCATAATTCTATTAAGTTTGCCTACTCTTGCTTCAGCCTTCTCCACAGCTCTTACGATATGATTTTTGAATTTCCCACTGTCATCGAAAGTAACACCTAAGTATTTCACGACCCTTACCGGCTCGATGGCAGTATTTTCTAAAACGAATCGACACTGCCCTCTTTTTTTTTTTTGGACCTTTTAGGATGATTGCCTCTGTATTTTGTGGTGCCATTTCTAGATAATGAACTTCCATCCAAACACTTATCCTTCTCAACGACTCATTTGTTCTAAATATCAATTCATCCAGGTTGTCCGCTCTTACCAGTAATGCCAAATCATCTAAGCAAAACCTATGCTTATTGTATCTTCGCAGAGGTCAAGTTTTAAGACACCATCGTATAGGACGTTCCACAGGGTCGGTCCAAATACCGATCCCTGGGAACCCCAGTTGTGACACAGATCTCTTCATTTTTTGCTATTTGCAATTTCCTGTCTTTGAAGTAAGAATATATTATGTTAATAATATAACTTGGAATGTTTCTCCTACGTAATTCTTGGATAACAATGTTCCAAGCTGCCGAGTTGAATGCATTCTTTACATCCAGCGTCACTAAAACACACCACTTATTTCTACATACTGCTACCATACTTCGCACTTTTTCTACTGCCTGGATAACCGATCTACCTTTTCGGAAACCATTGGTTTTCAGACAAGCCTTCACCGGCTTCCAGTTCCATTTCCAGTCTCCCTCGTACTAATGCTTCAAAGAGTTTACTTAGAGTCACCAATAAACATAGAGGTCTCAAAGACGAGTAATCGTTCAAAATCTTTCCTGACTTAGGTATAAGAACTAGCTTAGCTACCTTCCAAGGTGTAGGGAATTCTTGCTTTTTTAGCAAATTGTTCATTACCTTCAATAACCACAGTGGAGCAATGTTTACAACTTCTTTGATTGCTTCTGGCGGTATGCCATCTAACCCTGGAGCTTTTCCATTTTTCAAATTATCTGCGGATTCTTGAAGCTCTTCCTTTGTGAAAGGAACTATATCTTCTACGACTGTATCATCCTCCCAGATGTCTCCTCTAGCAGGAAACAGTGACTGTACAATGCACCGTTTTATTTCTATACTCGGGGCATACGGAATTAAATTGGTCAAATATGTTATTGCAATTTTATATCTTTTGCCCCATATATCATCGTTTAATTTCAGACATACGTCCTTCCGATGCTTATTTTTGGATAGTTTTATCAACTTCTGTAATTCTCGTTTTTCGGTCTTATATACCTCTTGGGTTTCGTTGTCTCTCCCATTTCGTCTAGCAGTTCTTGTCAATATCCTCCTATGTGTACACATAGGAGGATATTGATATTGAGGAAAATGTGTACACATTTTCTCCTTTTATTTTCAATTTCATCATTCCACCAATAAGGGTGGAATGATGAAACCTTTTTCCAAGGAACCTTTTTCCTTGGTCTACTGCCAGTGGATATCAAGCTACTCCTATAAGCATCTTGAATTATTTGGACGCAGGCTTCTGGTGTTTCCTTGCTCTCGTCGTTTACTTGCAAGTTCCATTCCAACATCACTTTAAATATTTCCCAATTATTTAACACCTTTGTCTTCTCCATATCGCGCCATAGGCTTCCTTGTTCTCTGATTTCAAAGTAAATGTAACTATGGTCACTAAGTGTTTCTTCGTCTAATACTTCCCATTTAACAATATTTTTACCAATACGTTCGGTGGAATACGTGATATCAATAAAAGATTTCGTGTCGCCTCTGACAAAAGTAGGTTTTCCTCCTGTATTATGTACAAGTATACTAAGAGTCGCCATCCATTCCACGAGATATTCGCCTCTTGCGTCAGTATATGGTGAGCCCCACTGTGGTGATTTTACGTTAAGATCGCCCATTATAACCTTTTCACCATTTTTGTTTACATCATTCATGAGCTGATCAATTTCTCGTTTAAAGATGTCCATAGTTATGTTTGGGGAATAATAACAGTAGTACAGCCAACAGTCCCTTAAACGGATACACATACCCCTCATTCACGTAGGTTTATTTGACCTCAATATCTTTATTTCTGAAGAAACTGCCACATCACATCTTCTGTCCTTGATCCAGTTAGTCCTATTTACAGTTGCCTTATTTGGTTCACTAGTTACAAGAACATCTACATCCAGTTTCGCAGCTACCGAAGAAATGGTATCATGGGCTACCTTCCTTCGGGCTAAATTCGCCTGAATTATTTTGATGTTTGGAGAGGCCATATATTATAAAGTACTACTTCCAGCCAGAGCTTCACTAAAACTCAGTTTCCTTGTATTTCCATGTTTAAAAACGCTGTCCGTTCTTGATTTTCTTGTTGTCTGTTGTTTTGCTCTTGTTTTCCTGTCTATTAATTTTCTGAAATATGGACATTTTGTTTGATCCGCCCTGTGCGTCCCTTCTTTGCAACTAGTACAATATGGTTCATTTTTGCAGTCTTTTGCCTTGTGTCCCTTTTTTTGACACTTTAAACACTCATCTGAGTGATCGTTCCCTTTACAGTCTGACTTCTTATGCCCAAATTCTAGACATCTATAACATCTAAGAACGTCCACTCTCTGACGTACTCTGCAGTTACTCCAGCCAATGCGTATATTTCCCACCCTTACAATCTCTGCAGCGAGGTCTTTGCGCAGTACCGCTGTAGTCGTCTGATTACCATCTTGATTTGGTCTTAGAGACGTTATTTTAATATCGCTTGATGTCCTAGATCCTAAAATATTAACTATCTCTTCCTTTATTTCGGCCTTGGTGGCAGTTACATCTATATCAGTAATGTGTACTGTCGATTCTATATTAGGGGTTTTAACATTGGCATTTTCTATCTGATTTTTAATTTCTTGTTTAAGGGAGTCAGCTTTTTCCTTTCCTCCTTCAACTTCAAGGAGGAGGTCTCCTCCACCTGTTTCCCTTACTTTCCTAACTACGACCCCAATCTTATTTGTATCAACTTTACTTTTAACAGATCTTAATATTTCTGCATAAAGTCTATCTCCTCCCTTTACAATTACTTTTCCAACTTGTTTACTACTCTGCTTTTCAAAAATTTTCTTTGACTGCAGCTCTTTGGTGGGTTTCGTTGTCCAGATTTTAATTTTAATGTTTGTTTTCCTAAAGGCAAATTCCAATATTTTTCTTACGTAATCTTGATCCAGATAATCTGACACAATAAATATAATATTAGTTCTTGCGTCTTTCTCTATCTTTTTCTTGAGACCACTTATATGATTATACAAGATCTCAATATCATTTATTCCATCCTTATTGACTTTACTGTGGGTCATGTAACAAAAAGTAGTTTTTTGTGTCACATCCTTTTGTTTGGAACTGGTGGTTGTCGATATTACTTTTATATAATCTATTTGTCCATCCTCCATTATCTCAGTAGTTAAGCCTCTTATTTCAGGATAGTTTCTTGTTGCCATTTTAATTGCTTTATCTTCTTTATGTCTTAGATCTGCTACCAGAGAGACATCCCATCCATCATTCGCTCTTGTTGGGTTTTCTCTCTCTATATATACATTTTTATAAACGACTTCCTGCCATTTTGTGTCCAGAAAAGGCGCAAGCGTTGCAAAGTCTTCTCCTTCATTTAACATTTCCTGAATCTGGTATGTCTGCTCCACTTCTGTTTTATCGCTTTCTTTAGTTCCATTTTCGGTCTGTGTACTAACATTGACGGTTTGAGTCCTTGCCTCTTTTACCATATTGGCCTGTATTGAGGCGTCTGTTGTTTTCTTCTCTGTCTGTTTTACTACCTTGGTTTCCTTAGGAAACATTTCCCATTCTTGACTCTTCCTGTTTATTACTTCTAGTAAGTGACATATCAGTAATACCTTTTTTAATTTCAACCTTTGTATAAGGGCTGCATTTTATCAAGTCTTTTAGGCCTCGTACAATATTTAGCGCCTTTTCCATTGTCACCTTATATTCTTCCAATTCGGTCGTGTGGCTCCCCTCCTCTTCTCTTCTTCTTTTTACACTGTAAGCATCACCAACTGAGCCCCTACGTGCTACCGGTTGATCTGCCTTCTGCATAAACAACTTGCTTACAGAGTCACTTCTTTTCATTGGTGGTGACCTATGAAGAGAGCTCCTTCTAATAGACGGATCCACATTACCAATCCAGTCATAACCGGTAGCTTTTATAGCCGCATCAACCCTATTTCCACCACCCTCCTCTTTTTGACTCATACCTGTCTCCCTCACGACTCTACTTCCAGACAGGAGTTCATCATTATTATGAGCAAATGAAAGATTGTCTCCCCCAGAATCCATAAGACAGCCCTCTGTTATAGAGGGGTGGGATTCTCCGGCATCGCCGGTACCCACCTGGGGTATATTCCTTTTAGTTTTGTCTCCCATTTGTTTGCTTTTTTTTTCATGGTTTTCGGGTTCCTTCCCTAGATCGACTGCCTTCTCTTCGACTATTGAGTTCGATCCACCCATCGGCAGCCGCTCGCTTCGAGACAGACACTACTAGTTAGTGTCTACGCTAGTTTTATGTCCACCCCGGATATATATATATATATATATATATATATATATATATATATATATATATATATATATATATATATATATATATATATATATATATATATATATATATATATATATATATATACCGTGCTTTCATTTTAAAACTGTACATAGGTTCCACCGTTCGGTCCTTCTCGGAAAATTAGCCACCGCTCAGGTGGGGAGTTCGGCCGAACGCCGTGATGATCGACGACTTAGATTTCACATTTACCGTCGCATACGTGTTTGGCATTTAGACGAGTGAACTTCGTAGAAATACGTGTAATTTTAAATAGATTCTTTTAATTCAAAACTTAGTAATTATGACGTACTCACTTGAGGAAAAAATTGATTTGATATCATGGTCTCTTCAAGGACATTCATTACGTGCAATAAGGGACCTTTTCTCAGTCAAATATGTAAATCGTCCGATCCCTGCCTTGAACACAATATCGACAGTAGTGGAAACAGTCGCGTAGCTAGGTAACCTAGGGCCCTGGGGCAAATAAAAAAATGGGGCCCACTGCTATCAAAACTGGTAAGGTTTTTTGAAGTAAAATCATTAAATATACAAATACTTTAAAAATGCTAAGCAACTTTATCATCAGCTCTTTTTCGTGCATGGGCAGGTAATAAAACTATTAAACACTAACAACATAAATTACAATTATTTTAATACTTGGTGTAGATATTGGGCAATAAAACGAAATAGAAAAGATTCAAGGATTTATTATATATTTATTTATTTATTTATTCGTAGATACGTTGCACCAGCTTACAGTTATTTAACCTATCGCCGATGCAAGCTATTTACAAAAATTATAAAACTTAGACAGTATGTTTTCTTAATTAATTAACAAAAATAGACTAAAGTATAAACTAAACAAAAACAAAATCATATAATGGCTACTTCTAATTATTATAAAGGTCAATTAATTAAAATTAATAATATATATTATAAAGGTCAGACCTACCAACAGACTAAATAACGATTATAATTATTACAATCTTTTCCTAGCTTTAGTTTTCGCAAAAGTATCAATTACTTCGGTTAAATCCAGACTTGATGCGGTTTTGTTTTCAATTGCTATTAGCGATAAATGTCGGAGTCGAGTTTGGCCCATACTATTTCTTAAATAATTTTTTATTATTTTTAATTTGCTGAATGACCTTTCAGCTACTGCAGAAGTGACAGGAATTGTAAAGAATAATAACATTGCTGTAAATACTTCCGTTAGATCGCATTCTAGCACTCCATATTTACTCATTATTTCCTCACATAATTGGTGAACAGTCGATGCTTGAGTTAATTGAGGTACAAGTAGGTGGTAAATATTAACAAATTGAAGTGAAAAGCTAGGGCCTATTATATCGGAATATTTTCTTTGGAAATTGTCACACTTTTGTAATAAAGTTGCTTCATCAACATGTAATAAAAATGTTGGTGTTAGAAATTCGAATGTTTGACAAACTGCACTCATGCCAGTAAAACGGGTATTTAATTGAGCTATTAATGTATCAAGTACCTTATTGAAAATCACAATTTTAAATATTTCTTCTCGGTTTGAAAATCGGTGATTAGCAGTTAATTCATCAAAATGTTTTTTTACTTTCCTTTGCCTTTTTTCTTGAAAATGGGTATCTATACCATATTTTCTTGCAGTTTCACAGGCTTTGCACTTGAATAATTCGAAATCATTTCTATAAATTTGCAACTTTGCTTTGGTCTCTGCTAAAGCTTTACTTGCCTCGTCCAAATTTATGTCGGATTTTTGTAAAATTTTGGATGCATAATTGATGTCATTCAATACAATATGCATGAATTCACAAAGCAACACAAACTCGAAATTTAGCATTTTTGTTTTAATACTCTCTGCTTCATTACGCTCATCTTTATTAGGACTCTTTAGAACCATTTCTGATAATGCTTTGATAATATCAAAAAAACGAAGTTTTATTGCAGATATCGTATTGACTCTACTGGACCATCTAGTGGGATTTAGTTTTTTTAGAGTGGTGTCCGATTCGCCTGTGAATTTTGATAGTAGATCCCAACGCTTGATACTGTTTCCGAAAAAGTTATACAAATCTTGCAACGTTGCGAAAAAATTCTGTATTTCCACACAACTGCTAATGGCATCATTTATCACCAAATTTAAATTATGAGTGGCACAATGTACATACTCCGCGTTAGGCTGGATATCCTTAATACGTTTTTGTACACCATTATACACACCACTCATCACATTGGCTCCATCATAACCTTGCCCCACACATTTTTTTAAATCAATATTTTTGTCTTTAAATAATGTAGTTACTTGATTGACTAAATCTGCTGCGCCGTGTTTGATGGCTGCATAAAAGCCTAGAAACACTTCTTTTATTTCTATATCAATTGGCTGTCTATTTTCCGATCTGGTTATTACTGCATACCTCACAACAATGCTTAGCTGATCTACCTTCGATGTGTCCTGTGTCGTATCCATTATGATGGCGAAAAACGGTGACGCCCTAATTTGTTCTAGTAGATGGATTTCGAGTTTGGTCCCCAAGCACTCAATCATTTCATTCTGAATTGTTGCACTCAGATATCTTGTAGACCCTAAAAACATAAAAAACACAATTTTAAAAAGCCCTGATATTAAACAGTTAATAATTATGAATAATATTAAAACAAAATAAAATTATTATTATTACCTTTGGGCATATCCAAAACTTGCCGCAAAATGTGATCATATCGGGCGACAAGCTCTACAAAGGACAAAAAATTTTCATGGTATCCTTCCTGACTTAAGTCTTCTCGATGTCCTCTCAAAGCTAAAGAACTCTTTGCTAGGGTAAGTATGATATCAAATAACCTTTGAAGAACCATTTTCCAAAAGGATGTTTCTTTGCAAATTTCATTTTCAAGTTCCTTGTCGATAGTATAATTTTTTTTCCAAAATTCATACACAGCACATGCTTCCGTATGGTCACTCGAATAACTGTGTTGTTTAATTCTTTCTGATAAATGTTTCCAATCACGAATTCCCGTACACCAGACATTATTCCTCTGTGAAGCAAATAACCAGCAGGGTTGACAATAGGCAGCGTCTAGTATTTTGGAATAGCACAACCAAAAACGATTAACTGGTCCATATTTTGAACTTGAAACGTAGTATGATTTTGAAAAACACCTATTGTTCTGGTTAATATCAGTTGGAAAAGGTCCTAATGGCTGTAAAGGTCCCATTTCAAGAATTTTACGTCTTTCATTATCATTTAGTATTTTGTTCGTGAAGTTTCCCAAGTCATAAAGCGATTTATCGAACACATTTTCGAAAAATGTAGAGGTCTGTGGTTTCTCCAAATCATCCGTTCTTATGTTCATAGGTGCCGTACAAACATCATCCACGTTCACATGATCGGCGGCGGAAGTATCTTCAACTGCAATAATTGTTGAATCTTCTTCAGTAGGATTCTCAACCAACACTGCAGTTACCACATTATTTGAGTCACTCACTATCAATAGAAATATTTTGTCCAGAAGTACTTGCAGAAGGCTGACTAAAAAACTTGGCAATTTTGGGCAATTTTTGTTTACTTTCTTCTCTTTCTTGGCGTTGTTTGCGTTTAAATGCACCACTGGGTTTCTTTTTTTTGTCCATAATATTAGTTTTCTAATTTATTTATGCAATATTTATGTAAGATTGTACTCAAGTAGGTACTCACTGTTCACTGACAACGTTACAAGTAAAAGGAAAGAGAAACGTAATGATACGATACAAGACGTCGTTGGGGAATCCCCGGCAAACATTTTATCGCCGCCAGTGTTACCACATTTGACGGTTTACAAAATGACAAAAAAACATCACGTAATTAATGGACGGCCCCCTACCTACCGCATGTGACTTGTATTTTTCACGGTATTTTGCGTTATATAGTGAGTAGCCGAAATCTATAGATTTCTTTACGTAACTATGTATACGTACTATAATCAAATAAAATTGAACTTTTGTATGGACCAGTACAAAAAATTTATTGACATACGCTTACTTCTCCTGATACATTAACTTTTTAACAATTCTCGAAAAAAAATCTTGACTCGAAGTTCACAATCGCGAATCACAAAAACGCACATCGATAAATAATAATATGCAGATATTGATATCCGACAAATTGATGAAAACATTAATAACACTGTCAACCCACACAAATAATTTAGGGGAATTCCCTTTTTATAACTTTGGAATTTCTCACAACTGAGTTGCCATGATTAAACTCGAGTTGCCACCTGTCATATTTATTTTGAAAATGGGAGAAATTTTCAAAAGTTGAGTTCGATTGATATTTTCTGGTAAGGATTCGAGGGCCCCCTGAGCTCGAGGGCCCCGGGGCACTGCCCCGCCTAGCCCCTTGGTAGCTACGCCACTGAGTGGAAAAGTTTAAGTCAACGGGATGCATTTTAGGTTGTAAATGCCAGAAGACACCTAGAATTAACGAGGATGCTGAAATGCAGGAATTAATGGTGTGTGCAATGGTAGAAGAAGATTCAAATATTTCTATCCCAAAAATTTTCGAGGAGACTGGTGTGGGTAAAATTCACAAAATTTTAAAGAAAAATAAATATCATTCCTATAAATACGAAGCCCATCAAGAAATTTTCGATGAAGACCAGTACCGTAGAATGAAATTTTGTAACACGGTAATGGAACGTGCAAATGCGGATGACAATTTTATTTTATAACATCGTGTTCACCGATGAATCCACGTTTCCGTTACATGGTAGGCACAATCCATCAATTCTACGGTATTGAGCTATTGAAAATCAGTATCGCCTATTAAATACAAGGACACAATATCCCGAAAAATTGAATGTTTGGGCTGGTATTTATGGGAATGATATTATTGGACCATTCTTTATTGATGGAAATTTAAATGGGGAGACTTATTTGAATCTTCTTCAAAACCAAATTGTTCCTGCATTGGCAAACATTAACCCCAATTTTGACAACGTTTGATTCCAGCACGATGGGTGTCCGACCCATAACTCAAGAATAGTCATTGACTATTTGAATACGATATTCCCCCAAAGAATTATATCTACGAGAGGCGTAATTCAATGGCCACCAAGATCGCCAGACTTGGCCCCTAATGATTTTTTCTTATGGGGGTATATTAAATCAAAGTTATACGGGCATCCTCATGAAAGAGCTAATAATTTAAATCAACTGAGGGCTAATATTGAGAATTTATTTCAAACTATTAGCCCTCTTATGCTGACCAACGTTCGTTCAGAATTTTACGTTTAGGCAAGATTAAATAATAATCAGGGGTTTTTACCACCTCAGACTTTATTATTGGACTGTATTCAACATCTACAACAGTACTCGCGAATTCTCTGGGTTAGACTGCCGCCTCACTCCCCGATCGTCCCGCTGCTCGGTCCGTTACGCCTCCGTTCGGCCATCCTCCCGACTATTGCGCGAGGGTCGCTATTATTGATTTTTTACACGGCCATCCTGTTTGCTGGGCGTCCTCGCACCGACCGAGGTGATGCTGATCTGAAAACAGAATACCGGAACAGAGACTGTCCAAACAATGGTATAATGTTATTGTTAGTACTGTGCAGAGTTTTAGGTATACAGTCAATCACTAGACATAGTGGTACTGCCACTATCCTAGTTTTGATCGCACATCAGGTGGTACTGCCACCTTTTCAAGGCATAGTGGTACTGCCACTATCCGTTTTTTCATCAAATGGTAGGTGGTACTGCCACCTTGTCAAGGCATAGTGGTACTGCCACTATCCGTTCCTTCATCTCGTTGTTAAATGTTAGTAAATCACATTAAAATAAATCAAATCAAATCATAGGTCAGTTACAAGGTCGTAAAACTCATGATGTTGTGTTCAGTAAACGAGTGTGTGACAATCTCTATAAAATCTCTATAAAACCTATAAACAATCTCACACAAACACTGGTTTACTGACCTGATAACTTAATGAAATGTAATTAGTAATTACTATTCGGACTTACTTTGTGCTATTTACCCGAGTGCCAAGCTCGTAGTTGTTCGTGAGCTGCTACCGTAGTCCGATGTCCCTTCTTATGCAGCTCGTACCGCTCATTTGGGAGAACTGTCCGAATAGTATACGGTCCTTTATACTTCGGTCTTAATTTGCCACCACCTGCTAGTTGCGAATCCTCAATCGCCACAACATCGCCTGGCTGGAAAGGTTTGACCCCGCAGCGAACGGTATTAAATTTCTGACCATGTTTAATTGCTCTATTTATAATCTTTATTCGAGCTTCTGAGACGGCCTTGTCTGGGTCGATGAAGTCATCAATCGGCATTGCATCTTTTAAAAAGTGCTGAGTTGCAGGTAATCTCGGATTCACGCCCAGCTGTAATACTGTTGGTGCGTAGCCAGTGACGGAGTGTACCGTTGAGTTAATATTGTCCTCAATTGCACCCAATGCGGTAGTCCACGTGCTTTCTTTCTTATCAGTGAGAGTTGCTCATAATAAATTAAAGACCGTTCTCATCACACGTTCTAAAAGGTGGTCCAACTAAAACGCACGATGTTAATTGTAAATAAAACAAAAAGTTTTCAGAAAATTATCTTAATATTTTTTATTATGATAGAAGGATCTATGACAATTATGTGTGAAACAAAATATCGACCAAATGCTCGCCACGGCTTCGGTGGCATACCTCTATCCGATGGTCCATATTTTCAATGACTGAGACATAATTGAGGTTCAATGTCGTTAATGTGCCGAATTATCTCATCCTTTGGCTCTTGAATTGTTCTTGGCTTATAGACGTATACTTTTTCTTTTAAATATCCCCAAAGAAAGAAGTCCAACGGTGTCAAATCACATGATCGTGGCGGCCAATTAACATCGCCACGACGTGAGATAACACGGCCATTGAATTTCTCGCGCAAAAATGCCATTGTTTCGTTGGCTGTGTGGCAAGTGGCACCATCCTGTTGGAACCACATATCGTCCAGGTCCATATCCTCAATTTCTGGCCACAAGAAGTCCGTTATCATCTCGCGATAGCGAACACCATTCACGGTAACTGCTTGGCCGACCTCGTTTTCGAAGAAGTACGGCCCGATGACGCCGCCAGCCCATAAACCGCACCAAACAGTCACTCTTTGTGGATGCATCGGCTTTTCAACAATCACTCGTGGATTCTCATTTGCCCAAATGTGGCAATTCTGTTTGTTAACGAATCCACTGAGGTGAAAGTGTGCCTCGTCGCTGAAGATGATTTTCTTTGTAAAGTCATCATTCACTTGTCTGTTCAACCAATCATTCGGCGCATTGACGCATGAAATTGTCAGTAGGCTTCAGCTCTTGAGACAATTGAACCTTGTAAGCGTGTAAATTCAAATCTTTATTCAAAATTCGCATCAGTGATGTTCGTGAGATGTTCCATTGTTGGGCACGACGACGAGTCGAAGTTGACGGCTCTTCTGCTACACTATCGCGAACAACAGCAATGTTTTCCGCAGAACGAACTGGGCGAGCATGCACAGGTGTTTTCACATTTCCTACAGACCCGGTTTGCTGAAATTTGCGCACTATTCTCCCGATTGTGGACACATTTGGTCGATTATGCTGACCAAAAAAGTCACGAAGTGCACGAAATGCATTTTGATTTGAACTCCCATTTTCGTAAAAGGCTTCAACAATCTTAACGCGCTGCTCAATTGTGTACCTCTCCATGGTTGAATTTGTCAAACACTGAAACAAAGAAATGTCAAATTAAGTTGGGCAAAAAACTTGACGTTAAGGTGTGACTCACAATTAACATCGTGCATTATGGTTGGACCACCCTTTATTAAATGATGTTAAACAAAAAATGAATAATACACGCGAGGTCAGTACTGGCAAAAAAAAAACTGCACGTGTATGGAAAAACACATGCAGTACTCTGGATACAGCCGTTTGGAACACGTGTGTTCATTTCCAAAAGGGTACACGGTACACATCAAGTTATCTCACACTTTACTAAAATATAGTCCGTTTATAGTTAACTACCCATACTATCTTTTCTCATACTTTGCTGACATTAGACTGTCTGTCTGTTGAAGGGGCTGTTTCATTACGTAAACTACTGTTCAGTGATAGGTGTCAAGGTTTTACTGCAAAAAACTTGAAAGAGAAAAGTACCTAATGATAAACTTTCACTATGGGCACTCGTCTCTGTGTGAATTCAAATCAGAGACTGACTGAGATAAATCAGTAATTGTTTTTTATAAAAAAAAATTACTGATATATCTCAGTTTTTATAGTATTCCATTAATTTTGATTATTGTATTATGATGTATTTTCTGGTCCCGATGATTAATAATAATTTTTACCCTACTGTTGGGCATCATGTTTATAGGTATAAGGGTGAAAGAACACAATGACGGTGCGGTTTTGCCGCGTCTCCAGACTGTGGCTATATTAAATCCCATCCTAACATATTTTATTTCCATGCATCAATTTTTCAGTAAAATGGCAAAATTCGTCTCTAATACATCCTAGTAGTACATTTGTACAAATGTGCAAGTGTAGTGGTAATACAGTTGCACATTTTTACTTTTAGGGCATCTGTGTAAATTAGCATACTCGTATGTTGTTTCAAAGCTGTTTAGTCTTTTGTTTCGAACCTACACCTCAAACAATTACTTTATTTTAGATACGTCCATATCGAATATTATGATGTTTAAGGTTAACCTTCTATAATGTCCCTATGGGTTAATGTGTGTTATTTAGGCGGCTTTTTGTTTTCACCTCGTAAATACATAAAGGAGCCCGTGTATATCGTTACTTCAAACGCATTGTTGAGGCCACTTTAGGTCAAAGCGAATTGTTTTGAATTTAAATCTGTCGCGCCACACAGTTGGCAATTCCGCAATATCCCCCCCCCCTAAATTTTTCCTAGTTCCTAGAATTGATGGAATTTCCTTTTCGAGAGCGCACGTGTAATCTATAACCAATTACCGTCGTAGTGAGATCAAAAACTAAACACTCTTTACAAGTGACTGTACGACCAACATATATTCTAAAAGTTAGTGCCACGAATATTCTTCACGGGGCCCCCATCGTTGAGAATATATCAAGAAGTAAAAATCGACAGCCACCAGCCATTTGGAGTTTCGTGCCTCGCCATCCACTGGTAAATAAATAAATTCCTACTAATTTACTCCTCCATTCATGTACGTTGCCAGTTGTACAGAATCTAAGGTCCTTCGTTGCAAATTATATCTTTTCGTAAGGCCTACAGCCGACCATTGTTCGTATTTACCCTTCAGGTTTATACACGCATCCTTATGCTTTAGCATTTGCTGCCTAAAATAACGTTTCAGTGTGGTCTTGACGCTAAACAGTGCACTGTTAGAAATGTTTAAAACATTTCTACCTCTGACTTCTGTAGGGTCCCTGTAAATCACCATATAGTTCCAGTAGGGTTGCTTTCGGTTATTCGCGAATGTACAACTTGTCAAGAATAGGAAAAATCGTGAAATTCTTTGTGTTGCGTAGAAGAAAGAGTGCACTGTACGCGTGGCCAGATCGAAGTTTGTGTACAATCATGCATACTCGATATTCAATCTGCAAAGGTCTCAATGCGCAGTAAAGACCAGGCTACTATTTACTGCGCACCTCGTGGGCAGTACGACATAGCAATTTTGAGAATTGTTCCTATTCTTGACAAGCTTGTACACACTTACATCTTACATGTAGAAATGTTTGGATTGTAAATCTCTTATTTGTATTTTAATAAATGTCTCTGAAGAGTGCTCTTATATTTTGTCACATAAGTACACAACTCACATGTATACAATTCTGTTACCAATACTTAATTTGTAAACATTCATATGTCCTTTGAGAATGTACTTCGATTTTGTTACATAAGAACACTGTGTACACTTGGTATTTCCATTCCTGAAACGTTGTTATGGATGAAAGTATGCTGCTTCAAACTACACTCATGTCTTGTCTCATAGCTACATATCAAAGATTTAAACATCTCCATTTCTTGAGATACTCTTGTGGAATTAACATATGTCTTTTCAGATTGTCCTTCCACTTGTGGAAAAACACTTGAACATGTCCATTTCTGAGGGGATTGTGTGCACTTGCATATGATGGATGATGTTGCGTTCAGTTTTAGTTGAGTGATGGCAGAGAGTGCACTTGTTCATTTTTACTTCAGAAGGTGCCTTGTGGGTTAGCATGTGACTGTTAAGATCGTACTTCCGTTTTGTTATATGTGGACATAGAGTACACTTGTACATCTTTACTTCAAAAAATGCCTTGTGGGTTAGCATGTGCTTGTGAAGATTTGCCCTCCATTTCGTTGTAAGTGGACAAAGATCACACTTGTACATTTCTACTTCAGAAGGTGCCTTGTGGGTAAGCATGTGACGGATGAGGTTCCCCTTAGTTTTAGTTGCGTAATGACAGAGATCACACATTTTTAACTCAGAAGCTGCCCTGTGCGTTAGCATGTGCATGTGAAGACCTCTCTTATATTTTGTTGTATGCGGACATAGAGTACACTTGTACACTTTTACTTCAGAAGGTGCTTTGTGGATTAGCTTGTGACTGTGAAGATAGTACTTTCATTTCGTTGTATATGGACATAGAGTACATTTGTACTTCTTTACTTCAGAAGGTGCCTCATGGGTTAGCATGTGATTGTTAAGACATGTCTTCCGTTTCGTCATATACGTACATAGAGCACACCTGTACATTTTTACTTCAGAAGGTGCCTTGTGAATTAGCATGTGACTCTTAAGACTATACTTCAGTTTAGTTGCATGTGGACATAGCGCACACTTGTACATTTTCACTTGAGAAGGTGCCCCGTGGGTTAGCATGTGAATATTAAGACCGTCCCTCCTTTTCGTTGTATGTGGACATAGAGCACACTTATACATTTCTACTTCAGAAGGTGCCCTGTGCGATAGCATGTGTTTGTTCACATGGTCCTTCCGTTTTGTCATATATGGACAAAGAGCACACTTGTACATTTCTACTTCAGAAAGTGCCTTGTGGGTTAACCTGTGACGGACGCGATTGCATTTCATTTTAGTTGCATAATGGCGTTCTGTAATTTTATATTTGGCTTTTCTGGTCTGCTGGTATGTGCAGAAGCGATTTTTACATGATGCATATTGTTTTACTTTACAAATAGTTTTAGAAGAACATTGATTTATGACTGAAGCGATTTTCGTTTTGGACAAAATTTGCATCTTATTCTTTAATATATGATATGTGTAAAGGAAGTGTTGTAGCATCTACTGGTATTAATATTAGCTATCTATGTAGTGTGAAGTGAAAGTTATTTGATAGAAAAAATGGCCTCATGCGGAAAAGTGGAAAATTCATTTTCTCGAAAACCGTGTCCGAGCGGATAAAACTGAAGCCAGATTCGTCTCCAGCACCCTCGAAAATTGGGGGGGTTGGAAAAGTTTCGTAAGCATTTGCCCAAGAACACTTCTTGTATACAATTACCGTACTTTTATTGAATGTGGTAAGATTCGTGCATTCATATTTTATCTGCGATAAATAGGTTATACATTTTATATCACCTTTTATTTATTTAACTTTTTAAAAACAATTTATTTTTACTTTACGATTTTGAACACTTTACTATGCCAAAAAATGAGTAACCGGTTTTTATACTTTTAACTTGAGACTTATTCGACGTTTACTTGACGACTAATTGAAGATTACTAACTACTGCTGATTACTGAATTAACCGACTACTTGTGGAGCGATTACTATATTTGCCGATTACTGAAGCTACTAATGGTTGTTTCTCTATTTAAAACATTTCTGTTGCTGATGCTACAGGAATGTTTCTAAGAAGTGTTTTTCTTGTAGACTTTTAGCAAGTTGCAATAATTGCGATAAAATACAATGTAAGTTTATGATAAGCACAAAAGGTTTTTAGTTACGCGATAACCGCAATGACTTTGGTATACTCTTTTCATGGACATAACATCCTGTATGCTAATGGCCTGTTACAATGTATATTACAATATTATAAAATACAGTATTATTCTAAGTCTTAATCTAATATAAGAGAGGATTCTATATAACATACATATACCTTAGAATATTAGTAGTGATGTTATTTTAGGATATAAATACAATTGAAAGCCCTATTATTTGTTAGACTTGTGCCGCAATTGCCGAAAGATCTTTTTATTTCAAATCACTGTGTATTGATACAGAAGAATTGATACGATTTTTTGCTGTTGGCAGAGATCAGTCTGTAATTGAACTAAAGGATATATTCGAAGGTGATAAAAACGAAGAAACATTCCCCAAACAAGATTTTGGTATATGTCGATTTGTATAAAGCATTTAGAAAAAGGTAACTTCGTCCCCATGAATAATTTAATGAAGGAACAAATTTATGTGGAAATGTTGTCAAAATGTATGCCAGAAATGGTAAGGTGTATGGTATTATATTAAACATTTTGATTATACATTTTCTCTGGTTTTAGGATCTTGGAATTACTGTGAATCCTTTAATTTGCACATTTTGTAGAGGGAATATAGAGTGTTATTTCAAGTTTGCAAGGAACTGTTTGGATACAGAAAATAGAATAAAAACGTACCACGAGAATAGAGAAAGAGTATCTCGGAGAAATACTTCCCTAGAGAGGTAAAATCGAATTAAAGTACATTTATAAAAGGCAAACAGATTTACATTCCGAACACCACTTTGCCACAGTTCTCTTTTTTCTTCGTTTGAGGATACTCTGAAATAATGCACTTTTTCGCCTTCTACGGAACGTTCTTTTTCGTAATTGCATGCGAGCATTATGCAACGTCGTCTCACACGACGCATTTTGTTTTTTTACTTTCGGCGGATCCTCCATTTTACGCTATTATATTTATACACTGCAGATTGATTACAACTTGCGATTACGCGTTTGTTTATATATGTATGCGAGGTTATGTTTACTATTAGTGTGGGTGAGGGACGTAAGAGAAAGGGGGAAACGAGACTGCAAGACCACTAGCACCCCTGGCGGCCGTTGTACACGTAATTTCAAGATCGCACTACGTGATATATAGGGAGTGCCATCCCCCTGTTTATAACTAACGTTTTTGTTTTTACTTACCTAAGAGTTATGACCAATTTTTCTTCTGGTGCAGTATAAATTCTCATACGAGTGTTTTTCTTGGTTATTTTTTCTTTTATACAACCAAGTAGTTCGTAAAAGGAAGCAATTGACATATGCGTAAAATTAAAAAATTCTTCCTCATCTTCTCTTACTTCAGCAAATATTGTATAAAAATGTTCTTTGGTTAGGCGGTTATTTAAATTGGATGCATCCACATTCGATGATTCTTCTTTTTTTCCAACGTAAATACAACAAGCCTAAAAATGCAACTTTTCCAAATCGTCTGCCATTTTGTTACTTGGATACCACACTGTTCAATCCACAAACTACCATATACGTCTCACGGCAACCCGGCTGCGAGTTTGTAAAAACCTCTGTGTGTCAATTGTCGAGCGGCGGCCGACACGACCGCCATCTCAGCTAAAGCCGCTGTGTGTGTGTCAGCGTTCTTATAGATGGGCGACTGCCACTCTTCCCGACAAATTAGGAAGTGTGGCGCCGCCGGTGTTGCGTTTCAAAACTAAGGCACTCCCGGTTGCATAACTCACCTGTTTATTGAGAATTTAAATTTACTAATTATATTTTTATAATTAATTGTTGTTTTTCTAAAACATAATTTATTAACGATCAAAAATAACAATAATTTTAATAACCCATCTTTTTTATATTTGCAACTTTTTTTCGTTTTTTACTTTTTAATTTTAGATACCTACTCTGAGCCAATTATTTTAATTCATCCTTATCATTTGGATTACATAAAAATGGATTATACAAATATAAAGAAAAATGCAAACAATCTTCGTTTTATAATTTTTTTAGAGAATTTTCTTTAAAATAATCAGTAAATAATTGTACCATTTGGGAAAACATCCTTCTAAACGGTGTTATTGGTCTTAACAATGAGTTTTTTTCTATATTTCCTTAATAATAATACAATAATAATAGTAAATCATGCTCAGAAGTTGACGTAGAAATAAGCTGATTGTCGCAAATGGGACATTTTCTTAATAACAATCTTATTATATATATATATATATATATATATATATATATATATATATATATATATATATATATATATATATATATATATATATATATATATATATATATATATATATATATATATATATATATATATCTAGCTATGTGGATGAATGTGTTTTGATGACAGCTTCATCATCAATTTCACGAAATATTTGAGTCCTCTGTCAAACTATCTTTTAAAAAGGTTTCATCACATTCACAATTTGCGCCAGGGGAATGAGCTCACGGGAAATTATTACTTAATAAACTTTTAAAGGAAGATATAAAAGCAATACATGTTGGCTTTACATTTCTAACTCCATAACTAATTATACTTCCAAAAAAGTTTTCCAGGACTAGGTTTTAAATATTTAAACCCCATTCTGCGACCTGTCATTATAGGGGGAGTGAATAGGCTCTGGTCAAGGTTAAGATGCAGAAGAAGAATCATTATTATCTGTACACCATGCCTGTCGAGTCCGGAATTTAACATGAGTGTGAACGAGAAAGATATTTGTAGACTTTGTTTTGACATAACAGGAAATGATTTTAAAGTAATAGATAAGATTATGAAGGAAATATTAGATGTGCTTTTATTCAATGTGGTAAGATTCGTGCGTTCATATTTCATCCGCGACAAATAGGTTATATGAATATCTGTAGTGATTGGTTGTTATTTTAGGAAATAAATATAATCGAAAGCTCTATCATTTGTCAGACTTGCGCCGCAATTTCCGAAAGGTCCTTTTATTTCAAATCACTGTGTATTGATACGGAAGAATTGATACGGTATTTTGCTGCTAGCAAAAATCGGACTGTAATTGAACTAAAGGATATATTCGAAGGTGATGAAACCAAAGAAACATTTATCAAACAAGATTTTGATATATGTAGATTCTGTTTGAATCATTCAGAAAAAAGTAATTTCGTCTCGATGAATAATATGAAGGAGCAAATTTATCTGGAAATGTCAAACTGTATGTCAGAAATGGTAAAGTGTGTGATGTTATATTAAACACTTTTTTTAACATTTCGTCTGGTTTTAGGATCTTAGCATTACTATGGATCCCTTAATTTGCACATATTGTAGAGAAAATATAGAGTGTTATTTGAAGTTTGTAAGGAACTGTTTGGCCACAAAAGATAAAGTAAACACACTACATACTACAAAACTATCGACTTTCGACTGTCGACGAAAGAATGCTCTCGACAGTCATATGGTAACTTACAGGGCAGCTTCTCAAGCAAAAATGTACAAGTGTGAACTATGTTCGTTTATGACGAAATGGAAAGAAAGTCTCAAACGTCACATGCTAATCCACAAGGCAGCTTCTGAAGTAAAAATGTATAAGTGCACTGTATGTACGTATATGACAAATTGGAAGGGCAATCTCAACAGTCACATGCTAATCCACAAGGCAGTTTCTCAAGTAAAAATGTACAAATGTGCTCTATGTCTGCATAAGACAAAATGGGAGAAAAGTTTTAAGCATCACATGCTATCCCACAGGCAACCTTCTCAAGTAAAAATGTATAAGTGTGCTCAATGTAAGCATATGACAAAATGGAAGAACGATCTCAACAAACACATGCGAACCCACAGGGCAGCTTCTCAAGTAAAAATGTATAAGTGTGCTCTATGTATGTATATGACGAAATGGAAGAACAATCTCAACAATCACATACTAACCCACAGGCCACCTTCTCGCGTGAAAATGTATAAGTGTGGTCTATGTACGCATATAACAAAATATAAGAGTGCTCTAAAGAGACACATGCTAACCCACAGGGCAACTTCTCAAGTAAAAATGTATAAGTGTGCTCAATGTATGCATATGACGAAATGGAAGAATAATCTCAAGAAACACATGCTTACCCACGGGGCAGCTTCTCAAGTAAACATGTCCAAGTGTGCTCTATGTCCGTATATATCAAAATCGAAGACAAATTTTAACCGTCACATGCTAACTCACGGGGTACCTTCTTAAGTAAAAATGTATTAGTATGTTCTGTGTACGTATAAGATGAAATGGAAGAATCATTTCGACAGTCATATGCTAACCCACAGGGCCGCTTCTTAAGTAAAATTGTATGTGTGCTCTGTGTCCGCATATGAAATGGAAGAACACTCTCGACTAGTCACATACTAACCCACAGGGCAGCTTCTCGAGTAAAAATGTACAAGAGTGCTCTCTGCCATCACGCAACTAAAATGATCCGCAATCTCATTCGTCATATGCTAATGCATACAGATCCCTCAGAAAGAGATATTCAAGTATTCACTATGTTCTTTTGTAACAAGGTGGAAAACCGATCTGATAAGACATATGTTAATCCACAAGAGTCTCTCGGAAATGGAAATATTTAAGTCTTGGATATATTGCTATGAGACAAGACATGAGTTTGAAGCAGCATATTTTAATCCGCAAGAGCGTTTCAGAAATGAAAATGTCGAATGTACCCAGTGTTCTTATGTAACAAACTCGAAGGACATCCTCAAAAGACATACCGGTGTCCACAAAGTCTCCATAACAGTGTCATTAACATGTGAGTTGTGTACTTTCGTGACAAAATATAAGAGCGCCCTTAAGAAACATTTGTTAAAGCACAAATAAAAGGTTACATGTAAAAGGGTATACTTTCGAGAGTAACCAAAAGCAACACCACTGGAAACACATATGCCCATAAAGTTAGCAGGTCAACTTTTGCGAATCTGTCTCGCAATAGCATAAACATTTGCCGCTTTTTAGCCGCTAATTAATCGCCAAAGAAAATTTTTGCCACTTTAATTTTTTTAAATATGTGGTGTCCTGCTAACTTCATATGAAGTTAGCGGGTCATTAATTTGTCACTTATCCAAAGAGTTATTATAATAAACTAAATAATAGCAGAATAAACAATAAAAAAAAATAATAACAGTTTCATTTCATATACCTTTCACAATATTTCATCACATAGTATAGTAAAAATTGCGAGAAACGGGTGATTCTCCCAGGAATGTAATATTCCAGTCATTGGCGGTTTTTAAACATATTTTCTTAAAAATTTTAATATTTATTAGTGATAATAATACATAAAATTCCTAAAGCTTTTGTTAATAGAATAAAAAAATAACATTTTCAATTGTTTGTTTAAATTTTTTTGTTCCAAAATCCAACTTCTCATCTCCGTGTCATGTCCCCAGGCAAACGTTCTATGCTTTAAGCTTAAATATGTTTATCTAAATAGATTTTTATTTCACCAAAAATATTACTAAGGGTTAAAAAATACTCAAAAATCTTTTGGAAATTACAATTTTATAATTTTCTGAATTAAATCCCGTTTTAATTCATACTATGAACTATTATCCCTGAGATAGAATCTCACCTCCGTGATCAGATAGGATAATTTATCTGGAAGCTTAAAAAGAGTAGAGGCAAACCGTATTTGGGTGGGGAGACATTGTTCTAGATCAGTCTCATCACGTCTGTGGTTGAAAGCAGATGTGTTTCTTTGCTTGTTGAAATTGTTTGGTGCTTACGTGGTAGTTTTGACAAGAGGTAAGTTAATTTTCTCATTCCTGTTACCACACTTGCAAGATTTTTTAGAGCACTAAAAATATTTTAATGGTTTTATTAAATGTATGATTAGGTGACGAAGCTTAATATAATTTATAATAAATTTAAAGTGAAAAATGAGCTATTTATCCCAAAAAAATCTATAAGATCCTCACCTCCATTACCAATTTACGGTAACGGAGGTGAGAAGCTTTCGCGGAGGTGGGGGAACTCAATAGAATTACTGTATAATAAACATATTTTAGGACAAAATGGCTAAATTACAAAAAAATAAACCTTCCAAAACGGTATCTGAAAAGGAAAGACGAGAGAGAAATGAAAAAAAGAAGTTAGCTATGAGACGGTTAAGGGAAGCAATTAAGAATGATCCAAGGAAATATGAAGAAGTAAAAAGGTTGGAAAGGGAAAGGGGTCATTGTATAGAACACCCCCTTCTGCCCTATCGAAAAACTAAACTTACTCACACATTCTACATTCCATCACGAGTACAACGCACCTTATCATATCTTGCGCAAATGGCGTTAAGTATTTTTTATAAATAAATTAAAATTGGAACATTTCTCCATGCGCACAGCTGATTTACTGTTTACTTAATCGTTTCTGTAGTTCACCAAGGTTCCCATGTTGCCACATCAACTTTTGTACAACTATTATAATATACAATATAGGCTACAAATTACTTGCTTACCTAAAGCGCAGACATAACTGTCTATTGAATTTACAAATATGTAAACAAAATCAGACGCCCTGATTGGTTGGAAACGTCTTCACGCGCCAAGGGATGCTGAAAAGACACTTTTTATACCACAGCTATTCAGTTCTTTGTTCACAACTAGAACTTAAACTTAAAATATTCTTGCGCGTCGAATGCGACAAAAATATGAGTGAAAACAGAGTATTGACTGTGATTCTTACACCTGTGCCTGTGCGGTTTTGTGATTTCAACACCTGTGACTCTTGCGATGTCACTTACGAGAAATTTTATGCTATTACAGCATCAAATGAAGGACTTACATCTTTCTTAAATAGACATGGCGTTTTAATAATTGGAATACAGCATGTAAGTAAATTAATTAAATATACATCAATTAAAATAATGACTGTATCAAGTGCATAAAAAAGGGCCAGGCAGATTATGACAAATAGAAACAATTAGGATTCGCGATTATTTCAACCTTTACAAAGTATCCCTCTATCTTGTAATATATTTTTGAACATTGATCATTTATATACCAAATATATCCCTTGCCCTTCAACAACAGACGCCAAAATTTAACAAAAAAAAGCAAGATATTTAATTTTGCGGTCTTTATGTGCACACAATGCCACATCCTTTTACCACACAAATATTGCTTCAACCCTTAAAAACTACCCCTATATGTTGAATATTTTCAAAAATTTACATTTTTTTAATGTACCCTTGCTAAATTAACGTTCTTCAATACACCTGTTTATCCCACCCAGCACCCCTATTCGCTCCCACCTCCCGTTAGCTAGATGGGTTATTATTAATTTGCGCAAAGTTTCGTTTGTGAAAAACTGTTCCTATAGCAACCTACAATACGTCCATAAAAAAAAACCGCAAAAATCCAGAAGGGGGTGTTCTATACAATTACCGGGAAAGGTACCATAAAAGGAAAGAGGAAAAAATTAAATCAATTGCCGATCTTAAATCTCGTGAGTAACGATCTTTGAGAAAAGCTTGGAGAACTCGAAGCAAAAAGTCTTACGACAATAGAAAGTACATGGAACGGCAACTAGGTAATTTGGAAACACCACCATCTTCCCCAGTTCCAAATAATCCGGATACTCCAGACACTCCAAACGAAAATCGATCTTCACGAAGATCATCAGCTGGCAAGAAAAGGGCTAGAAAAAATAGAGAGATGTTAAAATTGCAAATTAGAAATTTGAAAGAAAAACTTAAAACGGAAAAAAGCTTGAAAGAGAAGTACAAGAAAAAATATTATCGAAATAAAAAACAAAAACAGGATTCGCCTAAGACGAAAGTAAAAAACATGATTAAAAGTCAAATTGTGACACCACTGGTTCAGAAAGAACTACTCTTTGGAGAAGTATTAACTACTCAAATTAAAGAAATTTTTTTAAAAGAACCTAATACAGAAGAGAAAAGAAAATTAGTGTCAACTATTTCCGGAAATATTATAAAGAAGTACAAATTTCAGGAGAGAATCAAGAGTCTAGTCGTTTCAAGGCTGTATCATCATAAAAGTACAAGAATCACTAATCCCATTAAAACAGAAATTAGAAAAGAAATCGTAAACTTTTACGAAAATGATGACTAGTAGGATTTGTCCTGGAAAAAAAGAAACGATTACTTGCAGAAAAATAAAAAAGCAGAAGCGATATTTAAAGTATTCTTTAAAAGATTTATATGCAAAATTTTGCAATTCACATCAAGAGAAGAAAGTCAGCTATGCTTTTTTCTGTAAACTAAGGCCTTTCTGGGTTGTTCCTTTAAATGCAAGAAACAGAGAAAATGGCATTATTTTGAAAGTCACCATGGCAAAGGAGCCCCTGATGGCATCGGCGGATGTATAAGAGAACTGCCGATAGTATTGTGGCTAGAGGAGAAGACATACCAAACTATGAGACGTTATTAGACAAGCTTAAAGTTTTAGAAGACATCAAAATTATACCAGTTGATGAGTCAAAAATTTTAGAATTCGATACCAGACTTCCAAAAACATTACCTTTGTTTAAAGGTACAATGAAGGTCCATGAAGCTCTTTGGACAAAGACGGAATCACGTATAATTCGTTTCAGACAATTCACTTGCAATGATTGTGCAAATAGGGTATGCATTCATTATAACTTGGGATACATTTTGTACGACAAAGAAAGTGGGGATACATCTAGTTCGTACGATGAAGAAATTGAAGATGTCGACAAGGAAAGTATCCTTTTTTATATCATTCACTTTTTACTTATTTGGCGTTTAGTTTGTAATTAATACCTTAACTAAATAATAGATATGCACAAAACTCTTAGATATACAGATGTTTATGGATTTAATACCGATAGTTCTGAAGGAAATGTACCTCTTAAACAACTGGCAACTTCATCAACCGAAAATTTGTACCATCAAAATAACTCATTTAGTTCCGACAACTTACCACTTATAAAATCCGTTAATACTACTTCCCTAAAAGTAGGCGACTATGTATTGATAAAAATTTGCGGAAAAAAACAATATCATCATTATATAGCAGTAGTAACATTTATTGAAAATGTAAACTACTTTCAAAAATCTGTAGGAAATTTTTTCGTTTTTCCAAACGTTACAGATTGTGGCCTAGTGTCCAATAACGATATAGTGTCTGTTTTGAACAAGCCCCTAATTAAACGTGGCCAATATTTTTTTAATTATCCTAATGTTACCAATTTACATTAATTAAGTTAAATTTTTATTTGTAGCTTTGAACATGGGTTTTACTTATTTTATGTTTAAAGTTTTCTTTACTAATGTTTACCTAGCAGTAATAAAATATATGTAGTGAAACAAAAATATTATTCCATTTTTATTATTCGAAAATGAATGTCTCACTTCCGTACCACCATTCTGACCTCCGTGAAAGTATATTATACAGAATCCCGTTTTTTTTTCTTAAATATTTGATTACATTTATGGCCACCCTTTTTAGTTACATCATTATATCATAGTAAACTCAAAAATTTACAAAATGAAAATTTTTCTTAAAAAAAAATTAAAAAAAAAATGGGCGTTGTAATATTACGTTTCTGGGAGAATCACCCATATAACTAATAATCAGAAATTCATTAATTATTATTGTTTGTTCAGTTTAATCAAACGTGTTAAGTCTTTAAATAAAATATGTATATACATTTTTTATCGTTGTATCATTTATTTATCTATGGTGTAAGATGACAACAATCACAGATTACCCACAGAGATTGACAACAATAGTTACCTCCTAGGGTCGTAGAACTTGTCGTTAACCTTGAATAATACCAACGAACAAACTTTCCCAAATACGGTTATTTCAGTAATACACCAATGTGTCTAATTAAAAAACGTAATTAATAAATATTCATATCATTGATTTATTCAGAAAATTCGAAGTAATTGTATACAAGAAGTGTTCCTGGGCAAATCTAACCTAACCATAATCAGTAGATAGTCAGGTTAGATTAGGTTAGGTTAGTATCCTTCAAAATAACAGCGTATTTAGTTGTTAATATTCAAAGTTAGCTTTTAGAGCCTCTCTGTATGTATGTAGTTTCATCGAACGACACGGAGGGCGTACGAATACAATGGACGACGCCAACTGCAAGTCATTGTATACATTTGAAGTAACTAAACATCGAAAGTTTCTAATAGGTTTTATGACGGTTTAATATATGATATGTGTAAAGAAAGTGTTGTAGCATCTATTGGTATTAATATTAACTATATATGTAGTGTGAAGTGAAAGTTATTTGATAGAAAAAATGGCCTCATGCGGAAAAGTGGAAATTTCATTTTCTCAAAAACCGCGTCCGAGCGGATAAAACTGAAGCCAGATTCGTCTCCAGCACCCTCGAAAATAGGGGGGTAGGAAAAGTTTCATAAGCATTTGCCCAGGAACACTTCTTGTATACAATTACCAAATTCGACGAAGTTAAATGAACAGTTGATTTATGCCTTGAACTTATGATTCTAATTTAATTTCCTTTCTATATTAAATATATGATTAAAGTGAGAAGAGGAAGAACAATCTATTTTATTGTTAGCACAGGAAAACAGAACAAATGGGCAAACAGCAAATCCATAAGTTTTTAGGGTTTTAAGCAAATACAGCCAATATTTCTTAAAAATGCAAAACGAAGAAAACATTTACGTATGTCGGCTCTGTTTTAAATCTTGCGAGGATAACTTTCAACCTATAAAGGAGGATACAGCAGGCATATTACATACATTTCATTTAGAGCTAGTAATTACATTTTTTTACGTCCATATTAGAAAAAACATTTTGTTCCAGCAGATAGGTATACTCATACAATAAATCTTTATTTTAGGACTTATCAGTAACAGAAGAACCCATTATATGTCACAATTGTGCAGAAAACCTTGAAAAATATTTTAACTTTAAGTTTGCATGCCTACAAAAAGGGAACTATACTCAATCATTTAAAAGGGATAAAGACAGTGAAGAAGTAGATTTAATGTATATGGATTTAAAGAAAAATGAAACGAATACTTGTGCAGATGGGAGTTATGTATGTCGATTATGTATCCAATTAATGAAATATTGTGACGGTATTGCAATTAATGGTGAAACAAAAGAGATTGTATCCTTAAACATAATTTTGAAGCTGCACTTTCCAAAATTAGTAAGTGTTTTATCAAATTTTACAGCTTGCCGATTATTTACTTGATACATATACAAATCGTACAAAGTTTAGCATGTTCTGGCTTCTACAAATAAATACAAGAAATGTGTAATTGAACTCTAATTCTTGCAGTTTAATAATCTGTTTGGCATAGAAAACACTATGATTTGCTTTTCTTGTCATGATACTCTACAGGAGCTATCGAATTTTACAAAAACCTGCTTAGATCATAAAATTCTGTGACACTAAGGACGTAAATAATTCGAGCTAAATAAGTATGCATAAAATACAACAATTTTTATCTAAAACTAGTTTGGAACATAAAATAAAGTTTAATCGACAATGGAGATATAGAGGAAAAGTTAAATTAAAAAGTTTTTTGTGCAGTTGATGACCAGGAAATTATCTGTAAGCAAGAAGCGGTTAACATTAAAGGAGAACTAATTGATTTTGAAAGGTAATTATTTCTATTTTTTTTTTTTCAGATGCCATCATAATGTATGATGATTCAGTTTTCATTACTGCAAATTACAACTTATCTGTTATAGATGAGTATGTTAAGATCCATTACAGATTATGCATTACAGATTACAAATAAAAATTATGGTTTTTATGAACTTTTTTCAAATATAAGAAATTACATGTTTTAGCCTTCAGGTTATTATTCACACATTATTGAGTTTTTTTTTATTCTTAATATGATGATTATTCTGTTTCTTGGCATACATGGAATGAGTGTATGTTCTTTATTTTTATAGTATGTATTTATTTGATATGAACATCTGGTATATGCAAGGTGAGTCTTTGAGTTGTATATATATTTTTACCAGCAGTGTATTTTGTCTTATGGAACACTATATTTTTTTCTTTAAAAAATAATAAATTTTTGCCAAATTTTTGTTTAAAACACTGTCACATGTTGGCTACCACTGATCGAGGGCGCCGACTATCATTATCATTCTACCAGAGAAGTATGGTGTTGCCAGTTTATTGTAGATTTCTCAGAGTGTGACACAACACATCTACAAATCAGAATGGCTCTTGAGACACCAAAAATACATTCTTTAATTTTTCTTTGACGTATTACTTTTTACTTTTCCGCACTCCACTATAAGCGGAAAAGTAATGTAATCGTGTAAAGAAAAAGTGAAAAAACTAAATTTTTTTTGGGTTTATTTTTCGTTTTTCGGCCTAAAAGCCAAAAAAAATGGTTTTTAAAAATTATTTGCTGTGTGTGTGTCATCGTTAATTTATTCTTGTTAGCACGATAACTCAACTAAATCGTGTCGGATCAATCGTGTTTTGACTGATTCTGATCGGGGACGTCTCCCAGACGACACCTATTGATTTTGAGGTGGATAGGACACACCCCACTCTGTCCATGGGTCATGAAAAATTACGATGGTGGACTATTTGAGAAATTTGTTTGGTTTACGATAACTCAACTAAATCGTGTCGAATCGATCGGGTTTTGACTGATTCTGATCGGAAACGTCTCCCAGACAACACCTATTGATTTTGATATGGATAGGACACACCCCACCCTGTCCATGGGCCATGAGAAAGCACGACGGTGGACTATTTGAGAAATTTTTTGTTAACACGGTAACTCAACTAAGCCATGTCGGATCGATCGAGTTTTGACTGATTCGGATCGGGAACGTCTCCCAGACGACACCTATTGATTTTGAGGTGGATAGAGCACACTCTACCATGTTCATGGGTCATGCGAAAGCACAATGATGAACTATTTGAGAAATTTGTTTGTTAGCATGATCACTCAATTAAATCGTCTCGGATCGATCGGGTTTCGACTGATTCTGATTAGGGACGTCTACCAGGGTCGTGAGAAAGCACGAGGGTGAACTATTTGAAAAATGTAAGACTGTCGCATAAATCACATATTCTGCATTTATGTGTTGGTTTATTTTTTCTCGGCCACTCAATTTCGATAGAGTTGTTCTACGTGCGGAAAAGTCCGTTTTAAGGTTTTAAACTGTTTATTTTTTTATAATTTGATTGTTCGCTTGTAGGTGTATTATCTTACTTAACTTTTATAAATAAGGAATATAACAAATTGTACAATTATGTGACAGTCTCTTGTATTTGCTTTGCAGATACAAGAGACTGTCACATAATATGACAGTCTCTTGTATCTGCAAAGCAACTGTGTTGTTCAGAAGAGGCGTGTTTCAGGAAGACTCCCTTAGCCCCCTTCTGTTTTGCATCTCACTCCTGCCGTTGTCCGTTTCCCTCAGGAAACTCCGTGACTATAACTGCGGCACCCACGGCGACCGGAGGCATAAGGTCACCCATCTATTTTACATGGATGACCTAAAACTTCATGCCTTCCAAGAAAGGGAATTACGCTATTCCCTAAGGGTGATGCATGAGTACACGCAGGCCATCGGGATGAAATTCGAGTTGGACAATTGGACAATCTTCAGAAGTATCGGGGGAAAACAAGGTGTCTGCAACTAACGTGCTTGCCGTTCCGATCCTTGTCTACTCCTTCGGAGTAGTCAAATAGACAGAGAAGGAGCTGGACAACTCGACGTAGTAACTCGGAAAAGGATGCATTTTAGTAGGAGTTTGCATCCCAGATCGTCCGTTCCACGGTTATATCTCCAACGACATCGCGGAGGCCGTGAACTCTTTAGTTTGAAGTGTGTTCATAACAGGATGGTTCTGGGTGGAGCCTGTAAAGTCATCAGGAGTTCGTATCCCCTTCTCTGCATGGTCCGAGATCATGAACATGCAGGGATAGGGGCATTTTTGTTCAAAGCAGCGCATAGAGCAGCCGATGAACTTGATCTCGTCTTCGATACCGATCAGGCCAATCACAACTCTGTGGCCGAGTTGGAACCCGTTCTGTTAAAAGCCCAAGTATAAGCTTCAGAGCATTTAAGAGATCTACAGCTTCACAAGGATAAGCCCATGTTCGAGGTCTCCTTTAAAAATATGGAAGCCCTGAGCTTATCCGATAGGTCATCCTTTGCCTTCTTAAGGTTAACTGGGCTAAATTCTGAGACCGATGAATTCATAATCGCTTGCGAGAATGGTATATTTAATACGCTCGTCTATCATCTATAGCGCAGTCGTATCATGGGTATGGAGGTCCCTGCCGTCAGCTGCAGGGCGCCGGAGACATTGATGCATTATCAATTATTGATGTATCATATAGACGAGACACCAGTGCTGCCTTATGCTCAGGGGGGATATTGAGTCCGTGGTGGGAAACGAGAAGTGCCTAATAAAACTATTCGTTTCCCACATCAGACAATTACACTCCAACAAGCCTGACGTAGTCCTCCTCGACCATCATCTCAGGACAATGTTCGTCATCGAGTGCTCGGCACCCGGTGATGGTAATATTATTTTTGAAAGAGGAGGAGAAACGGACATGGTATCAAGATTTAATCTTCGAACTCCTTAGACTCTATCCAGACCATTCTGTTAAAATTAAGGTACTGATTATAGGAGCCCTCAATGGCGCGAGAGATACACTGCTTTCAGAACTAAATAGCATATCGGCATGCCGCAACTCGGCAGGAATCCTAGTCGGTCGCATGCAGAAGGCTGTAATTCTTGGTTCACTACGTCTACTTAGGGCACACGACTTGGCCCAGTAATCACTAGCCAAACGGACGTGGGGAGTGATTACTAGTAATAACCAGCCCACCTTCTGTGCGAGTCGGAGCCACAGATAGAGGTGACTAGTTTTTATTAAAAAAAAATTGTGATTTGATGGCCCTTCTGCAGAAAAATCATTTTATACGTGTTTGATAGGTAAGAAATTAAAAATATTGCTTTTTCCGTATCTGAAAGCTTTTAATGTAAATAAAGTACAAAATATCTTTCAAAACGTCAATATTTTATTAGAAATTCAGTCCGCGTTTCGCCTCTTTTTATTCCGAGTTATTTGTAATAAAATCATTTTTGACCATTCATTCTTCAACCAAACTACAAAACTGTTATGTGGAGATTTGGCAATATTTGGGCGCTGTTCGTCTGATCCAGCCCCCTAGCACTGCGGTAGTTCGTCGATAAATTACTGTACAAGGGGGCGCTAGTTGTCTTGTAGGTCATGCAGCGCGACATTGCCGGTAAATTTGAACATAAATGTTTTTGAATTTTAATATACACGTAACGGATGATGTAAAGTTAATAACAAAATGAATTTATAGGAAAATTATGTGAGCCACAATGTATCACGTAACGATTATTATTGTTTACCGTATAGATGAAATTGAATTAGGTTAATTTACAATTATAAAAAATATGTTTTCTTGTGTTTCTGCAATATTTTTTTTATTTACACGTAATATGTATACATACGTATATAATCTGTCTGAAAAGTGCTGAAACTCATTCTATGAATATTTCTGTTACAAATAAGAGAAATAATTTCGAAATATTAATTCACAGAGGCAAATAATATAAGTTTGTAGTATATGCTACAGATTATAGTATTGTAAATTGGGAGTATTCAGAGTATCGTTGAAGGGAAAATGAAGCTATCTATTTCACTGCACTTTACCGAAAACAGAACGCGCCAGATTTCCGAGCGAGTCTTTTGACAAATGTTTACATGGCACTGCTCCCCCTCTTTAAACGGACAACTTTATATGGCCCCAAAAGAAAAGGTATATTTAGAGTAATGCAATTATATTCATTACTTCGATTGAAATAACAATACAAAACTTTGAATAATGTCGAATCATAATAATATTTTAATGAAGAACATTTTCTAAAAACACTGAACTATTCTTCAGTTAGTTACATGTCATTAAAGCACATTTGTAAAGGGCAATCAGAGTTAAATCATTCCGAACAGCACTTTGCCACAGTTCTCGTTTTTCTTCATTTGAGGGTACTCTGAAATAATGTACTTTTTCGCCTTCTGCAGAACGTTCTTTTTTGTAATTGCATGCGGGCACTATTCAACGTCATCTCACACGACGCATTTTGTTCTTTACTTTCGGCGGATCCTCCATTTTACACTGCAGATTGATTACAACTCGCGATTACGCGTTTGTTTACATGTACGCGAGGTTATGTTTACGGCTACTGTAAGTGAGGGACGTAAGAGAAAGGGGACGGGACTGCAATACCACTAGCACCCCTGGCGGCCGTTGTACACGTAATTGCAAGATCGCACTACGTGATATATAGGAAGTGCCATCCCCCTAGTCTGATCTAACATATCGTGGATATTCTGGATCCAATAAATCAGTGGTTCTCAAAATGTTGAGCAAATAGTCGTCACTATAATTATTTATTAGGTGTAGGCATTAATTAAGTGGTCAAAATATATGCACAACTTAAAGACTCACCTTGTATGTAACAAACATATATCTCAATTCATCATTATGATGCTATTTTCCTGATTATATTGCTTCGATCATTAGTTGCCGAGTTTAAAATGAGTGGTTTATTCATTCCAGTCTTCAAGACACTCCATATTCATCACAATCAGATGCACCTCCCCCGTTGATGGACCTAACACGTCTTGACAAAGAATTCAAATGCGAACACTGTCCGTTCGCCACTAATCGCGAAAGAAGCTTCAACCTCCATCTCCTCTGTCACAAAGCTAGTTCTCAAGTACAAGTACACACTTGCCAGTCGTGCTCCTATATAACGCGACATAAACAGCGCATGAACCGGCACGCTATAAAACATAAGGGCGCTTCGGAGGTAGAGACGCATAAATGCAACACATATAGTTTCGTAACGCAATACAAACGCAAGCTGAAGGAGCACCAGCTGGTCCACGAGACCGATTCGGACGCCATGAAGTTTCGATGCGACTCATGTCCCTTCAAGTCTAAGTACAAGTGTAGCCTTCAACGGCACATATTCGTACACACGGGGGCGTCCGATATCGAACGGCATATGGCGGTGCAGGACAAAGCGCTCACGCGTAAAAACTGCGGCAAACAAGACGACCGTTGCGACTGCCGTACCGTCACGTGTTCACGGAACCCGCCAACGCGGGGAAGTACACGGAAGTAAGTGCGGCGACTGTCCATACGCCGCGCCCTACAAGGCGGAGCTGAAACGGCACGCGTTTAGCCACGCTCACACCCCCAATATCTCCTTACGTCGTTGTCCCGAGTGCCCGTACCTCGTCTGCTACAAGTCGAGGCTGAAGGCGCATTCGTTGGCGCACAAGGACTTCTCCGAAGTGTCCGTGTACAAGTGCAAGTTGTGCCCCTACCAGTCGAAGTACAAAACCAGACTGAACATCACCAAGACGTTCACAAAGAGGTCTCGGACTAATATATGATATGTATTAAGGAAGTGTTCTTTACATTTACATCTTTAGTGTTACATTAATATTAGGTATCTTAGGTAGAGTTATAGGTCAGGGGCGTAGCACGCTCCACAAAATACCCCTAAAATAAAAACAAATCGAAATTTTAAAAATATCTATTTATATATTTAACTGTGCTGAAACATATACATTCAAAAGAAAAATGTAAAGCCCTTCTAGCCGCCACTCGGTGTATCGTCAGGTGAAGAGCAAACATTTACCGAAACACTCCTCGGCCAGATCAGTTCACATACGCCCTCTCGCACGTCATTTCTCGACCCTTCAAGGTCGCGTTCGAAACACGTGTCAAATCCCCACCTCACAAATGGCGTTTTCCCGCTTTGGGCTTCTTGTGCTGCAGCATGTGCTTCTTCAGATGGCCCTTATGCTTGGTTTTGAACCCGCAGAATTCGCACTCGTAACTCTCGTCTTCCGAGACCGCTTTATGCTTGAGCATGTGCGTTTTCAGCCCCACCTTGAGTTTGGTGACGAAGTTGCACTGGGGGCAGCTGTACACATCGGACTGGGAGTCGTTCTTGTGGGTGAGCGAGTGCAATTTGAGCTCGCCGATAAGCACTGCCGTGAAGGGGCACTCCTTGCATTTGAGGTTGGTGAGGGAGGGACGACTGGAGGCGTCCGAGGACGGGGGAGACCTGAGAAAATATGGGACGGTTAATATTTCAAAAAATAGTACTTAACGTAAACAAAATCCATTAAAATAAGTTCAAATTGCCTGCCATTCTCCTCTTGGATAATGCGGAAGTAAAAACTGAAATTCTGGTGAAATGTTTATTTAGCATTGCAAAGTTAATTAGCTTTACTTTGTTTTGAATCTAGTTTCTTAATGTCTCGATAATCTGGCCTGTTAAGATATACCTTCGATCTAAGAAAACCCCACAAAAAATAGTCCAGCGGAATTAGATCCGGAGATCTAGCCGGCAGTGGCGGCTATTCAGGTGAAGTAGGTGGAGTGCCTCTACCAAAAAAATTGAGACTGGGATTTCTTTTATATTTTGGGATATTTCATCATGTTTTTAATATGTACATTCAAATAAATTTTGTTATGAAAAACCTATTATATTTTTATGTCAAACATATTACGGTACTATGCTACTAAAAACACTGTGTTTACATTGGAACGTGCTTTAAATCTTCAATAATTCATGCGCACGTTATCTATATTATAAATAACCCGCAGGTGCAGAGATGAAAATTATGTGCCCTCAAGTGTGCACTGTCACGGTGGTTGCCATGGTAACGTGACGTCACGCTATAGTCTCCATTAGTCCGTTTTCTCCCTCCACCTCGGTGACGAGATTTTATCGGCTATCTACACAGTGCATTTGCAGCTTATTTAATGTACTGAAGCGCGGTCTGTTTCTGAACTTGAGGCGAATTTATTTAATTTGCGTTGTTTTCATCATTTTTAGACTTGATTTTTTTAATTTAATGTGTTGATTGACCAACTGAGTGATCGTGTGATTAGTGATTTTTCAACATTGATAGTAACAATATTACATGAAACAATAATTTACACTACAAATAAGCAAATCGCAATAATATTGCGCCATCCCCTCGCTTAGATCGAAGGCACTTCCAGAACTTACTTCTAGAGGCTTCAGATCAAAAAACAAAAGTTACCGCGTTGTTCGCAAGGGTCGATTTCCTGTATTGAATTTCGTACATCGACCTAAAAATTTCGTGATACGCATACGAAAACAGCCGTTTAGTAAATAGAGATTTATAATGAATCGATCATTTAGCTAGCGATATTATTTGTAATTTGTTGAAAACGCCGTTCTGTCGCTGGAAAAACGAAGGTAAAAGGGACGTTTCACTGGAAGGAACACCTACGACTGTTTTATCAATATTCGCCAAAACAGAGATTAAGAAATCTGGTAAATCTTGTAACGTAAATTTCAAGTCTGTCTGGTTCACAAAATTATAAATGGTTATGTAGAAGCCCAATGTTACAAAAACTATATTGATGGCCCTGTTTACTATTTTCTAATAAACAATTGGTTTAGAACAGGTATGGATTTGTAGATATTTTAAATATTACGAGGGCATTACATAAACATACCGATTCTGCGGAGCATTTAAAACGTGAAGTACTGTTAAAAAATTTCGAAAAAACGAGAACACTAGACGCTTTAAAACAGAACGTTAGACTTTATGCACTACAATTTAATGAAAACGTTCGCTTAAATAGAGGCTTCACTTAAATCTTCACCTATTTTCTAACCCGCGAGCCGCCACTGCTCTGCGGCCATTCCATAGCTCCTCTTCTATCAATCTATTAAGGAAGACAATGTTGAAGTATTCACGCACAATTTGTGAAAAAAGTAGTGGCGCCCCATTATGTCGATACGATACCGACTGTTCAGATATTTGGAGATTTTCATTATTTGGACGCAGTGTCAAAAGTAAGAGGGTTATGTGCTGTTGTAGCAACCCCGAATACTTTCTAATACAGTACCTTGTGACGGTAAACATGTAAAATTGTTGTATAGTGTGACAAATGGAAATAACCAAGTAATGTAAAAATAATTCAAAAACAGGACGAAAGAATTACTGGTATTTTTATACTTTACTTGGACTAATACTTGATTCATTTACCCTTATTTTTTCACTTTTAATAAGTGAATGTTCATACTATTTATTAAATTGTTTAAAGTTGCCTCTGGAATTTCGTCCCACGCAGCTACATCAACGCTTAATTGAAGGCTTTGCTAGATTGTATACTCTTGCCATAATCCCCCATAGATTTTCTATCAGGTTAAGACAGGGACTTAATACTGGCCATGGCATAAGGTCGATTCCATACTGTTCAATCCAGTTTTTTTGTGGATCTTGCGAAATGAATAGGTGCGTTATCGTGTTGAAACATTACACCGTTATATTCAATAAGAGTTAAAAATGGTAACAGGTATAGTTTATTTCATCGCTATTTGTCAAATAAAAAATCTCCAAAACATACCGTGGCTTGTTTTTATGGCTAGGCTCAGGTAGACTGTTTCGTTTATCGGCAAGATGAGAGAGTTTTTTATTTGGCAAATAGCGATGAAATGAATGGTAATCTTCTAACAGGTTTTGATAAGCAGTCGAATTCAGTCTGCCATTTACAAACGCCAGTTGGCTTTTCATATCCGTTTTGAAACCCACCCATGTCATTACAGAATCAACTGTTTGAGGTCTTCTTGACATAATTTTTGTTCCTTTTACAAATCATACCGATAATAGCTAAACCTATCCGGTCCATCCAAATAATTTTTTTTTCGTCACTAAAGATTACGTGGTCCCAAAAATTTTGTTCTGAGCATACTTCTCTGCAAATCTTAATCTGGTCTCTATGTGATGCTGCTTAAGTGCAGGTTTCTCTAAACATTTTTCGTATTTAAAATGTCCTGATTCTGCCGCCCTTCTTCTTCCGAGACTGGGAACACAATCTAAATCAAAACAACGGACAATCTGAGAAAATGACGCTCCTGCAGTTGACAATTCCCTCAGAATAGCACCGCTTCGTCATCGGTGAAAATTTAAACAGCCACCCCGGGCGCTTTTACCATAATATTTGACCCCAAGTTTAAGAAATTTTTTTACAACACTTTGTGAACGATTAATAATTGTGGCAATCTGTGGCTACGGTTTCCACAACTCCGTAAATCGATTATTCGTTGTTTTGCTAAATCATCTTACCACACGCATAATAAAAAATAAATAAAACAAACATTACAAGTCGCTAACATTTTTAACTGTCTTCAAGAAAGGAAGAGGTTCTCAATTCGTCTGTACATACAGTACCCGTCAGAAGTATTCATACCCCAAACAACATTTTCATCTGTTTAGTCTGTTTTTGATTACGCCCTCTATGAATGTTCTTAGTAACAAAACAATATTGTGCTTGTAGCTTTCTCTGATGGATGGAACAGTAAAACAGACTGGGGTTTCCCCGATACCAAATAGCATTGAGATTTAGATGTCAAATGTTTTATTGTGTATAAATATGCATTATTATGTAATAAACTACATTGATTTTATATAATTGAAAACAACAGTGTTTCCATGATACCAAATAAATCAAATCCACACGTAGATTGTCCCTATTAATAAAGTAAAATGCTGAAATCTGCAGAAATTAGTTTAGATCTCCGTAAACTCATTGTGGATGATTATCTAAATAGAATGGGTTATGGAAAAATTGCAAAAAATATACCTAATAAATGTAAATCAACGATATAATCAATAATAGTAACATATGGGAAACACCAAACAACAGAAAATGAACTAAGGACAGGACGGCCGAGAAAAACAAATGCGCGTGATGACACCAGACTGGTTCAAGAAGTGAAGAAAACGCCTACTGTATCTGCTAGGAGTATTAAGGAACAATTGTGTATTATTAATGTTTCTGAAAGGACAATTCAGAGAAGGATTCGAGAATGTGGATACACAAGTCACTATAAAATTAAGAAACCATACATTTCAGAAAATAATAGAAAATTGCGATTAAACTTTGCAAAAACTTATGTTGCTAAACCTGAAGTTTTCTGGAGGAATATAATTTGGAGCGATGAGAGAATGTTCGAGTTAAGAAACGACCGACGAGTTTGGAGGCGTCCAGATAATAAATTTAATAAAATGAACATTCAAACTACCGTTAAGCATGGGGGAGGGAATGTGATGGTCTGGGGGTGGTTTCAGTTTTAGAGTGGGAGATCTTGTACTAGTCGATGAAAGGATGACAGGAGCATCTTATGTCAATATACTTTCCCTCTTATTTGTAGTCCTCTGCTCAAAGGATGGGTATTGGAAACGATTTGATTTACCAACAGGTTAGAAATTCCAAACATACAAGTAAAGTTACATCACAGTTTTCCCAACAAAACGGTATACAACATTTAGAATGGCCACTTCAAAGCCCTGACATAAATCCTATTGAGAATTCGTGGGCCTACTTAGATGAAAATGTTAATAGATTTGACTTTGGAAGTAATCGTACTCTATTTTTCAACGCTTTGCTTACAACGTGGAATTCTGTTCTCACAAATCTGTTACAATCATTGGTTTCTAGCATATCTAGGCGTCTAAAGGCGATAATTGAGACAAAGGGAATGAATGCCAAGTATTAATTGTTGTTTTTAGTTGGTAAGTATAAAATTATCAAGGGGTATGAATATTTTTGTCGATATATCATCCTTGGTTCAGACACTTTCGCCGAAGATTTACGAATTAATGCAGCATTCCTGGTTTTATTTATTATATGTATTAGTACATTAGTTACATATTTCAAATATAGGGTTGAGTTTGTAATTATTTGTTATAGCAAATAAAGATTTTACAATTTACATCAGGGGTATGAATACTTTTGACGGATACTGTATATATTTTTATGTAGGTTCGGGTATAACTTTCTTGTTTATGAACCGATTTTGCGTTGGGTTCAGTATAGCTCCAAAGTGGTCCCATTTTAATTTCATTGGTATTGGACCTTGGACTTCGAAGATACACAACGGAACTCCTTATTCAAGTAGCCGTCATTTTCTCATTCGCAAAGCATCGTTAGTAGGTCTACCCATGACTTAAAATTGTAAAATAATAAATTTAAAAAAAACGACTTAAAGAAAACAGAGTAACTTAACTAAGAAGCAAGAAATAAATGTTTCTGCAACAATTTAATATTTGTTTGTTGTTCCGTTTAATGAAATTTAGAAATTATTGTTTATGTAATTATTATTAATTGTTTTATATAACTTTGAAGTCGGTGCCATACAATATTAGTAATATATAGTAAAACTCGTTATAGTAGCAAGGTATATATTTTTTTGCTTTACTTGGCACCGACTTCAAAATTGTATAAAACAATTAATAATAATTACATAATAAATAATAATTTCTTAATTACATTAAACGAAACAACAAATAAGTTGCATGTAACAAATTGTTGTAGAAAACATTTATTTCTTGCTTTTTAGTTGTTACTTTTTTTTGAAGTCGGTTTTTTTTTAACTTATAAAAATAACACTAAGACTCTGAACAAATCGTTACTCGAAATTTGTGTTAGTGTGCATTCTCCTCCCCCACTGTTTAAATCAAGTTTATACTTATTCACACATATACCGCAGGACTTATTGCCAAATGCACAGTAGCAACCCGTAAGCACGGTATAGTTCGAGAGCAATAGCGCTATTTATTTAGCCTGTTCTATTAGATAATATATGTCAAGGAATATTTCTTGCAGGAGGTACAATACACTTTGCTATCTGTCGCTCAAAATCCATGTACACGAGGAAAATTTAAACAGGGGCGTGCATTTTTCTGGGGGCATATTTATAAAAAAAAATTTTTGTGATTCATAAATTAAGGGGAGGTTCTCAAACTCGACCAAAAAATCAATTTTCTTTTTGTGCCTTTTTTGATACCTTATTATATGTAGAATATGTTCCTAAAACGATTTGGCCGAAAACATATTTATAAAAAAGATATTGCATAATAATGAAACCCATCTTTTTACGAAAAATTACGCAAAAATAGAGTTCGCGCAGTAGAGCACATTTTATCCTAATATTTATGAAATACGCGCCTATATTAACATTCTATGGTAAGTATAGTTACCCCAAGTGCCACCATATGTCAGAGTATATGATATAATATTAGATAGTTTGCCTCTCTATCCGTTAATGTCGATGGGTGTAGCGTGTAGCGTCAGTCGAACACGCGTTTTTCTCGAAACTATGTTTTTTAAACTGACGGGAGCTGTAACTCAAAAACTAATTGACGGTTTGTCTTGATTTTTTTTTATTTTAAACTAAATTAAATTTATTGGAGCTTATACCTAAGAAAACATTGATTTCGCTGTTTTTTATAACACTTTAAAAGCGAAAAATAAGTGAAAAATCGGTACCGAAAATTCGCAGGTCCGCCATTTTGTTAATTTCCCATTTTTTTTTATTGGTATAAGCTCCAACAAATATACATTTTATATATTTTTTTGAAATTTTTATTTCAGATGATTTTTACAAGTGCTAGGAGTTCCCACCGATTGGACACCTTTTTTTGAGATAGTCACATTACCGAGCATGTAACTAATTACCGTGTAATTTTTTTTAATAAAAAAAAATTTTTTGTACACCTGAATACTTGATAAATATGTATAAAAAAAATTTAGTACTTTATTTATTTCATTCTATATAAAAAAAAAAAAAAATTAAGAAAATCATGTAATTTTTGAGTCGCTTGAGGAGAACCTCCCCTTAAATCTGGTAAATCTAATATGATATCAGATTTCTGAGAACGACCACTCAATGCTTGCCAAGGTAACGAAATGTATTTAAACATTTTATCTATTTATCACTATGTTGGGATATATTAGGACTGCCCGTCTTTGGTTATTCCAATGTTTCATGCGACTTGCTTCTTCACACGACATAATAAATGTACTGAGTGACGAAGATAATGATAATTAGAAAGAAGACGAATAATGGACAATTTGAGAGCCTATAAAATAATCTGGCAAAATTTCGCGTTTATTTATTAAATACCTATTTATAATTTTATAGTGTCTACTAGTTCTTATAAGACCTGTCTACAGGGCAGTCTAAAATAAAAAAAAAACAGAACAAAAAAACTTACGTGGTCGAAAGGTGTATGAAGTTAATATAGGAATCCTCAAAGCTTGTCGCTTTTTTAATGGCCATGCCAGATGTCGTTGCCGACCCACCCGTGTTCCACTTCGACGGAACGTGACCTGTAGAGCTAGCCGGCTGCTGGGAAAATAAGCTAGATGAAGTAGAAACGTCCACTTTTTTATTTAATTTGGTCCGGTTTCGATGTTCCTCTTCTGGGCTATGTCCTCTACATTTCTCATTGTTTCGTTTCATTTTCCTCCCTTCCGTAGCATTGACGTTACCATCGCTATATAAAACAAGCGATGTTATAGTCTCTGATACAAAACAGAACTCTGATACAACAAAAGTAAATCGGAAATATGTAGTATTATACAGGCTGTCTCCTGAAAGACGCCGCAAGCCATAACTCCGTTATTTATAATCTGATTTTAAAAAACAAAAAATCAAATGAAATGACTCTAAATTTATAGAGCGAGCATACCGCAGTTTTTTGTTTTTTTTTTTTTTTTTGAAAAGTAATGGTCAACTTTTTTTTTTTTCAAATGGCAATACAGTTTTTTTATTTACTATTGTGCAGATTTCTTTTCTGAATCCAATGATGTATAATAAATGGACTTTTGTGAGACATTCGTCACAGAAAAATGGTGAAAATATTCGCCGATACCGCAATAGGCGCCCAGTCGCTTAATTGATGACAAACGTGTTTTGACTAATCATCTGTGCCGTGGAAAACAAAAAAATAAACAACAAATCGAGTAAATGTCATTCCAACTTCAACAAAATGTCATATTTGATAACATTTTTCTTGATTTAGGCTGCCGTCTATGAAAAATGGTCCAATCAATCTATTAGCCAAAATGCCACACCACACATTAATACTAAACATTCGCTGAAAATTAGTTGTATGTTGTATGTTAATGTCGGCGGATATTTCTATTAAAAATACCATTGACACTAAATGTACATTCGTCTGACCAAATAATCTTAGTGTGGAAAAGTGGGTCTAGTCGCACTGAATTTAAATACAAATAGCAAAATTGTTGTCTTCGTTCTCTTATCGTTTTCCTCTAATGCCTGTACTTTTTGAGGTATGTATAGCTTAAATTTGTGCTTTTTCAATATGGAATTCACAGTTCGTTTTGAAGCTCCAATATTATTTGAAATTTCCCGAATGGAGGTTCTTGGCTTTTCTTCAACATTAAGAAGAACATTGAGCTCCGTGTTTTCATTAAATTCGCGTTCTTCTCGTTTCAGATTCTTAAATGCCCCATAGTTTCTTAAATTTTCTTCAAGTCTTCCAAACTTACTTGGTTCTGAAACTTCTCTATGAGGAAACCGCTCTCTATAAAGACGGACTGCCGCACCACGATTCTGATTACTCTGAAAGTATACCTGAATCATATCCGTCAATATTTGATTATTGTCCATACTGCACTATTGACTTATTTCGCAAAAAATAACTTACTGTAGTGATACTATGACACACAAAAGCAAGATCATGTAAAAAACTGGGATGCGGAAGTTGAAATGACATTTACTCGATTTGTTGTCTATTTTTTGTTTTCCACGGCACAGATGATTAGTCAAAATACGTTTGTCATCAATTAAGCGACCGGTCGCCTATTGCGGTATCGGCGAATATTTTCACCATTTTTCTGTGACAAATGTTTCACAAATGTCCATTTGTTATATATCGTTGGATTTAGAAAAGAAACATGCACAATAGTAAATAAAAAAAAACTATATTGCCATTTGAAAAAAAAAAAAAAAGTTGACCATCGCTTTTCAAAAAAAAAAGTTTAAAAACACTGCGGTATGCTCACTCTAGAGTGTATTTAGAGCCATTTTATTTGATTTTTTGTTTTTTTTTAATCAGATTATAAATAACGGAGTTATGGCTTGCGGCATTTTTTAGGAGACATCCTGTATAGGGTGTGTTAATTTTTCCCCAATGATTTGCCAAAGGCAAATGGGCCGTCAGTTGGAACTATAGGATTTACGTTGCACGCTATTTGTGTTCTGTCAAAGATAGGGCGTTAATATTTAACGGCTGTCATCTATAAACTATAATTTATGTACAAACTGTTTTATGAAAGTGAGCGATCATTTACAGTTGCATTAAGAAAAATTCGCACAAAATTAGGACAAAATGGGGCGCCTATGGGGTTAACAGTTCGTAACTTAATCAAGAAATTTAAAGAGACGGGTTTCATTGTTGTTAAGGCAACACCAATCACCAATACGTCCTCGTCGTCGTCGGTTACAGACTGTTTACAACGTTGTACATTGTTAATTGGGTGTTAGGAAAGGTGATGCTGATGTTTGCAACAAAATTTTGTTCAGCGATAAGGCACATTTTCATCTGGACGGGTACGTCAGCTAACAAAATTGTCGAATTTGAGGTGCTGAAAATCCTCAGTAGGCTTTCTGAAACTTTGACATTTACGACAGGCAACTCCTACATATTTTCCTAAGTCTCATTAAAGATAAAACTTCCCTAATATTATTTTTACAGACACTGCGTTTTTTGTTATGAATAATGAATAAGAGGGTTGGGGAAGAAGATACAAAAAAATCGCCAAGGCAATCGAACAGGGTCGCTAACCCTTTGAAGGTCACGCGACTCTTTTCAGGCCGTGCGTATTCACGTCTAGCACGCATCGCAATCATTTCGCACAAAACGTAACATTCAACAATGTAATTTTTTTCATTAATAATATAATGACAGTATATCATTTTTAAAAAATAACGGGGGAACACAATAACTAACACCTCAGACAAGCTGTTAAAGTCAAACTCTGTTTATAATAATTCTCGTAATTATTGTTTCAAATTTTCCTTGGCGATCTTGATTTTGTTTGATATTCGATATTTCAAAGGGCGATACTGTGCAAACTACTTGAGCAAAGATATATAATATATACGTGTTATATACAGTGCTATTCAAAAGTCCCCTCCCCCCCTCTTATCTTTTTAACGATTATACATAAACTAGTGAAATTTGGTAACTGAATATTAAGGGTTGTAAACTTCCCTACTAGTGATGATAGATGACGTATGCGTCAAAGATGACGTCACAAGGTCATTGTGACCAATAATTTTAAATGGAACCCTATGGCAAGCGACACCTCTTTTAAAAGGTATCGAAAAAACCTATTCAATGATACTAATATTGTTTGTATTTATGGTAGTTTTGATGGATTAAATCTGTAATCAGTAAACTTGGATAATAATTTTAATTAGATTCAAGAATCAGTACCTACTTATAGTAATTGTTCGAAGTGAGCTTTATCTACTTCCTGACAGTAAAACATCCTATTGCGAAACTCTTCTCGTACTTTTTCAAATGTGTCTGCGGAAATAGCCCTACATTCTGTAACAATACGTTGTTTTAAAACATCAATATTGTCAGGCTGAGTGGCGTACACCTTCGATTTAAGATACCCCCACAGAAAAAAATCTAAAGGCCTCACTCCTTTAGATTTTTTTCCGGTGATCGAGGCGGTCATTCCATTGAACCTCGTCGTCCAATCCATCTACCAGGATATTCTTCATCCAAATACCGTCTTACTGCACCGTAATAGTGTGGAGGTGCACCATCCTGTTGGAATGTTATTTCCAAAATATCAAATTCATCTTGATTATCTTCCAAAATTTCAAGGATTAACGGTTCTATTGCATTTTGCAACATCTGCAGATACACCTCACCGGTTAAGTTGGTATTTAAAAAAACAGGCCCAACGATGTGGTTTCCCAGTATACCTGCCCAAACATTGACCTTCTCGGGATACTGAGCATGTGTTTCACGAAACATGTGAGGATTTGCGTCACTCCAATATCTCACGTTTTGTGTATTTACATTTCCATTCAGATAGAAAGTACTTTCGTCGCTAAAACAAATTGTTTTGACATAGTCTGGCTGTTGGTTAATTTTAGTCTCCATATTTTCACAAAATTGCAGGCTTAGGTCTGGATCGTCGTCTGAGAGTTGATGAACCATTTGTAATTTGTATGGGTGAAATTTGTTTTTTTTCCAACACCTTGTGCACTGTACTTTGACTGACTTCACAGGTTGATGCAACTTGAGTTGTTGAAGAAGTAGGATTTACTATTACTTCTGCCAGTATATCAATTTTTTTCTCATCAGAAATTTGTGGTCTGCCAGATCATTTTGCATCATTAATACTACCCGTTGTTTTAAACTTACGAAGATGCTCTCTCAAATAAGTCCTCGAAACTGGGCGATCGGGAAACCTTTCATTAAAAATGCGTTCTGCTGCATGAATATTTCCTCCAGTTTCACCAAGTATTAGGATCGCTGCTACTTTATCACCTAAAACACGTACCATTTCTCTTCTTGAAGCACTTAAACGTTCAGTTCACAACAGTTTAACAGATTATTGAATGTACAAATATTTTAAAATTACCACAAGGTACTAAAACAGTTAAACATTCGATCAACAATACACAAATTATTAAATGTATAAAAACTTTGACAGCTAAAAAAACATCAAATTGGGGAGACTTGCAAAAACGTCAGATTATTTACTATCCAACTATCCAGTGGTGGAGCTTGAATTTTAAATTTTATTATTAACTGATTTAATTCATCACAGCTTTGCGGTTTTTGAAAGCCAGTTGTCAAAACTGCCGTAAATAGACACAATATTAGTATCATTGAATAGGTTTTTTCGATACCTTTTAAAAGAGGTGTCGCTTGCCATAGGATTCCATTTAAAATTATTGGTCACAATGACCTTGTGACGTCATCTTTGACGCATACGTCATCTATCATCACTAGTAGGGAAGTTTACAACCCTTAATATTCAGTTACCAAATTTCACTAGTTTATGTATAATCGTTCCAAAGATAGGAGGGGGGGGAGGGGACTTTTGAATAGCACTGTATATTGTTGTGATAGGAAAAGCACGTAATTTCAGAAATCTAAACATAAACAGGGTGTTCCATTAAAAAAAAAAAACATGAGTTTGGTCTAGATCTCCGAAGCGCGAGATTCGACTGTTTTTCTAAATACATGTCTGAGATCGCAGTAAAATTTCCTACAACTTTCGTATTTACCATTTTTTTTTCAATTTCAAAAAATACAACTAAGGAGGCTAGAATGATATGTGGAAAAAAGCTAAGTTGAGGGGGCTAGAATGATATGTGGATAACCCTGTACACTTTTTGCAACCTTGATATTTACCACAGTCGACCCCTAGACCTTTTACTGAGTATACTTTAAAGGTCAAACTTCCCTAACATATGTTTTGACAGACGCTACGATTTTTTTAATGAAAAGTGAATAAGGCAACATCTTAATGAATATGGCAAAAACAAGAATATCACGACGGCCTTAGTTGACTTTGTGAAGTGTAATGCGGTCACTACTCTGCTAAAATTATGCCAGAAACTATTCTGAAACCCTGCATAGTATAAGTTCACCAGCTGTTAGTAATTTTTAATATAACTAAGTAATTATTTGGTATTTTTTTTTTGTTGGTTCGTCCCATTCATACTTCTGTTCGAAATAAATAAAATAAAATATTATCAAACATAACTGTAATATTTTAGACCCACATATTTTACTGGTCAATTTAGCTCAAAAAATAGGGGTAAGTAAGCTTACAAAAATTCGCATAGAGTTGAAAATTGGTACAAATGTTTAGAACACCATTATAAATGAAATATGGAAAGTCCCCATCGATCCCACATCTGCAAACAAATTTATTCAAGGTCAAAGTTCGCAAATATGGGTTTTTTGCGTTTTTTAGCCAAACGGTAAGTTTTATCATAAAAATAGATCAAACAAAAATTGTAGATCATGCAATTATCTGTAACTTATAAGTCGGAAATCGAGAAAGGAACCACCAAGCCGCCAAGCGGCTATCAAAGTAGTTCCCGAATAGCAAAGCTATTACATAATCGCTCTAGGAAACAACTACTCCTCGGGCTAAAGCCCCGGCAGGCGTTGAATTATACCCAGAAGCGATCCTCGACCCCTTTCTCGTGTTTCTGCACGATCAGATAAGGTTTCAAAAAATAAAACCGGCCACAGGTAGGATTCGACATTTGTCCCGGATCGGAACCGAACGACATACAGCTGTTTCGAACTTGTTAGTTCTCATCAGTGCCGCATACGGTACGCCGATTCAGGACAAATGCCGAATGAACTTTATGGCCTATACATCTTTATCGATACGATCTCTGTCAGTAACTTATAAGTCGGAAATCGAGAAAGGAACCACCAAGCCGCCAAGCGGCTATCAAAGTAGTTCCCGAATAGCAAAGCTATTACATAATCGCTCTAGGAAACAACTACTCCTCGGGCTAAAGCCCCGGCAGGCGTTGAATTATACCCAGAAGCGATCCTCGACCCCTTTCTCGTGTTTCTGCACGATCAGATAAGGTTTCAAAAAATAAAACCGGCCACAGGTAGGATTCGACATTTGTCCCGGATCGGAACCGAACGACATACAGCTGTTTCGAACTTATTAGTTCTCATCAGTGCCGCATACGGTACGCCGATTCAGGACAAATGCCGAATGAACTTTATGGCCTATACATCTTTATCGATACGATCTCTGTCAGTAACTTATAAGTCGGAAATCGAGAAAGGAACCACCAAGCCGCCAAGCAATTATCTATAAAAATTGTTATTACACTTTTTATTAAGAATCACCATTTTTGAGATATAGCGATTCAAAATGTTAAAAAAGTTGTATTCTCCATAATATGCACACGTTTCCACGCTACCTGTGAGGTAGTGTACTTGGCGCGTTTTTTTTATCGTGGTTTTCCCGGTAGGCGTTTTCCACGATCTATTATAGTCCTGTTTAATTAAATTATATTGTATTAAATAAAAAATGGTACTATTGGAAATGATGAACGCGGTGTGAATTATGAGTAATTGGGAAAAACTATTCGTCTGATTGATAATTATCTAATGGTACTTCAAGTATAATGTCTTCTTCTTCTTCTTCTCTTGCTTCTTCCTCCTGTTGGATACAAGTAAATTGCTCTAACAGCGATGCATCAGATGTCTCCTCGCTGATATCGTAAGAATTCTTTTCTGATGGCGACTCAACATTAGAGCACGACTAGCCTTGACAACTTGTACATGCTAATGAACAAAACAATCCAACTTTTTTGCAGCCACATTTAGCACTACACCCCTTTTTGCAATTGCAAAAAATTGTATTGAGGAGTTTTTCCGGTGCAGGTGGGGGTAAAGTCTGGATTGGTTCCAATGCATTGTCAATTAACTTCCAACCCCAGTCTTTTGGGTCCAGTTGAGTACCAAGCCACACTTGAACTTGATAATATACCCGAAGTAGATGTTGATGAGCAGATGCAGAGGTTGGGGGAAGACAAGCTAATTGTACTCGTTTATTGTTACGAATATTTTTTACAAAAGATAAGTATCGAAACTTATCTAAGCAGGTAATTTTTTTGGAGCTCCATATACAGAAAGAAGGAAGTGAATTCCGTTGGTGATTACAGCTTGTGGAGTAGAGTTACTTTCTTTAAAAACTTTAGCACAATTAACTAAATATTTTCTTTCAAACAATTTAAAAACCGTTGTTTTACCTCTCCTGAAAATTGCTGATGTCGTATCGCAACCAGTTATTGCGTGTAAAAATAGTATGTGATTTTGGCATTTTGAAAAAGCAGATAAACTTTTGGAAGAATACATTTGCGATTGCTGTTGAGCCTTCCCAGGTTTTAAGAAATAAATAATTTTTTCGGTTGGAGTTCGAGCAGTAAGTAATACTAATAAATCAACTTCTTCACCAACAAAAATAGTTGTATTTGTTGAGTTGAATTGTTCTATTGCTGTTTCAATTATCAGGACATCAGCGTCATTATCAGCTTGTTTGACAAAAATATTTTCAGTGGTAAATTTTTCTTTCAACATTGAAATGAACCGAGACTTGTGAGTATTAGCAAGAAATTTTTGTTGGCTTGTGGGAACTGTCATAAATTGATCAAAAATGACATCAGAAGATGAAGATGTTATTGTAGTTCGACGACGTTGTACTGCGGCTTTAATATTTTTCTTGCAACCTGTACAATTTGTACGTATAAGTTACACAGACTAATATTTTTACTTGTATTATGGGCCCAGTTTACTTGTATTTTTCCATTAAATTGAACAGGCACAAAGCCAGAACCCTGGTGGGAATCATAACGGGCCACCATAGTAGCCTGAATGCATATAAGCACAAGCTGAGCCTGACTGATAGCCCGGCCTGCAGATACTGTAAAGAAGACGAGGAAACCTCGATTCATCTTCTTTACACCTGCCCCGCACTGGAGGAGAAGAGGTATCTTATATTAGGGATCCCTGTTATCCTAGAGGAGGCGAGGCTTAAGGAGGGGGACGTACCTAAATTGCTCCTTTTATGGGATAGCATTTTTGTATAATGACCCGGATAAGAGGGGATCGCCAAGGGATTACCCATGCGATCAGTGGCTGATGAGGCTCAAACCTATATTATATAATAATAGGCCCAGTGATGTATATAGGCGGCGTACTCGTGCATATTATGGAGAACACAACTTTTTAATTTTTTGAATTGCTATATTTCAGAAATGGTGATTGTTAGAAAAAAAAAGTGTAGATCAACAAAAAACAATTTTTGTTGATCTATTTTTATGATAAAACTTACCGTTTGGCTGAAAAATGGAAAAAACCCATATTTGCGAAATAATTTTTTTTACAGATGTGGGATAAATGGGGACTTTTCACATTTCATTTATAATGGTGTTCCAAACATTCATACCAATTTTCAGCTCTATGCGAATTTTTGTAACCTTGAATGTCTATTTTGACCGGGCTAATTGGTTAGGTGGACGTTTAAAACTAATGTACAGGGAGTACACGGATTTTGATTTTTTTTATAGCATAATAAATTCCATTAAAACGGTTTTCCTTATACAGGTTGAGTCCAATATTCAGAAATACCAATACATCTGATTAGTTAATTAAATCTAAAGAACAAATAATTTGATAATTTGTATGATCTTGATATGATTCTATAACTTATTTTATTCTATAAATTATTGTAAAACTGATGATTTTACACGATATAAGTCAGATGACCTTACCCCATTTGACTTTGCACAGTCCACCTTGAAGAAATATATACTTTACCTATTTAATTTCACGTCCTTTGCTACAGTGAAAACTTCGCACAAATTAATCAGGTCTTTCCCTATAGCAGAACTGTACGTATTGATTTTTTCCTCAACTTGCAGAGTGTTACTAACAAATATATATGCCATTTTTAAGTCACTCACACATAGTTTGCAGACACTAATGTTTTCGTGACAATCGACATCCTAAAATATCTTTGTATTACATCTCGGAACCTAAACTAACTCAATTGTGGGTAATTATTTACTTTAGTGTACAACTCTAAATCCTCACAAAAATTTAGCTAACCCCCTCCATTTTCGAGGGTGATGTGTAAGAACCTGGTTTCAGTTTTTGGCAGACGCACAATTTTCGACAATATTAATTTTAACTTTTCCGCAAGTGACCCCACTTTTTCATTTTTAAGGCGAGTTATTTAATAAGAATGAAGCCAGATTATTGTTCAGCACCCTCACAAATAGGGGGTAACCAAATTTTGCCGAGGATTTGTGATTTTAGGTAAAGTAAATTATCCTCAATTTTAATACAATATACTCTACCAGCTCTGGGATGCATTTAGCAACCATTTCTTTAAAGTTTATGTGATCGTCTTCCTCCACAGCTTTGAAGTTTGCCTGTCCACACAAACGACACGACTTCTTAGACTCTTCAGAGTCATCTGTTTGAAGGGTCAGCAGTTCTTTTATTGTTTCATTGTTTCCAAGACATGTAGACTTAAAGTCGTATGAGGTCTGGAGCATTTTCGCACATTCATGACATATTTTTGGTTCACTGCTTATATCGAGTTTCTAAAATGATTAAAAACGACTCATAACTGACCAAACTAACGTGACTACGAATAAAATGTTTACCATTAACGGCATCAACGAGTCCAACATATATTTTTCGGGTTCTCCCAGCAACACAAAATTATCATCATTTATGCTCTCCAAACACAATCTGCATATCGTATTAGCCATCGTAGTCTCTACGATGAGTTTCCTCACTTAGGACATCGTAACATATTAAAACGCATAAAATAAGTACTCAGATTAACTAAGCAAATGAGCAATTCCATAAATAAAATATACATATAAATTCACAAACATAGAAATGTACAAAAAGGAACAGTAATTCAACATAATAAAGAAGCAGATACTGACATTTGAAAGTCATGTAGCGCCATCTATTTGAGTGGCTTTACTTGTATAAATCAAATGAATCGTTAATATTTCTATGATTACAAATTGATATAATAAATCCACAGATTACCCCTTCCTGCTCCTCTAAACAAGAATTTTTTAATAAATTTATAATTGAATCGCTTATTTTTGAAAGGATATAAGTCGCCTTTTCCCTTAAAATGAGTTAACAGCGAAAATCAATCCTTCAGCCGTCTGTCTTAGATTTAGTTATGTAAGAATTTGTGTCACTGATGCTTATTGATAAAAATTCTCAACTTAAACATCGACTTTGCTTATGAAAGATTCAAGTCGCTGACATATCTTTTCATAAATATACATAAATCTAGTAACTTTATTCACCACACGATACATGTGTGTTTCTGTATGCTAATTTTAGTTATTTAAGGGTTATGTTATAATATAATCTTACAAATTATAGTGTATTTGTTATTTTATTCTGTGATTCATCGGTTTAACATGAGTGACTCTGAGAGTATAAATAAGGGGAAAAAGGGTGTGAGGAATGTAGAGAAATACAAAGTGACACGAATTAAACGAAGTAGGGTCCCTATAAGAATTATCGAGGTATAGTGGTGCCCGGCAAAAATATAGGAGAATCCTGCAATTAAATATATTTAAATTATGTCATTTCATTACAGAAGTAAAAATTATGAAGAAGACGCTTCTTCTATAAAATCTTTATTACAACTGCTTCATAGAATACAAAATTGGTTCACAGATAGATGAGTGTAAATCTAGTTGCGACATCTATTATTAACTAGAATATATTTACTAAAATAACAATGAAATAGTAGCTACCTAACAATAGACATTAATGAACAGACCAGTAAAAATGTTCTGTTTTTAGATGTAGGATGAAGTGTTTTCAGCGAATATTATATGCAAATAAAATTACTATTATGAACAAGTTTCGGTAATTGTACACAAGAAGTGTTCCTGGGCAAATGCTTGCGAAACTTTTCCTGCCCCCCCTATTTTCGTGGGTGCGCTGGAGACGAATCTGGCTTCAGTATCATCCGCTCGGACATGGTTTTCGAGAAAATGAATTTTCCACTTTTCCGCATGAGGCCATTTTTTCTATCAAATAACTTTCTCTTCACACTACATAGATAGCTAATATTAATACCAATAGATGCTACAACACTTGCTTTACACATATTATATATTAAACCGTCATAAAATCTATTAGAAACTTTCGATGTTCGAGAAATCTATTAGTTAATTTAAAATATATACAATGACTTGCAGTTGGCGTCGTCCATTGTAATCGTACGCCTTCCGTGTCGCTCGATGAAACTACATACATACAGAGAGGCTCCAAAAGCTAACTTTGAATATTAACAACTAAATACGCTGTTATTTTGAAGGATACTAACCTAACCTGACTGTCTACTTATTATGGTTAGGTTAGGTTAGGTTAGTAACCTAACGGTTTAATGACATAAACTAACTGAAGAATAATTCAGTGTTTTTAAAAAATTGTCTTTATTAAACAGAGACATATCGGTTAAAAAGTCAAGATTGATAAGTTCACAATGTTTCAGAATGGAAGAGATATCAATGAGGCAAAGATTTGTACAGCTTGTGTTCAAGCTTTGGAGACCTATTATAGTTTTGTGTTAAACTTCTCGAATATTTTGCATGAGCGAAAGTACGTCCGGAATTAGTCTGTACACGTGTAGCGTCTGCATGTTCAAAACAACAACGTCGAGCCTTAAGAGATACATGTTATCCCATAAGACTCCTTTCGAAGGTAAAAATGTACAAGCGTATCATTTGCCTTTCGAAACAAAATACAAACATTATGTCAAAACCCACGTACCAACACACAAGTCTCCATCAGAGTTAACCATGTGTAAATGCATGACCTGCCCTTTCGAGACCAAAAAATACAAGTACGATCTCAAGAAGCACATGATACCGCACCTCCCCACGATCCACAAGTGTTCCAAATGCACTTACGAGACCAACTACAAGAAGTGCTTCGACAACCACCTCATCATCCACAAGAACTAGCTGGACGTGAAGCTCTACACGTGCACCAGCTGCACGTACGAAACTAGACACAAACCTCGGAGACATAAACTCAAAAATCACAATGTTGACCCACAAGAGTTCCTCGGAGACGGCAGTATACAAGTGCCTCCTGTGCGATTGCAGGACAAAATACAAATACTACCTCAACCAACAAGTCCATACGCATACTATGCCCCCGCCGCCTCCTAGCGTGTATAACACTATGTCCTAGGTGAGCGCGGGTACTGCGATGCGGTGCGTGCATTGCAAGGAACCTTTAGGATAAAACAACCATAATTAAATGAATCAGTCCAGCGTAAACACGTAGTGTGTTAAATTCACACGCAGTTATAGATGGACGCATCGCACGCATTGTTTTTAATTTAGAACTTGTTTTATTTTCATCGCAGTTCTCGTCCAATTTCCGCCATGGAATGATTTGTGAAGTGCAAAGGAGAAATGTAATCAAACGTAGCTGGAATCATTATTGTATACAGATGATGAAATTCTCCGAAATTTATTCTATCTCTATAAATTTCATGTTTGATTTTCCTCCTTTTTTAATTTTTTCAAAATTTTTAATTACAGCAAAATTACCATTAAAAAAAATGTACGTGTCGTTTCCATTGGAGCCAGGATGGGAGCCATATTGGATTATTTGTCATCGCAAACACACTGAAATAAATAATCTCGTATTTACTTTTGCACATGCTGACGAGACTTGACCTATGTTCAAGTGCACGGTGTGCCCCCATAAGACGGAAAATAAGTATAACCTAAAAGTGCACATGTTAACGTATAAAAAAGGTTGAGACGTGAGGGCGATTATGCAATATGAACGTGTTGGATAAAATTTGAGTGGAAACAAATATTTAACGATCACTATTGTATGAATATTGTATTTTTCATGCACACTAACACTTTGGCCACTATGACAGTCACATATGACTGACACTGAGTTGTTTGTTTAAGCCATAGTAGCACAATTGAAAATATCTTACAAGGCCACACCCACATCGCGACATCTAGTGATCGGAGGACGAAAATTTTTATACCTACGTGTTCGTTAAAAGATGGCGATGTCAAATATGTGGTTCTTCTGATGTCAGTCTATAAAATGACTGACGCGGCGTAACGGTGTTATTTTAAATTATTAGGCCACGTCCGTCATATTTGTGAGGTTATAGTGAAGTGTAAAATACCAATGTAAGTATACTGTTAAGTTTACTGTTCCAACCAAGACAGCCTATATTTATAATCTGTAAATAAAATAAATCCATTATAACTTTTTAAATTTAAATTTTTTAATCAAGCACAAAATATTTCAATACAAGGCGATGAAATTAGAATTCCTTTCAGCTGTGGCGTAATCTTATTACATATATGCATTTTATACAGTGAATTTCCTCCAGAAACAGGAAAAACATTATTCCACTGTTCAGCATAAATGCACTCGTCTTTTTTTACCATATTTGAAGAACCTGTAAAATCATCCATATATAGGTACCTATTTTTGTAATGGAACTTTCATTCCTATCTTCTGGCCTCTGCCAAAACACAATCGATAAACGCTGTAAAAGCAAATCCGCTAAAAAATTGCCATTTGCTACTACTACTGGAGTGGGTCGGAATCCTTGATGTGAAGATAACACTGACCTACATAGGTTTCCGCAAAATGAGATAATGCCAACTTTGTTGGCGAAACGCGCGTCGACTGTAGTGTATAGTGTTTTGTGGAAAACCAAGTCAGTGTTTTTTTTTGTTTGCGTTTCTCTAAAAACAAAACGTGATTTTAGTCCTCACGTCTTGTACACCGTGTATTCGCGGGCTAATAAACGATTATTGCCCCCTTCACTTTTGACAAGAACTCTCCAGGGGTCGCTCAACACGTTCCAACTTCTCCGACTTCCTGTGCAATAAAATATGCCTCTTCATATTGCCCTTCATCTTTCCCTTGTAAGGGCATATCGGACAGCTGTACACCGGCGCCGCCGGCTCGTGCTTCACCCGAAAATGCCGCGCCATGGAGCTCCGCTGCTTCGTCTTGAACGCACACATCTCGCACTGGAACAGCACCACGTCGGCGCCCTGTTTGTGGACGAGCTGATGGCTCTTCAGACTGGTTTTGTACTTCGACTGATAGGGGCACAACCGGCACCTGTACATGGGGACTTCGGAGCAGTCCTTGTGCACCAACGCATGCTTCCTCATCTTCCTCGCGTCCCTGGCGAAGTACGGACACTCGGGACAGCGAAACACCGACGCTGCGGGGGCGTGGCTCAGCACATGCCGCTTCAACTCCGCCGTGTAGAACGTGGCGAAAGGGCACTGCTCGCACGCGTACTTGCCACCGTTGTCGGGTTCCGTGTAGGTGACGGTGTGGCAATCACAACTCGCTTGTCGCTTGCCGCAGTTTTTACACGTGAGCGCTTTGTCGTGCACCGCCATATGCCGCTTGACGAAGTGCTTGTCTATCGTCTGATACTCGCAGAGATCGCACTTGTAAAGGTCGAGTTCGGACGCGCCCGTGTGTATGATCGTGTGCCGTTTGAGGCTCTTCTTGTACTTGGATCTATAGGGGCACAAGTCGCACCGGAAGCGCATGGCCTCCGAGCCGCTCTCGTGGACTATCTGGTGCTGTTTCAGCCTGCATTTGTTTCTCGTCGCGAAACGGCAGCTGTCGCACTTGTAGGTCGTCACCTCCGATGCGTCTTTGTGTTTCAAGGAGTGTTGGACGAGGAGGCGTTTTTGTCGCGTTAAATACCAGCATATGTCGCACTTGTATATTTTCATTCTGGCACTGTCAGTGTGACAGAGGAGATGATAGTCGAAGTGCTGCTTGTTGTCGGTGGTGTACTGACAGTGCGAGCAACTGGTTTTTTTTATTTGGATTTGTTTCGCGTCGACCGAGACAGGCGCATCGGTCTGTGAAGAGCATGGAGTATCTTGGGGGCTGAAACAGTTAAAAAGCTTTGTGTAGTTAGAACAAAATTTGTGATAATAAATTTGGATGTATTTTCTTTCTATATGCTTGTCGAGTTTTCTATTAACAAATGGTCGTAACATACTTACATAAAAAATTATTACGTATAAAACGCGCCGTCGATAACTTACTAGTTGGCAAACTTTTACAAACTTCAAAACGAGCGACCGTTAGTCCGGGGGCTTTATCATTACACATATTCAGAATTAAAAATGCATTAAAAACGAAAAACAAAATAAATAAAAATACTACAAACAATGTTTTACATATAAATGCTTACAGAAATTATGTAAAACAAAAGCTCCGCTGCACTCGTATTAGTATATATTTGTTGCTGTGGATCCAGACCATAACGCAGTTTCCTAAAGGCTAACCTGAAATTGAGATCAAGCTGGTTCAGTTCGTCTGTCGAAGAGCGAAAGACTGTGCTGTTTACAGATCGGTAGCGACAGAGGTGGATTCGCTTATGTTTTAAACATAAGCGTGTTGGGCAATGCGATAGCGACAACCTTCATGACGTATTAGTGTTTTTATTTTATAGGCATATTGCATTACGTATAGTTATATTTGTGCGAACTAAAAATTTTGTAAGAAGTGGCAGTGTGTTTAGAACAATACATTAGGACTTCTGTGAATTGTAAAAAATGTTTCGCCCTTGGGAAGATAGACCTGATGGAGGGAGTCAGGGGATGAGATGGAGGCCCTGGGATGAACAACGTGTGGACATAAATGCCGATGAGGAGAGCAATAGTGGTTCAGTCGAGTTTTCAAGACAAGATCGGGCTAATAATGGGTTAGTATCGCGTCGGAAAAATATCCTTCTTAATCAACAGGCGAAAGAAATGTGTCAATTTGTTGTTTGTGTTTTATAGTGTGTATAGTAAGCTTTTATTTTGTATAATTTCTGTAAGAAATAATTTTTAATTAAAACATTGTGTTATTTTGATGAAGTCTTTAAGAAAAAAATTAATTTGTTGTAAATCTTTAAGAAAAAATGTATTAGAAACACATTTTTAATTTCCAGTATTTGGGTGGGTTTGCCGATGCATGGCGCGCGACTCTACAGAAGCCGCTAAAGAAGGCTGACTTCTGCAAAACTGCGAAGTTTTAAAGGTGACACATTGTTTATATTATATCAATAGATGTACATTGTGGGCGCCCTCTTTAGTGGCTTCTGTAGAGTCGCGCGTCATGCATCGGTAAACCCACCGGTGGATTTGCGCACGAAATCCCCCAATTGTGGCACGCTCTAACATGATAAAACCCCCGGACTAACTGCCGAGTTTTTTTCAGTTTCTAAAGGTTTGCCGACGAGTGAATTTTCGATGGCGCATTCTACACATATCTAGAAAAACGTTATTTATTAGGCTGCGACTAGAGTCCCGCCTCGGGACCCAGGTCAAGTCCCGAATAACGTCATCGAATGACGTCATAGGTAGCGTTTCGAGACTGATATTCCTTACCGACTCGGGACCAGCATCCGGTCCCGAATAACGTCATTAAATAACATCATCAGTAGCTTTATCGGGATTTATGTATATTGCGCCCCGACGCGGGACGTTCATCCGGTCCCGAATTTATAAGGAGAAGAGCACCTTCGTTAGTTACAAACATTAAATAAAGGGACCGGCAATAGGTACTGACAGTTTTTATCGTGTGATTGTCAGCTTAGTAATTGAAACACAGAGATTTAAAACGAAACGTATTTATTCTATACATAATGCAGTTTTCAAATATGCTTATTTTTTAAAAATTACGTTGGACATAGCCCTTCCTGCCTTTGGCATTCTTGCAGCCGGCTGCGAAAAGATTGCATGACACGGTGCAAAACATATGGGCCAATCGCTTTAATTTCGTTGTAGCTATTGATTTTGCTTTTATAATAAAAGGTAGACGTATCCCCTCTTGGTACTGGTAGCAGCATAGCTTGCAGATCGTATGTAGCGACTATAATTTTTTCCTCCCTTTCTTTTTATATTCTTTCTTTTTATCTTCTTTCTTTGCTCTTGACAAAACTTTCTCCTTTAAATGTTCATCATATTTTCCTTGTATTGCTTCTTTTTCTTTTTCCGTTGCGTTGTTATATGAATTGCATAACTCGCACCGATCTCTTGTCGGAGTAAAAAATGAAATATTAAAATTATTGTTGAAAATTCGGGAATACATCGTAATATTTGCAAAAGGAACGTTTCTTTCAATGCATTTGGTTTTGTAGTCACGATGTAAATCTGACAGGCTCTTTCCGCCTTCAATAAATTCCCTAGTAGTTTGCGCGCGTATACAATGACCATCAATTCTTGGGATTGTATTAATATGAGCTGCGACGCCATCTTTCATTGTGGGATCTACTTTATAGTGGTGTCCGTGTTTTCCTCTCATATCTTCTTGAAGAAATCCTTTCTTTAATTTGGATATTACAGTCCTAATAGTTCGGTCATTAATATCCAGCGTGGCCTTGAAGAAAAATTTACAAACACGTACGTTTAATTCGTTGATTACAAAATAGAATGCATGATTCGATTGACGTCTACTTCCTTCTCTTTTGTATTGATACTGAGGTCTAACGGCGAACATACTTCTACAGATAAATTCACGCTGGGACTTCAGACTGCCAAGTGACCAGTACTTGTGAAATATTTCGAGCCTCTTATTTTCTTCTATTTTGCTCGAGCATTTTAGTTTGCATTTTTCATTACATGCGGGACGTATCTCTCTTGCCCGTATTTCTCTTTTGCGAATTGATGACGACGTATAAGGCTGTCCCTTATTTCGAAGAAGTTTTGCTTTAGTCTTTCTCCACTCGACCGGATTTGCTTTCCTTTTTTTACCCTTTCCCTTGTCATCTACTTGGGCATTGTCTGAATCTGCATCCTCTGTCACGTTACTAATATTTTCATCCTCTTCCAATCCTGATGATTCCGACGCCTTTTCAGAATCAGAAGATGATGACATACGAAAATATGCATCCAACTCTAAATCGTCCGCTATTTTATCTATGGATTTTTCTTGTTGTTCATTTGATTTAATTCGATTCCTCAATTGCATTACATGAGAATTTTCAGTGCACTGCCATCTAGAATGTGACCCTCGATCTTCTGGTACTGTGTCATTGTTCAATTTCGTCTCTTTTGCTTCATTTCTTTCTTCTGTGGTTTTTTCTTCAGCACATTTTCGTCCCTTTTCAAATTCTACTGCTGCCAGCATTTTGCTATCTCTGCATCCTTGCCCCAGGTCCATAATTAACCTACAACAAACCTTAATAATTTTAGACGCGTATTGTTGACAGATATTTCACAGTGTTATTTTTCGAAAATACAAGGTTAGGTGACTGCAGTGTAAAAATACTTTGAAATCAAGATAAGTGACACAAATTACATTCTCTAAAAGAATATAGCACAAGTCGAAATAAGACAGTAAAATAAAATACGTTTAGAGATAATTTATTCCAGATTTAATTATGAAATAAATACTGACACTGTTAGTCATGAAAAGTAACACAACTCAACAACAAATAAAACACTACAAGACAACAAGATTAGAGATCATTGATTCAAGAACAGTGACACTTTTGTACTTATGACGATATTAAGAATTATATTCCACTTACCTTACTAAACGAAAACTATCAGAACTCGAAATGTGTGTTTTTTTTTTTTTGACTGATCACATGCGCACCTTCTCGTAACAACACTAAAGTGACACTGTTCTTGCCAAAATGGATATGAACTACACTAATGCTAAAACTGACACATTCGCCCTATGGCGGATACATTCCAAGTTAAAGATGTGACGTTTTTCGTACACACGGGGGCAAGCCATACTTATTTATCATTGACACCTGAAACATGACATGTCAAAATGGGCTCTTTTTGAGTTGTGTCACTGTTCCTGCCGGGATGCGATATATTTTAATATAATTATTTATCTTATTTTTTTTTTGTAATTGGTAATAAATTTTTAATACCTTCATCTATAACTTATAATTTGAAATAATGAAACTAAAACATCATGTTCGATGGCAGTATAGAAAAAAATAAACTACCTTTCAAAATCCAATGTTTCTCCTTTAATGTAAATCTCTTCTTCTTTAAAAATCATTTCCTGGTCCTCAACCATACTAAAATTTTCTTGTTTCAACTCTTCTTTTATATCATCGTTGTCGATTGTATTTATTTTGTATTCTGAACTAGCTTCAGATAAAAACTGTCGTATCTTGTGCATAGTTATTTTGCTTAAGTCGCTTATGTCCTCAGTGTCACAGAATTTTATAATTGTTTCTTCATTGTCCAAGCAAGTCTTTGCAAAATTCGATAGCTCTTGTAGCACGTTATTACAGGCAGGGCAGATTATAGCGTTTTCTTCATCAAATTGATTAAGCTGTAAGAAGGTAACTTAAATTAGGTACATTTTTTTTGTTGAATTGCAAAAGCTACATAATGTCAAACTGAAATAGTAACTAATATGCTGCAAAATGGAGTAAAACACTTACCATTTCTGGAAGATGCCGCTTTAAAATCATGTTTAATGATGCAGTCTCCTTTGTTTCATCATTGAGTACAATTCTGTCACAATATTTCATTAAGTGGAGACACAATCGACATATGTAACTCCCATCTACACAATTATCCGCTAATATTTCACTTTCCCTTAAATCCATATACATTAGGTCTACTTCTTTACTATCCTTATCAGATTCAAAAGTTCGGATATAGTTTTCTTTTTGTAGACATGCAGACTTAAAGTCGAAATATTTTTTAAGGTTTTCTCCACAAATGTGGCATATTAAAGGTTCTTCCGTTATCCATAGGTCCTAAAATAAAAGTGTATTGTTTTTTTTTTTAATTCTTAGTAAGAAATTTACTTACTAGTTCTAAATGAAGTGTACGTAATATGTCCTCTGTATCGTCTGTTATGACTTGAAAATTATCATCGCAGGATTTAAAACAGAGCCGGCATATGCAAATATTTTCTTCGTTTTCCATTTTTAATGAAAAATAAATCACTAGTATAGTTAACGAGTTTGTAATTTATAACATTACTTTTGACGTTTAGTTAACCAAAACATGAAAGTTTCTTCTTCATCTAATTTCACATCATTGGTCTAATTACGTTCTTTAGTCCACTGTTTGTTTCCCATTAGAAACAATAGTGTATTGCTGAACGTACTTGGAAATCCTTTGTTGGTTAAATTAGGTGCGTTCAGCCGACACGACAGTTGAGCATCGAGTATATTCATTTGTTCTTCTTGTCTCAGAGTAAAGCTCGCATTTTGGTCGTTGATAACAATCAAACACAAATTTGTCCTCAATGTATTTCAGATGCTTTTACCACATTAAGCGCCACCATATCAGAGATATGATTGTGGTTTAAATCAATTGTTGTGGGTCTGCTGAACAAGCCCATTATAATCATTTTTGATGGTATGATTCTAGGCATTAACTATTGTTATGTGGCTGGCCTATACTGTACAAAATGGATCGTCGTACCCACGAAAAGTGCTTGACAAATACTATCGGTGTGCAAAGAAGTTGAATTAACAAGGGATCAGCCACAACCAATGACTTTAAGATTTACGTGTTTTGACGTCATTGGGATTGGAAATCGTCGCTTGCAAATAATTGTCCAGAAAATATATGTATAGAATGCCCGAAATATTTACAAGTTAATTTCATTCACAAAGCCTATATTGTCGTAGGACAATACATGTAATTCTAACATAAACTTCTTAATCGCGAAAATATTTCTTAAAATTGATTAATTAATATGATTAACTATTCCTTTGCATTCTTCTGGATAACCTAAAACCCATTTTCTAGTATACACGGTGGCCAATATGTATGGAATAATGTTTATAACTCCTTAAAAACACCCTGTATGAAAAAAATTGTTCAGTTTTCGCTTTCAATCTCGCAATAGCGTAAACATTTGTCATTTTTAGCCGCTAATTAATCGTGAAAGAAAAAAATTTGCCGCTTTTTTATTTTTTTTTAATAGGGGGTGCCCTGCTAACTTCATATGAAGTTAGCAGATCACATAAATAAAAAAATAATAAAAACAAAAACGAGGTAGCTTAGAATTTGCCGTTTTTTTTTTTGCACCACATATTTAAGGAAATTAAAGTGGCAAAAATTTTCTTTCGCGATTAATTAGGGGCTAAAAAGCGGCAAATGTTTATGCTATTGCGAGACCGATTCGCAAAAGTTGACCTGCTAACTTTATGGGCATATGTGTTTCCAGTGGTGTTGCTTTTGGTTACTCTCAAAAGTATACCCTTTTACATGTAATCTTTTATTTGTGCTTTAACAAATGTTTCTTAAGGGCGCTCTTATATTTTGTCACGAAAGTACACAACTCACATGTATATGACACTGTTATGGAGACTTTGTGGACACCGGTATGTCTTTTGAGGATGTCCTTCGAGTTTGTTACATAAGAACACTGGGTACATTCGACATTTTCATTTCTGAAACGCTCTTGCGGATTAAAGTATGCTGCTTCAAACTACACTCATGTCTTGTCTCATAGCAACATATCGAAGACTTAAATATTTCCATTTCCGAGAGACTCTTGTGGATTAACATCTTCTCAGATCAGTTTTCCACCTTGTTACAAAAGAACACAGTGAATACTTGAATATCTCTTTCTGTAGAGTGATCTGTATGCATTAGCGTATGACCAATGAGATTGCAGATCATTTTAGTTGCGTGATGGCACAGAGCACTCTTGTACATTTTTACTCGAGAAGCTGCCCTGTTGGTTAGTATGTGACTAGTCGAGAGTGTTCTTCCATTTCATATGTGGACACAGAGCACACATACATTTTTACCTGAGAAGCGGTCCTGTGGATTAGCATGTGACTTTCGAAATTATTCTTCTATTTCACCATATATGTACCAGAACACACTAATACATTTTTGCTTAAGAAGGTACCCCGTGAGTTAGCATGTGACGGTTAAAATTTGCCTTCCATTTTGACATATATGGACATACAGCACACTTGTACATTTTTACTTGAGAAACTGCCTTGTGAATTAGCATGTGACTGTTGAGAGAGTTCTTCCGTTTCGTCATATATGTACATAGAGCACACTTATACATATTTACTTGAGAAGTTGCCCTGTGGGTTAGCATGTGTTTGTTGAGATCGCTCTTCCATTTCGTCATATGCATACATTGAACACACTTATACATTTTTACTTGAGAAGCTGCCCTGTGGGTTAGCATGTGTCCCTTTAGAGCACTCCTATATTTTGTTATATGCGTACATAGACCACACTTATACATTTTCACACGAGAAGGTGGCCTGTGGGTTAGTATGTGATTGTTGAGATTGTTCTTCCATTTCGTCATATACGTACATACAGCACACTTATACATTTTTACTTGAGAAGCTGCCCCGTGGGTTAGCATGTGTTTCTTGAGATTATTCTTCCATTTCGTCATATATGTACATTGAGCACACTTATACATTTTTACTTGAGAAGGTTGCCTGTGGGATAGCATGTGATGCTTAAAACTTTTCTCCCATTTTGTCTTATGCAGACATAGAGCACATTTGTACATGTTTACTTGAGAAACTGCCTTGTGGATTAGCATGTGACTGTTGAGATTGCCCCTCCATTTTGTCATATACGTACATACAGCGCACTTATACATTTTTACTTCAGAAGCTGCCTTGTGGATTAGCATGTGACGTCCGAGACTTACTTTCCATTTCGTCATAAACGAACATAGTCCACACTTGTACATTTTTGCTTGAGAAGCTGCCCTGTAAGTTACCATATGACTGTCGAGAGCATTCTTTCGTCGACAGTCGAAAGTCGATAGTTTTGTAGTATGTAGTGTATTTATTTTATTTTTTGTGGCCAAACAGTTCCTTACAAACTTCAAATAACACTCCATATTTTCTCTACAAAATGCGCAAATTAAAGGATCCATAGTAATGCTAAGATCCTAGAACCAGACAAAATGTTAAAAAAAAGTGTTTAGTATAACATCATACACCTTACCATTTCTGACATACAGTTTGACAACATTTCCAGATAAATTTGCTCCTTCATTATATTATTCATTAAGACGAAATTACTTTTTTCTGAATGATTCAAACAGAATCTACATATATCGCAATTTTGTTTGATGAACGTTTCTTCGGTTTCATCACCTTGGAATATATCCTTTAGTTCAATTACAGTCCGATTTTTGCTAGCAGCAAAATACCTTATCAATTCTTCCGTATCAATACACAGTGATTTGAAATAAAAGGACCTTTCGGAAATTGCGGCGCAAGTCTGACAAATGATAGAGCTTTCGATTATATTTATTTCCTAAAATAATAACAAATCACTACAGATATTCATATAACCTATTTGTCGCGGATGAAATATGAACGCACGAATCTTACCACATTGAATAAAAGCACATCTAATATTTCCTTCATAATCTTATCTATTACTTTAAAATTATTTCCTGTTATATTAAAACAAAGTCTACAAATTTCTTTCTCGTTCACACTCATGTTAAATTCCGGACTCGACTGGCGCACTCGGAGAAGAATCATTATTTAATGTACACCCTATTAAATAATGATTCTTCTTCTGCATCTTAACCTTCACCAGGGCCTATTCACTCCAAAATCGGTTAAATTAGATGGTTGCCCTGTTCCTTTTGCGGGGGATTCGGCAGAGGGGAATGTGACGCCATTTTTGTGCTGCCGTCTGACAGTTGCAGTTTATTTTCATAGTTTCTCGCACGAAGACTAGAGAACAGGAGACATAACTCGAGTCGTGGGGGTAGCACGAAAAGCGTCCGCACTGTGATCACGTGGTGTGCTTCATCATGGCGGTCATTACGTAGAATCGAGCGAGGTTATTTGAAGTTATTTTTGTTTGCTGTGTTTTGAGCGTTTCCAGTTTTTCTGTTGAATATGTCAAAAGCGTCGAGATACTGTTGCGTTGAGAATTGTTCCTGCAAAAGCCCTGATCGTGGCTCAATGAAACCCGACATTTTGATAGTGTGAGAGAGAAACCGCGATAGACGAGGATAAACGGCATGCGCAGATCCCGCGCGCTTCTACGCGAGCCTGCCATATTGCCGACGTTTTTCATGCCACCCCCACCACTGATTTTTCGAGGAGCTATGTCTCCTTCCTTTCTAGTCTTCTTGTTTTCTCGACGTTTTTCAAGTGTTTGTATAGTTATTTGGGTGTTCTTATGTTTAAATACTATTTAATAACATTATATGATTATGTTTTGATTTTTGATAGAACAATACAAGTGTTTAGTGACCAGAAAAACAAAAATACCTACTAATAATCGTAAGTACTTTCTACTAATAAGTATATATTTACCAAGATTTTTTTAACAAACTCAATAATTTTATTCGTTTTACTAGCTGTGAAGTCATAAATTAAATTATTATATTTGGATTAATGATAAATATTGTAATTAATCCTTTATAATTTAATCTTACTTAATATGTTGTTACTAGATGCCTGGGTATATCTGTGCAGTAGCTGCGTGTAAAAGCAATAGCGAAAAAGCAAAAAAGTCTGGAGAAAGAATTTCATTTCATTCATACCTAATTAATAAACCGCTGGAAAAGGTGTGGATTAAGAGATACCACAGAAAAGATAAATTTGTGACGATTCACAAAAATAATTCGTTCACATACGCTATGCCGTCTTGGGTACAACATCTATCTTTTGGTGGTTTAACGGAACCATCGAAAAGTTGGACAGAGCAAGTTTTAAGAATGGAAAAACATTTTTAAAAAATCCATCAGTCAATGTTTTCAATAAAAGAAAAAGTAATTGGACATACAACTTTTTATATATATATATATATATATATATATATATATATATATATATATATATATATATATATATATATATATATATATATATATATATATATATATATATATATTCTTTTATACAACCAAGTAGTTTGTAAAAGGGAGCAATTGACATACGTGTAAAATAAAAACATTCTTCCTCATCTTCTCTTCAGCAAGTATTCTATAAAAATGTTCTTTGGTTAGGCAGTCATTTAAAATTGGATGCTCCCACATTCGACGATTCTTATTCCTTCTATTTCCCAGCGTAAATACAACAAGTCTAAAAGTGCAACTTTTTCCAAATCGTCTGCCATTTTGTCACTTGGACACCACACTTAAGTCCAAAAAATACCATATACGTCTCACGGCAACCCGGCTGCGAGTTTATAAAAACCCTACGCTCTTTGCTCGTAGTAAAAACCTCTGTGTGTCAATTGTCGAGCGGCGGCCGACATCTTAACAAAACCGCTGTGTGTGTCAATGTCCTTATAGATGGGCGACTGACACTCTTCCCGCCAAATTAGGAAATGTGGCGCCGCCGGTGTTGCGTTTCAAAACTAAGGCACTCCCGGTTGCATAACTCACCTGTTTATTGAGAATTTGAATTTACCAATTATATTTTTATAATTTATTGTTGTTTTCTAAAACATAATTTATTAACGACCAAAAATAACAATAATTTTAATAACCTATATTTTTTATATTTGCAACTTTTCGTTCTTTACTTTTTAATTTTAAATACCTACTCTGAGCCAATAATTTTAATTCATCCTTATCATTTGGATTACATAAAAATGGATTATACTATTATACTAATATTAAAAAAAAATTCAAACAATCTTCGTTTTACAATTTTTTTTAGAGAATTTTCTTTAAAATAATCACTAAGTTAATAATTGTACCATTTGGGAAAACATCCTTCTAAACTGTGTTATTGGTCTGAACAATGAGTTTTTTTCTATATTCCCTTAATAATATTAAATCATGCTCAGAATTTGACGTAGAAATAAGCTGATTGTCGCAAACGGGACATTTTCCTAATTTTCTTAACAACAATCTTGCTATATATATCCAGCTATGTATGAATGTGTTTTGATGACAGCTTCATCATCAATTTTACGAAATTCACGAAATATTTGACTAAATAGTTAAATTAGATAGGTTACCTCGCAACTTACAATCCTACCGCGTGACGTCATCTTTGTGCAGATTTAAACTATAAGGCGCATACCGTAAACAGCGTTGAGTAATTACAAATTGATTTATCTGTTTTGTTTTAGTTAAAAATGTTGCTAATATAATTTATTTTATATATAGTTTTAAAGTTATTGTTTACTAGATATAACAATGTATATATATGTAATTTATCATCTGGCGAATTTGAACAGCCAGTTGATACATAGGTACACTTTTGTAAATGCAATATTATATCTGTTAAATATATGAATTCGGCAAATAAAATTTTTTGTTAATACATTACTATTTGTAGATATATTATTAAACTATTAAATATAAAAGTAGAAATTCGTTTTATATTAAAAGGCTATCATATATTAAATGTTATCAATAGACTTGTTAGTTAAATAACTATTATTCATCAAACTATAAAAAATGTTTTGTCACTATTAAATTATAAAATCAAACATGTTCAGTAGAAGAAAGTTATTTGTGCAATATGTGGGTGTCGTGGCGAAGGATATAGACGATTTTGATAAAAAATGATGAATATGAAACAAGGAGTGAAATGTAGAAATGAAATCTTTCTTCGATTGATTTTTCAGTTTAATTATTTTTTTAACGTTATTAATACCTAAGAATTTGACGTTTCAGTACAGAATTGTAATAGTCTATTACATTAGGACCGTTATAGGTATATATAGGGTCTACCATGCAAGCATGGTAAAACGTTACGTTTCATGTTCATGAGGCTACCATAAAGCGTACAATATTTGACTGTTATAGGGTTTCGCATAAAGTGAAATATATTTGATAAGGCTAACTCGTACATCAAATAAATATTGATAGCTTTTATTACAGGTACCTACTTGAAAATATTGAAATATTTTTACATTACCCAAAAATATAAATGTGGGGTAAATTAAAAATGCGTGGGAGATAAAGAAAAACTGCATTTTGCTTTCAATTAATTTTTATATTAAAAAAAACTATATTCAAAAACAAACAAATAGGCATTTTTGAAATTAATATTGTTATTGATGATTTTATTTTTTTTTTCATTTTTCGGTGCTCATCTGACTCTCCTTCATGTTTTCTTTTTAGGGCAGATTCCTTTTTGATATTTAAATATTTGATCCGGACGAATACTCTTTGACGAGCAAAGGCTCTCATTAAATCTTTGGGAATATCTTTTGCCCTTTATTTATTATATATATATATATATATATATATATATATATATATATATATATATATATATATATATATATATATATATATATATATATATATATATATATATATATATAATCAAAAAGGGCAAAAGATATTCCCAAAGATTTAATGCTCGTCAAAGAGTATCTGTCAAAGGGAATCTGCCCTAAAAAGAAAACATGAAGGAGAGTCAGATGAGCACCGAAAAATGAAAAAAAAAATAAAATCATCAATAACAATATTAATTTCAAAAATGCCTATTTGTTTGTTTTTGAATATAGTTTTTTTTTAATATAAAAATTAATTGAAAGCAAAATGCAGTTTTTCTTTATCTCCCACGCATTTTTAATTTACCCCACATTTATATTTTTGGGTAATGTAAAAATATTTCAATATTTTCAAGTAGGTACCTGTAATAAAAGCTATCAATATTTATTTGATGTACGAGTTAGCCTTATCAAATATATTTCACTTTATGTGAAACCCTATAACAGTCAAATATTGTACGCTTTATGGTAGCCTCATGAACATGAAACGTAACGTTTTACCATGCTTGCATGGTAGACCCTATATATACCTATAACGGTCCTAATGTAATAGACTATTACAATTCTGTACTGAAACGTCACATTCTTAGGTATTAATAACGTTAAAAAAATAATTAAACTGAAAAATCAATCGAAGAAAGATTAAGTATTCTACATTTCACTCCTTGTTTCATATTCATCATTTTTTATAAAAATTGTCCATATCCTTCGCCACGACACCCACATATTGCACAAATAACTTTCTTCTACTGAACATGTTTGATTTTATAATTTAATAGTGACAAAACATTTTTTTATAGTTTGATGAATAATAGTTATTTAACTAACAAGTCTATTGATAACATTTAATATATGATAGCCTTTTAATATAAAACGAATTTCTACTTTTATATTTAATAGTTTAATAATATATCTACAAATAGTAATGTATTAACAAAAAATTTTATTTGCCGAATTCATATATTTAACAGATATAATATTGCATTTACAAAAGTGTACCTATGTATCAACTGGCAGTTCAAATTCGCCAGATGATAAATTATATATATTTACATTGTTATATCTAGTAAACAATAAATTTAAAACTATATATAAAATAAATTATATTAGCAACATTTTTAACTAAAACAAAACAGATAAATCAATTTGTAATTACTCAACGCTGTTTACGGTATGCGCCTTATAGTTTAAATCTGCACAAAGATGACGTCACGCGGTAGGATTGTAAGTTACGAGGTAACCTATCTAATTTAACTATTTAGTCAAATATTTCGTGAATTTCGTAAAATTGATGATGAAGCTGTCATCAAAACACATTCATACATAGCTGGATATATATAGCAAGATTGTTGTTAAGAAAATTAGGAAAATGTCCCGTTTGCGACAATCAGCTTATTTCTACGTCAACTTCTGAGCATGATTTAATATTATTAAGGGAATATAGAAAAAAACTCATTGTTCAGACCAATAACACAGTTTAGAAGGATGTTTTCCCAAATGGTACAATTATTAACTTAGTGATTATTTTAAAGAAAATTCTCTAAAAAAAATTGTAAAACGAAGATTGTTTGAATTTTTTTTTAATATTAGTATAATAGTATAATCCATTTTTATGTAATCCAAATGATAAGGATGAATTAAAATTATTGGCTCAGAGTAGGTATTTAAAATTAAAAAGTAAAGAACGAAAAGTTGCAAATATAAAAAATATAGGTTTATTAAAATTATTGTTATTTTTGGTCGTTAATAAATTATGTTTTAGAAAACAACAATAAATTATAAAAATATAATTGGTAAATTCAAATTCTCAATAAACAGGTGAGTTATGCAACCGGGAGTGCCTTAGTTTTGAAACGCAACACCGGCGGCGCCACATTTCCTAATTTGGCGGGAAGAGTGTCAGTCGCCTATCTATAAGGACATTGACACACACAGCGGTTTTGTTAAGATGTCGGCCGCCGCTCGACAATTGACACACAGAGGTTTTTACTACGAGCAAAGAGCGTAGGGTTTTTATAAACTCGCAGCCGGGTTGCCGTGAGACGTATATGGTATTTTTTGGACTGAAGTGTGGTGTCCAAGTGACAAAATGGCAGACGATTTGGAAAAAGTTGCACTTTTAGACTTGTTGTATTTACGCTGGGAAAAAGAAGGAAGAAGAATCGTCGAATGTGGGAGCATCCAATTTTAAATGACTGCCTAACCAAAGAACATTTTTATAGAATACTTGCTGAAGAGAAGATGAGGAAGAATGTTTTTATTTTACACGTATGTCAATTTCTCCCTTTTACAAACTACTTGGTTGTATAAAAGAAAAAATAGCCAAGAAAAACACTCGTATGAGAATTTGTATTCCACCAGAAGAAAAATTGATCATAACTCTCAGGTAAGTAAAAACAAAAATGTTAAGTTATAAACAGGGGGATGGCACTCTATATATAACGTAGTGCGATCTTGCGATTATGTGTACAACGGCCGTCAGGGGTGCTAGTGATCTTGCAGTCTCGTTTCCTCCTTTCTCTTACGTCCCTCACCCATACTAATAGTAAACATAACCTAGCATTCATATAAACAAACGCGTAATCGCAAGTTATAATCAATCTGCAGTGTATAAATATAATAGCGTAAAATGGAGGATCCGCCGAAGGTAAAAAACAAAATGCGTCGTGTGAGACGACGTTGCATAGTGCTCGCATGCAATTACGAAAGAGAACGTTCCGTAGAAGGCGAAAAAGTGCATTATTTCAGAGTACCCTCAAACGAAGAAAAAAGAGAACTGTGGTGTTCGGAATGTAACTTTGTTTGCCTTTTATAAATGTACTTTAATGACATGTAACTAACTGAAGAATAATTCAGTGTTTTTAAAAAAAATTCTTCATTAGACAGAGACATATCGGTTAAAAAGTCAAGATTGATAAGTTCACAATGTTTCAGAATGGAAGGGATATCAATGAGGCAAAGATCTGTACAGCTTCTGTTCAAGCTTTGGAGACCTATTATAGGTTTGTGTTAAACTCCTCGAATATTTCGCATGAGCAAAAGTGCGTCCGGAATTAGTCTATACACGTGTAGCGTCTGCATGTTCAAAACAACAACGTCGAGCCTTAAGAGATACATGTTATCCCATAAGACTCCTTTCGAAGGTAAAAATGTACAAGCGTATCATTTGCAGTTTCGAAACAAAATGCAAACATTGTGTCAAAACCCACGTGCTAACACACAAGTCTCCATCAGAGTTAACCATGTTTAAGTGCATGAGCTGCCCCTTCGAGACCAAATACAAGTGCGATCTCAAGAAGCACATGATACCGCACCTCCCCACGATCGACAGGTGTTTTAAATGCACTTACGAGACCAACTACAAGAAGTGCTTCGACAACCACCTCATCATCCACAAGGACAAGCTGGACGTGACGCTCTACAAGTGCGCCTGCTGCACGTACGAAACTAGACACAAACCTCATAGACATAATCTCAAGAACCACAATGTTGACCCACAAAAGTTCCTCGGAGACGGCAGTATACAAGTGCCTCCTGTGCGATTGCAGGACAAAATACAAATACTACCTCAACCAACAAGTCGATACGCATACTATGCCCCCGCCGCCTCCTAGCGTGTATAAGACCATGTCCTAGGTGAGCGCGGGTACTGCGATGCGGTGCGTGCATTGCAAGGAACCTTTAAGATAAAACAACTATAATTAAATGAATCAGTCCAGCGTAAACACGTGGTTTAAATTCGCACGCAGTTAGATGGACGCAGCGCACGCTTTGTTTTTAATTTAGAACTTGTTTTATTTTCACCGCAGTTCTCGTCTAATTTCCGCCATGGAATGATTTGTGAAGTGCAAAGGAGAAATGTAATCAAACGTAGCTGGAATCGTTATTGTATGTTGCCGAAACGTATTTTATCTGCTCGCAACTGTGGATACAGATGATGAAATTCTCCGAAATTTATTCTATCTCTATAAATTTCATGTTTGATTTTCCTCCTTTTTTAATTTTTTCAAAATTTTTAATTACAGCAAAATATCCATTAAAAAAATTGTACGTGTCATTTCCATCGGAGCCAGGATGGGAGCCATATTGGATTATTTGTCATCGCAAACACACTGAAATAAATAATCTCGTATTTACTTTTGCACATGCTGACGAGACTTGACCTATGTAAGTGCACGGTGTGCCCCCATAAGACGGAAAATAAGTATAACCATATGATAACGTATAAAATAGGTTGAGACGTGAAGGTGTGTCGTCGATCTCCCGCTTCCTCATTTCCGCGGGCGGCGGAAACTGGTAGTACCAGCACAGGTTGAGTGTTGCGCGAGTCGGCGCGACCAGCTGGACTCGCCATTCCGAACTCCTGGACACCGCGCCCTCGTCGTCGATGATCTCGTGGTTAGGCGCCGTCCCACTTCGCGCTCCTGCACTGGGGGTGGATGCGCCTTTCCGCGAGACGTTGATCGAGGCCTCCCATATCCTCGATGCGGCCGTTCGCAACCTCGCTGGTGGAGAGACCCTCTGGCTGGTTATTCCCTCGTTGAGGTTGGGTGTCGAGGTCGACACCGGCGTGTGTCCAGCGTCGGGGGCTCCTAAAACCCGACCGCTCCTTGTCTTCATGGCTTCGGCGAAGTAGTATTCCCGCTGGTTATCCATACAGCGTTAGCCTTGCCTGGGGCTACTCGATGTGGACGATGAACCTGGGGGAACGTACGAAATACACGGCTGGCGCGGATGGCTTCTAAACGTAGTGCGGCTTCCCGCGCTTTCCCACGTTGACTTCGGAGGATCCGGCCTCCCGACCTAATACCTGTTAGCCGGCGCCCCTCGGAAGACATATCCACTTCAAGTACGAACAGTGTTTCGTGTCACGTTCAAGAAACAGAGATCCTAACGGTACGGCACGCCTAGACTTGCGGTAGGTGGTCACCAGGGGTTCGTAACCCCTGTATGTAGGTGCTAGGGGGCTTAGTGCAATATCGCACCTAGTTGCAGGGCTTCTTCCCAGTACTGACCCTGGAATAAAATTAAACACGGGTTATATAAAGCTCTAGGTAGAAATAACTCACCGAGTAAATTGGCGATGGCGAAGCTAGGCTATACACTCTAGCTCGTTCCTGGCATTAAAACACTGGCGTAGATAGCTGGATAACGGCTGCAGCTGCCCTTGGCGGTGACGGCGTGGCCTCGACCAGGTGGCGATGATAAAATCCCAAGATGGTGTCACCCCGGCTTCTGATGCCTTCGGAGACGATGAAATACTCGATTAAATAATTCACGTGGGTATTCTGCGAAGCCTTTACCAAATCGGTGGATTGATACGCGGTGGAAGACCGCTACCAATCGTGATGGACACCCACATGACGTGGGTCGGCAGCACTAAAATGGCGCGGCCTCGTGATCGTCGACGTTAAATCCGTGGAGTTCGACGACTTTTTGTTGATTTATTTTTTGTGGTTAATAATCTCTGTGGGAAGCACAGTTCACCAGAAATTTCGCTGCAGAATTTAGTCGAAGACTGGAGAAAACGATAAGACCGGCGAAGCGCGTAAGCTAGGCGAAGTGTAGGAAACGAAGTGAAGCGAACGACTGAAGAAGAGGCAGGTCAGAGAGTGCCTTTATCGACACGCTCCAAAATGGACGCGCAGAGCGGGGAACCAATCACGTCACGGATCGAGGTTACTCATAGAAGTACTCATTTTCGGAGATAAGTATATGACAGGTGATTATGCAATATGAACGTGTTGGATAAAATTTGAGTGGAAACAAATGTTTAACAGTCACTATTGTATGAATATTGTATTTTTCAAGCACGCTAAAGAAGATAGTGCCGGTTCTAGGGCTTCCTTAATGCCTAAATTTCCTACGTGTTCTATTGAATCAAAGTATTAATGAGATTGTAACTTATCGTAAGTAGTAAATACGAAATATAGATGTTATAATTGGATGTCTGATTGTTATTACTTATGTAGGGCTTTTTCTTCTGTTAATTTATTGGTGATATTTATTAAGTTCCTTATAGTTAGTTATTTTTAGCAATTTATCATGTATTTGCATTTATTTCTCAGCGGCATCAATTTTAATTTTTTTTTTGTTGGGCCTATGGCGGAACATAAAAGTGTTATAATTAGAGCAGCACCCTGGCATTGCGATAGTTCTCTGGTAAATTACTGCACAAGGGGCGCTAGTTGTCTTGCAGCGCGAAATTGACGGTAAATTTGAATATAAATGTTTTTAAATTTTAATATATACGTAACGGATGATGCAAAATTAATAACAAAATGAATTTATAGGAAAATCATCTGAGCCACAATGTAACGATTATTATTGTTTACTGTATAGGTGAAATTGAATTAGGTTAATTTGCAACTATAAAAAATATGTTTTCTTGTGTTCCTGCAATAATTTTTTATTTACACTTAATATGTATACATACGTATATAATCTGTCTGAAAAGTACTGAAACTTATTCTATGAATATTTCTGTTACAAATACGAGAAATCATTTCAAAATATTAATTCATAGAGGCAAATAAAGTTTGTAGTATATACTACGAATTATAATATTGTAAATTGAGAGTAATCAAAGTATCGTTGAAGGAAAAATGAATATCACTATCTATTTCACTTACTTTACCAAAAACAGAACACGCCACAACATTTCCAAGCGAATCTTTTGATAAATTTTTACATGTCACTGCTGCCCTCTTTAAGCGGACAATTTTATATTGTCCCTGTGCAAAAGAAAAGGTGTATTTAGTCTAATGCAATTATATTCATTACTTCGATTGAACTAACAATACAAAACTTTGAATAATGTCGAATCATAATAATATTTTTATGAAGAATTTTTTTTTAAAATACTGAATTATTCTTCAGTTAGTTACATGTCATTAAAGTACACTCGTAAAAGGCAATCAGAGTTAAATCATTCCGAACAGCACTTTGCCACAGTTCTCTTTTTTCTTCGTTTAAGGGTACTCTGAAATAATGCACTTTTTCGCCTTCTACGGAACGTTCTTTTTCGTAATTGCATGCGGGCACTATTCAACGTCATCTCACACGACGCATTTTGTTCTTTACTTTCGGCGGATCCTCCATTTTACACTGTTATATTTATACACTGCAGATTGATTACAACTCGCGATTATGCGTTTGTTTACATGTACGCGAGGTTATGTTTACGGCTACTGTAAGTGAGGGACGTAAGAGAAAGGAGGAAACGAGACTGCAAAACCACTAGCACCCCTGGCGGCCGTTGTACACGTGCAAGATTGCAGTACGTAACATATAGGGAGTGCCACCCCCCCGAATTAGAGTTTATTCCGGTGAGCCACAACAGAGACAGACTAACAAACGATAGGCTGCCGAATTGATAGCGACTCGGAGTTGTTTAAGGACACGTATATTAGAGGAAATGATCTATTGTGTAATGTCTGTGACCGAATTATTAATTTGTCTAAAAAAAGTAATGTAACAAGTTGTGTGAAAAACCAGACTTCAACTACTGGTGGACTCTTTGGCAAATTATATCCCGTTACATAAACTAAAAGAAACACACTACACCAGTTTCTAAAAATATATATGAACCAAAAATTACCTAGTCTAACTACATTAAGAAACAGATATGTTGACCAGATATACGAGGACGTATTGTAAAACATTCGCAACATTAATGGGTTGGGCCAAGATAGGCGGTGTTATCCTGTGCAGCTGCTATTTTTCTCCAAACGGAAAGCTAAAGGAACTTCGGGCTTCGCTGGATAGTTTAGAGGAATTGGTGGCAGGTGCGAATGAGGACTGCATCATCGGGGGCGACTTCAACGCCAGGGCCCCCGAATGGGGGGGAGCTCCAAATTCCAGGGGATATCTGGTACTGGAGTGGGTAGCGAGGCTGAATCTGGCCGTGCTAAATCGAGGGCCACAGCCAACGTTCGAAAGGGGGAGATGGATGTCGAACCCGGATGTGCAGCAGCAAAAGTGGTGCGATGGAGTGTCTCTGATAAGGAAACACTCAACGACCACAAATACATCCTATTTGAAGTCAGGGATGGTGCGGGTCAGACGCTTAGCATGACCAGGAACAGACGCTGGAAGCTGAACAGCTGGGACAGGGCTAGTTTCTGTGGGGTCATGGACGACCAAAGAGAAAATGGGAGGATCAGGGATCCCAAATCTTTGATTGAAACACGGGGGCGTGTGACCATGGCCAGAAAAGGAAGAAGCAGGCAGTCCCCAAGGATATATTGATGGACAGACGAGATCTCTGCTCAAAGGAAGAAGTGCGTCGCTGCACGAAGGCAATATATCACGGACAGGACCAGACGAACCTCAAACTCTAATGAGCAGGAAGAAGCGGAGGTAGCGTACAAGGCTGAAAAGAAAAAGCTGAGGGACGATATCAAGGCAGAAAAGAGGAGAAAGTGGGACGAGTTGCGCGCCGACCTAGATAGAAATATCTAGGGTAACGGGTACAAACTTGTGGTGAAGAGGACGAACAGTCACCAGCAGAAGATTCCTATAGAAAATATGAGAGAGGCGGTGGACGCGCTCTTCTCCGAGAAACCGGTGGAAGAATGGGAACGCCAACCAGGAACAGTTTTCGACACGCTTATGGAGGAGGAACTGCTAAGGGCTTGTGTCAAGATCAAAAATAGCAAGGTGCCTGGTCCGGACGGTATCCCTCCTGAGATCTTGAAGGCCGTGGTGGAGCAATATCCTGCGGACGTGCTGCGAATCATGAACGATGTTATGAGGAGCGGCGACATCCCCGAGGTATGGAGGATGGCCAGGCTTGTTCTAATCCTCAAGGAGAACAAGCCGGTGGAGGACCCCACATTTTTCAGGCCGATATGTCTGATCGATGTGCTCTGGAAACTCTTGGAACATCTCATCCTAGGGAGACTCCTAGGGGAGCTGGAGAGAAAGGGAGGCCTGGCGGAAAACCAGTACGGGTTCAGGGTGGGGAGATCGACGGTAGATGCTGTCATGGTCATAAAAACCATTACACAGGAGGCGTGGGAGTCCAAGAATCTGTGCACTTTGGGCGTGAAAAACGCGTTCAATTCGGCCTCATGGGGAAGGATCATGGAAAGACTACGGGAGCTAAAAATAGCACCGTGATCGCCAGCTACCTGTCTTGCAGGGGCCTGATATTGCTGGCCGGGGACGGTAGCGAGAAGGGAATCTCGTGTGGAGTGCCACAGGGGTCGGTCATGGGTCCTACCCTACGGAACATTATGTTCGATGGGGTATTTAGACTCGAGAGTGCCCGAAGGAGTGAGGGTCTTGGGATACGCTGATGATGCGGTGGTCGTTACCGGAAGAAGTGATATCGACGTGAGGTATAACGCCAACCTCACTGTCGAGAGGATCAGGAGATGTATTGAAGATAAGGAACTGACTCTGGCTTTGGACAAAACGGAGGCAGTCCTCCTGACAAGGATGAGAAAGCCTCCGTGCATCACGTTTCGGGTAGGGAATACCGAAATCGTACCGAAGCAGAGTATTAAGTATCTGGAAGTCTGGATTGATAGTTCCCTCTCGTTTAGGGGACATCAAACAGACGCTGAAAAAGGCTGGCAAAACTGTCTCGGCCCATAGTCGTTTGATATAAAACATTAAGGGCCCCAGGGCGGCAAAGAAGAGAGTCCTCAGCGGGGTGCTGCAGACCATCTTACTGTATGGATATATTGAGAAGGGACAAGTGGAGGAGAGAGCTCACCAAAGTCCAGAGAAGAGCAGCGCTAAGGGTTTGTAGTGCATACAGGACCGTATCAGCAGCGGCAACGCTGGTGATAGCCTGTATACCACCCATTGACCTTCTAGCAAGGGAGAGACAGGAGGTGTACGGAGGAGCTGACAGAGGTGTAGCAAGGGAGAGCCTATGAGAACACTGGCAGGAGAGATGGGAGGCGGAGCCTCGAGGGAGATGGACGAAGGTGCTAATCCCGAACATAAGGCCATGGTGAGAAAGGGCACATGGCGATGTCGGGAATTATTTAACCCAGGTCCTTACTGGACACGGCTGTTTCGCGGACTACCTATTGGATATAGGCAAACGCGAGAGCAGAGAGTGCTGGTCCTGTGGAGAGGTCGACGGTCGACGATGCCGGCAACACAGTGTTCAGTTGCAAAAGGTGGATAGGAGAAAGGAGAGCTGCGGAGCAAAAGATAGGACATGCTATCATTGTAAATAACATGATCCCAATCATGCTCGAGAGCAGGGAAAGATGGACGATGGTAACGGAAATCATTAAGGAAAACGAGAAGGAGGAAAGGGAAGTGGAGAATGGATAAGTATCCTGATTGATATGCCGAAGAGAAGTAAAGCGAGAGCGGTTCCTCTTCGGCATTACAGTGATAGGATAGCGGGGGGGTTAGTCGGTACGCGTATACGAATCCGACATTACCTGGCCAAACAATAACAGAACACCAGAGGCCAGGGGTCTTTTGAACATTTTCCCCTCGAGAAAAAAAATTAGTTGGTGCGTTAACATCTAACTTTAGTCTCTAATCGGTTACAACGTTTACTAGCCATCTGTTATAGTAATACAAATATCCTATCGTAGGTCCGAATGTTCATTAGGTTTTAAAATAGAGTTCCCCTTTTCTCTATCAGAAAATATAGTATAAGGTAGAACTAAATCTTCTTAATATTCTCCCGGACGGTACAACATTTTGATATTTACCGTTACATCACTCAAATTTAGCCCCATATACGTATGCAATAGAATACAATTAAATAGTGATCAGAATACAATTAAATGGCTCTATAATTTATGTCAATGAAAGATATGTATCCAATTAATCTCCTATATTTTTCTGACGAATGCAAGAGATACGATGTGTTTTTTTTTTACAAAAATACATTAAATTATATAAAGTTCCTTTTATCATGAACTTCCCATACCGGATGGCAATAAACATTTCGGGTACCCGTCATATCTTTAAAATATGCATTTAAAGTTTGGATATGCTTACCAAACTAAATAGATGCAAATTTTGGCTTGTTTCTGTTGGAACTACTTCCTGAACAATGTCAGACAGGTTGTCCGAGAGATTTTGCATCTAATTTAGATTATATATATTCGAATTTCAAATTCGTATCTTAAACAACAATAAAATGGCGGTATATACCTTACATTCATTGTCACCCCCGTATATTCTTAAAATTTGAATCTTGAGTCACATCGGGGAATTAAGAAGTGTGCATGACACATTTCTAATGTAAAAAAGACTCGCAAGGTGTGTTTGTATATATCGTATATTATTCTTTTTAATAAAATTTGTTGAACCAAATATTTCTATAAAACTAAGTTATTGTTTTTCTTACAATGGGAACTCTTCAACGCTGTTGTTCTGCGTTACCTGATTTTGAAAGATTTGTTGTTTTAATGGCTACATATTAATTTTAACTAAATACAGAAATATTAAACAAAAAGATTGTAAAGTAATACATGGTTTTTTATGTTGTTTTATAGACCATTTAACAAATACTTTTATTTTCTGCCATGTTTTATTTTCCATTATTGGATGTTGCTTCTTAAAATCGTCAATTTCAACTAGAGTTTGGGACTTCTTGTTCTTTACATTCCTCTTGAAATAGTTTCGGAATACGTTTTTGGCCACGATTCCACTTTAATTTAGAACATTTTCTCCGTTTTAATGTTTTGAACTTGTTTGTCTATCGTTCTGGAAAATACAAAATATTTAAATGCCAGACACACGAGTTATGTGACCACCATTTTTACATATTGCTAAATTTAGAAAAAGTAAAACCAAAATTGTGGTGACAGTTACAATTGGCAATTATAAATAAAAATTATCTGGCTGAATTTTTTTTTATAAACTTAATTTTTTCAGCTTTCGAAAATATTCAAAAACCAGCAACCTGATGAATTTGAGTATTCGTCGTCGATGTCTTTTAAAGTTACAGTTATTTTTGATAAAAAGACCGGGAGAAAGTAAAATAAAACCTATGAGCAAAGAGACAGAAGAGACTGTCTCTTTGCTCGTAGAATAAAACACAATAGCTCCACCAGTCAACCAACAGATGACGCCACATAATTTAAATATAATATTTTGATATCCGTACAACACCCCCACTTATCAAAATATTTACAGCACATTCTTTAAACAATACTTAACCCTAGGCCCTGCACAAATTTAGCATTCTTAACATTTTATAAAGGTTAATTAAGATATCAGCTACCATTTCATTAGTAGGTAAGTATTTAATATTAACCATTTCTTCAGAAACTGCATCTCGTACAAAATGGTATCTGATATCTATATGCTTCGACCTATCATGAAAAACAGGATTACTGGCTAATTTTTGACTACTTTGGTTTGCATTCAAAATTTCAATACAATCTAGTTGACCTGTCAGATCAAATAGTAGATTCCTCAAATATATAGTCTCTTTTGTTGCTTCACTGAGAGCCATATACTCTGCTTGACAAAGCAACTGTTCTTTGTTTACAACTTTTCCACGAAATAGATCCCCCTGAAAACTTGAATAAATAACCAGTATAAAACTTTCTGTCCTGTTTATCTGAACCCCAGTCAGCATCTACAAAATTAGTTAAATTTGAACTATCCTTTTCAAATTTCATGGAAAAGTTTTTGGCGCCTTTTAAATATCTTAATATTCTTGCACACTGCCAATGTAACTTAGTATAACAATTGTTACTTTGGCTAAGAAAGTTAACAGTATAAGCAATATCGGGACGAGTTAAAATGGACAAACACATTAGGCTTCCAATTAACTCTTGATAAGGTAACTTTACATCACATATTTCATCCTGAACCTTACTTAAATTAACACTATTATCTAGTGGAGTAGAAACGGTTTTACCATCAGACATGTCAAACTTTTCTAAAATTTCATCTATATAACTTTCTTGATCTAGGGTTATGTAATTTTCTTGGTAATTTCTTACAATCCTAACTCCTAAACATCTATATTGTTTTGCTTCTCTTAAGTTTTTAATTTTAAAATTTAAACTCAAATGATTTTCTAGAAATTTTTCTTCCTCAAAATAAACGAAGAAGTCGTCTACATATAGGGCTACTACTGTTAACAAATTGTCTTTCCTTTTAACATACAAGCAAGGTTCAAAATCCGATCTTCTATATTTTAAATTTAACAAAACTTCGTCTACCTTTTCATTCCAGGCCTGACTTGATTGTTCTAAACCATATACTGCCCTTTTTAACTTATAAACTTTGATTTCATTACCCTCTAGAATAAAACCCTCTGGCTGCCTCATGTAGATGCTTTCTTTTAAAACCCCATTTAAAAAATCCGTCTTTACATCTAAGTGTATAATTTTTAAATCAAGTTGTACACTTTAGGCTACTAGAAGTCTCAGAGTTGAGTGACGCACTACTGGAGCAAGCAAATATTTCCATATAATCAATACCTTTTCTTTGAGTATAGCTTTTTATTACCAGTCGAGCTTTGTAACTTTTCACACGATCATTACTGCACTTAACTTTATACACCCACTTGCTATCGACGACTGCTCGACCATCTAGAAGATCAACGAGCTCCTATGTTTCATTTTCTTGAAAGGATTTGATCTCATCTATCATCGCGTTCTTCCACTCGTGTCCATCTTGTCTGGAGAGTGCCTCTTGAAAATTTCTGGAACATCAGTAATTATAGGTGCTTCACTGATATTACCCACGTCTAAATAAGTCACATAATCGTCAAAGTTTTTTCTTTTATTGAGTCTCTCTGACCTTCTAACAACTTCAGGAACTTCTGACTCAATATTCTCTGGAACGTAGTCATTATCATCACCATTTTCAATTTCTGAAGAGCTTTCACAAAGTGATACATCTGTTGTGGAGTCATTGGGTGAAGCAAATTGCTTCATTTCTTCCCCCAAGAATTTGACACTTTTGCATCATCGTTTATGGCTATATCAGATATCAAAGTTGCCTCGTTGGACTTCTCTATGACAGTCACATCTCTACTGATGATTACTTTTCATGTAATTGAATTGTAGCGAGCGATCTCCCTTGGCGTTTTCATCATAGCCAACCAAGATACGCTTTACAGATTTTCTATCGAATTTATTCCCATTTACCTTCGGTACGTGCACCATGGCCATGCTACCGTATACTCTTAAATGACAAATGTTAGGTTTCTTACCAGTCCAGAGTTCAAACGGGGTTCTGGAAATCCCTGCACAAACAGATCGATTTTTTAGATAACATGCAGCATTACAGGCTTCTGCCTATAAGATTTTACTAACATTCTCGTCAAACATCAAACACTTCGCCTTCTCGACAAGAGTACGATTAAAACGTTCTGCCATACCATTCTGTTCTGAGGTATAACTGTTGGTTTTTGGGGTAACGATGCCAGCTGGTTTTAAAAAATTCTCAAAATCCTTGCTGCAATATTCTCCTCCATTATCAATTCTCAATATTTTTATCTGTTTATTCTACTGCTTCTCCACTAAATTCTTGAACTCTCTGAATTTTTCATATGTCTCATCCGTAGTCTTTAAGAAATATATGAAGCACATTCTGCTGTAATCATCGACAAAAGTAAAAAATACTTTGCTCCACCTACAGAAGTTGTTTCCATGGGACCGCATACATCACTATGTATTAGTTCTAACTTATCATTAGGGTACCTTTATTAGAACATGGCAAACGAGTATGTTTACCCTGACAGCGTATTTTACAATTATCTATGTTTATGTTAGCTTGTTCTTTAAATGTGAGACCTTTCACCAACTCACATATTTTATTTAAATAGTTGCTATTTAAATGTCCCAAACGTCGATGCCAAACTTTGCCACTAACACCACCAATCAAAAAAGCTGCACTTTGTTCTCCAAGATTCGGTAATTGTATAGAACACCCCCTTCTGGATTTTCGCGTTTTTTTTTATGGACGTGTTGTAGGTTGCTATAGGAACAGTTTTTCACAAACGAAACTTTGCGCAAATTAATAATAACCCATCTAGCTAACGGGAGGTGAGAGCGAATAGAGGTGTTGGGTGGGGTAAACAGGTGTATTGAGGAATGTTAATTTAGCAAGGGTACATTAAAAAAATGTAAATTTTTGAAAATATTCAACATATAGGGGTAGTTTTTAAGGGTTGAAGCAATATTTGTGTGGTGAAAAGATGTGGCATTGTGTGCACATAGAGACCGCAAAATTAAATATCTTGCTTTCTTTTTGTTAAATTTTGGCGTATGTTGTTGAAGGGCAAGGGATATATTTGGTATATAAATGATCAATGTTCAAAAATAATTTACAAGATAGAGGAATAGTTTGTAAGGGTTGAAATAATCGTGAATCCTAATTGTTTCTATTTGTCATAATCTGCCTGACCATTTTTTATGCACGTGATACGGTCATTATTTAAATTGATGTATATTTAATTAATTTACTCACATGTTGTATTCCAATTATTAAAACGCCATGCCTATTTAAGAACGATGTAAGTTCTTCATTTGATGCTGTAATAGCATAAAATTTCGCGTAAGTGACATCGCAAGAGTCACAGGTGTTGAAATCACAAAACCGCACAGACACAGGTGTAAGATTCACAGTCAATACTCTGTTTTCACTCATATTTTTTTCGCATTCGACGCGCAAGAATATTTTAAGTTTAAGTTCTAGCTGTGAACAAAGAACTGAATAGCTGTGGTATAAAAAGTGTCTTTTCAGCATCCCTTGGCGCGTGAAGACGTTTCCAACTAATCAGGGCGTCTGATTTTGTTTACATATTTGTAAATTCAATAGACAGTGATGTCTGCGCTTTAGGTAAGCAAGTAATTTGTAGCCTATATTGTATATTATGATTATACAAAAGTTGATGTGGCAACATGGGAACTTTGGTGAACTACAGAAACGATTAAGTAAACAGTAAATCAGCTGTGCGCATGGAGAAATGTTCCAATTTTAATTTATTTATAAAAAATACTTAACGCCATTTGCGTAAGATATGATAAGGTGCGTTGTACTCGTGATGGAATGTAGAATGTGTAAGTAAGTTTAGTTTTTCGATAGGGCAGAAGGGGGTGTTCTATACAATGACCCAAGATTCAGTTTATAAACAATGTTATTTAAACTTGCAGTTGCCACCAACACATCTTGAGAACTGTAAATTTTACATTCTGTCTCATCAAAACAAACTTTATTTCCATTTACAAGTTGAGAAACTAACAAGTTTGTGGTTAGATCTGGAGCAAACTGTACTTTGGTAAGAAGAATATTATTACACAAATTTTATATTTCGAAACGCCTTTCTAGTAATTACACCTAAAATAACTATTTTCTTCGAGCACAGAGCACCAAACATCCACACAGCTCTAGAACGCCACGGAGAATGTTCCTCCACCATCCCCGCCTATACGCTTTATCAGTATTGCCAACCATGTGAGCTGTCTATCGCCTGTCCGCCGTAAGTCTGTGGATCGCTCCGTTCACTGAATTATTCCTGTCTACTCCTGTCTGTCTCGCCCATCACAGAATTATTAGAATAACAATATCATGTTCTGTATTATCTACGACAGTTTTTATTTCGATATCGCCTACACACTCAACTGATATTTTTTGTTTTATTGGCTACTATAATGTCTGTTAAATCCGGACTCCTTTCATTTCTTAACCACTCTTTTCTTGCGGTTAAATTAATATTCGCGCCACTATCAATATACCAATCAGTGTTTTTAAATGGTCCTGTGATAAATACAGCACTAAATCCACTTTCTGATTTATTATTTAGGCATTTCGACATGAATGTCCACTTTGCTTGCATTTAAAACAAATTATATTGCTTAGGTCTTTTTTCTGGTTGACATGACCTTGACTATAATTTGAGGTGATTTTTTTGAGGGCGAGGAAGGTCTCTCAAATCAACATTACAACTATCTAATTCCTATGTTACCTCAATATATTTCCTTTTAGCAATTTTTGTTTGTCCCTCTTTATTCATACATATAATAAAAATTTCTATGTAAGAGAATATTGCAACGGGTCTTTAGAATATGAGATGCATCAAAAAGGACTACTATTTTATCATGGTCTACTTCAAATATATATTGAGGACTTCCGGTTTTATACTGAGTTTCTGTAATCAAGGAGTTCTATAATAGCACTTTTATTATTACTGCCTTGATTACAAACTGTGGCAACGATAGTCAAACCAGCGTGTTTAGCTTTGCTTACTATATTCAATATTTCGGTTTATTTCTGTAAGTATTGATTTACTTACCAGTTTTTAAAAACGATGAATTTGATGGTAGAGCACTGCATGATGTATATGATGTTGAGGGAATTGAAGATACCTCGTTTTGCATAGGTATGATCATATTTTGCTGACACTGCACCAACAAAAAAAAATATGTAATTTTCAACTGTGTTTGGAATATAAAAATAAATATATATGAAAGTGTACTTACGTAAGGCAAATGAGTTGAGGGTAATCTACTTTCTTTAAACGATTATTAGTAGCATGGTCTTACTTTAGGAAATGCTTATCACATCAGTGGCGGCTCGTGGTGATTTGTCATGGGTGGGCAACAACTAACTATTAGTAGGTTATATAGTGCGAAATAATGAAGTAAAGTATAGTAAAAAAAAAAAAAAAACTTTGACTCATCACTCTATGTTGGTCACTGTACAAGTATATGTTAAGATTTAACATTCTTTCAGCTTTCAAGTTGAAAATGCATAGCACTAAAACTGGATAAAACTAGTACAGACTCTTGACTGCTACACAATTTTTATATTTACACATTTTCTAATACATTAATAACCAAAATAATTTTACTTAATAATATAACAAATACAGTGTACAGAATCCGATAAGAACCACGAGGAGGTCTAGAGTGTTCTCTTATCAGGAGGGGATAGGGAATATGTGGATAAGGCATAACAGGATAGATAGACAAAAAAAAAGTATTTTTTGCTGGATTTAAAAAAGTAAATCATAAATTCTATAAAAAATAAAATCATCCTCGAATAATTTAAACTTGTGGAATAAAAAATATAAATATATAACAAATTAGATAATAAATAATTAAACAGAAAATTCACTCTAATCAAAATAAAATATAACTTCAATAAAAACAAAATACCTATATAATATAAAAGTAAAATCAAAAGTTTATAGGTGACAGGTGGAGGTGAGGTTTACGTGTAATAAGAAGGAAAGGATTTAAAAAAAGAATCAAATATGAAAGTCGCTTTAACATTGTTTATATTTTAACTGAATTCTTCTATCTTTTGTGGCAGCAAAGTGATCTATAACGCGGTCGAAAAAAGTTTTATTATCCTTCAATGATCTTATAAGTTCTCTTTCTATTGAAATTGTTGACAAACTATTTAATCGCGACTCTGAAATTGTATTTCTGGTAAAACTTTTTATGCATTTTAAAGGTGAAAAACTTCTCTTAACGGAAGCAGATGTAGCTGGTAATGTCAATATTAATGATAGTAACTTATATATTTCAGGGAACAATATTTTGTAAGGAGTTGGAGTAAATAAATTTAAGTCTACCAGTCATGTCTGTGGAATGGCCTAAAAGTTCGACGTCTGAATACAATACCCTTCGTTCGTTTTCTAATTTAACCTTTTGGAATAAAATTGGATAATTTTCTATTAAAGTATTTAATAAATCTGTTGGAAATAGTTTTTTAAAAATTGGAAATTTAGGAATCCAGAAGACCAAAAAATTTTAATTTCTCAAAATTAGAAAATCTTACTTCAACTTGAGTTATAACTAGGTCTAAAATTTCGTAATATAGTCTCCTATAGTCATATTGTGAACCGTCCCCGTTTTCAAAGGCATTCGATTTTCTTTTTTTTTTCCATCCATCGTAGGTTGCCCGACTAATTTTTTTTTCAAATTAAATTTTCCAAAATGTCCAATTAATAAATTAAATAAATCTGTAGCTGAACGTCCCTTACTGACATCAAAAAACCCCATAAAATGCTCCTTAATATTTTCTTCGTTAATATATATATATATATATATATATATATATATATATATATATATATATATATATATATATATATATATATATATATATATATATATATATATATATATATATATATATATATATATATATATATATATATATATATATATATATATATATATATATAGCGAGGTTTTGCAGCATCATCGCCGCTTCTCGCATCCTAAGCGCCATCTCTCTTTATCATTCCAGTCTCCTTCCTGTAGTCCTCGTTCTTCCATTCCTTTGTGAATATTCATTATCCACTTCTTGCGTGGTCTTCCTCTTTTATTTCGTTTGTATGGGGTCCAATTCCAGATTTTCTGTGGTATTCTTTCTGCGTTCATGCGTCTTAGATGTCCGTACCATTTTAGTTGTTTTTCGTTTATTGTATCTATAATAGTGTCTGTAGCTGTCATTCTTTCTCTAATATCTTCATTTCTGGCATGATCTAATGAAGTTAACCTGCAACATCTTCTCCAATACGACATCTCAGCTGCAAGTATTTTCTGGTTCATATTTTTGCCTGTAACCCACACCTCTGATCCGTACGCCATGACTGGTTCTATTATCGATTTAAAAATATTCTTTTTTGTTTTAATTGTAATATTACTTTTCCACAGGATGGGATGTAGTGTTTTTATCAAGTTCCTTCCTTTAGCCATCTTCTCCCTGATGTCCTTGTCGTCTCTCCCATTTTCACAAATTGTAACCCCAAGGTATTTATATTCGGTCACATTTTTTATCATCCCGCTGTCCAGTTCTATGTCTTCTCCTTTACCTCCTATAACCATATACTGTGTTTTCTCTGTATTTATCTCTAGGTCCCATTTATTATATTCTTCTATAAGTTTATTGAGCATGTATGACATATCTTGCTGATCTTCTGCGACTACTATCTGGTCATCCGCAAAGAGGATGGTGTATAGGTGACTGTTTTCTAAGCGTATTCCCATCGGGTTGCACTTTCTAGTCCATTGTTTTAGAGCAGCATTTAAGTAAATTTTAAACAGGGTGGGGGAGAGGCAACATCCCTGCTTCACGCCCTTTGTTGGTGAGAAAGGGACCGAGGTATGTTTTCCAACCTTGACAACAGCTTGATTTTCTCTATTAATGGTCTTAATTGCGTTTATATATACCGTGTCGATGTCCGATTCTTCTAGTGCAGTCCACAATTTCTGGAGCGGGACGGAGTCGAATGCTTTTTTTAGGTCTATATAAGTTACATGGAGTTCCATTCCTTTTGACTGATACTTTTCCGCTAAATGTCTCAGGGTAAATATATTATCTGTACAGGATCTTCCTGGTCTAAAACCGCTTTGTGCCTCCATTTCCTCAATGTCTTTCTCTATTCTTGCCTTAAGGATTCTTCCATATAGTCTTCCGGTTGATGAAGTTATACTTATACCTCTGTAGTTATCGCACTTCCTTCTGTCTCCCTTCTTATATATCGGATTTATAATGGATACTTTCCAGTCCGTTGGTATCGGTTCTCCCCTCAAACACTTATTAAATATAGTACAGATCGTTTCCAGTACTTTTGTTGTAGCATGTTTCAGTAGCTCGATAGGTAGATCTCCTAGTCCCGGCGCTTTGCTATTCTTCATTTTTTTTAGTTCCGTCTTCACTTCTTCTAGAGTAATTTCTCCTATTGTGTTATCTTCTATTTGTCTATTGGTTAAGCCAGTGTCCAGATATTCTCTTCTATTTTCTATCAACAGATCACTGTAATAGTCTTTCCATGTTTCTGTTCTTATAGGGTTTATCTTTTTCACTTCGTTAGAGTTTTTTTTTAAGTTGTTTATCGTTTTCCATGCTTCCCTGGACCTAGATCCTCCTATCATTGAGCTTATTTCCGTGCATTTATTGTCCCATGCCAAGTTTGTCTTATTTTTTATTTCTTTTTTAACTATATATTTGTATCTGTTGTACTGTTTACGATCTTCCTCATTGTTGCTAGATAACCATTTGAGATATAGCTTCTTCTTCTCTTCTACCAATTCGTTTAGTTCGTCACTCCACCAGAAGTTTTTGGGTCTTTTCTCTTTTGTTCCTAATGCCTCTGACGCTGCTTCATGTAGTTTCTGTTTTTGCTCTTCATATATTTGTTGTACCGTTCCGGTTATTTCGTCTTTTATCTTCTGAGCCAAACGTAATTTGTAGAGGAAGCTGGTGGATTCGTTTCTTAAGCTGTCTAGGTTGTAAACCTTTTGTCTCTCAGAATTTATATTCTGTTTGTCTTCTTTTTTTTTCCAGTTATTGTGTCTTATTTCTATAGTCAATTTTACTAATAAATGGTCCGATCCACATTCCGCTCCCCTCCACACTTTTACATCAAAGGGTCTTATCATTGAGTTTTGTTTAGTAACAATGTAGTCCAATATAGATTTTAGATTTTTCGTTTTTTGGATCCAGGTATATTTATTGATATCTTTATGTTGAAAGAACCCATTTAAGATTTTCAACAAGTGTTCTTCGCAGAGCTCTATCCATCTTTCACCATTTTCGTTTACCACATCTTCACCGTGTCGTCCAATAATCTTACTGTCAAGGGCTTTACCTACCCTTCCGTTTAAGTCCCCTAGCAGGATGATTTCTATTTTATCTTGTGTCTTATCCAGTTCCTCTGAGAGTTTTTCAAAGAATTCTTCCTTTGTTGTTTTATCTGAGTTATCAGTTGGTGCATAGATTCCGAATATTCTTATTTTTCTCCCTTTTATTTCAAGGTCTACTGTTATTATTCTTTCATCTATTGGGTTCCAGCTTATTATGTTTGTTTCAAATTTGTTTTTATAGCTACTATCACGCCAGATTTAGCTCTTTTTGCTTTTTCTACCCCACTCCAAAAGTATATATATTCATCTATATATTTATTTCCTTGTCCTTTCTTTTTTGTCTCTGTAAGTACAGCAATATCGACATTGTACGAGTGAAGCTCTCTAAACACTAAATGTTCTTTTGTGCTTAGACCCTGAATATTCCAACATGCTATATTCATATTCATTTTCCTTTGCCTGAGTCGTTTTCCGTTTAATCCGTCCTTGTTCCGAGGCTGCGCTTTTAGATTTTTAGCAGTAATTTTTTTTTTACGCATGGCAGAGAGCTAGTCTACCGCTGCAACCCTCCTCCTTTATCCGGGCTTGGGACCGGCAGTGACAATCTTGAAGGTACTCAATCCCCCTCTCGACTGCCCCAGGCGGAGTTTTTTCTTTTTTTTTCGTATACATACCGGAAAATAACTGATAACTGAAAATGACAGGAGATATCGGTTGTTTCATCGACTTGCCGTGAAAATCAAACTGCATTTTGAATATCTGTTTCTAGATGCTCATTAACAACGTGATTAATTGAACCTATTAAATCGTTTTGTATCTCTTTAGATAAACCGGTAAAAATAGATGATTCTTTTAGAAATGCGTTAAATTTATAATCGTATGTGCTAAGAAATTCAGCGAGTTCTTTAAAATTTCCCTTATTACTAGAAGAATCCCCTATTATGTCCCCTAAATCCTAATTCTGGCGTGGCCAAATAAATAGACATCTATTAAACGTTTCAAAATTTCACGATTTTCTTTCACCATCTCGTTATGTTTATATATAAATATGAGAATGGAACTATCAATTGAGGTCTGGATGTTCTGTTTGCCGAATAATTCTAATTTTAAGCTGGCAAACGTGTGTTCTTTCGAAATATTGTGTTTTTCTATTGATTTATATAGTTTTCAAATTATCAACACCTATCGAATTCCAGGGACTTTTGTTTTTATTTCCAAAAAGTAAGCAAGGCTAACAAAAAAGTTCATTTTTTACGTCACTGCCCCGCAAAGCCACACGCATTTTCGAAACCACGACGAGCAAAATTTTCTATTTGATTGTGGATTTACATTAATAAGATTTGTCATCTTAGGACAAGGTCGTTCTATATTTCTAATAAAAATTTTATCTTCATAAGTTAATGTCCGTTAATGTCCAAAGTTTCCGATCCGATAGGACTTGCACCTTGACGAAGTTCTAGTGCAAACTAGAACGGGTGGATCGGCTTGCGCGTTTTAATGATTTAAGGAGCCGTACCATAGGTTTAACCATAGTGGGGGAGTCCTTATTGAAAAACCAGACTAAGACAAGTCCCTGAATGAGCAGCAGCTCTTTCAGTAGTCATAGTGGCAGAAACCGTGGGAGTTGGTATGGTGCTATGACACACACGACTGCGATGTGGAAGGCAAGAGGAAACCACCACATTATAATCCTCAGAACAACTAACGAAAGGCTTATCCCAAATAATGATGGCGTCTCCTGGGACAAAAAACACCGGAGGTAAAATAGTCCTCCGTTCGGATCTCTGGGTGAGGACTGTTCCGGGAGACGTGATCGAGTGCAATAATAGTAAGAAGTGTAGCATTTCACGAGTCGGAGCGTGGAATGTCAGAAGCATGAGACAGGTAGGGAAGCTAGAGAATCTGAAGATAGAAATGGATAGGTTAGGATTAGACATAGTAGGTATAAGTGAGATGCGCTGGCCGGAAGTAGGAGACTTTTGGACCGGTGACTGTAGGGTAATTCACACAGGATCGGTAAATGGAAACGCGGGAGTAGGGATCGTTATGCGGAAGAACGCAGGACAGTGTGTAGATAGCTACCTACAATACAGCGAGAGAGTAATGATGGTTAGGTTAGATTCGAAGCCAGTGGAAACAGTAATAGTGCAAGTATACATGCCTACTTCTAGCCACAGTGAGGAAGAGTTAGAAGCTATTTATTCGGACATAGAGCAGGTAATAGGATTTGTGAAGGGTCATGAAAATTTAATAATAGTAGGAGATTTTAACGCAGTCGTAGGTGAGGGGAAAGAAGGAGAATTTGTAGGTCCTTATGGATTAGGAAACAGAAACGAGAGAGGTAGCAGACTGATAGAATTCTGTGAGAAGCACAAGATGGTAGTCGCGAACACATTGTTCAAGAATCACGTTAGGAGGCGGTACACATGGAAAATGCCAGGAGGGATAGACAGGTATCAGATAGACTACATTCTGGTTAGGAAGAGATTTAGAAATTAAGTAAAAGACTAAGAGTTATCCAGGAGCAGATGTCGACAGCGACCACAACTTGGTAGTCAGGAAAGCTAGATTAAAGTTCAAAAATCTGAAAACCCGGAAGGATAAGAAACGTATAAATGTAGACATATTGAGGGATCAGAATATGAAAGATAAGTTCCAGGAGAAAACAGATCAATTAATAAATAAAGCGAGTAAGGACGAAATCAAGAACGCAGAAACTGAGTGGGAGGGTATAAAGAATAGTCTAGATTCCGCGGCTACGGACGTTTTAGGACACAAAAAAGGGGAAGCTAGGAAACCCTGGATAACGGACGAAATCTTAAACTTAATGCAAAAGAGACGAGGCTACAAAAACAGACGAGACGAGGAAGGACTGAAAACTTATAAGGCAATAAAGTGGGATATCATTAGAAAATGTAGAAAAGCGAAAGAACAATGGATAGAGGATAAATGCAAAGAAGTAGAAGATAAGTTGCAAGTAGGTAAGACCGATGAGGCTTACAAAATAATTAAGAGGAACTTCAGGAATATAGGAACAATAAGTAGAAACGTTAGGAGTGAGTCGGAGGACATACTGATCGGAAGAGAGGAGAAAGCGGATAGATGAAAGCAGTACTTAGGAAATTTATACGAGGGTCAGGAATTAGGAGATATATTAGAGGAAGAATCTAGCATCGATAGGGAACATGTAGGAAAACCTATATTGAGAGAGGAATTTGAAATAGCACTAAGGGGGCTAAAGAATAATAGAGCGCCGGGTGTAGATAAAATACAGGCGGAAATTTCGAAATGTGCGGGACAGAAAGTTGTAAATAGAATGTTTGAACTGGTAAACTACATATACGAAACGGGAGATGCCGGAGGATTATAAGAGGAACATTATCGTTACTATACCGAAAAACAGAGGAGCCGACAAATGCGAGAACTTTAGAACGATTAGCCTAACTTTCCATGCGTCAAAAATCTTAACCAGAATAGTGCAGAAGAGGATGGAAAATAGAGCGGAGGAAATACTAGGAGAAGACCAATTCGGGTTTAGGCGAAACAGGGGAACTCGCGAAGCTATTCTGGCGCTAAGAGTAATGTTATAGAAAATAATAGAAAAAGGAAAGAACGCTTATATAGGATTTGTAGATTTAGAAAAAGCTTTTGATAACGTACGATGGGAAAACATGTTCGAGATACTAAAGAGCGCGGGAATGAAGTATAGAGATAGGAGAGTAGTACACAATCTATACAAAGAGCAAACTGCTGTTATAGAAGTAGAAGGGGAAAAAGGGAAGTAGGTATTAGGAAAGGAGTAAGACAAGGATGCACGCTATCACCACTAATTTTTAATCTGTACATCGAAGAGGCGATTAATGTTATAAAAGGTAGAGTGGATTTCGGGATTAAAGTACAGGGACAGAAACTAAAAATGCTAAGATTCGCGGATGATATAGCAGTATTAGCATCTAGTAAGGAGGAATTAGAATCAGTATTGAACGAAATGGAGGCAGTGTTGACAGAAGGATACGGAATGGGGGTGAATAAGAACAAAACTAAAGTGTTAGTGTGCAGAGGGCGCGAGAGCAGAGCAAAAACGAAAGTACAAATTAATAATGAAAGATTGGAGGAAGTTAAAAACTTCACTTATTTAGGAAGTAAAATAAATTGGGATGGAAGAAGCAATAAAGACATGAAACAAAGAATAGCGCAGGGTCGAGGGTAATAAACTTAGAAACAAAGAAAGATTTTTGAAAACATATGTATGGAGCACGGCACTATACGGTTGCGAAATCTGGACGGTAGGGGAAGCAAGTAGGAAGAAATTAGAAGCTTTTGAGATGTGGTGTTACCGAAGAATGATGAAAATACCATGGACTGATAGGGTTAGAAACGAAGAAGTATTGGAGAAAGTCGGCGAAAAAAGAAGTGTGGAAAAACATAAAGAAGAGAAGAGATAGAATGGTAGGCCACTTGCTGAGACATGGGGGAATAGTCCGCGAAATTTTGGAGGCAGAAATAGGAGTGAAGAAAGGCAGAGGTAGGCCTAGATTAGACTACTGCTCGCAAATAGTAAGAGATGTAGGTTGTCGCACAATTAGCGAAATGCGTAGGTTAGCACAAGATAGGAGAAGCTGGAGGTTAGTGTCCAACCAGTCTTAGGACTGATGACCTAATGATGATGAAGTTAATGTATGAAATTCGCGTTCTAACAAAAAGTTAACAATACGAGTATTAGTACTTACTATTTCTCTCGCGTTCGGCATGGTATAAATACTAAATAAATAGAAATACAATACTAAACAGACACAAATGTAAAGTACCAACTTCCGCAGACAGATCGTCGCGCCGCACTAATTTATTGTCATTATTGTTAAAGAACCGTTAGAATTTTGAAAATCTTAACCTACAGAGTACAGACCTCGCTGAGATAAACAACGTTTTACAACGCCTCTGAAAACTGAACTCGGAAACACGGAGATTCTGGATTCTTTCCCCGTTTTGCCGAAGGCTTCTTCAGCAGGGTGGTCTAGCCCACCCGTGTCACAGCTTACTCGAGTAAGCTGTGCCCGTGTTTCAAATTGTTTCATGTAGTTTACACGTGTATAATATTGTTTATGTCTTCAAATCGTTCGTAACTCTATTAATTAATTAATTCTATTGACGTGTTTTGGTGTATCCAGGATTTTTCATACACAGGAGGTTATTTTATGGCAGTACTCGCTTCCGGGGTGTTGTTTATTTTTTCATTTAACAGCATCTAATACCACAAACTGTTTTTGTAATGATAAGTCGTAAATTTGTAGTTTCTTTTTAATTAAGTGAAATGGTTACTATTAATATAACAGACATCATCTCGCATGCTTTGCAGTTGCAGTAAGTTCAGTAGTGTGTGTATTTTTGTTGGGGTCAAACCCAAGGGTATCACGTTTTAGTTCCTTAAAATGTTCATCATAATAGGCTGGCTACAGATTCAAACCAAGTACGTCATCTTGTAACTGGTTCAAGAGATAAAGGTTGATCTTTTGATAGATCTTTCATTTGTACTTTAACAAATGTCTCTAAAGGGGGCTTTTATATTTTGTTGCGAAAGTGCACAACCCACATGTATATGACTCTGTTACGTAGACACTGTTATAGCGACTTTGTGGATACTCGTATGTCTTTTGAGGATGTACTTCGATTTTGTTGCATAAGAACACTGGGTACACTTGACATTTTTATTTCCAAAATGTTTTTGTGGATTAGGTATGCTGCTTCAAACTACACCCATGTCTTGTCTCATAGCAACATATCGAAGGCTTAAATATCTCCCTTTCCGAGAGACTCTTGTGGATTAACATGTCATCTCAGTTGGATTTCCACTTTGTTACAGTGAACACTTAAACATCTCTTTCTGCGGGGTCTATGTGCATTAGCATATGACAGATGAGATTACGTATCATTTTAGTTGCGTGATGGTAGAAAGCACTCTTGTACATTTTTATTTGAGAAGCTGCCCTGTGGATTAGCATATGACTTTCGAAATCATTCTTCCATTTCACTTTATACGTACACAGAACACACTAATACATTTTTGCTTAAGAAGGTACCCCGTGAGTTAGCATGTGACGGTTAATATTTCCCTTCCATTTTGACATATATAGACATAAAGCACACTTGTACATTTTTACTTGAGAAACTGCCTTGTGAGTTAGCATGTGACTGTTGAGATCGTTCTTCCGTTTCGCCATATACGTACATAGAGCACATTTATACATTTTTACTTGAGGAGGTGGCCTGTGGATTAGCATGTGACGGATAAGACTATTCTTCCATTTCGTCATATGCGGACATACAGCACACTTATGCATTTTTACATGGGAAGCTGCTCTGTGGGTTAGCATGTGCCTGACTAGAGCGTTCTTCCGTTTCGTCATATGCGTACATAGAGTACACTTATACATTTCTACTTGAGAAACTGCCTTGTGAGTTAGCAGGTGACTGTTGAGATCGCTCTTCCATTGCGTCATATACATACATACAGCACACTTATACAGTTTTACTTGAGAAAGTGGCCCGTGGGTTAGCATGTGACGCTTAAGATTTCCTTTCCATTTCGTCACAAGCCAACACAGGCCACACTGATACATTTTTACTTGAGAAGCTGCCCTGTGAGTTGGCATGTGACTGTCAAGAGCATTCTTCCATCGACAGTCGAAAGTCGATAGTTTTGTAGTATGTAGTGTGTTTATTTTATTTTCTGTGGCCAAACAGTTCCTTACAAACTTGAAATAACACTCTATATTCTCTCTACAAAATGTGCAAATTAAAGGATTCATAGTAATGCCAAGATCCTAAAACCAGAAAAAATGTTTAAAAAAGTGTGTAATATAATACCATACACCTTACCATTTCTGACATACACTTTGACAACATTTCCATATAAATTTGTTCCTTCATTAAATTATTCATGGAAATTAAATTACTTTTCTCTGAATGATTTAAACAGAATCGACATATAGCAAAATCTTGTTTGATGAATATTTCTTCGGTGTCATTACCTTTGAATATATCCTTTAGTTCAATTACAGTCTGATCTTTGCCAACAGCAAAAGACCCTATCAATTCCTCCGTATCCATACACAGGGATTTGAAATAAAAGGACCTTTCGGCAATCGCGGCACATGTCTGACAAATGATAGGGCTTTCGATTATATTTATTTCCTAAAATAACAAATCACTACAGATATTCTAAGGTATATAACCTATTTGTTGAGGATGAAATATGAACGAACGAATCTTACCCCATTGAATAAAAGCACTTCCAATATTTCCTTCATAATCTCATCTATTACTTTAAAATCATTTCTTGTTATGTTAAAACAAAGCCTACAGATTTCTTTCTCGTTCACACTCATGTTTAATTCCTGGGTCAGTGAACAGGGTGTGCATATAAAATATGTAATCAAATATTCTTCTGCGTCTTAACGGTCTTAACCTTGACTTCGCGTTATTTGTGGTAAATAAGGAGCACGGAATTGTTTTGTTATTCACTTTCTTTATTCTTTGCGACTTCAGTTTCGTAGTTAATAGACTATATTTTCAAGCACAGTGAATATACAAATTAAAGTTGGTAATATCTTATTTTGAATTTGTAAGTAATTGTCTATCGTTATAATATTTATATAAGACCTAAAAATATAAAAAAAATAACGATAGATTTACCTGCTAGTTTAAGAAAAAAAAATCCCAATTAATTTGTATATTCACTGTGCTTGAAAATGTAGTCTAGTAACTATGAAACTGCACTCGCAAAGAATAAATATAGCGATATATAACAAAACAATTACGTGCTCTTTATTTAATGTAATCGAATATCGCAAAGTAACAGATAAATATATCCAGTTTATTAATCTCGACAGTCACATGCTAACCCACAGAGTAGTCAAGTAAAAATGTACAAACGTGCTCTATGTCCGTATATTTATGACAAATTTGAAGACAAGCCTTAACAGCCACATGCTAAACCACAAGGCAACTTCTCAAGTAAAAGTTATGTAAAATATTACATATGACAGTATATTATGTAGATTTCGTAGGAGACCTGCAGAAGAATATAGTTTGATGACTTGATACACTAGAAAAGAATATTGTGTTTATGGAAGAATTATCATTTAAATTCCTACCAAAAGTTGTATCGCAATGCAAACATTTTTTATTTACTTGCTTTTTTATATATTGTGATACTGAAAATTATGCGTAGCCACTAAAGTTACGTAATAAACAGTGGCGGCTTGTGGTGATTTGTCATGGGTGGGCAACAACTAACTATTAGTAGGTTATATAGTGCAAAATGTGAAGTAAAATATAGTAAAAAAAAACTTTGACTCATCACTATATGTTAGTCACTGTACAAGTATATGTTAAGATTTAAAATTCTTTCAGCTTTCAAGTTGAAAATGCATAGCACTAAAATTGGATAAAACTAGTACAGACTCTTATAAATGCTACACAGAAATTTACGTTCTAACAAAAAGTTAACAATATCAGTATTAGTATTTAATATTTCTCTCACGTTCGCCATGGTATAAAATTTATACCATGGCGAACGAAATTTATTTAGTATTTATACTATAAATACTAAATAAATACAATACTAAACAAACACAAATGTAAAGTACCAACTTCCACAGACAGACCGCCGCACTAATTCATTGTAAAAGAACCGTTAAAATTTTTAAAATCCTAACCTACAGAGTACAGACCTCGCTGAGATAAGCAACGTTCTACGTCTCCGAACACTGAACTCGGAAATACGGAGATCGGAGATTCTCGATTCCTTCCCCGCTTTGCCGAAGGCTTCTTCAGCAGGGTGGTCCAGCCCACTCGCGTCACAGCTTATTCGAGAGTCGCGTAAGCTGTGCCCGTGTTTTAACTTGTTTCATGTAGTTTACACGTGTATAATTTTGCTTTTATGTCTTCAAATCATTCGTAACTTTAATTAATTAATTCTATTCATGTTTTTACTGTTTATTTAATTTTATATTCCAGATTCCCATGTTTCTATATTATTGTGAAATAATTTAAACATTCAAGGGATGTTGAATGTATACTTATGTCAATAATATCAATATTAATTTTAAAACTAATCTTGGTAGACACTTATTTACTTGTATTTATTTATTAAAGCAATAAATATAATTTTTTATTTGTGCGAGGCGCTTGCGCTGTCTCGTATGTATAAAGCCAGAAAGGCAAAAGGCGTGGCTGCCCACCCGGCCCCCACCACGCTAGGATAACTATTAGTTCCACGGATCCACGGTTAGAAGAGTGAATTGCTGCACTTACTTGCACTGCAATTTTCCACCACGGTTGCGCTGTTGATATTAATATATATATATATATATATATATATATATATATATATATATATATATATATATATATATATATATATATATATATATATATATAATCAGAAATTTTCATTGTATTATTGTTGTTATGTAATATATAATGTATTTAATTAATTTCATATTACATAATCATATCTTCACTAATTTCTATAAACGATAAATAACGAACTTTAGAACTGTGTGTTCCTCTTCTTCTAAGAAACAGCTGGATGGGCACTGCCCACCCTGCCACCCCTGACCAGCCGCCACTGGTAATAAATTCCAGCTTTTCCAGAATTCATGTTGTTTTTATTTTCAGGACGTACAATAAACGAATATTGCACTCTTAAAGGCATTAACAGCAGGGGCAGGATAAAATTAAGCAACATATCCCAGTATATTGCAAGAAACATGCCTAGAGATCATAAATGTAATACTACGGATGTATTAAAAGAAGAGCCAGATTTGTTTGACATTGAAGATTTGAAACTATGCAATGAACCAACGAAAATCAAGGAAGAACCTGGTACAGATAATAAAGACTACATTTTAAATAAAGATATGAGCGAAATTGCGTCCGGAATTACTCTGTACACGTATGGCGTTTGCATGTTCAAAACGACGTCAGTAGTATAGCTATACCGCTACCGGCATACTTTCAAGGACACCGAGCCTCGGATGACATGCGGTCATCGGAAGAGATCAAAGATGTGTAGCGAGTGTTGAGGGCGTCGCCGAAGAGAGGCGCTCGTAGGGGTTGGTCGGCAATGACCGGAGAGTCGTCGAAAGGTGGGAGCTCTTGGGGTTGTGGTAATGATCATACGAGCCTATTATAATTTGTCAAGTAATACAAGACATTGATGAGTTTTATATGAGGTGGTATTGCTTCAGAATACAGAATTTTATGTTAACAAATGGTGTTGTTTGGTGTGCAGTATCCTGCGATGGATAAATAAATCTTGAAGAAATCTTATATTTATGACATAATAAGAATAATTATTATTATAATAATTATAGTAGTAAGCAGGAGGGGCTGCACAACATCAATCTGGCCTTTAGTGAGTAACGACACCATTTACTTCAGCTGGGGTGCAAAACCGGAACCACAGCACCCACGCATCCGGGAAAGGATTGCAAATTCCCCTCTGGTGTCGGCCATGGGCTTACTGCGCTAACTCCCCGGTAAGACCATACTTCTGTTTCCAAATAACAGAAGGAGAGGCCCCCACGGTCTACCCCCTTCGGATAGGAGTCATGGGCAAGGTGGTGAGGCCCAACTCGGCGGATTGCCTGAAGACGAACGCGAAGCACATGGACGCTTTGAGTGGACCGATGAATTGAGAGACGACCCACTACAATGTTACGAAAGCAGTGAGCCCATGCGGAGGGGATACATGGCACGTATGCATGCCCTGTGGTGTGAATTACATCCAGAGCATGATGCCTTCACGCCGCAGAATCTGCGTGATTATGTATCCTATCTTCGTAGAAAGGGCTGTGTGAGCACTGCGCCCCGGTTGGCGAATGAGGTAGCCGAAAGGCTGCGTAATGAACCAGTTAAGGATGTGTTCTTCACCGCTCCGCCAATAGTAGAGGGTCTCGGTACCAGAAGGGGGTTACATCGCATAAGACCCCCTGGGCCATAAGACCTGGCCAGAGTGGACTCTGAAGTTCAAGCGGCACTTCCAGAAGGGGCCGACATCTGATACACAAATTGTGCCGTGTGCACTGCCACCGAAAGCAATATTCTCCCAATCTGAGAGCAAGATCCAGTCGGCGAGACAATATGTATCCCGTATCCAATATGTGATGGACTATATGGCGGCCAATAGGCCTCTTACGCCAAAATTACGGCAAACCGCCGCCAATTTAAGACGCATCCATCACACTCAATAAAGTAATGCTGCGTGCCACCAAGCAGCAGTGCCTTGATAGGATACGGATACTACTGAAAAAAGTCACTAGTGAGGCGGGTGCTAAGGCTGGTGGAAAATAATTTGTTTCGCCAAAAACCTATTCGAACTGCCTCAACCTGTTATTGAAAATCTGTCGACTGTAGATCAAGTGGAAAATTTCTGGAAAACGCTGTACGAGCAGAAACCCCGACTCCAAAGAGACACTCCAGCCCTAGCACACTTTGAAGACTTTTGCGAAGGTCTTCAGCGACCAGAGCGGCACACTTGTTCTGGTCGCTCTGATCCGATAACCCCTGAAGAGGTTCGAAAAGCTCTTGAGCGTTCTAAGAACTTTGCTGTTCCAGATCCCGTTGGGATAAACAACTTCTGGTAAGAAAAAAAAATTATCCAGTACCCACCACCATTTAGCCAGAATTTTTGCGACTTGGCTTCTTTCTTGGGTTGTTGAGGGGTGGACCGTGCTAATCCCGAAGTCCATCTCAAAGAACTACCGACCAATAACTTGCTTAAACGCATGTTACAAGGTGTTTACACGCATCTTGTACCTGCGTACTCCTAGCAGTCGAGCCGGTTTACGAGAAGATATACGAACAACGAGGGTCTAAGAAGGATGTCACTGGCTGCAAGGAGAATCTGTTAATTGACAGATGTATCACGCAGGACTCCGTGCAGTACAAGCGAAACCTTTCCATGGCCTGGATCGACTACCGCAAGGCATTCGATATGACATCGCATGAGCTAATAATTCACTTGCTCCAATGCCTTGTGGTGCCCGGTCCTGTAGTGAGATGCATTCAAGAACTGATGCCGCTCTGGAGGACTCGGTTTACCATAACATCGGGTAATATAGTAGAATCCGGACATAGCCGATGTCGTTCAGCAGAGGCGTGTTTCAGAGAGACTCCCTTAGCCCCCTTCTGTTTTGGATCTCACTGCTGCCGTTATCCATTTCCCTCAGAAACCCCCATGGCTATAACTGCGACATCCATGACGATCGGAGGTATAAGGTCACCCATCTATTTTACATGGATGACCTAAAAGTTTCTGCCTCCAGAGAAAGGGAATTACGCCAGTGCTTAAGGGTGGTGCATGAGTACACGCAGGCCATCGGGATGGACTTTGGGTTGGGCAAATGCGCACTGGTTCATCTCGACAGAGGACGAAGCTGGGAATACGCAGAGGATGCGCAGCTCGTAGATGGAAGCATCTTACATCATTTAGATGCCGGAGAGTCGTACACCTACTTGGGTGTTGAGCAACGCTCCATCCAAGAGATAGATGTCGTAAAAAACGCTCTCGGCGGCAAATATCAGCACCGCCTCCACAGATCTGGTCTTCAGAACTGTCGGGAAAAAAGAAGGTGTCTGCAACTAACATGCTTGCCGTTCCGATCCTCGTGTACTTCATCGGAGTAGTCAAATGGACACAGAAGGAGCTGAACAACTCGACGTAGTAACTCAGAAAATGATGCATCTTAGTAGGAGTTTGCATCCCAGATCGTCCGTTCCACGGTTATATATCCCACGACATCGCGGAGGCCATAGACTCTTGAGTTTGGAGCGTCTTCATAACAGGATGGTTGTGGATGGAGCCTGTAAAGTCATCAAGAGTTCGGATCCCCTTCTCTGCCTGGTACGAGATCACGAACATGCAGGGAGAAGAGCTTTTTTGTTTAAGCAAGAGCGTGGAGCAGCCAATGAACTCGTTCTCGTCTTCGATATCGAACGGGCCAATCACAACTCTGTGACCGAGTTGGAATCCGTTCAGTTAAATATCCAAGTAAAAGCTGCAGAGCATATAAGAGCTCTGCAGCTTCACAGAGGTAAGCCCATGAACGGGGTCATCTTTAGCTCAGGGTTTATCCAATAGGCCGACCTTCGCCTTCATAAGGTCAACTGTGCTAAATTCTGAGACCGATGGCTGCATCAAGGCTTGCCGAGATGGTGTATTTAAAATTCTCGTCTATCGGAGTCGTGCCATGAGTATGGAGGTCCCTGATGTCAGCTGCAGGGCCTGCCGCAGAGCGGCAGAGACATTGATGCGTTTGCTGTTGGCTTGCCCGGTATATGCAGACTCGACCTATATCCATAGACAACGCAGCGTTACCGGTATAGTTTATTTCATCGCTATTTGCCAAATAAAAAATCCCAAACGGCTCTTATCTCATACCGTGGCTTGTTTTTATGGCTAGGCTCAGGTAGACTGTTCTGATTATTGGAAAGATAGAAGAGTTTTTTATTTGGCAAATAGCGATGAAGTGAATAGTACTTTATTATCATTTAAGGCTCTTGTATCAGGTAGACGAGACACCAGTGCTGCCTTATGCTCCGGGGGATATTGAGTCCGTGGTGGGAAACGAGAAGCGCCTAATATATTATAACTATTGGTTTCCCACCATCAGGCAAATACAAGCTAACAAGCCTGACGTAGTCCTCGTCGACCATCAACTCAGGGCAATGTTCGTCACCGAGTTCTAGACACCCGGTGACGGTAACATTGTTTTGAAAGACGAGAAAGGAAAAAAATATCCAGATTTAATCTTCTCCATAAACTCTATCCCGACCATTCTGTTAAACTTAACGTACTGATTATAGGAGCCCTCGGTGGAGCGAGAGATACACTGCTTTCAGAACTAAAGAGCATACCGGCATGCCGAAACTCGGCAGAAATCCTAGCCGGTCGCATGCAGAAGGCCGTAATTGGGTTCGCTACGTCTACTTAGGTCACACGATTCGGCCCAGTAATCACTAACCAAATGGACGCGAGGAGTGATTATCTACTGGTATCACCAACGCACCTTCTGTGTGAGTCGGAGCCACATAAAGAGGTGACTGGTTTTTATCAAAAGAAAAAAATAGTAGTGATTTGATGGCCCTTCTGCAGAAAAATCGTTTTATTATGTTCGGTAGGTAAGAAATTAAAAATATTGCTGTTTCCGCATTTGAAAGCTTTTAAAATACAAAATATCTTTCAAAACGTCAATATTTTACCTGTTAGAAATGCAGTCCGCGTTTCGGCACTTTGTATTCCGAGTTATTTGGAATGAAATCAATTTTTGACCATTCATTTTTCAACTAAAATACGAAACAGTTATGTGGAGATCTGATCTAACATATTGTGGGTATGCCGGATCCAATAAATCAGTGGTTCTCAAAATATTGCGCAAATAGTTCTCACTATTATTATTTATTAGGTGCAGGCATTAAGTGGTCACAATATATGCTCAACTTAAAGACTCACCTTGTATGTAATAAACATATATCTCAATTCATCATTATGATACTATTTTCCTGATACTATAGCGTCGATTATTAGTTGCCGAGTTTAAAATGGATGGTTTATTTATTCCAGTCCTCAAGACTGCTCATGTTCCCCACAATCAGATGCACCTCCTCCGTTGGTGGACCTGAAACGGCTTGGCAAAGAATTTAAATGCGGACACTGTCCGTTCGCCACTAATCGCGAGATAAGCTTCAACCCCCATCTCCTTTGTCACAAAGATAGTTCTCAAGCAGTGGCGAAGTGTCCATTAAGGCTGTGAGACTGGCTGAATTCCGTATGATTCTTCGCGTCGGCATGCTGCGACTCATGTCCCTTCACATCTAAATACAAGAGGAGTCTCCAACGGCACATACTCCTACACACAGGGGCGTCTGACATCGACCCTTTACACGTGCGAACTCTGCGAGTATCAGACGATAGACAAGCCTTTCATCGAACGGCATATGGCGGTGCACGACAAAGCGCTCACGTGTAAAAACTGCGGCAAACAAAACGACCGTTGCGACTGCCGTACCGTCACGTTCACGGAACCCGCCAATGCGGGGAAGTACACGCGCAGGGAGTGTCCATACGCCACACCCTACAAGGCGGAGCTGAAACAACACGTGTCCGGCCAAGCCCACGCCCCCAATATCACCCTACATCAGGGGCGGCTGGTGTATAGGTGCTGCAGAGCTGCAGAACTGCCAAAAAATTAGATATTTGTATATTTTCGGGACATAATAATTACTAAAATTTATTAATAAAATAATTTGGTTAGTTGGTGCAGCTAACCAAATTATTGCGTTAAAGTCGTATTCTGCCCGCCGTCCTCTATTGAGTAGTAGACCAGATGAATTATCTGGGTCTCTAGGCAAGCGCGTCGCGATACATTGAACTGGACCACACGAGGTAGTTCTCAGCACGGCTCGGCACACCCGTCCTCCTTCTCAACTCCCGCGACAATCCACACTTGGCGCTCGTAAATGCGGGAATTTACACGGTCAGTGAGCTGTATTTTTTTCAGCTAAGGCAACACCAGTGAATGTTTACTCCTTCCTACTCGGGCGGGCGTAAATCGTACTTATTTCGTATTTCGTGTTAATTTAAGATTTTAAAAACTATTTTGTGGATTTCTGTAGTGACTTATTGTACTAATTTAATTATTAATATTTATATACTATGATAATGACAATGGATTTAGTTTATAATTTAGTTCATGTGAAGCGATTTTTTAAATACTCTTATGAAGAAAAAATTTATTTAAAAAACAATGGTAGGCCATTGCCCGATATTGTTATTGAGACTGCAGGTGTTAGCAACGGAGAAGCATATAAACGTCAATTTAATAGAGACATTTATTCGAGGAACAATTGGATTTGTGGGTGCAACAAAAAATGCGTTATTTTGTTTTCCTTGTTTACTTTTTGGCGGTGATAAAGCATGGGCGGAGGTAGGGGTGACAGATTTGGTGCATTTAACTGAAAAAATAAAAAAGCACGACAACTCCAAAAGCCATCCACATAATACAATGGAATTAGCTTTATTAGGGACAACTAATATTAAACCGCAGCTAGATTCAGCTTATTGGATAAATGTGCAAAAGCATAATGATAATGTGACAAAAAAGAGATACGTTTTGTCAAAAATTATAAACTGCATAAAGTTTTGTGGGGCCTTTGAACTGGCGCTGCGAGGACATGACGAAGCTGAAACCTTTCAAACCCGGGGATATTTCGTGGTTTGATAAATTTTTCTGCTGAGCTTGATGTAACTTTAAGCGAGCATCTACAAAATGCTTCAGTATTTAAAGGAACCTCTAAAGAAATACAAAATGATCGTTTAGACTGTATATTAAAAGTATGTCATGAAGAAATAATTAAAGAAATTAACAAACCTTCATTTTTGGCGGTTATGGCAGACGAAACAACTGATGTATCTGCAGAAACTCAGTTAGTGGTAGTTTTAAGATATATTCTCGATGGTGAACCGATTGAACGTTTTTGGACATACCTGAAACCTACAAAATGTGACGCTGAAACTCTTTCGGAAAATATTTTAAGTGTTATAGACCCTCTAGTAGAAAATTCACCTTATAAGCCTTTTCTCTTAACCAAAGAATATGACGGCAAACATGAATGTTCTTCAAAAACGTATTAAATTCCAAAAATTTTTCTTGTGAAAGTCTATATTTTTGTATAAACGGATTTTACATAAAAATTCTGAAGTACCAGGAAAACGCGTGACCTTGAAAAATTTCAAAATTTTCGCTTGCGGCGCAATTTTTTTGCGGCCCCTACGGCGCCAGTAGTTTGGATACGTTTAAAATTTGCACGCAGGCGGCCAATACCCTAGGATCGGCCCTGTGCAGAACACCCGTTTCATTTCATCACGAGCCGCCACTGCCCTACATCGTTGCTAAAGGATGCTAAGAAGAATATTCTTGACGGTATCGATTACCTTTTTTGTTATGCAGACACATTCAAGTAGTTTGATAAGAGGACTTAGGTTATAATAAAAATGGAGATGGCCCAACTGTTTGGTTGGGCTGAACTGGGAAATTTGACTTCTCCAACTCCAACCCCATCCTCTCCCTTCAATTCAAGCCAATATAGTAGTAGTCAAGTATCAGAAGGAATGAGATACGTTGAAATTGGTAACTCCAGGCAAGAGCGTTGATTCAGTAAACCACCAGACTTTTCAATGAGAGTGTGGTACGAGAATTTCCCTCACCCATCATAACAACGGCAGGTTTTTGTACTACATAATTATATTCCACGATTATTTTCTCACTTTTTAATACAAGTAGATACGTGTGTGTGTAATTTTTTTGAACAGTAGGTCAGTAGGTACATTTTATTTGTGTCAGTACAGTGTAAATATCAGACAAGAATGAAGAAATATATTTTTTGTTATCAAAAATAATTATTATGTTCAGAAAAGAATTATATGCTATTACTAAAAGGTTTACACTTTTTATTATGTAACTTCTCAAATTGTTCCCCAGACATTCGAAAATACATGAAAAACCTATCTTCAAACGAGTTCAGTCTAACAAACTCCTCACACTCCTCTCTTTTCTCGTTTATTTCATTAACCCATTTTCTCTTTCGTCTCAATGGCAAAAGAAGAAGCAATTCTTCTTCGTCGGATGAACTGCTGTTTATCATGTTTCAAGCAAATCGGAAAAAAGATAGGTAAACGGAGTACGCATACACTATTCACGACCGTTTTTCATACTGGTTCGCACTGCTCCGCATTGCGTTTGACAACCCTAGTCCGCGACGGACCGTTCGCCCAGGAGGACGGTCCAGCCGCGCGGACCGTTCGCCTCCCTGTTTGACCGACCCTATAAGAATATATTCTGAAAGTTTCAGGTCGATATCATTAAAATTTACAGAGACATAATAGCCCGTTCAAAATGACATTCAAGGTTATAAAAATTGGCATCGAGCTGAATATTGGTACGAATGTTTGGAACACTATTATAAATGAAATGTGAAAAGTCCCTATCGATCCCACATCTGCAAGAAAAAAATATTTTCAAGGTCAAAGTTCGCAAATATGGGTTTTTTGCATTTTTTAGCCAAACGGTAAGTTTTATCATAAGAATAGATCAAACAAAAATTGTAGATCATGCAATTATCTATAAAAATTGTTCTTACACTTTATTTTCTAAGAATCACCATTTCTGAGATATAGCGATTCAAAAAGTTAAAAAGTTCTATTCTTCATAATATGCACACGTTTCCACAAATAAATTTTTAAGACGTTGCAGTTCCGCGGAAAGATCATTTTCATGTTTACTAAAGAGTATAAAGACTTCTCAAAAAAAGAAATTCTCAAAAGCAAGAAAGACTGGCAGCTTTAGCATTAATAAATATTGAAAGTGCCTTGTTAGAAGATACGAGATCGTCTCCAACATTTGTAGAAACAGTGATAGATATTTTCGCTGGACAAAAAAAAACCGAAGAATTGATCTTCATTTTAAAAATTAGGATATATATCTCGGCATAATAATTTTAGGTTAGTGCCTTTTTTCATTTTTACCATTTTCATATGGCCTACCATACATCCGACTATACCTCGTCCCCTTATAAAATGTTTATCACATCCCTAGATTTTTTCTCACGCTACGCCCCTGACCTAACTTCATAATAGACCATAACAACTCCGTTCTCAGTGATCATATTCGGGGCTTATTTATCTGTAACAGGGATGTTGCGGATGCAGATTTTTTCACATCCGCGGATGAGGATCTGAAGATCTTTCATAAAAAAAAAAAGAAACTACGGGTGCAGAATTAAAATAATAAGAGTAATTTTTAATATTTTTATTAAATGTTTAGTATGAAAAGTTAAAAATTGGAGCATTATATTTAATAAAAAGTAATATTGCCGCTTTTTCGGGGTCAAGTCTGTTGCGCAGAGGTTCGTAAATTAAACCTGCGCTACTGAACAATTGTTCGCTAGGAAGACTGGCTGGTGGTGTCGATAAAAATCTGCGTGCTATTGGTGATAATAGTTTCAATTCTTCTCGATAAACGCTCCACCATTTAAGAGGATTTTCATCTACATTGACCCTCTTTTTATCGCGGTAAGAAAGCAATTGCTTCTTGCGTACAGCTTCAGCGCTACCATTTTCTGGCGTTTCTTGGCTCTCACCTTCACTTGACGAATCCAACATCATAGCAAGATCATTGTTTAAGCATGGCTCTCTGACCAAACCGGACGTTCCTGGTCCTAGTTGTTCCGTACCTTTTTCCGAGGAATGTGTCATTCTCATTTTTTTAGCCCCTTCGGAATTAAGAGAGCCGGGAATGTCATTCTCAGCATTTCTCATCATCAAAGTCAAAATTTCTTCTTTAATCTTTCCCTCAGTCACTGCTGTAAAAAACTTGTGCTTATAGCGAGGGTCTAAGTAGGTGGCGATGACATATAAATTGTTCTCTATTAAGTTGGAAAACTTTGTTGAAAGTTCACTTTTCAGTCGTGACGGCCTGTCGAATTGGATCAAAATCGGGTGATCTTGTTAAATAGTCATCAACTTTTTTTTCAAGCATTTGAATTATTGGAATTACAGATGAAATAAGGGCATGAGAGTTGCTTAGTTCCCGTGTGGCTTCCTCAAAAGGTTTCAATAACTCAATACAACTTTCGATGATTTTCCACTCTTCTGGCAAAATAGGGTTAATCTCACTGTCATTGATGTAAATACTTAGGGCATCTTTTACCTTTAAAAAACGTTCGAACATGTATTGTTCCATCGCGTTATACAATCTTGGAACACTTTGAGATGAGGTTGATTTAGTCTGTCCTGAATTGATTGCAGTTGCTTCTGAGCGATAGTAGAATGATTGAAATGAGTCCAAATTTTCTTACGTTTTTGTTTGACTATTTTTATAGCTTTCTTGCGAATCTAAACAACTGCGAATAGCAAGTTGTATCTTGCGAACTGTACAATCTATGTCATTCGATGCTGCTAATCGCACAGCTCTTTTCATATTAGATCCTTCGTCTCGAATTAGGCAATGGACTTGGTCTTTTTTAATATTCCATTCAGAAAGCATGGTGTTAAATTTTTCGGAAATTATATCACCAATGTGACGGCCAACGAATGTCTCGCATTTCAATATAATCGATGATCTGTTTTCTGCAATTCCATGGCAAGTCAGGCTAAGCAAAGGGGCATTTGAGCTTGGATCCGACCAAATGTCAGATGTAAACGATATGTAATAAAATTTTTCGATCAATTCTTTGACTTTTTCAGCAACTTTGCCATACAGTTCCTCACACACAAAATCAGAAAAAAAATTGCGCCCTCTAAAATTATATCGTGGTGCTAATTCTTGCATCGGTCTGCGAAAACCCAGCCCCTCCACAAAGTAAAATGGTAAATTTTGAAGTGCAATCATTTCTCCAATGAGTCTATCAATTTCTTTTTCGAATTGAAATTGTTAGTGTCCCACTTCATTTCTTTTAGAACTACTTCCTCTAATGAGAGCTGTTTCTTCGCTTCTTGTAGGGGAGTGATAATTTTATCAAAAAAATACACACATAAATTAATATTTGTGAAAACTAACAAAAAGTGATGAAAAAACACACACACAAACACACCCTTTATATGAATTTATTTGGCCAGACCAATGGGTATTGCCGTAAGGTAACAGGCTAGGAGACTCTACTACGTGCAAAGTTTTATCAAAATCGTTAGAGCCGTTTTTGAGAAAATGGCATATTTTCATTTTTGCTGTATAGCAGCTATCCTCAAAATTAGATTCAGCAAGAAACCACTCAGAATCCTTCGATGAATTAGGCTACAACTCTTTAAGTTCAAAATTTGATGTAAATCGGACTGGGGCTTTATGGACGGATGGACGTTTTTGGGAAATTTGATTTTTTGGATGTACCAGTGATATGACACATTTTTAGTAAAATTAAGAAAACTTTTTTTACAATGACAATATTTACCTTTCTCGGTCCGCTCGAAAGTAAAAACAAAACAACAAAATCGGATCAAAATGAAACCTAAAGCTAAACATTGCCTCAAGGACAGTATAAGGGAAGACTAATTAACATTTTTTTATGATGAAACTTACCTGCGTTAGTTTTTATCTTCTGATAAAGACGAGGTGGTACGGCCCTTGCGAGAGCAGGTTTTATTGCATATTTTACAATCAACCTTATCCTGGTTATGTTTATTTGGTTTAAAATAATTCCAAATGTCACTTTGTGTCGGTGGTGGCATTGTAAGTTCACTTGTTAAATCTATCAACTGCAGAAATCTCGCTTAACACACAATGCTCACTGTATATTCACAATAACCCTAAAAAACTGAAATGTTCATACGATAAGCGCAACTAAACACGTTATGAATGTTATGATTGATTTACGTACGAGAAACAAATGATACACATACACACACATTACACAATAACAGACGCGTCGAATCTCGTCACCGAACGAAATTTCCACTCCTATTGGTCAATTAGCACATGCGTACGGCATGCGCCAGTCGCCGGCCGGTCGGCCCCGTCTAATTTCTTTCTTGTCGCATCCGCATTGATTGTGGCGGATGCGGATGCAGATGTCCAAATCGATACGGAAGATGCGCAATTGCGGATGCGGATGCGAATATTCGCAACATCCCTGATCTGTAATAATAAATCATAAAGGTATTACCATGCAACATTTCTGATTCGGTAAAACACTGTTGAAACTTCGTTACGAGCTCTTGGACTAAAAACAACTCTCGTGTTCCGGCAAGCCGGCGACTCGAATAACGCATGCGCAGTAAAGCAAGCAGGGCCGTACTTACACTTTCCCTGACAAACAATAGAACTTGTTACTGTTTCTGTTATTCATTTAATAATTGCCCGATTTAGAGACTGGTAATTTTAAATTTCAATTGATTAATACTAAAGGTTACGGGGATATGTTTTTTTATTTAAATTTTTTGAGACTAACCGTCCTTTTTACCTTCCCTCTTTGGTGCTATATTATTTATATGTTACAAATGGGGTGTTGTCTTGAAAATACACAACTCTGCTTTACTAGAAAATGGTGTAATTTTTTACATATCGAGAAATTACAATTAAAATATAACAAAGTTTTCAATATAATTAAAATTATTTAAAATTGTAGATATAATATCATAATATCATTACATACACCTGATCTACAAAATTGTTATGTCAATTAATTAAATATGAGGGTGAATCAAATATAAACGAGATTTTTGGTCCTGTGCATGCAATAGTAACACGTGAGGGTTCCCGCTTCGTGGGGTGTTGGGTAGGGATGTCAGGAGGGGGGAGAGCAGGTGGGCGACCTCACTCGTTCCTTTCAGCTTTCAGTACCCGCTGTGACGATGTCTGAGCAGGAGGTGCCTTCATCAATTGCGCAGCGTGTTTTCATAAAGTTTCTCGCCACGAAAGGTGTAAAACTATCTGAAATCCTGACGAGATTGACTGCGCAGTTCAAGGAAGAGACATTGTCCCGAGCTAGAGTGTTTGCATGGCATAAACAGTTTGTGGAGGGTCGTGAGAAAGTTGAAAATGAGAGCCGTGACTGCCAACCTCGCATCAGCAACACCAGCGACAACATCGTCCGCGTTCAACAACTTCTTGAGGGCGACAGGCGTCTGACCGCCAATGAGATTGCATCTAAGGTTGGAATAAATTATGGAAGCACCATTTCGATCATCACAGAGGAGCTAGGGTTTCGTAAGGTGTGCGCAAAGTGGGTCCCTCGCCTTCTGACAACTGAGCAGAAATTGCATAGTTTTCAGGTGTGTGAGCGTCTTCTAGCGAAATTTCGGGAAGAGGGAGACTCGTTTCTCACTCACGTTATCACCTGCGATGAAACGTGGGTGCACCACTATACCCCTGAGTCGAAACAAGCGAACAAGGAGTGGAGACGTCAAGGCGAGGCTGGGCCAGTGAAAGCCAAGTCAACGCTGTCAGCAGGCAAAGTTTTGGCTACAGTTTCTTTTAACCAGCGTGGCTTGTTGCACCTCGATTTTTTGCATAATCATAGGACCATTAATGCGGCGTACAACTACGACATTTTAAGTGAGGTTACTTTTGCATATCGCCGCAAACGACGTGACCTACCGATGAGAGAAATGAAACTTCTCCATGACAAGTTTCCATGGCTCGTCCTCATACAGCAGCCCTGACCAGAGAAAAATTGGAGGAATTGGGCTGGGAGACACTTGAACACCCTCCCTATAGCCCCGACCTATCACCCTGTGACTTTCACCTCTTTGGTCCTCTCAAGGAAGCCATGGGACGGTAAAGATTCAACAACGATGAAGAGGTTGAGGCCTACGTGCGCAATTGACTGGAGATACAAAAAACTTCATTTTACGAGCAGGGCATTACAAAATTACCTACACGCTGGGAAAATGTGTTTCCAGATTATGTAGAAAAATGAGCTGTTATTCTTTTTTTTTTTCCAAGTTCAAATACAAAAAAATTAAAAAAAAAAGGCTCGTTTGTATTTGATTCACCCTCGTACAATATGTAAATGTTCTTAAAACGAAATCATTTCGCTTTTATTACAGCCTATGCCATTACCTCAATACTAACAAGATAAAATAGTGTTATCACTTTTTAGAGTTAAATCTTGCAGTTACAAATAAAATACAAAAACCACCGATGAATAAAATCGCCTAAGTAACCGGATCGGAATTGATTGGCGGCAAATACCACTGCACGATAGCTATATTAGTGATATTTTCTGTGGCTTCTTGCCGTTTGTGTCTCATGATATGCAGATTCAAGTTTGCTTTGCGCTTCGTTTGAAACGTGCACTGTATACACTTGTACCACTTCAGCTCTGACGGATCCCTGTGCATGTGCATGTGTTTGACCAGTGAACGCTTCACCTTCGTCTGAAAGGGACACGAGGCGCAGTATAACGTCTCCTTCCTAGAATTTATATCATTGCTTAAAACAAGAGGCTGAGAAATAATAATAAGTAATTACAATGCAAACTTGTACATTATAGAATCAGGTTTATTTTTGATATATGTATAGAGTCGAGTTTTTGAGTTGTACATACATTTTAGCCGCTTAATGTCTACACCTGGTAAATGATTATAGTCAAAACCGAATTATTTAATATCATCCTTATTAACGAAATTATTGAATTTTTAATATTGAGAAAAATTCGCTAAACATTTTGAGAACCACTGACTTATTGGATCCAGTATATCCGTGAAATAAGTTAGATCAGACCAGGGGGACGGCATTCCCTATATATCACGTAGTGCGATCTTGCAATTACGTGTACAACGGCCGCCAGGGGTGCTAGTAGTCTTGCAGTCTCCCTTCCCCTTTCTCTTACGTCCCTCACCCTCAGCACAGCACAGTAACAGTAAACATAACCTCGCGTACATGCAGTCTTGCAGGTCTTTCCTCAGTCCAGCAGTCTCATTTCCCCCTTTCTCTTACGTCCCTCGCCTATAGTAACAGTAAACATAACCTCGCGTACATATAAACAAATGCGTAATCGCGAGTTATAATCAATCTGCAGCGGATAAATATAATGTGTATAATGGAGGATCCCCCGAAAGTAAAAAACAAAATGCGTCGTGTGAGACGACGTTGCATAGTGCCCGCATGCAATTACGAAAAAGAACGTTCCGTAGAAGGCGAAAAAGTGTATTATTTCAGAATACCCTCAAACGAAGAAAAAAGAGAACTGTGGCAAAGTGCTGTTCGGAATGATTTAACTCTGATTGCCTTTTACGAGTGTACTTTAATGACATGTAACTAACTGAACAATAATTCAGTGTTTTTTAAGAAATTGTTTCATTAAAAGATTAGCCCTTTAATCTACATAAACGTGTAGATTAAGGAGATTTTTTTCCAGATTCAAATTTACAGTTATACAGTGTGCCGCAGAGCACCTTAAATTCGACATGTCTCGCGAGAATGGCTCTAGTGTCGCCATTTTTTAATATTTTTTGATAATAAGTTTTTGTATTTCTGTGATCCAAAAAAAATTGTCAAAAAACCCCTCTTTTTAGCTTATTACTGTGGCATTACCCTTAAAAACTCTCAGATACTGAAACAGAAATATTTTTAATTTCTTACCCCAACTTGTATAAAATGATCTCTGTGCAGAAGGACCGTCAAATTACGAAGATAATTGTGGTATCATTATGATACCACAAATATGAGATCTATCCAAGAAGAAACCTAATGTATTTATCCACCATAAAGACACTGCACACCAAATCACACCATTTGTTAACATAAAATTTTATATTCTGCAGCATGGCAACTTCATATCATATAATTCTCACCACTGTCTTGTATTATTTGACACAAATTCTAATAGGTTTGCATGATTATAACTACAATATAACTGAAAAACTACGGACTATTAACTTGAGTTTTAAAAATAAGCCACTACTATCTAAGTATCTCAACCTGTGTAGAAGATTCGTACCGATACCGAACAAAAGAGTCGTCCATCAACGTAAAAGTTAGTAGAATCAGTCGCTAATAGTCAACGTGTACTGTGGATGTGTATTGATGGCTGTACCCCAAATTTGTGATTAACTATTATTGGAGTTCGGTTCAAATGGTTAGCGGAGAAAACGCACTATTGCTTTGTCGCGACCTTTAGAGATTAGTAGACCAATACTGGATATAAATAATTTCCGTAAATAATATTCTCGATAAAGAAATATTAAAAAATAAATTTTAAAATGTAAATGAACGAACCCGTTAAAAGAAATGATATTTGATGAAATGATATTCAGAATATTGGGAAATTAATTTTGCTGAGTTTGTTGTACAACTGGTTCTGAGTGACAAATAAAATTACAGATGACAACATTTTTTAATAAATAAAGCGAGTAAGGACGAAATCAAGAACGCAGAAACTGAGTGGGAGGGTATCAAGAATAGTTTAGATTCCGCGGCTACGGACGTTTTAGGACACGATAAAAGGGAAGCTAGGAAGCCCTGGATAACGGACGAAATCTTAAACTTAATGCAAAAGAGACGAGGCTACAAAAACAGACGAGACGAAGAAGGACTGAAAACTTATAAGTCAATAAAGTGGGAAATCATTAGAAAATGTAGAAAAGCGAAAGAACAATGGATAGAGGATAAATGCAAAGCGGTAGAAGATAAGTTGCAAGTAGGTAAGACCGATGAGGCTTACAAAATAATTAAGAGGAACTTCAGGGATATAGGAGCAATAAGTAGAAACGTTAGGAATCAATCGGGGGACATACTGATCGGAAGAGAGGAGAAAGCGGATAGATGGAAGCAGTACTTAGGAAATTTATACGAGGGTCAGGAATTAGGAGAGATATTAGAGGAAGAATCTAGCATCGATAGGGAAGATGTAGGAAAACCTATATTGAGAGAGGAATTTGAAATAGCACCAAGGGGGCTAAAGAATAATAGAGCGCCGGGTGTAGATAAAATACAGGCGGAAATTTTGAAATGTGCGGGACAGAAAGTAGTAAATAGGATGTTTGAACTGGTAAAATACATATACGAAACGGGAGAGATGCCGGAGGATTATAAGAGGAACATTATCGTTACTATACCGAAAAAGAGAGGAGCCGACAAATGCGAGAACTTTAGAACGATTAGCCTAACTTCCCATGCGTCAAAAATCTTAACCAGAATAGTGCAGAAGAGGATGGAAAATAGAGCGAAGGAAATACTAGGAGAAGACCAATTCGGGTTTAGGCGAAATAGGGGAACTCGCGAAGCTATTCTGGCGCTAAGAGTAATGCTAGAGAAAACAATAGAAAAAGGAAAGAACGCTTATATAGGATTTGTAGATTTAGAAAAAGCTTTTGATGACGTAAGATGGGAAAAAATGTTCGAGATACTAAAGAGCGCGGGAATGAAGTATAGAGATAGGAGAGTAGTACACAATCTATACAAAGAGCAAACTGCTGTTATAGAAGTAGAAGGGGAAAAAAGGGAAGTAGGTATCAGGAAAGGAGTAAGACAAGGATGTACGCTATCACCACTAATTTTTAATCTGTACATCGAAGAGGCGATTAATGTGGTAAAAGATAGAGTGGATTTCGGGATTAAAGTACAGGGACAGAAACTAAAAAGGCTGAGATTCGCGGATGATATAGCAGTATTAGCATCTAGTAAGGGGGAATTAAAATCAGCATTGAACGAAATGGAGGCAGTGTTGACAGAGGAATACGGAATGAGGGTGAATAAAAACAAAACTAAAGTGTTAGTGTGCAGAGGGCGCGAGAGCAGAGCAAAAACGAAAGCACAAATTAATAATGAAAAATTGGAGGAAGTTAAAGACTTCACTTATTTAGGAAGTAAAATAAATTGGGATGGAAGAAGCGATAAAGACGTAAAACAAAGAATAGCGCAGGGTCGAGTAGCTTTTAACAAAAAGAACACTTTTATGCTCGGGGGTAATAAACTTAGAAACAAGGAAGAGATTTTTGAAAACATATGTATGGAGCACGGCACTATACGGTTGCGAAACCTGGACGGTAGGGGAAGCAAGTAGGAAGAAATTAGAAGCTTTTGAGATGTGGTGTTACCGAAGAATGATGAAAATACCATGGACTGATAGGGTTAGAAACGAAGAAGTATTGGAGAAAGTCGGTGAGAAAAGAAGTATGTGGAAAAACATAAAGAAGAGAAGAGATAGAATGGTAGGCCACTTGCTGAGACATGGGGGAATAGTCCGCGATATTTTGAAGGCAGAAATAGGAGTGAAGAAAGGCAGAGGTACGCCTAGATTAGACTACTGCTCGCAAATAGTAAGGGATGCAGGTTGTAGCACAATTAGCGAAATGCGTAGGTTAGCACGAAGATAGGAGAAGCTGGAGGTTAGCGTCCAACCAGTCTTAGGACTGATGACCTAATGATGATGACAACATTTTGGTTTATAGACATCTAGACGAAACGAGAAATATAATGAACATAGTCACCTACAGCCCCTGCTCAATTTGTTACACTCACCCCTCATAGCGCGGTTTTTTAATTTCTGGCATATATTAAAATCGGTCTTTGCACCTGATGGGTATGCGTATGTTACAACAAATAAATATTGATGGATGCATAACCAAAAGGTTTCGATTTGATAACATAATTCAGTCGGTATTGCAGAATTTTCATGCAATTGTCAGAAAGTGACTTTTTATGCTCTGTATGTCTGTTCCAGCACAAGCTGGAACTTGTGTTGATTTTGGATGAAAATAATTGTTTTGCTTTAAACTTTTCCTATTTTCATTATAGTAATTCAAAGGTGAGTAATGATTTTACTATATAATGCCATTACTTATGGTTTTTATACTTTTTGTTACAAAAACTTCAGTCGACTAAACCCTAAATGGATTTTTTTTTAGATGGGTAAATGTCAAGATCTTTCTTCGGACGAAAAATCGTCTGTAATTGCACTTTTACGAAATACTGAATACAGTCAAGGGGAAATTGCAAACAAAAGTGGGATATCCCAATCATTAGTTCGACGGTTGAGTCAAAAATTGTAAGCGGACCTACCTGTTGGTTCGGCTCGGACAGGTCGCTGTGGCAGAAAATTGCTGAAAACTCCTAGAGGGAAAAGATTCTTAAGAAATATGGCTGTGGAATGCAGAAGGGCAACCCACAGTGAAATAAGGAATAAGTTTCATGAGGCAGGCTACAAGGTATCGGTGGCTACTGTACGAAGAAATTTGTACGGTTTGGGTTTCAAATGTCGAAGACCAGTTAAAAAACCAAAAATAACACCAACCATGGTCAAGAAGAGGGAGAATTGGGCTATTTTGCATAAAAGGCTTTCTGTCGATGACTGGCAAATGGTAGGTCATTAAAATTTATTTTGTTTTGTGGTTTTATTATTTTTGTTGCATGTCTCCAGGTCTGCTTTAGCGATGAAGCAACATTTCAAATTATGGATGATAAAACCCAGTTTGTTCGAAGACGTCCAGGTGAAAAGTTTAATACAGATTGTGTAGTAAAGAGAGTGAAGCATCCTACATCTGTGATGATATGGTCTGTCATAAGTGGGAAGGAATTGGGAAGGCTTTATGTCGTACAAGGAACCATGCGACAAGATCAATATAAAAAGGTTCTCCAAACAAAATTGATCCCACAGATGAAAGAATGGTTTGGAAATGGTCGTAAGATATTTATGCAAGACGGGGCCCTTTGTCATACAGCCAAGAATATAAAAAAATTCTTAGCAGAACAAGGAATACCTTTATTACCATGGCCAGGGAACTCGCCAGACATGAACCCTATCAAGAATGTGTGGGAATGCTTAAAAGGAGAATTAGCAAAGGAAAACATAACCAATAAGGTTCAATTAATTGAGAGAATAATTTATCATTGGAACCATGATCAATTAAAGAAATTGCAAAAAACTGCATAAACAGCATGTCTCGAAGGGTGGACGCGCTAATAAAAGCCAAAGGCGATTTGACAAAATATTAGTAAAATTCTAGAGTTGTACAAGAGATCAAGAACGATTTGCGTTGAATTATTAATTTTTGGACAGAAATCAATAACGCTGTTATTAGACCATCCATATTGTTTTTGTAACTTTTATTACTATATGATGTGTATAATACGAGGTTTGTTCGGAAAATACGTATAAAAAAATCTGGCCGGCGCGTCATGGCGTTGTGGAGGGGCGGTCCGTTGGTTCCTCCGCTCTATGCAATCCCCTCAACGCTCAGTTCGAGCCAGAGCGCTCTACGAGTAAGTAGGAGTCTACGCCTGCTTGTTGAAGTGACCCTTTTTTTACCTGCCGTCGGTATGGAGCTCTCTCTGAGTGAGGAACAGCGCATCAACATCAAGTTTCTCGCAAAGCTAGGCAAGAATGGCCGTGAGATTTTTCAGTGTTTGAATCAAGTTTACGGAGAGAATTTTCTGAAGGAACTAATCGTAAACAAGTGGTGAAAAAGGTTCCGGGAGGGCCGAGAAAAGGTAAAAGATGACCCTCGCCCAGGACGCCCCTCCACATCGAGTTCTGAGGGAAATGTTGAACGAATTCGGGCTTGTGTTCTTCAAGACCGTCGATTGACAGTTAGAATGATAGCTGAAGATCTGTCAATCCCCAAAACAATCGTTCACGAAATTCTGACTTCTGAATTCTGAAAAACTTGAAATGAAAAAATTGTGCACGAAAATCGTTCCGAAGCTCTTGACTCCAGAACAGGAAGCAAGGAAGGTTGCTTGCTGTGAGGATTGGTTGGAAGCAGAGGAAGGAGGGGACTTTCTCAACCGGGTCATCACTGGAGACGGATCTTGGTTTCACGAATTCGATGTGGAGGTCGAATCTCAAAGCAAGGAGTGGAAGCAAGCAGGGGACCCGAGAACAAAAAAGTCGCGAAAATCAAGGTCCAATGTGAAGACAATGTTGATTGTTTTCTTTGATTCTCGGGGCATTGTTCACCAGGAATTTGTCCCTCCCGGCCAGACAGTGAACGGAAATTTCTATGTTGAAGTTTTGAGTTCGAGCGGATTTGGAACTAGGGGGCAGGTGGATCCTTCATCACGACAATATGCGCCCGCTCGCACGTCGCCAGTTGTGCGTGAGTTTTTGGCCCGAAGCTCGATCACCGTGATAAAACACCCGCCTTATTCACCCGATTTAGCCCCTTGCGATTTCTTTCTATTCCCGAAACGCAAAATGGTGCTTCGGGGGCGGCACTTGGGGGATGTGGAAGCCATCAAGGTAGCAACGACACGGCAACTGAAGAGCCTCACAACTGAAAACTTTCAGCGATTCTATCAAAAATGGAAACGGCGTTGACAGAAGTGCATCTTGTCTCAGGGGGAGTACTTTGAAGGGGATCATATTGAAATAACTGAATAATTGTAAAATAAAGTTTTTACTCCACTTTTATACGTATTTTCCGGACAACCTCGTATGTGAGATGAAATGGAGTAAAATAACATCAGATAAGTGATGTAAAAATTAAAGAATGTATTTTTAGCATTTCAAAAACAAACCTGATTTGTAAGTACGAGGGTCATTCAAATATAAACGAGCCTTTTGAAAAAGAAAGTTATTTTACATTTTAAGAATTGTAAAGTGAAGAAAACACTTTATAGTTATTTTTCTACATAGTTCCCCCCTTTATTAATGCATTTTACCCATCAAACAAGTAGTTTCTTCATGTCGTTTTCGAAGAATGACTTCGGGCGGGTATCCAACCAACTGTTCAACCTGTCGATCGTTCGCAAAATGCTCTCTTCCAAGTGCTTCCTTGAGGGGCCAAACATATGGAAATCACATGGTGAACGGTCAGGGCTGTAGGGAGGGTGGTCAAATGTAGTCGAATGTATTTCAGCCAACTTTTGGGTTGTTAGGGCTGAAGTGTGGGGTCTTGCATTGTCATGCAGGAGCAGGACGTCTCGAATGGGCTGACGTTGCCTTTTTGACCGATATGCAGCTTGAACCTGGTCAAGAAAGTCACAGTATACTAGGCAGCGTTTATTGTGCGACGATCACGAAGAAAATCAACGAGTAAAACTCCTTGAGAATCTCAAAAAACCGTTGTCATAACCTTCCCGGCTGACAAGCGACTTTTGGCTTTTGATGGTCCTGGCTACCCCTTTTCTCTCCATTCCATACTGTCCCTTTTCGACTAGGGAGTGTAGTGGTGAACCCAAGTTTCATCGCACGTCACAATGCGTGGCAAAAAAACCTGCCCTTTATTCTGAAACCGAGCAAGAAACATCTGACAAACTTCAACTCTTGCATTTTTGTGTTCTTGGGTGAGCAGACGTGGAACCCACCTCGCCGATATTTTTCGGAATTCAATGTGATGATGGCAGACTTCCAACACTGATTCCCGTTTCCTTACTGATCTCTGCTACAGTGAAGCCACGATCTCTTTAAATCAGCTCGCGAACAGGGGCGGAGCGGGGGCGTCTTCGGTGACTCACTTCCCTACTTTTTTACGCCCTTCTTTGGACTCGGCACACCAGACTTTCACTCGCGACCATGAAAGTGCATTCTCCCCGAACTGTGCACGCACTCGGTCCTGAATTTTGGCTGGTTTGACGCCTTCGTTCGTTAAAAACGTTATTATGATGCGTTGCGCAACCAAAGGATGAACTTCTTTTTCGCTCATTGTGAGGACAACTAAACAAACCGATCGGGCGGTCGGCTTGGCCTTGAGTCATCTAGACGGGATCCCCCCTACCCTTCCCGACGCTCTACTTACCTCCGACACGCTTTGTATGTCCTCAGAAGTAAAAGGCTCGTTTATATTTGAATGCCCCCCGTATTTTGTATGGAACTTGAGAAATCCGCAAAAAATCGACAACAGCGCATTTCTGTGGTAGAATAGTAACGGTAGCTGGCGTACTTGATCAGAGGTAATCAACACGTAGTTTGTGTTTTAAAGCAAAATTTGGCAACATCTACTCATAATAGTGTTATATAAAGCCAAAGACACTGCTGGTAAAATATATATGTACAACTCAAAAAGTCACCTTATATTATGAGGTGTGTAAATTAAATAATGAGACTGGCAACGTAGCGTAAGGTCTGGCAACACTTGGGACGCGAGACTTGGTGAACATCTGATACGCCTTTAGTATGAGTTTGAACTCGCTAGAGTCATGTGGTTGTCCATAGCAATTTTTTTTCGCGAAACAGTATTTTCTAGTGTTCTAAACAAGAGTGACATCAATTTCGAGCAATGGTGTGCTATCAGGCTTCGCTTCAGACTTGGACACAGTGTAACAGAAACTCTTGGAAAACTTCAGCAGGCCTATGGAAACAGGGTTTTGTCAAAGGTCCAGGTTTTTCGATGGTTTAACACATTTTCAAAAGGCAGAGAATCGAATGAAGATGAATCTCACAGCGGAAGGCCTTCATCTTCAACAACCGATGAAAATGTCGACAGAATCCGGGATCTTGTGCGTTCAGATCGTCGGCTGACAGTCGAATGATCAGATCAGTCGAGGAACAGTTGAGTTTGACTCGCACCACCGTTCATCAAATTTTGACCAACGAATTGGGGTTAAAAAAAAATCTGCGCAAAAATGGTTCCAAAAAACCTATTGCAAGATCAAAAGATATCAGGAGAGAAAGGCCCTTGACTTTTTGGAATCGATTGAAAATGATCTCCATTGTCTGGGACGTGTCATTACTGGTGACGAATCTTGATTGTTTAAGTACGATCCAGAAACCCAGCGCCAGAGCATGGGTTCATGAGGTTCATGTTCATGGGGTTGAGCACAGTTCAACCTCCTCAAGGCCCAAGAAGGCAAGAATAAGCAACTCGAAGATCAAATGCATGCCGATTTGCTTTTTAAATAGCCAGGGAATAGTTCACAAAGAGTTTGTGCCTCGAACTCAAACGGTTAATCAACACTTTTACCGGGTGGTAATTGAAAAATTTCGCAAAGGGGTCATGTGTTTGAGACCAAACATCAAGAACAACTGTGCGTTGCATCACCTCGTCACACAGCAATTTCAATAAACGAGTTTTTGGCCAGAAACAACATTCCCGTGGCTCCCCAGCCTGCTTATTCGCCCTACTCGTCGTTTTTTCTCTTCCCGAGATTGAAAAACCATCTGAAGGGACATTATTATGGGACACTCGAAAACGTTCAAATCGCTGTAACTGACCAGCCGAAGGGCATTCCAGTACCGAGTTCCAGCACTGCTATGAGGATTGGACGAACCGTCTCCAGCACTGTAAGGATTCCCGAGGAATTTATTTTGAGGGATACAAAATTGAATTGTATTCTATTCGAATAAAAAGTTTTAGTCTCATTATTAAAGCTGGCACTGAGCGCCATCCGCCGGCGGCGTGCAGTGTGGACGACTGACGGATGACCTTATTTCGTTATGCGAACGCCAGCCCGCTTTCACATCGAGACTCGAGACCCAGTACGGGGATCACTAGGACGCTGTGGATCGGTTCACTCTTTCCCGTGGACGAATTTCTATATGTGTAATAATATTTTAATATAACCATCTGGAATGTGCGCGGATGTAATAAAAGGCCACTCGCTGATAAAGTGCGACAAATTATTAAAGCGAGAAATTGACTTAACGTAATGACGCACGAGATTGTAGACGGCATGTATCGAGTGTACAACACAGCAATAAGAAAAAGGGTTTGCCTCAATTAATGGTGGACTTTTTATTAATGTTAATTTCCTGCAATGTGCCCCTTGGTATACTGGACAAACAAGCATTTCGAGAGTTTTGGAACAAATACGTTCCCGATGTCCAGTTACCAAATTCCACGGCTTTAAGACAGTAGGTGCCTATGATAAGGACGTCATAAAGAAAATTAAATGTGTTAAAAACTAAACAGTTGTGGTTATGTGTTGACGAGACGATAGACGTTAAAAAACATTGTGGTACATGTGGTAGTACAAGTGCTGGACTCTCTTAAACTGACAGCTCCACTGTTACTAACTAGCAAAAGACTTAACAGAGTGTACTAGCGAAATAATTACGCGGGTGGTGCCCGAGACGTTGGAGACATTTGAAATCACAAAACGTCAAGTATTGACGTTTGTGACAGATGGTGCCGCGTCAATGCTTGCGGTAGGCAGTTCTCTTCAAAAACACGGCTGCCAGTTTTTACACGTTACGTGTCAAGCTCATACTCTACATCTTGTGACAGAAGCCATTCGGATATGTTTCCAGAAGTCAATGGATGCCCTAATAGCAAATATGAAAGAGTATTTTTTAAATCTCCGAAACGTCTTAAGAATATATCATAGGACGTGTCGTGGTATTCCTGAACCTTCACAGCCGGTTCTTACACATTGGGGTACGTGGTTGAAGGCAGCTTTGTATTATCCTGAGCATTCCTAGCCCATAAAAACTGTAATACTGCAATTTAATTCTGAGGAGGCTGCGGCTATCAAGGAAAGCCAGACAAAATTTAACGACAATTCCGACAAACTAATTCGTGAAAATTATAGAGGAGTACACGACGCAATAAAAAATTACAAAACAATCCATTACACGTTAAAAGAAGTTTATGTTGGTGGATCGACAAGTCCGTTAAGTGTATGCATAGAGTACTTTAATTATGCCTGTGTTACGCCAGTAGATGTTGAATGATCGTTTTCCACATATAAACATAATTTTTCGCTAAAGCGAACTTCCCTCCTGGAATCAACCATAGGAACATACCTGATGCTGAAAAAAGTTTTTACGGATCTGGTGTAGTTTGTGGCGCGCTGTGCCAGTTTTACTTATTACTTAATCTACACATCTCGTATGTTTACGCTGCCACAATACCTGAACCTGTAATGTATCTCCATGTGGCTCCTCAGGTCCTTCTTGCGGTTTGTCGTGTAACCGCAATTGTGGCACTCGAACATTTCCAGTTCAGAAGGGCACGTGTGCACCATCATGTGCTGTTTGAGGCCCCCCTTGTAGCGGGTCCGGAAATCGCACCAGTTGCACCCGAACGTCGGCACCTCCGCTTTACTCTTGTGCTGCATGCCATGCACGCGAAGGTCGCGCCCTATTGCCGTCTCGTAGGAGCACAACGGACACTTGTACATCTTCACCTCTGACCTGTCCTTGTGCATGCGGGCGTGCTTCGTCGTGAGGTATTTGTGGTGGTTGGTGATGAACGGGCAGAACTCGCACTTGTAGATCTTGGGCTGGTGGGTCCACGCGTGCTGCTGCAGGTCGCACTTCCTCACCGCCCGGTAGGGGCAGTCGGCACAGTTGAAGGTCCTCACCTCCGATAGGTCCTTGTGGATTATCGTGTGGGTGAGCAGGTCGGCCTTCCTCTTGGTCTCGTGCGGGCAATGGGGGCACTTGTACATGGTGGTCTCGGAGGGGGCCTTGTGGCTCATCCAGTGGCTGACGAGGGCCGACTTGTACTTGGCGACGTAGCTGCACTTGTCGCACGGGAATTGTTTCGGGGATTTGCCCCGATTGCCGCGCCGCTTGCGGGCGGGCGCGTCCTTATCGTCCGCCGAATTTTGTTGGCCCCCGTCGATTTTTTCAGATTTGGGATATTTGTCGTTCTGTTGGCAGGCGTCCTGTGTATCATTAGCCGAAATCTCGCTGAATCTGCAAGGAGATATGAATTGATATTTCATTGGGCACTGAATTGATTTTTAAGGTTTTTTTTTTAATTTTATTTTATTGTGATAAACGTTTATGAACACTAATTTTACTTATATACAGGGTGTTAATTAAGTATGTACACAAACTTCAAGGGGTAATTCCTTGCCAATCCAAAAATGTTATCCCATAAAAAGAGCAATTTAGGCACGTCCCCCGCTTTAAGCCTCGCCTCCTCTAGGATAACAGGGGTCCCTAATATAAGGTACCTCTTCTCCTCCAGTGCGGAGTAGGTGTAAAGAAGATGAATCGAGGTTTCCTCGTCTTCTTTACAGTATCTGCAGGCCGGGCTGTCGGTCAGCCTCAGCTTTAGCTGGCATTAACTTTTATAACAATCTGTAAGACTAGAATAGACTATTGATATGGAAAAAAAATAACAGGTACACCCCAGTTTTTGATAGTTGGTAGTTGTAATTTTCTATTATGTTGTCCCAGGGACATGAATGAAGTGATTTTTATTTCTTTCTCGAAAACGAAGCAAGATATGAAAAAAATTCAAGAGACAAAAAAGTTGTATTTCTTAGTTGCTTAACGCGAATGAAGTTTTAAAAAAGTCAGTGGCGCACATTTTTTTTGTCAAAAAGAGGTTAAGGTGCCCTCCGGGACGCCACTGGACTTTTTAATTTCAATCTACTTAGGGCTAAATTAGTCCCCTTCTATCATAAATAACGCTGCCAAATTTCAACAAAATAGGCTGAAGGATTATTAAGATTTTTACGAAAAAATGATTTTTAAAAAAAGTTTGATATTGTATCTTTAAAACGAAGCACTACCATACCTATGTTTATATAAATTTTTCGTCTTAGAATCACCCAAGGAATTACCCCTTGAAGTTTGTGTACATACTTAATTAACACCATGTATAACAAAAAATAAAGACGTTAACAATATTGCTTATTGCACTCATTAGTTGTATTTATGAGTAATGAATGCAATAAGCAATATTTTTAACGTCTTTATGTTACACCATGTATCTCATTTAACTTTTCGTCGGGCGCAACCGATCTGTGAGATCCGGCAGTCACTTTTTTCTTCGCCCTTTCATGTGTATTACAAATATTAACTCGAGCACCCTAACAGCTTACAGGCTCCAAATCACTCATCTCGATATGGTGACGATTTTTTGTTTTTTGTGCATTCCCCGGACTTGTATGGACCGCCCCGATCTGTCATCGGGCATCGCAATGCATCTCGATCGGCATTGATCGAGATGCATTGCGCCTGATTACGTAATTATTTTAATATTTATATTTTGTTAAATTTCTTTATTATGTAATTTAATATTTTTTAGGATCTCTACACTTACTTATTCTAGCCATTTAAAGTGAAATTTTTTTCCATCGCCTCAAATTTTTTCGTCCATCTATCGCATGTCGCATTACAGTCGGCCGCGGAGTAGGGGTAAAGTGAAAGGCGCTCGGCAGAGCAGCCAAGGCCAATATGGCGGCGCCCATGGCTCGCATCACCTGACCGTGTAGCATTTATATTCTCACTCATTCGTGCAAGTGCTCCGCGGTATTTGTGTGTTTTGATCAGTGTATTGATGTAAATATTGTTGTTCACTTGATCGTAATGGACAACGATACAGCTAGTGAGTCAAATATACCGGTCAACGAGGGAAGAACCAAGAATAGTGCGAAAATATCCGACGATGAATTAATTTTACGCCGTAAGAGACAGAATGCCGAGAGAGTTAAAAAATACTGAGCAGATAAATATTCCCAATTTCCATTGCGTGAGTCGACAGAAACATATTAATTCTCGATATGGTGGAGTAGCTATATTACAAAACAATGACAGTTCATTGAGAGTTCAGTCGGAAATGCAAGCATACATAAATAACATGAGTATTGGTCAAGCAACTACTTCCGAATCTGCTGTGGGAGATTTTTGTGCAGCTATTTGTCAACTTGATGACGACAGAAAACTTGTAATCGCGTCAATTTATATTAAAGTCAATGAAAGAATAGATGACATCATGGATTTTCTAGGTTTTCATCTAGCTCCATTTGCTACGTCTTCGGCACAAATTTTCCGTTCTCGAGAAATATATTCGCGAATGCCTGTTATTTTATCTGGTGATTTCAATACAGATTTTAAGAAAGAGGAATCTGCTCCACTTACTGAATACTTGAGAGAAGTATTTAATCTTGAAAAAAATGATAGAAATATACCAACCACGAGATATGGTACTACGATCGATGCGGTTTATTTTAGATACATTGAAAAAATAGAATGTAAGTCATTGTTTACTTATTTTAGTTACCATAAAATATTAGTTACATTTATAGAATGTGAGACTCAAGGCGAAGATGAAGTTATTGATAGAATAATTGAAGTTCAAAATGTTCAATGATTTAAATAAATATCGGTTTCAGTTTTTAACATGCGTCTATCATCTGAATGATTGTATTTATTATGTATTCCGTACTCTAATACGCAGATTGAAATTAAAATTTATAGTTGGATATCTTGTCTACTATTGATTTCCCATTATCATTCCCATTTTCCAATTATTAAGTTAAGATTAAAAACGCGATTTTAATACCCTCAAGCGAATAATTTTTCGAAAATTTTCAGTTAAATGCCTACAATCCGAAAAAAAGTTTCACTTGCATCGTGGTTTCATAAAACCACACAATGTTTTTTATGGTATTATAAAGTAACACATTTGGGTGTTAAATTATTGGTTTATATTAAATATCGTTACCAAAAATGAGACGTCTATTTTTGTTTGGAACATACTAAAATGATAAAGAGAATTTATAACTCTTTACACTTAAAATAAGCAGTTACTTGTACTTTTGTTTGTAATTCACGTCCAGTATTTTTTTATATATGTAAACAGTCAATAATATCGACCCTCGCGCTATAGTCGGGAGGATGGCCGAACGGAGGCGTAACGGACCGAGCAGCGGGACGATTGGGGAGTGAGGCGGCAGTCTAACCCAGAGAATTCGCGAGTACTGTTGTAGATGTTGAATACAGTCCAAAAATAAAGTCTGAGGTGGTAAAAACCCCTGATTATTATTTAATCTTCCCTAAACGTTTACATATATAACTATAACTTTTACATGAAAAAATTGGTGGATTGTTTTTTTGTATTCAAAATATTGTTCAATACTAATTTATGTTTGTGTTTTGCCCTTAAAACAGAAAAAACCTGTCAAAACTGATTTGTCCTTTAAAAATATTTCAAACCCAGACTGAGCCACAGCAACACGTGGCCGGGTACAGCTAATTCGTTAATATTCATTATTGTATTATGACGTATTTTTTGTGATTTATCGTCGCCGTGAAGTGACGATGACGCGAGTTCGACTCTGTTGCGGCTTACGAGAATAGACGATTTAACATTTAGTAACATTAAATGGATATTAAACGCGTTCAGACTGTTTTCTTTCTCTTCGAACTTCACCATTCGAGTTTAAATTTGTACGATTATTTTATCTATCAATTTAAATCAATGTCACCAACCGTATGGCTTGAAAATGTTAGTAGGAATCACAAACCATGTGTGCGGCACATAAAATACATTGAAGGTGAGGCGTAATCAATCAATTTGGATTTCTCTCTTATATAGGGTCTTTCAATAGGAACGCTCGAAATTCGTTAGGCTAAAGCGGCCATGCTGTTAAAGTAATATCTGTCAAACTTGTTGTAAATTCTTCAGTAGCGTATGGCAAATCACCATGGAAGGTTATAGCGTTCAACAATGTGTGCAAACCATAAAATTGTATTTTCAAAATCAGTGCTCGCCGAGTCGACTATTCGACATTTGGTGGCCAAATTCAAGTCAACCGGTTTGATAGATAATCAGCCAACACCCGTACATCACCGAAACGCAAGGTCTGCTGAAAACATCGCTGCCGTGCGTGAGAGTATACGGGTAAACCCGAGGCAGTGAATCGGCAGTAAGAGCTTCGGCTTTCTGCAACTTCAACTTGGCGAATTTTGCGTTAGAACTCGGGTCTGCACCCATAAAAAATACAACTGACCCAGGAACTTAAGGTAAACGACCATAGACAACGCTGTGTTCGCTGATTTCGCCATGAAGTGGTTGGAAGTTGACCCAAATTTCGCCACAAAAATCATCTTTAGCGACGAAGCCCATTTTTGGATGAATTAATATGTGAACAAGCAAAATTGTTGGATTTGGGACGATATCAATCCACATGAGATACACCAGCACCAAATGCATGTCGAGAAAGTCACTATTTGATGCGGATTTTGGTCTGGCCGAATCATCGGTCCGTACTTCTTCCAAAACGAAACTGGCATTACCATAACTGTCAACGGCAAGCGGTATAGATCGATGATAAGCAAATAAACAGGATGATATGGATACCGACGATATGTGGTTCCAACAGAATGGCGCTATGTGCCACACAGCGCATGCCACGATGGACATTCTACACAAGCGATTTGAGGGCATGGGTTATCTCCCTCAGCGGCGACTTGAACTGGCCACCGAGATCGTGCGACTTAACGCATTTAGACTTCTTCCTTTGGGGCTTAAATCACAGGTCTATGCGAATAAAGCACAAACAATTGATGCCCTCGAAGTCAACATAACGAACGCCATCTAGCAATTTCATATGCGACGAAGTAATCGAAAAAGCCACAGCGGACATTTGAACGACGTATATATTCCTTACTTAGTGCCATAAAATACTATTTCAAATAAAAAAAAAGAGTGCATATCTCTTGTATAAAACACAACTTGTTTTATTTACATTTAAAAATTGAGCATACTTATTAAAAGACCCTTTACCAAGAGTTTCTATCGCATGTCTCAATAGCAATTCTCACAATTACATATTAATGGAAACGGCCCAGTTTTTATTTAACTTTTTTTGAATGTCATTTAAATAATGGTATTTCAATTGAGTTAGCACAATGTCTCATCACTATACTTAACCCTCTACGGTCGTATGTAACTTCAAAGTAACATAATACATTTTACTGAAATATTGAAATTATAGGTGCATTCCCCCTTTATAATCCACTGTTGCTTGAAAGTAATGATATGGAACTGTATTTAATAGTATTCGAGGGCCATCTGAAAATTTATGTTGAAAATAATCTCATTTCTAGATTTGGTGGCTACCAAGATGGCGTACAACATATAAATGTTACTTATTTTAATTTTATTTTGTGTAAAAACTTAAAATATTGTGTAAAGAAAATTGTTATTATGTTGTGTAAGGTTTACAGACTTTAAATATTGTAACACTCCTATAGAAATTGTAAATATAAGGACATTTACTTCAGCAAACAAGTATGTTACTTCTAAGTTAGGGTGGACTATAAGGCGTATAAAAACGATTTTGAAGTGCAGCCATACAAATGAATTGTCGTACATTTTATGGGAGAAAGATCAAGCAGAAATATCCTGACATACGTACCAGAATAATAAAAATATGTTGAAGATTCGGCTTTAAGTGATACTAGTGAAGATGAGAAGGAATTATTAGCAAATATGTGTAATGAGGTTAGCAATAATACAAAGTTCCTGATGTTAGAGATTCAAAGCGGCACAGACGAAGAACATTCAGAAGTTGAAGAATATATGCTCGTATCAGAAAATCAAAAGAATTATCCCCAGAACAGTAAGACTCTTTGGGACCCAGAGGACGACATACCTCTAGCCCAATTTATCCATGGCAAAATTAATAAAACAAAAATTCACAGAAATGAAATGAACCCATCAGCAAAAAAGAAAGGAAAACTTGACCTAAATTGGAAAACTAGTACACGGCTGATAAGACCAGTTCTTGCTTGGAAAAATAGTTGGCCAGAAACCAGGTAGCTCTCGAAATTACTTTGAAAAGTTAGTAGACAGAACTGTACTAGAAAACATTGCAGAACAAAGTAACCTCTATGCTCTTCAATGTGATGCGAATAAACCTCTTTCCCTAACAATCGAGGAATTACAGTGATTTATAGGTATTACTTTTATTATGCCTATTTATGGTTTACCACGAACTCGAATATTTTTCCGCACTCCGGAAAAGTAATGTAATCGTGTAAGGAAAAATTGGACACAAAATTTTGTTAGTGTTTATTTTTCGTTTTTCGGCCTTAAAAACAAAAAAAAATGGTCTTTAAAAAATTTTGCTGTGTGTGTGTGTGTGTCGTTGTCTTCGACATTTAAATCTTCTCTTAAAGCACGATAACTCAACTAAATCGTGTCGGATCGATCGGGTTTTGACTGATTCTGACCGGGGACGTCTCCCAGACGACCTATTGATTTTGAGGTGCATAGGACACCCTCTACCATGTTCATGGATAATGAAAAAGCACAATGGTGGACTATTTCAGAATTTTTTTTTCTTTTTGTTATCACAATCACTCAATTAAATCGTGTCGGATCGATCGGATTTCCACTGATTCTGATTAGGCACGTCTACCAGACGACATCTATTGATTTTGAGGTGCATAGGACACACCTCACCCTGTCTATGGGTCATGAGAAAGCACGATGGTGGACTATATAGCACTATTTGGAGGAAAATTTAAAAAAGTAAAACTGTCGCATAAAACACATATTCTGCACATATGTGTTGGCTTATCTTCTCGGCCACTCAATTTCGAGATAGAGATGTTCTATGCGCGGAAAAGTCCGTTTTAAGGTTTTAAAACTGTTTATTTTTAAATTAGCAATCTTCATGATTATGACAACATATGATTATCTTCAAGGCAGTCCAAACACTAAAAATCTGACCTACTTTAAAAAAAAAAATGTAAATTCAGCACAAACTTATATAATTTAAAAATTCTACTTACTGATTTAGTTCGTGTGTGACATTTGGAACAAAATGTTCAATTCCATTGGCATCTGTATTTGGAGAAGGGGCAACGTGCGCCTCACAATTTTCCTCTGCTACAATATCTCTTACAGAATTCTCGACATTGTTTGCTATCGCACCATCTTCTTCCAGGTCGTTATCGTACCTAAGAAACAAAAACAAAAGACCGTGTAGCGAAAATGAATCTTAGAAATATGAATCAAGACAATTTAATGATGTTTTAACAATATATAGGTTTTTTAGTGTTTTAGTTGGAAGTATTGAATTTAAATTTCGTGCCATTTGTGTTCTGTCCAAGATAGGGCATCAATATTTCACGACTGTCATCCAAAAAGCAAAGGACGTCAACATGCCGCGACTAACAGTTCAACAACGAATAGTTTCTGTACAATTGTTTATGAAAGCGAGCGATCATTTGCAGTTGCATTAGTGATCAAATGCAACTGCAGATTTGCATTCAATCAAAGATGAGATGAAAGTAACTGACCAAAGTATGGCCCAATTACTCCATGACTCCAAAATGCGCACCAATCCGAACATCTCTGTGGATACATTTCTTTTTGTGAACAGCATATGGATTTTCGGCATCGCAAATTCGACGATTTTGTTTGCTGACGTATCCGTTAAGATGAAAATGTGCTTCATCGCTGAACAACATTTTCTTGCAAAAATCAGCATCACCTTCCTTCTTTTCTAACACCCAATTAACAAATGTACGACGTTGTAAATGGTCTGTAACTTTTAACTGTTGTGTCAACGGAATCATATGTGCTAACAGATGCAGATATTTCGTTAAAATCCGATGCGTGGTGGCTCTTGACAAATTCAATTGTACACGACGTCGAATTGATGTATTTGGATACTCCCATACACTTTCTCTAACTGTAGCAATGTTTTCATCGGACCGACCACGACGAGAACGTATCGATGTTGTAACAGAACCAGTCTCTTCAAATTTCTTGATTAAGTTACGAACTGTTAACTCTGTAGGCGCTTCATTTTCTCCTAATTTTTTGCGAATTTTTCTTAATGCAACTGTAAATGATCGCTCACTTTCATAAAACAGTTTTACACAAACTACTCATTGTTGAACTGTTAATCGCGGCCTGTTGACGTCGTATGGTTTGTAGATGACGGTCGTTAAATGTCGACGCCCTATCTTTGACAGAACACAAATGGCGAGCAATTCAAATCCGATAGTTCCAACTGAGACACCCTATACAAATAGTTGTTTGGTGTCCTATTTCTAGTTTTTCGTTAGCAAATTTTCTTAGTTTCAGACAAAAAATTCCAATTATCATAACGTTAAAATACAGTAAATCGACTAACAATCAGTTACAAATTTTAAAGTGATATATACAACAAGTACCCTGACGGTGATAATACCAAAAGCATTGTTAATTTTTAAAGAATTATCCTTCATGGAATGAAGAGTCAGGGAGCCTTCGGATAAGCGTCTTTGAGGGCTAACAAAAAAAAAAAGAATATTAGTATTATAGTCTTTTATATAAATAACTTTTTCCAAAACATTAATATAAAAAATTGGTATGCGGTTCTAGTATGCATCATATTCTATTGAAACTTTTATAGAAATGGCAACGATTTTACAATGTACAAACAGTAGATAGCAACAGTTCGTTTTGAAAATTTCTTTGACAGTATATCAACAATGTCAGAAGAATTATTGATGTCTTTGGTTATCGTAAGCATCGATGTTAAGTACGTTAAGAACAAATGTATGTAGCATTCAGCAGATATTTTATTCAAATTACTATAAATGGTATTAATTATTAGAATGTTACCAAATACGAACCTTTATACCGGGTGACCACGAGATGACGCTCGCCCCTATATCTTCTTGGTCTTTCAAGATATAAATCTCAAATTTGGACACGTCAAATAACGGCTAAATATGGATTAATTTGACCGATTTATCTATTTCTCTCGCATCCGGTTTCGCCGGAAATGATGCCAACTTTGGATTTTTAAATAGAATACCCTGTATATTTTTAAATTTTTGGATTCAGGTCATTTTGCATACAACTACGGCATATTGAGATAAGAATGTTAATGACTAACATTTTTATGAGGAAATTTAATTTTTCATCTAGGCGGACGTCACCATGGTGGCTCATTACGTTATTTCAATAAAGCATTTTATTACCGATAACTTGGTACCAAACACTCCACTATTTATTCATATTATAATACATAAAAATACATAATAATGATATTCAACAAGGTATAAATGAAAATAAACTCATAATATTTAACACTGGATCTCTATCAAGTAGGTGCTTTTGAAATGTAACAAAAGAAACAAATGAATTAATCTGACAGCTCAAATGATATTTAGTTCTATGAGAATCCGATACTATTGTGGTGTGTATTAAAAAATCATGGTTTATTCAAAAAGTGACAAAGTGGATGTACTGATGATATATGGGGAATGTCGCAGAAATAGCCGGGCAGCCCGTGATTTATATGCAGAGCGCTATCCACTAAGAAATCATCCTGGCAGACATTATTTTCTTAGAGTAGAACGAAAGCTGAGACAGGAGAGAGCAGCTCAAGAACACCAAAGGTTAATTATCAATGAAGACACAGAAATTAATGCATTAGCGTCAGTGGAAATCAATCCTAGTACCACAATACGAGAAATTGCAAGGGCGTTAAACATAGGAAGAGAAAGTGTAAGAAACATCCTTAAAAAACACAAATTTAAGAGTTACAAATATCAGCTTCACCAAGCATTATATGAAAACGATTTCATGCGGAGGTTTCAGTATTGCAGATGGTTTTTAGACAATGAAATTAGATCTCAAAACTTTCATTATAATATATTATTTTCTGACGAATCCCGTTTTACAAATATTGGTATGTTTAACAGAAACAATTTGAGGTACTGGGCGCAACAAAATCCAAGACTTTTGAGGCAAGGCAATTTTCAAGAACGGTTTGGTTTTAACGTTTGGGCAAGCATTATGGGTAACAGGATCATAGGTCCCATATTTTTTTATGGTCCACTGACAGGAAGAAGATATTTAAGTTTTCTGAAAAATGAAATTTAAGAGTTTTTGGAACATTTACCCTTAAATCAGTACCAGCTGGGGTATTTCCAGCAGGATGGTGCCCCGCCCCATAACCCCAGAGTAGTTGCAGAATATTTAAATGGTCGTTTCGGGGATCATTGGATAGGAACTAATGGACGAGTCAGGTGGCCAGCGCGATCACCTGATCTAACGCCGTTAGATTTTTATTTTTAGGGCCACATTAAAGAACGTGTATATTCAACAATATCAACTACATTAGAAGATTTGAAAGATCGAGTTAGGAGGGCAATAAATTCTATAACACAGGAATATCTCACCAACGTGATGGGAGAAACTTTGGCAAGAGCAAGATATTGTGTATATGTCGATGGTCAACATTTTGAACAATTGTTATAATTTGTTTTAGATAATGTGATAAAGTAATTACTTAGTTTTAATTCGTTTGTTTATTAGTTCGTTCATTTGTTATCATTTATCATATTCACATGCACTATTTTTATGAATAAATAGTGGAATGTTTGGTACCAATAAAATGCATTATTGAAATAATGTAATGAGCTACCATGATTAAATTTAATTCCATTTAAAAGTAATGAGTTATTCTGGAAAAACGATTTCCGAAATGTTTAGGAGCCTATAGCATAAATGTCATATGGTATGTCATAATTGTATTTTCTGATTATTTATTGAGGCAAAACAAAACATTTTTTTGGGGTGACGGCCGCCTAGATGAAAAATTAAATTTGCTCATAAAAATGTTAGGCATTAATATTCTTATCTCAATATGAATATTACGCTACTGAATTCAAGTTCTTAGGATTTCATTTCACCTTCAATTTTTTTTCTACAGATTTTCATTAACACTGTTCACTGCAATTGACATTATTTTTCCTTTCTGTTTTTTATTCATATTTTATCCCGATAATACCATTCTACTTGGTTAAACATTCGTTAAAATTATTTAATTACAATATATCTAACATAGGTAGTGATTTAAATATTCGAAAGAAGGAATACTGTGTAGTTGCGCTGAAGCATTAATTTTGTCCAGGAGTTTATACAGGGTGGCGCAATGGGTATTGACGATTTTTGAGACGCCACTGTCCGAATATGAGTAAAGTGGAGGGAATATTCAACCGCTTAAAATATTCCGAATGTAATGACATTTAGTAGCCATGGATACGTGGCCAGTGAATCAACGTATCTTTTGCGTTAGGGCGTATCACCGATCGGAGTCTGTTATTGAGGTACAACACAATTTTGCGGTGGGCTGCAAAGTTTCGTGATCATGGAAGTGTAAAAAAAGAATTTGTCGGTTCTGTCAAAACTGTGCGTACACCGGAGAATGTAGAGCGAGTACGGCAAGCTGTAATAAGGAGTCCAGTTCGTTCAGCAAGGCGTCAAGCAGTAGCATTGAACATTATACGAAGAAGTTTGGGTCGAATTTTACACGAAGACCTACGATTTCATCCATACAAAATTCAAGTTGTTCATAAAATTTTACCGCAAGATTTACGAGCACGAATACAATTTTGTAGAGCATTTCTTGATGTACTGAACTCAAATGTTTTAAATTTAATAATGTCTGATGAGTTACATTTTTATTTATCAGGATATGTGAATAAACAAAATTTTCGATACTGGGCTGCTGAACAACCTCAACAAATTCACGAACAACCTCTGCATTCCGAAAAAGTTACCGTATTGTGCGGTGTGTCTGCATTCGGAATACTAGGCCCGGACGTTTTTGAAGAATATGATCGTACAGTGACTGTAACTTCTCAACGGTATTTGGAGATGTTTCAAAATTTTTTACCTGCTGAATTGCAACGACTGGTGGTAGAAAATAACGTCTTATGGTTCCAGCAGGATGGAGCAACAAGCCATACTGTGCGAATTTGCATGGCTGCTCTAAGAAACATGTTTCCTGGACGACTTATATCCCGTTATCGTGATTTTAATTGGCCGCCGAGGTCACCAGATTTGACCAGTCCTCATTTTTTCTTATGGGGATATTTGAAGGCTAGGGTTTTCGAAAATAGACCTCAAACGCTACAAGCTTTAAAAGACAACATTACTCGAGAAATCAGAGAGATAAACCAGGAGATGCTGCTACGAGTTACAGAGAATTTTCAATCACGACTTCAGGAATGTTTAGAAAAACGTGGTGACCATTTAAAAGACATTATTTTCAAAAAATATTGTTTGTTGTAAAACTGCATTATATGTGTAATAAAAATATATGTTTTTGACCTTAGTCGTTTCATTAGTATATCCATAATAACACTCTATAAACCGTCAATACCCATTGCGCCAACCTATATTAATAAAGCAATATTTACCAAAAGTCTAGTAAATATTGTTTTATCATTTACAAAAATATTAAACAGTCAACAGCTAAAAATATGCACTGCAATGAATATCATTCAATATGTATAGCTAATAACTGCTTAAATAACGTTACTTTTTTTTTATCATAGATTTAAGATCAATTATGCAGCAAGTCATAAAAAAAACTGGCAACGTTGAGTACGAGTTGTTTCGGTCAGCGGAGCACAACAACAACATAGTATAACGAATGAAATGGGGATAAAAACCGAGGCTTAGTATAAGCAATAGCCAAATTTATTTCATTTAGAGAAATGCACTTTATGAAACAAAAATATTTATGGTCGTCTTAAGTCAAAAATATATTTCTCAGTAGAAGTACACAATAATTTTTTATCATATGCTTCTGAGCATTGTTCTATGCAAGCTGGTTAATTATTGTTTTATATGATGTTATATTTATTTACAAACCCATTATTTTTATTTGATATTTTGCCGCTTTTATTTGTTAGAAGGTACTTTTGTATATCGGAAAAAGAAAACACCTTTTTCCAATTATTTTTGAAATGGTATTATATTTTCTATACCAAAACCAAGAAATCCGAAGAGTGCAATGACCTAACAAGGTGACACACACTATTGTCATAGTTAATTCCTAAATTTCTTATATCTTCTACATTAATTCGGTAATATTAAATTGAATTGCAATTTATAGTCAAAATTAAACAAGAAATGTTAGAATTCAATTGCATAATGCCTATTTGCGACATAGCGCATGTAAATTTATGTCATGTTTGTCAAATATCAAAAGATTACTTCTTTCATTCTCATACTTCGCTGATTTTTTGAAAAAAATGGCAACGTCGGGTGCATACGTTTTCCAAGTTATGCAAGCGTTGGTTGCCCTCTTTGTTTCTCTCATTTGAAGAATATTATTTATTTCACTCATTTACACTATTTTAGATGCGCGCGCCGTCAAGAGCTGACGGCAATTGGACGGCAGTGGCGGCTCGCGGTTTAGAAAATAGGTGAAGAGTGTAAATGTGTAAACAGTTAGAAAAAAGTAGATTGATTTTTCTCAAGACTATAGCCGAGCTTATAGTTATCTAATTTTTGTATACCAAATCAATTCTTCAATCTTTTAGTGAGGCGTAGTTATCTATATATCTTCAAAAAATGGCTGATCCTTAGTTCTAGCAACAATTCTTTCTCGATAGAAATAGTTGCTAAAGATGAAAGTATTTCTTTGGAAATGGCATTTCTTGAATAAGCCTTTATACGGTTAAGACACGAAAAGCTTCTTTCCACTGACGCACTTGTTGATGGAAGTTAAAATTATACAAAACAGTTTGTAAGCTTCTGTAAAAATGTCTTCTGTAAAAATGTCAGTTTTTTGAGCAGTTCATGCAGCGGTATATTTCTGTAACTTTCATCACTATATAACAGGCAAAGTTCGTTTTTAAGTTGTTGATGTTTGGTAAATATATTTCCATAAAATTATTTCAAATTTTTAAAAGCATTAGAAGGGAAACACGAGCTATAAATTTCGCAGTATCAGCGAGACAAACAAATTGCAACTTTTCACAGTCCTGAAACCTGACGTCAATTTGCATTAAAATATGGTCCAATATTCAATATTTCATATAAAAGTATTTATATCTTGTACTAATGGCTTCATCATAAAGACCAACGTATTGTCGATTTGTAATTTCTAATTCTGTCATTCTACTTGCTTTATTAGGAATTGTTTTAAAAAAGTAGTCATTTCTCTTTTCTTCAATTTTTTTCACATGTCTGTTTTATTTAATGCACAGAAAAATTAATATGTAATGATTTTTTCTGTAGGATGTCATATAAAATATCTGTAGCACTAAAAATATCATTAAAATGGTACTACCAAAAACATAAAATCAAAATCATTCATATCATTTAAAACTCCTCTAGCAAGGTGAATCGATTTCTGGTTCGACTCTTCAGAAGTTATGATAAATTCAAACACTTCTTTCAGTTTATCCCAGTCCTGAACTATTGTATAAACTAATTTGGAATTGGAACACCATCGAGTTTCTGCAATAATCGGTATACGTCTTGCGGATGTTGAGGAAATAAAATCACTTTGCTGAATGATGGAAAAATAACGGAATATCACTGAAACGCAACCAATATTCTACATTTAGATATTTTTTTAAAACTTTCTTGTAATACAAGATTAAGACGGTGTGCTAGACAATGTACAAATACAGCTTGAAGATCTCTATCTGATTTTTTTTTTAAGTTCATTTAGGTGCCCAGGCATAACGCTCGAACCATCATAACATTGCACTATTAACTTATTTTTATAATCAAATTAATTTAAAATTTGATCCATCATGGTTACATTATCTCATAATGATATCTAAAGGACACCTTAATAACAGCAATTCTAAGAGTTCTTTGAAATTTCCACGGTTTACGGAGTCTGTGCCTTCGTCATGGACGCGAAATCCTAATTATTGCTTGCCAAGATACAAAACTGCGCCAATAACCGTCATTAATAAAACACTGTTTAAACGGACGTTTCCATTAAATTGTGGTTTATAAAGTCTAACATTATCTTTTAAAGCGTCGGCTATAGCGTTCTGGTTTTTTTCGAAATTTTTCAACACTACTTCACATTTTAAATGCTCGGCAGAATCGGTATGTTTATGCAATACCCTCGTAATATTTAAAATATCTACAAATAGTAAACAGGGCCAGCAATATAGTTTTTGTAACATTGGGCTGCTACATAACCATTTATAATTATTTGTGAACCAAGCAGACTTGAAATTTACGTTATAAGATTTACAAAATTTCATAATCTCTTTTTTTATTTTGGCGAATATTGATAAAATAGTCGTATGTTTTCCTTTCAGTAAAACGTCTCTCTTATCTTCGTCTTTTCAACGACATGTTGGTGTTTCCAACAAATTACAAATAATATCATTAACTGGATTCATTATAAATAATGTAAATTATTGTCTCATGTTGTTTCATATTGTCACTATCGAAGTTGAAAAATCACTAATTATACTATCACTCGTTTGGTCAATCAACACATTAAAATCAAAAAATCAAGAGGTTAAAAATGATGACAACGCAACACAAATACAAAAAATCGTTCAAATTCAAAAACAGACCGCGCTCTAGTCTATATTAAATAATGCAAATGCACTGTGCAGATAGCCGATAAAATAAGTCATATCGATAATTGTAACAGACCCCGCCAAAAAATAAAAACATCTACGCCTCTGTTCCAGATCCAGTTCCACTCTTTGGTTTGACTATAGTAGTGAAATCAGTAGTACACCATTCCACAGACCGTTGGGTACTGCCTGATACATCCAGTAGATATTCAACAGCATCTGATTTATTGTAGTACGAGAGCTAACCCCACTTTTTTCAAGTGGTTTATACCACATTATTAATCCAATGAAATTAACACTCACATACATATTTGTAGTCTACCTGCATCATTTTCCTTTTTCGAATTATGTAACCTTTCCTTAGTAAATTTATTGTATAGAATAATTTAAAGAAAAGGTATGACTTACCGGTTTGTTTCAGGCACTATTTTGTCAGATTCAGTCGGCTCTTCACATTCAACTGTAGGGTTGTAATACTTAAAGACCTCGTATAACTCTATCTGCGATTTGGCATTTTTAATACAATATTCTTTAATTTTTGTCTCAACTTCCATACTATTATTAACGAATAAACACAAGTTATTTAAATCTTCTACACATTTTTTGCAGGCACTGATATTATTACCACAATAAATATCCTGAAAACATATTATTCCACATGAAGGGTATAACAAAACTCTAAATCCTATTATAAAACTAAATGAAAATTATAAATGGAGGAATCAAAGGTAATTCAAGTATTATGTATACAATGAATAAGCTTTACCAACTCCGGTATATACTGTTCGACGAGTTCTTTCCAATTTGTTATATTGTCATTGTCCATTTCTTCAAAGATAACCTGCCCACATAGACAGCACGAATCTCTGTATCGCTCAGGATAAACTTCTTGAAGTATCAACAACTTTTTTACTCTTTCATTATTTTCAAGCCATAAGGCCTTCAAATTGTAAGAATCCTGTAGCTTCTTCACACAGTTATCGCAAATTTTCGGTTCGTCACTTATATCCAGGTTCTAAAATGTTTCAAAACATGCATATTTATGTCACATCAAAGTAAAATGCTTACGATTAGTGGTGCCAACGTTTCCAACATGTTTCTTTCGAAATCTTCAAGTAACACAAAACTATTATCTGCTATACGCTCCAAACATAATCTACACCTCCTATAAGCCATAGTATCTTAAGTTCCATGTAAAATTGGGATACTTATAGACTGCAGTAGGCAAATTAAATAAACATAAATATACCATATGAATTTGATGGCTTTAAATATCCGTTACTGTCAAAATAATACGTATTATATAGAAGAAATATAAAACAATCTGTAAGCAACTTATATTGGAAAGGAAATTAAAGGTTAGATCAACTGCGTCAATATTAGAAAGTGTAATAAATTTAGATTAGATCCAAAAATTCCAAATATGGAGGAGCTCTGTTCGTCAACTGCCAGTCACCAAGTGTATCTGTTTTTCACCAATATTCCTGTCAAGGGGAAACTACTTTATTGGTAAACTTACGGTGATTGAAAACATTGAATAGATATAGAAATTGTAAAAAAAAAAACAGAATATTGATTAAAAAACTAGAACGATGAAAACATTTAAATTAATTTCGTTGTTATATCCTTCCCCTAAAGGCGCAGGCTGGGCAAGTTATACATGGAGACCAGGATAAATACCTGTGCTCAAAGAGAAGTGCCAAACAAATTCTGTTGAGATTGGGAACTTTGATTTAAAAACCCAATACCGTAATGGGTCTAGTCCGTCAGCTCCAGAAAGTATAATAGATCTCTCATACATATTATGGTCGCGGAACACATAGGATAAAAAGTTAAATTTCGGTCAAATACAAAGACATTCATTAATATTATTGTAAATAGATAATATTGTATTAATTATTTTATAACGATTCCATTATCTTGACCATTTTAATTCCAAACTAATTGTCAAACGAATTGTGTAAATAAAGAAATATTAGCCAAAGCACTATAAATTGTAATTACTTCCAACTATGATTGTAGCTTTAATACTACTCTGGTATTTAAATACTACCAGTTATTAAAATCAGTTCGACCATCATAGATATCAAAGTAGAATAAGTTACTAATTTGATCTTCTCAGAACACTTGGCGAACATATTTCAATTGATTTGAATTTTGAGGTTCAAAATAGTTGGTGTTTCTGAGGTACAAATAACATTAAAAATTTCCTGTTTTCTTAATGAAATGCACAGCGCTGAATGGTTTCAAATGATAGTGAAATTGCAAAGAACAATGGTAATATTATAATAATTTGTCTTCTTGAAGATTTTAAGAGATATAAATGTCTATATTTTAGTGGATAATCAAAGCGGGTTCTGTACCGGAAGTGAACTAAATGGCATGTTTTCAACGAAAGTGACCAGGGGGATGGCACTTCCTATATGTCACGTAGTGCGATCTTGCAATTACGTGTACAACGGCCGCCAGGGGTGCTAGTAGTCTTGCAGTCTCCTTTCCCCTTTCTCTTACGTCCCTCACTAACACTCAGTGAACTCTATACTACGGTACGTGTAGTATAGGATTCACTGCTTACACTAACAGTAAACATAACCTCGCGTACATGTAAACAAATGCGTAATCGCGAGTTGTAATCAATCTGCAGCGTATAAATATAATAGTGTAAAATGGAGGATCCGCCGAAAGTAAAAAAACAAAATGCGTCATGTGAGACGACGTTGCATAGTGCTCCCATGTAATTACGACAAAGAACGTTCCGTAGAAGGCGAAAAAGTGTATTATTTCAGAGTACCCCCAAACGAAGAAAAGAGAGAACTGTGAGAACAGATTATATACGTATGTGTACATATTACGTGTAAATAAAAAATTATTGCAGGAACACAAGAAAATTTTTTTTATAATTGCACATTAACCTAATTCAATTTCACCTATACGATAAACAATAATAATCTTTACTTAATACATGGTGGCTCAGATAATTTTGCTATAAATTCGTTTTGTTATTAATTTTACACTATCCGTTACATATATATTAAAATATAAAAACCTTTGTTTTTATTTTTGAAAATGTTCAAATTTACCGGCAATTTCCCGCAGCATGACCTGCAAGACAACTAGCGCCTTTTGTACAGTAATTTACCAGCGAACTACCGCAGTGCCAGGATAAATAATAAATATTGTAAAATAAAGGCCCCCGTATAAGGAAAATATTTAACTCGCTGGCTAATAGAGGGCATTGCCGGTATTTTTTGTCGATGTCGCTTTGTTCTCGTCGCAAAACATTGTCAGTCGATTTGAAAATTTCATCTTGGTACGTTATTGCAAAATCAGTTGGCTTTTACAGATAAACTCTTTAAATTCGATTTTCAAGCACGTTCCAACTAATATCATTGTTTATATTAATAGATATACATTAAATCGATAGTAGTACTGTAGTTTGACTTGCAATACGTAGTAAGGACAATTGTATAAAATGCGGTTATAAAAAACGTGCGCTGTTATTATTTAGCAGGTGAAAGTGGATTCGAAGCAAGATTATATTCAGAAACATATCCCCCCGCGAGAAATCTACCTAATGAATGCACTTCCATGAGGATTTTTCAGCAATTGCGAGATTTTGGAACTTGAGAACCACGTACTCAAGACCAATGTCTTGAGAATAAACAAGAAATGTTATGCCGACTCTCTGATGCAATTAAAGCAGATCGTGCCAGTACAAGAAGAATAAGTACCAGGATTTGACGTGTCGCAGTTAACCGTTTCACGAATTTTACGTTCGCAAATGCTACACGCGTATCATGTCAGGAGAGTTCAAGCTTTGCTTCCAGCAAGTTTAACAGATCGAAGACAATTTTGTGAATGGTTACAAGAACAATTTGAACAGGCTCCAAATTTTTGAAGATTCGTTTTGTGGACATATGAGGCAGGATTGACCAGAGAAGGGGCTTTTAATATTCACAATACCCATATTTGGGCTGATGAAAATCCTCGAACTGTACGAGAGAGTTTAGGCAGGAATTATTGACAATTATCTTATTGGACTGTACATACTACCGAGACGTCTGAATGGAGGAATGCATCTCAGAGTGAAACTTTAGAAGATCGTTTGGATGATTTATTGCCTCCAGCAATAAGAAGACTGATGTGGATTCAACATGATGCTGTTCCCCCACATACTGCTAGAAATGTTCGTGAATTGCTGCTGACAAGAACACGATAATTGTATACAAAGTAATGGTGGCCATTTTGAACAGTTTTTGAGATTTTATTATGGTTAGGGAGTATGCTCAGGAAAAAATAATATTGTAAAATGAAGTTATGGGAAGTAATCTTATTGGATGGGTTGTAAAGTGAGGTGAAGTGACGCACAGTCAAGTGAAGTAAAATTAAGGGTAGTAAAGTGGAGTGAAATGTAAAGTGGATCAATTAGTTCCTGGTCAGGTGTTTATTAAATTTTATTCCTTGAAAATGTTTTTCCTCTTTATTATTAGTGTGTTGGCATTCCATTGTAATAACAATTACTTGTTTTTCAAATACCATTTGTTGTTTTTGCGTTTACGAAACCTCATAGTGGGATCATAGGGCTACAGGCAAACAACCCACGCATCAAAAAAGTAACGCGCCAAAGCAATACCTCAATGATGGGGTGGAAATTTGTTGATTTTAATTTACCAATGAAAATAGAACTTTAAAGAACTTAAAAATGTATTTTTGGTATTCTAAAAATAGGAATCTGTAGGGTAGATATATTGTTTCCAATTTGTGTGAAATTGATAACAAGCTGACAACAACCCATTTCTGTGATAGAATATTAACGGCAGTCGGCATGCTTGACCAGCGGCAACTAAGATGTGGCGGGATTTTAAGGCAAAATTTATATAAAAAAAAACATTATTTTGTTAAGAAAAAAACTATATAATATTGTTCCATGTGCCTAAATATACACCGCTGGTAAAAATATATGTACACTTTAAAGACCCATAAAAAGTCAATCAAATACAAAATATCATGGCCATAAGCAGCACAACTTATAAATACCCATCTCGGTAATTGAAAGCGAGGGAATAATGGGCATAGACCTTTAGTATTTTGTCCAATATCCTTTATTACGTAAGACTTCTGCGCATTTTTTTTGCATTGATGCAAGTAGCGTATTTATTGTTTTTATCTATTCGAGACCATTCCATTTGCAATATGTGAAAAAACTGGTTTTTGTTACTAAATTCCACTTTGTTGTGGAAGAACACTTGAACATCTCTATTTCTGAGGTGCCTGTGTGTGCTGGCATATGATAGATGAGGTTGCATTTCGCTTTAGTTGAGTGATGGCAGAGAGTGCACTTGTACATTTTTACTTAACAAGCTGCCCTATGGATTAGCATGTAACTGTTGAAAGTGTTCTTTCATTTCATCATTTGTATACATAGAACACTTATACATTTTTACTTACGAAGATACCCCGTGGGTTAGCATGTGACGGTTAAGATTTGCCTTCCATTTTGTCGTATGCGGACATAAACCACACTTGTACATTTTTACTTCACAAGGTGCCTTGTGGATTAGCATGTGACTGTCGAGAGACTTCTTCCATTTCGTTGTATTTGGACATAGAGCACACTTGTACATTTTTACTTCAGACGGTGCCTTGTGGGTTAGCATGTGACTGTTAAGAGCGCACTTCCATTTCGTTTTATACGGACATAGAGCACACTTGTACATTTCTATTTCAGAAGGTGCTGTATGGGTTAGCATGTGACTCTTAAGATAGTACTTCCCTTTTGTTGTATATGGACATAGAGCACACTTGTACATTTTTACTTCAGAAGGTGCCTTGTGGATTAGCATGTGACTGTTAAGATAAGACTTCCATTTCGTTTTATAAGGACACACAGCACACTTGTACATTTTTATTTCAAAAGGTGCCTTGTGCATTAGCATGTGACTGTTAAGATAGTACTTCCGTTTCGTTGTATGTGGACATAGAGCACACTTGTACATTTTTGCTTCAGAAGGTGCTTTGTGGGTTAGCATGTGCTTGTTGTGATGGTGTTTCCATTTCGTCATATACGTACATAGAGCACACTTGTACATATTCATATCGGAAGTGTTCTTATGAGTTTGCAAATGGTTCTTTATTTTTGGGTACTTGTGAATACCTACTCTTAAAGCATTCCCGTGTATAAGCATATGTTTTCTGAACTCACCTTTGTATGTTGTCGTATAAGAACATACTGTACATTTATGTTTTACTTCTGAGCCTTTTCGCAGTTCTGTAATTTTACATTTGGCTTTTTTGGTCTGCCGGCATTTGCGGAAGGAGTTCTTACATGGTATGCTTTGTTTTACTTTATAAATGGATATTTTAAAAGGATCCACATTTACTTCTGAAGAGATTTTCGCTTCTGACAGAATTTGCATCTTATTCTTTAAATCGACTTCACCACTCTCTAGGGGAACTTTTCTCCGACATACTCTTTCTCTATTCTTCTGGTATGTTTCTATTTTATTTTCTGTATCCAAATAGTTCTTTACAAACTTGAAATAACACTCTATACTTTCTCTACAAAATGTGCAAATTAAAGGATTCCTAGTAACGCTAAGGTCCTAGAAACAGAGAGTGTGTAAACAAATTGTGTAATAAAATATCATACACCTTACCACTTCTGGCATATATTTTGACAACATTTCTACATAAATTTGTTCCTTCATTAAATTATTCATTGGGACGAAGTTACTTCTCTCTGAATGCCTTATACAGAATCGACATACAGCAAAATCTTGTTTGGGGAATGCTTCGTTTTTATTACTTTCGAATATATCCTTTAGTTCAATTACAGTCTGATCTCTACCAACCGCAAAAAATCCTATCAATTCCTCTGTATCAATACACAATGATTTAAAATAAAAAGACCTTTCGGCAATTGCGACACAAGTCTGACAAATGATAGGGCTTTCAATTGTATTTATATCCTAAAATAACATCATTACTAATATTTTAAGGTATATAACATATTTATCGCAGATAAAATATTATGAACGCAGCAAACTTACTACATTGAATAAAAGCACTTCCAATATTTCCTTCATAATCTCATCTATTACTTTAAAATCATTTCCTGTTATGGTAAAACAGAGTCTACAAATTTCTGTTTCGTTCACACTCATGTTTAACTATCTAGTTCCATGTGCACCGTAAATTCATAATGAAACATACAAAGGGCAACTCTTTGAGTTATTCTTCTTCTGCGTTCCAGGGCCTATTCATTCTTCCTATACATACCGGTCTAAGGTTTAGTACCGAAGCGCATCACGTGAAGCGTGACTGTCGCTAGCATAAACCATAGACATGATACGAGTCAGTTATTCTGTGGCATAAACTGAAATTGACAGTCGATAACTCCACGATTTTGGTGGTGTTGCTTATTGTTTATTTAATTTTGTTGGTGTGATTTCCCAGTATTACTATTCACGATAACGAGTGTTAATTAATTGCGTTTCATAATATTTGACAATTTGTGTTTGCCATAATGGTTGCACGTTGGGTAATTATACAGAACGGAATAATTTCTATTCTGAAAATATCAACGTCTTTAAAGGTGGATATATATTTTTCCAAACAAAATCTACAAAATATATTTTCATATAGTTCCCATTGTGAACAATGTGGAGAAAAAAGTGAGGTTTGGAAAATTTTTGGGGAAAAACACGTAGGATATTGGATTTGTATTCATGTACTCATCTTCTAAGGTGCACTTGAAACTATTTTCATTTTCAGTTAGTACCTACTTGAATCAACATCATGCGTTAATATGATGTCACTAAATTGTTGCGAAAATAAAGTAACTGTTCTTGGGTTGGGACGTTGGTGAACATACTGGAATAGTTTAAATCATCTCCAGATCATGTCAACTTTACTGGCGAAACGCGCGTCGAGTGTAGTGTACAGTGTGGAAAACTAAATGTTATTGTTGGTGAACAGATATAATATTTACGAACATAACAGTTTTTCTAACCTTATTTTTCGTTCTCTATTAAATAATTATTTTTCATTTCATAAATAACTGGTATGTTGAAAATGGAAATTCGAATAGATAAAATTACATTTTGCAAACTACTTGTAGTACTTAATAGCAATAAATTTAATATTACAACTGCACGTTTTCTCCGCGAAATGCGACCCACGACTAGGAATACGACTCTGCCCTGTATAGCCGAATTGATGACAGTTTTGAAATTGATAGACGAACTGCAGTCCTCCATACTGAGGATCGCGATCTCTGTGTGTGTGTGTGTGTGTGGGCCATTGACAGTCCATGGCATGTACAGACCACGGCCTGCAGGCTGTAGTCGTTTATGTGTGTGGTGCTATAAGATTTCAGCCTACAGTTTTTCGTCGCAGTCATTGGCCTGCAGTTAAACTGTAAGTGAATGGGGGCCTTAAGAGAAGATGAAGCAGTGAAAGCGGTAACTTTGATTAACAAGGAACATAACCAGCGATACGAGTATATGGCTAATTTGTTAGGAATTAGATAATCAACAATTAGTCGAACAGTTAAACGCTTCAAATGAACTTGGAAGTTATTGTAGAATTCCAGGACAAGGTCGTAGGAAGTCTACAGATGCAAGAAATGAGCGATATCTTATGCAAGCCGCGTTAAGAAACAGGCATTCTACCAGCTTAGAGCTTCAAATGTAGCAATTTCCAAATATATATCGAATGAACTCCCTAAAAGAAATAATACATCTTCAGAATATTGGGAAATTAATTTTGCTGAGTTTGCACAACTAGTACTGATAGAAATAAAATTACAGATGAGGACACGGTGATTTATACCAGGGGGATGCACTCCCTATATATCAAGTAGTGCGATCTTGCAATTACATGTACAACGGCCACCAGGGGTGCTAGTAGTCTTGCAGTCTCGTTTCCGCCTTTTTCTTACGTCCCTCACATACAGTATCAGTAAACAACCTCGCATACATGTAAACAAACGTGTAATCGCGAAATGTAATTAATCTGCAGTGTATAAATATAATAGTGTAAAATGAAGAATCCGCCGAAAGTAAAAAAACAAAATGCGTCGTGTGAGACGACGTTGCATAGTGCCCGCATGCAATTAGGAAAAAGAATGTTCCATAGAAGGAGAAAAAGAGAACTGTGGCAAAGTGCTGTTCGAAATGATTTAACTCTCATTGCCTTTTAAAAGTGTACTTTAAAGACATGTAACTAACTGAAGAATAATTCAGTGTTTTTAAAAAACTTTCTTCATTAAAAGATTATTATGATTCGACATCATTCAAAGTTTTGTATTGTTATTTCAATCGAAGTAATGAATATAATTGCATTAGTCTAAACACACCTTTTATTTTGCACGCGGACCATATTTCGCATAAGTTGTTCGCATAAAGAGGGGAGCAGTGCCATGTAAAGATTTGTCAAAAGACTCGCTTGGAAATTTGTGGCGTGTTTTGTTTTCAGTAAAGTGTAGTGAAATAGATAGCTTCATTTTCCCTTCAACGATACTTTGATTACTCCCGATTTACAATATTATAATTTGTAGTATATACTACAAACTTATATTATTTGCCCCTGTGAATTAATATTTTGAAATGATTTCTCTTATTTGTAACAGAAATATTCATAGAATGAGTTTCAGCACTTTTCAGACAGATTATATACGTATGTATACATATTACGTGTAAATAAAAAATTATTGCAGCAACACTAGAAAACATATTTTTTATAATTGCAAATTAACCTAATTCAATTTGATCTATACGGTAAACAATAATAATCGTTACGTAACACATTGTGCTTCAGATAATATTCCTATAAATTCATTTTGTTATTAATTTTACATCATCCGTTACGTATATATTAAAATTTAAAAATATTTATGTTCAAATTTACGGGCAATTTCACGCTGCATGACAAGTAGCGTCCCTTGTACAGTAATTTACCAGCGAACTACCGCAGTGCCAGGGGGCTGGTTTAAATAAATAATAAATATTATAAAATAAAGGCCCCTGTATAAGGAAAATATTTAACTCGCTGGCTAATAGAGGGCACGGCCGGTTGAAGATTTTTCGTCGATATCGCTTTGTTCTCGTCGCAAAACATTGTCAATCGATATGAAAATTTCATCTTGCAAAATCAGTTAGGATCAATTAGTTCCTGGTCAGGTGTTTATTAATTTTTATTCCTTGAAAATGTTTTTCCTCTTTATTATTAGTATGTTGGCATTTCATTGTAATAACAACTGCTTGTTTTTCAAATACCATTTGTTGTTTTCGCTTTATGAAACTTCATAGTGGGATGATAGGGCTACAGGCAAACAACCCACGCATCAAAAAAGTAACGCGCCACAGCAATACCTCAATGATGGGGTGGAAATTTGTTGATTTTAATTTACCAATTAAAATAGAACTTTAAAGAAATTAAAAATGTATTTTTGGGATTCTAAAAATAGAAATCTGTAGGGTAGATATATTGTTTCCAATTTGTGAAAAATTGATGACAAGCTGACAACAATGCATTTCTGTTATAGAATATTAACGGCAGTCGGCATGCTTGATCAGCGGTAACTAAGATGTGGCGGGAATTTAAGGCAAAATTTATAAAAAAAAAAAACACATTTTGTTAAGAAAAAAACTACATAATAATGTTCCATGTGCCTAAATATACACCGCTGGTAAAAATATATGTACATTTTAAAGACTCATAAAAAGTCAATCAAATACAAAATATCATGACCATAAGTAGCACAACAACTTATTAATATCCATCTCGGTAATTGAAAGCAAGGGAATAGTGGGCATAGACCTTTAGTATTTTGTCCAATATCCTTTGGTAATACTTCTGCGAATTTTCATCGATGCAAGTACTTATAGTTTTTATCTAAAGGGTGGTCCAACCAAAACGCATGATGTTAATTGTAAATAAAGCAAAAAGTTTTCAGAGAATTATCTTAATATTTTTTATTATGATAGAAGGATCTATGGCAATTATGTGTGAAACAAAATATCGGCCAAATGCCCGCCCCGGCTTCGGTGGCATACCTCTATTCGATGGTCCATATTTTCAATGATTCTGAGACATAATTGAGGCGCAATGTCGTTAATGTGCCGAATTATCTCATCCTTTAGCTCTTGAATTGTTCTTGGCTTATTAACGTACACTTTTTCTTTTAAATATCCCGAAAGAAAGAAGTCCAACGGTGTCAAATCACATGATCGTGGCGGCCAATTAACATCGCCACGACGTGAGATAACACGGCCATTGAATTTCTCGCGCAAAAGTGCCATTGTTTCGTTGGCTGTGTGACAAGTGGCACCATCCTGTTGGAACCACATATCGTCCAGATCCATATCCTCAATTTCTGGCCACAATTGTTGGGCACGACGACGAGTCGAGGTTGACGGCTCTTCTGCTACACTATTGCGAACAACAGCAATGTTTTCCGCAGAACGAACTTGGCGAGCATGCACAAGTGTTTTCACATTTCCTACAGACCCGGTTTGCTGAAATTTACGCACAATTCTCCCGATTGTGGACATATTTGGTCGATTATGCTGACCAAAAATGTCACGAAGTGCACGAAATGCATTTTGATTTGAACGCCCATTTTCGTAAAAGGCTTCAACAATCTTAACGCGCTGCTCAATTGTGTACCTCTCCATGGTTGAATTTGTCAACCACTGGAGCAAAGAAATGTCAAATTAAGTTGGGCAAAAAACTTGACGTTAAGGTGTGACTCACAGTTAACATCGTGCATTATGGTTGGACCACCCTTTACTTATTACGTATTTATTGTTTTTATCTATTCGAGACCATTCCATTTGCAATACGTCAAAAAGTTGGTTTTTGTTACTAAATTCCACTTTGTTGTGGAAGAACACTTGAACATCTCTATTCCTGAGAGGCATGTGTGTGCTGGCATGTGATAGATGAGGTTGCATTTCGCTTTAGTTGAGTGATGACAGAAAGTGCAGTTGTATATTTCTACTTAAGAAGTTGCCCTATGGATTAGCATGTAACTGTTGAAAGTGTTCTTTCATTTCATCATTTGTATACATAGAACACTTATACATTTTTACTTAAGAAGATACCCCGTGGGCTCGCATGTGACGGTTAAAACTTGTCTTCCATTTCGTCATATGCGGACATAAACCACACTTGTACATATTTATTTGAGAAGGTGCTTTATGTGTTAGCATGTGACTCTTAAGATTACACTTCCATTTCGTTGTAAAAGGACATACAGTACACTTGCACATATTTATTTCAAAAGGTGCCTTGTGGATTAGCATGTGACTGTCACGATGGGACTTCCATTTTGTTGTATAAGGACATAGAGCACACTCGTACATTTTTACTTCAGAAGGTGCCTTGTGGACTAGCATGTGACTGCTGAGATTGTATTTCCCTTTCGTCATATACGTACATAGAGCACACTTGTACATTTTTACTTCAGAAGGTGCTTTGTGGGTTAGCATGTGCCTGTTGAGATGGTTTTTCCATTTCGTCATATACGTACATAGAGCACACTTGTACATATTCATATCGGAAGTGTTCTTATGACTTTGCAAATGTTTCTTTAGGCTACTCTTAGAATTGAGTTGAATTTGGCATTTTGGGTACTTGCGAATATCTACTCTTAAAGCATTTCCGTGTATAAGCATATGTTTTTTGAACTCATTATTGTATGTTGTCGAATAAGAACATACTGTACATTTATGTTTTACTTCCAAGCCTTTTTGCAGTTCCGTAATTTCATATTTGGCTTTTTTGGTCTGCCGGCATTTGCGGAAGGAGTTTTTACATGGTATGCTTTGTTTTACTTTATAAATGGTTATTTTAAAAGGATCCACATTTACTTCTGAAGAGATTTTCGCTTCTGACAGAATTTGTATCTTATTCTTTAAATCGACTTCACCACTCTCTAGGGGAACGTTTCTCCGACATACTCTTTCTCTATTTTTCTGGTATGTTTCTATTTTATTTTTTGTATCCAAATAGTTCCTTACAAACTTGAAATAACACTCTATACTTTCTTTACAAAATGTGCAAATTAAAGGATTCCTAGTAATGCTAAGATCCTAAAAACAGAGAAAGTGTGTAAACAAATTGTGTAATAAAATACCATACACCTTACCATTTCTGGCATACATTTTGACAACATTTCTACATAAATTTGTTCCTTCATTAAATTATTCATTGGGACGAAGTTACTTTCTTCTGAATGCTTTATACAGAATCGACATACAGCAAAATCTTGTTTGGGGAATGCTCCTTCATTTTTACGACTTTCAAATATATCCTTTAGTTCAATTACAGTCTGATCTCTACCAGCAGCAAAAAATATTATTAATTCCTCTGTATCAATACACAATGATTTGAAATAAAAAGACCTTTCAGCAATTGCGACACAAGTCTGGCAAATGATAGGGCTTTCAATTGTATTTATATGCTAAAATAACATCATTACTAATATTTTAAGGTATATAACATATTTATCGCACATAAAATATGAACGCAGGAAACTTACCACATTGAATAAAAGCACTTCCAATATTTCCTTCATAATCTCATCTATTACTTTAAAATCATTTCCTGTTATGCCAAAACAAAGTCTACAAATTTCTTTTTCGTTCACACTCATGTTTAATTATCTAGTTCCATGTGCACCGTAAATTCACAATGAAACATAAAAAGGGCAGCTCTCTGAGTTATTCTTCTTCTGCGCTCCAGGGCCTATTCATTCTCCCCAAGAAGACTAGAGAACAGGAGACATAACTCGAGTGGTGGGGGTAGCACGAAAAGCGTAAGCACTGTGATCACGTGGTGTGGTTCATCATGGCGGTCATTGAGTAGAATCGAGCGAGGTTATTTTTGTTTTCTGTGTTTTGAGAGTTTCCAGTTTTTCTGTTGAATATGTCAAAAGCGTCGAGATACTGTTGCGTTGCGAATTGTTCCTGCAAAAGCCCTGATCGTGGCTCAATAGAACCCGACATTTTGATAGTGTGAGAGTGAAACCTCGATAGACAAGGACAAACGGCATGCGCAGATCCCGCGCGCTTCTACGCGAGCCTGCCATATTGTCGACGTTTTTCGTGCCACCCCCACCACTGATTTTTTGAGGAGCTATGTCTCCTTCCTCTCTAGTCTTCTTGATTCCCCCTATACATACAGGTCAAAGGTTTAGTACCGAAACGCATCACGTGAAGCGTGACTGTCACTAGTATAAACCATAGACATGATACGAGTCAGTTATTCTGTGGCATAAACTGAAATCGACAGTCGATAACTCCACGATTTTGGTGGTGTTGCTTATTGTTTATTTAATTTTGTTGGTGTGTGATTTCCCAGTGTTATTATTCACGATAACGAGTGCTAATTAATTGCGGGTAATTGTATACAAGAAGTGTTCCTGGGCAAATGCTTACGAAACATTTCCTACCCCCCTATATTCGAGGGTGCTGGAGACGAATCTGGCTTCAGTTTTATCCGCTCGGACACGGTTTTTGAGAAAATGAATTTTCCACTTTTCCGCATGAGGCCATTTTCTCTATCAAATAACATTCACCTCACACTACATATATAGCTAATATTAATACCAATAGATGCTATACTTCCTTTACACATATCATATATTAAACCGTCATAAAACCTATTAGAAACTTTCGATATGTAGTTACTTCAAATGTATACAATGACTTGCAGTTGGCGTCGTCCATTGTAATCGTACGCCCTCCGTGTCGTTCGATGAAACTACATACATACAGAGAGGCTCCAAAACCTAACTTTGAATATTAACAACTAAATACGCTGTTATTTTGAAGGATACTAACCTAACCTAACATGACTGTCTACTTATTATGGTTAGGCTAGGTTAGTATGCTTCAAAATAACAGCGTATTTAGTTGTTAATATTCAAAGTTAGCTTTTGGAGCATCTCTGTATGTATGTAGTTTCATCGAACGACACGGAGGGCGTATGATTATAACGGACGACGCCAACTGCAAGTCATTGTATACATTTGAAGTAACTAAACATCGAAAGTTTCTAATAGGTTTTATGATGGTTTAATATATGATATGTGTAAAGGAAGTGTTGTAGCATCTATTGGTATTAATATTAGCTATCTATGTAGTGTGAAGTGAAAGTTATTTTCTCGAAAACCGTGTCCGAGCGGATAAAACTGAAGCCAGATTCGTCTCCAGCACCCTCGAAAATAGGGGGGTAGGAAAAGTTTTATAAGCATTTGCCCAGGAACACTTCTTGTATACAATTACTGATTTAAAATTTAAATGCTTTTGTACGTTTTCCAGACAACTGTCACATATAATAAGATCTTGAATGGTGGGGATGTTCTAAAACGATACAATTACCAATACAATTAATGCTTATATAATTCATCTTACAGGATTTAATTGGGTAATTGTATCGCCATCATTTTCCTCGAGGTATCGTCTACTGTTTGATATGTATCATAAGATTTCAGGCACAGGCCACAAATTTCAATGTTTTCTTTTTTAATATCCATTTTTAGTGCTGCAACCGCGAAAGTATGGTTAGGAATGTTGGGGAATTCTTCTCCTGCAAATACTTCAAAAAATATTAATGTGAAGTTCGTTTCACGGAAATATTTTTTGCTTTCGTGTTGGTCGTTATACCGTTTGGCAATCAAATACTGCATACTAAAGAAAAATATAAGACCTAACTTTCAGAACGCGATATGACCAATTTTTAAAATAAGAGCAAATTGTTTACATTTTGATTAATGGTCATTTTAGGTGATTTGATTTTGCATTTGAGCGAAATGATATTAGCTATACTTCACTGAACCCCGTTAAGAGGAAGAAGAGTATGTATATTCTAGGAATTATTGTGTCTCGTTATGTTGTCAGTGTTAGCAACAGCTTTAAAATGGGCATAGAAAAACAAGATATTTGTCGGCTTTGTTTTAACGTAGTAAAAAACGATTATGTTGGTGTAAATGACACTATCAAGGAAATATTGGACGTTCTCTTGTTTGACATGGTACTATTTCCATAATTATTTTCCAATCGTATCGTATTTATTGTTACATTTCAGAATTTGGACATAAGTGAGAGCCCTATTATATGCCAAAGTTGTAAATATATTACCGAAAAGTCTTTCTATTTTAAGTCAACTTGTATCAATACCGAAAAACTTTTACTCTTAAACTATTTTGCCACCGATGAAGAGTACGATAAATCTGAATTGGAGAATATACACAAAAACAATGAAAGTACAGAGACTCCGAATAATAAATACATGATTATAAAGGAAGAGATTAACATCAAATTTGATAATATGTATGGAGACGATAAAAACATAGAGGTAGTTACCAATGAGGATTTTAATATATGCCGGTTCTGTAAGAAAAAGCTGGAGAGGAATAATTTTATGCTTTTAAATGTTTTCATTGGAAATGGCATTTATAAAGAGGTGCTGCCAGTAATTTTCCCAGAAATGGTAAGTAAGAATGCCTACTTTGTTAATTATTATTGTATAATTATTTTATAGAAAAGCAATGTCTAATTTACTATTTAGTAGAAAATGTGTTAAAAACAAGTTATACAGTGAGTAAAGACAATTTATTTAATTTCTTTGTACTACTTTGTTAATAGCAAATATATTATACCACAAAATTGATCTTTGAAATATACAACAACATACAGGGTGTCAGGATAGTTTCTGGCATAACTTTTTACGTACATTCCTCAGATACTAAGCAATACAAAAAAAAACTAAAGTGTCTCGCAAAGAAAAAATATTAACGTTCTTCTGCCTATCCTTTATATAAATAGTAACATTCATAGCACCATATTAGTGAAAGAGGGATTAGTATAAAGCAATAGTCGATAGGACATGGAATGTCAACGTCAACCGCGTTAGCTGTTTTCGTTCTAAACCTATAATTTATTGACTTGACCCAGTGGTGTTTTGTCGTAAGAGATGTGGGATATTTTTTATATTGACATAAATATTAACTCTCTGGCAGTGGGGCCACCACCATGCCAGAAAATATCCTAAAACCGCGTATATTTAAAAGGTATCCAATGAGACTTCATATTTTTGTAAACGTCATAGCATTTGTTTAATTTTATTTCTTGGAGAGGTAATGTTACATTATTTTTATATTACAAAACATACAACTTTTTTAACATATAGTGTGCATGAAAATAGCAGTAAGTTTTGTCGAGTAATGTGTACAGTATTATATAATATCGAAATTTAGAGTCATGTACACATAGAACACTTTAAATAATATTGATTACAATAAAATTCTGTCTTAGAAAAATAAAAGAAAAAAACATATGTGTAAACAGTAACATAATGCTTGCTTGTCCATGAAAATAACAGTGTTCTAAAAAAATTGACCAAAGTTATATTCTATAAGAACACACCCTAAATATTCATTCAGTATTTCCTTCTGTGGCCTTTCCTGCGTAAAACTTTTTCTCATCTACGTGGCACATACTCCACACTAAATTTCGACACCGCTGAATATCAATGGACTTCCACGCTGATTCGATGCTTTTCCACAAATCTTTATTTGATGGATTTGCCATAGCAACCGCCTTTTTTACATCCACCCATAAATTTTTAATTGTATTTAAGTCTGGCGACCGTGGCGGCCAGATCATAACCTGTAATTTATTCTCATTTAACCAGTTTTGTACTTTACGGGCTGTGCGCTTTGGGTCTTTATCCTGTTGTAGGGCCCACCATAATGGCATTTCCTCTTCCGTGAAAGGCAGCATTATGTTTTGTAAAATATGAAGATAAACATCTGCAGTCATGGTTTCCCTAATTCAGTAAATAGGACCTGTACCATACCACGAAAAGCAAGCCCAAGCCTTTATGCTACAACGGCCATATGTTTTATTGTTTTTGGTGTGTACTTGGGATTATATGCTTCTAGTGGAGGTCTTCATAAGTGTGTTTTATTGATGTGCTAGAGTAAAATACCACTTTTGTTTCATGAGTCCATAGTATATTGCACCATTTTAATGACTTCCAATGACTATGTCCTTACAAACAATAGCCTTTTAGCAATCTGATTACAATTCTACAATTTAGTAGTGGAACCTGTTGAAAATTAAGCCCAAAATATCTAAAAAGCGCCATCTGGTACTAGCTAGTCTAACTAGTATAAGGACATATTCTGTGTAGATAATGTGGCGTCATGTAATGTAGTCATTAGGTTAATAAAGTTAGTCTGTGCTGTATAATGACGGTATGCCAAATATTTCCGTGATCATCCCCAAAAATTAAAAACCTTGGTGGGCCATCTTGATTTTAAATCTACCTTTAGTAACTTCCTCCTTATTGAAAAGGTGCTAATGAATAGTTTTAATTAATTTTTTATTTGTGGTGATGTGATAAATGGGCTCTTTTTTTGCGAGACAGACAGTGTGTCTATATTCCATTGCTGTTTTTCATTTTTCACTCCGATTTTCTTTTTCTAATTTTTTCTTGCATTGGCGACCATTTTTGCAGAACAATTCAAGACATTTTCATTAAACTTGTGTTTAAGGCATTTAACATGCTTGATATTAATTCACGGCTTTCTTGGGTTCAATGTTTCCCTCGACCCATAATTACTAAAATTCAGTGAGAAATAAACATTTTTTAATTAATTCTTTATTAACTTACATGCTTGTATGATACACAATTTTTGTCAATCTCTATTTCTTGCTTCAAACCGCAAAACTATATTATCACTGCTATTTTAATACACAGTAAAATAGACACAATGTTACAAACCTAGGATATTTAATACTCTTAAAGGAAACTATTATTTGAATTAGAACTTCAATATGTCAAAATAAATATTAACTATAATATTTCAGATTGGTAATTGTTCAGATGGTAATACTGCACTGCTATTTTCATGCATATGATTGTAAATATTCACCCCGATTTTTTTTTCTGTGTTAGGATATGAACATTATCAAGAATCCTGGAATATGCCTATCATGTAGAGACGATTTGCAACGTTACATGCACTTTTTTTTTAATTGCATGGACGTAGAAGAGAAAATCAGTATATATTGCAATTCTGAAAGTACTGACAATACGAGACGAGTAAATTTAAGCAGTATCCATTTTTTATTTAACAAAGATAACCCAGAGCTTTATAAGGAATCTATTGATCAAAGGGGGAGCCCCAATGCATCTCAAGTAGACACGTACAAGTGCACTAAGATAAGATATAAAGACAATCTAAAGCGTCTAGTAGTCATCCATAGAGATGTCTCTAAAGAGAAGACGTACAAATGTGAAGCTACAAAACAGAAATCGTCCCTAAGAAAACATTCGCGAGCTCACAAGGACCCATCGGAATTACGCATGTACAAGTGCGCGTCGTGTCGTTACGAGACAAAATATAAGGGCCATCTGATATACCACGTGGCGACCCACAGGGATATTTCGCGAGTGCCAGTGTACAGGTGCGACAAATGCACTTACGTGACAAAACGGAAATTCTGCCTCCAACAACATGCCGTCAGTCACAAAGACGATTCAGAAGTCGAAATGCACCAGTGCCCCACTTGTACCTACAAGACGCGATACAAGGGCAGCCTCAACTACCACATCCTACAAAAACACAAGGACTCTTCGGAAGTGACGATGTACAACTGTTCGAAATGTCGATACGAGACGAAACACAAGCCCCGCATGAAGATGCACATGTCGCGCAGCCACAAGGAGGCCCCGGAAGTGGAGATGCACAAGTGTCCGTCGTGCCAGTACGAGACCAAACATAAACAGAACATGAAACTGCACGTCCTGCTGAAACACAAGGACGCTTCGCAAGTGGAAATGTTCAAGTGCGAACAGTGTACGTTCATGACGAAGCGAAGGTGCAATTTCCAAAAGCACGACCTCAACCACAAGGACGCTACCCAAGTGGAGATGTACAAGTGCCCGATGTGTGACTACGAGACGAGATACAAGCGCAGCATGACCAACCACACTCGGGTGCACCACACGGATGCGCCCGAAATAAGGAGATTCAAGTGCACGCAGTGCACCTACGCCTCCAAATACAAGTACATTCTCGATCTGCACATGCTGTCGCACAAAAGCGTCTCAGAAGTCGAGATGCACAAATGCGCGATATGCAGCTTCGAAACCAAGTACAAGACGACTCTAAAGAAACACATTCTGGTCCACAAGGATGCCTCCGAGGTGCAGATGTTCGAATGTATGGTGTGCGACTTCGAGACGAAGCGGAAGAGCAACCTCACGGCCCACTTGATAACGCACAAGGACGCCGTGGAGACGGATATGTATAAATGCGCGATGTGTCCCTTCGAGACGAAATATAAGAACGCGTTGAAGCGCCATACGAAGACCCATAAAGCTGTTTGAGGTTAACCGGGATATTGCCTACAAGTGCCTGCTAATAACTATCGATCGAGGTATTGTAAAATAATATACGGGGCTGATAAAAAAATACGGTGAATAATTTTATTATCAACAAAATAGTAATCTTACTTCAAATTTGAACTAATCTCCTTCAAGGTATTGTTCTTGGCTAGCGATGCAATTATCGCAACGCTGTTTCTATGATTAGAAGCGGAGGGCTTCTCCCGGACGGGCCTGCAGCTGCTCCGTCGTAGCTCTCTCAATGTCGGGAATGGTGTCGAAACGTTTTCCTTTTAGCACGGCTTTGATTTTTGTAGACCCAGTAGTTGCATGGTGCTAAATCCGTAGAGTAAAACAGATGTGGACACACAGGAATCTTTTTTTCAGTCAAAAACTCGCGAATCTGAAGCGAGGTGTGGCACAGCACGTTGTCGTGATGAAGGAGGAAGTCATTGGCCCGTACGAGACGTTCATTTCTTCGCTAATCTCTCGAATACTCAATCGTCTTTTTGAACCAATCATTTTTTTCCACTTTTGCAATGTTTTCGTCTGTTTTTGAGGTCGAAGGACGTCCCGACCGTCGCTCGTCTTCAACCGACTCATTTCCGCTTTTAAATCGCTCATATCACTTATAAACAGTCTTCAGAGTCACTGCATTATCACGATATACTGATTTTAACATTTCATGAGATTCTTTAGCACTTTTTTGCAACTTAAAACAAAACTGAATGTTAATGCGTTACTTGAAATCCACGATGCGCGACAGACGCGGGAAACACGTCCTCTCCCGTTTCTGGAAGCCAATTGACAAGCCACAACTTGTTTAAACTCAACTATTTGTGTGACTATCTCAAAGGATCAGGCTATCGGACGCATTTTTTCATCGTCAGCAGTTTCTGCTATAAACATTCGTACACCGTATTTTTTTATCAAACCTCGTACATATAATGTAATATTTTTTACACATATGCGTTATTTTGACTACAATCCACGACTATCATAAAATAAAATTCAGTCAATATACTATGTGTATATTGACTGAAATAAATAATCATTTAAAATAAAGACAGCCGGATATTTTCGTCATTTTTTGAAATCGAGATTTGAGCTTTGGCACAATTATAGACCTGTATGAGACGTACATTTCGAGGGAACCAACTTAAATTTCAATAACAAATTGAGACAATGGCAGCCCCCCAAGAAGGGGCCCATTCCCGATATTTTGCTTCGCGTTGAAGGTATCGAAAAATTTATTATATAAAGTTCTGCAAAATCAAAGTCTGCGGCACAACATTTCATCACGAAATTAGCATTTTATTTATATTCACTTTATTTCGCATTTTTAAGTCCACACACGGTCCAGAACTTTGGTTTTATATAGTATAACATGGAAACGTAAACTTTGAGTTATTCTAGTTCTGGTAGAAGTTCTAATTTAGAATCGTAAAATGCGTCTGCGTTTAAGGGAAAAAGTCGTAATAAAAAGGTTATTGGTGATGGGGCTCATAGTAGCAGAGAAGTAACATTTTCTGCTACTACGAATTTAAGTAGTACGAGTATCTAAATAACAAACGTTAATATAATGCGTTTTACTTCGCAGAACGTACTTTTCGTGAAATTACCCTCTGTGAAGCAAAACTTTGCATTATATTGATGATCAAGTTTTTACTCCGATTTAGATTGTTCTCGAAACTACCAAGAGATGGCGTTTGGTACGTCCTACTGCGGTGGAACGTAGCAACGTCTACTAGATGTAAGCCTCGTCTGTCAAAGGTATACTCGCTTTCACTTCACTGACGAGACCCAAGATAATGTGGAAACCGGTCTGCAGTTGGCGATATCCTGAGATAGGTGATATTTTGCGTCTTCCTCGTGGATTTGGAATAATCTGAATCACTGTATTTTAGTGCTAACTCTGTTAGACAAAATACGTCAAATTTTGTCATACAATTCAGCGCTCTGCGTATAGCCAGAAGAATAGCTGTTTTGACCTAATTTGTTTAGTCTTTATTATATAAGGCATTTGCAGATGGGGGTGGACTATAATAATCTCCTTATTTCAGTAGGTTCAGTAGTAAGAAACGTTAAATTTTCGACAAAAAAGAGGATAATCATTTGTTGTCAACAATTCCATACGTATTTGACTTCAAAGTGTTATTTTAATGATATTGTTAAATGAACGATAGTGTTAATGAGAAGAATGAAAATTGTTGGAATTATGCTACGTGCCGTTTTGCAAAATCATGTTTCGAGAAAAACGCGTTTAAAGTTTTGAAATATGTTATAGACATGAAAAATGCAACTGTTTAAAACTGTTTACCATGAATCTGCTATTCCAGGACCATAAATATTACACTATTAGATTTTCTTGTTTGTAATATATGTACACATACGTATGTAATCTGTCTGAAAAGTGCTTACAAATAAGAGAAATAATTTCAAAATATTAATTCACAGAAGCAAATAATATAAGTTTGTAGTATATACTACAAATTATAATATAATCCTCGTTTTTGCGCAATAATTTTCATTGAAAAATCGTGTATCAGTTATATAATTGCCATACCATTAAAGGCCTAGTCCACCATCGTCTTTATTTTTAATATTTTGTGTAATACATGTATCTACAATTGAGCCGCTATAACTTTACCGCTACGTCACAAGCGATATTCGTATGAACCGAGATGAAAAATCAGAGTCAAATGAGTGACCGTTTACATAATTTAAATTTACCGCCTTTACAGTCAACTGTATTATCGGCATGAAAGGAACAAGACGCGCATATAACTGTCATAAAAAATATTGCTTACTTACATCAACTCCAATTCAGAAATTAGGTTCGCTCTAAGAACGGATTTATGACAAATATTGGTAAACACGTAATGAAATAGGCTCAAAAGTTTGCAGAAAACGAAACGAGGTTAAGGTCAGATGTCAAACAATTATCAGTATCTGTCGAAAACTATCTACTGCGTTAGTGAATAGAAGAGTTTCATATTTTTAATCTAATACGTATGTTAGATACTACTTGTCTTCTCGCCGATTAGCGTGAAAATATGAAAACAGTTGTCGGTGATATATTTAGCTTGACCGAAGACACACGTAACATCACCTGTCTCTTGTTTACCTATTACAGCGAGTGCGTTCATAGGGATAGCGGGTTGTCTGTGATATTACCGTATGGTGGTGACGTATTGGTAAAGTTATAGGGGCCCGACTCTACATGTGTTTGTTGGGGTGCAACATCGATATTTTAAGTTTGAATAAAGACATGTTTGTCTGTAACCATTTTTGTGGGCACAATTATTACTCTCCAACGCCTTTGTAGAGCTATTCACTGCCTTTTTTTATTGTGACAGTTCTAGATATAATGCAACGGAACTTTCGATGATGCATTCAGTCAGCTCGATGTGTCCAAAATTGTGGATGATTTATAGGTAATTCCAGGAAATCTTTCGAAAGTTATCAGGAAATATAAAGTAAGGGTTAGATATATAGAGAGAAAGATTGGCCACGAGTAGTATTAGATGTACCATTAAAAAATATAAAAAATATTGATGGTAAGCAGAAGTAAAGTATTTTTTTGCATATATTTGTGATAGAAGGCAATATGTAAAACAAAGGCTGTGAGACAAAAATAAGAAAGTTGAGGGGAATAAGAAGAAATGGAAAAGAGAGTGGAGTAAAACGGGTGTTTTAAAACTAAAGAACATGGTAATGGGAACTAAAAAAATGCGCGAGCTCTTTACATTTAGTTCTATCATGCCTCTATTTACAATAATTATTTTTCGTAATCGACATTTGTCCAAACTTCAAGCAATTTCATGGAATGTGTGTTATCCAAATGTTAATTCAAGGAGGACTGAGGAAAGTAAAACCTTCGTCTTCGTGATACATTCGTTTCTCAAATAATTCAATATTGATGCGGTTATACAACCATATATAAGACCATGTATTTAAAAATATGTTTAGTTGGTTATTCCGAAATGAGTTGATTTCAACAGTTTTATATCGACATTCTATATAATTTCGGGTAACCATTTACTTTAGAATACAACCCTCAAATCGTCACTAAATGATGAGAGTCACCCATCTGTGGTAACGCGGTTGATCACCTATCCATTTTATGGACCCTGGAAAAGAAGCTGTGTTCGTTTAGGGGTTAGTTTTTGGAAGTAGGACACAGTTTCCCAGAACATGAATTCGTAACAAATCAAGTAATCGCGCTACATTTTTTTTTATCAAAACATTTTTACCTTGCACTACATACGTGCTTCAGAATAGATTAGGAATAAGGGCATCAGTCAAGAACTGCTATCCTGAAAATAATTCGTATTTAAATTGAACATTTCTACCCTCTTCGTTTTACTATTCGAGTCTACTTCTATCCAGTGGCGGTTTCTGCATAAGAGCACATGAGCACGTGAACCCCCAAAGCAAATTATAACTCAAACATTACAATAAATGTAAAATATACTTTGTATTAATAAATAAAATCTATTACGAGACCCTAATACAAATATCTAACCGTTATTTTATTAGTGTTATTATTTGAACTTGTGGAATGCAGCGCGTCGCATGTTTATTTTATTTGGGACTCGGTTTGTTATATTGTATGTCTCGTTGTCATGGTGACAACGACGGAGAGCGTGCTACAAATGGGCGTGATTTACGTCGAGTTTGTGGGCATCTGCGACTAGGCGGGTGGTGGGGGTTATACAATATTTCCGATGAAATGGAGCACAAATTTGGTGTGAATCAGAGGCTAGATTGTGTTATGAATATTACATTATATCGCTATTAGGCGTTCAGTGAACTACGTGCGGGTTATTCTGTAGTGTTCTTACGTTATTACGGCACTAAATAAATATCGATATAAGTACATATGGACCATAACTAAAATTTAATTAAACATTATGGATACGAACAATTTTACCGTACAATATTTGAAAGACAATTTTAAATCTTTGAGTTATGAGCAAAAAATTTAAATTAAAAATGCTGGCAGACCAAAACCGGAACTTCATTCGCCGCGGGCTACAAAGTCCAAATCTAGAGATTTTAACAGAAAGTTTAAAAAGGAAATGTGTGTAAAAATGAACAAAGTTTTTCAATACTGAAGCGAATAAAACATTTTTACGGAGGTCTGTGAATCAAGAAAGAGCAAAGGCCTTAGCAATGTTGTCTATTAAGAAAAAAATTATACAAGGTTTGCCAGACTCCAACGAAGCTGTCATAACCAAGTTTGCTGAGAGCAAGAATAGAAGAATTGACTTTACGTTCAAGCAATGTAATATAGTTTAGATATTAGGTGAACAGTGACTACAAACAAAAAACAATGGATTCCTACTGCATGTGAGTATTTTTATTATGATAGTACGATAAAAATTTGCATGTTTGTTCTTGATTTTGTGAACCCCCTATGTTTTCAACCACCAGCCGCCACTGCTTCTATCTCTCTATTTCGTACAAAATATCGTTTCGTAGATACTGGAACTAATACCAAAATTTATACATATTCTGTGGTAAGTGGTAACTTTAGGAAGAAGAAGAATATAACCTCGTTTGACAAAATTAACAACTAATAAGTGCTTGTTATTTTCCTATTGTAATTATACTATAATTATAATTGACAAATACGAACATGCATGAAAATAAGTTTTGTAGACTTTGTTTTAAAATAAAAAAGTATGGATTTGTAGAAATAAATCGGATTATGAGGGAAATGTTGGACGTTCTGTTGGTGGGCATAGTAAGTTTTTCAACTTACTTCTCATTTGCAAAACATTTTGATATGTTTAGAGTAATTCTAACACATCGGTCGAGAAAAACTAATAATGAAAGTACAATTATATTTTCTATAATGACATTGATGCTTTTAGGATTTGAATATGGTTAAAAACCCCGTAATATGTCAGAAGTGTGCAAGCATTGTCGAGAAATCTTTCTATTTTAAATCGAATTGTATTCGTATAGAGAAAAGCATAGTGTCCTTCACTCTTGACAAGGAAGAGACAAAATTTGAAGTTAAGGAGATATTCTGCAAAAATGAAAATATTCAAACATTTTTTAAGGAAAATAAAATATGTCGATTCTGTGTGAATTGCTTGGATGAAAATAATTGGGTTTTTATAGAAAGCCTAATGAAAGACACGTTCTACATGGAGATGCTGCCAACATTTATACCGGAAATGGTAAGAACATATATTAATGCTCAAACCCTGGATTTCACTGTCGATATGACGTAAATAACAGAGGCGGACTTACAATGAAGAGCAGATTACATATAAAAATTATTCACATAATAGTTTAACTTTCATTGCGTGGTCGCTTAGAAACAAATAAGGACTTGTAACTGTATTCTTAAAAATACGTAGTCAGGTCCGGGGGCAGGGCAAATCATCACGTCACTGTATTGTCAAAGCGATCTGGACAACAAAGTAATTCTTCAAGGTAACATCGCCACATACCTAACACTATTTACCCATATGATCGCATGAGTATATTAGTAGTATTCATCTGTCTGATTTTTTCCCAACTTCTGAATGGCTTTCGGTATGCGCGAAAAATTGCCGTGTAGATACGCCAAATTTTATTGAATAGTTGGATCCGTTAAAGTCTGTTGCGCATTCGCAATAGCAATAGCATCATTTGGACCCAACTGTTGAAATATCCTGGTGATATTCTCAAAATTACAGTAATAACATGAAGCTGATACGATCTACGTTTTCCATCGGGTTATTACAGGCGCTGTAGGCAACTGTGTGCGGGTTTTCTGTGAGTAATGCCACTCAACGAGGCTTTTAAAAACACTTGTTTGACATTCGCTGTTAGGCGTTCGACATTTAAGATAACGTTCACGGATGGCCTCTTCTACACGATGAAGGCCATGTGCTAGACACGTTACATGTAAAGGTGGGTATAAACTTGCGCGCCGCGCGTTCGTTGCTCGTCCAATGTTTGTTGAAATTATTTATTTTGAAGAACCTTCCGCGATCCAGAGGAAACCCACGAACGTTTAGACATTTTGCATTGTAGATAATCATGTCTCTATCGCGCGATAAAAATTACGCCGTTTCGGTGATGAGTAGTGCTTTCTTGTTAATGGCAAGTTTGTGCAAAAAGAAAACGTTGGTGGCATACTGACCTGTTTAAAAAACGGAATGGTACCGAGATTAATATGGATTTGAACACTTTCATCCGACCGCTCCATTTTTACCGCATTTTACCATTTTATGAATGGACGCGCAACAGAAACAAGCCTCTCGCGCTCAAGTCCAAATCTGTACTGCGAACACACAAACCGTTCGTCGAAAAAAACGACACGAGGCGGATTGCGATGCGCTGTGTGCGTCTGGTTCGTGCGCAACTCGAAAACTCATTCCATGTGAAAGTCGACAAGCCGCTTTCATATATGGCGCTGCACCTGTAGGACAAAGTAGGGCCATGTTTTTGTTTTCTTCATGTTTAGCGCCTCCTGCTTCTTTTAACGTCTCATCAACTAATTTTGCAACGGTTTCAGCATTTGTCTTTGTAAATGATGCTGTCACATGTGATTGCGTTGCCAATATATCGTTCATTTCTCCTATTACTACATTCGCCACTTGTAAGCCGCAGGTATTTGTCTTTCGTCGACAGAAACCCATAAATATTTATCCTCAACTTCTGCGGTGTAGGTAATTTTTTCGAATCGTCGATTCTGTGGGCATGTTTACCGTGTCCAATTCCCCCATTTAAACATTTCTCTATAAAGTCTTTAAAACTAGGCCACGCGATATTACACCCAACCATGAATTTAACCAATTCGCTATAAAACATCGTGTGCCTTTCACGAGCACTGTTCTGTCCAGTGACTGCGGTTTTATGTTTTTCGGAACACCAATGTGTAACAACATCCAATTTGCAAGTATGTATCACAATGGGAACACCGTCATTTAACGCCAACCTCCGGAAATTCCGTCATCTAACGCTGTATTGTGGCAAGGGATAGTTTTGGTCGAGACATTTTAAAATACTTATTGTAAAATTGTCATGCACTGTAACTATTTGTATGTAATACCATACGCAAATCAAAATACTACGACAGTCCCGAGTTGTGTACGAACACACACCTTCACAAATTTCACAGTAACTAATCGTATGGCATCGCGTCATCGGTGATCCCCGCAGATATTTCTTTTGCCCCGCCCTCGCATACCTTTACTATTAGCACATAGCACCTCCGAAAATACTTTTAATATTTCTAGTGAAAGAAATAGAGCAGCAGGTAGAAGGCGGCCAGTGAATAAATTTTATTTGACATAAAATTGTTGGTTGATGTCCTACTAATTTATGCAAGAAGTTAATTTACATTACAAAAAATGAGCCAGAGGTTGTACAAGCTTCTGACATGAAATGTTTTGTTGTATAATTTATTATAAGATTGTGATATTTCCTTAAGGTGTTTGTATTTCTAATAGATATTTCAGAACACGTATAAGTCCGACTTTGAAATATCTGCAGTCTAATCCGGGGTTTATTAATTATTATATAATTCTTATTCATTCCTGTGCTTTTCGTTTTAGGATATCAATATTAGCAATGATCCTGTGATATGTATTTTTTGTAAAGAGGATTTAGAGCATTATTTTGAACTTTTAAGGAACTGCTTGAATGTGGAAAGCAGAATACATGTATATTGTAAAGATAAAGGGACAAACAGTATGGGTCATGTTGAATCCGTCGATATACTTCGTTTATTGTCTAAAGACCAGTGTTCATATGATGGGGATACGCAGATACATGGGAACGAAAGAAAATGGACATGTTTTAATGATATGGAAAATATGCAATCTAATGAGTCAATTAAAATGGAAGAAGTAGTAGACATTAAAGAAGAAGAAGTTTTGTTAAATGACAAAGATTTCAGAGAAACAGATGATAAAAATCAAAATAATACTTCAGAATTAAATTTGTATAAGTGTGCATTTTGTAATTACAAAACAAAATATAAACGTAATCTAAAACGGCATATGCTAATCCATAAGAAAGTCTCAGAAGTACAAATGTACAAGTGTTCGCTATGCAATTACGCCACAAAATGGAGGGCCCACCTCAAGAGGCACATGGCAACGCACAAGAACGTCCCCGGAACGGAAGTGTACAAGTGCGCAGCATTCACGTGCTCGATGTGCGGCTACGAGACGGAACACAATAACAGTCTCAGAAAACACATTTCCGGTCACAAAGGCACGTCGAAAGTAGAAGTGTACAAATGCGCAAGCTGCGCTTACGAGACCAAATGGAAGAGCTGTCTCAAAATGCATTTGCTGACCCACAAAGACATTTCGGAAGTGGAAGTGTACAAGTGTACGTTCTGCCGCTACGAGAACATACACAAGGGCCTGTTCCAGAAACACATGCTGATCCACAAGGACTCCTCGGAGATAAAAATGCACAAGTGCACTCTATGCAGCTACGAGGCCAAACGCAAGATCAACCTCCAGCGACACATGCTGGTACACAAGGACGACTCGGAAGTGGAAATGTACAAGTGCACGCTTTGTTCTTATGAGAGCAAGCGGAGGTTCGACCTGCAGAGACACATACTGACCCACAGGGACGTCTCGGATGTACAAATGTATAGCTGTACGCTTTGCCCTTATGCGTCCAAACAGAAGTACTGCCTCAAACTCCATATGCTCACTCACAAGGACCATTCGGAAGTGGACGTGTATAAATGCGAACTCTGTGCTTACGAGACCAAATGGAGCAATTGCATTAAGACGCACATGCTAACCCATAAGGCTACTTTGGAAATTGAGATGTACGAGTGCGAACTGTGCGACTATAAAGCGAGGAGAAAGGTTTACCTCAAGAGGCATATGCTGACGCACAAAGGTCTTTCGGAAATAGAAACGTACAAGTGCCCACTCTGTCCGTACGTAGGTAAACAGAAGGACTACCTGAGAAAGCATATGACTACCCACAAGGAGGCTTCGTAAGTTGAAATGAGTAGGCGGGGAAGAATGTTTACGAGATAAAACTCAAAGTTGTTTTCGTGTAATACATTTTAAATCAGAGACAAAACAATGAGGTTAATTAACAACGATCAGTTGTTAACATTCACAAGTAGTTATTGTGATTAACATGACATTACAAAACAGATTGGAAGGAATCTCTGAAGAGACATTCAAGAATATGTTGGAGGCTACATCTGTTCAGTATACTTAAAACAACAACATTAAAAATGTTGTTTTGTACATACATTGAAAATATAATATACTGGATTTATATTCTAATGAGATTAATAAAAATATTAATGATTTCGTAAGAGGTTACAAAGAAAATTATTGACAAAGAATAAATTTTTAAGGCAGTATAGGGTCCTCCATTTATAGAGGGCGTTACAATCAAAGCGCAAGATTTGAATTGCGCACCATTTTGGCTGTCATGATTCGATAGATCGATAATTGTGACAGGTCGATAGTAGACAGATAGATTCAACAACGCATTCTTATTGTTAAACATTCCTATCAAAATGGTGAAAGTGTGGTTGCTATGATTCATTAAAGTGCGTTCAATTTTTGGTAGAAATAATGTAATAAAAACGCATTGTTTCTTACAGATTCATTGAAAAATTAATCAAAATGTTTTAAATATAAATGCTTACAGAAATTATGCTTGTAAAAAAAAAGCTTCGCTGCATTTGTATCAGTATACAGGGTTTCGTGGTTAGAAAAAACTTAGAATTCTGAATTTCTGGACTCCAGGGTTATTCAAGATTCTCTTTCATTTTGAAATATTTTCAAGGTCATACCACTTCCGGTTATCCCGGAAGTCGCCAGTAACTTCCTTATTTTAACTAGAATACCCGGTATATTATTTCATTTTTGGATTCCTGAGAAAATTTCATGAGTTTCATCAGGTTTCCCTATACCTATTTTCAACTATTTCTTAGACATCTTTATTTTGAAAATTTTGAAAGATGTAGCCTTATTTTCAACACTGTGCCTTTTACCCATTTTCGACTGGTGCTAAGCGCTTCTAGGGTAGATGGAAGCACAAGAATGATACTTTCGAAATCCACATTGACAATTAATTTATCGCAAATAGGGTGTCCAAAATTTTATCACCAATTACATCATTTTCATAGTTGAAAAAGTTCGTTATTTCAAATGTGACACCCTGTATATTATTGGATCATCGGATACAGAATTTGATTCTGCATCGATTCGCTATAACTTTCCCTATACCTATTTCCAACGGTTTTCTTGTTAATCCATTATTTTCTATTAAAAGCCGATGAAACTAAAAGTCCTATCTAGTAAGTCTTGATTTTGACAGGAATTGAAACAATGCTGATTTTATGTCAAATCAGTATCAGCTCACAAATTCGTCAGGTATCTACTTATAGTTCTAGTGATTTTGTTAGTTTTCTCAGGGATAGTTTATAATGGAAAATATTGAATATTCCAATAATGATACGTCTTGGTGATGAGGCAAGACGAGTCGACTTTTGCGAGTTCATGTGCATAAAAGTGACCGAAGATCCGAGATTTCTTCAAAAGATTATGCGGACTGATGAATCAAAATTCAGCAGGCAAGGAATTATATATCGCCGAAATAATCACTACTGGACACAAGATAATCCACACGTCATAAGGGAACATAATCACCAGGACCACTTTAGTTTTAATGTTTTTTGTTTAATTATGGGCAATAGAGTGGCATATCAAGTGTACGATGAAAATTTGAATGGGGCTAAATATCTGGAGATACTCAGAGGGTTTGTTAGTGATTTCCTAAATGCTCTACCTCCACGTGACAGAGCAAACTGTTGGTATCAGCTGGACGGTGCTCCAGCACATTCCACTATAGCTGTACACCAGCAGTTTACCTTGATGTTCGAGGATCGGTGGATTGGCCCACAGTGACCCTGGAACTGGCCACCTAGATCACCTGATTTGACGCCCTTAGATTTTTACCTCTGGGGCCGTATAAAAGAACTAGTGTACTCTAGGCCTGTACAAACTAGACAGGAGTTATTGAACCTTGTTCACGATGCGTTTACTAATTTAAGTCCTGATGAACTTCGGGGGTCTGTTTCGCGAGGAGTATATGACAGAGTTATCCAGTGTTTGAACCAAAATGGCGGTCATATAGAACAATTATTGTAATTTTACATTCATTTACTATTTCTTGTCATTATGTTCCAATTTTTTTATTTTTCATTTGTTATTACGTTCTAAATTTTGTTATGTTCCTGTTTTGTTTTCATATTCTAATTAAAGTGAATTTATGCCGTTTCAGTCATTTTGTTTCGAAAAACAAACGATGTTTCGGTTTCTACCAAAAATCACATTAAAATAGAAAATATGAAACAACGTGTGAACATCAATGCTGATGAGGAGAGCGATAGTATTTTAGTCGAGTTTCTAAGACAAGATCGGGCTAATAATGGGTTAGAATCGCGTCGGAAAAATATCCTTCTTAATCAACAAGTGAAAGAAATTTGTCTTAATGTATATAACAAAATACAGAAAGAACCTGAGAATCGAGCCAAGAGTAGTATACTGAAAAAAGCAGCCGCTTTGACAGGTGTACCTTATTCCACCATGTGTTAACTTGTTTGAAAATGTATTATAAACAGGAAAAAAGGTCAGATGCGAAACAACTGAAAGAACTTGGCCCAGCCACTACCAAACTACTAAGAAACGTCGTGTATGAAAAATATAGAAGTAATGTCAACAAAATTAACTCTAAGTTCACCACTCTGTCAATATATCTAATACAACATAGATATTGACTAAAAACATCGCTTAGGACCTCTAATAAATTACTGTAGAACCAAAAAGTCATAAATAATGCGTTTATAGACGTTGCGATTTTTTGAATGGAAGAAGTATGGGATTTTTAGTTAAAAGAATTAACGAAACTTCACCATTGCCGTAATAAATCTTACACAACCTCAATATTAACTATAAGCATCCGTTAGGGCCCTTATTAAGTTAATCTAGAATCCAAATGACTTGCATAGTTATTTTATAGATGCTAAGTTTTTGTTTTATGTTAAAAGTAAATATTTTTAGTCAACAAAATCCACATAGATGCACGGTTTCGTGCGAATTTTGGAGTGGGGAAAGAATTGGACCACACTTCTTTAAAAATGAAGCTGATAATGCTATCACAGGCATGTTGACGTCGTATGGTCTGTAGATGGCGGGCGTTAAATATTGGCGTCCTATCTTTGACACAACATAGATGGCGCGCAATTCAAATTCTACAGTTCCAACTGGGACACCCTAAATTTATTTATTATTATTTCCTATAAATATTTTAAATAACATGAAAATATATCGAAAAAATGAACAGTTTTAGTTATATCTCCCCCGTACATTGATATCCATAAATGAATATCCGATTAGTTATATTACATATACAGTATTGGCCAAAAATAATACTGACAAAATAATATTTTAAATTGTTTGTTATACCTGGTGTTATTTTTTCATATTTGTGCAACCTCGATATTTGTAATATGTTATATGAAGTTTAAGTACCTGGCAAATACATTTAAACAGATATTTTTGTTATTAATATATTTTTAAAACCAATTTATTTTTCAGAATTTATGTCAGTAATTGGACATAAATAAATTGACAAAATTTATAAACAAAAATTTATTAGAAACTCAATGAAATTGAAACAATAATTTATAGTTCCCACTTTATATTTTGTGAAGTAACCCTTATTATCAACAACAACTTGACACCTCCTAGTCATTGATTCCAAAAGTTTCTTAATAACCATCCCAATAAATATCCCAACTTTCTTGTAGGTTTTGAAATAATTCATCTTGTTTTTGTACGTTTTTGTTCTAATCAGCCTTTCTAAAGGTTCCCACAAGTTTTCGATTGGATTTAAATCCGGAGACTGATGGCTATTTCATAACTTTATTTGCTCTTTCACGAAGAAGTCTTGAACTTCCCTTGATCGATGTTTGGGATCGGTGGCGGTGGGCTATAAGGTGCGCTGGTGCGCGCACACTACCGACAATTTAGCATTAATAATTTTATTTAGTAATTAATGGATGTATTCTTAATTTATCGCCTTTCCGCATCCCTAGCGTTAATACCATCTAAATATTATATGGCCGATTTACGCCCGTGCTTCCGTGCAATATGAAAAAGCGAACGCGTACTGTTACTGCTTGCCCCTCCACAATTAGGAAAAGTAGTGGGCGAATTCTATAGATATTATTTGCAGAGTTTAAGAGCGCACGAAATTGAGAGAGGTTAGAATCGGTTAGTTTGTGAATTGTTTTCGTACATAGCTTGTCTCGTAAGCTGTCTTATCGCTTACGTTTTATAAATATAAATTCGGGTTTTCGGTTAGAATCTAGTTTGGAATAATGAATTCTATTTAAAACTTATTAACAACTCCATTCTGTAGCTTGAGTTTGGAGGAAAAAGTGCAAATTAAAACTCTAGGTAGGCCCACTCCACAAATTAGTTTAAAATTAGCCGTGAAAGGAAAAAAATAAACAATTTGTAAGAACATTTAATAATGACTTATTTAAAAAACATTTGTGGTTAAATGGATGCGATGTATTGAACGCAGTGTTTTGTTTTCCGTGTGTTTTGTTTGGCGGGAAAACACCTTGGACCAAAACTGGAGTAACGTATTTAAATCACATAAACGAGAAAATAAAAAAAACATGCAAATTCTGCTGAACACATGAATAATGTTTTGAATTTAGCCATGCTAGGCACAGCAAATATTGCGACAATGCTCGATTCTGCTCATCGACGAGCAGTGGCAGCACACAATGAAGCGGTTTCAAAAAACAAGTATGTTTTAAACATTATTATTAACTGTATTCGTTTTTGTGGAAAATTTGAACTGGCCCTAAGAGGACACGATGAATCGGATACATCATCCAATCCATGCATTTTTCGTGCTATGGAGTATGAAAAATTCATTTACAAAACGCGGCGGCTTTTAAAGGAACTTCTAATACTATACAAAACGAGCTACTTCAGTGCATGCTTGAAGTTTGTTACGATGAAATAACCATTGAAATTAAAAAATCCACTTTTGTTGCTATAATATAGACGAAACTACAGACGTTTCTACAATTTTTCAGTTGGCTTTAATATATCGTTACATGGTGGTTGGAAAGCCTGTAGAAAGATTCTGGAGTTTTGTAAAACCAGTAGGATATGATGCAGAGTTATTGGTGGAGTGTTTAAAAAGTGAACTAGACTACCATGTTAAAAATGACCCACATAAATTGATTGCTCAAATATATGATAGAGCTGCCGTTATGAGTGGATTATCGAATGGAGTTCAAGCCAGGATTAAAATGAGTTATCCAACTGCCCAATATGTGCATTGTTATGCGCATCAATTAAATTTAATTATGGCAAATGCGGCTTCTTCTAATCGGAACGTAGGAGTATTCTTTGTAAATTTGGGAGGGTTTTGCTCATTTTTCTCTAATTCCGCACAATGTACCGCAGTTCTTGAGGAAGTAGTAGGAACTCGATTACCCCGATCAGCACCTACAAGATGGAATTTTAATTCTAGAATACTAAATACTGTGTTTGAAAACAAAGAATAATTTCTGGAATGTGTCGAATTGATTGAGATGAAAAAAAGTCACATACAACATCCACCTACTATTGATAAAGCCAGTGGATTGAAAAGAACTTTAAGGGATAACGATTTTCTATTTTGGTTAGGTAATTTTCACAAAATTATGCCACATGTATGCAACATTCTATATAATCAGTTACAAAAAAGAGAAACTGATCCAGTTTATGTAAAAACATCTATAGATGGTTTTATTAGAGAAATTTCTGCAATACGAAATAGCACCGAAACCGCCACAAGCACTGAAGATGAACCAAATAAAATACAACCAATAAAAAGGAGACGAGTAGACACTTCTACGGAAGACAAAAATAGAGAACTAAAGGAAGTGTGTGACATTATAATATGTCAAGCTAAGGAGAGATTTAATTTTACTGGACACTTGGTAGCATCCAATTTACTTCTCCCAGAAAAATTTTCGGAATATGTTAAAAGATTTCCCGAAAATTACTTAAAACAAACAGTCGAATCTTACCCGTTTTTGGACATGAAATAAATTACGTACCGAGTTGTCCTTAATTTATCAAAGAATTGAGTTTATAAATTTAAGCGGAGCTCTATCACTAAATACATTTATTAATTCCAATAAGCTAGAGTCAACATTTGAAGAAAGTGCTAAATTATTGAAAATCAGTACCTGTTTCGTCAGCAGAAGCCGAAAGGTGTTTCTCGACTTTAAGACAAATAAAGACATTTTTGCGCAACACCACATGCCAGGAAAGACTGTCGGCTTTGGCTATGCTCTCCATTGAAAAAGACTTTATTACAAATATCGAAAATTTTAACAACAAAGTAATTGAAAAATTTGCACAGTGTAAAAATCGCAGAATTGAGCTCATTTACAAAGAAAATTAGGTAAGTTTTCAAATTAATAAAGTTAATAAGAATATCCTTAATATGAGATAAATATTTATCTCATATTAAATATAACATATAAATATTTATCTCATATTAGGGATATTCTTATTATTCTTATGATTATCATTATTTTTATGTATGGTGCACCCCCAATCTTGGGATCACGCACCGCCACTGTTTGGGATCCACTGTTGTCTTGCTGGAATGTGAACAACAGGGGCATATTTTCTTCTGCATATGGCAACGTTACATTTCTTATGATATCCTTGTAAACAAATCTGTCCATTATTCCATTAATTCTATGCAACGGACCCATACCGAAACCGTAAAAGCAACGCCAAACCATTACCGAACCACCTCCATGTTTGACTGTTGGCTTGGTAAATTTGGGATCCATAGAATGACCTGGAGATCTTCTAACATGTTTAATACCATCACTATTAAATAAATTATACTTAGATTCATTACTAAAACACACTCTCTTCCATTGGTTCAAGGTCCAACGAAGATATTCTGTCGCAAACTCCAAACACGCTAATCGGTTCTTCGGACTAAGCAGTGGTTTCTTAGCAGGTATTTTAGAAAATAATTTAGCATCAACTAATCTTATTCTCATCGATCTAGCACTAATTGCTTCTAGCCCCTGAGCATATAACACCGATTTAATTTGATTTGAAGATTTAAAAGGATCTTCAGTTACTAGTATAATTATAGTTCTATCCAGTCTAGCAATAGTTTTTCGGAGACGGCCACATTTTATTTTTCTGCACTCCACTATAAGCGGAAAAGTAATGTAATCGTGTAAAAAAAATTTTTTTTTTTGGGTATTTCGTATTTCAGTCTAAAAGCAAAAAAAAAATTGGATTTAATTTTTTTTTGCTTTGTGTCGTCGTTATCGTTGGCATCTATTCTTGTTAGTACGATAACTCAACTAAATCGTGTCGGATCGATCGGGACTGATTCTAATCGGGGACATCTCCCAGACGACACCTAATGATTTTGAGGTGGATAGGACACACCCCACCCTGTCCATGGGTCATAAGAAAGCACGATGGTGGACTATTTGAGAAATTGGTTTTGTTAATACGATAACTCAACTAAATCGTGTCGGATCGATCGTGTTTTGACTTATTCTGACCGGGAACGTCTCCCAGACGACATCTATTGATTTTGAGGTGGATAGGACACACCCCACCCTGTCCGTGGGTCATGAGAAAGCGCGACGGTGGACTATTTGAGAATAATTTTTTGTAAACACGATAACTCAACTAAGTCATGTCAGATCGATCGGGTTTTGACTGATTCGGATCGGGAACGTCTCCCAGACGACATCTATTGATTTTGAGGTGGATAGGACACACCCCACCCTGTCCATGGGTCATAAGAAAGCACGATGGTGAACTATTTGAGAAATTTGTTTTGTTAATACGAAAACTCAACTAAATCGTGTCGGATCGATCGTGTTTTCACTTATTCTGATCGGGAACGTCTCCCAGACGACATCTATTGATTTTGAGGTGGATAGGACACACCCCACCCTGTCCATGGGTCATAAGAAAGCGCGACGGTGGACTATTTGAGAAATTGGTTTTGTTAATACGATAACTCAACTAAGTCATGTCAGATCGATCGGGTTTTGACTGATTCGGATCGGAGACGTCTCCCAGACGATACCTATTGATTTTGAGGTGGACAGAACAGACTATACCATGTTCATGAGAAAGCACAATGGTGGCCTATTTGAGAAATTTGTTTGTTAGCACGATCACTCAATTAAATCGTGTCGGATCGATCGGGTTTCGACTGATCCTGATTAGGGACGTCTACCAGACGACATCTATTGATTTTGAGGTGGATAGGACACACACCACCCTGTCCATGGGTCATGAGAAAGCACGAGGGTGAACTATTTGAAAAAAGTAAAACCGTCGCATAAAATACATACTCTGCATTTATGTGTTGGTTTATTTTTTCTCGGCCACTCAATTTTGAGATAGAGATTCTACGTGCGGAAAAGTCCGTTTTAAGGTTTTAAAACTGTTTATTTTCTTATCACTTACAACACCTCGAATATCAAACCAGAAACAACTTGGCTTGAAACGTGAAATTGCCCTAGCAATGTTACTTTGTTTAGTACCATCTTAGTACTCATGAACAATCCTCAGGCGAAGGTCTCCTGACAAAGACTTTCCACTTGGCATTTTAAGAATTAACTGAGGTGACACTCATAATTAATAGTTTACACAACAACTTGTAGGGGTTCTTATTCCACAAACAAATTAACTGCTCTAACAAATAAAACTAAATGTCAATTTACTTATGTCCAGCAGAGAGCCTGTCTAAAGTCAGAAGTCAAACGACTTAACAAGCTAAGAGGATTGATTCTAAGAAGTATAACCGGAGCCTCAAGATCGACACCGATTGAGGCGATGGGGATACTGACGGGAATACCACCTCTTGATGTCACCCTGAAAGCGGAAGCTGCAAAGGCAATGCACAGGGTGGAAAACTTGAACAGGAAGATAGGGAACCTGAATAGACTCTCAAGAGAGCTAGCTGAGGAGGGGCTCCTATGGATGCCCTCTGACAGCACGGGTGTCCACTTCCTGTTTGACAAGAAATATAAGATCACCCTCACCAATAAGACCGACTGGATAGAGGGTTGAGCTGGATTATCGCTCTATGGAGACATCTGGTACACGGATGGAGCCAAGAGTGAGAACAGAGCGGGTGCGGGGGTGTATAGGCGACGTGATGGGACAGGTAAAACCTTCCCCCTGGGTAAATACACTACCGCACTCCAAGCCGAGCTAGTTGCAATTACATACGGTGTTCTGGGGGCTGACCAAAATCGGACCCAGGAGAGGGTATGTATCTGCTCGGACAGCAGGGCGGCGTTGATAGCCCTGAATTCAACAACGACAAAGTCGTGGCTGGTCTATAATTGCTATGAAGCATTTAACCACTTGGCAGGGAAGGGACCGGTGGAACTCTTATGGATACCTGGGCATAATGGCATTAAGGAAAATCTAATTGCAGATGACCTTGCCAAACTAGGGACCAGGGAAAACCTCTATGGACCAGAACCTGCAGTGGGAATAAGTCGGAATCTGATCAAAGACCGCATCAATGACTAAGCAAGAGACCAGCATAGAGAAAGATGGGAAAGAGTAACGGGTTGTCGAATAACCAAACTCTTCATCAAATACTCAGAGATTGAGAAATGGGCCCAAGAATTCATTAAATTGAACAGGCAAAAAGCCAGAATCCTGGTAGGAATCATAACGGGCCACCATAGTAGCCTGAATGCATATAAGCATAAGCTGGGACTGACTGACAGCCCGGCATGCAGATACTGCAGAGAAGACGAGGAAACCTCGATTCATCTTCTTTACACCTGCCCTGCACTGGAGGAGAGGAGGTGCCTTATATTAGGGACCCCTGTTATCCTAGAAGAAGCGAGGCTTAAGGCGAGGGACGTGCCCAAATTGCTCCTTTTATGGGATAGCATTTTTGGAAAATGACCCGGACAAGAGGGGATCGCCAAGGGACTACCCATGAGATCAGTGGCTGATGAGGCCCAAACCCACAGAACATAATAAATAATAATAATAATAATAATAATATGTCCAGCAACAAGCTGCACTAGTTTATTTCATTTCACTTTGACACATGTCATAATTGTTATCCAGGCGACTCTGATTCTTGATTCTTGAATAAAAGCCGACGGTAGGCCAATTTAATTTTATTATTGAAAGGCTACGAATTTCTAACTACGATTAATAATGCCAAAACACTGATTTTTAATGCAGATATACATGTCAATTTATTTTTGCCCAATACTGTACATATTATTTATAACTTATGGAACCCCTGTATACTGATCCATGAAGTCGTAACATTGGGCACATTGCCAAATTTGGTGATGATTTGAGAGTTTTACGCTAAAGTAAATAATTACCATCCAAATTAGAGATAGTTTAAAATTAAATCATCACATCACCTCCTGACGATGTCCAACTGGTGCGCGAAGCGCGCGTCGAGAAACTTAATTTTTCATAGTGTTCATGGAAAATTAGTCTTTTTTTTGCATCGAAGGTTCCAGACTCACGATTACATTATTCTGTTATCACTTCCGACAGTTTTACAAACAATTTGCCCCGAATCATCTTTCTCATTCATCTCTGACACCGCCTTGGGTTTTATCAATGTCCTAAAAACCTCTGAGAGCAATACATTCGCCTCGGGCTTGATCACGCTCTTGTACCGGGAGACGTCCTTGTGAGTCAGCATGTGGTACATAAGATACCGCCTCTGTTTCACCTCATAGGGGCATACGCTGCACTTGTATTTGTCCACAGGAAGTGCTATGTTATGGATCCGCAACGTATGAGATTTGATGTTCAGTTTACCATGCGTCTTGTACGAACACAGACTGCATTTATACATTTTTTCTTCAGTGGTGTCGTTATGGGCCAACGTGTGACATCTGAGCTGATATTTTTGTCGTGTCTGAAATTTACACTTTGCGCATTTGTATATTTTGAGCTCCGAGTGATCTTTATTCGTCAGTATATGACCTTTGAAGTACTGTGAATGCTCCGTGTTGCGCTCGCAGATTTCACATTTGTATGCATCTTCGCAGGAATTGTTGTGAACAGACTCGTGAGGCTTAAAATCTTGGTTTGGTTTCCAGGAAGACACGTTGGAATTGGCTGCTTCCGCTTTTGAAACACTTGTACGTTGTTTCAAGTTCTCTGAGACTTTTGTTTCTAGTATACACATCGCGCACTTGTGCATGCCTATCTCCGAAACGTTCATATGGTATACGAGTACGTGTCTCTTGAGGCAGTCCCTTTGTTTCGTCTCGTAATTACACGTGGCACACTTGTACGTTCTTGACACATCGTTTTCTAGAGATACTTCTGAAGTTAACATTTGGGGATCGTCTCCTGTCTCGTATGTACAAACCATATGTTTGTAAGTAACTTCCGAAGGATTATCAGGGATCAACATGTGCCGTCTTACATTATATTTACGATGAATTTTAACACCGCATGTGGGGCAAGCGTGCACCTCAGTTTTGTCGTGCATTACTACATGCCTCTTCAGGTAAGCCTTTTGTGACGTCTCGTAAGTACATTTCTCGCACTTAAACGTGCCTACTTCTGAGGCAGCCTTGTGGATCGACACGTGGCTTTTGAGGTGGTCTTTACGATGCGTCTCGTAAGTACACGTTGGACATTTGTGCATCTTCGGCAGTCTCTTTGGAATCGGGGTACGACATTTAGGACACTCTTGTTGATCTGTTGTGTAACCACATTGTTGGCACTTGCGCAGATCCGATTTTAAACAGTTTTTGTGGGTTAATATGTGGCGCCGCATATTACATTTGTGTTTGCTTTTGGCACTACATATGGGACAACTGTACGGATCGGTCTTTGGCGAATATCGGCGTACTGGAATAGGGTTATGCGTTGAAGAGGGCATCATATCAGCAGGCCTGATTGTCGTGTTCGTCTGATGCACTTCCCAATCATCACGTTGGTCCAATGAGTCTTCTAAAGGACTTTCGCGAAGAGTTTTATTCAACGTGACTGTTTCGTCTTTAATTTTCAATTCTTCAGTCTTTATTAAATCATCATATATATCGGAGTGTGCACTGTTGATCTCTTGTCTGCTGGCGTCCTGCAATATACTGGTTAACTCTATGTTATCACCAGTTCCTTCGTTTTGCAAATATTTCTTTACCCTCTTTTCTCTAACCGAACAATCAAGAACAAACTTACAGTAAAGCTGTATATCATCCTTACAAGTGGCACAAATTACTGGATCCTGAACGATTGCCAAATCCTAACAACAAGTAAAACAGTCAATTTTTTTCCTCGATACATTCACGTGTTACTTTACGAGCCCAGACTCATAATAACTCGCCCAGGCATAATTTTTGACAACTAATATATTTAAATAAAAGTAAAAAGTTCTCAAAACTATTTTATTAAAGAAAAATATTGGTAACAAAATCAAAGTATAAACTTTTAACTTAAATACGATGACGTATTACTAGGTTGTGATGTGTCAGTGACAAGTTTGTTAATAAGAAACATTAAGGTTCGCGGTTCAGATAGTTCGAACAGTTGCTGAAATGCATAATAGGCTAAACGTTTGTAGCGTTTTAAAACAAAATAGAATCCAAACTGTTATTAAAGTGAAACGGATATTATAATGTGTTTTGGCCGCGTCTGCTAAAATTTTCCAAAAGAAACTGGCACGTGGCGTGGCATTAAGTTACGATATACGAATTTCGGCTTGGAAAATATCTGCTACGTATTTACTGCCTAAATCTACAAGGCAAGCCATTATCAACTTGTATTAAAAAAACCGGATGCACAACCCAAGGAAAGAAAACTGGTCGATTATCCCAAATTTCACGCTTGAATCAAAAGAAGAGGATTGCAACAACAAACCGACGGCCCAGTGCAAAACAAATTATGGTACTATCGAGGCAAGCCATTGCTCAATTAAGAGAATATGATACAGGGCGTATAGGGATTTTGTTAGTGATGCAGAACAGTCCCTTTGTCAAGACCCAAAGAAGTTTTGGAATTTTATAAAAAAAAAGAAGGGGTCAGCCCGTATCCCCTCACCAATGCTGTACAATGATATAGAGTTTTCTGATTCTACAGAGATTGTAAATGCATTTGGTGCTTACTTCAGCAGTGTCTTCATTCAGTCTCTTCCAGCTGACTCCGCTCGGTTCCCTAAGGTTTATCCAGGATTATCAATTACTGTCCAGGGAATGGAATACGAGGATGTTCTACAAAGTCTCAAACGATGTAAAGACACCTTCACTATGGGAGTTGATGGAATACCCAGATTTATTCTTAGAGACTGTGCATATGCACTTACGGAGCCTTTGTCTATCCTATTCGACAACGTTCTGAAACATTCAACCTTTCCATCGCGGTGGAAGGAGGCGTGCATTTGTCCCATATTTAAGGAAGGCAATATTAATGATGTGTCAAACTACAGAGGAATCTCATTGCTGTGCAATTTTTCAAAGGTCTTCGAGACGGCGCTGTACAATGTGCTATATGCTTCTACTAAGCAGCTTCTATCATCACACCAACATGGAGTCATGCAAGGGAGGTCGACTATATCAAATTTGGCTCTGTTCTCGCAATACGTTTCCGAAACCCTGGACAGGGGAGGACAAGTCGACACCATTTATACAGATTTTCAAAAGGCTTTCGACCAGATTGATCACAATATCTTTATCCTTAAACTCAGAAGTTTTGGTTTCTCAGATTCATTGTTGGACTTGTTTAGGTCCTATTTGCCCGATAGAAGTTTCACGGTCAAATACCAAAACTTTACTTCTAATTACTTCTCTCCTTCATCGGGTGTACCTCAAGGGTCGAATTTGGGGCCTCTTCTGTTCCTGTTCTTTATCAATAATCTTCCTGAAGTTATATCGTGCCAACAGTTATTATTTTTACTGAAATATCTTCACCTTTGGATTGCTTTCATCTCCAACAATGTATAAATAATATGGCGTCATGGTGTGAGCTACATCGTTTATCACTAAATTTATCAAAATGCAAGGTAATGACTTTTACCAGGAAAGTCAACTTTATTTCTCATGATTATGCGATTAACGACCACATTATTGGTCGAGTTGAGTTGTTTAAGGACCTAGGCATAATATTTGGCGCCAAATTCACTTTTGTGGAACATATCAATGATATTGTTTCTGCTGCATTTAGAACTTATGGCTTCATTTACCGTAATTGTAGGGAGTTTTCCGAGGTACGTGCCCTTAAAGCGTTATTTTCTTCTCTAGTGAGATCTCGCTTAGAGTATAATTCTATTATATGGTTTCCTTTATACAATGTCCATTGCCAAAGGCTGGAGGCAATTCAAAAGAGGTTTCTTAAATTTTTGTCTTTTTTACTGGATAACGTATATCCGCCTCGAGGCTGTTACCACTTGCAACTATTGGACAGATTTAATATTCAATCATTATCTGTTCGACGCAATATTTCACTAATTAAATATTTGTTTGACCTTCTAAGTGATAAGGTTGACTGTTCTGAATTGCTTAGTAATATTAACTTTAGGGTCCCACATGGTAATGTCAGAGATCAGGTGCTTTTATATTGTACTACTCCTAGAACGAATATATCAGCGAAAGCTCCTGTATTTCTTATGTGCTCACTGTACAACAAAATTGCAGCGAATTGCGATATATTTAACGATAGTTTAAAGTGTGTTTGCAATTACGTAGCTAATACAGGTTAAGATGTTCTATGTGGTATATTGCATATGTACATAAATTGGCGCTGTAACTACCTTTTACCGTATTGCTTAGGTTTATTAATTGTATTATTTGACATTCTTTCTCTTTCTTGTTATTTTACTTATTTACTGTATATTTAGTTTATTCCTGTAATTGGGATTTTTTCCTGTTGGAAGAAGAATAATAATAAATAAATAATGTCCCTGTTATGGTATGGCCCTTCTAGCAGTCCAGACCTCTCGCCAATTGAAACATTGTGGCATAAAATGGAAAAAATAGTTGTGCAAACATCCAACCCGTTCAGTTAACGATCAACGCACCAAATTGTACCCAAAAGAAATTTGGGACAGCACGCTTTCTGAAGAGTGCGCTAAACTGGTAGATACAATGCCTGCCAGATTTAAAGCTGTTATTGTTAATAAAGGCGATGTAACACAATTTTGATGAAGCGGTCGAAATACTCTGAACCGCGAATCTTAATGTTTTTTGATCAACAAACTCACTCATGTGACATGTGTCACTGACACATCATAACGTAGGTAATATTTCATCACATTCGAGTTAAAAGTTTATAATTTGTTTCTATTACCAATATATCTTTAATAAAATAGTTTTGAGAGTGTTATTACTTTTATTTATATTAATTGTTAAATTGTCAGGCTGAATTTTTATAACTCTGGACTCGTATATAATGCAGTATTAAGACATGTGAATTTTCAGAGAAGAAACTAAGCTTAACAAAAACAACAAAATGAAGTAATGGAAAATAATTAAATTATGTATTTTTCGTGTTCATTTGTGTACACCATAATATGTAACATATTATTGTGTACACAAATTAACACAAGATGCTCTTACCATTTGTAGCATGGCTAGTGGCCAAACTTTCGCAATGACTGCATCCTTCATTAATGTAACCATGGAGGTAAAATTAATGCCTTCGAATTGGTTTACACAAAATCGGCATATCCGATAATTTTCTTTTATTGTTTTTGAGTTTGTACTATGTTTGTATATGTCTTTTAAATGAAATTGAGTCTGAGTTTTGCCATCAGCAAATGAAAGGATCACTTTCTCTGTGTTCATCCATATTGATTTAAAATAAAGAGATCTTTTAATGATTTCCTCACAACTCAAACACATAATACGATTTTCACTGATATTCAAGTCCTAAAACATAATAAACATATGTTTTTTGGGTAATATCTCATCAAAAATCTGCATGCATTCATCATACACACATCAACACTTATAAACATTCAACTATTATTAACTTTGGCTTACATACAAATTATATTTAATCAAACTACCACTAATCTTTTCATTATCATTGTTACGATATTATTTAATGAAGCATTAGTTCGACATACTTTTTAAATTGCCAGACTATATTACTAGTTTATTTCAACTTAAAATCTGAAGACACAAAGAAAAGGGCCATCTTACCGTTTTTAACAATAATACGTCAAGTATTTGCTTCATAACATGGTCGATTTTTACAAAATTATTTTGCGTTATAGTAAAACACAGCCTGCAAATGTTCCTGTTAGTAACCATCATAACTTGCCAAACGGTACATCATTCAAAACGATACGGAGGTTATGTTGAAGTATTTTCTTATTCTTCTCAATTTAAACCATTGTGTCAAATATACAACTAAAGGACCTATTCATAAGGGTTCTTCCGTTGCGAAATTGTACTATCCTTGTCTCTCCCTCTTAAAGCTTGATCTTTCGTCTATTTTGGGGAAAGTCGTAACGATCGAGTATTAAGGCGGCGCCACACATGCGGTATTTGCCGAATTCCGATTAACGAATGGTTGTTATTCTGCAAACACCTACTAGTGTGGATGGACGATTCGGTGTGAATGTTCGGTATTCGCCGAGCACCGAACACTTCCCGCCTGAAGTCGGTAAACTGGCACAAATCAAAGGAGACGAATGTTTCTCTTTGCCGGTTCGAACTGTTAGTTGGCAAATAGTCGCATGTGTGGATGAGCGTGCTTGCTATATGACGAATGATTCGGCAAATACATCGCCAAATAGCGAACATTCGGTATTTGGCGAATACCGCATGTGTGGCGCCACCTTTATTTAACTGGCATCAGCAGCACAGAATAGAAACTCTGATAAGAAGGTTCACTTTAAGCTCCGCCTACTAAGTTTTCCTCCTTGCCTCGACCGTCGACGAGCGAGAATTAGCTAACTAGCACGTGACGTATGTATACCATCAGGCTCGTCACCGAATCGATGGCCGCAGGCGAAGTATTATACCAGTCGGATTTTAAATTGGGAATTTTATCAATTTGCGTTTTGAATAGCTAACAATGGCGCCGTGTTCTACTGGTGGCTGTAACAGTAAAACAGGAGCTAGTATCTCATTTTTTCGGTGTCCAAAAGATGAAGCTAAGATAATTGATTAATCATTTAATAGGGTTACATCTTTCACATCATAATTTTTCTTCTTACAGTTTCTTGCTACCAGAAGGGGCAACCCAAAAATTTTATCGGGATACCTCTAGATATCTATAATAATGACAAGCTTAAGGAATACAGAATACAGACTTTGTTCCAAATTAACTGACGAGCATCTGTATCCTAATAACTTTCAGAAAATGAAGGTCAAATATGCTTCTCAAGTGTTCAGCCATTCTGTTGCCATTGCTCTTTACACTTATATGGATTTTAATGTTTTGCCCTCAGATGTAAAGCTAACTGCAAACTTTATTCAAAGTCGTGAATGATCTTTTCGATTTATTAAATTCCTGTCATTTAAATAACTTTAATGCATTAATGGGCACGCAAGAACAATTAAAATGTTTACAAGAATTTGAAACCTTGTTAAACAATCTCACTGTTGTTAACAGTGATCGAAAATGTGTTACTAATCAAATGAAGTTTATATTCGGGTGGAAACTAACAATTAAATCGGTTAAAGCTTTGTGGAATATATTAAAATCCAAAAGATGTACATTTTTATTGACGAAATTGAGGTTAATCAGGATTGATTAGAAAATTTTCTTGGTCAGATTAGTAATTGTTGTGGTAACCCTAGAAATCCGACACCTATACAGCTTTCCAGAGCTTTGAATATTATTTAGCTTGAAATATTTTGATCGCGTTGATGGTGCAAACTGCATAAATGACATAAATGAAATTTTTTTAATTAAACATTAGTATCGACTTGGTAGAAGACTGTAAGGAATTTATCGTTCCGGAATCAGTCGCAAGAAAATCCTTAAAGTCTTTATAGAAAAGTGATTATAGAAATTTTAATAGTACAGAAGGTAATGCTTTAGTTTACGTTACTGGTTATCTGCTAAAAAAGTGTTTGTTACAACCAAGAAGACTAGAGAGTAAGGAGACATAGCTCCTCGAAAAATCAGTGGTGGGGGTAGGACGAAAAACGGCGCCTATATGGCAGCCTCGCGTAGAATCGCGCGGGATCTGCGCATGTGCGCATGCCGTTTATCCTCGTCTATCGCGGATCTTCACTATTTAAATGTAGGGTTAGGGTTCTATTGTGCTCATTATGTAAACAGTAAACAATTTTCGCGTGCATTTCTTTACAATTGTTGTTTCCGAATTGTTTGGTGAAAACACGCTATGAAAATTTGGATACAGTATTTTCAGTCCTAAATACATAGTATGTACAAAAAATAATAGTTCTGAATGCTTTTCTTTTAGAGCAAGAAATGTTATTGCATTTTTTCATCTGTCAATTATAATTTTCTTTTATGTCTGCCACGAGTAGGATATCGATGATAACTTAGCTTTGTAGAAATTAAATAACATAATGAGCTTTTAGTCTAACGAGTTTTAATCATCCACAGGAAGATTACATATTTTAACCATGGCCACAAGTGGAATTGAAAATGTCGAACTGCGATCACTTTTGCATGGGGAAATAAAGAAGTGTTCGATCTCGGAAGGAAATATTTTGTTTGAAAGTTTACAAAGCAACAGACACTCCATTGAATTGCCAAGCGAAAAATGGTATGCTGAGTCTGGCTTGGACACCAATTTAAACATATGCATTGATAAGAAGTTGAATGTGAATGTGTATTTACACAGTGAATATTTGGAATGGATGGAATGGCATGTGCCGAAGTCTGTACAAGATATTTCAAAGTTGCATTCTAATGTAAGCGAAGAAATAACATTGCAATGAAAAGTTTTGAACTAAAGAACTAAACTACCTAACTAACTTTAACTAACTAACTGTAGTTAAACTTTTTCAATTTAACTAAAAGGCCATAATAATAATATAAAATAAATAATATAGGATGTTACCTCTTACTAAAAAACTATGATAACCAAAAATCTTATTACGGAAACGTTCTGTGGGAAGTTCAAATTCATTATCGTTAAGTGAAGGAAAACTGGTATTTTGAGTTTTCTTTTTCTACTATTATAAAGTATTCTTTCCTTGAGCTGCATAATATTAAGGTAATACGGTGACAGCACCTCCAACCATTTTTCTCGTCTCTCACAGTCCTTAAACGAAATTGAGTTGTAAATTACTATTTGATAATTTACTTCTACATTACACTGCACTTTTACTATTTACTACAAAGTAAGCGTTACTATCGGTGTATACAAACATTACAATGCTTGTAAGACTTACCTCAGGAACTATAACACAATCAGGGCTTTTGCTGGAACAATTCGTAAAGCAACAATATCTCGACGCTTTTGACATATTTAACGGAAAAACTGGAAACGCTCAAAACTTTCAAACACAGTAAACAAAAATAAACATAACCTCGCTCTGTTCTACGCAAGGACCGCCATGGTGCGGACGTTTTTCGTCCTACCCCCACCACTCGAGTTATTCTCCTGTTCTCTAGACTTCTTGGTTACAACACTCCTGTAAACTGTTTCTGTTCGGTGTCAGTGGTCTCCCTCTATCCATGGGCGCCTGGATCGAGGAGCAGTTGCCCTCTGGCACAACGACTATTATAAACTGTAACTAAGGCCGTGGGCGAGCGCTGCATACCATTGGCGCTTCATGCGGGGGCATGAATATTTTTACTGCAACGAACGTTTCGGTTCTCAAATCCATAAATCTTAGCTATTCTAAAATAATATTCATAAAATTTCGTCATAAAATTTATATTATAGTACTATACCACTTTAACTGGCAGTGACTCATACATAATATTAAAACACTATCACTACGAAGTGTACATACAAATTCTATGCAGTTGTTAAGCTTTTAAAGCAAGGTGAAACTTCCGTTTCAAGAAATGGAGTACCGATCGACGTATCGTCTGAATTGAAAGAGCGAATCCCACTGAACGCTCGAAAACAGTGCGGAAGGAGCAGGAAGCTACTTACGCTTTCTCCGAGTAGCTTCGAAGTTTGCAAATATTTCGAGAGCACGTGACACTGTCTGTCACGTGCTCAATCATTGGCGTAGTATCCGCTGTTCTCTCCGATATTCGGCGTTTAAAATGGAGCCCTCAGCCAGCTGTAATAAAGAAAATGTGCTTTCAACACCGAACTGCAAATGTGTGCATTTAATGCCCCAGGAACGTGAAATGATTTGCCGTGTGTACGAGGGAATTATGGCACGTAACCTGAGACAATCGATAGTTGACGGAGTGGAACTGTGTAGTGGTTTAACTCACGTGTCAGTTAGAACTGTATATCTGGGTTTAAAGGAGCAGAAGAAGGAAGAGTCAGTGCCTCTCGCAGCAGCGGCTAACAATAAGAAAGCGAGGGACAGAAAGAAGATAGTTTTGGATGAAAACACGAAATATGTCATTCGTCGGTTAATCCATAGTTTTTTATATCGAAACGAGCTGCCAGCCTTTAAGAAAATTCAAGTCGCAGTCGCCAATGACGAGAGCCTTGCCCATATTTCAAGCAGAGTACTGAGGCGTACCATCCGCGACTTAAATTTTCGGTTTTTACGACGTAGTCGTAAAAGTGAACTTATAAACAGTAATGAAATTGTTATGTGGCGAAGAAAATATTTACAGAAGATTCGGCAACTTCGAAGTGAAGGAACAAAAATTTATTATACGGATGAAACGTGGGTGAACGAAGGACATACAGTTTCTAAAGTGTGGCAAGACTTGAACATTACCAATTGACGGAAAGCCTTCTTGAAAGGGTTCTCGACGGGATTAGAGGCTTCTGCTAAAAAGGAGCGCCGACTGATAATTACCCATATCAGGAATGAAACCGGTTTCGTAGAAGAGGGACTGTTAACATTTGAGTCCCAATAGTGCGGTTTTCGAAAAATGGTTCGAAGCCAATTTAGCGAAAGTAGAACCTGGCTGTGTTATTGTCATTAACAACGCACCGTATCATAGCCGACGGTTAGAAAGCCTACCCACTTCAGCGTGGCGCAAAGGCTAATTTATGGATTGGCTAACATAAAAAAAAAACATTCCATATGAGGATATATTCCTCAAAGTGCAGCTTTTAGAAATTGCGCGCGCACACGAAAAGAAGTACGTGAAGTGCGTAGTGGATGAAATGGCTTGCACGCACGGTGTTGCGCTTACCGCCGTACCATTATGAATTGAACCCTATTAAACTGGCTTGCGCGCAAGTGAAGTGGCGCTAAAGAATACCACTTTAAAATTACCTCAGGTAAAGCAGTTATTCAACGAAGCTATTGCCAGTGTAACTGCACAGTCGTGGCAGAAATACATTCACCATGTGACCAAGGAGGAGCATCGGATGTGTTAGTCGAACCACTTGTCTTTAATGTGGGAGACGACAGCACCAGCGGCAGTGATTTCAGTATCAAACTCGGATTACTTATAAAAATCAGGGCATTTTTGAACCTTAGACGGTATAACAGTTCGTTGACGGCCTTTTTATTTGTGAATACTTTTTCTTACAGGATTAGGCTTCTTGGGGATACCAGTATAAAAAAATCGCACCTTATTGCACTGTACCTCTTGGGCGGTATGGAAAACAGCGAAAGCCTCCCCACTCTATATCTCTGATGCAAATATATTTTTATTCGCATTTTTCCATGACCCGCCTATGGTTTTCCCACCCCTTTCCTCATTCCCCGCCGCAACGCTCCAAATGCTTAAATATGAGTCACTGCCAGTTAAAGTGGTATACAGTGCTATAGATTTTAAACGCAATGTAAGTTAATTCACCGAGGTAACTGTCTATTCTATATGTAACTGTTTCTAACCAGCTTTAACGAAACGGTGGAATGAAAACGCTAAAATGAGGTAAGTGGTCGTCGAATCATAGTGGAGGGGCATCAGCAATGCAATTTTTACGGTCGTAGGACAGTGGTAATGCTCACCATGTTCAACGAGTTTTACAATGGAGCGAAAGTAACGTAAATTCTGTGCAATATCAACATAGAAAATAGGGAGTGTCCTTGCAAACCCAATTTAATTGGTTGTAATGTTAATATTTGTACACCATGGTTTTATTTGAGAAGAAGAATAAGACGACACTTCGACCTAACCTCCGTATCGCTTTGATCTGTAATGGATATCACTTTGATTTAGTATGGATACGATTGCTGTTTCGACGATGGGCTCAAGCAAGGAAAATATTTGCCGGCTGTGTTTTACTATAACACACAATAATAAAATCGGTTGTGTTATCAAGCAAATATTCGACATATTATTGGGGGCAACGGTAACTTTACGCTTGTTTTAGGTCCTTAGATTTTAAATGAAATCATTAATTGGCATTTAATTAAACGTAGACTATAGCCTTATTAAATAATAACAATGCAATGCTTATGAACGATGAAGACATTATTAGAGACTTACTATTGATATAATGCATAATTCTTTTTTTTTGTATATTTATTATATTTCAGGACTTGGACTTGGGCGAAAATTTTGTTATATGTTTGACATGTGAAGAAATCATTAAAAAGTGTCTGTATTTTAAATCCGTGTGGATTACCACAGAAAAACTGATCCTCTCGTTTGCTGATGACAAAACTGATACTCAATTTGAGTTAAAAGATATATACAGGCACAGTAGAAACTTTGAAATGTTAAAAGAAAATTTTCAGATATGTCGTTTTTGCATAAATCAATTTGAAGCCAACAATTTCACCTCTATGGTTAAGTTAATGAAGGATACAGTTATTGCAAAAGTCTGGCCATTAGTAATGTCACAAATGGTAAGAGGAGAGATAGTATTCATTTATGCACATAATTATACTTGTGGGAGGTTTAATATGATAGGAACTGCCATCTTTTATTTATTTTCTATTACTTTCTTGTTTGTTTTGTTAAGCTACATTTCTTCTCTTAGAATTCACTGTTCTTAATAGTTCATTATATAAAACAATACATAAATGTAAAGCAAACAATTTTACTATTTTTTTGTTGTTAGGATTTGGCAATTGTTAAGGATCCAGTAATTTGTGCCACTTGTAAGAAGGATATACAGCTTTACTTTAATTTTGTACTCAATTGTTCAGATACAGAAGAAGCAGTAAAGGCATATTTGCAAAATGAAGGAACTGCTGATCGAACAGAGTTAACCAATATATTGTATATTTCCCATAAAAGTTACTCAGGATTCTCCAGTATATATGTCCCAGTTCCTATGGAGAAGCAAGAGTCAACCACATCAGAAGATATAAAAAACGTACACTCTGATATATATGAAGATTTACTAAAGACTGAAGAAGTGACCATTAAAGATGAAAAAGTCACATTTGGTAAAATTGTCTGCAAAAGTCCTTCAGAAGGAACAATGGACGATTGGAATTCCCATCAAATAAATAATATAACCACACAGGTAGATACGATTTCCTCATTTTTACCACATAAACTAATCCCAGAATGCCGAGATGCTTCAAAGATGTATACTTGTCCGATATGTAATATCGAAATTAAATATAGAAGCAATATGAGGCGTCACATGTTGCAACACAACAAATCTTTAAAAGTAGATGTTTATACGTGCACGAAATGTAGCGGCGCGACAAATCAACAAGAATGCCCAAAATGTCACGTACGAACGCAAAGAAACATACCAAAGATACATAAATGTACAGTGTGCAGTTATGAGGCCTCAAGAAAACATCATCTAAAAAGCCATATGCTGATTCACAAGGTTACTTTAGAAGCAGACACGTACAAGTGCGAAATATGTTCTTACAAGACATCGCGAAAGGCTTACCTCAAACGCCACATGATAATACACAACGAAAAAGAGACGTACACTTGCCCGATATGTTCTTCTGAAATCAATTATAAATATAATATAAGACGTCATATGTTAACCCACAAGAATTGGCCGACAGGCATTTATAAGTGCGAAAAATGTGGTTACGCAACGAATAAACAAGAGTGCCCCAAATGCCACATGCCGATGCGAAGGAGCATGCCAGTTGCGCACAAGTGTACGGTATGTACGTACGAGAGCCAACGAAAGGATCACCTAAAAAAACATATGTTGATCCACAAAGATATTCCAGAAGAAGACATGTACAAATGTGGTACATGTACTTACGAGACACCATGGAAGGACTGCCTAAAAAAACACCTGATGGAGCACAGAAACGCCGAAGTATACACTTGCCCAATATGTCGCATTAAAATTAAATATAAAAACAATATAAAACGTCACATGTTGATCCATAAGGACCCCTTGACAGTAAATTTGAATAAACGTGAATTGTATGCATACGAGACAGAAGGTGACGTTGATCTTGCCTCATCGACGCACAGTAGTACTTCAGATGTAGCCCTAGACCAACATACAAACTACGATCATGAGACAATAGACGGACATTCTCCTAAAAGCTATACATCTCGCAAGGATGGTTCAAGAACAGAACCATACACGTGCGCAATGTGTAATTATGAGACAAAACAAAAAAATTACCTCAAGAAGCATATACTCATATATCACACAGATGCTTCAGATGTAGAAACGTACAAGTGTGTAAAGTGTACATACGAGACGTATTGGAAAGAACGACTTAAATGCCATCTATTGACCCATAACGACACCATCGAAGTGGAAATTTACAAGTGCAGTATGTGCCCTTACGAGTCAAGATTGAAGCGTGGTATCAGATCTCATGTGACAACGCATAAGGACCCCGCTCAGGTAGAGAGGTACAAGAGATATAGTTGCAAGATATGTCCGTACGAGACAAGGCAGAGGCAGTGTCTTATGAATCACATGCTAACTCACAAGAAGGTTTCAGAGGATAGAAGCGTGATCAAGCCCCAAGCAAGTGTGTTGCTCTCGAAAGTGTTCGGGACGTTAATAAGGCCTAAGGAAGTGTAGAAGGGTAAAGATGGTGATGATGAACGCCTTTGTAAGACACAGAAATAATATGATGACGACTGTTTGCATTACAGGCATAATTTTACAACTAATATATTTAAATAAAAGTAATAACACTGTCAAAACTGTTTTATTAAAGAAAAATATGGGTAGCAGAAACAAAATATAAACTTTAACTTGAATAAGATGAAATATTGCCTATGTTATGATGTGTCAGTGACAAGTTTGTTGATAAAAAAACATTAAGATTCGCGGTTCAGAATAGTTTGGCCAATTGCTGAAATTTGTAATAGGCCAAACGTTTGTAGCTATTTAAAAGAAAATAGAATCTCAATTGTCAAAGCGAAACAAATATTATTATATAATGAAACAGATATTATATATTATTGTTTTTAACGCGTCTGCTAAAATTTTCTAAAAAAAAAAAATGGTGCGTGGCATTAGGTGACGATATGCGAAAATCAATTGTTAATTTACAGTGCAAGGCATTATCAGCTTGTATAAAAAACTGGATGCAGAGCCCAAAGGAAGAAACTGGTCGACTATCCCCAATTTCACGCTTAAATCGTCATGCTCTGAAAAGGATTGTAACAACTGTAGTATTACGAGGTGGGCGAGTGATACACATTTATATTATCAAACTAGTTTACTACAAATAAACTTGTACACGTCTAAATGTTAATAGAAAGAAACAACTAAGTATACCGTTCTTTAATTTTTTTACTAGACAGCAAGTCAATCGGTCGATTTCGTATAATGTGTAGGGAGGGGACGCGGACGGTACGCCCTGCTTCAGGTTGTCCAGTGTCGATAATTAGCGGCGCTACGACAGTTACGTTCTACACGTGAGGGAGTGTACATCGCATTTGTAACGGGGAAAAACTTTTACGTGGGAAGTGATGTTGATGGGTTTACTGTTAAAAGATGATCAAGGTATTTAAAGAAAAAATATCTTGGCCATATTTAACAGCAAACTATGATCTTTTTTGCATTATTTTTATAATTGGTTTTGCATTAAAAAAAAGTGCCTTTAAAAAATAAAATACAAACTCTTAAAACTTAAAAAATATCCCCTTGAATAAGAAAAAAAAACTAAAGAAAATTTTCGCAGAAGCCTCCGTCTTACGCCAAACAATAACCCAACCTGTCGTAAAATTCTGAACGAACGTTGGTCAGCATGAGAGGGCTAATAGTTTGAAATAAATTTTCAATATTAGCCCTCAGTTGATTTAAATCATTAGCTCTTTCATGAGGGTGCCCGTATAACTTTGATTTAATATACCCCCATAAGAAAAAATCATTAGGGGCCAAGTCTGGCGATATTGGTGGCCATTGAATTACGTCTCTCGTAGATATAATTCTTTGGGGGAATATCGTATTCAAATAGTCAATGACTATTCTTGAGTTATGGGCCGGACACCCATCATGCTGGAACCAAACGTTGTCAAAATTGGGGTTAATGTTTGCCAATGCAGGAACAATTTGGTTTTGAAGAAGATTCAAATAAGTCTTCCCATTTAAATTTCCATCAATAAAGAATGGTTCAATAATATCATTCCCATAAATACCAGCCCAAACATTCAATTTTTCGGGATATTGTGTCCTTGTATTTAACAGGCGATACTGATTTTCAATAGCCCAATACCGTAGAATTGATGGATGGTGCCTACCATGTAACGGAAACGTGGATTCATCGGTGAACACGATGTTATAAATAAAATTGTCATCCGCATTTGCTCGTTCCATTACCGTGTTACAAAATTCCATTCTACGGTACTGGTCTTCATCGAAAATTTCTTGATGGGCTTCGTATTTATAGGAATGATATTTATTTTTCTTTAAAATTTTGTGAATTTTACCCACACTAAAACCAGTCTCCTCGGAAATTTTTGGGATAGAAATATTTGAATCTTCTACTATTGCACACACCAATAATTCCTGCATTTCAGCATCCTCGTTAATTCTAGGTGTCTTGTGGGATTTACAACCTAAAATGCATCCCGTTGACTTAAACTTTTCGACTACTGTCGATATTGTGTTCAAGGCAGGGATCGGACGATTCACATATTTGACTGAGAAAAGGTCCCTTATTGCACGTAATGAATGTCCTTGAAGAGACCATGATATCAAATAAATTTTTTCCTCAAGTGAGTACGTCATAATTACTAAGTTTAGAATTAAAAGAATCTATTTAAAATTACACGTATTACTGCGAAGTTCACTCGTCTAAATGCCAAACACGTATGCGACGGTAAATGTGAAATCTAAGTCGTCGATCATCACGGTGTACGGCCGGACTCCCCACCTGAGCGGTGGCTAATTTTCCGAGGACCAAACGGTGGAACCTATGTACAGTTTTAAAATGAAAGCACGGTAGACAAGGTTACACTAGAAGAAACAAGTAAATATAGACAAGGTTACACTAAAGTTCGTGAGTATGTTCCAATAAAGCCACGACGGCATTTAACACCCGAAACCGTTTGTTTGTATATGTAATGTATGTAAGTATGTATCGTTTGCACAATGCGTGTGTCCGTGAGTGTACGAGCATCTAGCGTCTACGTCGACAGCCCCAGACGTACTGAAGCTTCTCCACGACGTTCTGGACGTTCAGTGGCCTCTGGTGTTAAAATGCGGCACTAAACAGTGGCGTAGCAATAGGAGGATTATATTACCACATCCCTCCCCTTCAACGGAAAACTTATTCCCTGTCATGGATTGGAAGTTTTTTATCTCGTGGAGGATTCCTTCTGGGTGTTTGGCACTTAATTTCTGTGACCAGGGGATCATATGTGTTGGATATGCGTCTCCCTGAGGATGGATCTCTCCGGAACTAGTCATGTTCGGGTCTTGGCTCATAGATATGTCATTTTGTTCGTTTTCCTGAGTTGAAATGTCCAAATTTGTGTTCATCGGTGTCTCTATTTTCATTTTGCAAAACGTCTGAATTTCGTTTCCGCATCTGATCGCATTGTTTGCGATGGGTAATTCCATCAACATTTACCATATATGACAGTGCTCCAGTTTGTTTTTCGATCTCTGTCCTGGGCGGGATCCCCTTCCTAGTGGGTTATTTACCCATATAGCGTATCCTTCGGCAAAGCATTGTAGTGAAGAAGCCGTGCGGTCATGATTTTGTTTCTGATTTACCAGTTCCGATTCCATATTGTTCGCAACGTCGGGTTTTAACAAGTCTAAACGAGATCTAAGGTGATGTCCAAATATTAACTGGCTAGGTGTCCTTTTTGTAAATCTTCTAACGGCATTTCTTTGACAGCAATAGATTTCGTCTTACTTGTGCGTTGTCCTCCGTCATTAGTCCGTACATCTCTAGTTCTAATTCGAAACGTTGTAAATAATGGTCCCATTGTTCTACCTCAGGCTGGAAATTTTCAAAACGAAACTCTTTGTATACGAAACCGTTTGAATATGTAATGTATGTAAGTATGTATCGTTTGTACAATGCGTGTGTCCGTAAGTGTACGAGCATTTAGCGTCCACATTGACAGCCCCAGACGTACTGAAGCTTCTCCACGACGTTCTGGACGTTCAGTGACCTTTGGTGTTAGAATGCGGCACTAAATAGTGGCGTGGCAATAGGAGGTTTCCGACGATTCGGTTTAGCAAGGGAAATTATGGTAAAGGGTGGTCCAACCATAATGCACGATGTTAATTGTGAGTCACACCTTAACGTCAAGTTTTTTGCTCAACTTAATTTGACATTTCTTTGTTTCAGTGTTTGACAAATTCAACCATGAAGAGGTACACAATTGAGCAGCGCGTTAAGATTGTTGAAGCCTTTTACGAAAATGGGCGTTCAAATCAAAATGCATTTCGTGCACTTCGTGACTTTTTTGGTCAGCATAATCGACCAAATGTGTCCACAATCGGGAGAATTGTGCGCAAATTTCAGCAAACCGGGTCTGTAGGAAATGTAAAAATACCTGTGCATGCTCGCTCAGTTCGTTCTGGGGAAAACATTGCTGTTGTTCGCGATAGTGTAGCAGAAGAGCTGTCAACTTCGACTCGTCGTCGTGCCCAACAATTGAACATCTCACGAACATAGCTGATGTGAATTTTGAATAAAGATTTGAATTTACACTCTTACAAGGTTCAATTGACTCAAGAGCTGAAGCCTACTGACCATTTCAAGCGTCGTCAATACGCCGAATGGTTGGTTGAACAAACAGAAGTGAATGGTGACTTTACAAAGAAAATCATCTTCAGCGACGAGGCACACTTTCACCTCAGTGGATTCGTGAACAAGCAGAATTGCCGCATTTGGGCAAATGAGAATCCACGAGTGATTGTTGAAAAGCCGATGCATCCACAAAGAGTGACTGTTTGGTGCGGTTTATGGGCTGGCGGCGTCATCGGGCCGTACTTCTTCGAAAATGAGGTCGGCCAAGCAGTTACCGTGAATGGTGTTCGCTATCGCGAGATGATAACGGACTTCTTGTGGCCAGAAATTGAGGATATGGACCTGGACGATATGTGGCTCCAACAGGATGGTGCCACTTGCCACACAGCCAACGAAACAATGGCACTTTTGCGCGAGAAATTCAATGACTGTGTTATCTCACGTTGTGGCGATGTTAATTGGCCGCCACGATCATGTGATTTTCACCGTTGGACTTCTTTCTTTAGGGATGTTGATGGGAAAAAGTGTACGTCAATAAGCCAAGAACAATTCAAGAGCTAAAGGATGAGATAATTCGGCACATTAACGACATTGAACCTCAATTATATCTCAGTCATTGAAAATATGGACCATCGGATAGAGGTATGCCACCGAAGCCCTAGCGAGCATTTGGCCGATATTTTGTTTCACACATAATTGTCATAGATGCTTCTATCATAATAAAAAATATTAAGATAATTCTCTGAAAACTTTTTGTTTTATTTACAATTAACATCGTGCGTTTTGGTTGGACCACCTTTTACTATGGAGGCAAGCCATTGGAAAAATATTTCTATATCCACAACTAAACGCTCAAAACTAAACGAAAATAGGATATAAATTCTACAAGGTAAAGCTTGATTCTTTACATTTTACTTTTGAACTTACTGGTTTCTCCTTCAGGCAAAACAAAAGCCGTTATTAACTAAATGACAGAAAATCAATTGCTTACGGTAGGTCAGAGAACATAGGCACTAAACTTTATAACAATGGCACCAGGTAATTTGGAGTGACGAATCCAAATTTGAAACCTGCTTGGGTGATACCAGAAAACGTATGCTAAGAACCCTACGGGGAACTTATCATCCTGACTGTTTGGTTAGGAAAGTGAAGAGCCCTGCGTCGCTTATGATCTGGGGATGTATGAGTCGTATGGTCATAGGAAAATTGCATTTCGTAGATGACACTGTGACAGCAGAAAAATATAGACAAATTTTAACAGGTAGTTTATAGCCGTCAATACCAATTTGTCAAGGCACTGACGCACAGTACACTTTCGAGCAGGGTAGTGCTGCGTGTCACACAGCCAAAATTGTCAAAGCTTGGTTTACAGAATATAATGTCCCTGTTATGGAATGGCCCTCTAGCCATCTAGACCTCTCGCTTACAGAAATATTGTAGCATCAAATTAAGAAACAGTTGCGTAAACATCCAGCCCGTTCAGTTAACGATCTACGCCCCAAATTGCAAGAAATTTGGGGCAGCACGCTTCCTGAAGAGTGCGCTAAGCTGGTAGGTACAATGCCTACCAGAATTAAAGCTGTTATTGTTAGTAAAGGTGAGGTAACACAGTTTTGATGAAGCGGCCGAATTATTCTGAACCGCGAATCTTAATGTTTTTATTAACAAACTTGTCATTGACATCATAACGTAGTAAATGTTTCGTATCGAACGGCTTTCCTTTTCCCGCCAGCAATTCAAATCCCTATCCATGTCCTATATCCTTGTGTCAGTGCCGCCTATGCCCTTGGGTAGCAGCGCCGCGAAAGTGTGTGGCAGGCGTTGAAAGCATAACAACATATTGTAACGAATTTACTAGAAAGTTCTTTATTTCGAACACATATTTATAACTCAACTATCTACATGTCCAACTAACTAACTAACTTTCTTTCTACTTTAACTTTATAAACTAACTTTCGCACTGTATTACACAATGTCACTTTCTTCGCACCGTATCGCTCACTATCGCGGTCCAGATTTAACTAACTCCTGACTCGACGACACAATTCTCATATAGGCAGTAGGACGTCTCTCTAGACGTTTCTAGATAAAGAACTTTGGCGGAGTCAACTCCACACGCTCTTGACGGTTTCGAATATTCCCGGCGATCGGGATCGCTCGAGTCGCTCGTGACAATATCGTACACGTACAGAACAGGGTGCGGATACAACACCCACTGAATAACAAGGCCTTAGTGCTTGTCGTGTGACGTCATCAATGTAGGCCGTGCAATTTTAATCATATAATATTTATGAAAACTATCAATAGTTAACTTATTTTAAAGAACGCTAGTTATATGACAGACTTCTTGACAAATCCCAAAAATTATGTTTGAGTTTTGGTTTAATACTAGGTGTAGTATTAAGTGCAGGCTCCCAACTCCCCTACACCTGCGCCAAAATTCAGGATATGTATTTATGTAGGTATAATAAACATTTTTCACACTACTGAAAAGAGGTTATTACACATAAATACATATACTGAACCATTACACACCTTCTCTTAATTATTATTACTTAGTAGGTATAATATAGGTATGCATGTTCATGTTATGCAATTTCAAATTTCATTTACCTCCCTAACATCGTGCATAACTTAGTGTTGAGGTGAGAGTTTAGGTATAAAAATATATTATAGAACACAAGCCATGAAAATACATTAATTAAACTGTTAAAGAAATAGGTCCCAAATTATATACGTTTAGTTATAAAAAACATTTATGCATGTATAGATAGGCCTACTTCGTTAATGTATCGAGTTTTCTTTTTTTATTTCCTTTTTTTAAATGGTCGCTATTTTTAGCGCAATTTTTAGTTTTTTAAGAGGGTATTGGAAATACTGAGAATAATTTTTAAAATGTCTTTTCCATTATGATTAGCGCATCCATCGAAATGTGAGACATGTTTCTGTTCAATACAATATTCCAAAATTAAATGAACCATGAACGATCTTTTATTATAGATTTCTAGAAATGTGTCCTCAAATTCATTTATTAATTTATTGAAGATTATATAAGTCACAGATACAACACTTATAACTTGTCCTTGGGGATATAAAAGTCCTCCACGATTTAATTTATTAATGAGATCAAAATTGTCCTCAACAATAAATTGCTCGTCATATACCAATTTTTGTTTACAGCTGGCACATTTTAATTTTTTTAACGTAATATAGCAACAATAACCACCTAAATATGTAATTAACGGCAATACATCGTTGATATCGTGAAAGTGATCATCATTTATTAAAATTTGAGACAATAACGTCTTAATTTGAGAAAAGTCTTGTTGAGAGCAATTTTTGCTTATTTCAAGGGCTTTTGACAAATTTAACTCATCAATATTTTTGAGCTTTTCATCTTTACTTGGCCGTATCTTGACATCTTTTGATAAATAAATGGGGCAATTTAAAAAAATTGATGGTATACAGTCTTCTTTTAGCCGTGGTTTTAGTAAATCTATTGTAAAAATCTTACCAGTGTTTGAGTCTTGAACTGTTGTACTTTTTATTATACTACCTTCAGGAAAATGAGCTTCACATACTCTCGTGTTTGTGGGCTGAAAGTTATCTCGGGGTATCGCTTTTAGCCATTTTTGTCGTAAACTTACGTCCTTTGGAAAACCGAAAACATGAACTTTAGGCCCATTTTTATAGTTTCCGTTACAGCGAGGAACACAACACTTTTGGGGCATAATTTCACTAAGTATCAGTTATCACAAAACTAGCCGAAACCAAGAGAAAAACATACAATTAAACACGAACAAAAACTTATAAACTGTGCTGTAAACAAACCGACGGACCGCCAAAAAAGCAACAGGTTATAAGTCCGAAATATATGGTTTTACGTATTTAAAAATACACCTAACAATATAAATTGTAATCCTAAATATACAACGAAATATTAGGTACAAGTTTCACGCACTTAAAAACACATAAATAGTTCTGATTTCAGAAAAATGCAAGAAATAGCAACTTTTAGATTCATAGATAAGCTTACCAGATGAGCGCTGTTGCCGGCTCCGAAAGGAAAGTATTTTTGTTAGGGAAGTCGAACAAGGTAGTAGTATTTGATAATTAAATAAATAAATTACGAAATATCACATTAAAAAAAGAGGAAAGAACATCTTATGGAAATATGTGTTTTACGATATTGAAGAAGAAAATGGTAATTTAAGAGAAAGAGATACATCTTTTATATACTGGAATCCTAATATTCGCTAGTATCGTAGTAGTCTGGCAACGTTGCAAACATCTATGGTGTCTCGATCGTGTTTACGCAACACCCACTGAATAACATGTAGAGGTGTTGTTGTTTTACGCCACCTGTAAGCTGGCTTCCTACATCTTCGCTCCATATCGGAAGGGCCTACATTCATGACGTCACGAGCTAAAATTTTGTGAGCGCTTTGTCCTTATGTAGAGGTGTTGTTGGCGGATGCCGATGTTAACACATCACGTACAAAACACGACAACAGCATCCAGTGTTCCAGGACATTATTCCAAGTAAGTCAATTTACCAATCCTTATATTCCTGCTACGCAGGTGGTCCTTCGCCAATATCAATATTAAACATAAATTCTAACTATAACCTTCAATCATTACCCAATAGTAAAATTTCATCGTATTTAATTTAAAAGTTTTTTCTTTGTTTCTGTTGCCAATAGTTTTCTTTAATAAAATAGTTTTGAGAGTGTTATTTATTACTTTTATTTTAATATATCATTTGTAAAATAATGCCTATTATGAGCATGGGCCTGTACACTCCATCTCTTATGCAAATAATTATCATTATAATTATTTGTCACCGACACGTAGTAATATTTCATGGTATTTAAGTTCAAAATTTATACCTTGGTTCTCTTACCAATATTTTTCTCTAATAAAATAGTTTTTAGAGTGTTATTACTTTTATTTAAATATATAGTAAAATTCCTCCTCCAGGACAAAAACAAGCGAAAAGGTATATATCTTATTCGCATAAAAAGACCAAAGAACTTCTGAAACTCAACAAAATGGAGGTAAGGCAGATAACAGGCCTTCTTACAGGACACTGCCCTCTAAGCTACCGCCTTAAGAAGAGGTGCAAAGTCGAATCAGACCTATGCTGCTTCTGCAACGAAGTAACCGAAACTGCGGAACATATACTCTGCACCTGCAGAGCCCTTTGCCGCAAGAGGCTACTTTGTCTAGAACAGGAAGACATTTCTCCCTGCAGAGGTAAGAACGGTGGCTCACAGAAGAATCCTAAGCTTCTATAGAAGCCTAGGAATCGAGGAAAACTCGTAGATCAGGGTAAGCACAATAGATCTAATTAGATTGCAGTGCGGAGAGGCCTAAAGAAACCTAAACGACCCAAATCATATCTAATCTAATCCAGTGGCGGCTCCTCCATTAGGTCATTTGGTCAATGACCCCCAATATATTTCCAAACAGAAACATAATAATGATATACCTAAATAAAATAATATATTTTTTTTAAGATATTTTAAATCTGGAATTTCCCTTTATTATCCTAACTATTCTAAGCGACAAGCGTATAAACTCGACCGATTACTCATTGCGCATTATTACCGTTACCGATGCATTGCTTTGCATCTGTACTGGTTTTCGTATCGGGCTGGCACCCAGAAATGACCGCATTATTTTAAATGGATGCGAAAATCGGCCGAGTATTCCCGATCTAAATTGCATTAGGTGATGCAGGCTTTCTGAAGCAGCGTATGACGTGGGTTTGGGTCAACAGCCGTGCGTAGCAAATTTAGTATTGTTCGAGAGTTTGATGTGATTTTGTTCGTTATCAGTTTCTTGTAGATGGCGTGATATACATTTGCATGCATTTATTTTTTGTTGGTGTTTCTTGACTCGGTTTCTGTGGTGTAAATTAATATTTAAAAAATGGCAGCTACAGTGGTTGAACGGATTAAGGCTTTCAAAGCCGCCAATGAGCTGACCTTTGACAAAAAAATTGTGTTTAAGATCAGTGGTCGACCTTTACCGGAACTTAAAATTCGGAAAATTAGTAAAGACAAAAACAAAGAAGTAAATCGTTATTTTCGCAAAAAATATGTATGAATTAAGTGGCTGGATATGCGGTTGCGAGTTGACAAATGCTTTTTATTGTTTCGTGTGCCTAATTTTTTCAAATGACATTTTATGGTGTAAAAATGGCGTAACAGATTTAAAACATTTAAAAGAAAAAAGAAAAAAACACTCTTCATCTGCGGAGCATATTAAAAACTCGGTGAATTTTGCAACTATCGGTACAGTGGATATTCGATCGCAATTGGATACTGCGTATCGAAAATCGATCAGAGACTTTAACGAAAGTGTATCAAAAAACCGATATATATTAAACAAAATAATAGACTGTGTAAAATTTTGTGGGGCATTTGAATTAGCCCTAAGAGGCCACGATGAAAGTCAATCAAAATCAAGTGAAAATCCGGGAGTATTTCGTGGACTTATTAACTTTGTTTCCGAACTAGACCCAATATTTAAAGAATTTTTGGAGACAGCAACAATTCAAAGGGGTTTCTAAAACCATTCAGAATGATCTACTTGAATCTATGTTAGCGGTGGCGCAAGAGAAGATTAAATTGGAAATTCAATCAGCTAAATATATCGCAGTGCAAGTAAATGAAACCACGGACAGCTCGAATAAAACACAAATGGTGTTTATTATTCGTTATGTTTTGTCTGGTATAGTTTATGAACGATTTTTAAAATTCACAATTCCTCCCGACACTACAGCCGAACACTTAACGAACGTCATTTGAGTTAGAAATTTTAGAAGTAAATAAGACACCTAAAAAAATTAATTGCACAAAGTTATGATGGAGCATCTACTATGAGTGGACGATTGGGGGGAGTGCAAGAAAGGATTAAAGAATATTATCCCGATGCAAATTTTATACATTGCTATGCACATCAATTGAACCTAATATTACAAAAAGCGGCGAGTCAGAATCAAACTCTTTTTCACAAACTTGCAAGCATTTTCAGCATTTTTTGGTCGATCTCCAAAACGTACCGCTGTTCTGGATGAATGTGTAAAAGTTCGTTTACCTAGAGCTGCACCAACTAAGTGATGCTTCTCTACATTAAAAAGGATAAAGATATTTTTACGCAACACCATGGGGGAAAATAGACTCTCTGCGTTGGCCATGTTAAGTATTGAGAAGACCTTTATAAATAATATTGTAAATTACAATGAAGAAGTAATCAATCATTTTGCGAGTGCCAAAAACAGAAGTATTGAACTAAAATTTAAAACTGTTTAGGTGAGTTAACACATATTTATTGTCATATATGCTCTTATTTTTAACCAATAAGTTGCTGTTACACCTTTGGCATTGATTACGTATTACGTCGTGTTTCTCTTGAAATTGACCCCCCCGAAAAATTGACCACGAGCCGCCACTGATCTAATCTAGGTTGATTTAATTGGTGTTTGGGTTATGTCACTCATTTATCTCATTAAAATAGCAACACAGTCTTAACATCAATTAAACTAGTCTGAGATTAAAACAGTTCAGCAATGCCAAAAATACAAGCCCTTAACCAATTTTAAACATACAAGCAATTTGAAGCTGACAGTCTCGAGATTATGTTTTAAAATGTGAGAGGAAATGGTTTTTTCTTTCCACAAAAAAAAACTAATAGTGTAAAAATAACTTGGCCATATGCTTCGTTCTAATGTGGTGCTGTAACTGGGTAAGTTCTATCAAAATAAGGCACTAACTTAGTATTTCACTTTCCATATACCAAAGAAAAAACTTTCGCGATTATTGAAAGAGAGATTCGTGCATATCAAGAAGCGGCAGGACACAGAATATCAACGTCAACTGTGTTAGCTGTATTCACTCTGAACTTAACAATTTACCGATCCGGCCCAGTAGGTGGGTCTTTATATTGTTGGATTGTCTTAAAGTTTAAGTTTTAGGCCGTTGGTAGTACTGTCACTACTCTGCTAAATTTAATCTAGAAACTGTCCTGAAACCCTGTATAATAATAGAATATAAAACTTTTTATATATGGTATAAAAAATATTTCTGTAGTAAATTTCATTTAAAAAAGCTTTGTGTTTTTTTCTTTATAATGCACCTTAAACTGGAGTATATTTTATACGATACGATACGATACACAGGGTGTCTCTAATATGATGTGAAATAATTGAATAATGATTATGAGTAAGGTTGTGGGTGAACGCTGCATACCATTGGCGGTTCATGTGAGGGCATGAATATTTTTACAGTGACAAACGTTTCGTTTATCAAATCCACAAATCTATTCTAAAATAATCACAAAATTTCATTGTAAGATTTATATTAGATAGTAAACGATGTATGGCAATTCACCGAGATAGCCGTCTTTTAATTTCTAAATAATTTTTGCGTAACGGTGCGGCAATATCGCTGAAATGAGGTAAGTGGCCGACGAATGTAGTAGTAAATTATCTAGTAGCAATTATCTATTAATGTGTGGCAGATATATTTCTATTAATTCTTATTCGCATAAGGTAACTAAAAAGTGTAACTTGAAATAGAGAAAATCGCAATATAATAAAAAAACAACCAGCAATCAAAATGAATAAATGAATGAATGATACATTTTAGGAGATTTAGTTGGCCTTCTCTCATATTGGACGGTTTCGATTATTTTCTCGGTCAATTAAGGGTTAATTTAGTTCGATGAACGATTTCGATTGATCAGATCATTGGCTGACCGTAATCAACGCACCTTTTAATGACGAGTGACGGCTGATACAATTTTAAGAAGAGAATATGACAATGAGTCCACATTCTCACGAACACATCTTGCCAAGAATTAAAAAGTGACTAACTTCACTTGGTCCAATTTATTGTTGTAAACTAGAACTGTATAACCTTACTTTAGCGAAAATATAATTTGATTTTTGTCAAAATGGATATACAAAGGGAAAACATTTGTAGACTTTGTTTGAAAATAGGAGAAAATGGGTATTTTCAAATTGATGATATTACAAAGCAAATTTTGGACGTATTACTATTAAAATCGGTAAGAATTGTACCATGTTCTCAATTGCAAATTCATGATTCTATTCAGACCTAACCGGTATTGTTGCAGTTGGCTCTCTGCCATAATCAATCTATTTAAACAAAAATTAAGCCGAATATTAATTAGGTTAAATGCTGTTTTCATTTGCCATGGAAGTATGTCATCTTGTCATTCGTATGGAAAATACCCAGTCACTTAGGTAACATTTATGACTCAATTAACATTTATAGGTGGTAGAAAACTGTATACATCAATTAAATTAGAACATTTACATGTTTGTTGTAGTATGTGTGTTGTATATGTAATAAAAATTTATATACGAGTAGACTGTAAATACTAAAACTACTAATCTGTGTATATTCTAAATCGGGTTTCAACGAATTTTTCAAAGCTCAATATTGTCGGCGTACTTTTTGTTTAGTTTGTTGTTTTTCCCCACATAAATCATACAGCCACAGTGCCATCTGGTGCAGAATAGAATATTTAATCGTTTAAAAAATTACTACTATCTGTGGCATAAAATCATTACTAAAGAACATTATTATATTTCAGTATTTGGAATTAAGTGAAAACCCTGTTATATGTCTAAATTGTGAGGAAATGATCAAAAAAACACTTTATTTTAAATTGGTGTGGATGAACACAGAAAAACTGATACTTTCATTTGCCAGTGACAGAAATGAAACCCAGTTTGCTTTAAACAACACATACAAACACAGGAAAAACTGCAGAATAGAAAAAGAAAATTTTCAAACATGTCGATTTTGTATAAACCAAGTTGAAGGCAATAATTTCACTTCTATAATTACACTAATGAAGGATACAATTATTTCAAAAGTCTGGCCGTTAGTCATGTCACAAATGGTAAGAGCATCTAGTATTATTTTATACATTTCACAATATGTGTTAGAATAGTTACACTATGCTAAAAACAACATTAATTAACTCTCTAAGTATCCATTACTTACAGTTTGTTGTTTTTGTTGTGCTTTGCTTTAACCCATTAAAGCAAAGGAAAAAAATTTTACTGTTTTTTTTTTCGTTAGGATTTGGTAATCATCAAGGATCCAATAATTTGTACCAGTTGTAGAGAAAATTTAGAGCTTTACTTTAAGTTTGTACTTAACTGTTTGGATATAAAAAAGAGAGTAAAAGCATACTTGCATAATAGAGCAATAGCTAGTCGAACAGTGTTAACCAATATATGGCACTCGTCACATAAAACTCTCTCGAAATACTCTAGTAAAGATATCCAAATTGCTGAGAGGAGGAACGAAGTAGACATATCTGAAGAGTTAAAAGATGTACAGTCTCATATATACTATGATCTATTAAAGAATGAAAGACTGGACATTAAAGATGAAGAAACTGCTTTTGAAGTAACTTTTTTCAAAAATCCTTCAGGAAACATGACAAAACAATGTAATATATGGAGTTCTCATAAGACGACTGATAAAATTATGCAGGAGAATGAGATCTCTGCATCTCCAACACGTAAGCACGTTCTAAAACACGAAGTTTTATCAAAGACTGAGCTATACACTTGTCCAATATGTTCTGCCAAAATTAAATATAAACGTAACTTACAACCTCATATATTAACCCACAAGAACTCTTTAAAACTATTATATACCCAAGAGACAAAATGTGACCTTAATCTCAACACATTAACTGATGAAACTACACCAGAAGTAGCCTCAGACAAATGTAAAGATGGTAATCATGAGGCAGCACATAAATGTGTCCTTAAAGTCCAAATGCTTCTTCAAACAGGCGGCCCAGAAGTAAAAATATACAAATGTGAAAATTGTACTTATGAGACGACACGAAAGGACAGCCTCAAGCGACATGTCCTCTTATATCACACGGACGCTTCAGAAATAGAAATGCACAAGTGCGCAGTGTGCACATTTGAGACGAAACTTAAGCAGAGCTTGAAGCAGCACGTACTAACCCACATGGACTCTTTTCGAGAAGTGTACAAATGTGAAATATGCGAATACAGGACGAATCAAAGAAAGTACCTCAGGAGCCATATGCTGACCCATAAGGACACCTCGAAGGTCAAAATGTACAAGTGCGCAAAGTGTACGTATGAGACAAAATGGAAGGATCGCCTCAAATGCCACATGTTAACCCATAAGAATACCTCTGAAGTAGAGATGTACAAATGTAGCATATGCCCTTACAAAACAAAACATAAGAGGAGTATTAAACCTCATATGTCGAGGATCCATAAGGTCGTTCAGTCGGTGGAGAAGTACAAGTGCGAGATTTGCCCTTACCAGGTGAGACAAAGGCAGTGTCTTATGTTTCACATGCTAACCCACAAGAATGTTTCGAAAAATGAAACAGTGATCAAACCTGAGGCAAGTTAGTAAAACTGAAGGAACTGTTGAATATTAACACGAATGATTGTTTCTCGATCGATTCATGAAACCTGTTGTGGAGGACTCTCTTGCCCTAAAACGACAGAATAACGAATACTGTATGTAATGTTTAAAATAGACTGAATTTGATATAAAGCTGCATTTTTTTTTTCTAATACGTCTTAAAGTAGCACATATTTCTTATACAAAAAATTGTTTTATGTATGCATTTTAAATATGCGAAATAGTTAACTACTGTAGTATTACGAGGTAGGCGAGTGATACACATTTATATTATCAAACTAGTTTACTACAAATAAACTTGTACACGTCTAAATGTTAATAGAAAGAAACAAATAAGTATAGACAAGGTTACATTAGAAACAAGTAAACATAGACAAGGTTACACTAAAATTCGTGAGTATGTTCCAATAAAGCCACGACGGCATTTAACGCCGAAACTGTTTGTTTGTATATGTAATGTATGTAAGGATGTATCGTTTGTACAATACGTGTGTCCGTGAGCGTACGAGCATCTAGCCTCCACATTAACAGTCCCAGACGTACTGAAACTTCTCCACGACATTCTGGACGTTCTGTGGCCTCTGGTGTCAGAATGCGGCACTAAACAGTGACATAACAATAGGAGGGCTATATTACCACAACTACTAAGTAATTTTGAGAGATCTATCCCTGTAACTATATTTGCAAAATTAATTCAGTAACGTTATAGATGAGTATCGTGTTTAGTTTATAGATACACAATTTGTATAATGGATCTTTGCGCGTATATCAATTTAGTGGCGACGCACGCATCGCATGCTACACCACTCGCAATTGTTACTAATATGCCACAATTACCAGCAGCGTACGTTTCGATCAACTACGTACGGCATATACAGTTAATGATTTATCGAACAAAATGCAATTATCAAGTCACGTCTTAGCTTTGTTGTATAACTTAATTCATTGGCTTATTTCTGTAAAATATTTCTGTCAATATTTCTGTAGAATTTATTTAACTTTTGTTTCGTTTATTTCGATATTTGTTGAATTAATTTAATTTATTTTGATGGAAATATCACTTCCATTGAATGTTTTTGTAGAGAACCTTTTCATTACTCTGTCATAGGTTGATTGTACTAACTAACTAATTTATTTATTGTACTAACTTTTCCTAAAATGAGTTTTCAGAACGACACTGTCCAAAAAATGTCAGTTGATTGATTGATACGATTGTTACCTGTGACACACACGCAAAGAATCATTATATAAACCATATATTTTATAGTTCTACAGACATACACAGTTAAATATACATTTCTAATTATTGTCGTTTTTAACCCATGTTTCATTTGCATTGAAAACAGGCTTAATTTTTTTTGTGTGATTTTACGTACGTTAGAGGCAAATAGTTGTAAAAGTATCATCTCACGTGGGTGTTAGATCACTTACAAATTAGTTACTAGAATAGGCTTTAGAGTGCAAAACCTGAAGTGTAGTGACCATCCCTCTAACCATGGAAAAAGGATTGGAAGCTTTCATTAGAACCCCTGTAGCTGCTTAGTTGCTGGGAAATCTTAGGTAAACAAGCTTTGCTATATACTTATCACAACTTTGATAGACCTTTATGCAACACTATGGGTAATTATTTACTTTAGAGTAAAACTCTCAAATCCTCACCTAATTTTGGTGATGCTGATGCAGATCTTTCTTTAAAATCGAAAGCGTTGTGACTCTTGAGGGATTCAATTGTTGTGCTCGACGTCGAATTGATGCATTTGAATACTCCCGTACACTTTCTCTCACTGCAGCAGTGTTTTCATGTTACCTACCACGAAGAAGACGTATTAGTGTTGCCTTATCGATAATAGAACCCGTCTTCAAATTTCTTGATTAAGTTAGGAACTGTTAACTTTTGTAGGTGCTTCATTTTGTCCTAATTTTGTATGGATACACAAACTATTTGTTGTTGAGCAGTTAGTCGCGGCATGTTGACGTCGTAATGATTTGTTGTTAAATATTGATGCACCTTGACAGAACACAAAAATGGTCACAAATTCAAATTCTATAGTTTCAATTGAGACGCCCTATACATTAGACAAGATGTTTCTATATATTTTGCAAAGAGACAGACTTTTTGCTCGTAGATATATTTATTAAGAATATATCATAGAAATATATAAATAGAATGGGTTTAACCGTTTTAACAGCTGCACATCAAGATTAGTGTGCCATATAATAATATGGCGCGTTAATATACAATGCTTTTGTATAAACTAATGAATAAAATAATTTTGCAATTACAAAATGATTATTTGAAAAGTCAACAAGATTAAATTTTCAAATTGTGCACCTTTGGCTGCCTAACTGACGGTGGCTGAGACAATTAATAAATTCTTTTTGAACGTTGTCAATAACTTCAAGAGGTATATGTTGCATTTTTTGACGAATTGTTGCTTTTGAATTTTCAAAATTCTCAAATTCATGGCTTTGTAATCTAATTCGTTTGTTTACGTCCCTGAGCCTTCCGTGTTTTGTTATTTTCTTAGCTTCTTTCGCTTTGTTGGCACGTTCACAATCACTTATATCGTCTTCCATCCAGAAATATTTATTACTTATGTCTAAATTAGCTGCCTGAATAAGCAATAAATAAAAGCAATGCACGCCGCACATGAAAAACTTTAAAACTGTGAAACCAACGGCCGCATAGTTACTGCGTATTTGTACGTTAGCCCGTTTTTCCCCTGAACCGCACGGACTTGGCTTAGTTTTCCCCTGTATGGGTATTCTTTTATAGCTGATAACTGTCGACTTATTTCATCATTGTCCTGACTAATCTACCGAGCGGAAAGGTCTATTAAAATGCCACTAGATGGTGACACTATCTCAAATTCGATGAAAAATGACTTGACCCGTTATTCCCCTGTACCTTCAAACGAATTTTGAAATATATAGATAATATTGATTTACAAATAATTTCCAAGTGTACTAATATGTTTATAAAAATGTTTTACATTGGCCAGAAGTTTAATGAATTTATATTTATATTATTGTAGATAGACGCAGTAAATATATATGACTGATTGAAATTGATTTTAAATTACATCAAGGAACAAGATAGTTTAAGCAATTCCAGCGAATTGACACTAAAAGATATCGTAATCTCACGATCGAAGTTGTATACAGCCGCTGGAATTTTGAATTATTGAGGAGAAAAAATCTACAAAACATTGTTCGATAATAATTACTTTAAATTTTTCATCATTCCATAAAAAAGAAAGGTAAAAACATTGTTTTATGTATGTCTAATGAATACAATAACTATATTTAGCAATAAATGAAGTATGTAGTAATATGACAAATACCATCCATAATAGACAGGCAGGTGGTAATCAATTCATTAGCACCTCCCTGATAATAGTCAGGTTTAGCCTAGACGGTCTAGACTAGCAGTTCTCAAACTTTTTTAGCGACGGAACCCTTTTGGAAATCGAAATATTTGACGGGGTCCTAAAATAATCAAAAACTGGTTTATATGTATTCTTTATTAATAATAATGTTACATAATAATCAAATATCTAATGGGAGATATGAAACTGTGGCGCGACTGCTCCAGTCAATCAGTCAGTGTTGAACTGCTGATTAAGCTCCTGGCTGAATGGTCACTCTCTCATATTACGCATTCCACTACTATTCTTTTAGTTAATTTTTTAACTTCATGTTGGAATATTCAGATAGATTTTATTTTCCTCTGCAACCTTATAGTATTTTTTTTATTATGACCAGTATTTTTGCGGAGCCCTAGGGCTCCGCGAAGCATACTTTGAGTATGGCTGGTCTAGACTTTAATTTTGGATTTACTGTCTGATACAAACTTCCTGTCTGTGATAACCAATAAGGGACAGCGAAGAGAAGAAGAAGAGTGTGAATTGAATCTAACCTTCTCTTAGTGTTCTTCAAAATCTCAGTTTGTAGATGTAGTTAAAATGGATGTGAAAGAGGAGATAATTTGCAGACTTTGTTTAAACGTCACAGGCAAAGAATTCGAAGTAATAGATGAAATTGCTAAAGATATATTGAACAGTCTCTTCCTGGAAATTGTAAGATATTTGCGATAAATACCACATTACCAGATAATGATGGGTAAAGAGATTAATTAATTATTCGTCTTTATGAGAGCCAAATACCGAATTATCTTTGCTAGTTACTGCGCATTTTTAAATATCGATTCTTATTTAAATATTACACTAAAATTTATTATATTTTAATATCAGTCCTTGCATTGTTTCATTGGAAGAAGCAATTTAAATCAGATTGTATAACATTCTATTATATCCACCTCACCAAATAAAATAATATTAATCTGCCTGAATATGCATATTTCAATGACAATATTGTCACTTTATCATAGTTCATTTAGTAGTTTCTTGCTCAAATTGGAAACTAAAAATTAGTGTTCTCTTTAATTTACGGCTGGAATAAAGAACTACTAAACACTATAAACTGTCTGTTATGTACAGGGAATAGGATTCAGTTCTTACGTTCATGACTAATAAAAACTTTTTGTGAACATAATTTTTATTATTTAAAGTAATCAAATTTAGCTCGTATTTATGAGATAAAAATACAGAAGTATATATAACAATTTACTATCCCAACTAACATTTTATTGTTAATTTTAAAAATTCTGTATTTCATATGCCGTACGTCTTTCAGAATATGAACATTAGTGAAAACCCTGTTATATGTGGAGACTGTGCATGCACCCTCAAAAAATGTCACTATTTCAAATCAATCTGCATCAATACCAGGAATGTTTTACCTTCGTCAGAACAATTTAAAATAGAAGATATATATGAAGAATGTAAAAACGCAGATGGTGTCGATAAAGATTCGAATATATGTCAATTTTGTATGAACCAGTGTAAAGTATGGCATATTATCTCAGACATTCTAGTGGACGAAGCTATGTTCGTGAAAACTCTTCCAGCATTTATGCCAAACCTGGTAAGAATATTTCATTCATATAGCTAATAAAATAACTTTTTGTCCAACTAACACTATAAAATTGATATTTTACTATGAGTAAGAAGAGTGGGTATATTCAAATGCCACGCAAGCAATTTTGCGTGCGTAGGAGGCATTTACACATCCATTATTCATGACAATTTGGCCTATATTTTTGCAAGAAATCAATTACGCTATAGGTATAAAGTAATATAGTGTCGATTTTGTATGGTAATTCATTTTTGTGCATAAAAATATTAACATACATCGTCTCAAGATTATTTTCCCTTATATACAAAATGATTATCTGAAATATGATTTCTAATGATAACCAATATGCGTAAAACAATACAAGGGATATAGAAAAGTTCTTTTATATTTAGTAATCGTTTATTGTTTATATTAATGATAGCGGCCATAAGAAAAAAGCTTTTCATACATATGTATATCATTTCTAAATATTAGTCCAATGATCATATTTAGGTCATCAATTGTACATGTTTTCAATAATCAGATTCAACTGATAAGTGATCCATTAAAATTGTACACTGATTATTTAGCATTAGTAGCATAGTTTTCGGTTTTGTTGAAAAAGTTTGCTTATTTACAGTGTACATATTGAAGAAGTTATGTTAAAAAGTTATTTTTCGATAGTATAAAATATAATACTTACAGGATTAGCTTATGTTCTAGAATATAATTAATGAAACATAACCATAGATATGGTGACTGTTTTGTTCAATGTTAATTATGAGACATAAGTAGCTATTTTTGAATTAAAGTTTAATCCAGCCCCCTAGCACTGCGGTAGTTTGCTGGTAAATTGCTGTACTAGGGACGCTAGTTGTCTTGCAGAGCGAAGTTTCCGGTAAATTTGAATATAAATGTTTTAAAATTTTAATATATAAGTACGTAACGGATGATGTAAAATTAATAACAAAATGAATTTATAGGAAAATTATCTGAGCCACAATATATTACGTAACGATTATTATTGTTTACCGTATAGGTGAAATTGAATTAGATTAATTTGCAATTATAAAAAATGTTTTCTTGTGTTCCTGCAATAATTTTTTATTTACACGTAATATGTACACATACATATATAATCTGTCTGAAAAGTGCTGAAACTTATTCTATGAATATTTCTGTTACAAACAAGAGAAATGATTTCAAAATATTAATTCACACAGGCAAATAAAGTTTGGAGTATATACTGCAAATTTTAATATTGTAAATTGGAAGCAATCAAAGTATCGTTGAAGGGAAAGTGAAGCTATCTATTTCACTGCACATTACCAAAAACAGAACACGCCACAACATTTCCAAGCGAGTCTTGACAAATTTTTACATGGCACTGCGCCCCTCTTTAAGCGGACAACTTTATGTGGCCCCTCTGCAAAAGGAAAGGTGTATTTAGACTAATGCAATTGTATTCCTTACTTCGATTGAAATATAAATACAAAACTTTGAATAATGTCGAATCATAATAATCTTTTAATGAAGAAATTTTTTTAAAAACTGAATTATTCTTTCAGTTAGTTACATGTCATTAAAGTACAGGGTTAATCACCTAAAATTTACCCCCCCCCCCCCCCTTTATTTCTCTTAATTTCAATCGAATCGAAAAATTCAAACAAGGATTTTACATGATTTTTTATAAATTCTTTGAATATTTAAAAAAATTTTTAAAAACTGCAAATTGAAAGGGGGCGTACAATGTTTTATTTATTTTTTTTTAAATGGAACACCCTGTATTTTTTTACTTAAAAAAGTTACCCACAGTTTTCTGATCACAAAAATATATAATTGTTGTATCTTGGTAAGTATAGTTCTTGAGATATTCATACAAATATATAGTCACATCATAGGAATAAGTTTAGTATAAGACCATAAATCAGGAGAGCTATGTTTTTGAGATATAAAGACACAATTTGTTCTTTAAGAAGAAAAGTATGAAAATACTTTGATGCGGCAACACATAATAATTATAATAAACAAATAAACCTTTATTAAAATGACAACAACAAAGTTTATTGAACACAAAACATAAATAACGAAATAATGATAAAAAAAAATAATGTGCAACGATAAATAACATAAAACCAATGAACTTTATTAAAATTAAACATATCTATATGTTCTCCACGTATCCTCCGTTTCTATCAAGGCACAGTTGGCATCTTTCAATAAATTAATTTCTAACGTTTTCAAATAAATGAACATTTTGCAGCAAATTTTCTATTTCTTGACTGATACAGTCCTTCAACTCATCCGAGTTATTATATGCCGAATTTTCGTATTGGTTTTGTTTTAGTGTTCCCTACAAAAAGAAGTCCAAAGGACTTAAGTCTGGGCTATTAGCAGGCCAATGTATAGAACCGTATCTTCCTATCCAAAATAGATATTTGTCATTTAAATATTCCGTTACGTTCCGTACAAAGTGTGGAGGAGCACCATCCTGTTGCCAAATAACAGGATTCCTGGTTGCAAGGGGAATATTATCTGAATAGTTCTCTACTTCACCCCGAAGAATATTCAGATACTGAACCGCATTCAAGGACCCATTAATGAATACGGGACCCACAATTGTATTTTGATGAATACCGCACCACACATTTACTGTATTATATCCTTGGGTTTTTATCTTTTTTATAATATGTGGATTTGCGGGCGCCCAATAATGTGCATTTTTCCTATTAAAAAGTCCAGCCGTTGAAAAGCTACTTTCATCGGTCCAAAATAAGTTTTTTAAAAAGTTATTGTCGTTTTCTGCTCTCTCAATCATCTCTCTACAAAAAGCTCTTCTGTCGGCAAAGTTATTTTCAGTTAAAAGATTAGTAGATTTATTGGGGTGTTCGGTAAAAAGAAGTAAAACGTCCATTTCCATATCTTCTCCTGTTTTGGGCTTCTTTCTTTCTCGTTTCTTATCTTTTAAGGATTGGCTGTCCCCAAACTTGAGATAAATATTAGAGAAAGTGTTCTTGGAGGGAACGCGTCTTTCAGGATATTTTCTTGCATATTCTCTTTTAGCTATATATTTGTTTTTATTGCTGGTCAAGTAAATTTCTAATATTTCTTTCCTTTCGACTAATGAAGATCCCATATCAATATATTAGATATATTAACAAGTGTATTAAGACTTAACTTAAAGCGTATTAATAATATAACAATCAAACATAAGTCAAACATAACATAACTGTCAAACGAAGCATTATTGTTTCTTTAAATCATTTCGGTTCATAGCTCTCCTGATTTATGGTTTTATGCTAAATTTATTCCTGTGATGTGACTATATATTTGTATGAAAATCTCAAGAACTATACTTACCGAGATACAACAATTATATATTTTTGTGATCAGAAAACTGTGGGTAACTTTTTTAAGTAAAAAAATACAGGGTGTTCCATTTAAAAAAAATAAAAAAATGTTCGCCCCCTTTCAAATTGCAGTTTTTGAAAATTTGTTTAAATATTCAAAAAATACATAAAAAATCATGTAAAATCCTTTTTTGAATTTTTCGATTCTATTGAAATTAAGAGAAATAAAGGGGGGGGGGGTCAATTTTAGGTGACTAACCCGGTACACTTGTAAAAGGCAGAGTTAAATCATTCCGAACAGCATTTTGCCACAGTTCTCTTTTTTCTTCTTTTGAGGATACTCTGAAATAATATACTTTTTCGCCTTCTACGGAACGTTCTTTTTCGTAATTGCATGCGGACACTATGAAACGTCGTCTCACACGACGCATTTTGTTTTTTACTTTCGGCGGATCCTCCATTTTACACTATTATATTTATACACTGCAGATTGATTACAATTCGCGATTACGCGTTTGTTTATATGTACGCGAGGTTATGTTTACTGTAACTGTTGGTGAGGTACGTAAGAGAAAGGGGGGAAACGAGACTGCAAGACCACTAGCACCCCTGGCGGCCGTTGTACACGTAATTGCAAGATCGCACTAAGTGACATAGGGAGTACCATCCCCCTGGTTTAATAGTAACTTTATTAATTTGAATTTGCTCTAATAATTATCAATAGTGCTGATATATTTCTAATAAAGGTTTTTTTCTATTAGGATTTCGATGTTATCAAGAATCTTGTAATTTGTACGTCCTGTAGAGAAAATTTGGAATGCTATTTTCAGTTTGTTCAGAACTGTTTGAGTACAGAGGAGAAAATAAACACATATTGCGATGACGAGAAAATTGATAGCTCGAACCAGATAAAATTAAGTGATATTATGCATTATTCATTGAGAGACGCCTTTAAACTATCCGATGGGGGTGGCCAAATACAAGGTGTTAAGCAAGAGACAAACATATATGAAAATGTATTAGACATCAAAGATGAAGGTTTCAGTTTTGATGATAATAGCAAACAGGATGATATTTTTAAGGAAGAATTCAAAGAAGAAGACATGATTCTGCCAGATTCATCGGAAATGGGTGCATACCAAGCAGAACATACAAGCAACTCCAGCGTGGATAAGCCAGCCCGCAAAAACGTTTCAGGAGCAGTTACGTATAAATGTACAGAGTGCCAGTATGAAACAAACCATAAGTATGGTTTCAATAGACATCTGCTATCTCACAAAGACTTTTCCGAAGTGAAAACATATAAATGTGGAGAATGTAATCATGAGACGAAATATAAGGAAAATATGGACATCCACGTTCTAACGCATAGAGACGCCTCAGAAATAGAAATGTACAAGTGTGTAAAGTGCACATTTGAAACAAAATACAGAACTAGCCTTAAGAACCACATGGTAGTACATGAGGACACTTCAAAAGTGAAATATTTTGAATGTACAGAATGCGCGTATAAATCCAGACGAAAGGCGAACCTCGAAGGTCACTTACGGACCCACAAAGATACCTCCGAAGTAGAAATGTACAAATGCTCAAAGTGTCCTTACCAGGCAAAATATAGGCGTAGTCTCTCTTATCATAAATTGACCCATGAGAACGCTTCAGAAATGCGACTCTTAAAGTGCGCTTTGTGTACTTATGTGACAATACGGAAAAGCTGCCTCAACCATCATATGCTCATTCACAAACCCTGCACAGAAATCTACAAATGCTCCGAATGTAGTTTTACGACAAAATGTCAGGATTATTTGAGACGCCACAAGAAACGCCACACTCAGACGGATGCTACGCAAGTAAAAATATACCAGTGTACGTTGTGTATTTATAAGACAGAATACAGCGGTAATCTTAAGACCCACATCCTGACACACAAGGACCCTTCGGACCTAAAAATGTACAAGTGCGCGATGTGTCCATACGAGTCGAAATGGAAACATTGCCTTAAAACCCACATAGCCAAACACAAACGTACCATAGAAACATACAAGTGCACGGTATGTACTTTTGAGGCAATCCGCAAGAACGATATGGAACACCACTTGCTGATACATAGAGATCCGACACAAACCGAATTGTACAAGTGTGTTTTGTGCACGTTTGTCACGAAATATGGGGGTCAATTTACGGAGCACATGTTAACCCACAACGATTTGGTGTAAGCAGGTGCTTATAAGTAGCGTTGTATAATCGGTGCCGCGTACACGTGGCTTGCGTATGAGAAGATGTGGCGGGGGCCTCGAGCACGTGACGCGGAGTTCAGTTCACGCTGTAAATAAACTAGGTATCACAAAACACTCGATTTGTGCTAGGTATTCAGTTACTGTTCAATATTAAGACCGTTTGCGTCTGCTTCACGAAGCAACTAAATCACTTTGTGATCGTAATTACATACATAATTTGTACAACGTGCGTGCGTTACAAAAAGATATCCACAGTGCCAATGGCGAAAGAGGACCGCTTGCCGACAATGTGAATATTATTATTATGTTTTGTGGGTTTGGGCCTCATCAGCCACTGATCGCACGGGTAGTCCCTTGGCGATCCCCTCTGATCCGGATCATTATCTAAAAATGCTATCCCATAAAAGGAGCAATTTGGGCACGTCCCTCGCCTTAAGCCTCGCCTCTTCTAGGATAAGAGGGGTCCCTAATATAAGGCACCTCCTCTCCTCCAGTGCGGGGCAGGTGTAAAGAAGATGAATCGAGGTTTCCTCGTCTTCTCTGCAGTATCTGCATGCCGAGCTGTCAGTCAGCCTCAGCTTGTGCTTATATGCATTCAGGCTACTGTGGTGGCCCGTTATGATTCCTACCAGGGTTCTGGCTTTTTTCCTGTTCAATTTAATGAATTCTTGGGCCCATTTCTCAATCTCTGAGTATTCGATGAAGAGTTTGATTATTCGACAACCCGTTACTCCTCTCCATCTTTTTCCATGCTGGTCTCTTGCCCAGTCATTGATGCGGTCTTTGATCAGATTCCGACTTATTCCCACTGCAGGTTCTGGTCCATAGAGGTTTTCCCTGGTATCTAGTTTGGCAAGGTCATCTGCAATTAGATTTCCCTTAATGCCATTATGCCCAGGTATCCATAAGAGTTCTACCGGTCCCTTCCCTGCCAAGTGGTTCAATGCTTCATAGCAATTATAGACCAGCTTCCACTCTGTCGTTGCTGAATTCAGGGCTATCAACGCCGCCCTGCTATTCGAGCAGATACATACCCTCTCCTGGGTCCAATTTTGGTCAGCCCCCAAAACACCGTATGTAATTGCAACTAGCTCGGCCTGGAGTGCGGTAGTGTATTTACCCAGGGGGAAGGTTTTACCTATCCCCTTACGTCGCCTATACACCCCCGCACCCGCTCTGTTCTCACTCTTGGCTCCATCCGTGTACCAGATGTCTCCATTGAGCGGTAATGTAGCTCGACCCTCTATTCAGTCGGTCTTACTGGTGACGGTGATCTTATATTTCTTGTCAAACAGGAAGTGGACACCCGAACTATCAGAGGGCATTCATAGGAGCCCCTCCTCAGCTAGCTCTATTGAGAGTCTATTCAGGTTCCCTATCTTCCTGTTCAAGTTTCCTACCCTGTGCATTGCCTTTGCAGCTTCCGCTTTCAGGGTGACATCAAGAGGTGGTATTCCCGTCAGTATCCCCATCGCCTCGATCGGTGTCGATCTTGAGGCTCCGGTTATACTTCTTAGAATCAATCCTCTTAGCTTGTTAAGTCGTTTGACTTTCGACTTTAGACAGGCTCTCTCTCACCAGACAATGTGAATAAGTTTATTCGGGATTTTCCAGATTCGATGTAGGATGGGGCGAAAATAGTCTCCAAAGTTTGTGAAAATGATTTATTGTGTTGGGACAAGAGAGACTGCAAAATACATAAATAAAGGGCCTGCCACGGAAAACGAAGTTCATTTGTGATCATTTACTTCTCATGTTAATTATATGCCATTTACCACTAATGCCAGTACTTGATACAGCTGCATTTAAAGACCTTTGGAAGAAATGTAATCCTAAGTATTGTATTTCTTTCTTTCTATGGCCCCATAGTACTGTACCACTTTAACTAGTAGTGACTCATATTTAAGCATTTGGAGCGTTGCGGCGGGGAATGAGGGAAGGGGACGAAAAACCATAGGCGGGTCATGGAAAAAGGGGCAAAAATTTAAAAAGTGTGAATAAAAATATATTTGCATCAGAGATATAGAGTGGGGCGGCTCTCACTGTTTTCCATACCGCCCAAGAGGTACAGTGCAATAAGGTGCGTTTTTTTTTATACCGGTATCCCCAAGAAGCCTAATCCAGTAAGAAAAAGGTATTCACGAACAAAGAGGCAGGCAACGGACTGTTATATCGCCTAAGATTCAAAAAGGCCCTCATTTTTATAAGTAATCCGAGTCTGATGCTGACTTGAAGTCATTGCCTCTGGTGCTGTCGTCTCCCACATTAGAGACGAATGGTTCAACTAACACATCCGCTGTTCCTCCTTGGTCACATGGTGAATGTACAGGGACGGCCATAATCAAGTACTTTTGACATTTCTCCAGTGCACATATTCAAGTTTTATTATGAATCGATACACATTAGAGGAACGTGCAGAAATAGTAATTTTATTTATTAAAAATAATGAATCGGTTATTTCAACACGGCGAAATTTTCGCCGAAAATATCCTCACCGTCCTGCTCCAACTGGAAAGACAATACGCCGCTTATGTCAACAATTTCGGCGTAGTGGGACAACGGCTGATGCAAGGCATATTGGACGACCACGAACAGGACGCTCAATTTAAAATATCCGGCGTGTAAGAGAAAGCATTGCAGAAGATCCAAGAACGTCAACAGAAAGACGCGCCACGCAATTGGGCATGTCTCGGACGTCCCCGAGGCGAATTTTGAAGTTAGATTTGCACACATTTCCATACAAAATCCAGGTGGCACAGCAGCTTCTTCCCAGAGACCATCAACAACGCCTGCAATACTGTCACAGTCTCCTAAGCCTTAACGACAATATTACGACGATTGACGATTTTCCACATAAACTGATTATGACCGACGAAGCTCATTTTTACTTAAATAGATTTGTAAATAAGCAGAATTACCGCTACTGGGGTACAGAAAACCCTCGTATTCCTCAGGAAAGACCACTAGACCCTTCACGAGTCACTGTATGGTGCGGCGTCTTTGCCCAAGGTGTAATTGGTCCATATTTCTTTGAGGACGATGAAGGCACTGCTGTTACGGTCAACAGAGAGCGCTATAGAGCAATACTGAATAACTTTTTGTCACCTCAGTTAGAAGTCCTAGGACTGGAGGATATGTGGTTGCAATAGGACGGTGCGACTGCGCACACATCCAGAGAGACAATGGTCATGTTGCGCAACATGTTCCCTGCGCGATTAATTTCTCGATTTGGCGACTTAGCGTGCGTGGCCTTCGAGATCGCCAGATATTTCGGCTCCTGATTTATTCTTATGGGGCTATCTCAAAGGAAAGGTATACGCCAATAACCCTCAGACGCTACAGCAGCTGAAACATAATATCCGTCAAGAAATAGATGATCTAACGCCAAATGTCTTGACTCGAGTTATGGAACATGCCGTAAAAAGAGCTCAGATGTGCATCGTAGTTAGAGGCGGTCATTTGACTGACATCATCTTTAATTGAGTTTAGGCTTAAACTTTAAATACAAATAAATGTCCTACCCATATTTTTTTGCTTTTTATTTCCTTGCATTGTACACGGCCGCTACTTAAAATCGGATACTTGATTATGGCCGTCCCTGTATTTCTGCCACGACTGTGCAGTTACATTGGCAATAGCTTCGTGGAATAACTGTTTTACCGGAAGTAATTTTAAAGTTGTATTTTTTCGCGCCATTTCACCCTTCACTTGCGCCCAAGCCAGTTCAATAGGGTTCAATTCACAATGGTACGGCGGTAAGCGCAACACCGTACGCGCAAGCTATTTCATCCACTACATAATTCACGTACTGCTTTTGGTGTGCGCGCGCAATTTCTAAAAGCTGCACTTTGAGGAATGTGTCCTCATATGGAATGTTTTTTTATGTTAGCCAATCCATAAGTTGGCCTTTGCGCCACGCTAAAGTGGGTAGGCTTTCTAACCGTCGGCTATGATACGGCGCGTTGTCCATGACAATAACAGCCAGGTTCTACTTTCGCTAAAATGGTTTCGAATAATTTTTCGAGAACCGCACTATTCATGTCTTCGTGGTAATCGCCGGTTTTCTTGGACTCAAATGTTAACAGTCTCTTCTACGAAATCAGTTTCACTCCCGATCTGGGTAATTATCAATCGGCGCTCCTTCCCAGCAGGGGCCTTTAATCCGGTCGAGAACCCTTTGAAAAAGGCTTCCCGTCAATTAGTAATGTTCAAGTCTTGCTACACTTTAGAAACTGTATGTCCCTCGTTCACCTACGTTTCATCCATAAAATAAATTTTTGTTCCTTCATTTCGAAGTTGCCGAATCTGCTGTAAATATTTTCTTCGCCGCATAACAATTTCATTACTGTTTATAAGTTCACTTTTGCGACTACCTACGCCGTAAAAACCGAAAATTTAAGTCGCGGTAGGTACGCCTCAGTACTCTGCTTGAAATGTGGGAAGGCTCTCATCATTGACTGCGACTTGAATTTTCTTAAAGGTTGGCAGCTTGTTTCGATAAAAAAACTATGGCATATTTCATATCTTCATCCAAAACTATATCCTTTCTGCCTCTTGCTTCCTTATTGTTAGTCGTCGCTGGGAGAGGCGCTGACTTCCTTCTTCTGCTTCTTTAAACTCCGATATACAGTCCTAACTGACAGTTGAGTTAAGCCACTACACAGTTTCACTCCATCAACTATCGATTGTCCATCAACTATCGAGGTTACGTGCCATAATACCCCCGTACACACGGCAAATCATTTCACGTTCCTGGGGCATTAAATGCACACATTTGCGTTTCGGTATTGAAAGCACATTTTCTTTATTAGAGCTGGCTGAGGGCTCCATTTTAAACTCTGAATACCGGAGAGAACACCGAATGTTACGACTAAGAAGACTAGAGAGTAAGGAGACATAGCTCCTCGAAAAATCAGTGGTGGGGGTAGGACGAAAAACGGCGCCAATATGGCAGCCTCGCGTAGAATCACGCGGGATCTGCGCATGCCGTTTATCCTCGTCTATCGCGGGTCTTCACTATTTAAATGTAGGGTTAGGGTTCTATTGTGCTCATTATGTAAACAGTAAACAATTTTCGCGTGCATTTCTTTACAATTGTTGTTTCCGAATTGTTTGGTGAAAACACGCTATGAAAATTGGGATACAGTATTTTCAGTCCTAAATACATAGTATGTGCAAAAAATAATAGTTCTGAATGCTTTTCTTTTAGAGCAAGAAATGTTATTTCATTTTTTCATCTGTCAATTATAATTTTTTTTTGTCTGCCACGAGTAGGATATCGATGATAATTTAGCTTTGTGGAAATGAAATAACATAATGAGCTTTTAGTCTAACGAGTTTTAATCATCCACAAGAAGATTACATATTTTAACCATGGCCACAAGTGGAATTGAAAATGTCGAACTGCGATTACTTTTGCATGGGGAAATGAAGAAGTGTTCGATCTCGGAAGAAAATATTTTGTTTGAAAGTTTACAAAGCAACAGACACTCCATTGAATTGCCAAGCGAAAAATGGTATGCTGAGTCTGGTTTGGACACCAATTTAAACATATGCATTGATAAGAAGTTGAATGTGAATGTGATTTACACAGTGAATATTTGGAATGGATGGAATGGGATGTGCCGAAGTCTGTACAAGATATTTCAAACATCCAAGAAGTAACCGATAGTTTTCCTGTGAAATTAGCTTGTGAGCTATTATTGTATGAAATGTGAAGTTGTTTTTAAACAATTACTAATCCATTGTATATATTCGGTTAATTTAAAATTTGCGATTTTGTGGTAATAACATTACATATTTACCGACCTTTTTGTATGTTGCTTCAGTAAAAACAAAGCATTCAATAAGACTACAATTTATTCAAATCAGTGTACTATGAAGGCAATACAGTGTGTGATGTAAAATCAATTAATTTTTCAGAATTAACGTTAGTAATTAGACGTAAATTGAAGGGTACAGGAATAAAACAAGAAATGTCACAAAACTATTTATTCAAGAAAATTGAAATTATAAGTTGCATTCTAATGTAAGCGAAGAAATAACATTGCAGTGAAAAGAACGAGACTAAACTACCTAACTATCTTTAACTAACTAACTGTAGTTAAACTTTTTCAATTTAACTAAAAGGCCATAATAATAATATAAAATAAATAATATAGGATGTTACCTCTTACTAAAAAACTATGATAACCAAAAATCTTATTACGGAAACGTTCTGTGGGAAGTTCAAATTCATTATCGTTAAGTGAAGGAAAACTGGTATTTAGAGTTTTCTCTTTCTACTATTATAAAGTATTCTTTCCTTGAGCTGCATAAGATTAAGGTACTTGTCTTCATTTATTGGAAGGACATCTGGAAAATAATATAGGATGTTACCTCTTACTAAAAAACTATGATAACCAAAAATCTTATTACGGAAACGTTCTGTGGGAAGTTCAAATTCATTATCGTTAAGTGAAGGAAAACTGGTATTTTGAGTTTTCTTTTTCTACTATTATTAAGTATTATTTCCTTGAGCTGCATAATATTAAGGTAATACGGTGACAGCACCTCCAACCATTTTTCTCGTCTCTCGCAGTCCTTAAACGAAATTGAGTTGTAAATTACTATTTGACAATTTACTTCTACATTCCACTGCACTTTTACTATTTACTACAAAGTAAGCGTTACTATCGGTGTATACAAACATTACAATACTTGTTTATCGAAAGACTTACCTCAGGAACTTTAAAAATTGTTCTTTTATTTATGACACAATCAGGGCTTTGGCTGGAACAATTCGTAACGCAACAAAATCTCGACGCTTTTGACATATTTAACGGAAAAACTGGAAACGCTCAAAACTGTCAAAACACAGTAAACAAAAATAAACATAACCTCGCTCGGTTCTACGCAAGGACCGCCATGGTGCGGACGTTTTTCGTCCTACCCCCACCACTCGAGTTATTTCTCCTGTTCTCTAGTCTTCTTGGTTACGACAATGCTTGAGAACGTGACAGCCAGTGTTACGTGCTCTCGAAATATTTGCAAACATCGAAGCTATTCGGAGAAAGCGTAAGTGGCTTTCGGCTCTTTCCGCAGTGTTTCGGAGCGTTCAGTGTGGTTCGCTCTTTCAATTCGAACAACACGTCGATCGGTACTCCATTTTTTAAAAGATTCAGCTTGCTTTAAAAGCTTAATAACTGCATAGAATTTGTATGTACACTTCGTAGTGATAGTGCTTTGATATTATGTATGAGTCACTACCAGTTAAAGTGGTATAGTACTATAGTCGGTAATGGGTACCGACAAACGCCATAGTGCGCAGCTATGTACCATCTGCACGTGAAAAAGTGGAAAGTCAGATTAAATCAGCGTGAATTGAACTCCGCGTCACGCTCGAGGCCCCCGCTGCACCTTCCCAAACGCAAGCCACATGTACGCGGCACCGATTATAGCTCTAGTTATTAGCCCTTTTAAGAGTTGGCTAGAAATGTCTGCCAGGTTTATAAAAATTGTGCTGTCTAAATATGTCACCTCCTTTTCCCATAATTTAAATATTGCTATTTCACGTTTTACCTAAATTTTTATGAGAATAAAGATTGTAGATGCATCCAAATTAAGATAATTTTATTTGAAATTACTTATTTTCGTCCCCTATTATTACGTATTTCATATTTACTGTGTAAACCTATTACCTAATTTGTATTTTCAACGGTTCTCAAGAATTAAGAAGTAAAATGTCCAATATACAAATTTTTATTAAAAATGCAAAAATAAACTTATTAACAATCTGGCACTATTCACTTTTAGATATAATGGAATTGTAATATGACAATTTTTATTACTAATTCTTGTGAAATGGTCACTTGAATATTCTATACTTTTTTCTTTCCAGCACATTTAATGGCTTAAATATTATTTACTATTATAATTGGTAAAAATTTTACTTAATACATACATTATGTAAATCATTAGTATTGCTTTTTTAAATTTGTAAGTGAATTTTGGAATATATAGTTCTGATCTACAGATAATTTACTATAAATGTATCAATATATCTCTATCAAAAAATGTTTTACAGTTCTTACATTTACATTTCACATTACAATGTTTTACACCAGAATTTTAATGAATTTATATGCATCAAAAGCACAGCAAACAAGAACATACGGTAATTCTCTAATATTGACTGGACTGTTGTAGATAAGTGTAGTAAATATACATGACTATGTCTGACTGGAATTGATTTAAATAACAACAGAGAACAAAAAGATGATTTAAGGAATTCAAGTGTACCTAGTGACATTAAAATTGTAATCTTGCGATCGGAGTTACATATAGCTGTCAGAATTTTTAATTATTGATAAGAGAAATTCTAGAGATGATGAAGCATAGAAGTTTTTAAAATAATTTGTACGTTGTATTAACGGTACAAGCAAACAAAATTACAAAAAAAAAATATGCTTTTTTTAATTTTACAATTAGTAGTATTAGGTAGTCTTATACGTATTGCCATGACGAGAAAATTGATAGTGTGAACCAGATAAAATTAAGGGATATTATGCATTATACATTGAAAGACACCCTTAAAATACCTGTTGAAAATAGCCAAATACCAGATATTAAACAAGAGATAAACATACATGAAAATGTATTAGACATAAAAAAAATATTTCAGTTGTGGTGATACAAGCGCCCATTGTAATCCCGTAGAGATGATGATAAGCGAACAGGATGATATTTTCAAGGAAGAATTCAAATAAGAAGACATAATTTTGCTAGACTCGTCGGAAATGTGTGGTTACCTAACAAAGCATACAAGTAACTCCAATGTATGTAAGCCAGTCCTCAAGGGAAGTTACGTACAAATGTACAGTGTGTCAGTATGAAACAAAACGAAAATATTATTTTGATAGATATTTGTTATCTCACAGAGACTTTTCCAAAGTCATCATCATGAGGTCATCAGTCCTAAGACTGGTTGGACGCTAACCTCCAGCTTCTCCTATCTTGTGCTAACCTACGCATTTCGCTAATTGTGCTACAACCTATATCCCTTACTATTTGCGAGCAGTAGTCTAATCTAGGCCTACCTCTGCCTTTCTTCGCTCCTATTTCTGCCTCCAAAATATCGCGGACTATTCCCCCATGTCTCAGCAAGTGGCCTACCATTCTATCTATTTTCTTCTTTATGTTTTTCCACATACTTCTTTTCTCGCCGACTTTCTCCAATACTTCTTCGTTTCTAACCCTATCGGTCCATGGTATTTTCATTATTCTTCGGTAACGCCACATCTCAAAAGCTTCTAATTTCTTCCTACTTGCTTCCCCTGCCGTCCAGGTTTCGCAACCGTATAGTGCCGTGCTCCATACATATGTTTTCAAAAATCTCTTCCTTGTTTCTAAGTTTATTACCCCCGAGCATAAAAGTGCTTTCTTTTTGTTAAAAGCTACTCGACCCTGCGCTATTCTTTGTTTTGTGTCTTTATCGCTTCTTCCATCCCAATTTATTTTACTTCCTAAATAAGTGAAGTCTTTAACTTCCTCCAATCTTTCATTATTAATTTGTACTTTCGTTTTTGCTCTGCTCTCACGCCCTCTGCACACTAACACTTTAGTTTTGTTTTTATTCACCCTCATTCCGTATTCCTCTGTCAACACTGCCTCCATTTCGTTCAATGCTGATTCTAATTCCTCCTTACTAGATGCTAATACTGCTATATCATCCGCGAATCTCAGCATTTTTAGTTTCTGTCTCTGTACTTTAATCCTGAAATCCACTCTATCTTTTACCAGATTAATCGCCTCTTCGATGTACAGATTAAAAATTAGTGGTGATAGGCGTACATCCTTGTCTTACTCCTTTCCTAATACCTACTTCCCTTTTTTCCCCTTCCACTTCTATAACAGCAGTTTGCTCTTTGTATAGATTGTGTACTACTCTCCTATCTCTATACTTCATTCCCGCGCTCTTTTCCAAAGTAAAAAACATAAATATGGAGAGCGTAATCATGAGACGAAATATAAGAGTAATATTGACAAATCACGTTTTAATGCATAGATACACCTCAGAAACAGAAATGTACAAGTGCGTAAAGTGCACCTTTGAAGCGAAATACAAAAGTAGTCTTAAGAACCACATGGTAGTACACGAGGACACTTCAAAAGCGAAAATATGTTGAATGCACAATCTGCATTTATAAATCCATAGGGAAAAAGAACCTCGATCGTTACTTACGAACCCACAAAGATACCTCCAGAGTAAAAATATACAAATTCACGAAGTGTCCTTACCAGGCAAAACGTAGGTGAAGTTTTTCTTGTCATAAATTCACCCACGACCACGTTTCAAATATGCGAATATTAAAGTGTGAGTTATGTACTCATGAGACGATACCAGGGGCGTAGCGCGAGAAAAGAATCTAGGGGTGATAAAAATTTTATGAGGGGAAGAGGTATAGTCAGATGTGAGGTAGGCCATATGAAAATGGTAAAAATAAAGAAAGACACTAACTTAAAATGATTATGCCTAGGTATATATCCTAATTTTTAAGATGAAAATCAATTCTTCGGTTTTTGTTTGTCCAGCGAAAACGCCTATCACTGTTTCTTCAAATGTTGGAGACGATCTCATATCTTCTAAAGAGGCACTTTCAATATTTATTAATGCTAAAGCTGACAGTCTTTCTTGCTTTGGAGAATTTCGCAGATAAGTCTTTATTCCCTTTAAACATGAAAATGATCTTTCCGCGGAACTGCTTGTGGCAGTAATAGTCAAAATTATACGACACAATTTTGAGGACTCCGAGAAAACAGAAGATAATTGAAAGGACATAAGTAATATATTTGTGAAGCTCAAACACGGTGCTCTTTTTCATATCAGGGTCACTATAAATCACTGAAAGTTCACTTTTTAAACGATTTGCGTCAAAGAATGTTCCATATCACATAATTAACTAAAGAAGAAAAGAGTTCGTCAGGAAAACGTTTCACGAATGAAGTAAATTGTGTGGAATCTAGATTTAAGAATTTCAGTTTAGAAATTTCACTAAACCGTTCACTAATGTTCAAAGTAATAACGTCCAAAATTTTATAAAACAATCGTGCGTAGGTGCTTTTTTTTTATCTTCTTCAGGAATTAAATCCAAACGCATTCTTTTACTTGGTGGTTGATTTTCTAACACAAGTCTGTCCATACAGTCCCAAATGTCACTAAACTCGTTTTTCATTTTTTGAATACATGATTTGAGATCGGCGATCTATTTATTGCAGTAACTAATATCTGATATTTTTGTCCGTATAATTTTAAACAGACAATCGGAATGTGGGAATATTGCAGAAAACACTGCTAAGAAAAAAATAAAATCAAAATCGCGCAATGAAGTTAAAAGGCCTCTAGCACAAATATCGGTTTCTCGATCCCATTCCTCATTTTCATTTTCCACAATTACCTGAAACAGCGCTTCCAAATCTTCCTTATGATATGGCGACAGTTGCCAAGATGCGTTCATATAACTGAGTTGCATAACTGAGTCCGGAAATAACGACAACACCTACTCGAGATTCCACTGTTGACTGACCTTTTCGCCCATCTAACGCGTAGCTTGGATGTAACGCGGACCATGGCATTTCAGCACTGCAGCAAGTAACGTGAGAGTCCAATAATAGTGTTTAAAGTAAATACTGTATGTTTGCGGTCGGTTTAAAATAATACAAAAATTTTAATAATGAATAAATCGATCGAACTTTTAAATAACACTAATTTGCCAATTTTTTAAGGAATGCGACGCATCACTCGCATCCATGTACGCTACGCCCGTGGTGGGCGCAGTTTTTCTTGTCATAAATTCATCCACGAGCACGTTTCAAAAATACGAATATTAAAGTGTATACAATTGTCATGTACTTATGAGACGATACATAAACGCAGCTTCAATCGTTATATATTTCTTCACAAGCCTTCCACAGAAATCTTCAAATGCTCCTAGTGTACTTTCGAGATAAAATGGCAGGATTATCTGAGGCGTCACGGAAATAAAAACTACACCTATACGGACACAGTAATCTTAAAGCCCGCTACAGACTATGCGTGTATTCGCGATCCGTGGGCAATTCGCGAATAGTGTGTAAGGACTTGTTCGCTGAAAATCGATTCGTAAAGAACATGAATCTTGTGTTCGCAGTGATTCGCTCTTGGAGGTGGTAAATTGACGAATATCAAAGGCCGCGCATTAACATAGTACCTATGTAAATGCATAGTCTGTAGGCTCTGATTTGCGAATTGCTACGAACTACAACGAACTGAACAAATCGCGCATAGCGAATACATGCATAGTCTGTAGCGGGCTGAAGGTCACATCCTGAAGCACAAGGGCCCGTTGGAGCTAGAAATGTTACAAGTGAGCGACGTGTTCATATGAGGCGAAACGGAAAGATTGCTTTAAAACCCACACGCTTGAACACAAACGTGCCAGTACCAGAAAAATATACAACTGCGCGATGTGTAATTTTGAGGAGAACCGTAAGGATAATAAAGGGTAGTCCAACCAAAACGCACGATGTTAATTGTAAATAAAACAAAAAGTATTCAGAGAATTATCTTAATATTTTTTATTATGATAGAAGGATCTATGACAATTATGTGTGAAACAAAATATCGGCAAAATGCTCGCCACGGCTTCGGTGGCATACGATGGTCCATATTTTCAATGACTCTTGAGACATAATTGAGGTTCAATGTCGTTAATGTGCCGAATTATCTCATCCTTTAGCTCTTGAATTGTTCTTGGCTTATTGGCGTACACTTTTTCTTTTAAATTATCCCCAAAGAAAGAAGTCCAACGGTGTCAAATCACATGATCGTGGCGGCCAATTAACATCGCCACGACGTGAGAAAACACGGCCATTGAATTTCTCGCGCAAAAGTGCCATTGTTTCGTTGGCTGTGTGGCAAGTAGCACCATCCTGTTGGAACCACATATCGTCCAGGTCCATATCCTCAATTTCTGGCCACAAGAAGTCCGTTATCATTTCGCGACAGCAAACACCATTCACGGTAACTGCTTGGCCGACCTCATTTTCGAAGAAGTACGGCCCGATGATGCCGCCAGCCCATAAACCGCACCAAACAGTCACTCTTTGTGGATGCATCGGCTTTTCAACAATCACTCGTGGATTCTCGTTTGCCCAAATGCGGCAATTCTGCTTGTTAACGAATCCACTGAGGTGAAAGTGTGCCTCGTCGCTGAAGAGGATTTTCTTTGTAAAGTCACCATTCACTTCTGTCTGTTCAACCAGCCATTCGGCGTATTGACGACGCTTGAAATGGTCAGTAGGCTTCAGCTCTTGAGTCAATTGAACCTTGTAAGCGTGTAAATTCAAATCTTTGTTCAAAATTCGCATCAGTGATGTTCGTGAGATGTTCAATTGTTGGGCACGACGACGAGTCAAGGTTGACGGCTCTTCTGCTACACTATCGCAAACAACAGCAATGTTTTCCGCAGAACGAACTGGGCGAGCATGCACAGGTGTTTTCACATTTCCTACAGACCCGATTTGCTGAAATTTGCGCACAATTCTCCCGATTGTGGACACATTTGGTCGATTATGCTGACCAAAAAAGTCACGAAGTGCACGAAATGCATTTTGATTTGAACGCCCATTTTCGTAAAAGGCTTCAACAATCTCAATGCGCTGTTCAATTGTATACCTCTCCATGGTTGAATTTGTCAAACACTGAAACAAAGAAATGTCAAATTAAGTTGGACAGAAAACTTGACGTTAAGGTGTGACTCACAATTAACATCGTGCATTATGGTTGGACCACCCTTTATAACACAGCACATGTTGATACATAGAGATCAGACACAAACCGAATTGTACAAGTGTGTTTTGTGCGCGTTTGTAATGGAATATGTGGATCGTTTTGTGAAGCACATATTAATCCACAACGATACCTTGTGAGTGGGTGTTTACAAGCGTTCACGCCCTTTTAAGAGTTGGCCGGAAATCTTTGCCAGGTTTACGAAAAGATGCGTCATCCAAACATCTCTTTCTCGTAATTTAAGTATTGGTGTTTCATATTTTAACTGTTGTATTAGTTTTTAAAAAGATTTTATACTCAGATTATAATGATCTTATTTCAAATTACATGGTATCTACTTCCTTCGAATTACTACTTTTAGCTGCCTAAAATGTTCAATCCAATTAATGTGGATTACTGTTTTCCGTAAGCAGCGGATAAATTTTCTAAATATTTACATGAATCGGTCGTCTTTGCACTTTTAACCATTCAATATTCGATCGTGCCCGTTAATTGATTTTAAATAACATCAAGGAACAAGAAAGTAGTTAAGGACGTCAAGTCTTTTGATAATCAATTATCTTTATGTAAAGTATATCGTAATCATATGATTCAAGTTATATATAACCGCTTGAATTTTGTATTGTTACGAAGAAGACTTCGTCCACAAAAAAAATTATTGGATATTAATTTTGTTTAAATTATTTAAAAAAAATAAATCCTTAGTTTTATGTACATATATGTTATGAATACATCCATATTTAATAATAAACATCTTTTAACATTATAGTAATAATATGATCAACACATGTGATAATAAACGCGTGTATTATAAACGCATAGTGTCAAATTTAAACTAGTCTCCATTAGGTCATTTTCGCTTCTATTACATATTAACTATCTCTGTGACATAGGTAACTAGAAAATTTTGTCTGTGGAAAACAATAAGAGGCAGAGATAGAAGAAGAAGAGGAGCATAGGAAGAACCTAACCTACTTCTAGTGTTTCCTAAAAATGTTTAATGAAAAACATTTCATAATTAAAATGAATATAAAAGAGGAAACAATTTGCAGATTTTGTTTGAACGTCGCAGACAGAGAATTTGAAGCAATAGACGGAATTATTAAAGACATATTGAACAGTCTCTTGTTGGAAATTGTAAGATTTTCGTGGTAAATACTGCACTGCCAACCGTTCTCCTTTATGGGGTCAAATTCTAAATTATCTTTGGTTCTTACTGAACTGTGTTAAATTTCTATTTGTATTCAAGTATTCCACTAAAATTTATTATATTTTAACATTAACTCTTGCAAGGTTTCATTCAAGGAAACAATTCAAATCAAATCTTATTATAGTCCCCTCGCCAAATAAAATAATATTAATGTACCAGAATATGCATATTTCAACGACGAGATTGTCTCTTTGACAGTAAGATTAGTATTTTTTCGTTCAATTGCAGAATTAAAATTAGTAGTGCCCCCTATAGTTCATAGTAAAGTAAAGGACTATTAAATTCTTGCCTGTCTTGTAAAGGGAATTGGATTCAAGTCTTCTATTCATGACAACAGTAAAAACTATTTGTTAATGATAAATTATTCATATTTATAATATAAGAATAGAAGATTATGTGTAAAAATTTACCAGTTATTTTTCTAAAAGAATTAACAATTTATTGTTCATTTTAAAAATTCTATATTTTATATGCCGTATACCTTTCAGAATATGAACATCAGTAAAAATCCTGTTATATGTCGAGACTGTGCGTATACCCTCAAAAAATGTGACTATTTTAAATCAGTCTGCATCAATACCAGGACCGTTTTACGTTCTTTTAAGAATGCGAAAGAAGAAGCGCAATTTAAAATAGAAGATGTATATGAAGAATGTAAAAACGCAGATGGTGTAGATGAAAATTTGATTATATGCCAATTTTGTATGAATCCATGCGAAATAGGGCATATTATTTCGGATGTTCTAATAGACAAGGAATTGTTTGTGGAAATTCTTCCAATATTTATACCAAACCTGGTAAGAATATACAATTGTCGTTCATATAGCTAATAAAATTATTATTGCCCATATAGCATTATCAAAATGTTATTTTGCTAATACGAGTAATATAGGTATATCTAAATACCATACTAGCAATTTTGTGTGCATAGGAAGTATTTCTATACTTATTATTTATGGAGAATTGGCTAATATAATCTGCAATTCTACATGAAATCAATTACGCCATAAGTTAAAAGTAATATAGTCTATGATTTCTAATGATAACCAATATCTATAAAACTGTAATAGAAATATAAGAAATTTATTTTCTATCTAGTAATTGTTTATTGTCAATGACAAGTTACCATATGGAAGAAGCCTGTTATACATACACTGTTTATAAATATTAGTCCGAATGATAACTAAAACAGGTACGTTATCAATTAGATATATTTTCGATAATTATCAGATTCAATAGGCAAGTGATACAATAAAATTGTTTAGCAACAATGACTTAGCATTAGTAGCACGGTTTTTGGTTTTGTTGAAAAAGTTTACTTATTTGCAGCAGAGTACGTATTGAAAAAATTATGTTAAACTGTAGTATTTCAATGGTATAAAAACAGGTTATAGAATCAGCCTAATTTCTACGTAAGTAATGAAACATAACCTCACACACAGTGGCCTTTTTGTTCAAGGTCAAACATCGAGCACGAGAACGATCAACTATTTTTTAATTTCATTCAATCAAACGGCTTCTAGGAAGCTATTTCAATTTTATGGTGTTTTAATAATTATCAATAGTGGTAATATAGTTTTTTTCTGTTAGGATTTCGCTGTTATCAAGAATCTTATGATTTGTACATCCTGTAGAGAAAATTTGGAATGCTATTTTGAGTTTGCTCAAAAGTGTTTGAGCACAGAGGAGAAAATAAATACATATTGCGATGACGAGAAAATTGATAGCATGAACCAGATAAAATTAAGCAATATTATGTATTATTCATTAAGAAACACTCTTAAACTGCCTGTTGAAGGTAGCCAAATACAAGGTATTAAACAATAGATAGACATACATGAAAATGTATTAGACATCAAAGATGAAGGTTTAAATTTTGATGATAAAAGAGCCCATTGTAATCCCATAGAGATGATGATAAGCGAACAAGATGATATTTTTAAGGAAGAATTCAAAGAAGAAGACGTAATTTTGCCAGATTCATGGGATACATGTGCGTATCAAACAAAACATACTAGTAAGTCCAGTGTGTGTGAGCCAGTCCACAAAAACGTTTCAAGAGCAGTTCCGTACAAATGTACAGAGTGCCAGTATGAAACAAAACTGAAGTATTGCTTCAATAGACATCTGATATCTCACAAGGACTTTTCCGAAGTGAAAACTTATAAATGTGGTGAATGTAATCATCAGACGAAATATAAGAAAAATTTCGACAATCACGTTCTAACGCACAAAGACACCTCGGAAATAGAAATGCACAAGTGTGTATTGTGCACCTTTGAAACCAAATACAAAAGAAGTCTCAAAAATCACATGATAGTGCACAAAGATGTTTCAGAAGTAAACTTCTTTGAGTGCCCAATCTGCATGTATAAATCCGTACGGAAGCGTAACTTCAACTCTCACTTACGAACCCACAAAGATACCTCTGAAGTGGAAATGTACAAATGCACAAAGTGTCCTTACCAGGCGAAATCCAGGAGCAGTTTCAGTTACCATAAACTGACGCACGAGGAAATTTCAAACACATGTATGTTACAGTGTGCTTTGTGTAGTTACAGAACAAAACGAAAGTACTGCCTTAAAATCCATATGCTGACTCACACGGCTACCGCGGAAATGTACAAGTGCTCGGAATGTGCTTTCGAGACAAAAAGACAGGATGGCCTGAAACGTCACAAGCTGATCCATAAAGACATCGCCCAAGTCGTAATGTACAAGTGCACAAAATGTACTTTCGAGACAAAATACAACAGTAGCTTTAAGAGTCACCTCCTGACGCACAAAGATCCCTCAGAAATAGAAATGTACAAGTGTGCGTCCTGTGCCTACGAGACGAAAAGGAAAGATTGCCTTAAAACGCACATGGTCAAGCACAAAGGCACGTGCTGATACATAGAGATCCGACACAAACCGAATTGTACAAGTGTGTTATGTGCACGTTTGCCACGGAATATATGAGTCAATTTATGAATCACATGTTGACCCGCTCCCACTGTACGATATAAGTGGGTATTTATAAGCGTTCATGTCCCAGATTGGTCTTGATGCTGTTAATAGTTTTATTGATATCATGAATACGTCCCTTTTAGAGGGACAAAAATAGCACAAAAAATATTTAGTAATAAGTTGTGTTGAAAAAGAAATGAAATGAGTTGTTTAAAATAGATTTGAAAATCTAGTATGACACCCAGTATAATATACGAGGGGCATTCAAATATAGACTGGAATTGTTTTTTGTTTTTTTTTTTATTTAGATATATTGGCTAAAAAAATTAACCCAAAACATTTTATTTATCTACATAGTCTCCTCTTTTGTTTACATATTTTTGTCATCGAGTTTAAAGTTTTTCTAAGCCATTACTCTGGAAAGAAAGAGGAGCCTTGTTTCATGGTCCAAACATATAAAATCACATGGACAATTATATAGGGTCTTTCAATAAGGATGTTTGATTTTTAAACATAAATAAGACAAGTTGTGTGTACGATATCCACTCGATTTCTTTTTTATTTGAAAGAATATTTTATGGCATTTAGTATTGAGTATAACATCGTTCAAATGTCCGCCGCGACTTTACCTGGTGGAGATTCGGGAGATTCCAATTTTCAATTGTCGCATAAATCTAGCTAAATTTGCTGGATGGCGTCGTTATATTGACTTGGGGGGGCATCAATTGTTTGCGGATTGTTCACATAGACCTGCGATTTAAGATAACCCAAAAGGAAGAAGTCTAAAGGCGTTAAATCCCACCATCTTCCCATCTGGGTGGCCAGTTCACATCGCCGCTGCGCGAGATAACCTTGTCCTCCAATCGGTCGTGTAGAATATCCATCGTGGCGCGCTGTCCTATTGCAATCATATGTGGGTATCCATATCATTCAGTTTAGGCCACAAAAAGTTGCTTGGCATCGATCTGTAGCGCTCGTCGTTGACGATTCCAGTGGCGATTCCAATTTAATTTTGGAAGTACGAACCGATGATTCCGCCAGACCAAAATGAGTACCAAACAGTGACTCAGGATGCATTTGGTGCTGTGGTATCTCTCTTATGGATTGGTATCGTCCCAATTCTGACAATTTTGTTTCTTCACGTATCCATTCGTCCAAAAATGGGCCTCGTCGCTAAAGATGATTTTTTTGGCAAAATCTGGGTCAACTTCCAACTGCTCCAGAACTCAATCACCGAACACACCGTCTATGTCTATCGTTGTTTACCTGAAGTTCCCGGGTCAGTTGGATTTATACGGGTGCAAACCCATGTCCCGACGCAAAATTCGCCAAATATGGTCAAATTCTTGTGAACGATGAGAAATTGACTGCCTCTGGTTTTGCCGTACACTCTCAAGCAGAGCAGCGATGTTTTCAGCAGACCTTCCGTATCGGTGAGGTACGGGTGTTGACTGATTATTATCAAACCGATTAACTCGAATTTGGTCATCAAACGTCGAATAGTTGACAACCGGCGCGGCAGGACGGTTGTGGCCAGGGCCCTGGCACTGCGGTAGTTCGCTGGTAAATTACTGTATAATGGGCGCTGGTTGTCTTGCAAGTTAGAAATAATATGAAAACAAACTTTTGAACCCACGGGTAAAGAATACCTGGTGTCAAATTTAGTGGTCTTATAATTGTATAGTTTTCCTTCTTATCAATATTCAGTATTTGTCTGTGGTAACCGTTAATAAATTGCAATAGAAGAAGAAGACTAACCTCACCTTTTTCTAGCATCAGTTATTGCTTTAATTCGGTTTTTGATCGAGTTAAAATGAATGTAAAAGAGGAAACAATTTGCAGGCTGTGTTTGAACGTTGCAGATAAGGAATTTGAAGAAATAGACGAAGTAACAAAGGAAATATTTAACAGCCTCTTGCTGAAAATTGTAAGATTTCAATATTAATGTTGTAAACAGTTAGTCTACTGTTTGTCTGTCAATGTAACGAATTTTGGTAAATAATTTAATATTGCAAAAGGCAATAATTCAGAAAGATTATATACAAACGTTACATATACATTTTCATCGAAATACTTTTCTATTTTAGAACTTGGAGGTGAGTGAGGATCCTATAATGTGCCAGGATTGTTCAGACATCGCAAAAAAGTCTTATCACTTTATAGCAGCATGCATTAACACAGAAAATATTCCTTCTACTGTCAAAGAAGTGAGTAAATCTGAATTAGACCATGAAATTGAACACTATAATGCCATATGGTCTAGCAAAGATTTTCCTATATGTCGATTTTGTAACAGCCGATTAGAAGACAAAAATTTTATTTCGATGGACGATCTAATGAACGATACTATATTTGTGGATATGTTGCCAGCCTTTATGTTAGAAATGGTAAGAACATTTTATAGAAACATTTTAAGTGCTTCATGTGGTGTTCTCATACATTTGCCCAAGACAGTTCATTTTTGAATCTATTTAAAATCACACTAAAAACAATATGTTTTATCCCCCAAAAATACAATAAAGACAGTGAATATTTCTTTTCTAAATAAGCAGATTTGTATATGCAAAGATTCCTGTATTTTATTTTTTACGTGTTATTCTGCGTATATAGTTAGTTAATACAGGTACCAAGAACGGTCTAACCTCAAATTCACAAAGTCCTTTTTTGCAGTGCGTAAAATGTTTTACTGGAAAAAATGCCCTAGTCAACAAATTAGGATCTACTCTATTTTATTTTGAAATTACAGCCCAGTCTAGTGTTTGTGATTAAACATGTTAAATTTGATAAAAATTGGAAACCTTTATTTTGCTATAACTGTACAACATGAAATCATTATACATACAGCTTTGTTTTTAGGACATCAGCATTGCGGATGATCCCATGATTTGTGCACTCTGTAGAGGGGAACTAGAATGTTATTTCAAATTTGTATTGAATTGCTTAGATACAGAGGAGAAAATAAATAATTATTGCAGCAATGGGGAAAGTGATATAAAGGACCGAGTAAGATTAAGCAACATAATCCGAGCTTTTTCGAAAGAGAACTTAAAGTACTCCGAGAAATGTATCCAGGCATCTGCCATCAAACGAGAGACCGAAACAAATGACGAGGTGAACATGAAACCTGAGGTATGCGATGAATCCATAAAAACTGAAGAAATGTTCGTCAAAGATGAGGAAATCAATTTAAACGAAGACTATAGCACATCAAATTTAAAAATTTACCACTGCGATAAATGTTGTTACCAAGCGAAGCGGAAAGGCCACCTAAAATCCCACATGCTCTCGCACAAGGACGCCTCGGAAGTGGAAACGTTCAAGTGTGCCCTATGCGACTTTCACACAAAACATAAATTTTATGTAAAGTCTCACATGCAACTCCACAAGGACGTTTCGCAAGTGAAAATATACAAGTGCGCCATCTGTGGACTCCAAACAAGATACAAAGACAACTTCAAGAAGCACGCTCTGACTCACAAAGACTCCTCGGAAGTAGAATTGCACAAGTGCACGATATGCGACTTTAAAACCAAGCACAAACGTTACATGAACAGGCATTTGATAACGCACAAGGATATCTCCGAGATAAAAATATACAGATGTCCCATTTGCAAGTTCGAGACGAAATATAAGGGTAGCATCAGGACGCATGAGCTCACCCACAAGGACGTCTTGCAGGCGGAGGTGTATAAGTGTGAGAAGTGCCCGTTTGAGACGATACGAAAGTATTCCCTCAAGAGACATAACCTCTCTCACACGGATCCATTGGAGTTGAAAACGTATCGGTGTGTGACATGCAATTACAAGACAAAATATAAAACTGGGATCCTGCGGCATATGCGAACCCATAAGGACGTTTCATAACGTATACGAGTGTGTAATTTGTCGGTTTATAATAGTGTGTTATAAAATACAAGACTGTGAAGCTTAGTTAAGTTCTATCTGTACATATTTCAAACGATATAAATATGTAATAAATATTTTGAAGTATGGTAATTATTTATTGTAGCGCGTTTTTTTTTTTTTTTTTGGAAGAGGAAACCGCTTGGAATCGTGTCCTTTTTTTCTATCGATCCTGATAGTGTTGAGCGCTACTCTAACTAAAACCCCTTACTCTTTTCTTAACTTGTGCCCGCACCGACCCGGTACCGCTTCCATATTCCATCAGGTCAGTACTTCATTTGTTAATTCTTGATGTTAATCCGCCATCTACGGGTTTGGCCAATTTCCCACTCCTCCTGCTCCTTAATGGCCATCACTTCGCCTATATAACCGGCTATGATATTCCACTGTTCTTCTATGCTGACCATCATATTTATCTGCTGTCACCCTCGTTCCCGGGGCCTCCTCCATCCTAGCTCGTCACAGACTCCATTTCAGACAGACAAAGAGAGTGTGTTCTGCGTCGTCGTGCTCCCCGCAATACCTGCACTCATCACTGCCATCCTTGCCTATCCAATAGGTGTACTCAGAAAAGCAGCCGTGTCCAGAAAGCGCTTGCGTAATATGGTAGTTAGTTTCCCCATATTTTCTTTCTAGCCATATTTTTATATTTGGTATGAGGCGCTTCGTCCATTTCTCCTTTTCCGTTGCTTCCCATTCCAGTTGCCACTGTCGCAATGTCTTTTCCATGACACCCTTTTCGTTTGCTCCCTTGAGCCTATCGTCCCTTTCCTCCGCCACGAGATGTAAAGGTGGCATCCCCGATATTATTTGGGTGGCCTCATTGGAGACTGTCCTGAAGGCACAGCCTACCTTCAGTGCAAGACATTTCTGAATCCTTTCAAGCATGTTCCTTGTTCTCTTATAACGCCTTCTTCCACGCCGGGACTGCATAAAGAAGTATTGGCTGGACGGCACCCCACAACACTCTTCTTTTACCGGCTTTTGGGCCGCTTCGAAATATGTTTAGGGTTCGAAGAACAGCAAAACAATTATAGTAATACACTTTTATTTACTTCTGGATGACAAATTATGTAGTACTAACTCTAACGAGTAACAAGTATAATCTGACTTACAATTCGAGGGGTTACACTTTTATATGAAATGATATCAACGCAGAGGGCGTCTGAGGGCAGCTTTATCGGTGGGTTTGAGATAAAGCTGTATCTTTAACAATTATTATTATGTGAGAAACTCATGCAGTGGTTAAAAATAAATATACGGAGTGTTCTGGTTATCCATGTAACTCCTCCCTTCTTTAGAATGGCGATATTACCGAAGGATATGTCGACATTTCATCTGAGGGTATCGTCGTAGGTCTTGGAGGTGATCTCTTGAAGATTACGGCCAATTTTGTCGAGACTGTTTTTCTTTTGTACCAACATAGAAAGAAGAGGCTGAAACATATAATTAGACAAAGTAGGATTGTGAAGATCAATGTTGATGAAGGCTCTTCCTTTGGAAAGTCGTCAACTTCAATGGATTTGAGGGCCTTGAATTTCTTGTGCAATTCTGAGATTTGGGTTAGAGGTATACTTCCTAGTTGTAATAGTTCAGTGTTTATTATTTTAGGATTTGTGTATAGTTCTGGCATAATAAAGCTTGATCCGTTTCTTAGGTCGGGTCTTGTTTTATATATTACATTGTTTATTTTGAGAGTACAGTCTTGTGGTATTTTGACTTCGGTTGGTCTAGTAATCCTTTTTAATATTGTGTCTTGACATTGGCTGATTACTTCTACTATATCAGCGGGGATGATTAATATGTGATGTGTATCTATTTGTTCGATTAAAGATTTTTGATGTACAAGTGGTGTAAATTCACATGTTAAACCAGGCTTTCCTTGTAGAAGTTCTGGGAAACATTGGCGATAGTTTGGTTGCAAAGAACCATGGCAGATGAATGTATCTTCGAACCCTAAACATATTTATCTCTGTATAGGCGAGTCCTTGAAACTTCGTCGGAAGTTTCGTAATTCTGTGTCATATTGAATATTTCTTCTGAATGGAATGGGGGTTTCGATTGTTGATTTGATCTAGAATTTTGTGGGTGTGGAAATTGACGTTTGAGTATTACGGATACACCTGACATGGGTGTTGGTTGGTAAGTATTGACAACTTGTCTGGGTTTGAAAACATTATGGGGTTTCCGAGATGGTTGATTTGCGTTTGGAAATTGAGGTTTGTTTTGATATGGGAAGTTTCGTAATTGAGAGTTGGGGAATGTTGAATATACAGGTGGTTGTTTAAGAGGTTGTTGCGAGATATTTTGGGGGTTGAAATTTGAAAATGTACTTGCGAATTGTGGGAAACTAGATTGTGGTTTATTTATTGATTTTTGTTTTGTGATGTTGGAAGTTTCTAGTTTATTGACAGTCTACATTGATTAAACTGTTCTTCTTTATGAATGAAGGCAATAGCATTCTCTAAGATATCTTGTTCTCGTGTTCTCAACATTTGTTGATAATGGAACGGTAAATTCCTAACATATGTGTCTAACGCGAGTTGTTGATAGACGGTGGCTAAAGCTTCTTTTACCATTTGTGGATGGGCAGTTTGTTGTAATTTTGACATTAAAAGACTCTGGAATTGTTGTATATGAGCGCCAAATTGTAATAGATTTTCTTTCGTTTTGTCGTAAGTTAAATGTAAAAGGTCTTGTTGTAAACAAGGAAGGTCTCGCGGATCTCCAAAGTTGGTGATTAATAATTCCTTAATTTGCTCCCACGTATTTAATTCTAAACGAGTTGAAACCATATTTTGGGCTTGACCGTTCAGTTTAGATTTGATTGCTCTTAGCATAAAAGATCGCGTCGCTTGATCGTCAGGGAAACTATTCAATAATTCTTGCGAGCTACTTATAAATTCGTTTAAAAGGCTGGGTGAGCCGTCAAAGTGAGGAATAATATCGATGTACATTTTCATTAACTGAATGAATCAATATTGTTAGAAATTTGGTTATCGTTTATGTTTTGTTCTTCGTTTACTATTGACAAGCTGTGAACTTTTTGGTATGGTTGGAAATGTTGAAAATTTGTTTTACTTCCTTTTTCGTTCTGCCAGCTTGGCCTATATTACATTTATAGTCTAATGATGAATTTATCTTAATATGAATTATTCAATGCTTAGTTTTATTATTGTGGCAAAAAAAATAGCTTAACCTAACCTATATAATCGCACAAGGTCAACGAAATATAGGGTTCCTTCAGACAAGATCACATAGAGTCAGTGATTACATGAAGTTTCTATTTATACCAATTGCACACTTTGAAAAAAGGGTAAGCAAGGAAAAATAGATGGGTGAGAAAATACTTGGTACTTACTAGTCTTCCGAAGTCGCTGCTCGTACCTCTGGTTTAGTGCTTAAAGGTTGAGACCACAAGAAGAATTCTGACCGGACCTGTTGGCTTTGGTTCAGGAAAGGTGCCGCTGAACGTGGTAGTCTTCTGGTGTTATTTTCAGGATCTTCTGCACTATCCTACCGACTGCGCCAAATATGTTTAGGGTTCGAAGAACAGCAAAACAATTATAGTAATACACTTTTATTTACTTCTGGATGACAAATTATGTAGTACTAACTCTAACGAGTAACAAGTATAATCTGACTTACAATTCGAGGGGTTACACTTTTATATGAAATGATATCAACGCAGAGGGCGTCTGAGGGCAGCTTTATCGGTGGGTTTGAGATAAAGCTGTATCTTTAACAATTATTATTATGTGAGAAACTCATGCAGTGGTTAAAAATAAATATACGGAGTGTTCTGGCTATCCATGTAACTCGCGCGGCCCTTTGTAACCTCGCGCCCCTAGGCACGTGCCTAGTTTGCCTTAGGGATAATCCGCCTCTACTTGAATATCTATATTGTCTAATCGACAAGTTTATTAAACATAATAATTGAGGTATGAAAAATCAATCAAATCAAAAGGTAACTCGTATATATTCACCTATTGTGTGGCAATTATCTTCCCGGATTGGGGACACGAAAATGTCGACCGCGCATCAGAATTTAGCTTCTCGGTGGACAGGTTTTCGACGCAACACATGTTCGGCCATGTCAAAAAGAGATTAAAAAATTTAGAAGGATGAGGCAAACGATGCCTTGCATCCATTTTGATTAGTACACAATCAGGAACCCCACAACCGGCTTTTCCCATTTTAATTCAGTAAATACGGGAAACGTGAAATAGACACGTACGCACAAACGTTAACAAAAATGTCTAGAAATAGCACATACAAATGAAACATAATTTAGAAACAGTGAACACAACCTCAAAATCAAAGACATATATGTAAAAACACATCAGAACGAACTAAAGCATTCACCGACATGTATTGGTTTGTGAGAAAAATTTTCTATCCATCGCCATGAATGACATTTTCATTTAGCAATCTTAGTTATCATTCTATCTCATTATATATTTCTATGGTCTGGAGACCTGGTAACACCGCACAGTGTAACTGTATTTATTAGTTACTTAACAGTAGTTTGCATAATGAAAGAGTGCTTTCAACGTTCACTGTCATCAAATGATAATACACAAAGTTAAACCATATTTTAGTAAAGTAGGAGATAATTCGTGGTGCTCCCTTTAAAAATGACCACGTGTTCCAAACCGCTGTAGCCAGGATTTTTCACACACAGGCAGTTTCTTTATGACAGTACCTGGCTTCCCATGTGCTGTTTATTTTTTATTTAACAGCATGTAATACCACAAACTGTTCTTGTAATAATAAATCATAAGTTTCTAGTTTATTCATTGCAGTAATTAAACGAAATAATTACCATTAATATAACAGACATCATCTCGTATGCTTTGCAGTTGCAGTAAGTTCAGTAGTGTGTATTTTGGCTGGGGGTTAAACCCAAAGATATCATGTTTTAGTTCCTTAAAATGTTCATCATAATAGTCCGGCTACATTCAAACCAAGTACGTCATCTTGTAACTAGTTCAAGAGGTAAAGGTTGTTGTGCGCACTTCAACATTTCTACTTCTGTAGGGGCCCCGTAATTCACCATGAGCTTCCAGTGGTGTTGCTCTTGGTTACTCTCAAAAGTATACCCCTCTACATGTAGATCTTTTATTTGTGCTTTAACAAATGTCTCTTAAGGGCGCTCATATTTTGTCACAAAAGTGCACTACTCATAGGTATGTGACTGTTACGGGGACACTGTTATAGAGACTTTGTGAACACTCGTATATCTTTTGAGGATGTACTTCGATTTTGTTACATAAAAACACTGGGTACACTTGACATTTCTATCTCCGAAACGTTCTTGTGGATTAAAATATGATGCTTCAAATTACACTCATGTCTTGTCTCTCTTAAATATCTCCATTTCCGAGAGATTCTTGTGGATTAACATGGTCTTCTCGGGTGGGTTTTCCACCTTGTTACAAAGGAACACAGTGAACATTTCTGAGGCGTTTGTGTATATTAGCATATGATGAATGAGATTACGTATCATTTTAGTTGCGTGATGGCGGAAAGCACTCTTGTACATTTTTACTTGAGCTGCCCTGTGGGTTAGCATGTAACTGTCGAAATTATTCCTCCATTTCATCTTATATGTACACAGGACACATTTATACATTTTTACATAGAGCACACTTATACACTTTTACTTAAGAAACTGCCTTGTGGGTTAGGATGTGACTGTGGAGGTGGCTCTTCCGTTTTGACGTATACGTACATTGAGCACACTTATATATTTCTATTTCAGAATCTGCCTTGTGGGTTAGCATGTGACGGTTAAGACTTCCATTATATTTCGTCACAAGCCAACACAGGCCACACTGATACATTTTTACTTGAGAAGCTGCCTTGTGGGTTAGCATGTGACTGTCAAGGGCATTCTTTCGTCGACAGTCGAAAGTTGATAGTTTTGTAGTATGTAGTGTGTTTATCTTATTTTCTGTGGCCAAACAGTTACTTACAAAATTGAAATAACCCTCTATATTATCTCTACAAAATGTGCAAATTAAAGGATTCATAGTAATGCCAAGATCCTAAAACCAGAAAAAATGTTTAAAAAAGTGTTTAATATAATACCATACACCTTACCATTTCTGACATACACTTTGACAACATTGCCAGATAAATTGGCTCCTTCATTAAATTATTCATGGAGATGAAATTACTTTTTTCTGAAAGATTCAAACAGAATCGGCATATAGCGAAATCTTGTTTGATGAATGTTTGTTCGGTTTCATCACATTCGAATAAATCCTTTAGTTCAATTACAGTCTGATCTTTGCCAACAGCAAAAGACCCTATCAATTCCTCCGTATCAACACACAGCGATTTGAAATAAAAGGACCTTTCGACAATTACGGCACAAGTCTGACAAATGATATCGCTTTCGATTATATTTATTTCCTAAAATAACAACAAATCACAACAAATATTCCAAGGTATATAACCTATTTGTCACAGATGAAATATGAACGCACGATTCTTACCAGATTGAATAAAAGCACTTCCAATATTTCTTTCATAATTTCATCTATTACTTTAAAATCATTTCCTGTTATATTAAAACAAAGTCTACAAACTTTCTCGTTCACACTCATGTTTCATAACCGGCTCTATGTGCAGGGCGTGCAATAAAAAATGAATCTTCTTCTGCGTCTTAAGTGTCTTAACCATCGCTTAGTTCACATCGCAATATAAATGCGAACACAGAATTGTTTTGTTATTCACTTTATTTATTCTTTGCGACTGCAGTTTCGTAGTTGGTCGACTACATTTTAAAGCACAGTGAATATACAAATTAAAGTTAGCAATTTTTTATCTTGAATTAGTAGGTAAATGTCTATCGTTATAATATTTATATAAGGGCTGAAAATATAATAAACCATTACGATAGACATTTACCTGCTAATTTAAGGAACTAATTTGTATTTTCACTGTGCTGCAAAATGTAATCTAGTAACTACGAAACTTCATCCGCAAAGAATAAATAAAGCGATATATAACAAAGCAATTCCGTGTCCGTTATTTAATGTAATCGAATATCGCAAAGTAACAGATAAATATATCCAGTTAATAAATCTCCACCGTCACATACTAACCTACAGGGCAGTGTCTCAAGTAAAAATGTATAAGCGTACCCTATGTCCGCCTATGACAAAATGGAAGCCAAGTCTTAACAGACGCGTGTATTATAAGCGCATAGCGTCAAATTTAAACTAGTCTCCATTAAATCATTTTGGCTACTATTACATATTAATTAGCTATCTCTGTGACAAGGGTAACTTAAAAATTTTGTCTATGGGAAACAAGAAGCATAGAGAAAAGAAGAAGAGGAGCTCGGAAGAACCTAACCCACTTGTAGTGTTTCGTAAAAATTCAGTGAAAAACACATTTCATATTTAAAATGAATATAAAAGAGGAAACAATTTGCAGACTTTGTTTGAACATCACAGACAGAAAATTTGAAGTAATAGACGAAATTATTAAAGACATATTGAACAGTCTCTTGCTGGAAATTGTAAGATTTTCGTGGTAAATACTGCACTACCAAATAGTGATGGTAAAGATTTGATCAACTGTTCTCCTTTATTGGGGCAAATTCTAAATTCTTTTTGGTCCTTACCGAACTGTGTTAAGTATCTATTTGTATTCAAGTATTGCACTAAAATTGATTAAATTTTAACATTAACTCTTGCAAGATTTCATTCAAAGAAACAATTCAAATCAGTTTCTAATATATTCCTCCCACCAAATAAAATAATATTAATGTACCAGAATATGCATATTTCAATGACAATATTCTCTCTTTGACACAGTTTAGTATTTTTTCCGTCAATTGCAAAAGTAAAATTAGTGGTGCCCCCTATAGTTCATAGTAAAGGACTATTAAATTCTACACATTGCCTGTCTTATAAAGGGAATTGGATTCAAGTGTTTACAACAAGTTTGTTAATGATGAATAATTCATATTTATAATATAAGAATAGAGGAGTATGTGTAACAATTTACCAGTTATTTTTCTAAAAGAATTAACAATTTATTGTTAATTTTAAAAATTCTATATTTTATATGGCGTATGCCTTTCAGAATATGAACATCAGTAAAAACCCTGTTGTATGTCGAGACTGTGCGTGCACCCTCAAAAAATGTGACTATTTTAAATCGGTCTGCATTAATACCAGGACCGTTTTACATTCTTTTAAGAATGTGAAAGAAGAAGCACAATTTAAAATAGGAGATGTATATGAAGAATGTAAAAAGGCAGATGGTGTAGATGAAGATTTCAATATATGCCAATGTTGTATGAATCCATGCGAAATAGGGCATATTATTTCGGATATTCTAAGAGACAAGGAATTGTTTGTGGAAATTCTTCCAATATTTATCCCAAACCTGGTAAGAATATACAATTGTCGTTCATATAGCTAATAAAATGATCATTGCCCATATAGCATTATCAAAATGTTATTTTGCTAATATAAGTAATATAGCAGGCGTATCCAAATACCATACTAGCAATTTTGTGTGCGTAGGAAGTATTTCTATATTTATTATTTATGAAAATTGGCCCACATAATCTGCAATTCTACATGAAATCAATTATGCCATAAGTTAAAAGTAATATAGTCTATGATTTCTAATGATAACCAATATCTATAAAACTGTAATAGAAATATAAGAAATTTATTTTCTATCTAGTAATTGTTTATTGTTAATGACAAGTTACCATATGGAAAAAACCTGTTATACACACACTGTTTATAAATATTAGTCCGAATGATCACTAAAACAGGTATGTTATCAATTAGATATATTTTCGATAATTATCAGATTCAATAGGCAAGTGATACACTAAAATTGTTTAGAAACAATGATTTAACATTAGTAGCGCGGTTTTTGGTTTTGTTGAAAAAGTTCACTTATTTGCAGCAGAGTACGTATTGAAAAAATTATGTTAAATTGTAGTATTTCAATGGTATAAAAAAATATTATAGAATCAGCTTAACTTCTGCAATATAAATAATGAAACATAACCTCACACACAGTGACCTTTTTGTTCAAGGTCAAACATCGAGCACGAGAACGATCAACTATTTTTTAATTTCATTTAATCAAACGGCTTCTAGGAAGCTATTTCAATTTTATGGTGTTTTAATAATTATCAATAGTGGTAATATAGTTTTTTTCTGTTAGGATTTCGCTGTTATCAAGAATCTTATGATTTGTACATCGTGTAGAGAAAATTTGGAATGCTATTTTGAGTTTGCTCAAAAGTGTTTGAGCACAGAGGAGAAAATAAATACATATTGCGATGACGAGAAAATTGATAGCATGAACCAGATAAAATTAAGCAATATTATGTATTATTCATTAAGAAACACTCTTAAACTGCCTGTTGAAGGTAGCCAAATACAAGGTATTAAACAAGAGATAGACATACATGAAAATGTATTAGACATTAAAGATGAAGGTTTCAATTCTGATGATACAAGAGCCCATTGTAATCCCATAGAGATGATGATGAGCGAAGAAGATGATATTTTTAAGGAAGAATTCAAAAAAGAAGACGTAATGTTCTCAGATTCATTGGATACGTGTACTCAAACAAATCATGGTAACTTCAGTGTACGTAAGTCAGTCCGTAAAAGAGTTTCAAAGGCAGTTATGTACAAATGTACAGTGTGTCAGTATGAAACAAAACGGAAATATTGTTTTGATAGGCATCTTCTATCTCACAAAGATTTTTCTGAAGTGAAAACATATAAATGTGGAGAATGTAATCATCAGACGAAATATAAGAATAACATTGACAATCACATTCTGATGCATAGAGACACATCGGAAACAGAAATGTACAAGTGTGTAAAGTGTGCCTTTGAAACAAAATACAAAAGTAGTCTTAAGAACCACATGATAGTACACAATGACACTTCAAAAGCGAAATATTTTGAATGTACAAAATGCTCGTATAAATCTATACGAAAGGGGAACTTCGAGGGTCACATACGAATCCACCAGCACACCTCCGAGGTGAAAATATACAAATGCACAAAGTGTCCTTACCAGGCTAAATATAGGCGCAGGTTCTCTTCTCACGAATTGACCCACGAGAAGGGTTCAGAAACGCAAATCTTAAAATGCGAGTTTTGTATTTATGCGACGATACGAAAAGGCAGCCTCAACCGTCATATGCTGCTTCACAAGCCCTCTACAGAAGTCCACAAATGCTCCGAGTGCACTTTCAAGACAAAATGGCAGGAGTCCCTGAAACGCCACAAGAAAAAGAACCACGTCCATAAGGACGCTGCTCAAGTGAAAATGTACCATTGTACGGAGTGTACTTACAAGACAGAATACCGAAGTGGTCTTAAGAGTCATATCCTGAAGCACAAGGACCCCTCAGAACTAAATATGTACAAGTGTGCGATGTGTCCATACGAGGCGAAACGGAAAGATAGCATCAGAACCCACCTGCTCAAAAATAAATGTGTCAGAAAAATATACAAGTGTGCGATATGTACTTTTGAGACGGGCCGCAAGGCTTATATGAAACAGCACGTGATGATACATAGAGATCCGACACAAACCGAATTGTACAAGTGTGTTATGTGCACGTTTGTCTCGGAATTTGTGGGTCGTTTTAGGAAGCACATGTTTACCCACAATAATATGGTGTAAACAAGTAGTTATAAACGTTCATGTCCTTTTAAGAATTGGCTAGAAATGGTTGTTTGGTTTACAAAATGTTGTGCTGTCCAACTATGTCACCTCTTTTTCTTATAACAAATATAGATGTTACGTTTTACCTATATTTTTATGAGAATAAAGATTATACATTTAGGTTATGTGGGTCGTTTTATGAAGCACATATTAACCCACGATAATATGGTGCAAACGGGGAGTTATGAGCATTCATGTCCTTTTAAGAATTGGCTAGAGATGGTTGTTAAGTTTACATAAGGTTGTGTTGTCCAACTATGTCACTGCTTTTTCTTATAAGATAAATATTGATGTTACGTTTTGCCTAAATTTTTATGAGAATAAAGATTATACATCTAGCACATATTAACCCACAATAATATGGTGTAAGTGGGGAGTTATGAGCATTCATGTCCTTTTAAGAATTGGCTAGAAATGGTTGTTAGGTTTACAAAAGGTCATGCTGTCCAACTATGTTACCTCTTTTTCTTATAGCATAAATATTGATGTTACCTTTTACTTAAATTTTTATGAGAATAAAGATTATGCACCTAGGTTATGTGGGTCGTTTTATGAAGCACATATTAACCCACAATAATATGGTGTAAGCGGGGAGTTATGAGCATTCATGTCCTTTTAAGAATTGGCTAGAGATGGTTGTTTGGTTTACAAAAGGTTGTGCTGTCCAACTATGTCACCTCTTTTTCTTATAACATAAATATTGATGTTACGTTTTACCTACATTTTTATGAGAATAAAGATTATGCACCTAGGTTATGTGGGTCGTTTTATGAAGCACATATTAACCCACAATAATATGTTGCAAGCGGGTAGTTATAAGCGTTCATGTCCTTTTAAGAATTGGCTAGAGATGGTTGTTAAGTTTACATAAGGTTGTGTTGTCCAACTATGTCACTTCTTTTTCTTATAAGATAAATATTGATGTTACGTTTTGCCTAAATTTTTATGAGAATAAAGATTATACATCTAGCACATATTAACCCACAATAATATGGTGTAAGTGGGGAGTTATGAGCATTCATGTCCTTTTAAGAATTGGCTAGAAATGGTTGTTAGGTTTACAAAAGGTCATGCTGTCCAACTATGTTACCTCTTTTTCTTATAGCATAAATATTGATGTTACCTTTTACTTAAATTTTTATGAGAATAAAGATTATGCACCTAGGTTATGTGGGTCGTTTTATGAAGCACATATTAACCCACAATAATATGGTGTAAGCGGGGAGTTATGAGCATTCATGTCCTTTTAAGAATTGGCTAGAGATGGTTGTTTGGTTTACAAAAGGTTGTGCTGTCCAACTATGTCACCTCTTTTTCTTATAACATAAATATTGATGTTACGTTTTACCTACATTTTTATGAGAATAAAGATTATGCACCTAGGTTATGTGGGTCGTTTTATGAAGCACATATTAACCCACAATAATATGTTGCAAGCGGGTAGTTATAAGCGTTCATGTCCTTTTAAGAATTGGCTAGAGATGGTTGTTAAGTTTACATAAGGTTGTGTTGTCCAACTATGTCACTTCTTTTTCTTATAAGATAAATATTGATGTTACGTTTTGCCTAAATTTTTATGAGAATAAAGATTATACATCTAGCACATATTAACCCACAATAATATGGTGTAAGTGGGGAGTTATGAGCATTCATGTCCTTTTAAGAATTGGCTAGAAATGGTTGTTAGGTTTACAAAAGGTCATGCTGTCCAACTATGTTACCTCTTTTTCTTATAGCATAAATATTGATGTTACCTTTTACTTAAATTTTTATGAGAATAAAGATTATGCACCTAGGTTATGTGGGTCGTTTTATGAAGCACATATTAACCCACAATAATATGGTGTAAGCGGGGAGTTATGAGCATTCATGTCCTTTTAAGAATTGGCTAGAGATGGTTGTTTGGTTTACAAAAGGTTGTGCTGTCCAACTATGTCACCTCTTTTTCTTATAACATAAATATTGATGTTACGTTTTACCTACATTTTTATGAGAATAAAGATTATGCACCTAGGTTATGTGGGTCGTTTTATGAAGCACATATTAACCCACAATAATATGTTGCAAGCGGGTAGTTATAAGCGTTCATGTCCTTTTAAGAATTGGCTAGAGATGGTTGTTAAGTTTACATAAGGTTGTGTTGTCCAACTATGTCACTTCTTTTTCTTATAAGATAAATATTGATGTTACGTTTTGCCTAAATTTTTATGAGAATAAAGATTATACATCTAGCACATATTAACCCACAATAATATGGTGTAAGTGGGGAGTTATGAGCATTCATGTCCTTTTAAGAATTGGCTAGAAATGGTTGTTAGGTTTACAAAAGGTCATGCTGTCCAACTATGTTACCTCTTTTTCTTATAGCATAAATATTGATGTTACCTTTTACTTAAATTTTTATGAGAATAAAGATTATGCACCTAGGTTATGTGGGTCGTTTTATGAAGCACATATTAACCCACAATAATATGGTGTAAGCGGGGAGTTATGAGCATTCATGTCCTTTTAAGAATTGGCTAGAGATGGTTGTTTGGTTTACAAAAGGTTGTGCTGTCCAACTATGTCACCTCTTTTTCTTATAACATAAATATTGATGTTACGTTTTACCTACATTTTTATGAGAATAAAGATTATGCACCTAGGTTATGTGGGTCGTTTTATGAAGCACATATTAACCCACAATAATATGATGTAAATGGGTAGTCATAAGCATTCATGTCCTTTTAAGAATTGGCTAGAAATGGTTGTTAGGTTTACAAAAGGTTGTGCTGTCCAACTATGTCACCTCTTTTTCTTATAACAAATATTGATGTTACGTTTTACCTAAATTTTTATGAGAATAAAGATTATGCACCTAGGTTATGTGGGTCGTTTTATGAAGCACATATTAACCCACAATAATATGTTGCAAGCGGGTAGTTATAAGCGTTCATGTCCTTTTAAGAATTGGCTAGAAATGGTTGTTTGGTTTACAAAAGGTTGTGTTGTCCAACTATGTCACTTCTTTTTCTTATAAGATAAATATTGATGTTACGTTTTGCCTAAATTTTCATGAGAATAAAGATTATACATCTAGCACATATTAACCCACAATAATATGGTGTAAATGGGTAGTCATAAGCATTCATGTCCTTTTAAGAATTGTCTAGAAATGGTTGTTAGGTTTACAAAAGGTCATGCTGTCCAACTATGTCACCTCTTTTTCTTATAACATAAATATTGATGTTACGTTTTACCTACATTTTTATGAGAATAAAGATTATGCACCTAGGTTATGTGGGTCGTTTTATGAAGCACATATTAACCCACGATAATATGGTGTAAGCGGGGAGTTATGAGCATTCATGTCCTTTTAAGAATTGACTAGAAATGGTTGTTAGGTTTACAAAAGGTTGTGCTGTCCAACTATGTCACCTCTTTTTCTTGTAACAAATATTGATGTTACATTTTACCTAAATTTTTATGAGAATAAAGATTATACATTTAGGTTATGTGGGTCGTTTTATGAAGCACATATTAACCCACGATAATATGGTGCAAGCGGGGAGTTATGAGCATTCATGTCCTTTTAAGAATTGGCTAGAGATGGTTGTTAAGTTTACATAAGGTTGTGTTGTCCAACTATGTCACTTCTGTTTCTTATAAGATAAATATTGATGTTACGTTTTGCCTAAATTTTTATGAGAATAAAGATTATACATCTAGCACATATTAACCCACAATAATATGGTGTAAATGGGTAGTCATAAGCATTCATGTCCTTTTAAGAATTGGCTAGAAATGGTTGTTAGGTTTACAAAAGGTTGTGCTGTCCAACTATGTCACCTCTTTTTCTTATAACAAATATTGATGTTACGTTTTACCTAAATTTTTATGAGAATAAAGATTATGCACCTAGGTTATGTGGGTCGTTTTATGAAGCACATATTAACCCACGATAATATGGTGTAAGCGGGGAGTTATGAGCATTCATGTCCTTTTAAGAATTGGCTAGAAATGGTTGTTAGGTTTACAAAAGGTTGTGTTGTCCAACTATGTCACCTCTTTTTCTTATAACAAATATTGATGTTACGTTTTACCTATATTTTTATGAGAATAAAGATTATGCACCTAGGTTATGTGGGTCGTTTTATGAAGCAAATATTAACCCACAATAATATGTTGCAAGCGGGTAGTTATAAGCGTTCATGTCCTTTTAAGAATTGGCTAGAAATGGTTGTTTGGTTTACAAAAGGTTGTGTTGTCCAACTATGTCATTTCTTTTTCTTATAAGATAAATATTGATGTTACGTTTTGCCTAAATTTTCATGAGAATAAAGATTATACATCTAGCACATATTAACCCACAATAATATGGTGTAAATGGGTAGTCATAAGCATTCATGTCCTTTTAAGAATTGTCTAGAAATGGTTGTTAGGTTTACAAAAGGTCATGCTGTCCAACTATGTCACCTCTTTTTCTTATAACATAAATATTGATGTTACGTTTTACCTACATTTTTATGAGAATAAAGATTATGCACCTAGGTTATGTGGGTCGTTTTATGAAGCACATATTAACCCACGATAATATGGTGTAAGCGGGGAGTTATGAGCATTCATGTCCTTTTAAGAATTGGCTAGAAATGGTTGTTAGGTTTACAAAAGGTTGTGCTGTCCAACTATGTCACCTCTTTTTCTTGTAACAAATATTGATGTTACGTTTTACCTAAATTTTTATGAGAATAATGATTATACATCTAGGTTATGTGGGTCGTTTTATGAAGCACATATTAACCCTCAATAATATGGTGTACACGGGTAGTTATAAGCATTTATGTTCATTTAAAAATTGGCTAGAAATGGTTGTTGGGTTTACAAAAGGTTGTGCTGTCCAACTATATTACCCTCTTTTTTCTCATAATATAAATTTCGATGTTACGTTTTACCTAATTTTTTATGAGAATAAAGATTATAAATCTAGGTTAGGATCATTTTATTTCAAATTACTTATTTTCGTCCCCTATTATTACCTACTTCATATTTACCATATAAACCTATTACCTAATTTGTGTTTTCAACGGTTCTTCATTCTCATCAATCAAGAATGAAGAAGTAAAACGTCTAATATACACATTTTTATTACAAATCTAAAAATAGAAGACAATGGAGGAGTGCTCATATTTAAACAAAACGGGCTTGTGATATGACACTTCTTACTACTAACTCTTGTGAAATGGTCACTTGAATATTCTACACTTATTTCTTTGCAACACATTTAATGGCTAAAATATTATTTTCTATAATAATTGGTCAAAAATTAATTAATACATAAATTATGTATATCACATTATTTTCTAAAATTCATAAGTGAATTTTAGAATATGCAACTTTAATCTACAAATAACTTTTCCAAAATATAAAACCCGCCACAGCTAGGATTCGACATCTGTCCCGGATCGGAACCGAACGACATACAGCTGTTTCGAACTTATTATTAGTTCTCATCAGTGCCGTACACGGTACGCCGATCCAGGACAAATTCCGAATGAACGCTATGGGGTATCTTCATCGATACGATCTGTCAGTAACAAGTCGAAAATCGACAAAGGAACCACCAAACCGCCAAACGGTTATCAAAGTAATTCCCGAATAGCAATGCTATTACATAATCGCTCTAGGAAACAACTACTCGGGCTAAAGCCCCGCTAGGCATTAAATTATACCCAGAAGCGATCCTCGACCCCTTTCTCGTGTCTCTGCACGATCTGGGACATGTCGAATCCTACCTGTGGCGGGTTTTATTTTTTGACACCTTATCTGATCGTGCAGAAACACGAGAAAGGGGCGAGGATCGCTTTTGGGTATAATTCAATGCCTGACGGGACTTTAGCCCGAAGAGTAGTTGTTTCCTATAGCGATTATGTAATAGCCTTGCTATTCGGGGACTACTTGATAACCGCTTGGCGGTTTTGGTAGTTCCTTTCTCGATTTCCGACTTATATGTTACTGACATTAAAACGGTTAAGAAAATGAAAATTATAAAATAATCGCGGATAAGAATTCATTAAACATTATTATCAAGGCGAACCCAATTTTGCAAAATCAAATTTTAACAACCGGTAGACTATTTATTGCCTGGAAAAGTTGTCTTATGCAAGATCTTCTAAAGGTTATACAATGTTAAGTGCTTTCGATACGATCGTAGTATCTCTACTGCGATTCAGACCAAAGCTGCAACAACATGCTCTAGATGTGCAAGAAATCATGATTTTAAAGATCGCGCCTCAGAACACGAATAATGTATAAATTATGTCACATTTAACTGTTAACCGATACTTCTGGCATCCTGTGTTACACCATCGGCCCATCTAAGCTTTGGCCTACCTCCCTTCCTGCTTCCTACAGGTTCTATGCTAAGCACTTTTTTAATGGAGTTCGTTTCACTGGCTCGGGCCATATGTCCTGCCCTACGCAGTCTGTTTAGTTTGGCCGCTGTGACAATATCTCTTCCCCTCGCTTTGTTTTTATACAGGTTATATAGCTCGAAATTATACCTGCGCCTCCATGGCCCATTTTTGCACACAGCCCCGAAAAATTTACGCAGTATTTTCCGCTCGAAATAAAGTCGGGAGGTTTTGTGGGCCTTTGTGATGGTCCATGCTTCTGATCCATACAGCAGTGCAGGGATTAATAGGGTATATTCTCAGCTTTGTTGTTTGTGACAGTCGCTTATTGGAGAAATGCCTGGAAAAGCCATAGCAACATGTAGTGCATAACATAGGTGCATGTAGTCCCATGGCCCCCGCTGCCGTTGCTAGGTCTAAGAAAGTTTCCGCAGACTTTCTTACCGTTCTTGTTATTATGTCGACATGGTCTGCATATATGCCAAGGTCTGGACTGGCTTAGTGAATATTGTTCCCCTAGTCTCAAGATTAGCGTCTCTAATGATTTTCTCCAGGGCTATTAAATAGCTGACACGTCAGGGCATCTCCTGTCGCAGCCCTTTGTGCATTTCGAATGCTTCCGATATGTCGCTCTGAATTTTAATTGCGGACGTGGTGTCAACCATGGTCATTTTAGTCGGACATATTAGCTTCTTTGGTATTCCGAGGTCGTTCATGGCTTCGTAGAGTTTTGGCCTAATGATGTTATCATACGCTGCTTTAAAATCGATGAAAAGGTGGTGCATATCAATTTTAAATTCTCTAGACTTCTCTAGGATTTGTCGCAGAGTGAATATTTGGTCTGTGGTTGAAGGCCTGGTCTGAACCCTGACTGTTATTCCCCGATGTGGGCTTCGGTGAATGGTTTCAGTCTTTCATTTAGGATGTTAGAATCTTGTATGACGTCTCGAGGAGAGTTATTCCCCTATAGTTTTGGCAATCTAACTGATTTCCTTTTTTATGCAGTGGGAATGAGTCCTAACCTTCATTCTGCTGGCATGTGTTCCTCTTCCCAGATTTTACAGATGATGTTATACATGTGCTCAACTAGTTTTTTACCACCGTGTTTGAAGAGTTCTGTTGGGATGTTATCACTGCTAGGGGACTTGTTATTATTCAGCTTTTTTTATGGCCGCTGCCACTTCATCCATTTTTGAGAGTTCTACTTGTTCTTGGTTCAGGAACTCGAACTCTAAGAGTTCAGTTGGTTCACCTGCCAGCACCTCTTGAGAATGCTCTGTCCATTTGGATAGGATATCTTTTATATTGTTTATTAGGTTTCCTTCTTTATCTCTACAGATATTAGTTCTTAGCTTGAAAACCTTCTTTGATGCGTTTAGTTCCTGATAGAATCTTCTGGTGTCATTCTGGTTTCGGGAGCTTTCAACCTGATCGAATAGTTGGCTTTCTGTAATTAATTACATAATATAATCACATAGAACTTTTAATGATGAATTCATCTTCATTTGTGCTCATCTCACTAGATGACACAGTCGTAATAAAAATCGCAACAATGTATCCCCGTATAAGATACTCTGGATAGTCGTGATTCTGGTAATTCGTCAACTACGTAATGGTCTTTATCAAGGATCTGTGTAATCACAAAAGGTCCTTTATATCTAGGTTCGATCTTTCTATTCTTACCATCGTTACTGGTTTTGTTCACTCGAACAACAACGGGTTGGCCAACAGAATACGTAACAGCTTTAGCACGCTTTTTGTCGTAAGGCTCTTTTTTTCTAACTGAGCCTCTATTTGTTGCGAGACGTTATCTCTTAGAGTTCGTAACTGATAATGTATGGCTAATGCCGCGGGAACGATACCCCAAAAACACTTCACAAGGTGTTTTTCTAGTTGAGGAATTAACTGTTGAGTTAATTCCCCAACCAACTCGACTCACGGCTTCGGTCCAGCGAGTCTCATATTCCGTTGACGCCTTTAAAACTGACAAGATATGGTTTGTAAAAGGTGGTCCAACAAAAACGCACGATGTTAATTGTAAGTAAAACAAAAAGTTTTCAGAGAATTATCTTAATATTTTTTATTATGATAGAAGGATCTATAACAATTATGTGTGAAACAAAATATCGGCCAAATGCTCGCCATGGCTTCGGTGGAATACCTCTATCCGATGGTCCATATTTCCAATGACTCTGAGACATAATTGAGGTTCAATGTCGTTAATGTGCCGAATTATCTCATCCTTTAGCTCTTGAATTGTTCTTGGCTTATTGACGGACACTTTTTCTTTTAAATATCCCCAAAGAAAGAAGTCCAACGGTGTCAAATCACATGATCGTGGCGGCCAATTGACATCGCCACGACGTGAGATAACACGGCCATTGAATTTCTCGCGCAAAACTGCCATTGTTTCGTTGGCTGTGTGGCAAGTGGCACCATCCTGTTGGAACCACATATCGTCCAGGTCCATATCCTCAATTTCTGGCCACAAGAAGTCCGTTATCATCTCGCGATAGCGAACACCATTCACGGTAACTGCTTGGCCGACCTCATTTTCGAAGAAGTACGGCTCGATGACGCCGCCAGCCCATAAACCGCACCAAACAGTCACTCTTTGTGGATGCATCGGCTTTTCAACAATCACTCGTGGATTCTCATTTGCCCAAATGCGGCAATTCTGCTTGTTAACGAATCCACTGAGGTGAAAGTGTGCCTCGTCGCTGAAGATGATTTTCTTTGTAAAGTCACCATTACTTATGTCTGTTCAGCCAACCATTCGGCGTATTGACGACGCTTGAAATGGTCAGTAGGCTTTAGCTCTTGGGTCAATTGAACCTTGTAAGCGTGTAAATTCAAATCTTTATTCAAAATTCGCATCAGTGATGTTCGTGAGATGTTCAATTGTTGGGCACGACGACGAGTCGAGGTTGACGGCTCTTCTGCTACAATCGCGAACAACAGCAATGTTTTCCGCAGAACGAACTGGGCGAGCATGCACAGGTGTTTTCACATTTCCTACAGACCCGGTTTGCTGAAATTTGCGCACAATTCTCCCGATTGTGGATACATTTGGTCGATTATGCTGACCAAAAAAGTCACGAAGTGCACGAAATGCATTTTGATTTGAACGCCCATTTTCGTAAAAGGCTTCAACAGTCTTAACGCGCTGCTCAATTGTGTACCTCTCCATGATTGAATTTGTCAAACAGTGACCCACAATTAACATCGTGCATTATGGTTGGACCACCCTTTATAATGGTTCCTTGCGTGTGCATCACAGGTAACAATCATATGGATCAATCAACCGACATTTTGAACAGTGTCGTGCCCGAAAACACATTTTAATATAACAGTACAATACAAATCCGCCAACCTATGACAGAGTAATGAAAAAGTTCTCCACAAAATATTTGATTGAAGTGATATTTCCATTAAAATAAATGAAATAAATTTAACAAAATTTAAATAAATGAAACAAAAATTAAATAAATTTTACAGAAATATTGAGACGCCAATGAATTAAATTATACAATAAAGCTAAGACGTAACTTAATAATTGCATTTTGTTCGACAAATTATCTGTCTATGCCTACGAGCAAAGATTTGCTCGTAGGTCTATGCCGTATGTAGTTGACAGTGGCGGCTTGTGGTAATTTGTCATGGGTGGGCAACAACTAACTATTAGTAGGTTATATAGTGTAAAATAATGAAGTAAAATATAGCAAAAAAAAACGTTGACTCATCACTCTATGTTAGTCACTGTACAAGTATATGTTAAGATTTTAAATTCTTTCAGCTTTCAAGTTGAAAATGCATAGCACTAAAATTGGATAAAACTAGTACAGACTCTTATGAATGCTACACAATTTTTATATTTACACATTTTCTAACACATTAATAACCAAAATAATTTTACTTAATAATATAACAAATACAGTGTCTACAGAGTACAGACTTCGCTGAGATAAACAAGGCTCTACAACGTCTCTGAAAACTGAACTCGGGATACGGAAATCGGACTGATCGGAGATTCTCGATTCCTTCCCCGCTTTGCCGAAGGCTTCTTCAGCAGGATGGTCTAGCCCACCCGCGTCACAGCTTACTCGAGACTCGAGTAAGCTGTGCCCGTGTTTCAAATTGTCTCATGTAGTTTACACGTGTATAATTTTGTTTTTGTCTTCAAATCAATCAAATCATTCGTAATTCTATTAATTAATTAATTCTATTCATGCGTTTACTGTTTATTTAATTTTATATTCCAGATTCCCATGTTTCTATATTATTGTGAAATAATTTAAACTTTCAAGGGATGTTGAAAGTATGCCTATAACAATAATATCAATATTAATTTTAAAACTAATCTTGGTAGACACTTATTTACTTGTATTTATTTATTAAAGCAACAAATATAATTTTTTATTTGTGCGAGGAAACACAGACAAGACACAACAACTTACCTTGACTAGACGATTCACAAAGATATGCATAACAAATAACATAAAAATAAATAATATAATTAATGAAAGTAGAAAAGTAAATATCTAGGCATAATACTGGACCGGCAACTCAAATTTAAGGCACACGTAACTGACAGGCTCCAGAAATGTTATATCAGCCTCAACAAATATCTGTTGATCAATAGACGCAGCAAAATGTCGATTAAAAACGAATTGTTACTATATAAAACAATACTTAGACCAATACTGATGTACGCAAGCCCAGCGTGGCATAACATTACAAAAACGCAATACCAAAGACTACAAACAACGCAGAACAAAACGCTGTCTATTACCAAACTCCAGCAGATACATTAACATTAAATACTTACATAACATGCACTATAATTGCTTGTGGAGTATAAAAACTTCTTATCTCTGTAGTTTGAATATTACCCTCTGCGTAGTAAAACTTTTCATTACATTGACGATCTCAAGTTTTTACTTCAATTTAGATTGTTCGAAACTACCAAGAGATGGCGATTGGTACGTTCTACTGCGATGGAACGTAGCAACGTCTACTAGATGTGAGCTTCATCTGTCAAAGGTATACTCGTTTACACTGCACTGACGAGACCCAAGATAGAAAGGTCGAAACCGGTCTGCAGTTAACGATATCCTAAGATAGGTGACACCTTGCATCTTTCTTGGTGGTTTTGAACAATCACTGTATTTTTAGTGCTAACTCTGTTAGAACAAAAATACGGCAAATTTTGTCATGTAATTCAGCGTTCGGCGTTTGGCATGTAGCCAGGAGAATAGCTGTTTTGACCTAATTTGTTTAGTCCTTATTTTATAAGGCATTTGCAGATGGGTCGCAGAGTTGCAGTATAAAACTCCTTATTCTGTAGTTTGAATATTACCCTCTGGGTAATGTAAAAATTTGCATTACATGTAATTTATACGTTAATGGTACCGCTGTGCCTCTTCCGCCTTGTAAGAAGCAGAAGAAGCATTGTAATGATTGTACCTTGTACAATCGTAACTTTTGCAGGAAATTAAATTTTGTAGAAGAAGGAATCGAATTTTTGTAGAATATTTTTCCATATCGTATTTGTTTCTAAATATATGCATCGGTATGTTTACAATCACAACGGATTTTAAAACGGAAAATATTTGTAGACTTTGTTGTACTGTGCCAGATGGCGAGTTTGAGATAATCGATGAGGTTACAAAAGAAATTTTGAAAGGTGTACTTTTAAACGTGGTAAGCAGTTTTTAACAATTTTTTATTACTGCTTTATTTTAAAATAAATTAATTCATGTTAAATTCGAATATAACAAATAAATTAACAATTAGGTTTAAATGTAATTTTTTTCTTATATTTTCAAAAGTGGCTTTTTTAATATCATTTGTTGCAGAATCTGGACATAACTGAAGACCCTATTATATGCAAATGTTGTTATGACATTATCAAAATGTTTTTTCTTTTTAAAACCACCTGCCTCGAGCCGAAAAACTTCACTAGTTCTGTCAAACACGAGGACGAAACTAGATTTGATGTGAAGAATAAATTTCTAAAATCTGAAAACACAAGTTATGTAAATATTACAGATGTCTGTATATGTAGATTTTGTCGGAAACCTGCAGAATGTAGTTTGATGACTTTTGATATACTAAAGAAGAATATTGTGTTTATGGAAGAATTATTATTTAAATTCCTACCAGAAGTGGTATGACAACACAAACATTTCTTATTTATTTTTTTTATATTGTGATGCTGTAAATTATGCTTAAAGTCACTATAGTTACATAATAAATTCCAGCTTTCGGCTATTCCAGAATTCATGCTGTTTTATTGAATTCTGGAAACAACTGCAGATGAAGGGAAATTTCTTAAGATATCGGTTAAAAAGACAAGATTGATAAGTTCACATTTTTTTTTTTTTTTTTTTTTAGGATGTAAGAGATGTCAATGAGGCGAAGATCTGTACAACTTGCATTCAAGTTTTGGAGACCTATTATAACTTTGCATTAAACTGCTCGAATATAGAAGAGAGAATAAACGAATATTGCACTCTTCAAGGTACTAACAGCAGAGGAAAGGTAAAATTAAGCAACATATCCCAATATATTGTGAGAAATATGCCTAGAGAAGATGATAAGTGTAACGCTCTGGATGTATTAAAAGAAGAACCTGATTTGTTTGATGTTGAAGATTTGAAACGATGTACTAAACCAACGAAAATCAAGGAAGAGCCTGGTATAGAGAATGAAGACTACATTTTAAATAAAGAAATGAGCAAAAGTGCGTCTGGAACTAGTTTATACACATGTAGCGTCTGCATGTTTAAAACGACAAAGTCGAGCCTTAAGAGACACATGTTATCTCATAAGACGCCTTCGGAGGTAAGAATGTACAAGTGTACTCTTTGCGTTTTCGAAACAAAATACAAACATGGCGTTAAAACCCACATGCTAATCCACAAGTCCCCATCGGAATTAAGCATGTTCAAGTGCACGACCTGCCCCTTCGAAACAAAATACAAGTACGATCTCAAGAACCACATGATATCGCACCTTCCAACGATCCACAGGTGCCCCAAATGCACCTATGAGACCAACTACAAGAAGTGCTTTGACAACCACCTCATCATCCACAAGGACAAGCTGGAGGTGACGCTCTACAAGTGCGCCAGCTGCACGTACGAGACCAGACACAAACATAACCTCAAAAAACACATGTTGACCCACAAGAGTCCCTCGGAGGCGGCAGTATATAAGTGCCCCCTGTGCGATTGCAGGACAAAATACAAATATTACCTCAACCAACATGTCAAAACGCACACTATGCCCCCGCCTCCTCCTAGCGTATATAAGTGTGCGAGTTGTACGTACGAGACAAAGAACAAAGAGTGTCTGAGGAGCCACATGGCTGTCCACAGGGATCCCTCGACTATGCCCAAGTATACGTGTGCGTTGTGCTCGCACGAGACCAGGAATAAGTATAAGTTGGTGAGGCACATGCTGGTGCATAAAAGCCCTGATGAGATACCTATGTTTAAGTGCACGGTGTGCCCCCATGAGACGAAAAATAAGTATAACCTGAAAGTGCATATGTTAACGCATAAAATGGGTTGAGGCATGACGGTGACTGCAATATGAATGTGTTTTGGATACAATTTGAGTAGAAACAAATATTTAACGATCACTGTTGTATGAATATTGTATATTTCAAGCACAATAAAGAAGGTAGTGCCAGTTCTGAAGTTTCCCTAACGCCTAAATTTCCTACATGTTGTATAGTTCTATTGAATCAAAGTATTAGTGAGATTGTAACTTATTCTAAATAGTAAATACAAAATATAGATGTTATAATCGGATGTCTGATTTTTATTTACTTACGTAGGACTCATAAAATTCTTGTGCTGATTTAATGGGTTTATTCACTAAGTTCCGTATAGCTATTTTTGACAATTTTTTGGTAATTATTTACTTTGAGTACAACTTTCAAATCCTCACCAAATTTGCTAACGCCCCCATTTTCGAGGATATTGAAAACAAATCTGGCTTGAGTTTTTAACGGTCGGACACAGTTTTCGAGAAAACGAATTTTCATTCTATTCTATTTATATCTTTCTTTTCATATAATATATTTTCATACATCTCGAGGATTGCAGCACTGGACAGCGAATAGAAATAACGGATGGTGATTAAAAAATGAAAAATAAATTGAAATCTATCATACTCATTTCAATAGTACTAATAATACTCCTCCTCCTGTTATTATAAACGCAATAGAAGCACGAGACAAAACAGGCTTAATGAATTTTCAAAAATAGCGATTCTGGTTGGTATTATTATTTATAACTATATGTTAGTTATTCTGTTACTTTTCAACCACAGATCTAACTTTCAAGTGATTTACATTGAATGGAATGTTCTTCATGTTAATTGCACATGAATCAGTCAACATAGAATTTGTTGGGGACGTCTTTGGTATGTTATGTTATATTTCTGTCACAGACGAAGATTTTTCTAAATCCTTTCTCTGTGTTTTTGAGATGATAGGTTATGTTACTTTATTGACGAATTTTTATATGCACGTCAAAACAGTAACATAACTGCTGTTGGTTTGTGACAGTAACAATGAAAAGAAAAGCAGCAAATATATGTTCACTCTGCTGTAAAACGTCCTACAATTTTGAGGAATTAGATGATGTGACAAAGGAGATCTTGGAAGTACTTCTACTGAAAATAGTGAGTATTTAAAATATTTTTATAGTTATAAAAAAAGTTATATAATATATATAAAATATTTTTATAATTTTCATATGTCTTCCCTCATATACATGCTTAATTTGGGAACTTTTTAGAGCCTAAATCATGGAAAAAAACCGATTATTTGCAATTTATGCGAAAAGATGGTGCGAGAGTTTTTTGAATTCAAGTCGAAGTGCTTGTACACAGAAGATCACATAGTCCCATTTTCCAGCGATGATTGTACGTTAGATATAATGGACATATATCGGGATGTATATAAGGACGATAGTAAGCTTGTTGGTAGTAACCTCAATAATCATAGAATATGTCGATTATGTATGGAGGTGGTAAAAGACAAGAGCTTTGTATCTTTGATGAACCCGGAGGCGGATGAAACGACAGAAAAAAATATATTGGCGGAATATTTTCCAGAAATGGTCAGTGTTCCCAATTTTATACCTATAACATTAAAGTTTATTTCTGGTAGTAGTTAAATGTTATATTTTAATTTTAGCTGTTTATAGTTTTGTATCCCACAGGGTGCTCTGAATGTGTGTGCTATTAATTTGTGTCTACTATATAAAATAAATTGGAAGAAAAGTTATGAAACAAGTAGTCAATTGCAATTGAAAATTTTTTTAGTTTTTCTGATTAAGAGCACAGTACAATCTCCCTGAACTTATGGTAGTTGAATTTTCTAGCAATCTGAACAATATCAGATACCGTATTAATTCTAACTTTCGCTGAAATGCCCCAGAACTTATTCTGGTCTGATGAATTAAAACACATTTTAATTTTATTCCAAATAAGAGATAAGTCTTTTAAAGCTCATGCTGGTAATCTGAAATAAACATAAATATCAGGAGGATTAGCATGTACTGTATTGTTATGCTCGTATTCTTTCTCGGTGGTAGATATTTATATGCATATGTATGTGTATAATTACATACATACATATACTTAACATACGTTTTTAAAACATGGACAATAACGAAACAGTTTTAAAGTTAATTCAAAATAGCCTCGGGGCTTGAGAAATCGGGGTATATAACAGGCTGTAAGAAATGCAGTTTGGACCAGCCTGAAGGTGAACACCCATTACCGACGACAGGTTGGAAACAAATAGCTGTTTGTACATTTGTGGCAGCAAGTGAATGTTGTGCTAATCGCTGAAAAAGTGAATAGTTCAGAATATTTTGGAATGAAATGGGTACAAGTGTTATAAGATAAGGTGCATGAGACACTGACTGAAGTACAGGAGAGTGATTTTTCAAAGATCATGACGTGTGTTGAGTTATATGAATCTGCGAGGGAAAAATTGACTGAGGCGGAAACTTTTTAAACCATATTTTGTTTACCAACGAATTTTTGTTTCTTCGCAGCTGGCAGAATCTGCAGATACCTCGTAAAAACTTTCTTGGAAATCACACTTCCTCAGCGACTTATTGGTTCTAGGGGCACAATTAAATGTCCATCCAAATCCCCTGTTTTATCACTTTGCAATCAAGATGAGGCAATTTACAGACATGCAGATATAGGACTGAAAGACTATTTTAGATGATTTATAGTATGCGCCATCGATAATTCACTCGGCGGCAAACCTTTACAAACCTCAAAAAAGGCGACTGTTAGTCCGGGGGCTTTATCATTACACATATTCAAAATCAAAAATGTATTAAAACGCATTATTTCTTACAGGTTCACAACAAAATATCACAATGTTTTAAATATAAATGCTTATAGAAATTATGCAAAATAAAAGCTTTGCTGCACTTGTATTAGTATATATTTGTTGCTGTGACCCCCAGATCATAACGCAGTTTCCTAAAGGCTAACCTAAAATCCAGTTCAAGCTGGTTCAGCTCATCTTTCAAAGCGTGGAAGACTCTTGTTTACAGATCGGTAACGATAGAGGTGGATTTGCTTGTGTTTTAAACTGTGTTGGGTAATGCGATAGTGACAATCTTCATGATGTATTAATGGTTTTTTATAGGCATATTACTTTACATATAGTTATGTCATTTGTGGCATATTATTTGTGCAAAATATAAATTTTGTAAGAAATGACAGTGTGTTTAGAACAATAAATTGGGACTTCTGCGAATAGTAAAAAATGTTTTGCCATTGGGAAGATAGACCTACTATTCCTGGGATGAACGTGGGGACATTAGTGCTGATAGGAGAGCGATAGTCAGTCGAGTTTCTGAGGCAAGATAGGGTTAATAATGGGTTAGTATTGCATTGGAAAAATATCCTTTTTAATCAACAGGCAAAAGAAGTTTATGTTAATGTACATAACAATTTAAAAAAAGATCCTGAAAATCAAGCCAAAGGTAGTATACTGACAAAAACCAGCCGCTTTGATAGATGTACCTTATTCCATCACTTGTAAGAAAAGGCATTACAAATAGGAAAAAAAGGTCAAACGCGAAACAACTGAAGGAACTTATCCCAGCCACTACCAAACTGCTTAGAACCATCATGTGTGAAAAATATAGAAATAATATGGTTACAACTATTGAAATGATACAGAATAGTCTAGTTGAACTTGAAAAACCTTGGCAGAAAATAACTTTACGCCGATGGCTTAAAAAAATTGGTTTCAGATTAAAGTTGTGAATAGACGGGCTGCAGTAATGGAGTCCGAAAGAATAGTAAAATGGCGTATTGAATATCTCGAAAAAATAGCTGAATATAGAAACCAAAATCGACCAGAATTTTACTTATATGAGACGTGGTACGACATACACCACACGGCTAAGAAAGGGTGGACCGACGATTCTAATAATTGTCAATTGAAAGGAGTACCCTCCAACATAGGATCACGTATGATCATTCTGCACTGCGGATCTGCTGATGGATGTGCTACAAATGGCCTCAAATTATGTGAGAAAAAAATTGAAAACTGTAAGGTTGATTACCGAAAATGCAGTCATTTAAGGAATGGTTTGAATATAATTTGATTCCTAATACAAAACCTGATAGCGTAATTGTTATGGACAATGCTGAATATCATTCCAGACAACTTTTAAAAATACCAAATAGCTCTTCGAGGAAGCAGAAAATATAAAACTTCCTACGAGATCACGATATGTATTATGAAGAAAGTTATACAAAGCAACAGTTACTAGAGGTTCCTAAGATTAGAAAATGGGGAAAAGAATACGCTGTCGACCACATACCAAAAAAGTATGGACATATTATTTTACGACTATCTCCCTACTTTTATGTATTATGTGTTTAATCCAATCGAGCTTATATGGGGTTAGTTAAAAAAAAAATTCGAAGGAGGAACATATTGCCGAAATTTGATCGGAAAGTCATAGACTTGGTTAAGCAAGAAATTTGTCACATATAAAAAGGCGACTGGAGAAAAGCAATTGACAAAACTATTAAATGTGAAGATGATTACAGAAAATTGAGCCAAATTGTCCTGAATGGTGGGGATAAATTTATCGTTAATTTAGAAGAGGACGAGATAGAAGAAACTATAGACATCCCTCAGATACTAAGCAATACAAAAAAAAAAAAACTAATGTGCCCCATGAAATAAAAAAGTTGTAATTGGCATCCTTGTGCCTCTCGTCTATGCTAATGGTCACATTCATAATAATCTACTCAGTGACAACTACGTAATGATAATATTGTTGCTGTACGACGGAAATATGCAATAAGATTTCCAAGGCTAGTTTTCACCTTATATTGATTTAATTGGTGTTTGGGTTATGATACTCATTTCTTGTTAGAATAGTGACATGGTCTTAACATCGATTCAATTAATCTCAGATTAGAGCAGTTCAGCGAGGTCAAAAATACAATCCCTTAACGAACATGCCAATTTAAAGCTGACAATCTGAAGTCCGTGCTTTAAAATGTGAAAAGAAGTGTTTTTTTTGTTTTCACAAAATTATTATTATTATTATATTGTACAGGTTTGGGCCTCATCAGCCATTGATCGCGTGGGTAGTTCCTTGGCGATCCCCTCTTATCTGGGTCATTGTCCAAAAATGCTATCCCATAAAAGAAGCAATTTAGGCACGTCCCCCGCCTTAAGGCTCGCCTCCTCTAGGATAACAGGGGTCCCTAAGATAAGATACCTCTTCTCCTCCAGTACGGGGCAGGTGTAAAGAAGATGAATCGAGGTTTCCTCGTCTTCTTTACAGTATCTGCAGGCCGGGCTGTCAGTCAGCCTCAGCTTGTGCTTATATGCATTTAGGCTACTATGGTGACCCGTTATGATTCCCACCAGGGTTCTTCCTTTGTGCCTGTTCAATTTAATGAATTCTTGGGCCCATTTCTCAATCTCTGAGAATTGGATGAAGAGTTTGGTTATTTGACAACCCGTTTTACTCCTCTCCATCTTTTATTGTGCTGGCCCAGCTATTGATGCGGTCTCTGATCAGATTCCGACTTATTCCCACTGCAGGTTCTGGTCCATAGAGGTTTTCCCTGGTCCCTAGTCTGGCAAGGTCATCTGCAATTAGATTTCCCTTAATGCCATTATGCCCAGGTATCCATAAGAGTTCCACCGGTCCCTTTCCTGCCAAGTGGTTCAATGCTTCATAGCAATTATAGACCAGCTTTTGTCGTTGCTCAATTTAGGGCTGCCAACGCCGCCCTGCTATCCGAGCAGATACATACCTTCTCCTGGGTCCGATTTTGGTCGGCCCCCAGAACACCGTATGTAATTCCAACTAACTCGGCCTGGAGTTCACAAAATAATTAACGCTGTATTGTGTGTACTTCGTTCTCATGAGACTGCTCTAACTTGATGTGTATCATCAAAATACAAGACTAGCTTAAAATTCCACTTCCCACATGCTAAGGAAAAGCTGTCGCGATTAGTGAAAGGAAATTAGTCCACAAGATACGGAATATCAAAGTCAACCGCGCTAGCTGTATTCGTCCTGAATATAACCATTTATTGATCCGACCCAGTGGCGTTCGGTCGTAGGGGACCCAGAGGGTCTTTATTTTCTATTGGATTGCTTTACAATTTAAGTTTTATGTCTATTAACAGTGAAATCACTACCTTGCTGAAGTTATGCCAGCTACTAATTGTGTGTGTCTAATTATTTCAGAACTTACAACGTATTAAGGACCCTATACTATGCACAGCTTGCCAAGAAAATTTACAGAAGTATTACAACTTTATAATGGATAGTTTAGACGTGAGAGAAAAAGATGAACGGCATATTAATTTGGTGGAGCAAGGTGTAAAGGAAGGAGAACTCGTAGATAATGCGATAGTTACTAAAGGAACTGATGAGACAGTAAAAAACAAGAACTCTAAGTCACCGAAAGGACGTAAATCCAGTTTGAAATCTACAATAATCCAGAAAAAGGGAAGGAGGTAATTATTCTTATAGAGAAACGAAATAATTTTGGCATACATTATTGAACATCAATTTTTGTGACCGTCTTTAAGAGGATATTTTGATACTATAGGGTGTCCCAGTTGGAACCAGTGACGAAGCGTCGATTTAAGCCGAGGGTAGGCAGTCTTGAATTGGACGAGAGAGGGGGGCTGCTCATTTTTAATGCACTATGTATTGAATAGTTGAATCGCAAAAACAATTTCCTTATATTTTTTGTATATCGATTCCATTCGCCACGTTTTCTTTTGTGCAAAACATTATCTTCATCTTCTTTTAGCTCATAACCCTTGGTGGGTTTTGGCTTGCTCTACTATGTTTCTCCATCTGGTTCTATCTACCGCTATTCTCCTCCAGTTTCCTAATCTTAGAGTTTTTAGGTCTTCCTCCACATCGTCTATCCACCTTTTCTTGGGTCGCCCTTTTGGTCTTGTGTTTTGAGGTTTCCATTCAAGGATTCTCTTCACAATTCTCTCGCCCTCCATCCTGTATACATGTCCTAACCACCTTATCCTTTGACTTTTTATGCAACTTACCATATCCTCTTCTTTTATAAGTGCATCAATTTCGTGATTCATTCTTATTCTCCACATACCGTTTTCTTGCACTGGGCCGTATATTCTTCTAATGATCTTTCTCTCAAATATTCTTAATTGATTTTCATCATTGTTTATTAGTGTCCATGTTTCACATCCATAGGTTACTACGGGTCTTATAAGTGTCTTATAGATTGTGATCTTAGATCTTCTATTTAGTATGCTGCTCCTTATTAATTTTAAATAAGCATAGTAGCATTTATTTCCTTTTAGGATTCTTGCGCTTATTTCACCTTGGACGTTACCATTATTGGCAATTTTGGTGCTAAGGAAATTGAACGTCTTGACGCTTTTAATCTGAACACCGTTTATATTAATATTTGGTAGTTGTATTGGGGGATTCCTGCAGCAATACATATAAAAGGTGGTCCAACCAAAACGCACGATGTTAATTGTAAATAGAACAAAAAGTTTTCAGAGAATTATCTTAATATTTTTTATTATGATAGAAGGATCTATGACAATTATGTGAGAAACAAAATATCGGCCAAATGCTCGCCACGGCTTCGGTGGCATACCTCTATCCGATGGTCCATATTTTCAATGACTCTGAGACATAATTGAAGTTTAATGTCGTTAATGTGCCGAATTATCTCATATTTAGCTCTTGGATTGTTCTTGGCTTATTGAAGTACACTTTTTCTTTTAAATATCCCCAAAGAAAAAAGTCCAACGGTGTCAAATCACATGATCGTGGCGGCCAATTAACATCGCCACGACGTGATATAACACGGTCATTGCATTTCTCGCGCAAAAGTGCCATTGTTTCGTTGGCTGTGTGGCCAGTGGCACCATCCTGTTGGAACCACATATCGTCCAGGTCCATATCCTCAATTTCTGGCCACAAGAAGGCCGTTATCATCTCGCGATAGCGCACACCATCCACGGTAACTGCTTGGCCGACCTCATTTTCGAAGAAGTACGGCCCGATGACGCCGCCAGCCCATAAACCGCACCAAACAGTCACTCTTTGTGGATGCATTGGCTTTTCAACAATCACACGTGGATTCTCATTTGCCCAAATGCGGCAATTCTGCTTGTTAACGAATCCGCTGAGGTGAAAGTGTGCCTCGTCGCTGAAGATGATTTTCTTTGTAAAGTCACCATTCACTTCTGTCTGTTCAACCAACCATTCGGCGTATTGACGACGCTTGAAATGTCAGTAGGCTTCAGCTCTTGAGTCAATTAAACCTTGTAAGCGTGTAAATTCAAATCTTTATTCAAAATTCGCATCAGTGATGTTCGTGAGATGTTCAATTGTTGGGCACGACGACGAGTCGAGGTTGACGGCTCTTCTGCTACACTATCGCGAACAACAGCAATGTTTTCCGCAGAACGAACTGGGCGAGCATGCACAGTTGATTTCACATTTCCTACAGACCCGGTTTGCTGAAATTTGCGCGCAATTCTCCCGATTGTGGACACATTTGGTCGATTATGCTGACCAAAATAGTCACGAAGTGCACGAAATGCATTTTGATTTGAACGCCCATTTTCGTAAAAGGCTTCAACAATCTTAACGCGCTGCTCAATTGTGTACCTCTCCAAGGTTCAATTTGTCAAACACTGAAACAAAGAAGTGTCAAATTAAGTTGGGCAAAAAACTTGACGTTAAGGGGTGACTCACAATTAACATCGTGCATTATGGTTGGACCACCCTTTATTTCGTTTTGTCTTTGTTCACTTGTAGGCCTGCTTTATTTACCTGTGGCTCAAGATCTATGGCAGTTTGATTCAGGGAGGTAAAACATTATAGTTCTTGAAATAAATTCTTGTTGAGAAGCAGATGTCTTGGACAAGTCCTTTTTCAATTGTCAACATGGCTAAATTGAATACATTCGTTTCTCATACTGTTACGCAGATACGTTTTTATCCGTTTTAGGGTGCTCATACTTCTTTCACGAGAAGCGGTTGTGGTCGTAATACACAGAATTAACGATAGTACCTTAACTGTCTCGGGCAATACATCTTTGAGATTATTGTCTACTAAAAATTTAAAAAGTTCTTTTGAAGCATGTTTTCATCGTCACTCCCGTAAATAAACATCAGTTCACCGTTCAATTTTAACTTGTCGAAGAAGGAATAACAGTCTATTAGGTTTTCTATAATATTGTTAGGAAAGTTTTGTGGTGTACTATTAAACTCAAATTTTCCTTCATTTAAAATCTCTAAGAAGTCCAATTTATGTAATTCTTGAAATCTGCTTTCCACATTTATTATAACACTATTAATAATTTTAAATGATATAATTCTCAGTCTCTATAAATTTCAGTTTTACGCAGTCTTCTGTTTCCCCATATTGTTCGACATCGAGACTTCTATAGCTTTTTCAGATAATAATTTTTCAGTCTCTTCGGCGCACATCCGTACAGTTTCTTCATTTCTCAATTTTTTAATGGAAGATAAACAGTTTTGCACCTCTATATTGCATCGTCTTACATCGGTATTTTTTACTTGTAAAATATCGAATACGACAAACGTGTATTCAAAAATTTTATTATAGTTATAGCAAAAATACACATTTTATCGCCTTGTATAAATAAATATCCTAGGACGACAAACTAAAATTCCCGAACAGTTTTCAGAACGGCGACTCGCCCGAAGGAACTACCACAACGAGACGCGTCACCCACAAACCCAAAGTACACTACCAGTGCGAGAGGTGCCCCTTCTCCACGAACCACAAGAGTTGCTTCACCAGACACCTGCTGAAGTACACGAGCAAGGAAGAGATGGCGCTCTTCTGCTGCGATCAGTGCCCGTTCACTTCGAAACGTAAGGACAGCCTCAAGGAGCACAAGAAGACGCATTCGTCCGCGAAGGAGTCCTTCCGCTGCCCCATCTGCCAGACGACGTACGACCACAGCCGGCAGCTGCGCCGGCACGTCGCCATCCACAAGGCCGCCTCAGGGGAGCTGGCGCCCCACAAGTGCCCGCACTGCCTGTACTCGACGCTACGCAGGGACAGCCTCAATCGGCACATGCTCAGGCACGGCAAAGGGACGAAGTCCTACCACTGCGAGCAGTGTCCCTACAAGACGAACCTCAACAGCAGCCTCAAGACGCACATGCTCAGCCATAGGAAGCCTTCGGAAGTGGCCATGTACCGGTGCGACCTCTGCCCCTACGAGACGAAGTACAAGGGCGGCATCTCGAAGCACATGCTCACCCATAAAACCGTGGAGGAGGCGCACACTTTCCAATGTCACAATTGCACGTACATCTCGAAGACGAAGAATAGTCTGGCGATGCATATGTTAACGCACAGGAAACCATCCGAGGTGACGATGCACAGATGCAAATTGTGTAGCTACGAGACAAAGTGGGTGCATTGCCTGAAGACCCACGTCATCAGAATGCATTACGACGAGTTGTATGCGTGAAGAGGGTGGTTTAGTGGGGGGCATGTGGGGACGTCCAGGCCATAGAAGGATTAGAGAGTGTTTGTAAACCCAGAGAGCAGCTGAAATGAAATGTATAATAAAAAATATAATATAATTGTATGTAAAATATAATAATAGTATAATGTATAAAAAATATCTATTCTCAACTGAATTGCTATAAGAGCCCAGGCACATAATAGTTCGGTCAAATAATTTTATAACTAATATATTTAAATAAAAGTAATAATACTCTCAAAGTTATTTTATTAAAGAAACATTGGTAACAGAAACAAAGCATAAACTTTTAACTTAGATGCGATGAAATATTACTACGTTATGATGTGTCAGTGACTAGTTTGTTAATAAAAAACATTAAGATTCGCGGTTCATAATAGCTCGGCTGCTTCATCAAGACTGTGTTACATCACCTTTATTAACAATAACGGGTTTAATTCTAGCAGGCATTATATCTACCAGCTTAGTGCACTCTTCAGGACGCGTGCTGTCCCAAATTTCTAGCAAATTTGGTGCGTAGGTCGTTAACTGAACGGGCTGGATGTTTGCGCAACTGTTTTTTCATTGTATGCCACAAGTTTCTATTGGCCAGAGCTCTGGACTGCTAGAGGGACATTCCCTAACAGGGACATTATGTTCTGTAAACCGAGCTTCGACAGTTTTTTTTGTGTGACATACCATCCTGTTGGAAAATGTACCCCCAGACCATAAGAGACGCAGGGAACTTCACTTTCCTAACCAAGCCTATACCCCAGTGTCGAAATAATGTGGAGTGATTCATATATAATATCAGACCACCATAACTATTCAACGGTTTGTCTATTTCTTGTGTAATCACCTATTATGTGTATACAAATTCTATGTGCCGCTCTATAGAAACAGTAGTTCAATGCGAACTGCTTCCTCCCCTATTGAATTCCGAATCGCTTAATAATGGGTTGTACCGCCTGGTGCGCTGTTGTAGCAAAGCTAGCCAATCATTTTAGGCGGTTTTAAATACATTTGAATTCGATTGGTCAGCAATTGGCGGCATGGATCGATGTCGATCGATAGAATGACACGTGCGTCGTTTAGCCCAGATTTTGGTGCGCCAGTGGCAGTACATTGTGGTTATGTGCGATTGAATCGGGATTCGGGAAATTGTTTAATTATTATATACTGTGACAAGTGTCAGTGTTTAGTGTTTTTCTAACATTGAAGCAGCGGATGCAAGTTGTAGTGGTTCTACGACGAAGAATTCCAATCGAAAACAGCGACATTTAACAAATGAAGAACTTCAAATGATTAAAAACGTCTACGAAGGAATTCGGGCGCGAAACCCAGATTATTACAACCCGAGGCAGTTGATATATGCTCTTCGTTATCAAAAGTCTGTGTAAGTAGTGTGTACCGTGCAATGAAGTATGATGAAGAAGAAACAAGTGCAAAAAAAGAAGAAAACAGAACCCGCGGTAGGAAGAAGATTGAAGTTGACGAAGAAAACGAAATTGTGTTATGGCGAAGAAGTTATTTGGAAAAGCTAAGAGATTTTCGGAATTCTGGTAAGAAGATTTATTATTTGGATGAAACTTGGGTAAACGAAGGTCATACCGTGACGAAAGTGTGGCAAGACTGCAATATTCTGAATAACCGACAGGCATTTGTAGAAGGATTATCTCCGGGATTGAAGGCACCATCTGGACAAGGACGAACATTAATAATCACGCATATCGGAAGCGACTCAGGTTTTTTGGAAAATGGTTTAAATGTATTTCAATCGCGACGAATAGGGGATTATCATTGAAGATATGACTAGTATGCGTGTTAATGTTTAGGTACAGGTGTGTATATGAATATATAACATTATTTGTAATTAATAATTTTGTGTACTTCTTGTTAACACACGTACTAAGTATATTATACAAATCTTAAAATAATACTAAGATTAAATTTTGCGGGATTACAAATGAACCCCTTTATTAGAGATAACCAAACAAAAAATAATCATCACAGAGGTACTAGAAAATATTAGTGAAGCTAATGAGGTATTAAATGTTAATATAGATAATGCAAATTTCAAAATAGCACATCTCAATATCAGAAGTATTCAATAACATTTTTGAGGAATTGGAGGTATTTTTAAGTCAATTTACTAACGAATTTGAGTGTATTGTTTTAAGTGAAACGTGGAGCATTAATAACATTGATTTATGACATAAATATGTTCCACGTTTTAGTTGATCAAAACAATTACATGTAATTATCAAGTCAATTCTATATACACAGTAAAATAAAATGACTCACTGCCTCAGGATTTAAATTACTCATGAATATTTTTATTGTCGTTAATTAAATAAAATAAAGTGTAATAAAAATTTTAAATAAAAAAATAATAATTCGTACGTACCTCTCGGTTGATTTTACTACTTAATAATTTATTTATAATTTTATTTGTACATTTAGTTATATTTTATCCATACATTTATTTATATTTTATCTATATTTATATATGTATGTTTATGTTGTTTTTGTGCATGTATACTTATTTATCTAATATCTAAATCATATACCTATGTTAATTAAATTTTAAGATAGAAACAGCCAAATACTAAAATTAATCTATGGGTGACACTACATTAGAATACATCCAACTTTCTTATGTTGTGTTGTTATTATATTATGTTATTTTGTATTCAATTATGTGGCATTCTTGATTTATATTTATGATTTGGTTGTATCTATATTCTTTTTTTTTGTACCCGTACAAGTATCTTAGTGATACTTCTGGGGATCATCTTATTTATTTATTTGCATCCAATTCTTATATATATTTAGAAATAGTAGTATTACTCGAAATTTTCATAACATCTATATATAATCATGTAATTGTGAGATTGATGTTAAATTAAATAAATAAATTATTATATATTATTATTATTATGACTAGTGAAGTTTTTGAAAAATGGTTTTCATCTGTATTGTCTTCCATAGAACCCGGTGCAGTTGTCGTGATGGACAATGCACCATATCATAGTCGGCGAATTGAAAAGTTACCAACATCAGCATGGAGAAAAGGACAGATCCTAGAGTGGTTAAAATAAAAAAATCTGGATTGTGGCGATACCATGTTAAAAGTGCAGCTATTAAAAATTGCGCAGCGAGAAAAAAGCCGGTACATTAAATATGTAGTAGATGAAATGGCAAAAGCTCGTGATGTGACAATACTTCGTCTACCACCATATAATTGCGAATTGAACCCTACAGAGCTGACTTGGGTGCAAATAAAAACGGACGTAGCACGAAATAATAGGACTTTTAAACTGGGAGACGAGACGTCGAATTGCTGTTGAACGATGCTATAAATATGATGAAAATAAAGCGGAAGAAATACTAGGAGAAGACCAATTCGGGTTTAGGCGAAATAGAGGAACTCGCGAAGCTATTCTGGCGCTAATAGTAATGTTAGAGGAAACAATAGAAAAAGGAAAGAACGCTTATATAGGATTTGTAGATTTAGAAAAAGCTTTTGATAATGTAAGATGGGAAAAAATGTTCGAGATACTAAAGAGCGCGGGAATGAAGTATAGAGATAGGAGAGTAGTACATAATCTATACAAAGAGCAAACTGCTGTTATAGAAGTAGAAGGGGAGTAAGTATTAGGAAATGAGTAAGACAAGGATGTACGCTATCACCACCAATTTTTAATCTGTACATCGAAGAGGCGATTAATGTGGTAAAAGATAGAGAGTGGGTTTCGGGATTAAAGTACAGGGAAAGAAACTAAAAATGCTGAGATTCGCGGATGATATAGCAGTATTAGCATCTAGTAAAGAGGAATTAGAATCAGCGTTGAACGAAATGGAGGCAGTGTTGACTGAGGAATACGGAATGAGGGTGAATAAAAACAAAACTAAAGTGTTAGTGTGCAGAGGGCGCGAGAGCAGAGCAAAAACGAAAGTACAAATTAATAATGAAAGATTGGAGGAAGTTAAAGACTTCACTTATTTAGGAAGTAAAATAAATTGGGATGGAAGAAGCGATAAAGATATAAAACAAAGAATAGCGCAGGGTCGAATAGCTTTTAACAAAAAGAAAGCACTTTTATGCTCGGGGGTAATAAACTCAGAAACAAGGAAGAGATTTTTGAAAACGTATGTATGGAGCACGGCACTATACGGCTGCGAAACCTGGACGGTAGGGGAAGCAAGTAGGAAGAAATTAGAATCTTTTGAGATGTGGTCTTACCGAACAATGATGAATATACCGTGGACTGATAGGGTTAGAAACGAAGAAGTATTAGAGAAAGTCGGCGAGAAAAGAAGTATGTGGAAAAACATAAAGAAGAGAAGAGATAGAATGGTAGGCCACTTGCTGAGACATGGGGGAATAGTCCGCGATATTTTTGAGGCAGAAATAGGAGTGAAGAAAGGCAAAGGTAGGCCTAGATTAGACTACTGCTCGCAAATAGTAAGGGATGTAGGTTGTAGCACAATAGCGAAATGCGTAGGTTAGTACAAGATAGAAGCTGGAGGTTAGCGTCCAACCAGTCTTAGGACTGATGACCTCATGATGATGAATTTCACTGCAATTTCAACTGTGTCAGGACCACAGAGCAGGTGTTTTGGTGCAAATAACCAGATGACCAAATTCACGGATTTATTATTAATTTGTTTGTCAGCTCCAAGGCATCTTTCCAATAAATTTCCCGACGATAAATCCTCGTAGATGGGTTTGATCGCTTGCAGAACCGCCCCACCCAGGGGTTCTCGGAAATATTTAAAGGTCCTGAGTTTTTTCGCAGTTTCCGCTTTACGCCGCTTTTACCAGCTAATTTAACCCGGCGGGCACTTTTCATGTCGTGGATTTTTATCCTTGTGATTTTCGCATCACTCGTCGTAATCTTCAACGCTTTCGTGTTTCTTATTCGCCCACACACTGCAACGTTGGCAAAAACTTGATTTTGCCAAAGCATCGATAACTTTTTTAGAACGATACGCAACTAACGTTGAGACGCCGAATGACGAGAAATATCCACGTTTTTCCTTACATAGTACTCCACGCTTACAACCTCGAGTCATTGGCATTCGATTGAAAAAGCTGTGACAAGTGTCCGCATTGTCTCACGGCAGTTGCGGCGCAGCTCGCAATTTACGCTCCGGGGGTCACCCGGTTTGCGGCCATATATCTTAGAGACTTCGACGAATTCAGGGATATCCTTTTACACAGTGATACTAGGATAGTTGTACTATAAAAATATGCGAAAAAAAATTTATTTTTTTTTTATTTCAGAGAGGGAGACCCCCTTAAATGCTTTTGCATAGACTTCTGTTTCAAGATTATGTTATGGTGTTTCAGATTTATGCTCGAAATGGGCATATTTAAGAGACGTAGTACTACTGACTTTAAAAACACTATAATTGTTGTAAACTTAATGACTCTAAATAATATAAATAAATAGGGATATGTTCATAGCAGACTAGTAATATATATATATATATATATATATATATATATATATATATATATATATATATATATATATATATATATAGAATATAGTTTTCTCAAATTTGTCTGGATAAAATATGGTCCTATATTTTTTACCGGCAATTTGTGCGCAAACGTTCCCTTTTTGTGGTTTGGTATTTCTAAAATCTGATGATTTACATGGTTATTTAGGAGAAACGTTCGCCTGAAGAAACAATTGCTAGGAAACACGACCATAACGCTATCAGAATTGCCAGGAATTTCATCACAGTATAGAACAAAATGGTATCAAATCAATAGTGTAAATGTTCATATTCTAGAAACAAAATTTAACTTTAACAATTCGTAACATAATCAAGAAATTTGAACAGTCTAAGAAATATTATTCGTATTCGTCGTGGTCAGTCAGATGAGAATATTGCTGCAGTGAGAGAATGTGAAGAGAAGTATCCAAACATAATTATAAAGGGTGGTCCAACCATAATGCACGATGTTAATTGTGAGTCACACCTTAACATCAAGTTTTTTGCCCAACTTAATTTGACATTTCTTTGTTTCAGTGTTTGACAAATTCAACCATGGAGAGGTACACAATTGAGCAGCGCGTTAAGATTGTTGAAGCTTTTTACGAAAATGGGCGTTCAAATCAAAATGCATTTCGTGCACTTCGTGACTTTTTTGGTCAGCATAATCGACCAAATGTGTCCACAATCGGGAGAATTGTGCGCAAATTTCAGCAAACCGGATCTGTAGGAAATGTGAAAACACCTGTGCATGCTCGCCCAGTTCGTTCTGCGGAAAACATTGCCGTTGTTCGCGATAGTGTAGCAGAAGAGCCGTCAACCTCGACTAGTCGTCGTGCACAACAATTGAACATCTCACGAACATCACTGATGCGAATTTTGAATAAAGACTTGAATTTACACGCTTACAAGATTCAATTGACTCAAGAGCTGAAGCCTACTGACCATTTCAAGCGTCGTCAATACGCCGAATGATTGGTTGAACAGACAGAAGTGAATGGTGACTTTACAAAGAAAATCGTCTTCAGCGACGAGGCACACTTTCACCTCAGTGGATTCGTTAACAAGCAGAATTGCCGCATTTGGGCAAATGAGAATCCACGAGTGATTGTTGAAAAGCCGATGCATCCACAAAGAGTGACTGTTTGGTGCGGTTTATGGGCTGGCGGCGTCATCAGGCCGTACTTCTTCGAAAATGAGGTCGGCCAAGCAGTTGCCGTGAATGGTGTTCGCTATCGCGAGATGATAACGGACTTCTTGTGGCCAGAAATTGAGAATATGGACCTGGACGATATGTGGTTCCAACAGGATGGTGCCACTTGCCACACAGCCAACGAAACAATGGCACTTTTGTTATCTCAATGGCCGTGTTATCTCACGTCGTGGCGATGTTCATTAGCCGCCACGATCATGTGATTTGACACCGTTGGACTTCTTTCTTTGGGGATATTTAAAAGAAAAACTGTACGTCAATAAGCCAAGAACAATTCAAGAGCTAAAGGATGAGATAATTCGGTACATTAACGACATTGAACCTCAATTATATCTCAGAGTCATTGAAAATATGGACCATCGCATAGAGGTATGCCACCGAAGATGGGGATTTATCACAAAAGATAAAATCAAAAGCAAGGGCAACTTGAAACCAATTCATTTGAATGCAGTCTGTTTATACTAAATATCATCTAATATATAAATAAAATCTAGTATATTATTTTACGTTATTATACATACGAGACAAGAAAATTCTACCAAAGGTACATTTCACACATTACTTTCCTCGCTCATGTCTAATGACACGTTTTTATGGGTACGTTTATGCCTCTTAACGTGGCTCTTGTATTTGGTTTCATAGGCGCAGACGTCGCACTTATACATCGTCACCTCCAGAGCACTTCTGTGCACCAATAAATGGGACTTAATTTTCGCTTTGTGTTTTGTTTCGTACGGACATGTCTCGCACTTGTATAAAGCCACCTCCGAGGCGCTTTTATGGTTCAACTTGTGCCTGTTTAGACTGTATCTCTGTTTCGTTTCAAAAGAACAATACTCGCACTTATACATTACTACTTCCGTTCGCCCATCATGCGACTCCAAGTGTTTCTTGAGATCGCATTTGTACTTTGACTTGAACGGACATTCTGAACAGTTGAACATGCTTATCTCCGAGACGTTTTTATGAATGAGCGTATGACGTTGCAGGTCGAATTTGCGCTTCGTCTTGTATGGGCACGAGTCGCACTCGTACGTTACTACCTCGGAAAATTCTCTATGGGTTAGTATGTGTAGGTCGAGACTAGACTTCACTTCGGTTTTGTAAGGGCACTCCGAGCAGTTGTATGTTGAGGGTGTGCTAGTCTCGGAGAGTTTTGGGACATATTTTGGATTCACGGGACGTATTACCTTGTACGTGCCTAGCGATTCAAACAATCCTCTACAAATATAAAATTGTAAATTGATTGGGTGGGCATAAATTGACGTAAAAGCCTCATTGAATAATGATATTACCTTTCTATCTTCTGCCCATGTTTCACTTCGGTTTCTCCACTTTTTGTTTTACTGTCGGCTTCCTCCATAATGCAACTTATTTGGTTCTACTTTTAAAATACTATTGTCCTCGTCATACCAATGTTCTTCTATTTCAGCCAAGGTAAAATCGGGCTTAGACATTATTTACCAGGGACTAGTTTTAATTGTGGAATATAAACATATTTTTATGTTCATTTTTAGGGATCAATTAGATATTTGTTTCTTTTCTATTCCATATAATAGACATATTACGTTTTTTTTTTTTATATATAAAACTAGTTAAATAATTTTTGGAATTTCAATTTCACTTTGCGGTTAGAATCGTGAAGTTAGATACAAAATCTCAACATAACCACAAATGTAAGTGTTGATGATCTGTGCTATCGTCGCTGATATCGTCTTCTTCATATCAGAATGATTCATAGCCAAAAAAAAAAAACAATCCGATCAGGGAAATAAATTTGTAGAATGTGCCTGACAGAATTATATGTTAGTTATCGGTTGAGATATGACGTCATAGGTGGCATAACCTGTCGAATACCCTTTTATACGTTTTATTTTGTTTTCTTGTAATAAAACTATTACTTTAGCGTAAAACTCTAAAATCTCTCGAAAATTTGGCTACCTCCCTATTTTCGAGGGTTCTGGCTTAAGTTTTGGGCGGTTAGACAGTTATCGAGAAAATAAATTTTCAACCTTTCCATTTCCTTTCCGTGACCACTGTTTTATTATACATTACAACTTTCTAATTTATTTGCAATGTTTACATTTTTCATGATGCCGTTCATTTGCTATCCAAGCGCCCTCTATTAAACCTGATGCGATTTCATCACTGAGCGTGCCTAAAGTTACTACTTTGTCGAGTTTCTTGTCCAACACCCTCGATTATATTAGGGTATCTAAATTTAGGTGAGGATTTGAGAGCTTTACGTTAAAGTAAATAATTACCTTCAATAGTTTCTATAATATTATTTTAATTTGCACACAACTACAAACTTTACCTTCCATCGGGCGCAGTCTGAATCCAACAGTTGGGGCGCTAGTCTTATTTTGCGGTTGGACAAAAATAGGCAGGAAATATCTAGGGTGTGCGAGGGCGATAAATACATTATTTTATGTGCGAATGTGATATAGTGGTGTTATAAGAGGTTCGGCGAAAAGGATTTTGCCTGGGTGCTCGCCCACCCCTGTCGCCGCCAGTGGAATCCAAACACGGTCGAATGCAATGCATCGGAGAGATCCCATATAAAATCTTACGCAATTTAGATTTTAATGAGATGGAGACTGATTTAAACGCTTATTTTAATTAATACAATGCAGTAATGAATATTTCACACTAGTTTTTAATCGCAATAATTAAATTTGAATAAAATAACTCTTTTCGTATTGTAAAACAATAAATTTGGAATATTTTTATAGGAGAACCAGCTATTGATAAGTTTTTTTCCTGTTTTAAGGACAAAACACACACATAAATTAGTAATGAACAATATTTTGAATACAAAAAGCAAATCACTTATTTTTTCATGTAATAAAGTTGCAATAAATATAATATAAAAAAATTTTGGACGTGAAATACAAAGAAAAGTTATAAGTAACGGCCTATATTAAGTGTAAAGAATTATAAATCCTCTTCATCATTTTAGCATGTTCCACACAAAAATAGACGTCACATTGTTGGTAACGATATTTTGTATAAACCACTAATTTGACACACAAATGGGTTAATTTTGAATAACAATACCATAAAAAGCCAGAATAACTAAGCGTAGAGATCCCAAAAAATATTATTAAATTAAATAATAAAAGAAATCTAACAAAATATAAAAGAGAAAATAATGACGTAATCAGGGGCAATGCATCTGACAGATCCGGGTGGCCCATACAGGGCCAGGGCCAAAAATAATCGACACCATATCGAGAACAGTAGCTTGCAGTGGCAGAAGCTATGAGGGAGTTCGAGTAATATTCGTAATACCCACGAAAGGGCAAAGAAAAAAGTGACTGCCGGATCCCACAGATCGGCTGTGCCCGACGGAAGGTTAATCATTAGTATATTGAAACAGTTAATATACTATGCTCTTAACTGGGACAGTATGTATTATTACATGCTAATATGAGTAATCATTCGACAAACTTTAAGCTTTCTGCTAAATTCATAACAAAACAAAAAAAATGGTTTCATTAACATTGAGCCTTTCATATAAGAGTTATTACACAGCTTACACGGTACACTATCCATGTTTCATATATTTGCCACAAAAATGGCACAGTTTAATACACTGTCGCACAGGATAACACACTGACACACAGCTTAACGTGACCTTTGCAGCAATGGGCACGTCTTCACATGCTTACCTAATGAACTTTTATATTTCGTCACAAATCTGCACGCTTTGCACCCGTGCTTTTTAGCATCTAAATTGTATTCGTGCGTCATCATGTGATCCTTAAGGTAATGTTTATTTTTGGTTTTGTAATTGCAGATTTCACACTTATACATCTGTACATCCAAAGGCGCCATGTGCACCAGCAAATGCTTCCTCATGTTGCCGCTATACTTTGACGTGTAATTGCAATTCGTACAGTTGTACATCGTCACTTCCGAAGTATCCTTATGAATCAGTGAATGCCGTTTAAGCTCGTACTTGTACTTGGTCTCGTAGGAGCACGTATCACAGTGGAACATCGCCACTTCCGAGGGGTTCTTGTGGATCAGCATATGCTTTTTCAGTCCCGTCTTGTACTTGGTCTTATGGGGGCACAATTCGCACTTGAAAAACGTTAGCTCCGAGGTATTTTTATGAAGCAACATATGCCTATTTAGGTTAGATTTGGTTTTCGTTTCGTGGGAGCATATCCCGCACTTGAACGCTGCTATTTCCTCGTTGCTTTTGTGGACCTTGAGGTGGTTCCTGATACATGTCTTGTACTTGGTCCGGAAAGGGCATTGTTCGCACTGGAAACTGGTGACTTCGGAAGTGCTCTTGTGGACAAGAGTGTGAGATTTTAGAGTTGGTCTGTGTTTTGTTGTATAAGGACAAACGTCGCATTTATACAAAGTCACTTCAGAGGGGTCTTTGTGGATCAGCATGTGTTGTTTGAGGTTCTTTTTGTATTTCGTTTCATAAGAACAAACTTCGCATTTGCTTGTTATTGTTTCTGTTGCGGACTTAAGCTTTGGTTTTGATAATTTACTTGCTTTGCTCTCTTCATTACAGGCACTAAAAATTAACATCTCTTTGAAAAAATTAAAATGTGGATGTTATTTTGCAATTTATGTCTGTAGGAAAAAAACTCAATTTGAATAAAAAAATAACTATAAACAATACTTGTGTAAAAAATGTTGAAAACAGTTTGCTATATTTGCAATAAATTAAAAAAGATAATGAGTATGATGGTTTGTTGCTAATTGTAATTTAATTAAAAAAACAAATTTTGTGGAACAATCTTATCTTTGCAACTACATTATATTACCTATCAATAGTATGCCTCCTACTTTCCACTGCTGTTTCTTCTGGACGCAGAACTTGATACTTCTCAGGAACATCTACAAAATCTTTAGTTTCTTGTTTGACTATAATTTCATCTTTATCATGATACGAATTTTCAACTAACTTAAAGTTATCATTACGATCTTCCACCAGTTTTATAAAATCCTCTATAGGTTCGATCTTGACATTATTAACGTCATTTCCTTCATAATAATCCTCTTTTTTTATACTGCAACTATGGAACCTTTGATCATTATCAAATATAGCCTGTGTGATCATATTTTCAGTTTTTGTGACCAATTTGTCATTATATGCTTCATGGTTACTATTCGACGTTTCCTCTTTTTTAATCGAGTTTTCATTGGAGTTATCCATATCTTTTAACAGTTCAGTGGTTTATGTAACAAATTTATGAAGATGAATCAAATATTCTTGCAGAATTAAAAAACAATAATTACTATTGTCTATTTTATAACCTTAAGTCTGTTGTTTAACATATACCCCACTCCCTAATCCCTTTAATTCTGGGTGTGTGTATTTCTAGTTCAACAATTATAACATAACCCCAAATTTCTGTGATTCTCTCCTTCTTCATCTTCTGTACTTTAACCATGTAAAAATTTCAGAAGTATGTTCATCAGTTGATAATCTTCCTAAAGTAATCACGTTTGTTTAGTGTACCTTTTTTTCTTTTTTTCACTGGTATTCCCAGTTTTTCTTGTTGTAGCCCATTGTTTTAATAGAAATAAGGTTTTATTTTCCCGTATCTTAAGTTTTGATTTTTTTTTTGTATTATTCAATGAGTATAGTAATCATTAGAGTTTTATTACATAATTTGCTCTGAATTGTTGTAAAACACACATTTCAAATGTGTCTCACAATTATTTAATAATGGGCGTGGGATAATTTTCATAATCTTCAGAAAGGAAAAACAATCAACGGTGAGTATTGTGCGAACTTATGGAAAAAAAAGAAGAAAATATGGCTGCATATGGCGAAAAAAGTTTCATCAAAACAATGCATCAGTTCACACATCCGTTATCGCGATAGCCAAAATTAATGAGCTAAAGTTGGAATTGCTTCCTCACGTACCCTATTCGCCAGTTTACACCCCACCGATTATTTTCTGTTTCCAAACTTCAAGAAACGGCTCGGTGGTAAAAGATTTGCCAGAAATTAAGAGGTGGAATTTGCGGTTGATGGCCATTTTGAGGAACTCTACGATTCTCACCATAAACAGAGTATCGACGCTATTGAACAACAATGGAAAAAGGGTATCGAACTAAAAGGAGATTATGTAAAGAAATAAAAATATTTTCTCTTAGATTTATTGTTAGTTAGTTTCCTTTATATCTAGAACTAAACAAATAATTTTAATACAGGGTTGCAAGATAGTTTCTGGCACAACTTTAGCAGGTACAACTTTAAATAGCCACTACCACAGATCTAAAACAATAAAAAACCTCTTGGGGTGGGATCGTATGTATGTTAAATACATCTTTTTTATTTCATACGGCACTTTATTTATTTTTTTTTTTTTTGTAATGCTTACTATGTGATTACGTAAAGTTTTGTGAGAAACTATCCTGATATCCTTATGTTAAATGAACCAATTAGACTATTAAAGTGCCCTGTCTTCATTATTTTAGCTACTCTGTATTATTTTGTTGACATAATTGCAAAAACAATGGTTCACTCGATATAATTTAAATGAACATATATTATATACATGCTACCCTTGGTATATAGTGCTGTATTATTGCAATAAAATTGTCAAGAACTGACGCGTTATTTTGAGCTCAAATCGAACGCGACTAATCTATATACTACTTCGTTGGAGGAAGATGAAGAATCTTACCTTCCAAAATTCGACAAAAACAAAGTTGGCAACACTAGCTGACAAAAAACAGCTGTTTCATGCCAATGCAGCAATTTGCGCGAAAATGTTTTTTTTGCCACAAGAGCGATGATTTTTTTGGATCGCCACCAGATATACTTTTAAATCCGAAGAGGAGCAGAAAATTCAGCCAAATGTCCGAGAGAGGAACAACATAGTGTTAAGCAATTCGACCAAACTTTATTCGGTACTTAATATGATATACTTCGAAAATCTATCGAATTTTGTCAAAGACTACGTGGTGGACTACATCGACATCGATTATTCCTTATGGCTAACATGGTGCTTAACTCCGTTGCTGATAACATTTTTATTACCTGCTGTTATCGCTATACTTTTATACCTGAGTGCGTTTTTATTATACATCTACAAACTACATTGGAGGACGATAAAAATTACCTTGCAGACGGGGGACAAGTGGGAGACGGCAAGGAAATCCGTGGCAGCTCTATGGGACGCTCACGGCTGGATATGGCATAGTTACGAGATAAAAAACCTGGACTATATCCCAGACACAGGCCCAGCGCTCATTATTTACTATCACGGAGCCATTCCGATCGACATTTATTACCTTCTAGCCAAACTTATCTTTGCGAAGAATAGACTGGTCCATACGGTGGCCGACCACTTCCTTTTCAAGATTCCAGGCTTCAGCATACTAGCCGAGTGCATGAACGTAGTTCCAGGAACAGTTCAGAGCTGCGCCAACATACTAAAGGAAGGTAATTTACTCGCTATATCTCCCGGGGGGGTATATGAGGCTCAATTCGCGCACAACTATAATCTGATGTGGAAGAAGCGATTGGGCTTCGCGAAGGCAGCCCTAGACGCCAAAGTCCCCATAATTCCTATGTTCACGGAGAACTTACGCGAATCCTTCCGCACGGTGAGCATCGGCAGGCGGTTCTTCCTCAAGGTGTATGCGATGTTCAAGCTGCCGATGGCCCCCATTTACGGGGGGTTCCCCGTGAAGCTGACGACGCATCTCGGTAAGCCCATTCCATACGACGCAAGCCTAACGCCCGAGCAGCTCCAAGCCAAAGTGGCAGCGGCTATAGAAGAACTCGTCAAAAACCACCAGAGGATGCCTGGTAGTATTCTGTATGCTCTGTTAGAGAGAATTCCGTACTTTAGAAAAAGACATATGCAGAGACGTGAAGACTAATGCAACTGTTACATTCCTGCGGTGTATGACACGTTATGGAAGAGTTTGGCTTATTTTATGCTTTAAACTTGTTAATAGTACTTCAGTAAAGAATAAATACTTATTTTAATTTCAAAATAAAGTCGATTAAGTCATAATAACAGACTCGTTTTGTTTTATTTCGAAAAGTGTAGCTGAAACAAGTCGCTTAGAATTAATATACATAGTTAAGATAATGTTTATAAAATGCTTAATCATGACCTTGAATAACATTACAAAAGGTTGATAACAAACGGAGGCGAAGGTAACTTGGTGAACGATTAATATTTCGATTGGTTTAAAGTAATTTTAAGTATTTTAAATATTTATAGTTATCACAATGTAAAATAGATAGAAAATGGATGTTTCAATCTACATTAGACACTTAATATTGCAAAACTTCTTACAAGATATTACATTGTACATTAGCATTTTGATACTTAGTTATTATAGGTTTTAGTAGCCTACATAATTTTTATAAAAGTATAGTGAACTTGGTATGTTCTGCTACGGTTGACTAAAAAGGTCATCCCGAAAATTTCCTTTTCGTTTTGTATCAGAGTTGAAACTAATGTAAAAATATATTATAAATGTCATAAAATCATCATCATTCAAAATATTTGCTTATTCTAATTGTCCTTTATTTTTTTTTGCTGAGATATATGTAACATGTCACATCAACTTAAGGTTTATTAATATATGGCTTTTAAAATTTATGTAAAGCAAACTTGGCAAATTATTTTAGTGATATAATGAACACCGAATGCTAAGGTTAGGTTTATTTATGCAATAAATAATTTTAGTTTTCAAACGCATTTTTACGCATGGTTAATTGGGGACTTGGACACACAGTCCAGTTTACTAGGAGTACAATTCAAGAAGAACAATAAATTTAACTTGAACTAGGATTTGTTCTACAGAAATCAATTATTCGTATTAATTTCTCTTGGCCATGCCTTTGACGACTGGACGTTTTTGTTCATCTGGATTTATTTTAGCGTTATATTAGATAACACAGCTGTTAGGAACTATATTAGCTGCCTCTTGGTATGTTTCTACATATTTTCAACTGTATAGGGGTTACTGGCTGAACGCAACTTATGTAATAAAAAAAACACTAGTGTAGTTTTACTCCTATGACGAACACAAGTTTTATAAAGTATCTATTGCTATAGTCACTCTATAGTAGGAGTTTCGTTTACAGAAGTAGAAATAAATTATTCGAAATTTTTTTGGTTATGGTTGGAAAACAAAAAGTTTATTTGCATAAATCAGAATACACTTAATTTATTATCTTGATAACTACCGTGATTTAAAAATAATTAATGACATAAAATTGCTAGTACAGCTTAAACATTTACGTTAGAAATCGACGATGGACAGTATCGAAAGCTTTATAAAAAGCGAACCTACTGAAATTGTAAATGTAATAGAAAATACAAAAGTGAGTACTGCAGAAAACTTCCAAGCCTCATTCATTAAAAAAGAGCACTGCTGCGAAGATGGCGAAAGTAGAAGGAATATTAAAACTGAACACTATAATACTTGTCTAAAGCTTGAAGAGAACTGGTATGGCAATGGAATAGAAAATATCACATCCGAAATAGCCAGAAACAATTCATCCGATCCGGCGTTATATGATTTATTGCTGAATAGTGACAATGAACAAGAACTATTAGAGGACGACTTATGGGAAAATACTTCTGATAATGACGTGGATGGTGGAGAAATATCAGACGAAGAGATTGTTTCAAATGATGAAGAAGATTATGTCAACGAAGCGAATACAATCCCTAATAAAAAGATAAAATTAAGTGATGAGCATACGAGGTTCATGTGGCAAATGGGAGATCTACGACCAAAGCTGCATAAATTTGACAAAAGCAAGACGGGGTGTAAAATAGAAAGTTTGTCTGAGGATCCGACTATTCTAGACGTCTTCGAATGTTTAGTAAATGATTCGTTCATTCAGCAAATCGTCGGTCAATCAAACGAATACTACAATTACCTTTTGGACAAAAACCCAGACAACAAAATGAAGGGTTACAAGAACATCACCAAAGACGAGATGTACGTTTTTCTATCGGTCTGCCTGCTCATGCCCCTAGTGAAAAAACATAAACTTAAAGACTATTGGTCTAAAGATTTTGTAATTGAGACGCCCGCCTTTGGCCAAATAATGTCACGTGGAAGGTTTAGGGATATAATGAGAGTGCTCCATTTCTCTGACAATACGAACATAAACAGAAGCGATAGTAGCTGCAGAATAAGACTCGTCGTAGACCATTATAGACAGATATTTAAAGACTCTTTGTATCCGTCTCAGAACCTCGCCCTAAATGAAAATATTATGCTATTCAAAGGCAGAATATCCCCTCAATCAACGCCTCTCGACTATCAACACATTTCGAATAAATGTCACAAATTCGGAATAAAATTCTACGTGATTGTTGACTGCGAGACAGGTTATGTGTTGGATTTTCTAATTTACCTCGGCCCAAACACCAAACAAATCGATAAAGAGCTAGGGAAATCGGGAAATATTGCCATGACTCTGACGGAGCCGTACTGGGATAAAGGGCACAGGATTTACTTGAACGAACGGTGTAGCAGTCCACTTTTATTCGAGAAATTGTTCAGTAAAAAAATCAATGCTTGTGGACTCGTGAGAGCAACGAGGAAGTTCATGCCCAAATTTAATAAGCACATCGAGAGAGGAGACCTCCAGTGTTTCTCGACGGAAAGACTGCTGGCGTTGAAGTGGCGAAACACGAAAGATCTCTACATGCTGACTTCCATTCACGCGAACAAGACGACTCGTCTGGTATCGAAAAACGGAACTGAGGTCGAGAAATCCGCCGCGTTCGCTGACTACGATATAAATATGGCTGGCGTGGGAAAGACAGGCGTATTATTGAGTGCGACGAAGACAGTGCGGAAAACCATAAAGTGGTATAAAAAAGTCTTCTTCCACCTGCTGGACCTCGCCGTGGTCAACTCGCACGTTATCTACAAAATCAAGACGGGGAGAAACGTATCCCTTCCCGATTTTCAACTGGAACTGGTGAAGCAGCTCGTGGAGAAGTACAGGAAAGTGAAGCCGAGGAGTTCGACGAGTAGCAGACCTGGTAACTCTCATTCTCCTCTAAGGTTGATTGAGCGACATTTTCCTTCCATGTATCCCCGTAAGGAGAACAATAAAATCGTGCTTAAGAGGTGTGTGGTGTGTGCTAAGAAGAAGGTGAGAAAGGAGACTAGCTACTGCTGCGTTCCTTGCGAGGCGCCGCTGTGTGTTGTTGACTGTTTCGAGAGGTACCATACCTTGGAGAACTTTTGATGATGTATATTTTTAATAAATTATGCTGGTGATATTCTCAAAATTGCAGTAATATTATGAAGCTGCCTCGATCCACGTCCGTCGCCGATTTATTACAGGCGCTGAAGGTAACTGCGTAATAGGGAAGCATTCTGTGGATAATGCCACCCTCTGCGGAACTTTTAAAATCACTTGTTTGACATTCACTATCAGGCGATCGACATTCGGATAACGGCCATGGATTACCTCTACTACGCGATGAGAACCGTGCGCTAGATACGTTACATACAACATATCGTAATTATACGTTCCGTTCAAAAGTCGACAGGCCGCTTTTATGTATGGCGCAGCATCGGTAAGAGAAAGTAGAGACATGGTTTTGTTTTCCTCATGCTTAGCGCTCCCATGCGTCTTTTACATCAACTAATTTTGCAACGGTTTCACCATTCGCCTTTGTCAATATTTTTTATGCTATCACATGTGATTGCGTTGCCGATATATCGCTCATTTCTCCTATAACTACATTCGCCACTAGCAAGCCGCGGGCATTTGTGATTTCATCTACAGAAACCCATAAATATTTATGCTCAAGTTCTGCATAAACGGTAGATTTGACAGTGGCAGCAACTTGCGGTAGATAATGTTTTCGGATCGTCGATTCTGTGGGCACGTTTACTTTGCCGAATTGCCCATTCTGACCCAAATACCCCAAAGTTTTTAAAACTAGGAATGTCTAGTTGGGTCTACGGGATATTATACCTAACCATGAATTTAACCAATTCGCTATAAAACGTCGTGTGTCTTTGACAAGCACTGTTGTGTCCAATAACCGCGGTTTTATATGTTTCGGAACACCAATGTCTAACAACATTCGATTTGCGGGTATACACTATGTATGTATCACAATGAGAACGCCGTAATTCACTACCGTGACTTAACACCAACCCTGGAAATTCCTTTAACCAAAGCTGTATTGTGGCAGGAGATGGTTTTGGTTGAGACATTTTAAAATTATAGATATTTACTGTTAGATTGTCATGCACTGTAACTATTTGTATGTAATACTGTATGCAAACCAAAATACGACAGTCCCGAGTTGTGTACAAACACACACCACTCTCAAATATCACAGTAATTGATCGAACGGTATGGTGTCATCGGTCATCCCCGCAGATGTTTCTTTTGCCCAGGGCGCATACCTTTACTATTAGCACATAGCACAATGCACCTCCGACAATACTTTGAATATTTCTACTGAAACAAATAGAGCATCAGGTAGCAAACGGTCACTGAATAAATTTTATTTAATATAAAACTGTTGGTTGATGTCCTACTAATTTATACAAGCGATTAATTTACATTACACAAAAAATAAGCCAGAGTGCTACTGACATGAAATGTTTTATATAATATATTATAAGATTGTGATATTTCTTTACGGTGTTTGTATTTCTAATAGATATTTTAGAATACATATAAATCCAGCTCTGTAATGTCCACAGTCAAATCCGGGATTTATATAACTAATCAAAAAATAATTATGGATAATAATTAACAGCGTGCCTAATGCCAGCATTTTCTGTACAGTAGAATAAGTTTATAATTTAGTGTACATATTCTCAATAAATCAGTGAAATAGTGACCGGTGTAGTAAATCGTAACTCCTAATCCAAAGATACAACAAGAATAATACAAAATAAAAAACTACAGTCCACAATTTAAAATACTTAAAAATTACATATAATTAATACTGAATGTTAGCGATGTACAAAAGAATGCGTCGTTAACAATAATAATGTACGTATAAATTTTATACAGGGGCGGCTGGTGTATAGGTGCTGCAGAACTTCCAAAAAAATTAGATATTTGTATATTTTCGCGACATAATCATTACTAAAATTTATTAATAAAATAATTTGGTTAGTTGGTGAAGCTAACCAAATTATTGCGTTAAAGTCGCATTCTGCCCGCCGTCCTCTATTGAGTAGTAGACCAGAAGAATTATCTGGGTCTCTACGCGAGCGCGTCGCGGTACATTGAACTGGGCCACACGAGGTAGTTCTACAGTATAGCTCGGCACACCCGTCCTCCCCCTCAACTCCCGCGATAATCTACACTGGGCGCTCGTAAATGCGCGAATTTACACGGTCAGTGAGCTGTATTTTTTCCAGCTAAGGCAACATCAGTGAATGTTTACTCCTTCCTACTCCTCGAGCGGGCGTAAATCGTACCTATTTCGTATTTCGTGTTAATTTGAGATTTTAAATACTGTTTTGTGAATTTGTGTAGTGGGTTATTGTACTAATTATTAATATTTATATACTGTGATAGTGACAATGGATTTAGTTTATAATTTAGTTAATGTGAAGCGATTTTTTAAATACTCTTATGAAGAAAAAATTGATTTAAAAAACAATGGTAGGCCATTGCCCGATATTGTTATTGAGATTGCAGGTGTTAGCCGCGGAAAAGCATATAAACGTCAATTTAATAGAGACATTTATTCGAAGAACAATTGGATTTGTGGGTGCAACAAAAAACAAATACGTTATTTTGTTTTCCTTGTTTACTTTTTGGCGGTGATAAAGCATGGACGGAGGTAGGGGTGACAGATTTGGTGCACTTAACTGAAAAAATAAAAAAGCACGACAACTCCAAAAGCCATCTACATAATACAATGGAATTAGCTTTATTAGGAACAACTAATATTAAAGCGCAGCTAGTTCAGCTTATTGGATAAATGTGCAAAAGCATAATGATAATGTGACAAAAAAGAGATACGTTTTGTCAAAAATTATAAACTGCATAAAGTTTTGTGAGGCCTTTGAACTGGCGCTGCGAGGACATGACGAAGCTGAAACCTCTCAAAACTCGGGGATATTTCGTGGTTTGATAAATTTTTCTGCTGAGCTTGATGTAACTTTAAGCGAGCATCTACAAAATGCTTCAGTATTTAAAGGAACCTCTAAAGAAATACAAAATGATCGTTTAGACTGTATATTAAAAGTATGTCATGAAGAAATAATTAAAGAAATTAACAAACCTTCATTTTTTGCAGTTACGACAGACGAAACAACTGATGTATCTGCAAAAAAAAAAAAAAGTAAGTGGTAGTTTTAAGATATATTCTCGATGGTGAACCGATTGAACGTTTTTGGACATACCTGAAACCTACAAAATGTGACGCTGAAACTCTTTCGGAAAATATTTTAAGTGTTATAGACCCTCTAGTAGAAAATTCACCTTACAAGCCTTTTCTCTTAACCAAAGAATATGACGGCAAACATGAATGTTCTTCAAAAAGGTATTAAATTCCAAAAATGTTTCTATATTTTTGTCTATATTTTTGTATAAACGGATTTTACATAAAAATTCTGAAGTATCAGGAAAACGCGTGACCTTGAAAATTTTCGCCTGCGGCGCAATTTTTTTGCAGCCTCTACGGCGCCAGTAGTTTGGATACATTTGAAATTTGCACGCGGGCGGCCAATACCCTAGGATCGGCCCTGTGCAGAACACCCGTTTCATTTCATCACGAGCCGCCACTGGTATAAAATATAGCTAAAACCTTTAATATCCATTTAATTATTACTAATTGTCAGAGGCGGATTAAATGTCGAGAGCGCCCTAGGCAAGCACCTCATCGGCGCCGCTCTAGCGCAAAAGTTCGAAAGAACGAGGAATTGTCTCATTACATAGCTGGTTGTTGGTGAGTATACTATTAAATGTGAACGAGTAAGGACGTCACTTGACACTTTGCTATATAAAGAGGCGGTAATTAGGTAGACCAGGACACGTGTACTTACCCTTAGGCGTGAATGAAATATGCGATGAGAATGAAGAAAGCAAGAGGGACAGAACGAATATGGAAATCCATGATGCCTCTTTGGAAAACAGATGTGACTGTGTATGTGTGTTGACAGATGATGGCGTGTTATCATTAATTATGTAAAAGCTTAAAAGATTTTATTAATATTTGATAAATAAAGAAATTAAAGTTATCAATTATTTATTTAAAAATTGATACTAATCACATTCAATGTCAATTGTTAAAAAAAAATTAATAGTTTCTGCGTTTACATTTTTGTCTTGCGAAATTGTCAATAACATCGTCATAGTTTAAAGATAGCAATAAGTTTGATTCAAAAATCTTCAAAAAAACTGGACAGTGGCATTTTAAATTCAACGAATGTAAACGATTTATATTCACTAAAACTAACACGAATGTTATGATAAGAGGGGAGGTTTTCTATAGATCTGACTTGGGAACTGCTAAAACGGTAACTAAAAAAGGGAAACACCTTCTGAACCTACGGCCAAGGTACATGAATATTCAAAATTGTTTAAAAGGTGATAAGTCATCAATTGACACTCTTTTAAGTCAACATTACGGATCCAATTGGAGAAACAATAATCCCGAATTGCAATATTATAAAATTATTGACAATAAACCCGAAGATGATGAAGCCATAGAAGAAAATGAGGAATATGATGAAGATATTGAAAACCAAGAACTACATTTGTAAAAAAAAAACGTGTGCGTCACGGGACGCCCGACAGAAGTGATAACTTAAACTAATCTAAGTTGAACTATTTGATATTGAAATTGTTTAACTTGAGAAAAGCTTAGGTTATTACTTAAATTTTATGTATATTAATACGATAATGTAAGGAAAGGTTATTTATTAATTAAATCTTTTATTGATTATAGAATATATTTTATTCTTAGTTACAATTCTTGAATATGTACATTAGAATTTTGTGTATGTACATTATTAGTATCATTATTTAATCCTATAAAAGTAACAATTGGCTTATGGTAGCTATAATAAGCAATGAAATTTTTACATTGTATGTCATCTAAAAATCTTGCAAAGACTGCATCAAGTACAGTTCCATGACTTGTTGTAGCTTCTTCTGGCTTATTAATCATTTTTAATTGTAATTTTGATTGTAGGAACGATACTAAATTTTTAGCTCGATCAGCAGCAAAATTAACATTAAAATCTCCGGTTAAAATTAACGGAATTTTATAATAATTTTTTTTTTTAATTATGTTTATCAGAACGTGTATAATTATTTTTTTACTATGATATGCTGTAAAATTACTAAATTTACTAAATACTAAATCATAGAGGCGGCCCCGCAGCAGCAGCGACGCACACATGCACATGCACGTAGATATAGACAACGAAAGCACGCAGAGAGGAGGAGATAGAGCTCGAGATCGTGCGAGAGAGGGGGAAGCGTCTGTCCGAAATACGGCTAGCGCTGTGGGTTAGAGTGAGAGAGGAGGAGCCCGCCTACCGCTGCCGTATGCATGAGAGAAAGGGAAGCCAGACAGACTGGCGCTGTAACGCGTTACGTAACGAAGCGGTTTACCCTCCCGTAAGAAGTTATCACTTCAAAAAATAAAAAAAATAACTTGTTTTATATCATCCTGTATAAGAATAATCTGTTTATTTAATAATCTCGTTTATATTGTGAAATTAATCGGTATAGTAAAAAAGGTATCATTTTAGTTGAAATGCAAAACTAGGTAAAATCATGTGTCAGATGCAAAACTAGGTAAATGCGTTTTTTAATTGTAATTTCCTCAACTACCACGACATCTTTAGGCTAATATTTCAAATAAAGCTTTTTTACTGCTAAAACTTTAATAATTTCCCGCAGTTGCAAAAGATATTACACGTTGTTACAGAAAACTGTTTTTGCGTTTATCTCAAAATCACCTTCTAGTCAAATACAGAGTTTTGCATCTAGTGGGCTCATATCAATGTTTGGATAGATTGTTTCAAGTTCTTTAATTCTTAGAACCTGTAAAATTGCGTTGGTTGTTCGGAGCTGTTCTTCGTCTCGAGCTATCGTTGTTAAATAAGAACGTAGATGGATACATTCATCAACAAAGCACTTTTCTAAATCACCAGAATACATTGTTACTAACATAGTTGCTCTATTTTGAACTTCTTCGGTGTTCAAATTGATCCAATTGCTTAAACACGAAAATTTACTGTAAAAATTGCTGTACGCTTCTCGTCTCATTTGAAGTTCAACCGCAAGTCTGTCTATAATTATTAGATATACTGTCACTCTGAATGTTTCCCGACCAGATAATGAAGAAGTAATATCTTCGGCAGATTCATCTGCTGTCCATCATCCAAAATTTTTTAGAGCTTAGCTGAATTTTTTCTCCATAGTACAAAGTATAAACTTCATTAAATATATATATATATATATATATATATATATATATATATATATATATATATATATATATATAAATTCATTTATTTTTGTCCGAGTTACAACCATTTGTTTATCGCTTTCTGCACTCCACTCCTCAATTTTTACTTAAAAAATTAATATATCGTAAACTATAAGTCGTAGAGACATTGGATTTTACTCATTCTTTTCGTTATTCTTTTCTCTAAATTTAATTCGCAGCATATCTCGATAAATTTTGCGTAGTTTCTGAGATATTTTAATTTAAAGCATAGTGCAAAATGGCTTTTTTTAAACAAATAAAAAGCACACCTTCGTATATGCTCACAAATGTTATGTATATTTTTCTGAGTACATTTAAAAAAAATTGTAAATCGGACCATTTATAAGTAAAGTCGACAACAAACGCTATTTATTTCCAGGCCGACTGGACTACTAGCAACGTCCGATGCTCGCGATCGACGCGACGAACGTACAACATTGCAGTTCAACTTACCAACTTCAGCTTCTATTATGAAGTCAGGGGGTGTAGGAATAATCAAGAAGGCGGAGCACGCTTCGGAAGCTCCAAATCTCTATAGAATTAAAGAATATTTTATATCGTGTAAGTAGGTGCATACTTGCCACATGTTGAGACACAATTTTGTTATTTATTTTTTTCTATGTTTAAAAATTCCGCGCGCGCACCCCTATGCACGTGCCTAGTTTGCTTTAGGGATAATCCGCCTCTGCTAATTGTCACTCCTTTGATTTTCATAAAATAAAAACAGTTCAAGGCTCCTTTAAAATAAGGAGATTTCTGCACGGAAATAACAAATAATCATGTAATTAAATTAGGTAATCTCCATGCGACTCGTATGTAAACGACATTTGGGGTGTAAAATTGACCCAATTTACGTTTTCTTAGACAATAAATCTTACCAACAGGTACGGATATCCCCGTGGAGGCTAATATGAATTGCTGATTTAAAGCCAGCTATTTATGCTGTCATAATTACTCCAGAGATTTAAAAGTAGGCCGCGGTCTTGCGAACACGCAACCCATGGGCGTGCCATTGAGCCATTTTTGGGTTAACGTAACGGGGTACGGTTCGTGAGCGTGTTAAGAAATTTAAAAGTTGTTTGTGGTAGTTTTATACATACCTAGTTTGTTAAAAATGATTTATAATGAAATAATAATAATAATGCCTTTATTGTCCAACAGAAATTTGTAGGGCAAAAATATAATGCATATATATGTGTACTAGAGCGTGCCACAATTGCGGAATTTCATGTGCGACTCGTGTCGCGGTTCACGGATGGGTTTATTCCACTATGACTTTTAACCCAAATGAATCGGAAGCAATTAAGAAGAGCCAAGAACAATTTGAATATCCGTAGATTTTGGACGATTTACATACAAGATTAGCAAATTACAAAATATTATATGAAGCTATAAGGACTCTTGAAAAGGGGAACTTTTATTGAATGAAGCGCTCGCTATATGTAGTGAAAATTGTAAACAATAAACTACAGACATTAATTGATTCCAGGGGAATACGCACTAGTGAAAAGTTGAAAAACGTTTTAATAAAAAACACTGATTTTAGTGTTCTGGAAACTATTTAACAAAAGTGTAACAATAGTGAACCTTTAAGTGACATGAACAACAATTATTATGTGCACAAATTACGTCATTAGATGGGGAACGGTCTTTCTCTATATATAAAAATATTTTTTCCACGTCGAACATCATTGAAGGAGTCCAGTGTAGATGCGTATGTAATGCTACAAATGTATAGCTCGTCGCATGACGAAATGCTGAGTTCTGCGAAGTTTTAAAGGTAACACATTATTTATATCAATAGATGTACATTGTAAGGGCCTTCTTTAGCGACTTCTGTAGAATCGCGGGCCGTGCGTCAGTAAACCAACACGTCAAGTCGCACATGAAATCCCGCAACTGTGGTACGCTGTAATGATATGTACAAAAGAGATGCTGTAGCATCTACATACATTAATATTTGGTATCTACGAAATGGAAAGTGAAAGTTATTGTATAAGGAAACGTGTTGTAACGTGCGGAAAATAAGAAAATTAATTTTCTCGAAAACTGTGTCCGGCCGCCAAAACTGACCGTCAGATTCTTGTTCAGCATCCTTGAAAATAGGTGGGTAGCAGGGGCATAGCGTACATGGATGCGAGTGATGCGTCGCATCCCTTGAAAAATTGGTATTTTAGTATTATAAAAATTCAATCGATTTATTCAATTATTACAATTTTTTAATTATTTTAAATCTACCGCAAACATACATTATTTACTTTAAACACTACCATCAACTTTCTTATTTCAAGTCGGCCGTGAAGGCGTCCGAAATTATTGGACTCCCGCGTTACTTGCTGCAGTGCTGAAATGCGATGGTCCACGTTGCATCCAAGTTACGCGTTAGATGGGCGAAAAGGTCAGTGATCTTACGCAGTCAACAGTGGAACCTCGAGTGGGTGTTGTCGTTATTTCCGAACTCAGTTATGCGATAATGTGAACGCATCTTGGCGACTGTCGCCATAGCATAAAGAAGATTTGGAAGCGCTGTTTTAGGTAATTGCGTAAAATGAAAATGAGGAATGGGATCTAAAAACCGTTATTTGTGCTAGAGGCCTTTTCACTTTATTGCGCGACTTTGATTTTAATTTTTTCTTAGCAGTGTTTTCTGCAATATTCCCACATTCCGAGAGTCTGTTTAAAATTCTACAGACAAAAATATCAGATATTAGTTACTGTAATAAAAATATCGCCGATTCTAATCACATATTCAAAAAATGAGAAATGAGTTTAGTGACATTTGGGACCGTATGGACAGATTTGTGTAAAAAAATCAACCACCAAGTAAAAGAATGCGTTTGGATTTAATTCCTGAAGAAGATAAGAAAAGCACTTACGCACGATTGTTTTATGAAATTTTGAACGTTTTACTTTGAACATTAGTGAACGGCTTAGTAATTCTTAAATCTAGATGCCACATAATTTACTTCATTCGTGAAACATTTTCCTGACGAACTTTTTTCTTCTTTAGTGGATACATATGGAACATTCTTCGACGCAAATCGTTTAAAAAGTGAACTTTCAGTGATTTATAGTGATCCCGATATGAAAAAGAGCACTGTGTTTGAACTTCACCAATATATTATGTCCCTTCAATTATCTTCTGTTTTCCCGGAGTCATCGAAATTGTGTCGTTTAATTTTGAATATTCCTGCCACAAGCAGTTCCGCGATCATTTTCACGTTTAAAGAGAATAAAGACTTACCTGCAAAATTCTCAAAAGCAAGAAAGACTGTCAGCTTTAGCATTGTTAAATATTGAAAGTGCCTTGTTACAAGATATGAGATCGTCTCCAACATTTGAAGAAACAATGATAGACGTTTTCGCTTGACAAACAAAAACCGAAGAATTGATCTCATTTTAAAAATTAGGATATATACCTCGGCATAATCATTTTAGGTTAGTGTCTTTTTTTATTTTTACCATTTTCATATGGCCTACCATATATCTGACTATACCTCTTCCCCTTATAAAATTTTTATCACGTCTCTAGATTCTTTTCTCACGCTACGCCCCTGGTCGGTAGCCGAATGTTAGTGAGGATTTGAGAGTTTTACGCTAAAGTAAATAATTACCAAATTCTATAGTACCGCTTTAATAACACAATTACAATAATAGCAATTACAAAGAAAAACGCAACAATTCTTAAAACCTCACCCTGTATAACATGTCACATTGGAACTTTATCGTAATATCTTATTTTAAAAACGCTTCTGCATGTAAAACCCCTTCCTACGACTATGGAAACGCCGAACATGCAAATCTGGCATTCCGTAACATGGGATAGCGTGATGAAAATATATTTCTTAACCTCATCATTCCGTATCTCCTTTTTTAAAATGTCGCATAACTTTTCGGGGCTTATATTTTTAGTACCCATCGTTCGTTCGAGTGTGAACGTACTCGAAAAATGTGAACAATTTTGTAGTGACAGAAAAAAACAAGTTCCTGGCCGGTGTTAATTTATCAACATTGTGTATTCATTTATTTAAAATATATGTTTTTATTACGATATTTGTGTGTGAGTATTTAAGAGATGTATTTTATTTTTGTAAAATTTTCTGTGACTAGAAAATCCTATTCAAATCCCAACGCCACACCCTATAAGTTGGACGAAATTTTTATAATTTGGTCGTTGTTTAAAATAGGCAGATTTTAGTATCTTCCATAGTTGATTTTCTCTTCTTTTCCCGAGAGAACGTATTGTATATCTCGATGCGTTCGTATAATAACATTTCTTACAACCGATTCATTCGACCAGTATTAATTTTATACAAGTAACTAATTATTTAATATCACCAATGCCCTTAATAGGGAACTTGACAAACATTTTAAATAGGAAAAAATACTATAAAGCATAAGTATATATTGTATTAAAACATATATCATCAATCAAAATACTTTTGTTTGTCCCAAACGGCCGCTATAAATAATTAAATGTGCAGGGGAATTCGAATTATTCCAAGCGGCTAGAAACGCCGTGCTATTGGTCGTGACGTAAAATAGTATGATTCGTGAGCGACGGCTGTGTGACAAGCCAACACCCACTGAATAACAAGGCCTTAGTGCTTGTCATGTGACGTCATCAATGTAGGCCGTGCAATTTTAATCGTATAAGGGGATACGTACACTAATATTTATGAAAACTATCAATAGTTAACTTATTTTAAAGAACGCTAGTTATATGATTTGGGTTCTTGACAAATCCCAAAAATTATGTTTGAGCTTTGGTTTAATACTAGGTGTAGTATTAAGTGCAGGCTCCCAACTCCCCTACACCTGCGCCAAAATTCAGGATATGTATTTATGTATAATAAACATTTTTCACACTACTGAAAAGAGGTTATTACACATAAATACATACACTGAACTATTCCACACCTTCTCTTAATTATTATTACTTAGTAGGTATAATGTTATGTTCATGTTATGCAGTTTCAAATTTCATTTAGCTACCTAACATCGTGCATAACTTAATGTTGAGGTGAGAGTTTAGATATAAAAAATATATTATAGAACACAAGCTATGAAAATACATTAATTAAACTTTTAAAGAAATAGGTCCCAAATTATATACGTTTAGTTATAAAAAATATTTATGCATGTATAGGTAGGTATATGGCCTACTTCGTTAATGTATAGAGTTTTCTTTTTTTATTTCCTTTTCTTAAGTGGTCGCTATTTTTAGCGCAATAATTTTTTAAGAGGGTATTGGAAATACTTTTGAGAATAATTTTTAAAATGTCTTTTCCATTATGATTAGCGCATCCATCGAAATGTGAGACATGTTTCTGTTCAATACAATATTCCAAAATTAAATGAACCATGAACGATCTTTTATTATAGATTTTTAGAAATGTGTCCTCAAATTCATTTATTAATTTATTGAAGATTATATAAGTCACAGATACAACATTTATAACTTGTCCTTGGGGATATAAAAGTCCTCCACGATTTAATTTATTAATGAGATCAAAATTGTCCTCAACAATAAATTGCTCGTCATATACTAATTTTTGTTTACAGCTAGCACATTCTAATTCTTTAGCAATGCTAATTGTTCACAAATAAAATCTAAAGCATGTACTATTTTGTTATCATCAAGATTTCGAAAACTTTTTAGTATATTTGACACGACATCGAATACACGTTTAATTTTATTTATGTCATTTGATGATTTGACAGAATCAGGCATGGTCTTGCTATTAAAGTCCCAGTCGGGGTTGTCATTATTGGTAATATTTTCCTCTCGATTTTCCTCTAAAGGTAGGGTAATAACTTCGGTAATAACAGTCTCATCTATGGCTTCAAATATTGACTGTATATCGTCCAAACTATGTGAAATAAACCGCGTTTTAAATTTTGATGTTGAAATACAAACTGACTCGCTATACCAAAAAGTTTCAATATTCAGGTTATAATTAATAACAATCGCCCAATTAATGCATGGGCCAGGTGTATATTCAATTTTAAAAATAGTCAATCTTTCACCTTCTTGAGACAAACTTTGGGCAGAAAACCAGTCTTTTGGTAGTTTAAATGTAGAAAATTTTACTATAAATTCATCAAAATTGTCAAAATGTATGTTTTTTTCGTGCTTCTCAAACTCAATTTTGCTTATTTCAAGGGCTTTTGACAAATTTAACTCATCAATATTTTTGAGCTTTTCATCTTACTTGGCCGTATTTTGACATCTTTTGATAAATAAATGGGGCAATTTAAAAAAAATAGATGGTATACAGTCTTCTTTTAGCCGTGGTTTTAGTAAATCTATTGTAAAAATCTTACCAGTGTTTGAGTCTTGAACTATTGTACTTTTTATTATACTACCTTCAGAAAAATGAGCTTCACATACTCTCGTGTTGTTTGTGGGCTGAATGTTATCTCGGGGTATCGCTTTTAGCCATTTTTGTCGTAAACTTACGTCCTTTGGAAAACCGAAAACATGAACTTTAGGCCCATTTTTATAGTTTCCGTTGCAGCGAGGAACATAACACTTTTGAGGCATAATTTCACTAAGTATCAGTTACCACAAAACTAGCCGATACCAAGAGAAAAACATACAATTAAACACGAACAAAAACTTATAAACTGTGCTGTAAACAAACCGGCGAACCGCAAAAAAAGCAACAGTTTATAAGTCCGAAATATATGGTTTTACGTATTTAAAAACACGGCTAACAATATAAATTGCATACCTAAATATACAACGAAATATTAGGTACAAGTTTCACGCACTTAAAAGCACATAAATAGTTCTGATTTCAGAAAAATGCAGGAAATAACGCTGATTATAGCAACACTAGGTTCACAGGTTAGCGTACCAGATGAGCGCTGTTGCCGGCTCCGAAAGGAAAGTATTTTTGTTAGGGAAGTCGAGCAAGGTAGTAGTATTTGATAATTAAATAAATAAATTACGAAATACCACATTAAAAAAAAGGGGAAAGAACATCTTATGGAAATATGTGTTTTACGATATTGAAGAAGAAAATGGTAATTTAAGAGAAAGAGATACATCTTTTATATACTGGAATCCTAATATTCGCTAGTATCGTAGTAGTCTGGCAACGTTGCAAACATCTGTGGTGTCTCGATCGTGTTTACGCCACCTGTAAGCTGGCTTCCTACATCTTCGCTCCATATCGGAAAGGCCTACATTCATGACGTCACGAGCTACAATTTTGTGAGCGCTTTGTCCTTTTGTAGAGGTGTTGTCGGACAAGCCACTGCTGCTTTTGTTTTACTTACGGAACTGCAGAGGGAGTTCTGTTTACTCACGTTTTTCTGGACATGTAATTTATACGGTACCTAGTATGACGGAAGAAGGATATTCCAAAGGCCAATCTGATAATCTACCCTTTGTTGATATTATGGTAGCGAATTTTATAAAAAATAATGATAGTTTCTCTCTTGAAGAAGTTCGTGGTGATAAATCAATTAAGTAAGTACAGAAGTTGTTATAGGTACATTGTAGTTTTAAAAAAATCTATTTTAACTTAAATGTCCTTACGTATGTAAAAATACATTACACAGAATTATGTTGCCAAGTCTTGACTGTTATTTTTTAATTCAATACTAAAAGCAAAATGAATACTTTTTTGGTGTCATAATATTTTTACACATTTATTTAAACCTCTATAGCTGTTATTATAGATCTGACACCACAAAAATGACAAAAAATAAATTAAATTAGTGTGGCAACTGTTAAGTATTTAGTAAGTAGAGGTATATACCCTAATTTTTAAAATGAAGATTAATTCTTCGGTTTTTGCTTGTCCAGCGAAAGCGTCTAGCACTGTTTCTTCAAATGTTGGAGACGATCTCATATCTTCTAACAAGGCACTTTTAATATTTATTAATGCTAAAGCTGAGTCTTTCTTGCTTTTGAGAATTTTGCAGATAAGTCTTTATTCTCTTTAAACATGGAAATGATCTTTCCGCGGAACTGCTTATGGCAGGAATAGACAAAATTAAACGACAGAATTTTGATTACTCCGGGAAAACAGAAGATAATTGAAGGGGCATAATATATTGGTGAAGCTCAAACACAGTGCTCTTTTTCATATCGGGATCACTATAAATCACCGAAAGTTCACTTTTTAAACGATTTGTGTCAAAGAATGTTCCATATGTATCTACTAAAGAAGAAAAAAGTTCGTCAGGAAAACATTTCACGAATGAAGTAAATTATGTGGAATCTAGATTTAAGAATTTCAGTTTAGAAATTTCACTAAACCGTTCACTAATGTTCAAAGTAATAACGTCTAAAATTTCGTAAAAACAATCGTGCGTAGGTGCTTTTCTTATCTTCTTCAGGAATTAAATTCAAACGCATTCTTTTACGTCGTAGTTGATTTTCTAACACAAATCTGTCCATACGGTCCCAAATGTCACTAGTCGTTTCGCATTTTTTGAATATGTGATTTGAAATCGGCGACCTTTTTATTGCAGTAACTAATATCTGATATTTTTGTCTGTAGAATTTTAAACAGACTCTCGGACTGTGGGAATATTGCAGAAAACACTGCTAAGAAAAAATTTAAATCAAAGTCGCGCAATAAAGTTAAAAGGCCTCTAGCACAAATAACGGTTTCTCGATCCCATTCCTCATTTTCATTTTCCACAATTACCTGAAACAGTGCTTCCAAATCTTGCTTATGTTATGGCGACAGTCGCCAAGATGAGTTCACATAATCGCATAACAGAGTCCAGAGATAACGACAACACCCTCTCTAGGTTCCACTGTTGACTGCGTAAAATCACTGACCTTTTCGCCCATCTAACGCGTAGCTTGGATGTAACATGGACCATCGCATTTCAGCACTGCAGCAAGTAACGCGGGAGTCTAATAATTTCGGGCGCCTTCACGGCCGATTTGAAATAAAAAAGTTGATGGTAGCGTTTAAAGTAAATAATGTATATTTGCGGTCGGTTTAAAAATTATTAAAAATTGTAATAATTGAATAAATCGACTGAACTTTTAAATAACACTAATTTGCCAATTTTTTAAGGGATATGACGCATCACTCGCATCCATGCACGCTACACCCCTGCTTTTTTGCGAGACGGACAATGTGTCGATCTTCTGTTGCAGTAGTTTTACATTTTCCACCCCGATTTTCTTTTGTTTTTCTAAATTTTTTTCGTTAACAATCATTTGCATTTAACATTTTTAATATTAATATTAATTTAGGTTTTTCTTGGGTGCAATGCTTCCTTCGACCCACATTTACTAAAATATAATGACAAATAACGTTTTTTTAATTAACTCTTTGGTAACTTACATGCTTGTATGAAGAAAGTTTACACAATTTCTGTTAATCGCTTTTTCTCGCTTCAAAACACAAAACTATAATATCACTGATATTTTAATACACCGCTTGTCTTCCTTTGTAACTGTTTTACTGATAAAGGGGGGGGGGATCCCTTGAGATGTGGAATAGACACAATATTATCAACCTAGGATATTTGATACTCTTAAAGAAACTATTATTTGAGTTATAGTTTTTATTTTGAGCTATACAGACCGCACATCTGCGCCTACAATAGTAGTTTGAGAATACTGAAAGATGCCGATAGATCCCGATAACGAATAACGTTTGAATTCAAATTTTTCTAAAAGGGTTAAACACACAAGGTTAAAAATAAAGGTCGATTCACACTGTAGTTCAGGACACGCTCCACTCAAGGCGCGATAAGATATTGTGACTTGCTATTTAAATGGAAATATTCATATTTGGCGCTTCGCTCACGGTATGCTCGCGATCTTTGTTACGGTCTTTCTTCTCGCGGATATTTTGAACGAACCGTGAGCGAACCGTTGCATCAGCGTGTCGTAATTTTATCCGAAATGTATGGTTTGCCACACGAAAATATTGGAAAAATTTTGTTTCATCATTTACAAGGCCTTTATATAGACTGAAAAATTCTCCAAATGTCATGAACCCATGTCTTCCTGCATTTCTTGTATTCTTACACTTCATCATCCAAACATATGGCAATTGCAGTCGAACCACTTATAGAAAATGTATTCACCTTACTATAGGAATGTGTTGACATGTTTCATACCGATTAACCCTAGATAGCTAAGCATATTTCTAACACCACTTAAAACTCAGCATTCGTAAATTTTACGATAATATTTTTTTTCGTACCCAAATAAACTTCAATTAACAGATGCATTATTTATTGAACATAAGGACTTTAAAACATCATTTAAGTACATGATTTACAAATTTCCCCGCGGTGTTCATTACAAAATGGTTTATTACATTTTGAGAAAAAGTGTGTAGTCATACGTCTGTTTTGTGATGGGCAACTCGCACAAGTGGTTCACACTTTCATATTAGGTACTGTATTCTCTTTCAGAACTGTCTCCCTGTTTTCTGTTACTGTCTCTTTTAGAAGCTGACTAATACTTTCACGGAATGAGCGTTGTAAAGTGCGTACTTTCACTCGTTCTTGTAGTCATGGCGTCACTAACTAATAGCTTATACAACTCCATCATATATGCCTTTCGGGAAATCGATTTTTATCGGCATTTTATTCTATGAGCATTGTACAAAATAAGGCTATTTATGCAAGCAATATTTAGTATTCCAAAGAAAAGGCATAGAGGCCATCTTTTAGTTTTCCTAGAGGTACTCATATTTGAGCACATTTGGTCTAATGTGTTGGAGCACATTTTATATTTGAGCACATTTGGTCTAATGTATCCACTGCCTCTTTTGTCTGATTGTAAGTCCCAATAATTTCTGGTTTTCCGGAAGTTTTTGAGACACTACATCCTTGATGAAGTGTTGATAACAGCAGAACGTTTTTGTTCTTTTTGGGAGTATAAGACACAAGCACTTTGTATTTGTCAAAACAAAATTTAGAGCTGCCTGGGTCGCGATTTCTGGTTACTAACATTTCTGCTGGAATCTCTCTTTTGTTTTTTCTAATAGTTCCAACCACAGTAAGATTGTAAGGCGGAACTAGTAAATCATCAGCTAGTTTGACGGACGTAAACCAATTGTCCATTGTAATATTTCTATTGGAACCGGCAATTGTTTCACACAAATTTTTGACATAGTATTCTCCTAAAGGCATCCCATTAGTGTTTGTACTTTTGCCCAAATATGGCATGGCGTCAAACATGTGTTTTGATGAAACATCGCATACGAAAACTATTTTTATTCCATACTTCGACGGTTTGTTAGGTATATACATACGAAAAGGGCACCTTCCTCGAAAACCTAATAGTTGTTCGTCAATGGTAACGTAAGAACTTGGTTTATACATATTTCTGCAGTGAATTATAAACTCATCCCAAATTTCTCTGATAGCCGCCAACGCATCTGTTTTTTTTTTCTTTCGTCCCTCGTGTTTTTATCATCAAATTGTAAACAATCCAATAGAAACTTAAACCTTTCACGAATCATGACTGCCTTGAATACAGCTCCGCATATTTTGTCATCAAATGGCTCTGTCGTTGACAAATGGTTACTTTTCAAATAAGCCGACAATACCAGTAATCCTAACATTGCTCTTATCTCGTTAGAACTAGAAATGGATATTGTAGCAGATTTTGTTTGATATTTAGCTGATTTTGTTCTAATCATTGCGTTTGTGTGTAATGTTATTTTATCTATCATAGAATCCATTATAAATACCCTGAAAAACTCGTTCGCACGAAAGTCATTTTGGAAATTTGTTACTGGACCGGGGAAAACATGTAGTATATTTCGTTGCGGTGTTTTCGATGCTGCTTTGGGAACTGCACTCTATCGATGACCGTTTTGCCCTACAAGTCTTACTTGTGATCGAATTGTCTCATCAACTCTTCCGACTCTTCTTTGCGAACTGGTTTCTGTCTCAGGTGCTTCATGTTCTTCCTGTTGTTGCTCAGGTTCGTTATTTCTGGATGATCCAAGCAACGAATCATCTACCAGTAACTGATCACCCATATGTCTCCCCTAATTTGATTCTTTATGTAAAAGTCTTTGTTCTTTTGCCCTGGGAGGACTATATTCATCTTCGCTATGATCCTCTGAAGGTTCATATTCACTTCCGCTGTCCTCAAAATCTTCAAACTCCACAGCATCCTCAGTTTCACTCCCACTCTCCTGGGCGCTGTCATCATCTGATTCAAGAAACAAGTTATTTGCACTTTCCTCAAGTTCGGCTTGCGTCATAGGCGTGTTTTTTCTCGTCGTTCAGACATATCCTTTAATAGTAATTCGCAAGTCCAACAAGTTCAATCCACAAAGGACTAATCTGAAAAAAACTGTTGTTTTTTGTATGGCGCAATATAGACAAAAGTTACGTTAAGACTAACCTTTCGTAAAATTTACGACGCTCGTCTTATAGCTGCTCATATGTTACACTTAAAAATCAACCAAGACGCTTGGGATAAACACCAACAATACCAAAGAGAATAGCTAGACGCAGAACTCGATATCTAACGAATGTGCCCGACGGTGGCCGAAAATGAAAATCGCCGTCGTAAAATTTACGAAGCTTAGCGTTCTAGGATTAAAAATGAGCACCAATTGAATAGAAAATGTGGATACTACCCTAAATCTTTGAGTGTGAGCGGATCGTGAGCGTAGTGTGACCTAAGCGTCTAGTATGAATCGGCCTTAATGATTTCTACCTTCTATTTGTAGAAACAAACCTGTGGGACACTACCGAGTACCTTTATACTAACTCTGCCTACCTCATAACCAACAATTCAAGAATATCTTCATGGCCGACGCCCAAAATGGTGGTTTTGATGGCGACAACGATGTACACGTCAAACTTCTTAAATCCAAACTACGCCAACTTCAAGAGGAACACAAGAAGTTAATAGGTAAAAGCCTTAATTATTAGGTATATCGTAGTAAAATTATTTCAAAACATGTAAATTGAAGATGGTTAATAATGAATCAATAAATTAGTATATAAAAGGTGGTCCAACCAAAAGGCACGATGTTAATTGTAAATAAAACAAAAAGTTTTCAGAGAATTATCTTAATATTTTTTATTATGATAGAAGGATCTATGACAATTATGTGTGAAACAAAATATCGGCCAAATGCTCGACACGGCTTCGGTGGCATACCTCTATCCGATGGTCCATATTCTCAATGACTCTAAGATATAATTGAGGTTCAATGTCGTTAATGTGCCGAATTATCTCATCCTTTAGCTCTTGAATAGTTCTTGGCTTATTGACGTACACTTTTTCTTTTAAATATCCCCAAAGAAAGAAGTCCAACGGTGTCAAATCACATGATCGTGGCGGTCAATTAACATCGCCACGACGTGAGATAACACGGCCATTGAATTTCTCGCGCAAAAGTGCCATTGTTTCGTTGGCTGTGTGGCAAGTGGCACCATCCTGTTGGAACCACATATCGTCCAGGTCCATATCCTCAATTTCTGGCCACAAGAAGTCCGTTATCATCTCGCGATAGCGAACACCATTCACGGTAACTGCTTGGCCGACCTCATTTTCGAAGAAGTATGGCCCAATGACGCCGCCAGCCCATAAACCGCTCCAAACAGTCACTCTTTGTGGATGCATCGGCTTTTCAACAATCACTCGTGGATTCTAATTTGCCCAAATGCGGCAATTCTGTTTGTTAACGAATCCACTGAGGTGAAAGTGTGCCTCGTCGCTGAAGATGATTTTCTTTGTAAAGTCACCATTCACTTCTGTCTGTTCAACCAACCATTCGGCGTATTGACGACGTTTGAAATGGTTAGTAGGCTTCAGCTCTTGAGTCAATTCAACCTTGTAAGCGTGTAAATTCAAATCTTTATTCAAAATTCGCATCAGTGATGTTCGTGAGATGTTCAATTGTTGGGCACGACGACGAGTCGAGGTTGACGGCTCTTCTGCTACACTATCGCGAACAATAGCAATGTTTTCCGCAGAACGAACTGGGCGAGCATGCACAGGTGTTTTCACATTTCCTACAGACCCGGTTTGCTGAGATTTGCGCGCAATTCTCCCGATTGTGGACACATTTGGTCGATTATGCTGACCAAAAAAGTCACGAAGTGCACGAAATGCATTTTGATTTGAACGCCCATTTTCGTAAAAGGCTTCAACAATCTTAACGCGCTGCTCAATTATGTACCTCTCCATGGTTCAATTTGTCAAACACTGAAACAAAGAAATGTCAAATTAAGTTGGGCAAAAACTTGACGTTAAGGTGTGACTCACAATTAACATCGTGCATTATGGTTGGACCACCCTTTACGTATCTTTTAATATCCGTGAAAAATTGTAACTGACGTAAAACGTCCATCAAAAGTTAATAGCAGTACACTAGACATGAAAATTAAGGGATGTAAAAAATATCCTAAATTTTCAAGTGATTTTCAAGGGGCTGTAACTTTGAGAAAAATAATCGCAGAGCAATTTAAAAAAAATCAAATTGAACCTCCAAGTTTCTAGTTTTCATATCTTGGGTTCAAAATTGTTTACCGTCAGCAGTTTTTAAGTAATCATAAGAAAACCATCGAAAGAAAAATATTCCAAGTTTTTCCTTTCGAAAGGTCGACGGACTTCACTAAGTTTTTTTCAATGATTTCATCATAAAGCTTTACAGCTTTGAAAATCATCTAAAAATTTTGATTTTTTTTACATCCCTTACAGGATAGCCAGGTAAGTACAAGGTCCGGCAAGGACGTATGGACGATTTGAACGGGGCGCCAAGCAAGGTGGGGTGAACCTAATGTTTTCGGAATAGGCAGTATCTACTGGTCACGAGATGCCATTTTAGTTGCCATGGAGCCGTGGTCTATTGAGCATCATGTGTTTGTTTACAACACTTTCATTGAAACGGGTCGTTCTGTCATTCAAACACAGAGACGATTCCGAAATAATTTTAACGTTGGCCGTCACGGTCGTGTTCCGAAGTTTGAAACGATCATGAAGTGGGTGAATAGCTTTCAAAGAACTGGATCTTTGAGACCTGGATCTGCGCGAGGAGGTGATCGAACGGTAAGTACACCGGAAAACATTGAAAGGGTGCGTCAAGCAGTTGAAGCCAGCCCTCGTCGATCAGCCGCACGTCACGCTCGGGCTCTACGGATGTCAGACCGCTCAGTTCGCCGAATTTTACACCTCGACTTGCATTTTCATCCGTATAAGATGATGGTTGTTCAAGAATTGCAGCAAAACGACTACGGCAGACGGATGAGGTTTGCAGAAGCGATGTTGCAAATCTTGACAGATGACATTGTTTTGATAATGAGTGACAAAGCCCACTTTCATTTGTCAGGGGTGGTTAATAAACAAAACTTCCGTTATTGGGCCACTGAAAATCCGCAAGAGCTCCATGAACGACCCCTCCACAGCGAAAGGGTAACTGTTTGGTGTGGCATTAGTCGAAACTTCATTATTGGTCCGAACTTTTTTCGTGAAAACGGTCGGACCGTCACTGTCAACACAGATCGTTACCTACAGATGTTGCGTGATTATTTTCTGCCAGAACTGAGAAGACGACGTATCAACCTGAATACTGTATGGTTTCAACAAGATGGGGCGACTTGCCATACATCAAGAGCAACAATGGGTTTTTTAAGGAACGCATTTCCTGGACGTCTGATTTCATTGCGAGGAGATGTGGAGTGGCCCCCTCGATCACCGGACCTGTCACCATGCGATTACTTTTTATGGGGTTATCTCAAAGCACGAGTGTAAATAAACAAACCACGTACACTCGAAGCCGTAAGTGAGACAATAACCCAAGAGATTCGAGCAGTTCTACGTGAAATGCTTCAGAGGAGTATGCAGAACTTCTCACAACGTCTTCAGTGTTTCGACAAAAATGGACGGCACTTAACTGACGTTATTTTTCGTACCTAATCAATTTTTTTTCTTGCTCTTAACTGGTTTTGTAATGGCAACATCTAAGGTACATATTCAAAAAATAAAATTTGAGTTTAGGTAAAAAATGAGTGAGTTACAGTTTTTTCAAATCTTCCATACCTCCCTGCCGAACCCTGTATATTCCACACCTACGTCCATCGGATGTAAAAAAAGTATCGGCCTATTACTATCCTGTCAAATTTTGCAAAAGTTTTCGAAATACACCTACACTTATCTTGGACACTTATCTTGCAATCCGTTTTATCTCCTAATCAACATGGATTCGTAGTAGAGCGCTCCATAGTTACAAATTTTATACAAAATAAATTTGACAAGGTGAATCATAATATAGTAATTTTAAAAATAGAATGATATGCATTCACTAGTAATCTTCTTCACTTACTCAAATCATATTTATCCAGATGTACATTATTTGTTTCATATAATGGCTTTAAACCAGAGACCTTCTTAGCGTCCTCTGGAGTACTTCAGGGTTCAAATTTGAGACCATTATTCTTCATCTTATTTATTAACGATTTGTCTCTAAATGGTTATGTGGCATCATATTCTTTTTGGCGAGAACTTAAAATTATGTTTAAATATAACCTGCTCAGAGGATCACTTGATGTTGCAAAAGCTCGTTGACCTAATTGTGTCGTGGTGTTAGAACAAATTATCAGTAAACATAGATAAATATAAAATTTGCTCGTATATTGTAAATAAGCAACCACTATTATGTGGCAACCACTTCTCTTGATGGTAGTTTCAACAAGTTCTGAAAATATTAAGGCTCTTGGTGTGTACTTTGATAATACACTATCGTTTCCATCAACAGTACGTACTAATCTTAACGCATATAATAAAACCCTTGTTTTGTAATTAGAAACAGGACATCGTTTAACAACACTGCTACCTTTAAAATGTTTATAATTTGCATTAATTCGTTCAAAATTAGAATATTGTAGCCTTATTTAGTATCTCCGGTAACTAAGTCGCGTGAATCAACTACGAAAATATTCAACAGTTTCTTTTAACATTTCACATAGACAATTATTAATAGAGCTGTATAATCGGTGCCGTGTACATGTGGCTTGCGTATGGGAAGGTGTAACGGGGGCCTCGAGCACGTGACGCGGAATTCAATTCACGCTGTAAACTAGGTATCACAAAACACTCAATTTGTGCTAGATATCCAGTTACTGTTTAATATTGAGACCGTGTGCGTCTGTTTCGCGAAAGAACTAAATCACTTTGCGATCGTAATTACATACATAATTTCTACAGCGTGCGTGCGTTACAAGAAAATGTTCACAGTGTCAAAGGCGAAAAATCGGCCGCTTGCCCTACAATGTGAATAAGTTTATTCGGGATTTTCCAGATTTGATGTATGATGGGGCGAAAATAGTATGTGTAAAGTTTGTAAAAAAGATTTATTGCGTTGGGATAAGAGAGACTGCAAAAGACATATAAATTGTACGGAACATAATATAAAAAAAGGGCCTGCCGCGGAAAACGGAGTTCATTTTTGATTTACTTATGTTAATTACCTGTCATTTACCACTTACATTACTTGACACAGCAGCATTTAAGAACTTTTGGAAGAAATACAATCCGAAGTATCCACTACCGACTAGGGCCAGAGTGCGCGGCTATGTACCATCTGCACGTGAAAAAGTGGAAAGTTAGATTAAATTAGCCACGGCATCGATTATACAGCTAATTATTACCCAGTAAGAAGTTACGACCATACTCTGTTTCCAGTGGCGGCCGGTGTAATTTTTGTCTGGGGATGCAATCGATAAAATCGAAAAAAATAGCAAAAGGAAAATTAAAATAAACTTACCTATGTCCAAGCCTGAGGTTATTTATATAGAAAATCCATTCGTCTGTTCTTGGAATTCGCAAAAACGTCAATTATAAGATTAAAATACAGATTTTAATAATCTGGAGTCGCTGCAATTAGCACTTTCTTCATACTTATCATGCAATGTGAATTTTAGTCTGTCTTGAACTGTTATATTACTCAAAAATTTTTAATTCTTTTAGGCGTCGCAAAAACAGCGTTCACTCTCAACACTTGTCATGGGTATGGTACAAATTAATTTTAATAATAAAACAGTATCACTAAAACAGTCCGTCAGGTTTCGATCTATAAATAATTGCAAAATTGCTAAGCAACTTGCTGCTTCACGAAAATCTTCCCTGCTGTATATAACCGTTTATTCACTTTTCAATTTAACTTTGTCCAAAAATTCATCATAAGTGTTCGTTACATTTTCAAAATCTTGAATGGGGAATTGTTTCTCATAGTCACTAAGTTTATTGGGGAAAAATAGTTCGGACGCTAACAGGTGTTCTCTAAACTCAAATCTGTCTTTAGTTTGGTTAATTAATATATCACACACTTCCTTAGTTTGTGCAAAAAATGATGTCATTATCGGATCGTATTTTTTTTTCTTTCAGGCGAATTTGAGGAATTAGTTGTCCGGATTTTTATAACTGGGTCTTCAAAATTATTCAAATAACTGCTCATCTTGACAGCATCCAATGATCGAGACTGAAATCCTTTAAAATAGATTTCACAATGAGGCATGACCTTGGCGAAAAACGCGAGCCAGTATTTAAAGTTATCGTTATTTAAATAACCCAATAACATTTGTGCCTGATTTTTTGTATTGTAATAATTTCCCGCAGTGTCAAAAATATATTCTAAGCATTCTTTTAACAGTTCAGTATCTTCAGAAACGGTTGGTACAGTTCGCGTATTAAAATTCCGTTATATATTCCACCGAATATGCCTCCATTGCAATCTCTTCCTTCTCGTTATGGTTATAAAAATACAAACAACACATGACCACGTAAACCGCCCAGATTCAACAGACAACCTGATGCAATACACTTGCGTCAAAGCTTACAGAATAAATTGCTTTGCGTGGCCGTGCAATGCACGCAAATCTCATAAACATGCGTAGGTATAGAAGTCTCCTGTTTCACGCGCCCGAGTCCTCTCTGTCTAACACATGGTTAAACGGTCCTCTGATGTATGCTAGATGAAAACTGAACGCGCTATGTATTTAGAGTTGCAGATTTTATATTCCGTAGATAAATCTGATAAATTCTAGGGCTGGCAACTCTCGCGACATCTAACAAGCTGTAAGCGAGACTATTAGATATCGGAACATTCTATATATAATGATAATGTAATGTATAGTAAACACATAAAAGGTATTTTTAGGAATGTTTAAGGGAGCTCACTGCACAAATGCACCTGAAATAAAACCGCCACTGTCTGTTTCTATAAAGATTTGACATCCAATGATTGTACTCCAAAGCCCCCCATTCATTAGCGGACCGGTCCGTCCCGACTTGTCCGCCGACCGATCCGGCAATGAATGGTAATGGTGGACAAGTCGCAGATGGGTCTGGGTCGGGTCGTGGGTCCGCTAGATTGACAAGCGGCCCCACGACCCGACTGCGACCAATCCGTACTATTTTTGTAATGTGTGTGATCTGCCGAGACTTGTCCGCGACGACCTGCTACTCCACACAACAATCTACGGCGTATCTGCAGTGCAAATGTCTTTTGAATAATAATAAATTTTTTTGAGAGGGAGTTTCTGGAATGATTTTCCAAGTAACCAAGGGAAATTATAGAAGAAAACTTTAAGTCCTCATAACTCCTCCCTGTTACCAGACACCTCAGAGTTGCCAATAAACGTTCTTCAGCACTTACTGCTTCTCTAGATAAAGGGTTTTTCTTTTCTATGAGAGGTTTTATTTAGAGTTAATAATTCTTGAAATGTCCCAAAGTCCATTCTAAGATAATTTATAACGTCAAGTGGTTCGCATGACTGGATACAATTCAGTAAGTGAATGTGAGTGAATTGTTGTCTCTTTTACAACCACTCTTTCACCCAAACACGTTTTTTCTCTTTTTCTTTTTCAAATAATATAACTGTACCAACAGCCAAAGCAACTTTTGCCTTTTTGGAAAATGCGGGGGACATAACTAGACATCGCCACGTTCAGTGTACGAATGAGCTCTTTTGCAGGGTCCGTCTCAGGTCCGTGTAATGTATGGACAAACGTGGATTAGTCGTGAATCGTGACTGTGTTGCGAGTCGCGTCGCGGTCCGCTAGTGAATGGGGGGCTTAAGTTACGACCATAGTCTATTTCTATAAAGATTTGACACCCGATGATTGTACTCTAAGAAACTGCTTACTAGACTCTCTTTTTTATTCAAATTCACTACACGAATCACCCTGATTGTATTAATTATATTTGAGAAATGCGCAACTAAATATAAAATTCAACGGGTTCAAGACTCTTTCGCAAAGGTAATTCCTTGAACTTTTAACGAATTTATTCATTAGGTGCTTTATGAAAACGCTGTATGAAGATTTCGTCACTCCAGATACAAGTATGTATTGTTGACATTTAGAAAAACATGTGTGCAAAACAACATTCGTCAGTATACAACACGTTGCGGGGTAATAGGAAATTTATAATCGGTTTTATTGCAGCCATCTACGACAAGCGATGTGAGACTGAAAAACTTCCTCTGTTAAACACGATTTCCGTTGATGCATGCGCAACAGATTACGCCGAAGTTTTCTTGGAACGGAACTTTTTTATTCTTCAACATAAAATGGAGGCGATGCAGCTACAAATGGAAAAGAATATCGTTCATATGGCTGCCTCGACCCATCCGGCATGATGTCATTCGTTTAGCAAAATTGTCCATAACACGGGCACATAAAACTAGCTCTATTTACCGAATAACACGTTGGATGTTTGCTTTGAGGTCATCGATTGTTGCTGGCTGTGTGGGGTACACTTTTACCTTGACATAACCTCGAAGAAAAAAGTCCAGTGGTGTTAAATCACTTAATTTTGCGGGCCAATTCATGTCAGCATTTCGCAAGACATGATCATGTGACAGAATTTTGGTTGGACGTGCTATATGACACGTCGCACCGTCTTGCTAAAACCCCATGTTGTTCAAATCCAAATCATCAATTTGGTGGAAAAACAAATTGTTTACCATGTCACGATAGCGTTCCCCATTTGCTGTGATAGCATTGCCTGCTTCATTTTCAAAGAGTATAGTCCAATTATTCCACCACTCCAAAATGTGCACCAAACCGTGTATCTCTGTGGGTGCATTTCTTTTTCGTGAACAGCAACAGTCGATTTTCAGCACCCCAAATTCGACAATTTTGCTTGCTGACGTATCCAGCATCATCATAAGGTCATCAGTCCTAAGACTGGTTGGACGCTAACCTCCAGCTTCTCCTATCTTGTGCTAATCTACGCATTTCGCTAATTGTGCTACAACCTACATCCCTTACTATTTGCGAGCAGTAGTCTAATCTAGGCCTACCTCTGCCTTTCTTCACTCCTATTTCTGCCTCCAAAATATCGCGGACTATTCCCCCATGTCTCAGCAAGTGGCCTACCATTCTACCTCTTCTCTTCTTTATGTTTTCCACATACTTCTTTTCTCGCCGACTTTCTCCAATACTTCTTCGTTTCTAACCCTATCAGTCCATGGTATTTTCATCATTCTTCGGTAACACCACATCTCAAAAGCTTCTAATTTCTTCCTACTTGCTTCCCCTACCGTCCAGGTTTCGCAACCGTATAGTGCCGTGCTCCATACATGTTTTCAAAAATCTCTTCCTTGTTTCTAAGTTTATTACCCCCGAGCATAAAAGTGCTTTCTTTTTATTAAAAGCTATTCGACCCTGCGCTATTCTTTGTTTTATATCTTTATCGCTTCTTCCATCCCAATTTATTTTACTTCCTAAATAAGTGAAGTCTTTAACTTCCTCCAAGCTTTCATTATTAATTTGTACTTTCGTTTTTGCTCTGCTCTCGCGCCCTCTGCACACTAACATTTTAGTTTTGTTTTTATTCACCCTCATTCCGTATTCCTCTGTCAACACTGCCTCCATTTCGTTCAATGCTGATTCTAATTCCTCCTTACTAGATGCTAATACTGCTATATCATCCGCGAATCTCAGCATTTTTAGTTTCTGTCCCTGTACTTTAATCCCGAAATCCACTCTATCTTTTACGACATTAATCGCCTCTTCGATGTACAGATTAAAAATTAGTGGTGATAGACACTTACATCCTTGTCTTACTCCTTTCCTAATACCTACTTCCCTTTTTTCGCCTTCTACTTCTATAACAGCAGTTTGCTCTTTGTATAGATTGTGTACTACTCTCCTATCTCTATACTTCATTCCCGCGCTCTTTAGTATCTCGAACTGACGTATCCGTCGAGATGAAAATGTGCATCATCGCTGAACAAAATTTTGTCTTTATTTTGCAAAAATCAGCATCACCTCCTTTCTTTTTTAATACTCAACAAATGTATGGCCGTATAAATTGTCTGTAACTTTTAATTGTTGTGTTAACTGAATTTTGCATGCTAACAGATGCAGATCTTTAAAATCCGATACGTGCTGGCTCTTGACGGATTCAATTGTTGTGCACGACGTCGAATTGATGTTTCTAGTTACTCCCGTACATGTTCTCTCGCTGCAGAAATATCCCATCTGACCGATCACGACGAGGACGTATCAGTGTTACCTTATCGATAACAGAACCCATCTCTTCAAATACGCTTGACGAAAAAACGGGGAGGGACCGTCATACAAAAACCGCAAACGTAGAAAATAGAGACTTTATTATACAAGGAACAGTATTAAACAAAATATGTAACGTTAATAAAGACCTTACCTGATAGAATAAAAATATAAAATTCTATCTATAAAAAGTAGTATAAATACACTGTAAAAACCCGAATATAAAATTAATAGAATGCTATCACCAATATTAATCATGTGTATAATAAAAATTCAATGTGTATATAAATGCAAAATAGGATATTCGAGATAAGTAAGATTAAAAATTGTGTAAAATAAAATAAAAACACGGGAATGAGTCAATGTGAGATGAGTTTGAATATTACTGTCGACAGTTTATTTCATATATTTACTGTACATTTTATCTAAAAAGTTTATATAAAAAATGGAATTAAATCTGAAGAAAATTACGGAAGACATTGGTTTGGCTACGTTTGTAATTAATTCAACACTTGTTAAGTAGTCTTGTACACATAAACCTTTCCTTATGCGACGCCTATAGCGTATGTGCCATATACGTCTTTATACACACTTTTTAGAGTCAGTTAATTATTTAAAATCATTTGACAAGATGGTCGATGGTTAAATTTAGGGACTGGGCAAAATTTCCTCTGTAAAAAGCATATAACTATTTGTAATACACAACAAGATATTGTATAATTTAGCAAACGCCATCTGTCCGATGAACGAGGAAGTAGCGCAGGCTCTCACGTGACACCACGTGAAGGGGTACTTAAATAATTACTGTTATTATATTCTCAGTGAAATTGCGATATCCAGTTATGGGTCAGGCTGATGTAACTGAAAATAATTAAACGGTAATCACTTTTATTTAACAGACAGATGGCGGTTGCCAAGTTTATAAAGGGTGTTACAATAAGACCGCAAGATTTGAATTGCGCGCCATTTTGGCTGTCATGATTCGATAGGTCAATAATTGTGATAGGAGTTAGTAAACACGCAGCGCTATACGATACAATAACGCGTTCTTATTGTTAAACATTATTATCAAATTGGTGAGAAGTTTGGTTGCTACGATTTGTAAAGTGCGTCCAATTTGTTTTTTTAGAAATAATACGTCAATTGTCCATACTTGGGATAGCAGCCTAAATTGGGACAATAATGTCTCACCGTTTATGCGCACTCCAAATTGGCAATCGTATGTCTTGGGAATAAAGACTGTTGTCGTAACTGAACCTAACCTAGTATGCATGTAGCCGCAGACGAGTGTGATCGTGTTCGCCCGTTGCGGTAAGTTTCCGTAACGGCTAAGTTTGGCCTTAAAATTGTTTACGAATTCTTTGGTAACTAAAATGACTCGTAACTTTGAAAATGAATCGTTTCTGGCTTTTTCGCGTTTAAATATCTTTTAAGCATTTATCACTTAAACTTAATGTGTAAATATTTTTGTCGAAAAGCAAGTAATTTTTTTATAAACTTAAGATAAAAAGTACAAACAGTGTGAACTTGGGACGACTGTCCCAAGTTAAGATGCCGTAAAATTTGTTCATAATTAGTGTTTCTTTTTCTTTTGTTCAGATAAACATGGATATAATAAAAAGAACGAAACGAGAATATCATGACTTCTCTGAAGAACTTTTAGAGAGGGCTATTAGGAACATAAAAGAAAACCACTTGTCCCTAAGACAGGCTGAGGTAAAGTATGGTATTCCCAAGAGCACTTTGAATAGAAGAGTAAACTCAAAACAAACCAACAAATATGGCCGTCCATCTGTATTTCCGCTTACAGAAGAAGCCTGCATATCAGAATGTTTATATATAGCTGCACAATGGGGATTTCCCTTAACTAGCACCGATCTCAAGGATATTGTGCAAAAAACATTAGATTCCAAGGGGGTCACGGAAACTCAATTTGTTGATAATAGACCGGGCAATAAATAGATGAAAAACTTTTTAAAATGACAGTGTCAGACGTTGAAAATACGCCTCTCTCATAACATAAAATGCGCCAGAGCAGCAGTCAGCCTCCAAGGTATTCAAACCTATTTTGAAGAACTGCAAGACGCATCATTTATTTTTTTAGGATGTTTACAAGTCTTTCGAACTATTACTTTCATTTTGCCAGGATTATCTTTGAGAATTAGAATAAATGATTCTTCTAAATTCGCGTTTTCGGTCATGTTTGCAGGGACAGCCAGCGGGGTAACCCTCCCAGTTTACATTCTTTATAAGTCTTCAACCAACTTGTATCACACCTGGATGGAAGGAGGACCAAAGGAGGCAAGATATAATAGATCGAAGTCCGGGTGGTTTGAGGGACCCCTTTTTGAGGACTGGTTTATATCAATTGCCCTTCCATATTTAAAGAAGTTAGGTGATGGCCCTAAAGCCATTATTGGGGATAATCTGGCAAGTCATATTTCCATCAGAGTTCTAGAATTGTGCATTAAACATAATGTCAAGTTCCTATTGTTATAGCCAAATAGCATACACTTGTGCCAACCCTTGGATTTGGCATACTTCAGTCCTTTAAAAACAGCACGGAGAAAAGTATTGCAAGACTATAAAAATATAAATCGTGGAACACTTAGTAAAGATATGTTTCCTCGGAAATTAAAGCAAACTTTAGAGGCAATACAGGCAGACTCTGAAATAAACTTGAAGGCTGGATTCAGGACTAGCGGGATATACCCATTAGATCCGCAGCAAGTTCTGAAACGCCTCCCCCTAAAAGAAAACGTTAATGCTGAAGCGTGGACTAATTTATTCGAAGAATTTTTAAGAACCACAAGGGAATCGGAAGCAACCACGAAGCAACGAAAGAAAAAAATCAACATAGTTCCGGGAAAAAGTTTGTCATAAGCAGAGGTCTTAGAAAGATTCAAACAAAAAGAAAATGCCAACTAATAAGAATAAATTCCGAGTACAAGTAAAGACACACCAGAAGAACTCCCACTCACAAGCAAGCAAATTCAAAAAACAAAGAAAAAATCCTTCAGCGATTTGTCCGACTCGAGCGAAGATGACGAAATATTCCTTCATGATTCAAGCAGTGACTGTGATCTTGAAGATTTTTGAGGATCTTATAGAATGTGAAAATATTGAAACTGATAGACCAGAAAAGACTGAAATAAATAAAGCTAAAATTTAAGAAGAAACCAAAAAACAGACCAAAGACACCCTGGAACTAAACGAACCAAATACAAGCCAACCTCACACATCCCTGATCGAAGGCACAATATTTTATGAAAAAGGCGATTTTGTCCTTGTATCTCTTATTTACAATGAGGGTACTAAAAAACAAACCTCGAAACTATTTGTTGGAAAAGTTGTTGAAACAAACTCTGATGAAAAAATTTTAATAGATTTTCTTAGAAATTATAGGGGATGCAAGGACGCGTTTATTTTTCCCGACATAGAAGATAAAACGTTGATAAATACGTCACAAATAGTTAAGAAAATGAAACTGATTTCTATGAACCGCAATATTTTCAAGTTCTGTATGTAATGTTTAATGTCTTATCTGTTTATTACATATACATATAATATATGTATAATTATATACGGTGTTCTGGGGGCCGACCAAAATCGGACCCAGGAGAAGGTATGTATCTGCTCGGATAGCAGGGCGGCGTTGGCAGCCCTGAATTCAGCAACAACAAAGTCGAAGCTGGTCTATAATTGCTATGAAGCATTGAACCACTTGGCAGGGAAGGGACCGGTGGAATTCTTATGGATACCTGGGCATAATGACATTAAGGGAAATCTAATTGCAGATGACCTTGCCAAACTAGATACCAGGGAAAACCTCTATGGACCAGAACCTGCAGTGGGAATAAGTCGGAATCTGATCAAAGACCGCATCAATGACTGGGCAAGAGACCAGCATGGAGAAAGATGGAGAGGAGTAACGGGTTGTCGAATAACCAAACTCTTCATCGAATACTCAGAGATTGAGAAACGGGCCCAAGAATTCATTAAATTGAACAGGCACAAAGCCAGAACCCTGGTGAGAATCATAACGGGCCACCATAGTAGCCTGAATGCATATAAGCACAAGCTGAAGCTGACTGATAGCCCGGCCTGCAGATACTGTAAAGAAGACGAGGAAACCTCGATTCATCTTCTTTACACCTGCCCCGCACTGGAGGAGAAGAGATATCTTATATTAGGGACCCCCGTTATCCTAGAGGAGGCGAGGCTTAAGGCGGGGGACGTGCCTAAATTGCTCCTTTTATGGGATAGCATTTTTGGATAATGACCCGGATAAGAGGGGATCGCCAAGGGATTACCCATGCGATCAGTGGCTGATGAGGCCCAAACCTATATAATATAATAATAATATCTATTTAATTTTTTGTACGGGTTGAAGTTCAAACTGTTTTGTTTTAGAATAATCTTGAAAAATGCATATTGAAGTAGATTTTAAGTTTATTTTGTATATTAGTTATCATTTTTTGGACTAAACATAAAGATCCATGTAAACATTTGGTAATAAACTAGCGTTTCTTAAATAAAAATCCGATTTCTTTTATTGGAAGTAATATGTAAAACATAATTTTTTTTAATGTACTGTCTCGTGTAAAGCTTATGGTTCCTAAGAAAGAACAAACAATAGAATCAATAAAAGTCCCAAGTTAAGTAACCCGAACCTAACTTGGAACAGCAAAGAATTTTTTTTTCTTTCAGTAGTGATATATTTTTTTTTCAAAAGGGGTTACATAATATATGGAAACTAGAAGGGGCCACTTGTAAATCTAAACCTGGTATAATAAGTTATAAAAAAGTTGGAAGCAGCAAAAGTTGAAAACTGTCCCAAGTATGGACAATTGACTGTATTCCAAATTAATCAACTGTGAAAAGAATAATCGGAAAATTCGATACCGGTTCGATTATTGATGTGAAACACACGACACGAGCTCGTAGTGGTCGTTCATCTCCCGTTTTGGTGACCAGAATCGGCCGCCACAATCTTACGATTTAATGCCTAGTTTCGGGTTTACGCCAACAAGCCCGCGGCCAACGGCTGTATCAACGAAATACCGATACATTTAAGCAAAACTATTATTGAAAATTTCGCCAGAAGAGTACTCGTGTGCCGCCAAAGCCGTGGCGGCAATTCACCGGATGTGTTGTTCCATAGATAATTCCCAAATATCTACATTATAAATCAACAACTATTTCAATACTTTGTTACAGAAAACCACATTTTATTGAAAATTCACATCTTCCGCCTTTACTGTAACATATTTTACATGTTCGTGCCGACTTCGTAAAAGGTCTAATATTTCCACAGCGCCAGGCATCGTCCTGTACTGATGATTCCTAATGAAAATGAAATGGCGATATGCAGTGCCGGGACAGCCTGGTATAACAGAGAATAATTAGACGGCAATAATTCGGGAAAATGTTGGGTAACCTTCTTCTTCTAAGATGGTGGTATCAAAATATGGGTACAATTGGGAAAAAATGCAATGAGGCACTTTCAATATGGCTGTGTAAGCAAAAGGTCCGGCAACAGGATTGAACGGTTTTTAATGTGCCACTGTTAAGGAACAAAGAATATATTTGGACTAATTATTATTGCAACTAAAAACACAATTCTAGAAATTTCTTTAACACTTAGTTTGCAAAGATCACATCCCTCAGATGACCACCATCTCTTCTTCTATACATTGCCGCAATCTGTTTCTGAAATCGAACATAATACATCTGAGTAAATCTCCGTTTATCGAATTTATCTCTTCGCGAATCCTTTCTTTGAGTTCCACTTTGAACTTTAAGAATCCCCACAGAAAGAAATCCGGGACCGTCAGGTTCGGTAATCTTGCGGGCCATGCAAAGTCGCCAAACCTTGAAATTAGGCGATTCGCGAACATACGCTGTAAAACAGCAATGGACCGTCTAGACGTATGAGTTGTGGCGCCGTCCTGTTGGAACCATCCTTCATCTTGGTTCATTCTTTGAAGTTCCACAGCCACAAATGTGTCCAACATATCAACGTACCGAAGTGAATTAACTGTAACGGTGTGGCCATTTTTTTTTTTTTTTTTAATATGGCCCGATAACACCAATTCTGCACACTCCACATCCCACCGTTACCTTTTGGTCATAAACTAGATATTCATGCATTTCTCTTGGGTTGTGTTCTGTCCAGTAGCGAAAGTTCTACTTATTAACATACCCGCTGAGATGGAAGTGAGCTTCGTCAAACATGATCAGTTTATCAAGAATTCCTGCATTGGTGTTCAATGTTGCAAGAAATTGAGGCGATTAACTTTATCAACAAGATTCAGCCTCTGGACTATCTATACTTTATACGGATGAAATTTCAAATCCAGATTTAAAACTCGTCGCATACTTCGCTCTGAAATTCGCAGTGCAATTGATTGTCGAATTGCAGAACGTTGTGGACTCCGTTCAACGGCTACTCTGGACCTTTCAGTATTACCTTGTGTACGAACTGTACGTGTGCCTCCGACAAATTTTGAGTTTACACTGCCCCTTTCGTTGAAATCTTTTACCCGTCTCAAAATTGCATTTCTTGATGGGACTTCAGGGCGCACTGGCAAATTAAATTCACGGCGAAGACGCCTCTGGGTTTGCACGATGGACTGGCCCAGGATAAATGATTTAACAGCAGAGACCCGTTGATTAAACGACCAATTTGCTAGTGTAACACAAAACTTTCCATAATAAAATACAATTTTATTCCTATTTGACGTTTGTCAAATAAACAGTATTTACACAGCAACCTAATCAAAACCATTCAATCCTGTTGCCGGACCCGGCATAAGTCAGAACAAATTCCTTTTGAAATTAATTATACTTTCAGTTAATAAAAGGTGCAGCTATTTTGAGACAACTAGGATATTTAAAGTCTAAAATTAATTTATAATTGCCTATATTTACGTACCATAAGTGTCTCATTACAATATTTCTCAAAGTTACACTCATCTACTCCTGAGAAAACTGACATTACAAGGTTTTAACTAGTTTGAAAACTTCTTAAACCCTATGGTTATCTTATTATCATACTTAAAAAATACTGTAGTATACGGCTTACTATTTGCTATTTGTAACATAATTTTTTAAAACCCCTTTTAGAAAGTAGAACCCCCAAAAATGGATGAAGTGGCAGCGGCCATAAAAAAGCTGAATAATAACAAGTCCCCTGGCAGTGATAACATCCCAAGAGAACTCTTCAAACACGATGGTAAAAAACTAGTTGAGTACATGTATAACATCATCTGTAAAATCTGGGAAGAGGAACACATACCAGCAGAATGGAGGTTAGGGCTCATATGCCCACTGCATAAAAAAAGGAAATCAGTTAGATTGCCAAAACTATAGGGGAATAACTCTCCTCAATACGTCATACAAGATTCTGTCTAACATCCTAAATGAAAGAATGAAACCATTCACCGAAGCCCACATCGGGGAATATCAGTCAGGGTTCAAACCAGGCCGTTCAACCACAGACCAAATATTCAACTATGCGACAAATCCTACAGAAGTCTAGAGAATTTAACATTGATATGCACCACCTTTTCATCGGTTTTAAAGCAGCTTATGATAACATCATTAGGCCGAAACTCTACGAAGCCATGAACGACCTCGGAATACCAAAGAAGCTAATATGTCCGACTAAAATGACCCTAGTTGACACCACGTGCGCAATTCAAATTCAGAGCGACATATCGGAAGCATTCGAAATACACAAAGGGCTGCGACAGGGAGATGCGCTGGCATGTCAGCTATTTAATATAGCCCTGGAGAAAATCATTAGAGACGCCAATCTTGAGACTAGGGGACCAATATTCACTAAGTCAGTCCAGACCTTGGCATATGCAGACGATGTCGACATAATAACAAGAACGGTAAGAAAGTGTGCAGAAACTTTCTTAGACCTAGCAATGGCAGCGGGGGCCAAGGGACTACAGGCAAACGACGAAAATACACGTCAACTACTTTCCAGACGAAAGCTGGTAACGCAGGACAACACTTAGTAACTGGTAATCACAACTTTGAAGCAGTCAGGGAATTCACCTATCTAGGTACTCAAGTCGATCCAAACAATAACATCTCGGGAGAAATTAAACGGCGCATAGTAACGGCAAATAGATATTACTATGGCCGTTCCAGGCACATCTCCAATAAGCGACTGTCACAAACAACAAAGCTGAGAATATACAAGACCCTAGTAATCCCTGTACTGCTATATGGATCAGAAGCGTGGACCATCACAAAGGCCGACGAAACCTCCCTACTTTATTTCGAGCGGAAAATACTACGAAAATTTTTCGGGACCGTGTGCAAAAATGGGTCATGGAGGCGCAGGTATAATTTCGAGCTATATAACCTGTATAAAAACAAAGCGAGGGGAAGAGATATTGTCACAGCGGCCAAACTAAACAGACTGCGTTGGGCAGGACATGTGGCCCGAGCCAGTGAAGCGAACCCCATTAAAAAAGTGCTTAGCATAGAACCTGTAGAAAGCAGGAAGAGAGGTAGGCCAAAGCTTAGACGGGCCGATGGTGTAACACAGGATGCCAGAAGTATCGGTGCCTCCGACTGGAGAGCAGGAGCACAAAATCGTCAGGAATGGCGGAGGACGCTTGAGAATGTCGAGGCCCTAGCAGGGCTGTAGCACCAATGATGATGATGAATATAATTTTTTATTTTTCTTACACTTAAAGCAATATATAATTTCACAAAATCCTATTATATTTCTTTGGAAATTACTGCGAAGGTAAAAAAAGGCGGCAAAAACAAAAATTTATGACTTCTGATTTGGTAATTCTTCAATAAAGTCGAACTAAATTGAGACATTTGGATATTGTCTATATATAGACATTATCTATATATTAAGATAGATATCCTGTGAAAACTCGGATACTCTTAAGAACAGTAACAGTAATCTGATTTTCGCCAATATCTGATAAATAGAATTTGTATGCTGACGATAGATCAATTCAAGTTGCTAATATACAAATCAAATGTTGTAAACAGTATATATTTAAAGTGGATAAGCTGTAAGAAACTTTACTGTTTATTTCGCCATTTTGTGGTAAAACTAAAGCCGTAAATTAGATTAACTCACCAAATGCAAAATGATAAGTATACAGGTACTGTTCATCAAGAATAGGAAAAAGTGTAAAATTCTCTAGGTATGCGTAAAAGATGGAGTGAGGCAGGGAAGAGGAAAAGGATAAAAAACGCCGCAAGCCATAACTTTGTTATTAATAATTCGATTTTAAAATTGAAAGAAGATAATTAAATAATCGTTTACAGATTATTATATAGCATTCATTGGGATTTTATACAATTTCATTTCAAGATCACGCGATAGTTAACTTTTCTTATTTAAATAGCAACCTATATATTTTTTATTTGATTAAAAGGAGAATGTCTTTCTGTTTCTAATAATGTATAATAAGTCGTATTTTAATAGACGTGCGATTCAGAAAATAATAAATTATTTATTAATTCATCAAATTTTAAAACATGGCAAGATGGCTTTAAATTAAAAAACTATCGGAACCATGCCATAATAAAATGTCATTTGTCAACACAATAATAGTTTTCAAAGAATAATAAGTTTAATATACTAAATTTAAACAATATCGAACAATATAAATTCTTTTGCAACGAATAATATAAATATAAATGCTTCTCTTTCAGCAAAACACTCTCTATAGAGTCTTGCAGCCGTATGACTGTTTCTTCTACATTCAAAATATACTTGAATCATGTCTGTCAATTCACTATTATTACTCATTATTAACTTTTTTGAACAAAAGTAACAATTAACAAGATGATTTACAAAACTTATCGTTAAATAACAAATAGTCTTAAGTCAAACTATTAACACAAATTTAAAACATTTTAAATTGTCATGCTCCAATTGGTTTTCAATTTCAAGGCATATCTGACCCTATCTAAAAACATTGAAATTTTGTTCCAGAGAATTATAGCTACCTGCTTCTTTTATTAATGGAATAGAAAGATGTGAACTACGAGTATGTATTCAACAAAATGGCAGACATTTTGAACAGAATTCATATTGTTCGTTGTTGTTTAAATTTAGTATATTACACCAATTATTCTTTGAAATCTATTATTATGATGATAAAATTTATTATTGTGATGTTAAATGACATTTTACTATGCCATGTTCCATTTGGTGTTCAATTTAAAGCCATCTTGCCATGTTTTAAAATTTTTATGAATTAATAAATAATTTATTATTTTCTGAATCATACGTGTATTGAAATTCGACTTATTATACATCATTAGAAACATAAAAATATTCTCTTTTTAATTACATAAAATATATAGGTTGCCATTTAAATAAGAAAAGTTGAATATCGCGTGACCTTGAAATGAAATTGTATAAAAACTCAGTGAATGCTATATAATAGTCTGTAAACAATCATTTGATTGTGTTCTTTCAATTTTAAAACCGGATTATTAATAATAGAGTTATAACTTGCGGCGTTTTTTACTTTCCACCCTGTATATTCATTAAAATTCACTCTGAAAATGTCTCAATGTGACTGGGTAAAGACCAGGCTTACTTCGTACCTCGTGGGTGTTCCGATATTGCAGTTTTGAGGCTTATTCCTATTGTTGACGAGCTGTATCATGATACTAAAAATGGAGTCATTACTTTCCATCTTATCAGTAGGAAGGATGACAAGCCCTAATATGCATGTTTGGTAAGATGAAAAGTCCCTAAAACGCCATCTTTGGAAGGACCTAATTTTGTCATATGTAACTTAAAAACAAGAATACTAAAGTAATAACCCATTTCCAATACATATGTATGTATATGCATTCAGGAAACAATTACATAAGCACCTTACTGGGTTATGCAATTAAAAAGAAGAAACATTAGACCTAACCTTATCTTGTTCTTTCATCAATTAACTATATAATTTTGTAGGTAAAACGGTTCTATTATTTGCACAGTTCATCGCAAATATTTATATAATACTTTTCAAATCGCACAGCACAATCACAAATGTTTTGTACACTTGTGACATATCGAAATATACTTTTGTTTTCATATAGATGAAAATCGAAATTGATTCATCGGTGATGTAGAACGAATTATGTAATTAATAATCGTAGAATATAGGTAAATGTTTCAGAAACCCTACTTTGGAAAACTGTTTACCTTAATTAACTTGCTAAAAACTGGATTTTTAACCCGAATTTTATTTGTATAAAAAAATGGTTAAGACTACAGAAATTTTCTTAGTTATTAAATTTTCCCAAACTCTCAAACAGTAATATTCAAACTATTTCACCGAAATGCTTAAATTACCTGATAACCGCTATGGCGCACTGGAACAGACCTCCTCGTGTCTGGCGACCCTCTCGACATTCCCCAAAAAATTACACCCGTTTCCTTCATACTGGCAAGACAGCTCGACATTCTCCGCCACCTCCTCCAAAGAAAACACTCTCGTCTTACTGATTTCCACCTTGCAAGTGGGGCACTTGTCGACTTTGGGCTTGCACGACTTGCAGATGGCGTGTCCAGTCATGCAAGTGTAAATCGGGGCCACCATGTACTCCATACAGATGGGACACTGGAGAATCCTCCGTAGGAGCTTGGCGTTGACGTTGGGACAATCATCAGCTGAGCTCGGTTTCCCGGCATTGCTATGGTCTATCTTCCCGTCGTCGATTAACGTGATGGTGCATATGAAACTGTCGGTATCCAGTAGACTTATGGCTTTGCCAGCATTGATAATCGTAGTTTTAACTTCATCGGCTTCTGTGCGGTACAGCTTCGAATAGGGGTGGTGTTTTAATTCGCAACTACCAAGAACGCACCTAGAACAGTGCTCTCTGTCATCAAACGGGATGATTTCTTGCTTCTCGTAGAGCAAAAACGGCCCGCCAGTCTCTCCAGAAGATAAACGCACGTCATACTTCCAATTCTCTGTAAGTTGGGGGTAAAGCGACAGCACTGAGACCCAGAAATCATCCCGTTCTACGTTAACGTATATTAGGAAAGGAAGCTCATTCTTTATTAGAATCCTAACGTAGTAAAAGCCGAATTTTATGCCATTGTAAACGAACTTCTCAAAGTATAGAAAATTGGGGTGTTTGGTAACGCAGTGCGACTTATAGTCGGACACCTCGACAGCATCGTCACAGCTGTGCAGGAATATAGGGCAAGCGATGGTCCTATTGGGGCAGAGCTTCTCATGGTCCTCCACATCGCCCCACTGAATCCTGCCCGAGCACTTGGGAAATATGCAGGGGAAGGAGTAGAGCTGCACAATGTTTTCGTAGAATTTATTCCTGACGTTCAGCTTGGATCTTATGTCCCTACACCTGCCGCATTTTTGCTGCTCCCCGTCTTTAGTGATGGTCATGACCGGCGGTACAGACAAGTAGTTCTTGCACAGCGAACATCGGAACGATTCAATCGTTTCGGTCGGTATGACGATCTTTGAGCCCATATTGAAAGCGTCTTAACTAAAAAATTTAATTAATATTTTACCAAGACTAAAGATATGTGTTGTATTTACCCTTGTGGATCCAAATTTTGTATAAAACTCCAAAAAATCATATATACTACTACATACGTTATGGAAAACGTTTTAACACAGATGACTCACGAATTCACCTCTTTCTTACATTTTACTTGAAAAGAATTCGTAACAATTAACGTGAAATAGTTTTTAACCGAAAATAAACTTGCAATTTAGTATAAGAACAATTGTAAAAACATATATACTTTTATCTGATAATGACTCCCCCCTATATGAAATCGTAGTTGTAAAACAAAGAAACAGCTGTTTAAGGTTTGTTCGTTTGAACATTTGTAGTTACATGTCCGGCCGCCAGATGGAAAACTGTCATTATGGTGTATTACGATTAAATAAGTAATATTTCAGTCTACCCTGACAAATTATATTTAAGCTTCAAATATTTTATGTTCCCTTTTTAAATACTTAATTGAAACTAATAGTCTCAGTATCAAGTTTCAATAATACATTTCTTGCCACTCGTTTTGTGAAATTTTTATAATTTTTACACTTCACATAAGAAAAAGAATATTATAAGAATAGCTTTTGTGTTTGCATATCAAATACAGCAAAAAGTTACATGTGTAAAATTACAAATTCCAGATCAATTTAAATGAAATATATGCTGATATATTGTTGAAATAGATAGTCGTTTGGAATCTTTTTGGAATTAAATATTTCAGAACTCTAATGTTCATCGTATAAGAAATTTCAATTTAGTCTAAAAAGATCTTTCTCCAGACACGTTCAATTGTGTAGAAGAAGAAGAAGAAGAAGAAGAAGAAGTCTAGTAGTTCTTAATAATTGATATTAGTTTTTGAGCGTTTATTATTTAAAACCAAGGAAGTTATCTAAAATATATACGGTGTGTGTTTAACAACCATTGATATTACCCAAAATGCTTAAGGGGGGATTCGCCTTTTTCAGGACAAAAAAATCGATTTTTTGTTTTTGGCGGAATTGCGTCATTTACACTCTTAAGAAGATCCCTACAAATTTTTAGTTTGAAATTCGTAAAATTGACGATGTTACAGCCTTTACGTCGAGTGGATGCGCGGAGGTAAATTTTCGAGTACGCGGAGATAGATTTTCGAGCGCGCGGCAGGTGTTCGCGTCCCCTTGCTGAGCAGGTGAATAGATAGTATTGTTGAGTCAGGTTTAGGGTAACACAAATTTATTATTTATTCCATTGTGAAATTTCGTAGAGTGCAGACGTGTCATTAGTAGTGCCATACCATGGATAGAAAACATAGCAGAAGTTCTCGAGGACATCGAAGTCTTCGACCTACCAGCAGGTCGAAGAAGAGGAAATTCGCTGGTAACAGATATAGTCAAGAAGCTGAAACTTCGTTTGCAAGTACATCTGCAAAAAATTAGCCACAAATAGTTATGAAGAGTTTCTTGTGGACTTCAGTTTAGGAAACAGGCCATGTTTACAGAATTATAGCTTTTTTATCAGTGTTTTCCACTATTTCTCAGTTGGTTGTTTGCAAAGAGTGCAAAGGGGAAATCAAATTTTGTGAGAGTAGCGCCCATGGTTTGGGTTTTAAAATTGCAATGCAATGTAAATGTGGTGTCCATAAATTCATATGTGGTGTATATAAATTATTGCCCTTTGATCAACAGAGCATATGAAATCAACAGAAGAATTGTTATGGTTATGCGACTGTTGGGAGTTGGTAGAGAGGGCATAAATTTATTTTGTGGCCTGATGGATTTGTGTCAAGGATTTGGTACAACTATTTACTATGCGTCTTTAGAAAACCTTTAAAACCCGTAGAGCTAAAGCAGTGTTTGATCTTCTGAAGAAAAAAGCAGTGGAAGAGGAGAAAAAAGCAAACGAGGAAAATGGAAACCCAACAAATGACATTACAGTGTCTGGCGGTGGAACATGGAAAAAGAGAGGCTTCAACTCGCTATTTGGCGCCATAACTTTGATTGGGAAGTACTCCAATAAAATTTTGGACTTGGATGTGAAATCTGCATATTGCCATGCTTGTAAATTGTGGGAATCAAGAGCTGGGACTGTGGAATATGATCTTTGGATGGAACAACACATCGAAGAGTGTACTGCAAATCATACTGGATCAGCTGGAAAGATGGAAGTAGACGGTGTGAAAGAAATGTTCCTAAGATCTTGTGAAAATTATGGAGTACGATATGTAAATTATATTGGCGATGGCGATACAAAAACATTTAAAGCATTGTTCGACGAGAATCCATATGGCGAAGATTGTCCTATCAAGAAAAAAGAATGTGTCGGACCGTTTGAATGTGTCGGACCGGAAGAATTGACCGTTTATTATGGATTAGCTATTAGGAGACATCCAGACTCGGTTGATGCCATGTATGAAGGTGTCTGGGCAACTTACTATCATAAATTATCGACAAATGATAGACTACAGCATATGTACTGCCCACAAGGAGTTGATAGCTGGTGTGAATGGCGTAAGGCGCCCTTGATGAATATAACCACAAGCCACCTCTTCATAAAGAAGTCGCAGATGCTATTAAGCCCATTTATGAAAGGTGTTTGGGTGGCGAAACACAAAATAATAACGAAAGTTTCAATTCGACACTTTGGCGACTCGCCTCTAAACACCTACACTGTGGATTGAAGACAATTGAATGTGCGACCTTTTTAGCAGCAAGTATATTCAACGAAGGCGCCTCTGCTATTTTAAAAACTATGGATTCCATTGGGCTTATCATTGGTAGTAATTGCCGCATTTACGCCGAGCAGAGGGATGAGGGGCGTTTGAAGCGTTCAACACGGAGGAGTCTCGAAACCACAAAAGAGGCTCGTACGTCGGATAGAATGGAAAATTTAGAAAAAAATCAATTTCACGAGCAAGAGGAAGGAATATTGTACGGCCCTGGAGTCGCGAATTAGCTGTAAGTATTGAATGTTTAATTTATAACTGTACTTGAATCTTTAAACACGTTTTTCTCGAAACAGCTTTTTTGCGATTGGTTTACACAATAACTAAAAAAGTTTTAGACGGATCAATACGAAATTATAACTGTATGTTCAGATGAGTTTCGTCTATCATTCGGACTAAAACTAAAACGATACGTTGCAAATTTTTTTTTTTTACTTCATGATTTCCGGTCATTTTTTTGAGAGAAATCCTATGTTGAACTTTGATCTGTCACCATTTTTATAAAAAAAAAAATTTTTACCTTATCTTAGTTCACACGATAACTGCACGTATTTTAAATGTAATGCCATGTTTTTTTTTTTTCATTTCAGATCATTTGATGAAGAGATATCATGTAAACCGTTTGGAAAGGAATTTGCGTGGAGCTACGTTCAATGGGACCCACAACGCAGAGTAGTGAAAAAATAGCATCAATAAAATTTATATAAACAGATAAAACCATAATAAAAACATTGTATAATACACAGATTTAAATTTATCACCAGCGTATTTTTTTTTTTATGCTGAAAAATTGGCTGTTTTTCGACCCGCCAAAGACGAATCCCCCCTTAATGCGTCTAAATTTATAACCTATCTCTTTTATACAAATTCAATTTTAGTTTCATCAGTCAGAAGGAGAAATGAAATAATACAAACCTAAGTAAAGCAGCTAACATCTAACCCGGTGACATGTTATGTACAAAATAAAACAGTGTTGCCTCTTGAAAATGCTTTTGTGATTGGTTTTTATTTTTTAGCCGTTACGTCCGAACTCACGTCTGCTCTACAACTTAATATTATGGGACAAACAAGAAACTTGCAGACTGTTCTAGATCACTGCAGTACTATATACCCCTCACTGTTTGTGTCCCAAGATATTCAACATAAGAATGAATTTAAATCCAATGACAAACTACCATACAGCACTAATGATGTTGTAAAGGACATTCAATTCTCACAAATACACGTTAATGAGGGCCAGCAGAATTATGAGTCTGGTAAGAATTATTTTATTCGCATACTGCCTACTAATGGCTGCTTAATAGTAGCGCAAACATTGGAGAGTTTGAAATTAGGAGATCTTCATTTTGGGAATGAAGTAGATCGGCCAATTACACCAGTTACTGAAAGAGAGATGAAGAATATCCTAGAAATTATTTTCACCGAAGCTGTTAGATATTTAAACCAAGACAATACCGCTGAAGGGAATGACTGTTGTAGGATAGGAAAAGCATGTAGTGTATGCCGAGATGAAATTTTCGATTTAGTAGAATCTCTTCTAACAAAGGTCGGATCTATGAATTAAATTAATATTGTCAGTAATATGAAATTAAATAATTTTAAGGTAATGGAATCGCCTAGGTTTAAAGCCTCTTCTAGTTACAAATCTATTAGTAACTCCAGAGTCTACTCAGATATGACCCAATATCGAATGGAGACATCAAACGAATCCCCTAATAAAATCGGAGACAAGTTAACATCAAAGTCTTGGTTAAGGAAAGACAAAAATTTACCAGAAATTCACACCAAGAATTTGTATCAGCTTCTTAAGGAAAACTTGGCGAAAGGAAATATCCAGCAAAAGATTAATATTTTAAGAGATTTGCGACGAGTAAGTATTACAAGTTATTTTTTTTTTTTCAGTATTTAATTAATTTCACTTCAAGGATTTGACAAAACACGATGGAGACAGGGCACGTACAGTTGTGAAAGATTATATTCATGTAGATATACTCAATATTAAGGATAATTTTTTTCTACCACAAGAACTTGTTCAGGCAGATTCTGCTCTTCTGAATGTAAGTAATTAATGCATAATATAGCCTAAGTGGGTGAAACAGAACAATTTACAACCTCTATAATTTTTTTTTTTTTACTTCTTAAATAGTTTCTATGCATGTGACTCGTGAGATTTTGTGATAATAAATTAGTAAAATAGGGAAAATTACAGGAACAGCTCTATCGTCTTCTAAATACGATTGCATCTTTCCGACAAGGCAGAAATTACCTCTGCTCCAACGATAAAATAGTGAAGATCATTTTAGTGCCAAAATGTATGCAAAAATGCAATCCACTATCTAAAGATATGTTGGTTGCGTCTCTGCAGAAGCTCTCTCTCCAACGACACATGAGGATTCTGATGGTATGAATTAAAAACCAACATAGGTTTAAGCATTATTTTGCCACTAATAATATGGTGTGATAATAATAGATTATTGATTTTTTTTTAAGTTCACTTTTCTTTCATTTTCACAATAGGACTGACTAATTCTGCCTATTTTCAATCAATGATTTTACTCCTAACAGGTAAAAGAAGGCTTGCTAGGCTACCTCGTTACATTTTTAGATGAATTGTATCAGAAAATGTCTCTCTACGGCATAGAATCGTCCATAGCTTTACTTATGAACCTTTGCCTAGAAGACGAAGGTAAACATTACTGTGAAGAAAACACCAAGGAAGTAAGTTTTGTCCTATTTATAAATAAAGAAAACTGATTTAAATACAAAATTTGTATTTTTTTAAAAAAAGTCCACACAATATATTCGATTGTTTTTATATCTTATGATTCTACTATCATATTATTCTTATAATCAAACTTCAGAGCCCAATTTTTTTTTTTTTTTTTTTTTTTTTTGTCGAATGAATCTGGAAAGTTCATAAATACATAAACATGATTAGAAACATTGGAAATAGTTAAGTCAATGACGTCATTCAATGGTGATCGAGGAAGAAGAATTGTGATTCTCTAGGTATTAAACAAATTGACAAGAAAGTATTTTTACAGATGTAGTTAAAGCAACAAAAAACATTACAACCGACGATACAGAACTGTTCGCTGAGAGTACACTTTTAGTGTCAAATACTCGGAAGTCTTTTTGCACGGGAGCCCCTATTAGCTTATTACATTAAACGTATCGTTGCTGAATACACCCACAATTAAAAATGTTAGATTATGCTGTATTTTTTTCATAAATAGCAAGTTTGATGGTGAAAATGGCTGAAATAAATCTACTTATATACAACGTAGTGCATATATTTTCGAACAGCATTCAAAAAGGAAAGTAACTCAGTGTTTTTATATGCCGAATTGTTATACAAGTTGAAAACTAAATACGTCACAACAAATAAATAAAATATATAGTACGTTGTTGATTTTTACAACTATTCTGTAAATATTTCATGTGAAAGCGACGAATAATGCTGATGCATCAAATCTTTTCTTTTTTTTTTTTTTTTTTGTCAATAAGCAGATTGAATCATATTATTGTAGGTCATCAACTTATTGAAAAACCTGCTCCGAAATCCAGCCACATCATACGTACCCTATATTAACGGAACGCTACTTAGCCTTTTAGCTAATGAAAAATGTTATGAGGAAGCAAAGAGACAAAGCCTGGATAAAGTTATAAGACAACTCGCTCAGGTTGATATATGCTCTGTAGTACTATTTACAATGTGACAATGTTACATAAATGCTTTAGGGGATAGATAACAAATATTTACAAAGGCAGTTAGAGTATATCATTCAAGTGAGATTTGACCAGCAGTTGAGATTTTTCGTTGGAGATGACGAAGAATTTTTAGAAAGGGACGATGTGCTGGAACCTGAATTGGATTCGGATTTGGAAGAAGATGAAGAAGAAATTTTTGATGAGTCACGATCCAAGAAATCGGGTAGGTATTGCATTCAAGAAGACTAGTTATCTAGTCCCCTTGATTGCATTATAACTAATTTTTGTCATATACAAAACGAAAAAAAAAGTCGTTTGTGTTTAAATCTCTAAGATTCTAAAATACCGTCTGAAAAATTAGGCAAACGATTTCAGAATTATCTAAGTGAAAGTGAGTTTAATGACAGCTCTGTTATGTTTGAATATAATCACAGTTTAGCAATAGTAAAATGAGCAAGACCACCAGATAGCGCTAATCCCAGAATGTCCAGTTAACCTTCCGTCGGGCGCAGCCGATCTGTCAGATCCGGCGGTCATTTTATTTCTTTGCCCTTTCGCGTGTATTACGAATATTAACTGGAACTCCCTCATAGCTTCCTAGCTCCAAACCGTTCTCGATACGGCGTCGATTTTTTTTTTTTTAATGCATTCCATGGCCTTGTATGGGCCGCCCGAATCTGTCAGATACCTTGCGCCTGATTGTCATTATTTTCACATTTATATTTTGTTAGATTTCTTTTATTATGTAAATTAATAATATTTTTGGGATATCTATACTTAGTTATTCTGGCTTTCTTATTCAACATTAACACATTGGAGTGTTAAATTAGTGGTTTATACTAAATATCATTACCAACAATGTGATGTTTATTTTTGTTTGGAACATGCTAAAATGATGAAGTTTTATAGTCCATTACACTTAAAATAGGTAGTTACTTATAACTTTTCTTTGTAATTCACATCCAATATTTTTTTTATATATGACTTTATGACTTTTACATGAATAGGTTGATTGTTTTTTATATTCAAAGTATTGTTTAATACTAATTTATGTGTGTATTTTGTTCTTAAAACAGAAGAAAACTTGTCAATAGCTGGTTCTCCTATAAAAATATTCCAAATTTATTGTTTTACAACATGAAATGAGTTCCTTTATGTAATAAGTTCAACTATTGCAATTAAAAACGAGTGTGAAATATTTATTATTGTATCATATTAATTAAAGTAGGCGTTTAATTAAGTCTCCACCTCATTAATATCTAAATTGTGTAAAATTTTATATGGGATCTCTCAGATGCATTGCGCCCGAATGTGTTTGGATTCAGACTGCACCCGATGGAAGGTTACAATGTAAATGTATATTTGCTAATCGGCCGTTTTCGTGCGTCACGAAATTAGGCTGTTTTAGGTCGATGTACGAAATGTTTTTCGTTCGAATTTCGGCATTTTGACAAAATCCATACAGTAAATCGACCCTTGCCAACAACGTGGTAACTTTTTTTTTATCCGAAGCCTTCCAGAGGCATGCTGCAGAGGTATCGATATGAACAAGGGGGCGGCGTAATAGTATTGCGATTTGCTTATTCGTATAGTATTAAACTGCCACATAAATAATGAAACTTTGGTGCATTTATCCCTAGATGGCAATCATAGTGTCCGATGAAGATGTTTATAAGATGACAGAACGATATAGGATTCATATTTACACATTTACTCCGCCCTACACTTTGCCATTAATCATCTACAGACACAAACATTTTTGTATTTACAGGTTACTCTTCTTTATACAATACTATGAATTGTTTGACTTCCATCAGTTTGGTAATTGATAGCCGATTGTTTATTATTGTGATTAATGAACTTCTGTGATACCAGACATTTAGTACTATGAGCAAGAAGACTAGAGAGTAAGGAGACATAGCTCCTCGAAAAATCAGTGGTGGGGGTAGGACGAAAAACGGCGCCAATATGGCAGCCTCGCGTAGAATCGCGCGGGATGTACGCATGCCGTTTATCCTGGTCTATCGCGGGTCTTCACTATTTAAATGTAGGGTTAGGGTTCTATTGTGCTCATTATGTAAACAGTAAACAATTTTCGCGTTCTTTACAATTGTTGTTTCCGAATTGTTTGGTGAAAGCACGCTATGAAAATTGGGATACAGTATTTTCAGTCCTAAATACATAGTATGTATAAAAAATAATAGTTCTGAATGCTTTTCTTTTAGAGCAAGAAATGTTATTGCATTTTTTCATCTGTCAATTATAATTTTCTTTTATGTCTGCCACGAGTAGGATATCGATGATAATTTAGCGTTGTGGAAATGAAATAACATAATGAGCTTTTAGTCGTAACGAGTTTTAATCATCCACAGGAAGATTACATATTTTAACCATGGCCACAAGTGGAATTGAAAATGTCGAACTGCGATAACTTTTGCATGGGGAAATGAAGAAGTGTTCGATCTCGGAAGGAAATATTTTGTTTGAAAGTTTACAAAGCAACAGACACTCCATTGAATTGCCAAGCGAAAAATGGTATGCTGAGTCTGGTTTGGACACCAATTAAACATATGCATTGATAAGAAGTTGAATGTGAATGTGTATTTACACAGTGAATATTTGGAATGGATGGAATGGGATGTGCCGAAGTCTGTACAAGATATTTCAAACATCCAAGAAGTAACCGATAGTTTTCCTGTGAAATTAGCTTGTGAGCTATTATTGTATGAAATGTGAAGTTGTTTTTAAACAATTACTAATCAATTGTATATATTCGGTTAATTTAAAATTTGCGATTTTGTGGTAATAACATTACATATTTACCGACCTTTTTGTACGTTGCTTCAGTAAAAACAAAGCATTCAATAAGAGTACAATTTATTCAAATCAGTGTACTATGAAGGCAATACAGTGTGTGATGTAAAATCAATTAATTTTTCAGAATTAACGTTAGTAATTAGACATAAATTGAAGGGTACAGGAATAAAACAAGAAATGTCACAAAACTATTTATTCAAGAAAATTGAAATTATAAGTTGCATTCTAATGTAAGCGAAGAAATAACATTGCAATGAAAAGAACTAAACTAAACTACCTAACTAACTTTAACTAACTAACTGTAGTTAAACTTTTTCAATTTAACTAAAAGGCCATAATAATAATATAAAATAAATAATATAGGATGTTACCTCTTACTAAAAAACTATGATAACCAAAAATCTTATTACGGAAACGTTCTGTGGGAAGTTCAAATTCATTATCGTTAAGTGAAGGAAAACTGGTATTTTGAGTTTTCTTTTTCTACTATTATAAAGTATTCTTTCCTTGAGCTGCATAATAAGATAATACGGTGACAGCACCTCCCATCATTTTCTCGTCTCTCACAGTCCTTAAACGAAATTGAGTTGTAAATTACTATTTGACAATTTACTTCTACATTACACTGCACTTTTACTATTTACTACAAAGTAAGCGTTACTATCGGTGTATACAAACATTACAATACTTGTTTATCGAAAGACTTAACTCAGGAACTTTAAAAATTGTTCGTTCATTTATGACACAATCAGAGCTTTTGCTGGAACAATTCGGAACGCAACAATATCTTGACGCTTTTGACATATTTAATGGAAAAACTGGAAACGCTCAAAACTTTCAAAACACAGTAAACAAAAATAAACATAACCTCGCTCGGTTCTACGCAAGGACCGCCATGGTGCGGACGTTTTTCCTCCTACCCCCACCACTCGAGTTATTTCTCCTGATCTCTAGTCTTCTCGACTATGAGTACTACTATGGCACTTACTACCAATTTTACAATATTTATAAGATTATTTGCATTCACATTAGCTTCATTCATTTGTGTGAATTTGAAAAACATTTATTGCATTTATAACTTGCTTTTAAGTTACTCATAATATAAATTGTTTATGTAATGAAAGTGTTATGTTGTTTCAAGAGAATTAGTTCACCAGTGATATTAAATTATTAACAATCATGTTACAATTGCCATGTGTAAGAAGAGCTAGTTATGAGTGTCCTTTGTAATGTAATAAATTAAATGATAAACATTTGGTAGAATTGACTAGATATTTGTAATCTCTCCGTGATATTTCACAGGTATCTGTTCCTCTAAAACCCAGACCGAAGAACTTTTATCAAATGAGACACCATATCATTCATCCACAGTAGGTAATCTAGAGGCACCAAGCATCAACGGAAAAGCCAGAAAACATATCCTACATGCAGCTAAGGGCAAGAAGCATCGAATGGCTAGAAAACCACAGACATTTCCAATAACCTCCTTTTGTTACCTTGAAATTTGCCAGGAAATTCACGATGGAACTGAAGATTGCAGGTCAGATTATAAAATACTGTTTGAAAAGAAATTGTGTAACGTTATTTCTAAATTATAATATTGTAGGTGCCTTATGTGTACCCCTGGCAAGACCAGGTATTCTTGTGGATGCTACGACGTAATACGCAGAGAAATCGCGAATGAATTAGATACCATTTGTAAAGAACAAAGTATCAATAAAGCCAGAAATGTAAAAGTAGGTTTAATATAAAATATCAGTGAAACTGTATCAAAATCTCTTAATTACAGAACATTTTTGGGGAAAGAACTAATGTTGTGGAAAACCTTCAACAAAATTTACCTAGTAGGTTTATAAAATCAGTAACAACCATAAAACAAAGTACAGGGAAGTTTGTTTCTTGTGTTTTATTTGTCTGTTTTTATTTTTCAGACAACCAGTGTACCATTTGTGGAGATAAAGTGTGCGACTGCGCTTTCGAATCGAGACCGAAGATACAACGGACGCCTCCAAAAACTTAGTTATTTGTTTTTTGTCATACACAGTTAATAGAATCTATTGAACGTTAAATAGTGAGTTTATTTACCTCGATTTTCTTTCCTATTTACATATTTTCTTAAAAACGTACTTTTGTTGAAAATTGCATCATCTAACATGAATGTATATACTTCATAAACTTTATTTTCAAATAGTATAAGGATACAACAGATATATAACACATTAATAAGTATTTTGAATTATCTGACATAATTTTATAAAAAAAACTGGCAAAAGAATTAAAAGAACCATAGAGTATGCTACCGATGACGTCACTTTACGGTTTGTTCATAAAAATAATATAGTATTACGACAATCTATGGATAAGGGTTATTAAAGCCTGTTAAGAAGGAGAAGAATATAACCTTTTTTTCAACTATATTTACGGTATTCACTTTTTAATCTATTTTGTGTTTTCCTATCGTATTCCAATTAAAATGGATGTAAAAGAAGAAAATATTTGCAGGCTTTGTTTTAACGTAGTAGCCAAAGAATTTGAGTCAATAGATGAGGTTAGAAGAGAAATGCTACATGTACTTTCATTGAATATGGTAAGATTTATAACGAGTTGAAAAAGGGGTACAACAGTGACAATTTAATAAAACAATATACTATATTCTGATCTTTGATATTTATTTTGTTAAACGGGGCTAAATTAAAATCGAAAATTCTTCTTATAAATGATAAAGTTTTTGTTTTTTGTGGAAAATAGGAATATATGTATCATGTTTTAGGCAGTCAAATACAATAAGCGTTGAATACAGTCCATCTTCAGAAAATAATAGTTATCTGTTTGCTTAGTTTATAATATAATTCATAGCAAATCAGTTAGAAGGTTCCTAATAAAAATGCCATTTCAGAATTTGGACATATGTGAAAACCCTATCATATGCCAGAAATGTGCAGAAATTACCGAGAAGTGGTATTGTTTCAAATTGGCCTGTCTCGGTACAGAAAAGCACCTGTCTTGCACCACAGGTAAAAGAGAGGTTAAATCCGAATTTAATAATCTGAACAAAAATCGTATAGAGACCAATACTAATGAAGATTTAAAATGCCGATTTTGTATGAAACAGTTAGATAGAGACAATTGTATAACAGTAGGGGATTTCATGAACGACGCGATGTTCGTAAGAATGTTGTCAGAACTTATGCAAGAGAAGGTAAGAAATTTAATAGAACTATAAAGGAGGTCATCATGAACATACTAATTCTTTTTTTTTTATATTTTAGGACCTCAACATTATCAAAAACCCTGTAGTTTGTGTTTCTTGCAGAGACAATTTAGAGTGTTATCTCAAATTCATGCAGAACTGTCGTAGTATAGAAGAGAAAATAAATATATACTGTCAAGATGGGGGCATTGGCAGCACTGGCCAAGTAAAATTGAGCAACGTAATACTTGTTATGTTAGACAGTGTCGTTGTCAAGCAAGAAGTAAATAAGGTTACGGAAGCTGCAGTGTACGAAGGCTTAATGAACACTGGAGAAACGACAGGCATCAAATTTGGTGAGCACAATTCCAACGTAAGCCCAGGACTATTATACCAGTGTACGATGTGCGACTTCATGACAAAACACAAAAGTTCCATAAGCCGGCACATTCTGACCCACATGGACGCCGCTGAAGTACACATGTACAGATGTGCGTTATGTGCGTACGAGACGAAACGAAAGGACTGCCTCAAGGACCACATGCGGGCTCATCAGAACACGAACTACATGAAAACATATAAGTGTGTAACTTGCTCTTTTGAAACGAGGTCCAAACTCAGTTTGAAAGGCCACATACTAACGCATAAGAACGTCTCAGAAGCAGGGACGTCCTACAAAACGAAGCAAAAGGACATGCTTAAGGGGCATATGCGTAAGCACAAGGACTATACGGAAGTATGGATGCATAAGTGTGCGGAGTGTTCTTATGAGACGAAGTGTAGGAACAATCTTAGAAAGCATGTGCGGACTCATACAAGGAATGAGTGTTTGGCCATAGTTGACTGATTTGGGGGTAAAATTGGCAGTTTTAGTTTTTTTCTTGTATTTCAAGTCAGATAAGTGCAACAACAATTTTATATAAGCCAATGTATACGGTGCATTCATAAAGTAATGGAAAAAATCGTCGAAATAACTTTCGAGAAAACTCTCAGACACATCAAATTTAATTTTCACTTGCGTATTTTAAGACATTAATACATTCAGGATCATTCATGGAGGAGGTAGGACGACATCGATATACGGTGTCGTGAAAAAATATAGACTTGACCTTAATTTGGACATCATGAGTAAAACTCAAAACTGAAAATAATTTTATGGATATATTGGAGTGGTATATTACGTGGAATCAGTGTTTTATATTACGAGTTTTTAGGATCTCATGTATTGGTGAATAATGGAGATTTATGAAAAAAATAGATCTGTGTTTGTGAAAAATTGTAAACTCACTAGTGTTTATATATTTTGCCTGGACTAGTACTTCGTCCATTTACCCTTATTTTTTTTTATTACATTTAATAAGCGAATGCTCATACTATTTATTAAATTGATTAAAGTTGCCTCTGTAATTTCATTCCAGGCAGCTACATTTCGACGCTTTACTTCATCAGCATTTTCAATTGAAAGCTTTGTTGGATTGTATACTGTTCTTGCCATAATCCCCCATGGATTTTCTATCAGGTTAAGATCAGGACTTAATGCTGGCCTGACATAAGGTCGATTCTATACTATTGAAACCAGTTTTTTGTGAATCTTGCAATCCTACAATGAATAGGTAGGTGCATTATCTTGTTGAAATATTGCTATCATCTTCAGTAAGGGTTAAAAATGATAATAGGTAATCTTCTAACAGGTTTTGATAAGTAGTTTCATTTATTCTGCCATTTACAAATGCCAGTTGGCTTTTCATACCCTTTTTGATTTTTTAATCCATTCGATCGCCGAGGGTGTAAGGGATATAAAGTCGTCCGCATCTCCTGGGTATGCTCTATTTCCACAGTTTTGGACAATGTGGGATATGGTTTAGATGGGATCCCCGCAGTCACATTCAGGTGAAGGCAGCTTACCCCATTTGTTTAGCATGTCCGCACATCTGCCATGTTTAGTTCGGATCCTGTTGGCAGTCTTCCATATTTGCCGTGGGAGGTCGAATCCAGTGGGCTTACTCTGGACTGTCACTTTAGGAAATACATCCGACGGTGTGGACTGTTCCCAGGTCTCCTTCCATCTCTGTTCCACGTTGAAGCCGCTTGCGCACAGTTGTAATGCAGTCTTGACTGGTGCTCTTCGGGATTCAAGCCTGCTAGAAGTTGCTTTACCAATGTCCTCATGTATGGGGAGTCGTTGATCAGCCATTATTTTGTGGTATTGGCGAGCTAGAGCATCTTGTCTTCTGAGCTGTGGCGGAGCGATGTGGCTGAGTGTTGGTAACCAGTATGTCGGGGTGGATTTGATGCATCCCGTGATGTTGCGCATCGTGCAGTTCAGTTGTGTGTCGAGTTTATGGACATGCCTGCTGTTTAACCATACAGGGGCAGCGTATTCCGCAGTACTGTATACGAGGCCCAGGGCAGAGCTACGTAGGGTGTTCGCTGCTGCTCCCCAAGTGGTGCCGCAAAGTTTCTGGATGATATCATTTCTTGTACGGACTTTTTTACAGAACTAACTATTTAACAGAAACTTTTAAACTGAACTAACCGTTTAACGTCTTCTTGACATAGTTTTTCGCTCCTTTTATAAATCATGCCAATAATAGCTAAACCCATCCTGTCCGTCCAAATTAATTTTTTTTTCTTCGCTAAGGATTACCAAACATTTTTGTTTTGAAGATACTCCTCTGCAAATTTTAATCTGGCCTCTATGTGAAGCTGCTGAAGTGCAGGTTTCTTTAAACATTATTCATATTTAAAATGTCTTGACTTTGTCGCCCGTTTTCTTGTGAGATTGGGATCAGTCTAAGTTAAAACGACGGACAATCTGAGAAGATGACGCTCCTGTAGTTGATAATTTCCTCAGAATAGCACGCTTTGTCATGAGTGAAAATTTAGACGGCCGCTCCGAGCCCTTTTACCATAATTTTTGACTCCAATTTTAGTAAATTTTTTTTACAACACTTTGTGAACGATTAATAATTGCGGCGATCTGTCGTTGTTTTTCCACAACTCCCTGAATCGATTACTCATTGTTTTTCTAAGTCAATCAATTTTTCATCACGTGGCATAATAAAAAACAAATAAAACAAACGTTCCAAGTCGCCAACACTAAAAATCATTTGCAAATAACTCTCGGCCTCAATACATCATTACTCAAAATTTATATTGGTGTGAATTCTCGCTCACTGTTTAAGTCAAATCGAGTTTATACTTATTCACACATATGCAATAGTACTTCTTGCTAAATGCGTAGTATCAATCCGTAAGCACGTTATAGTTCGAGAGCAATAGCGCTATTTATCTATTAATAACCTGATCTATTAGATAAAATATGTTAAGGAATCTCTTTTACAAGAAGTATAATAAATGCTATCAAATATAAGTGTGACTATATGTTTCCGTGTAGTGGACTGTATAAATGAATTGCTGGTTACGTTTTACGATTTTTATTTTCTGAATTATGCTAATACATATCAAATGAATTTTATGATAGAAAACGTGACGGACCCTCCTTGACACGTGGAGGTGAACTGGCTTTCTTCGTCGGTCGGGTCTCGACCGCGACTCGGTCGTCTCTCTCTCGTACAGGGTACGGAACACTATATTTTTACAGCGCTGTAGTTTTTAATGGCAACCCCCTTTATTATTCCAGAATGTGAAAGAGCGCTTTTTTATATATGCTATGGTAATAATTCGAGATACTAAAGAGCGCGGGAATGAAGTATAGAGATAGGAGAGTAGTACACAATCTATACAAAGAGCAAACTGCTGTTATAGAAGTAGAAGGGGAAAAAAGGGAAGTAGGTATTAGGAAAGGAGTAAGACAAGGATGTACGCTATCACCACTAATTTTTAATCTGTACATCGAAGAGGCGATTAATGTGGTAAAAGATAGAGTGGATTTCGGGATTAAAGTAACAGAAACTAAAAATGCTGAGATTCGCGGATGATATAGCAGTATTAGCATCTAGTAAGGAGGAATTAGAATCAGCATTGAACGAAATGGAGGCAGTGTTGACAGGAGGAATACGGAATGAGGGTGAATAAAAACAAAACTAAAGTGTTAGTGTGCAGCTTTCGAGATGTGGTGTTACCGAAGAATGAAGAAAATACCATGGACTGATAGGGTTAGAAACGAAGAAGTATTGGAGAAAGTCGGCGAGAAAAGAAGTATGTGGAAAAACATAAAGAAGAGAAGAGATAGAATGGTAGGCCACTTGCTGAGACATGGGGGAATAGTCCGCAATATTTTGGAGGCAGAAATAGGAGTGAAGAAAGGCAGAGGTAGGCCTAGATTAGACTACTGCTCGCAAATAGTAAGGGATGTAGGTTGTAGCATAATTAGCGAAATGCGTAGGTTAGCACAAGATAGGAGAAGCTGGAGGTTAGCGTCCAACCAGTCTTAGGACTGATGACCTCATGATGATGATGATGGTAATAATTGTATTAGTGTTAGTATAGGTTAGATAAATAAAATATGAAAAACGAATTGGCAATTTCAAAATACTAAATTTAACGGTAATGATTTTTTCAAAAAATAATTAAAGTAAATATTCTAATTGTGCACCGATGGCTGGCTGGCAGTAGCTTTAGCGATGGACAATGTTTTTTTATTGCTCTTAGATAAAAACTTGAAATCATACTTCTTTAAATAATTTTACTTTACCGCACTTAACTATACCAGAGCGGAAAAGTAAGGTAATCGTGTAAGGAAAAATGGAAAAAAAATTGTATAGCGTTTATTTTTCGTTTTTCGGCCTAAAACCAAAAAAAAATGGTTTTTAAAAAATGTTTGCTGTGTGTGTGTGTCATTGTCGTCGGCATTTATTCTTGTTAGCACGATAACTCAACTAAATCGTGTCGGATCGATCGGGTTTTGACTGATTCTGATCGGAGACATCTCCCAGAGGACACCTATTGATTTGTTGAGGTGAATATAACACACTCTACCATGTATATGGGTCATGAGAGAGCACAATGGTGGATTATTTGAGAAATTTTTTTTGTTAGCACAATCACTCAATTAAATCGTGTCGGATCGATCGGATTTCGACTGATTCTGATTAGGGACGTCTACCAGACGACATTTATTGATTTTGAGGTAGATAGGACACACCCCACCCTGTCCGTGGGTCATGAGAAAGCACGATGGTAACTATTTGAAAAAAGTAAAACTGTCGCATAAAACACATTATATAGACATTTCTATATGCATACATGTCTATATACATACTATATAGACATTTACGTGTTGGTTTATTTTTTCTCGGCCACTCAATTTCGAGAAAAGTCCGTTTTAAAGTTTTATAACTTAATTATTCGATATCTACTGATGTAATACAGATATACGTAAAATACTTTTTGCACTCACTTAACGGATTTATAGATGCACTATCACTATTGGCAGTATCATCACAAACTTGTCTTAATCTGTTAAAATCTGTATCTTTCTTTAACACACTTTCGAACTTTTATTTGACGCGCTCATTTTTTGCATCATCTCCTGTATAGTGTGTAGCAGTGAATTTACTTGGTTCACTATTTGCAGGAACTCTACTGACGCCAATGCACTATTTTGTAATTTTCGCTGTAACATCATGCACTCTTTTATAGTTGATATCGATAGTTTTTAAAATAATTTCAGTGGAAATATCTAGAAATTGTGTCTAGCTTTCCTTAACAGCTGCAGCCTCGGCAGGATCGAACTGTAGTATTACAGGCTTTATTTGCTGGAAATTTTGAGCTAAATAAAAAGCTGCCTTCAACCATGTTCCCCAACATGTAAAGATCGTCTCTGGTGGTTCGGGAATTCCAGGACACTTTCTGTGAAACTCGCAAAGACATTTAGATTTTAGAACCTTGGGCAAACATTGTCGAATAGTTTCTACCACAAGATAGATCCCAACATAAATATTTGATTTGTTGACACTTGAAATTTTTCTAAAGCTCCAGCACCACCTGCGTAATTGTATTGCCAGTACACTCAGTGAGGCTTTTGCTAGCTAATAGCAATAGAAATGTCGGTTGCCGAGAGTCCAGTACACGTACCATAATATTTACAATAGAATTTTTTTGGTAATTATACAGACGTGATAGATAAAGTCTTAAAAATGTTTACCAAAGTTTTCTTACTCCCGTATTTCCGAGGGTACTGAAGACGAATCTGGTTTCACTTTTATCCGCTCGGACATAGTATATTAATACGAGTAGATGCTACAACACTTCCCTTTACATATCATATATTAAACCATCATAAAACCTATTATTCATTACGATTTTCTTAATTTCCTTCAAATGTTGACAATTCTGATACAATTCGTAATGAATAATAGGTTTTATGACGGTTTAATATATGATATGTATAAAGGAAGTGTTGTAGCATCTACTCGTATTAATAGGAGCTATCTACGTTGTGTGAAGTGAAAATTGTTCGATAAGGATACTGGCATGTATTGCGGAAAAGTGGAACATCCATTTTCTCGAAAACTGTGCCCGATCGGATGAAATTGAAACCAGATTCGTGTTGAGCACCCTCAATAGTAGGGGGGTAGGAAAAATTTGGTAAACATTTTTACCAAATTTAACCTTTTTTTTATTGAAATTTTGAGGATGAACTCTATTATTTATGACAGTTACTTATTTACTTATATTTATTTACCTATACTGTATGAAAAATTGTACTCTGGCCTTAAAACAGTCTGTCTTTTCAGGTAAATACCCTACCATATCCCATTATTGGAGTTATCCAATAATATCAGTAACATCCACACAGACGATTTTGTGTGGAAGGTGTAAGACAAACTTAAAGCAAATTTTATTTCTTTAACATTTTTCAAGAACTAGATTGCAATAAAATAATTTTTAACCTAGTGAATAACAGTTGTTCTGTTCACCTCTACTTTCGACATTTTTTTTTTAATTTGTGGCGCCATCTGTTGGTTTCGCGACGCCAGAATTTCACGAATGATGTGATTAACGAATTATTATATTATTTATTTACCTCGCCTTTCATTTTTTATCTACCATCTCATAGTAAAATTTAAACGACTACGTACTAAAGACGGGCAAAATCGTTCCTTTTGAAGAACTGTTCCTTTTAGTCCAGTTCTTTTTGATGATCTCGGTCAGTGAACTAGTTCAAATGAACTATAGTTCATTTTCTCACTCACAAACACTGTTGCCAGATTGGTTTTTTTTTCCCCCAAAATGGGGAATTATTTTTCTGATGGGGAATTTTTGGGGAAATAGAAAAATCAGCGATTTCCATGGAGAAAGTTTCCCCAAAAACTGTGAGGGGGCATTTTCATCTCATACGCAATTGTTTAAAAATGTGTAAATTGCAAAATTTAAAGACAAACAATAAGGCTGAGATAGATATGCGTTGATGCATATTAATATCCAGTGTCTAAAGTTGTACGTGCACTACGTGCGTGGTTAAAGCGGCAAGTTCGGTAAGCAGATTCTAATCTATTATTCTTGTCTAACCTATGGTAATCACTAAACAGCATTCTGCGTTCTGTGAATCCCACATTTCGATCAACACAGTAGATGCTATCACGCGCGTAACATTCAATTTAAAAGAAAACGTCGGGGGCTTCACAAGCTTTTCTCCTTCGGAAGACATGATAAAACAATTTAATTCAGAGGACATGTATCTTTCTGGAAACGAAGGTGAAGCAAATAAGTGCTTCAAGCTTTTGCAGAATCAGATTAATAGAAACTGCTGTATATGTATTTGCATCTACATAAGAACAATAAATTCACTATAAATAATAGAAATGTTATAGGGAAAGCTGCTTTTGTAGTTGTTATTTAATGAGTAATTGTTCATGTTTGAGTGAAGTTTTACGTTTAGTTTATAAATAAAGTTATTCCATATTGTTTAGGAAATTTGAATTATTTGGGGAAAATTTGAAAAAAATGTGTATTTTTGGGGAAATTTTAACCCGGTTATGGGGAAATGACTAAATTGGCATCTGGCAACACTGCTCACAAATTATAATGTAACTGGAGTAACTATTACGTATGGGTGACTGAGGAACTGTGAAGAACTGTGGTAGAGGTGAGTGCACTGGTCCCTGAGGAGTGGGGTGAAATTAACCACAGTGCCGTACGATAAAGGCCGTTCAGTTAAGTTCTTTTTCGGGAATAGTTCATTTGAACTATATCGTTCATGAACTACCCACTTTTACTACGTACTATCAAGCCTCATCCGTATGCAATGAACTGTATACTCTCGTAGAGTATACAGTTCATTGTCCGTATGTTATGGTCGTCAGGTAATCCCAGAGTTTAAGAATTAAGTGCCACAATTAAATTTTCGTATTTAAAAATTTATATTTTCATTTAAAATTTAAATGCAACAAAAACCTTGTACTCATAATAGGCTATTATTTAGTTACAGACGTGAACTTATCAGCATTTCACTTGTAAAATCTGGATAATGTATTAAGAGTTTTCAGATCAACAAACATAACCTTAACATTCATTTACTTGTTTAAACATTAAAGGTGGGTACGTCATGAGCGAGTTAACACAATGAATCAGATCACCAATTCTTATCCGATTTTCGACTCGCTGAATCGTTTCACTAATGTATAGCTTGATGAGCCGTCTCTCAGAAACAGCTTATCAGCTCAGTTATTACGTACTAATTAGCATAGCATATTATTTCATAGCACAATATAATGAAATATCATGAATGAAATTAAATTGTGAGGACGGTTTACAGTTGTCTGTAACCATTATTATTAGCACCATACATGTTATTAATAATTACTATTGATAGAAAATTAGTAATTTGCTTATGTGTGTATTTGTGTATGCAGTTTAATCCATTGGGCCAGTATATCTCAAATATCTAGAAAACTTTCTTTTTTATTCTAAACACCAAAAAAGAAATCAAGACAACAATATATCGATATATAGAATTATCGATATACTTTTATAATAAATAGATTTGTTTTATATTTAATTTTGAAAATTTAGTAAAAAAAATATAATTTATTTCTGCCTACAAGTTTTTAGTCAAACAAGTATCAAAATAGCGATAAATTACCATAGCAGCCATTTTCCTTTAAGGAAATCTCGCCTCATTTAGTAATTTTTTATACTAATTGGTCGTTGCAGTTGAACTAGCCAATTAGCACACAGAAGAATTGTAATGAAATGAGATGGCATGTAAAACAGCTATTGCTTCTATTTCATTGCCTTCTAATAAGATTTTTCTATCATTTTATGATAGTGTGATAGATGCCAGATATTTGTAAATAAAAAGTTGGACCGTTTCAAAAAGAAAAAAAAATGGAATTGTTTGCAACAGACAGAACTTGTCGACTTTGCTTAAAATTGTTAGACGGTCATTTCACGAAATTGGATGAAATGACACAATCGAAACTATATTCTCTTTTACCTGTCCTGGTAAGCATTTAATTTACATTCCGAAGAACTTCACATATAATGGTGTATTAATACACTGTTATAATTTCAATAAATACGGAAGTTGTAGTGGTTATATCATTTTAGGATTTCTCATTAACTCGTAAACCAATGATGTGTGAATCCTGTACAAAAAGCGTTGATCACTGCTTAAATTTTAAAGCAAGATGTATGCTGAACGAAGATGTAGCCCCGATAACACGCAACGAAAACAGTGCGGAAAATTTTCCACAAGAATTTCACAAAAACATAAAAACTGAAAATGACAGTACAGAAGACTCGGGTGATTGCAACGTGTGTCATTTTTGTTTGAAAGTAATCACATACGGCTCTTACGTAATTTTAGAGAAAGACGATGTGGAGATGTTGCCAAAGTATTTCCCAGAATTGGTAAGAATATTCTACATTGTCTGAATTTTGCATTAGTATGTATTCAGTACCCAGTGTAATTTTTTTAGGGCTTAGGTACGGTAACTCAGCCAGTAATATGTATGCCATGTCACAAATCGTTAAGAAGCCACTTTGATTTTATAAAAACATGTTGTCATACCGAAGAGAAAATAATCGACTTTTATAATATGGAAGACAAGAATTGCCAAAGGAGAATAAACTTGAATAACGTAGCTAATTCAATTTTAAAAAAGTTGATAAAAATCGAGGAGGTTCCAGTAAAAATGGAAGTATGCGTAGACAAAGTAAATATAGGTGCCAGTTGTATAATAAAGGAGGAAAATATTAAAATTTTAAAAGAGGAAGAGGATATCACAAAAGAGGATGAAACGCCATCAAGTATGGAATTATTCCAATGTCGCAGGTAATTCTATTAGATATATTGAGTAGTATGTTTCATAGAACATAAAATTTTTATTCTACAATCATAAATAGCTAGGGTTTGAGCTTCGGTAGGGTTTTAAATATCTCTCATTCATCACGTAATTCTGTGATTGAGAAATGTATAAAAATATTGTGCTGCTTTATAGGAACGGTGAGCAAAGCAATTGTGAATATATGTACTTGGATACAATTATATTTATAAATTTTCTACAGGGTCTTCATTAATGTTGACAAGCCACGTGATCAGTTAGTTGTAATATTTTTTTTTTATAAATTGGTTGCAATTATACTAATTACTTCTGAAACTAAGGCCACATTTTCATCAAGACGTAAAATCTATCTGACCTGGCAGTGGACTTCAACTTTACAGACAGGTCATTGGCTGTCAGAGTCGTGACGGGTACTTTTAAACGGTTTAACAGTTTCATGGCATGTGGCCCACAACATTTATTCTGTCATTAAGTTCACAGGCGTTCGTTTGTATCGTGGTTTTTATTGGCTTCATTTTTCTTTACCCTGTTTCAATAAGAAATTCCTTATTTGTCCGTTTTATCAGTACTTTCTAGAGCTAAATATGTTACATAATTTTTTCTCGTGGTAAGTTATAGTAATGAAAATATAATTTATATTGGCCAGATGGATTGGCTAGAATACACTATGTGCCTACCTGCATAGAATTTCTATTATTTCAAATATGTTCCACCCATCGCACATCTATGTAATTGCTATGCATTATAGTTGAATACTTACTGATTATACCTGATTTTTTTGGTCGGTGTACCTCGAGAAATAGCCACGGAAAACCACCCCTAATTTTTTCAATTTTTTTATTGCTGCCTCATTGTTGGTTGGAAAATTATGAAAATAATATGTAATGTAATTCTAATTAGTAGCTTCCATGTCGCTTTGGTTTCATTCGAGAATCTATCATAGTTTCGCAGAAAAACGATTTCGAAGTTAGGTGTTTCAACCCCTATTTTCCAAAAATGAATAAAGCTAGGGGTTTGATAATTGGCCCAAAATTGTTTCCAACAACTAGCAACATAATAGAGGCTCCAATGTCAACAGAGACGCTAGTACAGATTTCATCTAGTGGAAACCCGGTGAGACCCTTTAACTTAATGCTACATAGGCATGCTTCGATCAAAGACTTACTGATGATCTGAATGTTTATGTAAATACTGTTGGAGTGAAACATAAAAGGTTATAATTTTTTAATCTATTCTTGGGAGTTGTACACCCACTATTTAGTTGTAGAATTTTCTAAAGCAAATGACGTTTAAAATATCTTTCTAAATTGAAATTGCAAGTATGTGCTTGTTGCAGGAATTGAGTTATAATTATTGAATTCATTACATCCATAATTATTCCTGAGAGTATGTCCATGGAGTTGTGTACAGCAGTCGCCATTATTCTTCATACTCAGTTTTCTGTTACTCCAAGATGTTAGAAGAAATAGTAATGTTCGACATTCATCTGCAACACTCCACATCTTTAACACTATTCTCACCTATATTTTACATACTTCAGTTTTACCACGAATTTTCTGCTGTGCTAATGTAACAAAAAGCAATATAATGCAAATTTTTACTTCGCAGAGGGTAATTTTCAAACAACTGAAAGGAGATTATACTCCACCCCATCTGCAAATGCCTTATATAATAAGGGCTAAACAAATTAGATCAAAACAGCTATTCTCCTGGCTATATGCCAAACGCCGAGCGCTGAATTAAATGACAAAATTTGCCGTATTTTGTCGTTAACAGAGTTAACACTAAAATACAGTGATTCAGATTGTTCCAAAACCACAAGGAAGATGCAAAGTATCACCTATGTCGGGATACCGCTAACTTCAGACCGGTTTCGACCTTATCTTAGGTCTCGTCAGTTAGCGGTAGCGGCCTGCGGTTAGCGGTATCCCGAGATAGGTGACACTTTGCATCTTTCTTGTGGTTTTGGATCACTCTGAACCACTGTATTTTAGTGCTAACTCTGTTAGACAAAATACGGCAAATTTTGTTATTTAATTCTGTCATAATTTGTTTAGTCCTTATTATATAAGGCGTTTGCAGATGGACTGGATTATAATCTCCTTATGTCAGTAGTTTAACAAAAAGTACTTTAAAAACGAGTAATTTCGTCCAAATGGGAGGCTTCTGGATTTTAAATTCATCTCGTATGAAAATTTTTTTCACGAGATAAATTTCAAATCAAATTAAAACATGAGATCAAATTTTTATTCAATATTTATAGGGAATTCATTTATTTATTTACTTAACGAGCATTTTGTCGGCCAACCTAACCTAGCATTTGGTCCGAGGTTCAATTCAATGGCATTTGTCTTAAAGACCGCGACATACCCATCAAATTCGTCATTTGAGAATCCATCACAATCGATATCGAAACATTCTGAATACTTCATTCACTTATATAGGCTGAACTCCTAAAAGTTTTTTCGAAATTTTCCCATCGCGACTGCACTGGACCTAGTCATTTTTAGTTACACAAGATAGCAGCGGTTGACGTAACGTGGGTTGTCTAAATTTTGTAATCACGTGGCTTTAAACATTAATGAAGACCCTGTAGAATACAACACAGCAAATTTAATAGCCCTCGTATTGTTCAATGGGGAATTAAAATAATTTTTAAATGAGATATCATCAGTAGCGAAGCGTCGTTTCAAGCTGAGGGTAGGCTGTCCTGAATTAGGCGAGGGAGGGGGCTGCTCATTTTTAATGCAATATTTATATTGAATAGTTGAATTGCAAAAACAACTTCCCTATATTTTTTTGTATGTCAATTCCATTCGCCGCGTTTTCTTTTGTGCAAGAACATCTATAGTTCATGAAATAAATTGGTAGATTTTGCCGCTTTCATTTTCAGTTTATAATTAAATATGCGTCTTTAGTTTTCAGTTTATCTTCTGAAGATAAATTATTAAAATAACCACTCTTATTAATTCGAAAGTCTACTAAATCGGCGCTGTCTAGGGCCGCCATTATCCTTAAAAATAACACAAATCATTACGAGTAACGACAGGTCAATATTATAGCCACTGTATTACGCAAACTGATCGATCGGGCTAGCTAAATTGCATGTCAATTTTTCGCGTACTCCCCTCTCCTCTGCACCGCGGATCTCTATGGTCCGTGAAAACCAAGCCGCTGCCTGGGCTGGCTGTCGACAGCCCAGACAGCGGCCGGCCAAAGCTTGCGCACTGCCTGTTGCCGGCGCTTCAGTTTAAATGGAAATAGGTATGATAATATGAATAGAAAGTGTTTATCATTCTGGCAAAGGCGAGTGGCAATATAAAAAAGGGGTCTACCATCTAAAATATGTAGGGTAGGCTGCGCCTTACAGCCTTAATGGACGCTTCGCCACTGGATATCATATGCACAATCATTCCATTAAAAGGAAGTTGTGCTGAAAATTTTACTGTCACTGTATATAATACTATTTTTTTTTTTCTAGTTCCAAAACTCCTGTACCTACAGCTAAGCAAACTCACGCATACGAACTATGCGCAAAAACAAAATGTAATTCGAAATGCCACAGGCCATCCCACAAGATAATTACATATAATTGTGAGAAATGCACTTTCGAGGCGCGACACAAGAATGCCCTCCGCCAACACATGTCGATCCACGAAAGCAAAGAGAACGTGACCGTGTGGACGTGCCACATCTGCGGCCTCCAAACAAAACCAAAATGTAACCTAGTCAAGCACTTGAGGGCTCACGAAAAAAAACTCACGAAAAAAGAGATAACGCACAATTGTACGGAGTGCGGCTTTGAGTCTAAACACAAGAAATCCCTGTTGAGGCATATGAAACGTCACAAGAACACGTCCGAGGTGACGATGCACAGCTGCACGGAGTGCAGCTTCGAGTCCAAATACAAGGAATCCGTGTTCAGGCATATGATACTTCACAAGAAAATCTCCGAAGTGAAGATGCACACTTGCCCGGAGTGCGATTACCAAACCATACACAAGAGAAACCTGCTAGGCCACATGTGGAAGCACAAGAGAGTCTCCGAGGTGACAATGCACAAATGCGCAGAGTGCAGCTATGAAACGCGATCTCAAAATTCGCTCCGCAAACATATGGCAGGCCACAAAAACGATTCTGTGATAATGTATAAGTGCACGGAATGTACCTTCGAGAGTAAACACTACGGCAGTTTCTACAAACACATTAACGTTCACATGAACATTGACGTGACCCCTTCCAAAACGGGGATGTATACGTGCACCGAGTGCGAATTCAAGACAAGATATAAAAACGGCCTTCTCAGGCACATGGTAGTCCACAGACAGCCTTCGTATAAATGTTTGAACTGTAGCTTTGTGTCTCTAGACGAAACCTGTATCCAGACACACGTGTTAATTCACAAAGATTCAGTAGAGGGAAGTATATGTATGGATGACTGCTGAAAACATCGCTAAACGTTGTAATTAGTCTTCTGTAATTATAGATCACTGATAGTTAACATATTAAACGACTATTCATTATTCTTATCTCTATTATCTCCATCTGTTATGTAGTTTTATATAGGGGTTTACTTGGTACCACCTAGAAGTGGGAAGACCAGGGGCATATATGACTTGAAAGAATAATCGTATATGTCCAATGTGTATGTGTATGTCAATGGGTATGTAATACACAATAGATCTTCAATAAGTATGTCAATAAAACTTTGACTTAAAAAAATTGGATGCACAGAAATTGGCTTTCTGCCCCTAAAACCTCGGATTGCAGTGTCAAACTCCACCCATTAGGGCTTGACCCAAACGTACAATTACACCCCCAATACTGCCCCAGTACAAAATGCCGCACTTTTATTAGCTCCGAGATGGGCAACCAATCGGAATGCCCACCGTATTTTCTCTTTTAAAGACAGACCACATATGAGGCTAAAAAGGGTTGTTTTTTTTTTGGTGTGTTGCACTTAGTTTCTCGATTCAGTTGTGGAGCCAGCGCAAAGTAACACGTATTTACTAGGACTATACAATTTGTATAATGGATCTTTGCGCGTGTATCAATTTAGTGACGACGCGCGGATCACATGCTACACCACTCGCAATTATTACTAATATGCTACAATTACCAGCACGTATGTCTAGCGACATATGTTTCAATCAACTACATACGGCATACACAGTTAATAATTTGCCGAACAAAATGCAATTATAAAGTCACGTCTTAGCTTCATTGTATAATTTGATTCATTGGCGTCTCAATATTTCTGTAAAATTTATTTCATTTTTGTTTCATCTATTTTGATTTTTGGTGAATTTATTTCATTTATTTTGATGGGAATATCACTTTCATTTAATGTTTTTGTGGAGAACCTTTTCATTACTCTATCATAGGTTGACGGATTTGTATTGTACTAACTGTTATCCTAAAACATGTTTTCGGTACGACTCTGTTCAAAAATGTCAGTTGATTGATTCATACGATCGTTATCTGTGACGCACACTCAAAGAATCATTATACAAACCATACAACGCTTTATTTCTGCCACTACATCATTATGCGTGTATATCACCGACCCTAGGTAAACGAATTCATTTACGGACTCTAGGCCCTTAGAGATCAATATTATTCAGATAGAGTCCGTAAACAAAATAGGCCCTTAGAGATCAACATTATTCAGATAATTTGTATTGGTCGCAATATGCGCACATATTTGATTTTTTTGGTGCTTACCATCAACCTCACTTATTTCTCTTGCAACTGTTTCGGTGTGCCCCAACTGCTTGTTTAATATATGCTTCAGATCTTCCGATTATATATTTACCATCGGCGTAGGCAAGAATTTGGATGGTTTTATTGAATATTCTTTCAGTTGTGTTAATGTAAGCAAATCTTATCGCCTTTTAAGATTAAGTTGAATAGTGCAATGGATGCGAGTGATGCGTCGCGTCCCTTAAAAAATTGGCAAATTAGTGTTATTTAGAATTAGAAGTTCGATCGATTTATTCAGTCATTACAATTTTTTAATTACTTTAAACCGACCGCAAACATACATTATTTACTTTAAACGCTACCATCAACTTTTTTCAATTTCAAATCGGCCGTGAAGGCGCCCGAAATTATTGGGCTCCCGCGTTACTTGCTGCAGTGCTGAAATGCGATGGTCCACGTTACATCCAAGCTACGCGTTAGATGGGCGAAAAGGTCAGTGATTGTACGCAGTGAACAGTGGAACCTCGGGTGGGCGTTGTTATTTCCGGACTCGGTTATGCGATTATGTGAACACATCTTGGCGACTGTCGCCATAACATAAGGAAGATTTGGAAGCGCTGTTTCAGGTAATTGTGGAGAGTGAAAATGAGGAATGGGATCGAGAAACCCTTATTTGTGCTCGAGGCCTTTTAACTTTATTGCGCGACTTTGATTTTATTTTTTTCTTAGCAGTGTTTTCTGCAATATTCTCACATTCTGAGAGTCTATTTAAAATTCTACAGGCAAAAATTAAACCAGAATCAGATGTTAATTACTGAAACAAAAAGATCGCTGATTTCAAATCACATATTCAAAAAATGAGAAACGAGTTTAGTGACATTTGGGACCATATAGGTAAATTTGTGTTAGAAAATCAACCACCGAGTAAAATAATGCGTTTGGATTTAATTCCTGAAGAAGATAAGAAAAGCACCTAAGCACGATCGTTTTATGAAATTTTGGACGTTATTACTTTGAACATTACTGAACGGTTTAGTGAAATTTCTAAACTGAAATTCTTAAATCTAGATTCCACACAATTTACTTCATTCGTGAAACGTTTTCCTGACTAACTTTTTTCTTCTTTAGTAGATACATATGGAACATTCTTTGACGCAAATCGTTTAAAAAATGAACTTTCAGTGATTTATAGTGATCCCAATATGAAAAAGAGCACTGTGTTTGAGCTTCACCGATATATTATGTCCCTTCTGTTTTCCCGGAGTCACCAAAATTGTGTTGTTTAATTTTGACTATTCCTGCCACAAGCAATTCCGCGGAAAGATCATTTTCATGTTTAAAGAAAATAAAGACATCTGCGGAATTCTCAAAAGCAAGAAAAACTATCAGATTTAGCATTAATAAATATCGAAAGTGCCTTGTTAGAAGATATGAGATCGTCTCCAACATTTGAAGAAACAGTGATAGACGTTTCCTCTGGACAAACAAAAACCGAAGAATTGATCTTCGTTTTAAAAATTAGGATATATACCTCGGCATAATCGTTTTAAATTAGTGTCTTTTTTTATTTTTATCATTTTCATACGGCCTACCATACATCTGACTACTGATACCTCTTCCCCTTATAAAATTTTTATCACATCCCTAGATTCTTTTCTCACGTTACGCCCCTGGGGAAGACCTATTAATAAAATGGGATACAACTAATAATAATACTCGTTGCCAGTGACGCGTATAACCGTTTTGAATATCTGACGAGAACCTTTGGAATATTTGGAGGATTATTTTAGAACTTTTTGTTATATGCCATTCATTGTCAATATAATGTAATATGTGTTAATAAAATTTAATTTATCTATATTCTTTAACTCAGATGAACCTAAAATTATGCACTTTTAAATTTTAAAAGTTTAAAAACTATTTCGCGGTTTTTTTGTTTTATGGCGTTCTCTTAAAGGAACGGTAGGACAATAAACAACTAAGTACTTATGAACATCTATTTAAAATTTTACACGGGTGTGTGATAACTGATAAAACACTTTTGGATGAAAGGCTACATTACACTTTTGACATTTGAAAAATGAATTTTTCTGGCAAATTCTACATCTTGTTTATTTCTCTTGGTACAAAATTCTATGATCTACCTTGTCATATTTCGAATGCTCTTGCAAGTTACTAGGCGGTTTTGAACATCCACGTTCTGTTTTCCGGTAACTCAAGTAGTGCCGTAGGAACATTCCTTCTAAAAGCCAGTTGGTCCAATTTACCAAAATTTTGCCTGTGGAGCTGACAAGAATTTTGAATGGCCATGTCTACACAATGCATGAATAGAGGGCAATATCACTTTTTTCCACGTATAGATATTCGATTTAGAGATTTTAGATATTTTGGTCAACTCTATCGACGCCACCCATATTCTCATTATATTTGTGTGCTAAGTATGGCTGATCAATATTTACATGCTTTCTTTCGGCCCGATAATACCTCTTGATTTTTCTTGTTGGGGAAGTTGTTAGGCCATTAGATGAGGGCTCACATTATTTTTGAGAGTCAGCTCGTTTGTCTAATTTGAGAAATTATTTTTCAGTTTAACAGACCAAGTGACTACACGTTTCCTTTTATTCGCTTTACCAATATTCAATTGTTTTGCCTTCTTTCTTGCAAACTTTGACAGTAGAAAGTCATCTTCGCTATCCCAACTCTCCTCAGAATTTTCCCCATCAAATGAGAGAGCGACTTCAGCTCTCAACTGACTTGCAGTGGTTGCAGGGTTGTTTACAATTACTCTATCTTTTTCCCCCGAATCCTCATCTGTTAGGGCTTCATTACAGTTTTCTGGTCGAAATATAATTATTTCTTTTGGAAGAACTGAAATTCGTTCGGGATCTTCAGGTTCCTCAAGCACTTCATGTAACTGCAATGGTATGTCTCTGTATCTATAACAAAATATATGATAAACTATTAAATGATATTATAAATCAGTTTGATAATTTATATGTAAATTAGCCTACTGTTCCTTTAACGGAACACTAGACTATTTGTATATATGACGAAAAAATATTGGGCTAAGATTTCATAGGTTAGGTTAGGTTAGTGCATATCATTTAGTATTTTTGGTAATTATACAGAAGTGATAAAGTCATGAAAATGCTTACCAAATTTTTCTTACCCCCCTATTTTCGAGGGTGCTGAACACGAATCTAGTTTCAGTTTCATATGCTCGGACACAGTTTTCGAGAAAATAGATTTTTCACTTTTGTGCACGAGAGTCACTTTTTCCTATCAAATAACTTTCACTTCACACATCGTAGATGGCTAATATTAATACGAATAGATGCTACAACACTTCCTTTACACACATCATATATTAAACCGTCATAAAACCTGTTATTAATTACGATGTTTTTAGATTCCTTCCAATGTTTTCAAATGACATGAAATTGTCCTCCATTGTAATATTTGTAATAGTGCGCCCTCTATATGAAAGCACATGTACTAGTCAGTATACGGGGGCTCCAAAAGTTAATTATGAATATTAACAACTAAATAAGCTGTTATTTTGAAGCAACCTAACCTTATCTAGCTATCTACTTATTATGGTTAGGTTAGGTTCCTTCAAATTAATATTCATAGTTAACTTTTGGAACCTCCGTATACTAATTAGTACATGTGGTTTCGTATAGAGGGCGCACAATTAAAAAATATTACAATGGACGTCAATTGTATCGGAATTGTAAACATTTGAAGGAAATTAAGAAAATCGTAATGAATAATAGCTTTTATGACAGTTTAATATATCATATGTATAAAGGAAATGTTGTAGCATCTGCTCTGTTGTATTAATATGAGCTATCTACGTAGTATGTAGTGAAAATTATTTGATAAGGGAAATGTCATGTGTTGCGGAAAAGTGGAAAATCCGTTTTCTCAAAAACTGTCCGAGCGGATGAAACTGAAACCAGATTCGTGTTCAGCACCCTCGAAAATAGGGGGGTAGGAAAAATTCGGTAGGCATTTTCAAAACTTTATCACTTCTGTGTAATTACCACCACATATTTCAGGGATCTTCTACGCTGATAAAATCTTCCAAAATAACTTTTTCTTGGGACAACACCAGTAATTATACGATAGTTTGTAACTGTTAGAAAAACTGTGTCCTACATACCAACACTGCCATTGAGACATCAGTAGCGAAATAAGCAATTTATAGCAGATTTCTGTAAATGTTCCTTTCATGGAACAGTAGGTCAAACTGGGTTCATTCAGAACTGTCAAATCCTCAACATGTGGTTCGCTCGACAATATTGCCCCTCTATATGTGCTAGCTTATCCAATGTAGTTCGGCATACAATTTATCAATTCTAAAGGCAAATAAAGTAACCTCGACCAAAAGAACGATATATCGATTTATAAAAAATTCGATATGTTTAAAATATCGATATAAGCTTTGTTGAATATATAATACAATACGAAATTAATTATAAAAGTTCATCAAAATTAAATGTAAAATATATCGAGTTAAACTATCGAGCCAATCATCACACAGAAAAAATTTAATGAAATGAAATGTGAGGTGAAGAAAACGCAACTATTCATTTTATAATAAATTTGGAAAAATTAGTGCATTCGATATTTGCACTTCCATTCAACATTTTTACAGCAAGAACTTTGAGTAACCAACATAAAATTAGGATGTCTTTAGGTCGATTGGTACAGAACGTCATGCGCATACGCAAGTTCATGTCATGCAGTTATATAGAAAATATGAAGTTAGAAACCCTCTTCCCTCTTCGTGAAAATCTGAAAATGCAAAATTAATTTGTTTAATGAAGGGAAATGATATGTACAGCTTTATGTTTCTTGATGAATTTAATGCTGATGAAAATGAAAGTGTGTGGTACATAAATCCACCCTTAACCTAATTAGCAACAGCTGACGTGAAATTATCGATTATTCCACGTGTGTAAAGTTGCAGAAGATATTAAAATTTTTTAAAAATAAACATAACCTTTACAATCATTTATCATGTCTACTGTGCAGGTGTAAGAACTTCGGGTATTTATAAGTGAAAAATTGAACTGTTCCTGATTCAAAGTAATGGAATTATTACAGTTGACTTGAAATTACTGACTATTTCACGGGTGTAAAGTTGCAGAAGATATTAAATTTTTTTAACATAAACATAACCTAACGATTATTTCTACTGTACAGGTGTAGGAACTTCAGGTATTTATAAATGAAAAATTGACTGTTCCTGACTCAAAAAAATGGATTTCATTACACCAAACAGAACTTGTCGACTTTGCTTAAAATTGTTAAACAATCATTTTACGGTATTGGATGAAATAGCACAGTCCAATCTCAATTCTCTTTTGCCATTCCTGGTAAGCATTTAATTGATATCGAAAAACTTAAAATATAATATACTTGTACATACTGTTTTATAATTTTAATAAATACGAAGTTATAGTAGTTATATCATTTTAGAATTTCTCATTAAATCACAAACCAATGATATGTGAATCTTGTACAGAAAGCATTGCTCATTGCTTAAATTTTAAAGCAAGATGTATGCTGAACGAAGATAATGCAGTTCCGATAGGTCGCAACGAAAACAATGCGGAAATTTTTCCACAAGAATTTTATGAAAACAAAACCGAAAATGAAAGTACAGACGACTCGGGTGACTGTAATGTGTGTCATTTTTGTTTGAAAGTAACCACATGCGGCTCTTATCTAATTTTGGAGAAAGACGATGTGGAGATGCTGCCAACATATTTCCCAGAATTGGTAAGAATATTCTGTTGTGTAAATTTTATATTACCTAGTATATATTCAGTACCCAGTATAATTTTTTTAGGACTTAGGTACGGTAACTCAGCCAGTAATATGTATGCCATGTCACAAATCGTTGAGACACCACTTTGTTTTTATAAAAAAATGTTATCAAGCCCAAGAGAAAATAATCGATTTTCATAACATGGAAGGTATTAATTATAAAGGGAAAATAAACCTGAATAACGGTACTAACTTTGTGTTAAAAAATACAATCAAAAATGAGAGAGAGGATATTGTGAAAATAGAAGAAACATGTGAAGACAACGAAATAAATACAAATGCCAGCTGTATAGTGAAGAAAGAAAATAATGAAAACTTAAATCAGACAGAGGATATTACAAAAAAGGATGAGACGCAATCAAACATAGAATTAATTGAATTTTGCAGGTAATTATTGCGATTAATTATGACGATGTAAATCTTTAGTGAGAATTTGGTGAAGGGTGTCTGTTGAAATGTCCAATTTTTGTGCATGATGACGAGTTGAGGTCCCTTTCGATCACACCCTCACGAACTGCCACAATGTTTTGGTCTGAACGATTACTACGAGCTCCTGTCTTGTGTTTCACATCAATAATTGAACCAGTACTTTCGAATTTTCCGATTATTCTTTTCACAGTTGACATTTATTTTATTTATTTATTTATTTATTTAGCGTTTTTGGTATCTGAATACTCCTATGTCTTGTTCTGCTATCAGACGACATGTACTTGGATTTAAGGTTATCATAATGATACATTAATACTTCTAGTGAGTATAATTGCTTTAGGCCTAGTGTATTTTTATCCAATATGAAATTATCTTTATTAATTATTTTCAGCAATCTTTTTTGTAAGTTAATTAGTAGATTAAGAACATTGAAGTAAGCACCTCCCCAAGCAACTATACCATAACTTATAATACTGTTAAATAAAGCATAGTAAATCATTTTTAGTGTTTCCGAGTTCATAATTCTGGATAGTTTATAAAATACAAAAATTAAATATTTGGTTTTGTTTATAATGTAATTAATATGTTTTTCCCATCTCATGTTATAGTCAATAATAACTCCCAAGTACTTACAATTCTCTACTCTGTTTATAATCTTATCTTCAATTCTAACTAGAAAATTCTTTGGTACGCTATCACGATAATTGCCGAAGGTCATATATACAGTTTTATCTGAGTTTAGCGATAGTTTATTTGTAGCAAACCATGTCGATATAGCTTTTAAATGAGAATTCATATTCTTTTCAACGCCATTCCACCAGTCTGCCTCGACTATAATGGCCGTATCATCCGCATAAAATACAACATTGTCCTTAAGCATGTCATTAGTATATAGTATAAATAATAGTGGGCCCAGGATAGTACCCTGCGGTACTCCTGTGCTCACAATCATGTTTTTGCTTACAGTATCGTTAATTTTAACTGTTTGTTTCCTATCATGCAGATAATCAGCCATTAATTTGTGTGCATCTCCTCTAATTCCATAATTATACAACTTTTGCAATAAAATTTTGTGATTTACAGTATCAAACGCCTTTGCAAGATCTAAAAACATTATAGCCATAGGCCTACTCTTGTCTAGATTACCATATATAGCTTGTGAGATTTTTTGTAATGCATCTTTTGTGCCCTTATTTTTAACGAAACCATATTGGTTTTCAGACAGAATATGAGATGAATCAATAAAAGAATATAATCTTTTGTAAATAATTTTCTCAAGAATTTTCGCTAAGTTCGATATTAGCGAAATTGGCCTATAGTTTTCCGCGTAGTTTTTATTTTTTGCTTTAAAAATAGGGACGATTTCAGCATTTTTTAGGGCTTCTGGCCAATTAGCACATTTAATACACAAATTGAATACATGCACTAGTGGTTCTATTATATAATTTGCTATAGTTTTAATTGTTTTGGCATTTATATTGTCTACTCCTCCGTTCTTTGGTTTTAATTTTTCAATGATATTTGCGACTTCATAGTAGTCAGTAGGCACTAAAAAAATCGATTTCTGATTCATTGTAGGCATTTGTAGCTTGCTATGTTCATGTGGTTGTATTTTTTCGCTCAGTTCAGCACCTATACTACTAAAATACGAATTCATTCTATCAGCTATACCCTCTGGATCAATAAGTAGTTGTTGATTTTTATCCTATATTTGTGAAATTGTTACATTTTGTTTTTCATTTTTACCTAGTTTTTGATTAATTACATTCCAGAGGTTTCTAGCATTGCTACAATTTTTTTCTATGAGCATACGATCGTGCTTCATTTTGGCATCTTTTATAACATTGCTTAATATTTTTTCATATATTTTATATTCTTGCTTTGCTCGATCATTGTTAGGTTGATTTTTCCATATTTTGTACAAGAGTTCTTTTTTATTACATGATATAATAATGGATTTAGTGATCCATGCCTTCCTCGGTTTCATTTTGATAAAATTTGATAAATTTGAAATATTATTTCCACCAAAATTTGGACGCACCTTACGAATCGTAGCAACCAAAGTTTCACCATATTGATAATAATAGAGGATATTTCAATAAGGACGCTCGATTTTTAAACGTAATTAAAACGGGTTGTGTGTGAAATATCCACTCAATTTTGTTTTTATTTAAAAAAACGATTCCGCCAGACCAAAATCAGCACCAAACAGTGACTTTCTCGGGGTGCATTTGGTGCTGGTGTATCTCGTGTGGATTGGTATCGTCCCAAATTCCGACAATTTTGTTTGTTCACATATCCATTCATCCAAAAATGGGCCTCGTCGCTAAAGATGATTTTTTGGCGAAATTCCAGTCGACTTCCAACTACTCCAGAGCCCAATCAACGAACACACGGCATTGTTTATATTCATTCACCTTAAGTTCCTGGGTCAGCTGGATTTTATACGGGTGCAGACCCAAATTCCGACGGAAAATTCGCCAAGTTGAAGTCGCAGGAAAGCCAAGTTCTTGTGAACGCCGAGAAATTGACTACCTCGGGTTTTCCCGTACACTCTCACGCACAGCAGCGATGTTTTCAGCAGTACGGGTGTCGGCCGATTATTTATCAAACCGGTTGACTCGACTTTGGCCACCAAATGTCGAATAGTCGACTCGGCGGGACGGTTGTGGCGAGGATAAAAATCGTTTCTCAAATGGAGCACTGATTTTGAAAATAAAATTTGATGATTTGCACACATTGTTGAACGCTATAGCCTTCCATGATGATTTGCCATACACTACTGAAGAATTCACCACAAGTTTGACAGATGTTACTTTAATAACATAGCCACTATAACCTAACAAATTTCGAGCGTCCCTATTGAAAGACCCTGTATTTAACAATCAGTACGCGTCGTTGTATCGTGTAGCTCTCGACGTTTACTAACGCCAACTCCTATCGACCTGTCACTATTTTTGACCTATCCTATCATGACAGCCAAAATGGCGCGCAGTTCAACTTTTGCACTCTTACTGCAGTACCATTTACTTGACCGGATACAAATAAATACATTTAAAATCTATCTTGGTAAACAATATACACAATTGAAAAAAATCTCATATTGTAGAATAAATAAAAGCCTTTTAAATTAGGTATCATAGACACCCACATTTTATTAAAAAAAAAAAAAAAAAAAAAAATGAAAGGGAATCTGTTGCAGAGGTTGAAGGGAAAAATACAAAATTATGCCCGAGTACTGCTATTTTTGAATTAAAAATTTCCAAGATTTTACTTAAATTTAGTAAATAACACATAAAATTACGTTACCCATTACTTACTTACTATAAATAATTAAATTACTGTATTACTTAAATTACTTACGCCTGTCTTTCTAGTTCCCAGGATCCTGCATGTGCAGCAAAACGTGCCAGAGAATGCGAACTATGCCCATGTAGCGCAAAGACGCAACAGGATTTAGAATGTGGCACGTCATCCCACAAAAACTTGCCTGGAGCTACTGCCTTGGATTATGAAAAGTGCACTTTCGAGACGAAACACAAGAGCTCTCCTCGCCAACACATGACATGCAACGTCTGCGTCTGCCTTCAAGTAAAACGAAAATGTAACTTAGCTAATCACTTGAGGGGTTTTAACCTAACGAAACACAAAAGCGACATGGTCAAATGCCCAGAGTGCGGATTTGAGGCTAAGAACCAGAAATCCCTGTTCGAACATAGGAAACTCCACAAAGAGGCCTTCGGGACGACGATGCACTGTTGCCCGGAGTGCAGCTACCAGACGAAACATAAGCGGTACTTTCGGGACCACATGGTAAAGCACCAGAACGTCTGCGATGTGACCATGTACAGATGTGCCCAATGCAGCTACGAGACAATGTTGCAAAGTCCGTTTCAGAAACGTGTGGTGATCCATATGAACGATGCCGAGGTGATGATGCACAAATGCATGGAATGTGGCGTTGAGAGCAAGTACTACGACAGTTTGCACAAACACACGAGCGTTCACGTAAGGGATTCCAAGAAGGGGAAGCATACGTGCGCCGAGTGTAAATTAAAAATCAGGTATGGGTACGGCCTTTTTAGGCATGTTGTGTTTCACGGGCAGCCTTCTTGTGAATGTTCGAAGCGGAACGTTGCGTCTCGAGACGGTAACTGTCTCCAAAAACACAATTGCGTTGTGGTCCATGAGCATTCACTAGAAGAGACTGTCATTATTTATCTTATCGTAAAACTCTCAAATTTTCCCAACACTGACTTAGTTTTCCACAAAAAACTATACACTACACTCGACGCGCGTTTCGCCATCAAAGTTGGCATCATCTGGAGTTGATTAAAACATATTAGTTTTAGTCGTTAATTTAGTTTATTTAGTAGATTATGAGATATGAGTATCTCAAATCTTCACCGAAAAGCCGCAGGACGATAAGCATAGTGTATGGGCCGTAGAGGGATATCTGGATCATTTCTCTTGAAAGCATGTTTGTACTAACGAGATACGTTGATCCCGCAAGTTTCAGACCTCTTATCTATTTTCATTTTTGAATAAATCGAAAAGAAAAACGATAGATCAGAAAATAATTTTTTTTCTCAAAAACGGCTTAACAGAATTGAATGAAACATGGACACATTATAGAAGTATATAAAATCTATGCTCGGAAAAAATAACAGCTCATAATCTTCATAATAGTAATTAAAAACGGGCCAGGTGATTTTTTCTGAAGTTATTTTTTTTTTCTTTATAATGTTCTAGAACAATTTTGAAATTAACCTTTTTTTAATGTCTTTTTCGATGTAGAATAACCTCTCAAATCCTTAAATTGGCAAAAAGGTACACATTATTGAAAAAAGAAACCCGCTTTTTTTTTTTTTTTTTTTTTTTTTTTTTTTGTAAAATCAATTTACAAAATTGATTTTACAATGATTTATTTCAATGTTTGTACCTTTGAAACAACAAAAACGAACTTTATTTGATTAATTTATAAGTGCAAACAATATTAAATATTGAAAACAATGTGATAATTTTTTTTTATTAAAATATTCAAAAATTATTAGCTATATTTAGATGTTAACAATCTTACTTAAAACGTCCTTTTGAATTTTAAAACAAATATAAATATTATTTATCAATATATTCATCCACTTCAGAATTTCAATCAGAATCAATTGTCATATTATATAATTATAATAAAACTACAATTTAGAGAATATAAGAATTCCCTCTTGATTATCAGTTTCTTCGGTAACCGTAAGATTGCGCTGTTATTTAATGTTGGTGACACTGTTGTATTTACAACGAACAGTTACCACACCAGAAGTGTTAAAGTGTTTACCAGTTGGGTAATTATACAGAAGTGATAGTCTTGAAAATGCTTACCAAATTTTTCCTACCCCCTATTTTCGAGAGTGCTGAACACGAATCTGGTGTCAGTTTCATCCGCTCGGACACAGTTTTCGAGAAAGTGGATTTTCCGCAATACATGCCACTTTCTTTATCAAATAATTTTCACTTCACACTACGTAGATAGCTCTTATTAATACCAGTAGATGCTACAACACTTCCTTTATACATATCATATATTAAACCGTCATAAAACCTATTATTCATTACGATTTTCTTAGTTTCCTTCAAATGTTTACAATTGTCGTCCATTGTAATATTTTTAATCGTGCGCCCTCTATATGAAACCACATGTACTGATTAGTATATGGGGGGCTCCGAAAGTTAATTATGAATATTAGCAACTAAATATGCTGTTATTTTGAAGGAACCTAGCCTAATCTAACTGTCTACTTATTATGCTTAGGTTAGGTTGGGTTAGGTTAGGTCCCTTCAAAATAACAGCGTATTTATTTGTTAATATTCATAGTTAACTTTTAGGGCGCCCCGTATACTAAGCAGTATATATGATTTCATATAGAGGGCGTATGATTAAAAATATTACAATGGACAACAATTGTATCGGAATTGTAAACATTTGAACGAAATTAAGAAAATCGTAATGAATAATAGACTTTATGACGGTTTAATATATGATATGTATAAAGGAAGTGTTGTAGCATCTACTGGTATTAATATCAGCTACCTACGTAGTGTGAAGTGAAAATTATTTGATAAGGAAAACGGCATGTATGGTGGAAAAGTGAAAAATCCATTTTCTCGGAAACTGTGCCCTAGTAAACCTCTCTCTTGGTCTCCGATAGACTTGTTGATGTCCATCTAGTGAATTAAGACTTGCTCTTATTTCGTCTGAGAACACAACTCGCTTCCAGTCATCATTGGCCCAATTTTCATGTTCTCTTGCAAACACTCTAGTAATTCTGTGTTCTCTGGTCAACAGTGGTGCAATAGCTGATTTTTTATTTTCCAATCTTCTCCAATCTTAATTAAGGCTTCTCCTGACCATTTGTCCAGAAATTGCAATCCAACCTAACCTAGTCATAATAAGTAGACAGTTAGGTTAGGCTAGGTTAGGTTAGGTTCCTTCAAAATAGCAGCGTATTTAGTTATTAATAATCATAATTAATTTTTGGAGTTCCCCGTATATTAATCAGTACATGTGGTTTCATATAGAGGGCGCACGATTAAAAATATTACAATAGACAACAATTGTATCGGAATTATGAACATTTGAAGGAAAGTAAGAAAATCGTCATGAATAATAGGTTTTATGACGGTTTAATATATGATATGTATAAAGGAAGTGCTGTAGCATCTACTGGTATTAATATCAGCTACCTACGTAATGTGAAGTGAAAATTATTTGATAAGGTATGGCGGAAAAGTGGAAAATCCATTTTCTCAAACACTGTGTCCAGGGGTAGGAAAAATTGGGTAAGCATTTTCAAGATTTTATCACTTCTGTATAATTCCCAAATAAGCTTCGTTTCTGTTGTGTCAAAGGTATAAACATTGAAATAAATGGATTTTTATATCAAAATATCGGTTTATATTTGTTTCCAATATGGCATATCCTTTTGATAAATTTAAGGATTTCAAAGGTTATTGTAAATCGAAAAAGACAAGAAAAGTTTGTTTCAAAATGGTTCTAGAACGTTATCATAAAGAAAAAAGTAATTTCGGAAAAAATCCTGTCTTCACAAGGCTACGTAACGATTCATTTTTTATTTTTTGAATTTCTCACTTCATAACTGTAAATGTGCTCATTTCTAAATTATATTGTACGACTTTCAATGCAGTAGTGTGTAGATCTTCCTTTGACCTTACCACTTCTTTCATTCGCCTCGGTATGCTATTGATCAAGTAACGAAAGGTTTCCTGAGGAATATTCTCCCATTCGACAAGAACAATTTGTTTGAATTCCCTAAGAGTCATAAGGGCAGTTATGTGGTACCTAATTAATCGTTTTAGTGCATCCCATCTCCCCCAAATGAGAACCAAATCCATGTGGCTGTCGAAACAAATTCCTCCCCATAATATTATTGATCCACCAAAAAATGAGATCCTTAAGATGCGTCCAGACATACAACACGGAAGCGTATCGTAACGCCGACGCGTAACTTACCATCGTGACATCGTATCGCAACAGAACACATATTTTTCATCCGCAACAGGACATCGACGCGTAACATCGGTTCGCAACACCACGCCGTTGCATCCACCGTATTTGTTGTAGTACCGTCCAGACATGGAACGGAGATGCGTAACGCCACCCCGATACAAGCCTTTGATGTGACGCTGAAAAACCGGCAAGCCGCGGAACGCTCTGATGTTGCGCTGTCACGCTATGAGCCCTTTAAATTGTCACGGGGCGGCGTTACGATACGCTTTTTTCTTGCATGTTTGGACGCAGCTTTAGAGAGACATTGCAGGTAGCAAGCCTCTCTCCTGGCCTCCGATGGACTTGTTGACATCCATCTAGTGAATTAAGACTTGCTCTTGTTTCGTCTGAGAACACAACTCGCTTCCAGTCATCAATGGTCCAATTTACATGTTCCCTTGCAAAACACTGTCTAGTAATTCTATATTCTCTGGTGAGCAGTGATGTAATAGCTGATCTTTTATTTTCCAATCTTTGTTAAGGCTTCTCCTGACCGTTTGTCCAGAAATTGCTACATTTTAAGCTGCCGATAGGGCTCTGCTTAGCTCTAAACTGGTAGAATGCCTGTTTCTTAGGGCATAAGATATCGTTCATCGCTTGCATCTGTAGACTTCTTATGACCTTGTCCTGAGGTTCTACAGTAACTGTCAAGTTCATTGTAACATGTAATTGTTAGACTAATTGTTGTTTGTCTGGTTCCTAACCTAGCCACATATCTCTGACTACGTCTCTTGTTAACCAGAGTTACCACCTTCACTGCTTCATATTCTCTTAAGTTTTGTGGATGATTAATTTCTTTTACTCCAAGTGTACTGGATAAAGTGTTTCATACACTTGATGATATTGAATTAAAAAAAATAAAAAATCACGCATAACTGAATTTAGTACCTTTTACAACAAATCACTTTAAACACCATTAAATGTAAAAGGTGATCCAACCAAAACGCACGATGTTAATAGTAAATAAAACAAAAAGTTTTCAGAGAATTATCTTAATATTTTTTATTATGATGGAAGGATCTATGACAATTATGTGTGAAACAAAATATCGGCCAAGTGCTCGCCACGGCTTCGGTGGCATACCTCTATCCGATGGTCCATATTTTCAATGACTGAGACATAATTGAGGTTCAATGTCGTTAATGTACCGAATTATCTCATCCTTTAGCTCTTGAATTGTTCTTGGCTTATTGGCGTACACTTTTTCTTTTAAATTATCCCCAAAGAAAGAAGTCCAACGGTGTCAAATCACATGATCGTGGCGGCCAATTAACATCGCCACGACGTGAGATAACACGGCCATTGAATTTCTCGCGCAAAAGTGCCATTGTTTCGTTGGCGGTGTGGCAAGTGGCACCATCCTGTTGGAACCACATATCGTCCAGGTCCATATCCTCAATTTCTGGCCACAAGAAGTCCGTTATCCTCTCGCGATAGCGAACACCATTCACGGTAACTGCTTGGCCGACCTCATTTTCGAAGAAGTGCGGCCCGATGACGCCGCCAGCCCATAAACCGCACCAAACAGTCACTCTTTGTGGATGCATCGGCTTTTCAACAATCATTCGTGGATTCTCATTTGCCCAAATGCGGCAATTCTGCTTGTTAACGAATCCACTGAGGTGAAAGTGTGCCTCGTCGCTGAAGATGATTTTCTTTGTAAAGTCACCATTCACTTCTGTCTGTTCAACCAACCTTTCGGCGTATTGACGACGCTTGAAATGGTCAGTAGGCTTCAGCTCTTGAGTCAATTGAACCTTGTAAGCGTGTAAATTCAAATCTTTATTCAAAATTCGCATCAGTGATGTTCGTGAGATGTTCAATTGTTGGGCACGACGACGAGTCGAGGTTGACGGCTCTTTTGCTACACTATCGCGAACAACAGCAATGTTTTCCGCAGATCGAACTGGCACATGGCGAGCATGCACAGGTGTTTTCACATTTCCTACAGACCCGGTTTGCTGAAATTTGCGCACAATTCTCCCGATTGTGGACACATTTGGTCGATTATGCTGACCAAAAAAGTCACGAAGTGCACGAAATGCATTTTGATTTGAACGCCCATTTTCGTAAAAGGCTTCAACAATCTTAACGCGCTGCTCAATTGTGTACCTCTTCATGGTTGAATTTGTCAAATACTGAAACAAAGAAATGTCAAATTAAGTTGGGCAAAAAACTTGACGTTAAGGTGTGACTCACAATTAACATCGTGCATTATGGTTGGACCACCCTTTATTATTAACAAATAATTACAAAATGTTATTTTACATCTGTCAAACAATTGCAATTGTTTATCAGTAGTGACAGAGGAAATTCTAGACCACCTACTACAAAAATACAAGAAATAATCAATTGTATATTGTACAAGTGTCGAAAAATTATTTTCGCGCGTGTTTTACACTATACTTTTCCTATGGTTGCACTTAAATCACATTCGAGGGATGTACATCTTTTTCTTGTTTCAAGACGATGATTTTTGCGTTTTTAATAAAACAACTATTTAATTTTAATAAACATTTACTTACTATTATTAGTATTAGCAATAAACATCATTATTAACAGCTAATGATAATTTTTTTAATAATAGGCAATAATAATTTTGTTACAAACAATATCTATTTGAAGTTGTAATTAATAGTAAAATTACTGCAATTTTCTAAATGAATTCCTGGCATTTCTTTGTGCTGATTGATCAAATTGTTTACAATAGATATGTTATTGTTTATTTTTGAAGAAGATGGCTGGCATTTCATTTTGTGGTAGAACATCAACATGTACCTCTGAATCTACGGAGTTTAACGAATTTACAATTTTATTGGGCATTTTGACTTTTTCTTGAATGGATTCATCTATGTAGCCTTCCGCCACAGTCATTCCTCACTAGAGCGCCGTCCACCATGACGTTTGAGGATCAGGAAGAAAAAAAAAATTACGAAACGCCGAGTATCGAACACAGGTCGCCTGGATGTTAAGAAAGAACGCTATCATGTTTTGCGCACAGCGTGCGTAAAATGCCGTTTTACAGTTGCGTTTTTAGTGTGCTTTTGCTTATTTTCTAAGCAACCGTAGGAAAAAAATTTTAATTCGCTTTAATTAATGTAAAGTGAAAGTTATTTAATAAGAAGAAGTGGTGTCACATGCGGAAAACTTGAAAATTCATTTTCTCCAGAATTGTGTTCCATCGCCAAAAACTGAAGCCAGATTCTTATTCGGTATCCTCAAAAACGAGAGGATACCCAAGTTTTGGTGAGGGTTTGAGAGTTTTACGCTAAAATAATTAATTACTGAAACTGCAAACAAATTCGATAAAGTCATTACCATACAAGTACAAAAAAAAATACGCAGATCAATTTTGTTTTAGATATGTATATTTTGTTGCTTTTTTTGTCAGTGTTAAAAGTTGACCATCTCCTAATGAAAGTGTAATCAATAAAGCGTCTATTTCGGCGAACGGCAACAGACACGGGCTAGTAATCGATACACTGCCGATGTCCGTTTCTATAGCAACGAAATTGCCACCCCATGTTGCACAGAGGCCTGTTATGGGTTTGTTTTCATCTCGTCGCCATTTTTACTGTTTACGCGTCGTGGATCACGTCGTGTTTGATTTTCTGAGTTTTTATTTGTGCAGTAACGTGAAACGTTATGCCGTGTCCGGGCCATTTATCTAGGCCTACAAATTTTGACATTTTGAAAGTTGATTTTGGTTTGATAAGTGATTATAAGTCAATTATATTTATGCTGATTTCATATCTACCTTCCGTTTTTGCCCCTCACGTAAGGTTTTTTATCAACTGAATAATCATAATAAATTAAAAACTAAAAGAAAAATTATATTTTAATAAACGTTATATTTTAATAAACGTTATATTTAATAAACATTAAAAACACAGTAAAAAACCAAAACACAAATAGTTTTGAGCCTCTAATTTCTTTTTTTCTTTGAAAATCTCCATTTTTAACAAAAAAAAACTGCGTTTTGTAGTTTGTCTTGTGTAATCATTCTTTGGATGTTCTCTTTTCGGCATCCAACAGTAATCTGCTATCATCGCCACATCCCTTCGACCCTTGTACCTCCTTTCCATCTCCGTTATGCTTTGATGGAACCTTTCACCTTCCTTCTCACTAACAGCACCAAGGTTTTCTAGAAAGTAGTGCAGACGAGCATGCAGAAAATGAATTTTTATGCTCATATTACAACCAAGTTGCTTAACTTATCCAGCATTTTGTTGACAATTTCTTCATACTGCGGATGTTTATAATTTCCTAAAACAATTTCTATTGCATTTTTAAAGCATATCCAAGTTTCTTTTTCTATTTCTGTCATTGGTACTTCAAACTGTTGGTCCTGCATTAATTTTCTTATTTGTGGTCCTACGAAAATGCCTTTCTTTAATTTTGCTTCAAAAAGAGCTGGAAATTTGCCACATACCACATACTTAAAACAATTCCCATCTTTATTTATAGCTTTTACCAGTGGCGGTGCGTAATCCTAAGATTGGGGGTGCACCATACATAAAAATAATGATAATCATAAGAATAATAAGAATATCCCTAATATGAGATAAATATTTATATGTTATATTTAATATGAGATAAATATTTATCTCATATTAAGGATATTCTTATTAACTTTATTAATTTGAAAACTTACCTAATTTTCTTTGTAAATGAGCTCAATTCTGCGATTTTTACACTGTGCAAATTTTTCAATTACTTTGTTGTTAAAATTTTCGATATTTGTAATAAAGTCTTTTTCAATGGAGAGCATAGCCAAAGCCGACAGTCTTTCCTGGCACATGGTGTTGCGCAAAAATGTCTTTATTCGTCTTAAAGTCGAGAAACACCTTTCGGCTTCTGCTGACGAAACAGGTACTGTCATGATGATTTTCAATAATTTAGCACTTTCTTCAAAAGTTGACTCTAGCTTATTGGAATTAATAAATATATTTAGTGATAGAGCTCCGCTTAAATTTCTAAACTCAATTCTTTGATAAATTAAGGACAACTCGGTACGTAATTTATTTATATCCAAAAACGGGTAAGATTCGACTGTTTTAAGTAATTTTCGGGAAATTTTTTAACATATTCCAAAAATTTTTCTGGGAGAAGTAAATTGGATGCTACCAAGTGTCCAGTAAAATTAAATCTCTCCTTAGCTTGACATATTATAATGTCACACACTTCCTTTAGTTCTTTATTTTTGTCTTCTGTAGAAGTGTCTACTCGTCTCCTTTTTATTGGTTGTATTTTATTTGGTTCATCTTCAGTGCTTGTGGCGGTTTCGGTGCTATTTCGTATTGCAGAAATTTCTCTAATAAAACCATCTATAGATGTTTTTACATAAACTGGATCAGTTTCTCTTTTTTGTAACTGATTATACAGAATGTTGACATGTGGCATAATTTTGTGAAAATTACCTAACCAAAATAGAAAATCGTTCTTTTCAATCCACTGGCTTTATCAATAGTAGGTGGATGTTGTATGTGACTTTTTTTCATCTCAATCAATTCGATACATTCCAGAAATTCTTCTTTGTTTTCAAACACAGTATTTACTATTCTAGAATTGAAATTCCATCTTGTAGGTGCTGATCGGGGTAATCGAGTTCCTACTACTTCATCAAGAACTGCGGTATATTGTGCGGAATTAGAGAAAAATGAACAAAACCCTCCCAAATTTGCAAAGAATACTCGTACGTTCCGATTAGCAGAAGCCGCATAATTAAATTTAATTGATGCGCATAACAATGCACATATTGGGCAGTTGGATAACTCATCTTAATCCTGGCTTGAACTCCATTCGATGATCCACTCATAACGGCAGCTCCATCATATGTTTGAGCAATCAATTTATGTGGGTCATTTTTCACATGGTAGTCTAGTTCACTTTTTAAACACTCCGCCAATGACTCTGCATCATGTCCTACTGGTTTTAAAAAACTCCAGAATCTTTCTACAGGCTTTCCACCCACCATCTAACGATATATTAAAGCCAACTGAAAAATTGTAGGAACGTCTGTAGTTTCGTCTGCTATTATAGCAACAAAAGTGGATTTTTTAATTTCAATGGTTATTTCATCGTGACAAACTTCAAGCATGCACTGAAGTAGCTCGTTTTGTATAGTATTAGTAGTTCCTTTAAAAGCCGCCGCGTTTTGTAAATGATACTTCATAGCCTCGTCTAATTCGGCACTAAAATCAATCAACCCACGAAAAATGTCTGGATTGGAAGATGTTTCCGATTCATCGTGTCCTCTTAGGGCCAGTTCAAATTTTCCACAAAAACGAATACAGTTAATAATAATGTTTAAAACATACCTACCTGTTTTTTGAAACCGCTTCATTGTGTGCTGCCACTGCTCGTCGATGAGCAGAATCGAGCATTGTCGCAATATTTGCAGTGCCTAGCATGGCTAAATTCTAAACATTATTCATGTGTCCAGCAGAATTTGCATGTTTTTTTATTTTCTCGTTTATGTGATTTAAATCCGTTACTCCAGTTTTGGTCCAAGGTGTTTCCCCGCCAAACAAAACACACGGAAAACAAAACACTGCGTTCAATACATAGCATCCACTTAACCACAAATGTTTTTTAAATAAGTCATTATTAAATGTTCTTACAAATTGTTTATTTTTTCCTTTCACGACTAATTTTAAATTAATTTGTGGAGCGGGCCTACCTACAGTTTTAATTTGCACTTTTTCCTCCAAACTCAAGCTAGAGAATGGAGTTTTTAATAAGTTTTGAATAGAATTCATTATTCCAAACTAGATTCTAACCGAAAACCCGAGTTTATATTTATAAAACGTATTCACAACGTAAATTCACAAACTAACCGATTCCAACCTCTCTCAATTTCGTGCGCTCTTAAACTCTGCACATAATATCTATAGAATTCGCCCACTACTTTTCCTAATTGTGGAGGAGCAAGCAGTAACAATACGCGTTCGCTTTTTCATATTGCACGGAAGCACGATCGGCACGGCGATCCACAGGCGTAAATCGGCCATATAATATTTAGATGGTATTAACGCTAGGGATGCGGAAAGGCGATAAATTAAGAATGCATCCATTAATTACTAAATAAAATTATTAATGCTAAATTGTCGGTAGTGCACGCGCACCAGCGCACCTTACGGCCCACCGCCACTGGCTTTTACATATTGCTTCATTAATCCTAATTTAATATGAAGTGGCGGCAAAAGAATTTTTTGCGGATCAACCAAATTTGCATAAATAACGTTTTTTGAACCAGATGTTAAGTTTATAACAAAATATATTTGGTGTATTTTCACAACTTCTAGGCATCTTTAAAAGAAAGTAAAAATACACGACGCGATGTCACTAGTAAACGTACACGCATTAAAAACGTACTACAGCGACTATGTAAATACCCGAATAGTATAAAACCGGAATATACCTACCAGCCAACTCTGTTTCGGTAAATCCCCTACACTTGTGTGTACGTTTCAACCCGATTAAACACAGGGGCGCCGCAAAGATTGAGGCAACATTTTATTTTATAGAACCTCGGTTTTAAAAACTACGAATTATTATACAGTGTACATTTACAAATACCAGTACGTGATAGAAATAAAAAGAACAACGTTTTTATAGTTCATGGTATGTAACTAATTGTAAGCCAAAATGTCAAAAAACGTCCGATCACAAAATCGTTGTCGGCCTGTGTTATTATTTCATCTAAAATAAAGTAACGTAACTAGATATGAAAAGCCGTGGTTCGTCTTGCGGTCACGATAACGATGATACTATAGTAGTTTGCTATCACCTCACGGTAGCCACGGTTTTTGACAAGTGACATTCCGCTAGATAGATGGATTTTATCAGCCACTCAGGGATGCACTCTCGAGGAACCCGACTCGGAGGAGAGATCCTCCCGCGATCGGCAGCGATGGCTTTCTCTATGAGCTGTGGTCCCGTTCAAGAAAGCCTTCGCAGCTGAGGAAATCCTAGTTGGTTGATTCTCCTCCTTTTTAACCATTCCATTCATCTCAATTTCTGCGTTATAGAAACTGGAAACATGGCTTGTACAAGAACAGTTCATGATTTGACAGCATCTAGTTAAACAAAAAAAATAAACTACCACAACACACGTGAAGTCACTACTGTCATAAAAAAAGTGCAAGATGCGTTTACGAAAAATCCTGCAGATAGCTATTTGGATCACAATTTCTAAAGAGTACACATCAAGAGTTATCCCCTACTTCACAATAAGACCTCAAGATTTGAATTGCGCGCCATTTTGGCTGTTATAATTCCATTAATCAATAATTGTGACAGGTCGATAGTAGATAGACAGGTGCAGGGGCTGGCACTGCCTATATGTTACGTAGTGCGAGCTTGCAATTACTTGTACAACGGCCGCCAGGAGTGCTAGTGCTCTTTCAGTGTTGTTTCCCTCTTTCTCCTACGTCTCTCACCGACAGTAACAGTAAATATAACCTGGCGTACGTGTAAACAAACGCGTAATCACGAGTTGTAATGAATCTGCAGTAGGTATATAAATATAATAGTGTAAAATGGAGGATCCGCCGAAAGTAAAAAAGAAAATGTGTTGTGAAAATGCAGTTACGAAAAGAACAAACTTGCTCGATTGTGCAAATCTTAATTCTAACTTCACTTATAGTGCCAATGAAGCTTTGTGTCTATAATCATTTCACAATACACTGGAACACATAATTTACACTAAAAATACCTACCACGTTAAATCGTTATCCACAATTGTACAAAAGTGTGTTCAAAATTTGCGATATTGTGGCGTGGTGGGTTTTCGGTAAAGTGCAGTGAAGTAGATAGCTTCCTTTTCTCTTCAACCATACTTTGATTACTCCCAATTTACAATATTATAATTTGTAGTATATACTACAAACTTATATTATTTGAGTCTGAATTAATATTCTGAAATGATTCCTCTTATTTTAACAGAAATGTTCATAGAATAAGTTTCAGCATTTTTCAGACATTATATACGTATATGTACATATTCATCATTCCGAACAGCACTTTTGCCACGGTTCTCTTTTTTCTTCGTTCGAGGGTACTCTGAAATAATGCACTTTTTCGTTTTCTACGGAATTTCTTTTTCGTAATTGTATGCGGGCACTATGCAACATGGTCTCGCACGACGCATCTTATTTTTTACTTTCGGCGGATCCTCCATTTTACACTATTATATTTATACACCGCAGATTGATTACAACTCGCGATTACGCATTTGTTTACATGTACGCGAGGTTATGTTTACTGTTACTGTAGATCAAGGACGTAACAGAAAAGGGGAAACGAGACTGCATTATCTGCACGACCACTAGCACCCCTGGCGGCCGTTGTACACATAATTGCAAGATTGCACTACATGTTATATAGGGAGTGTCATTCCCCTGTCCCAAATTATGTTCCCAGACTTTGTCCTTGCGTAAACTACTGTTCAGTGATAGGCGTCGAGGTTTTGAAACCGAAATCGACCGAAACATGTGTTGATTAGGATTTTTTTTTTTTTTTTTAGTTTATTCGAATATTCATTGTTGTATTATGATGTACATATTTTCTGTGCACTGTCGCTTCAAATAATAGCGATCTGAGTTTGACTCTGTTGCGGCTCGTCGAAATTGACGCTTTCTTTCTAAAGAATACACAATTGAGAAAACGTCACATTTCAGTATTTCATTTAAATTGCCACTTCATAAACAAGAAAAACAGATATATAAAATAAAATGGAAACTGTTCCTTCACGGGAGTTAGAAGGTACAGATAAAAAATTATGCTCAAATAACGCTTAAAATTCTCGATTTAATAATTTTCATACACTACTCAAAAAAAAATTAATGGAACAAAAAAATTCAGAAAAAATCAATCGATGGATCAATTTGAAAATTTACAGGGCTATTGGCAGTATAATAAGCTACAGGTTGTTACATATGACATGTCCGTTTATCGCTCAGTGTTAAAACAGACGTCTCAGCGAGAGGTTGTGTTTTGTTTATATTTAAAATTGTTATTGTGCCGCGTAAGTGGGTCTCGCTCGACATATTTGCTACCTGCTGCAGTGCCGGGAAAGGTTCGTTATCATTTCTTTTTGCTCGTGCAAATGCTGTCCGCGGGAGATATTAGTGCGGCCTTTCTATTTCAAACCAAAAAGGGATTAAACGCAGCAGCTGCGGCTCGTGAAATTAACCAAGCATTTGGGGAAGACACTTGTAACGAACTGACAGTACGGCGATGGTTTGCGAATTTCAGCCAGGGAAATTTCCAGTTGCAACATAAACCCGGTGGACGACCACCTAACAGTATCGATACCGCGGAGTTACAAGCGCAAGTGGAAAATGATCCTTCAACTACTGTACGGTGCCGTGCGGCAAGGTTGCAAGTTTCTATTGCATAAGTCGCCACCAAGAAGACTAGAGAGTAAGAAGACATAGCTCCTCGAAAATTCAGTGGTGGGAGTAGGACGAAAAACGTCGCCAATATGGCAGCCTCGCGTAGAATCGCGCGGGATCTGCGCATGCCGTTTATCCTCGTCTATCGCTATTTAAATGTAGGGTTAGGGTTCTATTGTGCTCATTATGTAAACGGTAAACAATTTTCGCGTGCATTTCTTTACAATTGTTGTTTCCGAATTGTTTGGTGAAAACACGCTATGAAAATTGGGATACAGTATTTTCAGTCCTAAATACATAGTATGTGCAAAAAATAATAGTTCTGAATGCTTTTCTTTTAGAGCAAGAAATGTTATTGCATTTTTTCATCTGTCAATTATAATTTTCTTTTATGTCTGCCACGAGTAGGATATCGATGATAATTTAGCTTTGTGGAAATGAAATAACATAATGAGCTTTTAGTCTAACAAGTTTTAATCATCCACAGGAAGATTACATATTTTAACCATGGCCACAAGTGGAATTGAAAATGTCGAACTGCGATCACTTTTGCATGGGGAAATGAAGAAGTGTTCGATCTCGGAAGGAAATATTTTCCTTTACTCGGAAGGAAAGTTTACAAAGCAACAGACACTCCATTGAATTGCCAAGCGAAAAATGGTATGCTGAGTCTGGTTTGGACACCAATTTAAACATATGCATTGATAAGAAGTTGAATGTGAATGTGTATTTACACAGTGAATATTTGGAATGGATGGAATGGGACGTGCCGAAGTCTGTACAAGATATTTCAAACATCCAAGAAGCAACCGATAGTTTTCCTGTGAAATTAGCTTGTGCTCTATTATTGTATGAAATGTGAAGTTGTTTTTAAACAATTACTAATCGATTGTATATATTCGGTTAATTTAAAATTTGCGAATTTGTGGTAATAACATTACATATTTACCGACCTTTTTGTATGTTGCTTCAGTAAAAACAAATCATTCAATACAATTTATTCAAATCAGTGTACTATGAAGACAATACAGTGTGTGATGTAAAATCAATTAATTTTTCAGAATTAACATTAGTAATTAGACTTAAATTGAAGGGTACATGAATAAAACAAGAAATGTCATAACTATTTATTCAAGAAAATTGAAATTATAAGTTGCATTCTAATGTAAGCGAAGCAATAACATTGCAATGAAAAGAACTAAACTAAACTACCTAACCATCTTTAACTAACTAACTGTAGTTAAACTTTTTCAATTTAACTAAAAGGTCATAATAATAATATAAAATAAATAATATAGGATGTTACCTCTTACTAAAAAACTATGATAACCAAAAATCTTATTACGGAAACGTTCTGTGGGAAGTTCAAATTCATTATCATTAAGTGAAGGAAAACTGGTATTTTGAGTTTTCTTTTTCTACTATTATAAAGTATTCTTTCCTTGAGCTGCATAATATTAAGGTAATACGGTGACAGCACCTCCAACCATTTTTCTCGTCTCTCACAGTCCTTAAACGAAATTGAGTTGTAAATTACTATTTGACAATTTACTTCTTTCTACATTACACTGCACTTTTACTATTTACTACAAAGTAAGCGTTACTATCGGTGTATACAAACATTACAATACTTGTTTATCGAAAGACTTACCTCAGGAACTTTAAAAATTGTTCGTTTATTTATGACGCAATCAGGGCTTTTGCTGGAACAATTCGTAAAGCAACAATATCTCGACGCTTTTGACATATTTAACGGAAAAACTGGAAACGCTCAAAACTTTCAACACAGTAAACAAAAATAAACATAACCTCGCTCGGTTCTACGCAAGGACCGCCATGGTGCAGACGTTTTTCGTCCTACCCCTACCACTCGAGTTATTTCTCCTGTTCTCTAGTCTTCTTGGTCGCCACCTTGCTCAAATTGGAAAAGTTACAAAACTTGACAGATGGGTGCCACGTGAGTTACCCGTGGCCAATAAGCTTCGGCGATTACGGGATGCAAGTTCACTCAATCGAAACAAGGCGGAACCATTTTTGAATCGGATTGTCACGTGTGACGAAAAGTGGATCCTTTATGACAACCGAAGACAAACAGGACAATGGTTAGGACGAGAAGAAGCTCCGAGACGGCATTCGAGGTTATCACTACACCCAAGAAAGGTGATTGTAGTATTACGAGGTAGGCGAGTGATACACATTTGTATTATCAAACTAGTTTACTACAAATAAACTTGTACACGTCTAAATGTTAATAGAAAGAAACAAATAAGTATAGACAAGGTCACACTAGAAAGAAACAAGTAAATATAGACAAGGTTACACTAAAGTTCGTGAGTATGTTCCAATAAAGCCACGACGGCATTTAACACCCGAAACCGTTTGTTTGTATATGTAATGTATGTAGGTATGTATCGTTTGTACAATGCGTGTGTCCGTGAGTGTACGAGACTCCAGCGTCCACGTTGACAGCCCCAGACGTACTGAAGCTTTTCCACGACGTTCTGGACCTCAGTGGCCTCTGGTGTTAGAATGCGGCACTAAACAGTGGAGTAGCAATAGGAGTGTTATATTACCACGGTGATGGTGACAGTATGGTGTACAAGTGAAGGTATTGTGCATTATTCGTTTTTGTCAACTGATGAAACCATCACGGCAGAATCCTATTGCCGTGAACTTGAGGTGATGCACGGGAAATTGCGTCACTTGCAGCCTGCACTGGTCACTTGATGTGAATCGGTACTGCTCCATGATAATGCGAAACCCCATGTTGCACAGCGGACCGTCCAAAAATTATCAGACTTAAGATATGAGGTTTTCTCTCATCCACCTTACTCACCTGACCTTCCCCCCACTGATTTTCATTTCTTCGGGAGTTTGGACAATTATTTGAAGAACAGATGCTTTGCCAACAGGGATGCTACAAGTGGGGCTTTCGAAGAATTCGTGAGTAGGAAAACTAAAAGATTTTTTTTAATGGAATTTATACCCTGCCAGAGCGTTGGCAACGGACAGTAGATGCCAATGGTGACTATGTTATTGAATACATATGTATTGTTTTATGTTTATGGACTTTTATTTAATACCTACAAAATCGAACATTTCATATGTAACGACCTGATAAAAAAAAAAAACTGGCAGCATTAGTCTTTGCCTCAATATTTGCAAAATGGTGGTACATCTTTTAAAAAGATTTAGTACCTACAAAATCGAACATTTCATATGTAACAACCTGATAAAAAAAACCTGGCAGCATTAATCTTTGCCTCAATATTTCCAAAGTGGTGGTAGATTTTTTAAAATGTTATTATTTGTAATTTTGTCAAATAAATAGTGAAGGTAAAAAAAAAATGTGCTCAAAAAGGAATTGTGTACTATAAATGACAAATATCGTGTTAGTAGGCTTTCAAAAACCACTGAACATTTTTTTGTTCCCTTAATTTTTTTCAGTAGCATATTTCAACAGTCACTTATGAACCACGATGTGTAGTACTGTGTTTTTCTAGCTCCCAGCATCCTGTACGTACGGCAAAACTCGCCGACAAATGCGATCTATGCCCGTATACCGCAAAATCGCCACGAGAATTGGAATATCACCTGTCGTCATCCCACAAAGGCTTGCCGGAAGTAATCGCCCTACATCGCGAGAAATGCGGCTTCCAGCTGGTCCACGAAGACAAAGACGAAGTGCCCGCGCTGACGTGCTCCATTTGTGGCCTTCAGACACGACTGAATTACAAACTGATTAAATACGTCAGGGTTCACGATGGAAACCCAAGAAGGATCACGTTCAAATGTCCAGAGTGCAGCTTTGAGTCCGCAAGCAGGAAATCCCGGGATCGGCATAAGATAACTCACAAGAAAAACTCCGAAGTGAAGATCCACAGTTGTACCCAGTGCAATTTTCAAACCAGATACAAGAGGAGCCTTCAGAGACACGAGTCGAGACACGAGATCATCCCAAGCATGACGTTGTACAGATGTGCGGAGTGCAGCTACGAAACAAGATCCCACACTTGGCTACGCAAACATATGGAAACGCACAAGTGATTCTACACATTCACGCAAGACGTCCACGTAAACACCGAACAGAAATTATAACAAGAAGGTTGAGATCATCAATATAATGCAAAGTTTTACTGTCAGAGGGTAACATTCAAACTACAGAAATAAAGAGTTTATACTCCAACCCATCTGCAAATGCCTTATACAGGGACAGCCATAATCAAGTACCCGATTTGAAGCGTTCGTAATTGTTTTATCTGACAGCTTTCGTTAGTTTACTTTTGACATTTCTCCAGTGCAATATCAATAGAGGAACGTGCAGAAATAGTAATTTTATTTAATAAAAACAATGAATCGGTTATTTCAACACAGCGAAATTTTCGCCGAAAATATCCTCACCGTCCTGCTCCAACTGGAAGGACAATACGCCGCTTATGTCAACAATTTCGGCGTAGTGGGACAACGGCTGATGCAAGGCATATTGGACGACCACGAACAGGACGCTCAATTGAAAATATCCGGCGTGTAAGAGAAAGCATTGCGGAAGATCCAAGAACGTCAACAGAAAGACGCGCCACACAATTGGGCATGTCTCGGACGTCCCCGAGGCGAATTTTGAAGTTAGATTTGCACGCATGTCCATACAAAATCCAGGTGGCACAGCAGCTTCTTCCCAGAGACCATCAACAACGCCTGCAATACTGTCACAGTCTCCTAAACCTTAACGACAATATTGACGATTTTCCACATAAACTGATTATGACCGACGAAGCTCATTTTCACTTAAATGGATTTGTAAATAAGCAGAATTACCGCTACTGGGGTACAGAAAACCCTCGTATTCTTCAGGAAAGACCACTACACCTTTCACGAGTCACTGTATGGTGCGGCGTCTTTGCCCAAGGTGTAATTGGTCCATATTTCTTTGAGGACGATGAAGGCACTGCTGTTACGGTCAACGGAGAGCGCTATAGAGCAATGCTGAATAACTTTTTGTCACCTCAGTTGGAAGTCCTGGGACTGGAGGATATGTGGTTGCAACAGGACGGTGTGACTGCGCACACATCCAGAGAGATAATGGTTATGTTGCGCAACATGTTCCCTGCGCGATTAATTTCTCGATTTGGCGACTTCGCGTGGCCTTCGAGATCGCCAGATCTTTCGGCTCCTGATTTCTTCTTATGGGGCTATCTCAAGGGAAAGGTATACGCCAATAACCATCAGACGCTATAGCAGCTGAAACATAATCCGTCAAGAAATAGAGGATCTAACGCCAAATGTCTTGATTCGAGTTATGGAACATGCCGTAAAAAGAGCTCAGATGTGCATCGCAGTTAGAGGCGGTCATTTGACTGACATAATCTTTAATTGAGTTTAGGCTTAAACTTTAAATACAAATAAATGTCCTACCCATATTTTTTTGCTTTTTATTTCCTTGCATTGTACACGGCCGCGGACTTAAAATCGGGTATTTCATTATGGCCGTCCCTGTATTATAATAAGGACTAAACAAATTAGGTCAAAATAGCTATTCTCCTGGCTATATGCCAAACGCCGAGCACTGAATTACATGACAAAATTTGTCGTACTTTTGTCTAACAGAGTTAGCACTAAAAATACAGTGATTGTTCTACGAGTAAAACCACGAAGGAAGATGCAAAGTGTCCCTATCTCAGGATATCATTAACTGCAGACCGGTTTCGACCTTTCTATCTGGGGTCTCGTCAGTGCAGTGTAAACGAGTATACCGTCGACAGATAAAGCTCACATCTAGTAGACGTTGCTACGTTCCACCGCAGTAGAACGTACCAAACGCCATCTCTTGGTAGTTTCGAACAATCTAAATCGAAGTAAAAACTTCGAATCATCAATATCAAGAGATCATCAATATAATGCAAAGTTTTACTATCAAGAGGGTAACATTCAAACTACAGAAATAAGGAGTTTATACTCCAACCCATCGGCATTATATTATAATAAGGACTAAACAGAAATTACACAAAATTGACAAATGAAATTACAACATTTTTCTAAACAACTTGTTTTTTGTACAACATATTCATTGTTTCCGTTACTTACAATCCATATTCCAGGGCTGTCCACACTAATATCAAAGCTTGAACACACTACCAATCTAAGAGATTTAAAATTTTCATGGGTCTTGCAAATACATTTGCCTTTGGTATGTTTTATTAACCGATCTACAGTTTTATCCTTTAAATATTTAAGTGTCGCATGCAACCCTTTATCCAGCCTTCCGACACATTTTCCATTTAAGTAAAAATATTTGATAACTTTATGCATGTCAGTGTTGATTCCGCAATCTTGACGGAAATAATAAGCCCACTTTTGATAATTATTAGAGTAACTTTTTAAAAAATATTCACCAAATATTTTAGTATCAACATTATCAAGCATATTATTAATGGCAACTTGTAATTGTTCACGAAAAGCATTGGCATCGGTAAAATTTGTGTTTCTTTGTAAATATTTTGTAAACCCAAATTGTTTTAAAATTTTGTAAACCCAAACCCTTTTCTCCTTATTCAAAATTTTACCCAAATTTTTACGCCAAGCACGATCCATATGCCATGAACAATATAGTTGATGGTTAGATAAACTTATAACTTGAACCCGGGCATTATAGAAAGTACCTGTTATATTCGACATAAATGTATTGGGTTTAGTTGTACCAACTTTTTGTTTTATCACGCTAAAGAATATGGTATTGATAAAAGTGTCTTTTTTTCAGAATTCTTGTGTCTCACTTTTTCTAAAGTATCCAATTATTCTCCCGCCGATATTTCAAATTAGACATAACCCTATACTTGCGGCGCTTGCGCTTGTGATGGAATGCATTTCAGATTTTAACGTCTCGTCTGGTTATCTGCTAAAAAAGCGTTTGTTACAACATCCCAACAAAATAATTTTAATAAATTCGCTTGTTCCGATTCAATTAGGGTAAAACTAAAATATACATTTAAAAATGTACCTTTTACACATCCGTGCAGTAGTTTTCCATTAAATTATTTTTTGTCCCTTTATACTACAATGCGTCTTTAGTATACTATAAAATTCGCAAATCGTGATATAAAAAACAAAAAAATACGAAAACCAAATGTCTAACTATCTCGAAAAATTTGTGAAAACATTTGTTTATTAGCTTATCAGTCTAGTTAGTAAACAATGCGATATTGTTATTAATATCAGGTTGGGAAAAACTAATTTCGGTTTTTTTTTTGGGTTTTTCTCAAAGGGAATTTATTCATATAAATTTCACACACTAATCACTGATATATGTGCCGTTTTAATCGATGACCTTTTGTCACTTTTTGGTTTCTGGTAAAACCATAATTCCGTCACTATAGAACTTCTGAGATTTCTGGGCGAAGAACTAAACAAGTGATTTTCACAAGCCTCTTTTGAAGCCAGCTTGACGCCATCAAAAGATTCTGCAGAGACCGAAACAAATGGTAGTCGGACGGAGCAAGGTCCGGGCTATACGGTGGACGCATCAAAACTTCCCAGCCAAGGTCTCTCAATTTTTGCCGAGTTACTAAATATATGTGTGGTATAGCGTTGTGATGGAAGACAACGCCTTTCCTATTGATCAATTCTGGCCGTTTTTTTTTAATCGCTTGCATCAGTAGCTGCAAGTAGGTAAGACCGATGAGGCTTACAAAATAATTAAGAGGAACTTCAGGGATATAGCAACCATAAGTAGAAACGTTAGGAGTCAATCGGGGGACATACTGATCGGACGAGAGGAGAAAGCGGATAGATGGAAGCAGTACTTAGGAAATTTATACGAGGGTCAGGAATTAGGAGAGATATTAGAGGAAGAATCTAGCATCCATAGGGAAGATGTAGGAAAACCTATATTGAGAGAGGAATTTGAAATAGCACTAAGGGGGCTAAAGAACAATAGAGCGCCTGGTGTAGATAAAATACAGGCGGAAATTTTGAAATGTGCGGGACAGAAAGTAGTAAATAGGATGTTTGAACTGGTAAAATACATATACGAAACGGGCGAGATGCCGGAGGATTATAAGAGGAACATTATCGTTACTATACCGAAAAAGAGAGGCGCCGACAAATGCGGGAACTATAGAACGATTATCAAAAATCTTAACCAGAATAGTGCAGAAGAGGATGGAAAATAGAGCGGAGGAAATACTAGGAGAAGACCAATTCGGGTTTAGGCGAAATAGGGGAACTCGCGAAGCTATTCTAGCGCTAAGAGTAATGTTAGAGAAAACAATAGAAAAAGGAAATAACGCTTATATAGGATTTGTAGATTTGGAAAAAGCTTTTGATAACGTAAGATGGGAAAAAGTGTTCCAGATACTAAAGAGCGCCTGAATGAAGTATAGAGATAGGAGAGTAGTACACAATCTATACAAAGAGCAAACTGCTGTTATAGAAGTAGAAGGGGAAAAAAGGGAAGTAGGTATTAGGAAAGGAGTAAGACAAGGATGTACGGTCTATCACCACTAATTTTTAATCTGTACATCGAAGAGGCGATTAATGTGGTAAAAGATAGAGTGGATTTCGGGATTAAAGTACAGGGACAGAAACTAATAATCCTGAGATTCGTGGATGATATAGCAGTATTAGCATCTAGTAAGGAGGAATTAGAATCGGCATTGAACGAAATGGAGGCAGTGTTGACAGAGGAATACGGAGTGAGGGTGAATAAAAAGAAAACTAAAGTATTAGCGTGCAGAGGGCGCGAGAGCAGAGCAAAAACGAAAGTACAAATTAATAATGAAAGATTGGAAGAAGTTAAAGACTTCACTTATTTAGGAAGTAAAATAAATTGGGATGGAAGAAGTGATAAACACATAAAACAAAGAACAGCGCAGGGTCGAGTAGCTTTTAACAAAAAGAAAGCACTTTTATGCTCGGGGGTAATAAACTTAGAAACAAGGAAGAGATTTTTGAAAACATGTATGGAGCACGGCACTATACGGTTGCGAAACCTGGACGGTAGGGGAAGCAAGTAGGAAGAAATTAGAAGCTTTTGAGATGTGGTATTACCGAAGAATGATGAAAATACCATGGACTGATAGGGTTAGAAACGAAGAAGTATTGGAGAAAGTCTGCGAGAAAAGAAGTATGTGGAAAAACATAAAGAAGAGAAGAGATAGAATGGTAGGCCACTTGCTGAGACATGGGGGAATAGTCCGCGAAATTTTGGAGACAGAAATAGGAGTGAAGAAAGGCAGAGGTATGCCTAGATTAGACTACTGCTCGCAAATAGTAAGGGATGTGGGTTGTAGCACAATTAACGAAATGCGTAGGTTAGCACAAGATAGGAGAAGCTGGAGGTTAGCGTCCAAGCAGTCTTAGGACTGATGACCTCATGATGATGATGCTTGCATCAATCGCATTAGTTGACAGTAGAGTCGAATTAATGGTTTGGCCAGGTTCGAGCAGCTCATGATAAACAATTCCATTCCAATCCCACCAAACACTCGCCTTCCTTGGCGTCTATACGGGCTTTGCAACCGTTTGTGAAGCTTCTCCGGGCTTCGACCACGATCTTTTTCGCGCATTATTGTCGTACGTGATCCACTTTTAATCGCGCGTAATTATTCGTTTAAAATATGGCTCATTTCGTTTCGTTTCAGCAGCGATTCACAAATGGAAACTCGATCCATTAAATGTTTCTCTGTTAATTCATGTGGAACCAAGTATCGAGCCTCTTTCGATATCCAGCCTTATGTGAATGGTTCAAAACTGTTTTATGGTCGATGTTTAGTTCCGTAGCGATGTCGCAACATGAAATATGTCGGTTTACCTCGATTTTTTCCAAAATTTCATCGACTGTTTCAATGATTGGCCGGCCAGGGCGAGGTTCATCTTTAACATCGAAATTTCCGGAACGAAAACGAGCAAACCAATTCTGACGCTGGCATTCACTTAGGTACTCATCGCCATAAACACCACGCAATTTTCGATGAGCTGCGCTGCATTTTTCCCTTTTTGAAAGGAAAAGAAAGCAAAATATGCCCAAAATGACATGGAATCTCCATTTTCAACGCGCAATAACTTTTGACTGCGTAAAGGAATGACGCTACCATTATATCCAGACTGTACTGTGGACTGTTACCTTTCACACGCGATATTGCATGGCTGCATTCAATAAGCCTTCCTAGAGATATGCGACTTTAAAGTCATCTATTGAGAAAAACTGAAATTACTTTCTCCCGAACCTGTTACTTTCGCAATATTAATATCTCTTCTTTTAAATAATAATAATAATTATTATTATATTATATAGGTTTGGGCCTCATCGGCCACTGATCGCATGGGTAGTCCCTTGGCGATCCCCTCTTATCCGGGTCATTATCCAAAAATGCTATCCCATAAAAGGAGCAATTTAGGCACGTCCCCCGCCTTAAGCCTCGCCTCCTCTAGGATAACAGGGGTCCCTAATATAAGATACCTCTTCTCCTCCAGTGCGGGGCAGGTGTAAAGAAGATGAATCGAGGTTTCCTTCTCGTCTTCTTTACAGTATCTGCAGGCCGGGCTATCAGTCAGCCTCAGCTTGTGCTTATATGCATTCAGGCTACTATGGTGGCCCGTTATGATTCCCACCAGGGTTCTGGCTTTGTGCCTGTTCAATTTAATGAATTCTTGGGCCCATTTCTCAATCTCTGAGTATTCGATAAAGAGTTTGGTTATTCGACAACCCGTTACTCCTCTCCATGTTTTATTGTGCTGGTCTCTCGCCCAGCCATTGATGCGGTCTCTGATCAGATTCCGACTTATTCCCACTGCAGGTTCTGGTCCATAGAGGTTTTCCCTGGTCCCTAGTCTGGCAAGGTCATCTGCAATTAGATTTCCCTTAATGCCATTATACCCAGGTATCCATAAGAGTTCCACCGGTCCCTTCCCTGCCAAGTGGTTCAATGCTTCATAGCAATTATAGACCAGCTTCGACTTTGTCGTTGCTGAATTCAGGGCTGCCAACGCCGCCCTGCTATCCGGGCAGATACATACCTTCTCCTGGGTCCGATTTTGGTCGGCCCCCAGAACACCGTATGTAATTCCAACTAGCTCGGCCTGGAGTGCGGTAGTGTATTTTCCCAAGGGGAAGGTTTTACCTATCCCGTCGCGTCGCCTATTGACCCCCGCACCCGCTCTGTTCCCACTCTTGGCTCCATCCATGTACAAGATGTTTCCATTGAGCGGCAATCCATCTCGACCCTCCATCCAGTCGGTCTTACTGGTGAGAGTAATCTTATATTTCTTGTCAAACAGGAAGTGGACACCCGTAATGTCAGAGGGCATCCATAGGAGTCCCTCCTCGGCTAGCTCTCTTGAGAGTCTATTCAGGTCCCTTACCTTCCTATTCATGTTTCCCACCCTGTGCAATGCCTTTGCGGCTTCCGCTTTCAGGATGACATCAAGAGGTGGTATCCCCGTCAGTATCCCCATCGCCTCGATCGGTGTTGATATTGGGGATCCGGTTATACTTCTAAGAATCAATCCTCTTAATTTGTCGGTTGGTTTCCGACTTTAAACAGGCTCTCTCCCACCAGATAATTTTAAATAATAATATTTGTAGTTTATGTACTGTTTTACCTCTATTAAATGTCAACAATTTATGTAATAAACATTAGTAAGTCGTAGCTACTATTTTACTTCAACAATATATTTCCGTTAAGAAACGGCTCAATATCTATTTACCAAAGTATGTTCTGTTAGCCTTCGTAACAGGCGCCCACGACGAAATAAGTAATCATAACACAAAGTATCCCCTTATGCTCAAGAAGGCCGCCGTTCAAAATCTGCATGGCGCGGCGGCATGCGTTTGTAAGCGGAAGATAAAAGTACCGCCGAAGAGTGAACCTTCTTGTCATAGTTTCTGTTCGGTGGCGTAAGCGACTACAGAATGGAAAACCAAACATGAATGAGTTTAAAACTGGATACATTTACACCGGTTTGATATCTCCCGAAAGCGAGAAATCCTACGAATGGAATGGGATAAAATTAACGGCAATAGTCGCTATCAGTGGCGCATGTAACGAGAGGGGATAATTATGTGATTTATTTGAATAAATTTTGTCTGTATTATGTGATTTATATAAATAAATCTTTTCAGTATTGTGATTTATATGAATACATTTTTATTTACCTGTTTTTGTATATATACATAAGATTAATATTAGTCGTGCCTTTTACAGTAAACTCTACCGTGCTTTCATTTTAAAACTGTTCATAGGTTCCACCGTTCGGTTCTTCTCGGAAAATTAGCCACCGTTCAGGTGGGGAGTCCGGCCGTACGCCGTGATGATCGACGACTTAGATTTCACATTTACCGTCGCATACGTGTTTGGTATTTAGACGAGTGAACTTCGCAGTAATACGTGTAATTTTAAATAGATTCTTTTAATTCTAAACTTAGTAATTATGACGTACTCACTTGAGGAAAAAATTGATTTGATATCATGGTCTCTTCAAGGACGTTCATTATGTGCAATAAGGGACCTTTTCTCAGTCAAATATGTAAATCGTCCAAGCTCTGCCTTGAACACAATATCGACAGTAGTCGAAAAGTTTAAGTCAACGGGATGCATTTTAGGTTGTAAATGCCACAAGACACCTAGAATTAACGAAGATGCTGAAATGCAGGAATTAATGGTGTGTGCAATAGTAGAAGATTCAAATATTTCTATCCCAAAAATTTCCGAGGAGAGTGGTTTTAGTGTGGGTAAAATTCACAAAATTTTAAAGAAAAATAAATATCATTCCTATAAATACGAAGCCCATCAAGAAATTTTCGAAGACCAGTACCGTAGAATGGAATATTGTAACACGGTAATGGAACGAGCAAATGCGGATGACAATTTTATTTATAACATCGTGTTCACCGATGAATCCACGTTTCCGTTACATGGTAGGCACAATCCATCAATTCTACGGTATTGGGCTATTGAAAATCAATATCGCCTATTAAATACAAGGACACAATATCCCGAAAAATTGAATGTTTGGGCTGGTATTTATGGGAATGATATTATTGAACCATTCTTTATTGATGGAAATTTAAATGGGGAGACTTATTTGAATCTTCTTCAAAACCAAATTGTTCCTGCATTGGCAAACATTAACCCCAATGTTGACAACGTTTGGTTCCAGCACGATGGGTGTCCGGTCCATAACTCAAGAATAGTCATTGACTATTTGAATCACGAGAGGCGTAATTCAATGGCCACCAAGATCGCCAGACTTGGCCCCTAATGATTTTTTCTTATGGAGGGTATATTAAATCAAAGTTATACGGGCATCCTCATGAAAGAGCTAATAATTTAAATCAACTGAGGGCTAATATTGAAAATTAATTTCAAACTATTAGCCCTCTTATGCTGACCAACGTTCGTTCAGAATTTTACGACAGGTTGGGTTATTGTTTGGCACAAGACGAAGGCATCTTCGAAAATTTTCTTTAGTTTTTTTTTCTTATTCAAGGGGATATTTTTTAAGTTTTAAGAGTTTGTATTTTATTTTTAATTATTTTATGAGAAGCTATTTATTTTTTTTTTACTAAGTGCCTTCTAACGTCTTATTAGAAGGCACTTTTTTTTAATGCAAAACCAATTATAAAAATAATGCAAAAAAGATCATAGTTTGCTGTTAAATATGGCCAAGATATTTTTTCTTTAAATACCTTGATCATCTTTTAACAGTAAACCCATCAACATCACTTCCCACGTAAAAGTTTTTCCCCGTTACAAATACGATGTACACTCCCTCACGTGTAGAACGTAACTGTCGTAGCGCTGCTAATTATCGACACTGGACAACCTGAAGCAGGGCGTACCGTCCGCGTCCCCTCCCTACACATTATACGAAATCGACCGATTGACTTGCTGTCTAGTAAAAAAATGAAAGAACGGTATACTACCTGGAATGGACCCGGGCGTTTTCTGTAATAGCCTGGAGTGTGTCAGGGGCAATATAAACAGAGATAGCCTTATTTACGGTAACCTGTCTTTGTCATACTCAGACAAATGAATTACGTTTATTTCCATAATTATCTTTTAAGTAGAAATTCAGATAGTTTATGGGTTATTTTTGTTGAAAACGTACGAACATTCCATATGAGGACACATTCCTCAAGTGCAGCTTTTAGAAATTGCGCGCGCACACAAAAAGCAGTATGTGAAGTATGTAGTGGATGAAATGGCTCGCGCGCACGGGAATCCGGTGTTGCACTTACCGACGTACCATTGTGAATTGAACCCAATTGAACTGGCTTGGGCGCACGTGAAGGTTGAAGTGGGGCGAAAGAATACCACTTTCAAATTACCTCAGGTAAGGCCGGTATTCCACGAAGCTATTGCCAATGTAACTTCACAGTCGTGGCAGAAATACATTCACCATGTGACCAAGGTGGAGCAGCGGATGTGGGACCTGGATGTGCGAGTGGAAGTGTTAGTTGAACCACTTGTCTTTAATGTGGGACACGACAGCAGCAGTGGCAGTGACTTCAGGTCAGCATCATACGCGAGTTACTTATAAAAATTAGGGTCTTTCTTAACTTTAGGTGATATAACAGTCCGTTGACTGCCTTTCTATTCGTGAATACCTTTTTCTTACTGGATTAGGCTTCTTAGGGATACCCATATAAAAAAAAAACGCACCTTATTGCACTGTATCTCTTGGGTGATGTGGAAAAGAGTGAAAGCCTCCCCACTCTATATCTCTAATGCAAATATATTTTTATTCACGTTCTTTTAATTTTCGTCCTTTTTTCCACGAAAAACCATAGGCGGGTATGGTTTTTCGTCCCCTTACCTCATTTCCCGCCGCAACGCTCCAAATGCTTGAGTATGAGTCACTGCCAGTTAAAATACTTTAAATAATATATATTTTCATACTGATTACAGTAAAATTCTGCCTCAAAAAAATAAAAAAAAATAGAGATTCGTAAAAAGTAATATTAAGCTTGTTCGTGAAAATAGCAGTGTTCTAAAAAAATTAACCAAACATATTTTCTATAAGGAGACATCCTAAATATTCATTTAGCATTTCATTCCGTGGCCTTCTTCTGTGTAAAACTTCTTCACATCTGTGTGGCATGGACGCCACTAAACTTCGAAATCCCTGAATATCGATGGACTTCCGATTCAATGCCTTTCCACAAATCTTTTGTTGGATTTGCAAAAGCAACCGCCTTTTTTACACCCACCCACAAATTTTCAATTGGGTTTAAGTCTGGCGACTATGATGGCCAGACCATAACCTTTAATCTATTCTCATTTAACCGGTTTTGTAGTTTAGGGGACGTGTGTTTTGGGTCAGTGTCTTGTTGCAGGATCCAGGATAATGGCAATTTCCCCTCCGTGAAAGACAGCACTATATTCTGTAAAATATGAAGATAAATATCTGTAATCATGGTTTCTCTCTTCCAGTAAATAAGACTTGTACCATACGATGAAAATCAGGCAAAGGCCATTACGCTACAGTGACAATGTTTTATCGTTTTTGTTGTGTATTTAAGATTATATGCTTGTAGTGGGGGTCTTTGCACGTGTGTTTTGATGATAGGGTTAAATAACACTACTTTTGTTTCAAAAGTCCACAGTACATTGCACTGTTTTAATGATTTCCAACGAATGTGCTCTCTTGCAAAGGATAGCCTTTTAGCAATATGTTTACAATTTAATAGTGGAACCGCTCTGGGCCGTCTTGGTTTTAAATCTGGTTTTAGTAACCTTTTCCTTATTGAAGAGGTGCTAATGTATAGGTTTAATTAATTTTTTTTGTTAATATGATAAATGAGCGAGCTTTTTTGCGAGACGGACAGTGTCTATCTTCTGTTGCAGTAGTTTTACATTTTCCACCCCGATTTTCTTTTGTTTTTCTAATATTTTTTGCATTAACGATTGGGATTTCAAGAGAAGCGATATGACCTCTGGCGACCGAATGCTGAAATAATCTCTAGTACATGATTTCCCAACCTCACTTTTTGGTCGTGTTATTTTCGATATTTCACAGCATTTTTGGCTATTTTATTGTGTTTTAAAATTAATGTTATTGTTGTTATCGTTAGTTATATTTATTATCCTTTTACACTATTATAGTTTTTGTGACTGAAAAATTGGATTGTTCTGTCGGTTACGTCTGGTAAGTAGGTCCTTATTATAAATATTTTTAATGTACAATATTGTTATTTTAGAGGATTAACTGTCCAAATTAGAGGAGATATTAAAAACAATTGACCTGCGCCTGGTCAAATAAGAAGGGGAAAAGTATAAAGCAGTGCCGATTAAAGATGTCTGAAATGTCTTCCTCCAAGCTTTCAAACCATTACTGTTGTGTTCCTTCCTCAGTGGCATACCTGGGCCAAAAAGGACCCTGAAAAGAAAATTAATTTTCATCTTTTTCCTAAAGAAAACTTAGGAAAAGTCAAGTTTGAATCCAGAATGAGAAGAGTTAGTGGATAGAAGGAAAGCCTGGATAAGTAGACTACGCATTGGCAAGCCTGTGACCAAATTTATGAAAGTTTGCTCTCTACACTTCAAGGCAAAAGATTATTTTAACAAAGGTAGAACTTCTAATCTATGATTTCAAATATTTAAAATATATTTTTTATTTTTGTAAGGCCAAAAATCGGAAAGTAGGGGTCGTGAATTAAAGAAAACAGCGGTTCCTCCTCAAAACCTTCCGACACCTACAACAGTGCCCTCTACCTCGAAGACACAATCTTCACACTCATATCGGGGTGAAAGATTATTATTATATTATATAGGTTTGGGCCTCATCAGCCACTGATCGCATGGGTAGTCCCTTGGCGATCCTCTCTTATCCGGGTCATTATCCAAAAATGCTATCCCATAAAAGGAGCAATTTAGGCACGTCCCCCGCCTTAAGCCTCGCCTCCTCTAGGATAACAGGGGTCCCTAATATAAGATACTTCTTCTCCTCCAGTGCGGGGCAGGTGTAAAGAAGATGAATCGAGGTTTCCTCGTCTTCTTTACAGTATCTGCAGGCCGGGCTATCAGTCAGCCTCAGCTTGTGTTTATATGCATTCAGGCTACTATGGTGGCCCGTTATGATTCCCACCAGAGTCCTGGCTTTGTGCCTGTTCAATTTAATGAATTCTTGGGCCCATTTCACAATCTCTGAGTATTCGATGAAGAGTTTGGTTATTCGACAACCCGTTACTCCTCTCCATCTTTTATTGTGCTGGTCTCTTGCCCAGCCATTGATGCGGTCTCTGATCAGATTCCGACTTATTCCCACTGCAGGTTCTGGTCCATAGAGGTTTTCCCTGGTCCCTTGTCTGGCAAGGTGGGGTGAAAGATACCGGAACAGACAATTCATGGAAGCTTATCCAGTTGGTCCATGTGGTCAATCTGAAGTTGTCGAAAATAACACTGAGGCTGAGATTCAAGTTGCCCAAGGTTTGATTAATTTGTCAATTAAACAAGATGTCACGGAGATAGATAATAAATAGTGCTACTAATAGTTTAGTGGAGGTACGTAATGCTGAAGTACAAGAAAACACACAAAAACCATTGATCTTATTTTAGCCGACGCATTTAAAATAATAAGTTCTCCGCTAATTTGGTGGGGTTCGGACTGCAGAGCACTAGTCTGCAGACAAATGGCAACCAACTTAATGTGAGAAGAGCTACAATCTGGTCTGCCATGTAAAATAATGTGACCAGCATTTAAAATTTCTTCTCCTTCAACCACACATCTTGCATTTATATTTCCACCAACATAGTTAATGCACTCTACTAAACTTAGAGTTATTTGGGCCATGTTCATTCTAAAATAACAATATTTTACATCAAAAATGATAATACCTGAGACAAAAATGATAATACCTAAAACAGAGACTCCTAATAAGTAGATACTTACCAGACGTTACTGACAGAACAATCCAATTTTTCAGTCACAAAAACTATAACAGTGTAAAAGGATAATAAATATAACAACAACTAACGATAACAATAATTTTTAAATACAGGAAAATAGCCAAGAATGTTGGATAATATCGAAAATAACACGACCAAAAAGTGAGGTTGGGAAACCATGTACTAGAGATTAATTTGTGGATAATCCGTCATGGCGCTGCGATCTTAATTTGAATTCCCAATTGAAGGGGTGCTAATGTATATGTTTAATTCATTTTTTGTCAATATAAATGAGCTCTTTTTTGCGAGACGGACAGTGTCTATCTTCTGTTGCAGTAGTTTTACATTTTCCACCCCGATTTTCTTTTGTTTTCCTAATATTTTTTGCATTAGTGATCATCTTTGCAGAACAATTCAACACATTTTCCATAAACTTATGGTTTTATGGCATTTAACATGCCTAATATTAATTTACGCTTTTCTTGGGTGCGATGTTTCCCCCGGCCCATGTTTACTAAAAATACAAAAGAAAATCTTTTTAATCGACTCGTTGTTAACTTGCATGCTTATATGAAAAGTGCACGTATTTTTTATTAATGTAATAAAATAATATCACTGTTGTTTTAATGCACAGCCCGTCAGGTTTTACTTGTAACTGTTTTACTAATAAACAGGGGATCCCTTAACCCTTTCGCTCATGTAGGGACATATATGTCCCAGAAAATATTCATAAATTGCGTGAGCGGGAATGATTCGATAGAAATGCAAGGGACTGGGACATTTCCGTACTTTATAAGCTTATAAGTATTGTGAGAACATAGGCAACCATATATTCTTATTTAGTTCTTCAGTATTACTCATACAAACCACCAGTGCACTTCATTGCTAGTGTTTTTCAAGTATTTACCACATAAAATTTAGCTGCTTTTGTGTTATTTTGCAAACAGTGCCTTGTACTTAGTTTGGCAAACTTAAAAGGTAAGTTATAGAATGGCTTTACTATAATTTTCCTTTTTTTGTATAAAAATTAGGTTATGGGACGTACATTTCCCGGTAGTAATTCATGGTGGGACATATATGTCCCAGTAGGAATTTATTGATTAGCATGTGCAATATTATTTCTTTTCAGTATGAATAACAGAAAAAAGCCTTTGAGGCCTGATGAGCTTGAACAGTTAGCGAACAATCTGGATTTGATTGAATTAGAAGACGAATTGTTAGAAAATGCATTCGACAGTGACGACAGCGTTAGAGACAGGGATTACCAGCCTTCATCTTCCGATGCTGATTCAATTCCCCATGACTATGCCATTGAATCAAGTAGTGAATCAGAAAATGAAGTTGAGCGGCCTGTTACTCCAGCTGCTGCACAGTCTGATCCAGAAACATTTACTGAAAATAATAATATAATATCGTCGAAAGCAGAGATGAATAATTTTTCTCCCAGGAAATCAATCCCACCTGAGAGTGCACCTATTATTCTTGGTAAACTCAATCGGTGTAGTAGTGAGCTTAATTGCTTTTTTAGTCTTTTTCCAAAAAGTTTATTTTATTTCATGGCTCACTGCACAAATAATAGTTTAGAGCTTCTTGAAAGTACACATAATAAAAAGAAAAAGCGCATTGAAGGAACTACTGCGAAGGAAATGATGCTTATTACCGGAGTTTCTCTCATAATGCATTGTAATCGAGTCCCAACATTTTCTATGTATTGGTCAAACAATTTATCTCTTGGAAACGAAGCTATAAAAAACGCAATATCACGAGACAGATGCCAACTGCTTCTTTCTAAATTATATTTCAATGAGCCACAGAAGCCAGACGATTCTGGCAAAACCTATTATATCGCCGAAGTAATTTCATGCTTCAAAAAAACATTTAGAAATGTACGAACGGATAGTACATATCAATCCATTGATGAATCAATGGCAAAATTTAAAGGCAGGTCTAGCCTAAAGCAATATATGCCTCTCAAGCCCATAAGGAGGGGTATCAAATTATGGACCAGATGTGATTCATCAACTGGATATGTTTACGATGTATTTATATATCGCGGCAAAGAAAGTGACGAGCAGGAGGGAACTCTTGGGGAACGTGTGGGTAACAAGTTAGCATCGACTATCAGTGAAAAAAACGTTACTCTGTGTTTCGATCGATTTTTCACTTATGTTCGCCTTCTAAATAGCATTGAGTACGCCGCAGTAGGAACTTGCATGAAAGGCCGTAAAGACGTTCCTAAATTTGACGCAAAATTACTAAGAGGGGAATTTCAAATGATAGGAAACAACCAATGCACACTCGCTATAAGATGGCAGGATACAAAGGATTTTATCATATTATCTAATTGCCACAGAGCAGTTATATAAAGAGAAAAAAGGAAGATGAAGGATGGGTCCATGTTGGAGATTGACTGTCCAGAGGCTATCATATTCTATAATAGGAACATGGGTGGAGTAGATTTGGCCGACCAAATGACAGCACTATACGATCTAAATAGAGTCACAAAAGTGGTGGCCAAAAGTGTACTACAAATTGCTTATGATGGCAGTTTACAGCTCATTCATTGTATTCAAAAAAGTATCCCATAAACAAGTTACGTTCATACAATTTTTAGTAGGATTAGCAGACGCTTTGATATCCGAGGGCAGAACAGGAGTAGTGAGAAAACGAACAAGAAAAGTTGGACGTCATTCCAAATATTATGAAAACAAGAGTAATGTTGGTGACCATTTACCTGAGGAAGGTCGAACTAGAAGACGATGCTATAGCTGTTCTCAACGAAAACGAGAGAAGCGTACAAAAATTCTGTGTCGAATATGTAATTTATCGCTATGCATGGATTGCTTCACACCATTTCATACTTAGGGATGAATTACTATTGGGTCATATACGTCCCAGTATAAAACCCTACTGGGACATATTTCCCATCATTTTTTTTGTTATTCTGGTAAGGAAAAAAATAAATTTCAATGTTTTTGTAGTCTGTGCCTTATTCTTTTTACGGAAAAATGGAAAGAACATTAAAAAAGAAAGGAAGTAAAATCAGGATTGAAAGGGTTAAGATGCGGAATAGAGGCAATGTTACCAACCTATGATATTTGATATTCTTAAAAGAAACTATTATTTGAGTTAGAACTTCAATATATCAAAATATATATTAAATATAATAGTTTGCTTCTATGGGGTAACACTACACTGCTAGCTTCATGTACATGACTGTATGTGTATAGAAAAAAGACAAGAACACTAGCAACATTACTTTTATTATCATCTTTTTTAAAATTACACCTCCAAAATTCTAAATTTTGTCCCACAGTTTGGGAGGCCTCTCGGGTGTGCTTCCGTGACACTTTCGTTGACCCTCATAGATCTTCTACGGATGTATCTACCTCCATCTGGAAGAAGGTGTGCGCATCCCCATGCCCGTAGGTCGTCTTATCTAGGGCCACCCTATGGCCCGACACATGCTTATAAAACCTGCTCTGGTGCTTGCACATGAAGTTGCACACCACACACCTGAAGGTGGGGCCCTCGGAACGATGCTTGTGGGTAACCAAGTGCTCCAGGAGACTCTGTTGATGCTTGGTCCGGAATTTGCAGCTCCCGCATTTATACATCCTCACCTCCCACTTAGACTTGTGGGTTAACATGTGCGTCAGAAGATTTTTACGGCACTCAGTCTGGAATATACACACCGCACAATTGAACATGGCGCTTTCAGGCCGGCTTTTGTGGGTGACCATGTGCTTTATGAGGCGGTCTCTGGATATGGCCTCGAAGGTGCACTCTGGGCATTTGTACATGGCCTCCTCGATTAAGCGTATGTGACTGGTCTTGGGTAGGTTACCGCACAGCTGGCATGGCTTGTTCATGGCCACTTCCGCGTCTTTGTAGACGATCTTCTGCTGTCTCAGATAACTGTAGAATCTGGCACTGAAGATGCACTTGCCGCATTTCTTATTATCCCGACTAAAAAAAAAAGTTGGTTATTTTCACTAAAATACAAAATCGTACAAGTACAGGGCTTCAGATTTACCACTCTACCCCACAACCACGGACCTAAAAATCGAATTGCAAGATAATTAAAATAAAAAAATACAAAACCTCATATCCCTTTCAACAGAACTTCACTCGCTCGGGTCACTAAATTGTTAGATTCAGAGCAAATACGACTGGCGCAATTGACGTTAATATTCCGTGTCCTGTCAACCATTGCTTTACATAAATCGCGACAGGTTTTTTTTGGCACGCAGAAAATGGGATTTTAATCTAGTGTCTTATTTGGTAGTATTTGCCCAGTTAGAGTAACCGCATTAGAACAAGTCCACATTTCAGTTATTCTCGCGGCATTAATGTTTTTGGTGAAAAAAAAAAACATTTCCAGCATACCAGCTTCAAGTTGCTGGCATGTTCAAAATTGGTTAACGGCTTGTATTTTTGACCTCTTTGAATTGTCTTAATCTGAGATTACCTTATATTACTATTCTGACTGGATAAACGGATAACATTCATCTGCCTGTTCACCAAGTGAGAGAGAGTTCACTGTATGTAATGTTGAGTATATTACTATTAATGTTACCATTAGCATTGAAGAGGGGGAAAATTATATCTTTTCCCCCTCTTTTAATTATAACTTTTCTACTTGAGTGGATCATTTTATTTTTTTTTTTTGGACTATTTTATTTTTTTATATTTTTTTCTTTATATATACCAGGTATGTAAATATGAAACAGGAATTTTTTGTATATAAAATACACGTTTATTGTATAAAAATGATAAAAAATGTTTTATTCCAAGTGTTGCCCATTGCTAGGTATACATTTTTCCTATCTCTCTGACAATTTGTGGATTCCATGTCAAAACAATTCTTGCTCTTTTCATCGAGTCATCGAGCCATTTTCGTAAGAAGTGAAGCTCTGCTCAGCAAGTGCGTGTCCCATCAATACAAATTAATAATTGGACGGAGCCAAGTCTGGTGAGTAAACCGCATGCGAATTTTTTTATATTCCGGTGGTTTTTCACGCAAAGCTTGATTTAAATCGAACAATTGTTGTCGGTAAGGTTCAGTATTAACGGTTTGGCCAGGTTTTAGCAGCTCATAGTAGATCACACCCTTCCGATCCCACCAAACTCAAAACATTGTCATCCGTCCACAGCGATTTGGCTTTGCAGTCAACGTTGATGGTTCACCTGGAGCTACCCATGATGGAGTTACGCTTAGGATTCTCGAAATATATCCACTTTTCATCTTCTTCTTCTTCAAAAGTAGGTCTATGACCTGTTCCTCTGATGAATATCATCGGTACTACGAGCTGGATCTGTTTTTACAGAGGGTAGGCACCTAATCTGACCCTCTAACCCTCCTCTTTCTTCCGGGCTTGGGACCGGCAAAGTACTACTGGGCTACTCAATCCGCCCAGGTGTTTTCAAGCGGTAAGCCATCCAAGTGCTAACTGCGCCCGAGGTTGCTTGATATCGGTGATCGGACGAGGATCGATGTTCAACATGGGATGGCCGTTGCACCCACTTTTCATCGCCAGTCATAATTTGATGGAGAAATGACTTTATCTTATACCTGGTGAGCAACATTTCGCAAATGGTTTTTCGGTTTGTTTGCTGTCTTTCGTTCAGTTCATGTGGACCCATTTTCCCATCTCCTGGATTTTTCCCATGGCTTTCAAACGTATGGAGATAGATGGCTTCTCGTGTCACATTTAATTGATCCGTTAGTTCTTGTTGCGATTAAGCCAACAATGCTGGCAATTCGCTATCTTCAAGCTTTTTCGATGGTCTTCCACGTTCTTCGTTTCTCACATCAAAATTGCCAGTTTCTAATTTTTTAAACCCCTCAAAGCACTGTGATTTGCCAAGAGCATGCTCGACGTAGGCTTCGCAAGCATTCGATGCGATTTTGTAGGTTTTCTTCAAACGGTAACAGAAAATCAATGCTGTCCCGCAAATCGTAGTTTCCAGGCATAAAATTCGATATGTTCGACATTATTAAAAACGATGTTGTTGCATGAGACTTGTATTGCGAAATAAAAATCTTTATCAGATGTCAAAACAAGAAAATGGCGCCAATGATACGGTATGAAAGTAACCACATTAGCAGCTAGGCCATCTATAAGCAAAATCCGGTTTCATATTTGCATACCTGATATACATTTCTGAGAAATGTATATATAAAGTTACGCCAGTAACTATCCCTAGACCCCATATAACAACAGCCTCAACTATACTGTGAAATCAAATACAATATAAAATTGTAGCAAAACTGTTTTGTTATTACTTATCAGTGAACTATTAAGTGTTTATTTATTGGCGATCAATTTTATTCCTCGACTATGTTATTTGGCGGTTGTACTACCCAGTTTAGCAGTACAGTTACGTGCTACAGAACATGAATTCAAATTTGTGAGAAATAAAAACAGAACTACAACTACTAATTAATTAAGGTATAGAATGAAATGAAACTATATGTACTAAAATGACCTGTCATACCCAATTAGTCCTTTCTCATCCTTAATACTACAATCCTCTTCCACTTTTAAACTGAGATGTTCTATTTTCATTTCATATTCAGTATCCCAATTTAGTCCGTTATCCGTGTATATTTCTTCTGCCTTGACGCTATGTGGAACATGTCTAAGTTTAGATTCATTTCTTGATACAAAGTTAACCACGCCACGTAAATCTACTTGGCCTTTGTCGTTAGTGCCTTCAACGTTGCAGTATTCCCCTATATTCTCTTCTGTCTGCAGGCAAGTTCTTATAAAGTTAAATTGGCATTTTATGTCATAAAGGCATGCCATACACACGGACGATTGAATATCATGCAGAGTCTATAATAGAAAACCCATTAAAATTTCCTTTTTTTTTTTTTTTTTTGGTAACTATTTACTTTATAGAGTAAAACTCTCAAATCCTCACCAAACTTTGGCTATTATTTCCCCCCACTCACCCCCATTTTCGAGAAAACGAATTTTCATCTTTTCCGCCATTGAAAATTGGTTTTCCCAAAAACTGTGACAGTCAAAAACTGAAGCCAGATTCAGGTAATTGTATACAAGAAGTGTTCCTGGACAAATGCTTACGAAATTTTTCCTTTCCCCCTATTTTCGAGGGTGCTGGATACGAATCTGGCTTCAGTTTTATCCGCTCGGACACGGTTTTCGAGAAAATGAATTTTCCACTTTTCCGCATGAGGCCATTTTCTCTATCAAATAACTTTCATAATCGTAATTTATCGTACGCCTTCTGTGTCGTTCGATGAAACTACATACATACAGAGAGGCTCCAAAAGCTAACTTTGAATATTAACAGCTAAATACGCTGTTACTTTGAAGGATACTAACCTAACCATAATAAGTAGACAGTCAGGTTAGGTTATGTTAGGTTAGTATCCTTCAAAATAACAGCGTATTCAGTTGTTAATATTCAAAGTTAGATTTTAGAGCCTCTCTGTATGTATGTAGTTTCATCGAACGACACGGAGGGCGTACGATTACAATGGACGACGCCAACTGCAAGTCATTGTATACATTTGAAGTAACTAAACATCAAAAGTTTCTAATAGGTTTTATGACGGTTTAATATATGATATGTGTAAAGGAAGTGTTGTAGCATCTATTGGTATTAATATTAGCCATCTATGCAGTGTGAAGTGAAGTTATTTGATAGAAAAAATGGCCTCATGCGGAAAATTCATTTTCTCAAAAACCGTGTCCGAGCGGATGAAACTAAAGCCAGATTCGTCTCCAGCAGCCTCGAAAATTGGGGGGTAGGAAAAGTTTCGTAAGCATTTGCCCAGGAACACTTCTCGTATACAATTACCAAATTATTATTCCATTTATTAAATGTGAGAAAGTGATACTGATTATGCGCAAATTCAAAATTCTTATCGCTATGACCTTACCAACTCCGGCAAGTATTTGGGTAACATCTCTGTTTCATAATTCTCTAAGTATATGTGGGGGCCATATTCGACCAAACCCCGACAAAGAAGGCAAGATTTACAGTTATTCGAATTTAGAGTTATATCTTCTAGTATAAAACTTAAAATATCCTTATTTCTTGAAGATGAAGTTGTAGGACCTTGGTCCTGCACACACTGTATTTTGAAATGTCTATAGTGCTCAATATTTGTGAAACACAATTTACATACTATTGGTTCGTCAGTTATAGCGATATCCTAAAATAGAGTATGTATAAAAGTTATGTTAGTTATTAAAATTGATATTAGAGTATTGCTCAATTAAAAATTATATAAAAAAGCAAAGTGTCTTACCAGATTAGGCAAAATTGAATGAAGTTTAGAGAGTATAGTCTTATTCAGGGGTACGAAACCACCCTCGCAACTTTTCAGGCAAAGTCGGCAAATCTTGTTTGTGTTGAACGATTCCATGTCTTTTGGAACAAGGACAATTTACGTTTGGAAAATTAAAGACACGTTTTAAACACCATTCACCATTTTCAATTCGAATACCATAGAGGAAGAGGAAGTCTTATGATCTGTGACCGTAACGGACTGTAATTAAGAAATTTAAATACCATAGAAAGCAAGTGAAAGGGTAGTGACATTTATCGCTACCATTGCGCCACCTAGCTAAATGAATATTTATAGGCATTGAGCATGTCTCAACTTTATTGGTTATATGGCTACAAATTGACAACTAAAAGAGATACAGGAACGTCTAATGATGTCGCCGATTTACAAAATAAAAATATATGGGATGTTAGTATTAGTGCAGTATTTCTAGCTGGTCTTTTTAACTGATGTAAATATATGAGTAGAACGGAAAGATGCTGTGAAAAGCAGTGATGAAACTCCTATAAGCTTGTGAATTGATAAACTACGTTAAAGGCTGTCATTTTTATATGTACGTATATGTAAATGTTAAACAATTAGAAAAAATTAATGATAAACTTTTCCCCGATATGGCTTTCCAAAATAAGTAGACTGTCGATTTGTGCCATAGCTTTTGAAATATTTTGAAACTTTTTTAACGTCTTTTTGAAAATCGCGTACTAGATTTTATATCTTTTAAGCTTATACTTACACTATTCTGTGTATTTTTGTTTAATATATCTTAGAGAATAATTTGAAATGATTTCTCTAATTTTTTTTATCTGAAAAATAAAAACGAGGAATCTAAAATTTGTCTCGTATATGTAAAATGGCTATCGTCAATTAATTAATTTATTTACATACATGGCAGCGAAAGTTTTCCAACGAACAATACTATACGTTGCGTATACGAAACCAATAATATACAATTACTATACGATTTATAATACTATTACAAAAAAGCGGGAATCCTATATAACAAAAATTGGATAACAGCACGGCCTTATCAAATGTGGCAAAAAGTGCACCTATAAAAAATACAAGAAATTTAAATAATTGATGTGACATTCTAGAAAGGATTCATCAAGACAAAAACGAAAGAAGACGAAATAATATAACCTACATTTGAAGGAAAATTTATGCACGGCAGTAGTATTTTTATACTCACTGAATATAATGATCATATACAGTAACTTCTATAGAACATAGAATGGATAGTTACCGTTAAGGAAATATACATGAGCCAAGTATACAATACTATACAAGTTCCGTAAACTCTTATATAAGTATGTAAACTCTTATGTAAGTTGACGAACTTTGGATACTATACACATTATTGTAAAAACGTATTTTCTGTGAACTTTCGCTGTGTGAATAATAATGACCTGAGTTCGACTCTGTTAAAGTTCGTCGGCATATACGCTTTAATAATAACGAAAATATTTATTTAGGTAATAATATATAACCGCATAACGTTATTGAAGTATTTAGTAAAATTGGCGAAACACTACTACTGAAAGTCTAAGAAATAGTAAAACAAATAGAAACCGTTATTTTCGTGATATAAATAAGTATATTGTTTTGTTCTATATATGAGCAGTTGATATTCCCACAAATATTTTTGATATTTTATTTTTGAGTAGAATGCTAGAGTTTTAGAGTTATTTAGTACATATATTATTTGTACCAGACTGGAACGGATTCGAATAAAACCATCAGAAATTAGAAAAATGGATTTTGTTGACATGAAAATAATCACGATGTGTACAACTACGTACATATAGTGAAATTTCTCAGAGTGCCCCACATTTAGATTAAGTAAATATCCACTCAATAGGCAATTTGCATGAAACTTATACGCCTATACGCCTGAAAATATTTTTTTCTGCCATATAATAAGTACTTAAGAAGAATATGATAAGTAATTTTTCATGAAACTCTGTAGTTTTTGCATAATTAATAAAATTAATTCACTCCTTTATGTAAACAAAGTCACGTGTTCGAAAACGCTAGTCTGATTGGTCCACGTCACTGTATGGGGAAGTATCCCAATGGTCACTGTTTTGATTTGGTTTAGTGCTAACAGTTTGTAAAATCTGCAACAAGTGCGTTTTATAAAGTGCCTGACGGTATGGAGCCGATAAAACACAAATTTTATAAGTATTGCATCGTGCCAATGTGTACAAATACTACGGTACCAAAGCCCGAAAAATTCTTCTCGGTTCCCAAAGAGGAAAGAATGCGGAATAAATGGTGCGTAGCAATGAAAAGGAACGAAAAGAAAAATATAAAGCAATCAAGTTCGACGCCGCTATATTGTTGGGAGGATCATTTTATTGTGAGTACCTAATAACATTATTTATTTGTTTTGGATGTATTTGTACATAACCCCACTTTCACGTTGTATGCTGTTTTTATATTACTTGCCGCATGGAATATTTAGAAAATGTTTGTTTTTGATGTAATTAGATATAGATACTTAAATAAGATTTACATTTGAATCTTTTTTACAGTTGGAGGAAGACATGGAAAATTGGCAATACAGACTGGCTGGAAATGTACAGAGGTTAAGTTTGAAAAAGGGCATTCTACCTCATATTTTCAGCTGCCAGAAAGAACCAGTACCTGAGCGACAAACTGGGGGCCATAGTCTACACACAATTGTTCAATATTAATAATAATAAATAGATTCGCACACCGAAAAAGGAATATTTAACGAAATTACACTAAACGCCCATCTATCTCTCAACAAAATAATATACAGTGACGTCATGCGACAGCCATTTGCATTTCTTGTGTTTACGCGCGCCGATAATAATTTCAAATTTCATTTATTTATTTTGTGCCTATTATTGCACAAAAAGTGGTAAATTTAACGCTGTATGGATTTAATGACCTATATAATGTTTTGACAACATAATTAAAAATCATGAAAATTGTGTACCATATCTAGAAATATGCATTAATGGATCACTCCCGTACAAAGTCCCTGCGACCATTGAAGCATATTCCTCCCTAGAACATTATTGATTCACCAAAAAATAAGAACATCGGAGATATATTACAGACAGCAAACCTGTCTCCTGGCCTCCGCTAGACTCGTTGACGTCCATATGGTGAACTAAGACTTACTCTTGTTCCGTCTGAAAGCAAAATTCGCTTCTAGTCGTCAATGGTACAATCGATATGTTCTCTTGTATAACGCGGCCTAGTAACTCTATGTTCTCTGGTGGGCAGCGATGCAATAGCTGGTCTTCTACTGTCCAATCCTCCTCCAGTAAGCCTTCTCTTGACCGTTGGTTCAGAAATGGCTACATTTCGAGTTGATGCTAGGGCTCTGCTTAACTCTAAACTGGTAAAATGCCCGTTTCTTAAGGTGTCTTGCAAAAAATATCGCTCATCTTTTGCATCTCTAGACTTCTTACGACCTTGTTCTGGGGTTCTACAGGAACTCCCAAGTTCATTGAAATTATTTAACTATTTGGCTGATTGTTGATTGTCTAATTCCTAATAAATTAATCACATATCTCTGGCTATGTCCTTCGTCAAATAGAATTACCGCTTTCATTGCGTGGACGATTCATTTCTTCTACTCTAAGTGTACCGGGCAAACTGTTTCATTCACTTGATATAACTAAATACAAAAAATCTCTAACAGTACTGAATGTATTGCCTGTTAACAACAATAAGTTACTTTACATCTATCAAATAATTGCAATTGTTTGTCAGTAGTGACAGGAGATATCCTAAGCCACTTAGATAAAACGTTTAAGGACTTAAAACTTCGATAAAATATAAAAAATTAAAAGTTTTGATAATGCATTCATTCTGTATTTACTAAACGCAAACAACTCGAAATAAAACTAAAACAGATGCACTGGATAATTAGATGGGATTGGAAATCCCAACTGTCCAAAGACAAAGTATCACTTTACAAAGCCTTACTTAACCCGATGGTAGTGAGGGGGGCATGATATATCCTTCGTAGTACATCTGTGGTGATAAAATCTGTCCTGTGTCATTTGGCGTCATCTACCATTAGGTAGCCTTCTTCATATTAGGTCATAGACTTACTTAAGTCTATGTATTAGGTATTGGCAAGTTCACACAACTAGCGGCAGCTGTACGTCTGACGCCGTTGGTATAGTATCGTTTGTGGAAACCTTGTTCCTGGAAACCTGGTCACCTGTGACTGTTCCTGTATCGAAGGTTCCATGCCCTTCCCACGATCAATGATTTTAGTCAACACAATTTAAGATTTATATTTAAATGGATGTTATGAGCCACATAATCCATGTCACAATTTTTTTCAGTATAATTTCGATATAACAAGAGCATGGGTTATCAGAGCAGGATGGCAATCGAAATGAAAAACGGAATTAAAAATGTTTTTCATAAACATGTGTAAACCCCGGATTTGACTGCAGACGTTTCAGATTCGAACTTAATACGTGTTCTGAAATATCTACTCGTATTAGAAATGCGAACACCGTAAAGAAATGTCACAATCTTATAGTAAATTATACAATAAAACATTTCATGTCAGTAGCTTGTCCATGCTCTGGCTCAATTTTTTGTAATGTAAATTAACTGCTTGTATAAATTAGTGGGACATCAGCCAACAATTTTATATTAAATAAAATTTATTCATTGACCGCCTGCTACCTCTTGCTCTATTTGTTTCACTAGGAATATTGAAAGTATTGTCGGAGGTGCATTGCGCTATGTGCTAATAGTAAAGATATGCGAGGGCGGGGTAAAAGAAATATCTGCGGGGATAACCGATGCCGTCTGATTAGTTACTGTGATATTTGAGAATGGTGTGTGTTTATACACAACTTGGGACTGTCGTAGTATTTTCATTTGCGTACGGTATCACATACAAATAGTTACAGTGGAACGTGCCTAGCGCATAATCTTCATCGCATAGCAGACACAATCCGTGGCCGTTACCCGAACGTCGATCGCCTGATGGCGATGTCAAATAAGTGTTTTTAAAAGCAGAGTGACATTATTCGCGGAAATGTTTCCTCGCACACAGTTACTTTCAACACCTGTAATAATCCGGTGGGGAACGTGGATCGAGGCAGCTTCATATTTTACTGCAATTTTGAGAAAATCACCAGGGTATTTCAACAGTTGGATCTAAATGTTATTATTGCTGTTACGAATATGCAATAGACTTTGGCATATCCAATTATTCAATAAGATTTGGCGTATATACATGTACGCAATTTTTCGCGCATACCAAAACCCATTGAAAAGTTAGGAAAAAAGGCAGGGAAGGGACCGGTGGAACTCTTATGGATACCTGGACATAATGGCATTAAGGGAAATCTAATTGCAGATGGCCTTGCCAGACTAGGGACCATGGAAAACATCTATGGACCAGAATCTGCAGTGGGAATAAGTCGGAATCTGATCAGAGACCGCATCAATGACTAGGCAAGAGACCAGCACAGAGAAAGATGGAGAGGAGTAACGGGTTGTCGAATAACCAAACTCTTCATCGAATACTCAGAGATTGATAAATGGGTCCAAGAATTCATTAAATTGAACAGACACAAAGCCAGAACCCTGGTAAGAATCATAACGGGCCACCATAGTAGCCTGAATGTATATAAGCACAAGCTGAGGCTGACCGACAGCCCCCAGCATGCAGATGCTACAGAGAAGACGAGGAAACCTCGATTCGTCTTCTTTACACCTGTCCCGCACTGAATGAGAGGAGGTGCCTTATATTAGGGACCCCTGTTATCCTAGAAGAGGCGAGGCTTAAGGCGAGGAACGTGCCCAAATTGCTCCTTTTTTGGGATAGCATTTTTGGATCATGACCCGGTCCCTTGGCGATCCCCTCGCCAAGGGACTACCCATGCGATCAGTGGCTGATGAGGCCCAAACCCACAAAACATAATAATAATGATAGGGAAAAAACCACAGACAAATTTTCAATAGTGGATGCTATAAACGTTGCTTGGTACCTTCGGCAGTATACTTTTCCGTTGGTGAGGGATACTGCAAAGGCTATGAAGAAAAAAATTACTGCAGTTTTGGATAATAACCCAGGGTTTTCTACTGTAGCAGTCATAATAAATATTTTACGGCAGAAAGAAGTTCATGTCTCTAATTTAGAAATCAATGAGGGCTCTACAACATTATTCATTTTTCCGGTATGCTCCGTTGATGTAGAACGGTCATTTTCACGTTATAAATGGATATTTGCTGACAAACGTTGCTCGTTGACTGATGACTTGCCCTGTGCCCACACCCGACTACGCATTTTTAGGAATACAAATTCTCATTTGTTCCTAAACGACCACCCAATGAAATGTAAATATGTGAATAATTCTTATATGTAATCTGCTCCTCATCGTAAGTACGCCTCTGTTATTTACGTCATGTCGGCAGTCAGATCCGGGGCCTGATTACGTGTATTGAAAAAAAAAAAAACAACAAAGACACCAGCAACATTACTTTTATTCTCCCCATTTACTAATACACTTAAACACATTCAATCACAAACTGCTACGAAGCTTTTGAATATTCGACATAAAAATCTTGTGCTAAATACAGTTGTGGGATAATAAGGACAGTATACTGTACAAATGAAAAAAATAAATTATCCCATGTTTAATGGCAAAAGAAGACAAATGGCAACGATGTTCTGCAACCGTATAATTTGCGTGTAATAGTTGCGTAATAAAAGTCGCTCCCTAGGGGATTCACACAGGCTTTACATGAACAGTATCTAGAAGTATGCCATTGTGTCCAGACACATAAATAAGGCCAGTGTGTATATGCGTAAATGAGTTATACTAGTTTAATTTACAAAATTTGCTTACAACAATTATTACTGTGTTTTGAAAGGATAACCTAAAATTAGGTTTGCATTTCAAAAATAAGAGTACGAGATCTTGCCAATATTTTAGGCTTTTCCAATACTTTGATACACGATGCACTTCAATTTTATAAGCGCCATGGAACATGTAGAAACGTATCAACCCGTAAGTACTCAAGAAAAACGCCTCACAGGTTGGATAGAAAAATCGCGTGAATCTCCAAAATTGGACCCACTGCTTGCATCTGTGGGCATGAACAAGCTACTAAAGGAAATAGAGGGCGTTAGTATCAGCGATCGTACAGTGAGGTGACTTAATGGAGGGCTATATGGACGAATAGCACGAAAAAAAAAAAAAACATTTGCGTCAAAACGTAATAAGACAGAAAAGAATTCGCTTTGCAAAAGATCACATGAATTGGACAGTCCACCAACGGAAAAACATCCTTTTTAATGATGAAACTAAAATACATAGGATAGAAAATGATGGTAGAATATATGTTAGATGCGTTATGCGATCGCATAGTTTAATACTGCTTGTACCGTACAAACTCTTAGAGGAGGGGGAGGTTCCATACTGGTTTGGGGTTGCAGGCTGTGGTATGGTGTTGGTCCTATTTATAGGATTAAAGGAATTATGGACCAACGCATGTATGCCGACGACAATCTACCACTGCTTTAGAAATAACAACACGATAATGATCCAAAGCACGCCTCGCATATGGTAAACCGATGGCTGCAGGATCATGTGATTGATATCATCGAATGGCCTCCATGCGGCCCCGACCTTAACCCAATAAAACATCTCTGTGAACTCAAAGGGACACCCAATACATTTATACGCATCTGTTCTATATTTTGTATGTTTTATGTTGGTTATTGAAGTGTCCCCATTATGCTGACCGGTTGTTAATTTATATATTATGCTATAATCTTTAGTTTCGTATAGAACAATTGTATTTTGTTGTTCTAATATTGAAATGAGGTTAATCTCATTGTTACATGTCTATATTTTTTTGAATATAATAATCATATTCAGTTCCTGTCTCTGCATTTTTGTATCAAGAACCCACTGTCCTTATTATCTCGGCCACAACTGTGTGTATGTATATGCCAACGAAATATTTCAAAGAACCGCCATCCCTCAACATGCGTAAATGTTCCACGATACGGTCGGTGACCTTCACAGGTCTCCCGCGAATGTATCCGTCTCCATCTTGAACAGGTGCACATCATTTGGGCCCGTATTGGAACTGCACTCCGGGCACGAACTCTCACACCCATCGATCGTCTCATCTGGGAATGGTATATGACCAGACACGTGCTTGTAGAGTCTGCTCTGCTGCTTGCTCTCGAATCTGCACATCGCACACTTGCACATGGGAACCTCGGGACGATGTTCGTGGAATATTGAGTGCCTCAGGAGGGTGCGTTGGTACTTGGTCTGGAATTTGCAGCTTCCGCATTTATACACCCTCACCTCCCACTTAGTGTCGTGGGTTAACATGTGCCTTGCAAGGCTCTTGCGGAGATTAGTCTCAAACTCGCATTTCCTGCACTTGTACATGGTCGTCTCGAGCTGGCTCTTATGGGTGGCCATGTGCATCGCGAAGAGGTCGTCGTCGTTGGTCTCATAAGGGCACTGCGGGCATCTGGGCGTGATCCCCTTAGCCGCCCTCCAGTGGACCCTCATGTGGTTGTCCAGGTTGCATTTTATCTTCGTCTGGTACCAGCAGAAGTGGCAATTCCACAACGCCATGTTCACGCCGTAATGAGACTTCATGTGATTGGTAAGGTTCGATTTGCGCAAGGATTGGTAGTCGCAGAGCTCGCACTTGTTCATGGTCACTACCTCCGCCATTTTGTGGAAGACCATGTGCCGGGTCAAGTAATTCTTGTATTTGGTCTTGTAGATGCACTTCTTGCATTCGTAGACGCTCAAGTCAGACAATTTCTTGGGGCCGAGGAGCTTGTGCCGTTGGAGGTCACACCTTTGCGGGCACAATTTGCATCTGTTAATGTGCCCCGAAGAAAGTACTGCATCTTGAGAACTAAAAAAAAAAAGTTGTTTATACGAATTGTCACTAAGCTGCACAGTTCAGTTTTTTATCCAAATTTCTATCAAATTAATACAGGGCTCAAGAATAGTTTCTGGAATAACTTTATCAGAATAGTGACTCCATTGGCAGAGACTTAAAACGTGAATTGTAAGGCAATCTAATAAAACATACAAAAAACTAATATCCCCTACGACAGAACGCCACTGGTAGCGACGGTTTTTTTTTCTGCCATGTGGAAAGTTGAATTTTGAATTTAGTGTATAATTTTGATAGTATTTGCCCTGTTAGAGTAGCCACATTAGAACGAAGTACACAACGTCAGTTATTTCAAAAAATAAAACCCACCACAGGTAGGATTCGACATTTATACCGGATTGGAACCGAACGACATACAGCTGTTTCGAACTTATTAGTTCTCATCAGTGCCGTACAAGCTACGCCGATCCTGGACAAATGCCGAAAGGAATTTGTGGGGTATACATCTTTATCGATACGATCTAAGTCAGTAACATGTAAGTCGGAAATCGAGAAAGGAACTATCACACTGCCAAGCGGTTATCGAAGTAGTTCCTGAATAGCAAGGCTATTACATAATCGCTATAATTTATTAGTTCAAAACAAGCTGTATGTCGTTCGGTTCCAATCCGGGACAAATGTCGAATCTTACCTGTGGCGGATTTTATTTTTTAAAACCTTATCTGATCGTGCAGAAACACGAGAAAGGGATCGAGGATCGCTTTTAGGTATAATTCAATGCCTGGCGGGGCTTTAGCCCGAGGATTAGTTGTTTGCTATAGCGATTATGTAATAGCCTTGCTATTCGGGAATTACTTTGATAACTGCTTGGCATTGGTTAATGGCGTGTATTTTCGACCACGCTGAACTGTTTTAATTTGAGATTAATTTATATTAATATTCTGAGGACATGCACGAGTAACATTCATACATTCATGAACTGCCTGTTCACCTACTACTACTATACTGTTGCTATAACCTATTCACTCTATGTGATATTGAGTATATTATTATTAATGTTACCATTAGCACAGAGGAGGGAGAAAAGAATATCAATCCCAACCTTTTTGCTTGAAGCACTTTCACTTTTTTTTATTCAGTAATATCTGAGGAATATGTATATAAAGTTACGCCAGTTACTATCCTGGAACCCTGTATAACAACAGTATAACGATTATACTGTGAAATCAATTACAAGGTAAAATTCTAGCAAAACTGTTTTGTTACTTATTAATAAAGTATTAAATATTTATTAATTAATAATCAATTTTGTTCTTTGACGGTGTTATCAAGGAGTTGTAATACCGACATTTGCCGGTATTTTAAGCTATAGAACACGAATTAAAATTTGCAGGAAACAAGAACAGAACTATTGGGTTGTCCAAAAAGTTCGTTCGGATTTATGAGTTAACCACTTACGTCACGGCTATGATGTCATGCGCACAGGTGCAACCTTCCTCCATATTGAACTCTGATATTGAATTGTTGTTTACTGCCGTTAGACTCGTGAACTTGTTTCATTATTGTTGTGTTCGAGCTTAATTGAAAATGAGCGAAATCGATCATTTTAGGCACGCGATGCTTTTTTATTTTAAAAAAGGCAAAAGAGCCGCTGAAACTTGTCGCAAATTGTGTTCTGTGTATGGCAAAAATGTTATACAAGATCGAACGTGTCAAAACTGGTTCAAGAGATTTCGATCTGGCGATTTTTCCCTCACGGACGGCCCAAAGTCAGGCCGACCTAAAGAAGTCGGTCCCGAGCATTTACAAGCTTTAGTTGAGGCAAACCCTCGACGAACCATACGTGAGCTTGCAGAAAAAATCGGGACGTCACAATCTACTGTACATTAAACGACTTGTGTTTGTCAGTAGACTCGATGTTTGGGTTCCTCACGGATTCAGCGAATCCAATTTAATGGATTGCATCAACATTTGCGATATGTTAAGGATTCGTCAACGCAGCGATCCCTCTGTGAGAAATATGGTCACTGGAGATGAAAATTGGATTCTTTACAACAATCAAAATCAGTCAAAAAAGATCGCAGGGAAAATCCGGCGAACCTCAATCCACACCAAAGACAGGACTTCACTCCAGGAAAGTTTTGTTGTCCGTCTGGTGGGACTTTAAAGGAAGCATTTTCTTAGTTACTCCTGAGGAATGAAACAACAAATTCGGACGTTTACTGCGAACAACTAAAAAAATTGAGCCAAACCATGCAGGAAAAGGGCCAAGGACTTGTAAAATCGTAAGAAGGCCGTCTTCCAGCACGGCAACGCCTGACCTCACACTTCTCTGCAAAGTTTTTATTGAAAATGGTATTATGAAGCTTACTGAGAGATAGGAGAAAATTATTGAAAATGGAGGAACGTACATTATTCATTAAAATAATTTGTAATAACTACACGTTAATAATAAATACTTATGAAAAAACTGAACGAACTTTTTGGACAACCCGATACAATTACCAATCAATTATAGGTATATAATGAAACTATTTGCAGTAAAATTACCTGTTATGTCCAATCAGCTCTGTCTCATCCTTGACATTAAAATTCTCTTCCTCTGTTATATCACCATCTTCCATTTTTATTGCAAATATAGTATCCAAATTTGTTTCATTAATCATGGTTTCTTCTACTTTGAGGATATCGGAAACATCTTTACATTTATATCTTGATATAAAGTTAACCACATCATTTAAATCTACTTGGCCTTTATCGTTAGTGCCTTCACTGTTGCTGTATTCCACTATATCCTCTTCTACCTGTAGACAATTTGTTACAAAATCAAAATGAGATCTTAGGTATTCGAGGCAGGCATTGCACATTGCTGATGGGGTATCATGGACAGTCTAAAATAGAAAACAAAACTCATTAAGATTTCCTTCTTTTACTTTATTATTAAATGTGAAAAAGTGATACTGAAAATGTGCCAGTACAGTAGAACCCCTCATATCTATCCTCGGGATATCAGTCACCCCTCCCACCTTTCTCGAATGTACGATTCTGTGAGCAACGATGCCTGAAAAGACTAGTCACACGGCAGCTAAAGAGGCTTTCGAAATTGTGATGAAATACACCGAGCAGCATCCAAACGCGACACCGATGGATGTGCTGTGCATTAAGAAGTGGAAGGATACCTCTGTTAAAGTAAGATTAAGTACATTAAAACAAAAAATATAACAAAATATATTTTTTTAAATGAATTTGATCATTGTATAGAACACCCCCTTCTGCCCTATCGAAAAACTAAACTTACTCACACATTCTACAGTCCATCATGAGTACAACGCACCTTATCATATCTTGCGCAAATGGCGTTAAGTATTTTTTATAAATAAATTAAAATTGGAACATTTCTCCATGCGCACAGCTGATTTACTGTTTACTTTATCGTTTCTGTAGTTCACCAAAGTTCCCATGTTGCTACATCAACTTTTGTACAATCATAATATACAATATAGGCTACAAATTACTTGCTTACCTAAAGCGCAGACATAACTGCCTATTGAATTTACAAATATGTAAACAAAATCAGACGCCCTGATTGGTTGGAAACGTCTTCACGCGCCAAGGGATGCTGAAAAGACACTTTTCATACCACAGCTATTCAGTTCTTTGTTCACAGCTAGAACTTAAACTTAAAATATTCTTGCGCGTCGAATGCAACAAAAATATGAGTGAAAATAGAGTATTGACTGTGAATCTTACACCTGTGCCTGTGCGGTTTTGTGATTTCAACACCTATGACTCTTGCGATGTCACTTACGCGAAATTTTATGCTATTACAGCATCAAATGAAGGACTTACATCGTTCTTAAATAGGCATGGCATTTTAATAATTGGAATACAATATGTGAGTAAATTAATTAAATATACATCAATTTAAATAATGACTGTATCACGTGCATAAAAAAGGGTCAGGCAGATTATGACAAATAGAAACAATTAGGATTCACGATTATTTCAACCCTTACAAACTATCCCTCTATCTTGTAAATTATTTTTGAACATTGATCATTTATATACCAAATATATCCCTTGCCCTTCAACAACAGACGCCAAAATTTAACAAAAAAAAAAAGCAAGATATTTAATTTTGCGGTCTCTATGTGCATACAATGCCACATCCTTTCACCACACAAATATTGCTTCAACCCTTAAAAACTACCCCTTTATGTTGAATATTTTAAAAAAATTACATTTTTTTAATGTACCCTTGCTAAATTAACATTCCTCACTACACCTGTTTACCCCCACCCAACACCCCTATTCGCTCCCACCTCCCGTTAGCTAGACGGGTTATTATTAATTTGCGCAAAGTTTCGTTTGTGAAAAACTGTTCCTATAGCAACCTACACGTCCATAAAAAAAAAACGCGAAAATCCAGAAGGGGGTGTTCTATACAATTACCTTACTTTTGTAAAATAGTATATGTACCACAGTATTTCTGTTTAGACATCCAATTTCAATAAACATGTACATTTACATATGTATGTACATAAATATTTGTTTGTAAATGTGCATTTTTATTCATTTTTTATTGTTCCTTGGATTATCCAACCTTTTTTGTATACCAACCACGCTCCGGTCCCGTGGATGACGGATATGTGGGGTTCTACTGTACAAAATTCTTCATAGCTATGACCTTACCAATTCTTGAAAGTACTTGTGTAACATATCGGCTTCATAATTCTCTAAAGATACATACGAGGCAGGTTCAACCATCTTCAGACAAAAACGGCATGAGTTACTATTAACCGAATTATGTTCCAGTTTACTTCCTAAATCATCTCCATTTCTTGATGCCGAAGTAAAATCTTGATTACGCACAGATCTTGTTTTGAAATGTATACAGTTGTTAATCTTTTGTGAACAAGGCTCACATATTATTAGTTCTTCAGTTATAGCGATGTCCTAAAATAGTAGATATATAAAAAAAGTTGCTTTAGTTGTACAAAATGTCTACCAGATAGGGCAAAATTGACTGGAGAGTACATAGAACAGTCTCATTCAGCGCTATGAAACCATCCTCGCAATTTTGCAAGCAAAGTCGGCAAATCTTGTTTCTGTTGAAAATTTCCATATTTTTGTCTTTGACGTGCAAAACAAGCCCTAAACAGTCTGAACACAAGCTCGCTTCACAGAAAAGACCAACATCTAGGGATGTCAATGAGACATCAAAGTTTTCAAAACAACGATGTTTTTGTTTAAATACATCGATGTTTTTAGGTCGATATTTTCGATACATCGATGTTTGCAATCATAACATCGATGTTAACAGTAACCTCTGGCTCTGCTTTCTGTTTTCTCACATTCTGGGTTCAGTTCTCACGCTATAGCTCAGCCCAACCTGTAAAATAATTCGAGCATACAAAACTTATATTATATAAGTAAGTGCAAAATATTTGTCTATTTTATAGACAAATATTTTGCACTTATATATTTGTATACAAATTATAAAATGCCCCCAAAAAGTAATGTGTGGAGGTATTTCTCGAAGAACCTAAAGCATAAAACAGCAAAATGTAATTACCGTGATCGGATCCTAAAAACCTCGGGAAATACATCAAATCTGCGAGAACACTTAAAAGTTCACAAATTAAAAGACGAGGTAAAGTAATAAAGTACCTAGTTATGTTCTATTTTGTTACTTAGCTTAAATTTTAACTAGTATTAAAAACTATAGTTCACTGTTCACAAGTCATAATACCTATGTAATTTTATCTCTGAATAAATCTAATTTATCCATTCAAAGATAAATATTCTAAGTTCTCGAGTTTTATGGAACCATTTTGTCTAGTTTTAAAGATTTTGTGCAATAATTTCTGAAGAGAAAATGACATGAAAATCGATGAAATTTTTTACATCGATGTTTTTTAAAAGAACAATGTTTTTCTACCGATGTATCGGCCACATCGATGGTTAGCTACCGATGTTTAAAAACATCGACGTTATGATTTTAATTTGACACCAGTACAGCAAACTTCGCTTCAAATGCCATAGAATGTCATATCTAATCATTTAACCATCACAGAGTAATTAAGAAGTTTAAATGCTATATAAAACAAATGAAAGGGCAGTGACCAAGAAGACTGGAGAACAGGAGACATAACTCGAGTGGTGGGGGTAGCACGAAAAGCGTCCGTACTGTGATCACGTGGTGTGATTTATCATGGCGGTCATTGCGTAGAACTGAGCGAAGTTATTTCTGTTTGCTGTGTTTTGCGCGTTTCCAGTTTTTCTGTTGAATATGTCAAAAGCGTCGAGATATTGTTGCGTTGCGAATTGTTCCAGCAAAAGCCCTGATCGTGGCTCAATAGAACCCGACATTTTGATAGTGTGAGAGAAACCGCGATAGACAAGGATAAACGGCATGCACAGATCCTGCGCGCTTCTACGCAAGCCTGCCATATTGCCGACGTTTTTCGTGCCACCCCCACCACTCATTTTTCGAGGAGCTGTCTCCTTACTCTCTAGTCTTCTTGCTAGACGTCCCTAATCAGAATCAGTCGAAACCCGATCGATCCGACACGATTTAATTGAGTGATCGTGCTAACAAACAAATTTCTCAAATAATCCACCATTGTGCTTTCTCATGACCCATGAACATAGTAGAGTGTGTTCTATCCACCTCAAAACTCATATAGGTGTCGTCTGGGAGACGTCCCCGATCCGAATCAGTCAAAACCCGATCGATCCGACATGACTTAGTCGAGTTATCGTGTTAATAAAAAAAAATTCTCAAATAGTCCACCGTCGTGCTTTCTCATGACCTATGGGCAGGGTGGGGTGTGTTCTGTCCACCTCAGAATCAATAGGTGTCGTCTAGGAGATATTCTCGATCAGAATCAGTCAAAACCCGATCGATCCGACACGATTTAGTTGAGTTATCGTATTAACAAAACCAATTTCTCAAATAGTCCACCATAATGCTTTCTCATGACCCATGGACAGGGTGGGGTGTGTCCTATCCACCTCAAAATCAATAGGTGTCGTCTAGGAGATATTCTCGATCAGAATCAGTCAAAACCCGATCGATCCGACACGATTTAGTTGAGTTATCGTATTAACAAAACAAATTTCTCAAATAGTCCACCATAATGCTTTCTCATGACCCATGAACAGGGTGGAGTGTGTCCTATCCACCTCAAAATCAATAGGTGTCGTCTGGGAGACGTCCCCGATCAAAATTAGTCAAAACACGATCGATCCGACACGATTTAGGTGAGTTATCGTGATAATTTCAAATAGACCCAAGGGAGGGGGTGGTGTGTGCTATCCACCTCAAAATCAATAGGTGTCGTCTAGGAGATATTCTCGATCAGAATCAGTCAAAACCCGATCGATCCGACACGATTTAGTTGAGTTATCGTATTAACAAAACCAATTTCTCAAATAGTCCACCATAATGCTTTCTCATGACCCATGGACAGGGTGGGGTGTGTCCTATCCACCTCAAAATCAATAGGTGTCGTCTAGGAGATATTCTCGATCAGAATCAGTCAAAACCCGATCTATCCGACACGATTTAGTTGAGTTATCGTATTAACAAAACAAATTTCTCAAATAGTCCACCATAATGCTTTCTCATGACCCATGGACAGGGTGGGGTGTGTCCTATCCACCTCAAAATCAATAGATGCCGTCTGGGAGACGTCCCCGATCAGAATTAGTCAAAACACGATCGATCCGACACGATTTAGGTGAGTTATCGTGATAATTTCAAATAGACCCAAGGGAGGGGGTGGTGTGTGCTATCCACCTCAAAGTCAATAGGTGTCGTCTGAGGGACGTCCCCGATCAGAATCGGTCAAAACCCGATCGATCTGACACGATTTGAGTTATCGTGCTAAAAAGAAATGCCGACGACACACAGCAAAAAAATTTTAAAAACCATTTTTAAACCCAAAAAAAATTTAGTTTTTTCACTTTTTCTTTACACGATTACATTTTCCGCTTATAGTGGAGTGCGGAAAAGTAAAATTGTTCAACATAAATATCTACTAAATATTCAACACATATAGTGATAATTAGATTGTTTCTAATTCAAAATAATAAAATGACGAGAAGTCAGTCTAATTGAATTAGACTGACTTCTCATCATTTTATTATTTGCCAAAAAAAAAGATTTTTTGTTTCCAAACAACTGCAAACATTCGTCAAATCTTAGATCTTATTACTTTTCCGCACTCAACTATACCAGAGCGGAAAAGTAATGTAAAATGTAATGTAATTTTTTTTTCCAGCGTTTATTTTTCGTTTTTCGGCCTAAAAACAAAGAAAACGGTTTTTAAAAAATGTTTGCTGTGTGTATCGTCGTCGGCACTTTTTCTTGTTAGCACGATAACTCAACTAAATCTTCTCTCCCAGACGACACCTATTGATTTTGAGGTGGATAGAATACACTCTACCATGTACATGGGTCATCAGAAAGCACAGTGGTGGACTATTTGAGAAATTTTTGTTAGCATGATCACTCAATTAAATCGTGTCGGATCGATCGGGTTTCGACTGATTCTGATTAGGGACGTCTACCAGACGACATCTATTGATTTTGAAGTGGATAGGACACACGCCACCCCGTCCATGGGTGATTAAAAAGCATGATGGCGGACTATTTGAAAAAAGTAAAACTGTCACATAAAATACATACGCAGAATTTCATTAAACAATTAGTAAAATTGGCAAAACCCTAGTAACGAAAATCCAAGACAGTAAAATAAATGTAAACTGTTAAAAACATTTTGATGATGCAAATATATTTTTTTTTGTTCTATCAGTAGTTGACGTTTCACAAATATTTTCGATATATTTTTTTGGAGTGCAATGCAGGGATTTAGAGTTTAATTTGGTACCGGGTTAGTCACTTAAAATTGACTCCCTCTTTATTTCTCTTAAATTCAATGGAATCGAAAAATTCAAAAAAGGATTTTACATGACTTTTTATGAATTTTTTGAATATTTAAACAAATATTCAGAAACTCTGCAAATTGAAAGGGGGCGAAAATATATAATTGTTGCATTTTGGTAAGTATAGTTCTTGAGATATTCATACAAATATCATAGGAATAAGTTTAGTCACATCACAGGAATAAGTTTAGCATAAATCAGGAGAGCTATGAACTGAAATGATTTAAAGAAACAATAATGCTTCGTTAGACAGTAATGTTATGTTTGACTTATGTTTGATTGTTATATTATTAATACGCTTTAAGTTAAAATTTAATACACTTGTTAATATATCTAATATATTGATATGGAATATTCATTAGTCGAAAGGAAAGAAATATTAGAAATTTACTTAACCAGCAATAAAAACAAATATATAGCTAAAAGAGAATATGTAAGAAAATATCCTGAAAGACGCGTTCCCTCCAAGAACACTTTCTCTAATATTTATCTCAAGTTTGGGGACAGCGAATCCTTAAAAGATAAGAAACGAGAAAGAAAGAAGCCCAAAACAGGAGAAGATATGGAAATGGACGTTTTACTTCTTTTTACCGAACACCCCAATAAATCTACTAACGCTGCTGCAGAAGAGTTTAATATTTCTCAAGTAAGTATAAGACGTATATTAAAACGTCACAAATATAAGCCTTATAGTATTTTGCCAGTTAGCTTTTAACTGAAAATAACTTTGCCGACAGAAGAGCTTTTTGTAGAGAGATGATTGAGAGAGCAGAAAACGACAATAACTTTTTAAAAAACTTATTTTGGACCGATGAAAGTAGCTTTTCAACGGCTGGACTTTTTAATAGGAAAAATGCACAATATTGGGCGCCCGAAAATCCACACATTATAAAAAAGATAAAAACCCAAGGATATAATACAGTAAATGTGTGGTGCGGTATTCATCAAAATATAATTGTGTGTCCCGTATTCATTAATGGGTCCTTGAATGCAGTTCAGTATTTGAATACTCTTCGGGGTGAAGTCCTTTGGACTACTTTTTGTGAGGAACACCAAAACAAAACATATACGAAAATTCGGTATATAATAACTCGGATGAGTTGAAGGACTGTATGAGTCAAGAAATAGAAAATTTGCGGCAAAATGTTCATTTATTTGAAAACGTTAGAAATGAATTTAATAAAAGATGCCAACTGTGTCTTGATAGAAACGGAGGATACGTGGAGAACATATAGATGTTTAATTTTAATAAAGTTCATTGGTTTTATGTTATTTATCGTTGCACATTATTTTTTTTTATCATTATTTCGTTATTTATGTTTTGTGTTCAATAAACTTTGTTGTTGTCATTTTAATAAAGGTTTATTTGTTTATTATAATTATTATGTGTTGCCGCATCAAAGTATTTTCATACTTTTTTTCTCAAAAAACAAGTTGTGTCTTTATATCTCAAAAACATAGCTCTCCTGATTTATGGTCTTATACTAAACTTATTCCTATGATGTGACTATATATTTGTATGAATATCTCAAGAACTATACTTACCAAGATACAACAATTATATATTTTTGTGATCAGAAAACTGTGGGTAACTTTTTTAAGTAAAAAAATACAGGGTGTTCCGTTAAAAAATATAAAGAATTGTTCGCCCCCTTTTCATTTTCAGAGTTTTTGAAAATTTGTTTAAATATTCAAAAAATGTATAAAAAATCATGTAAAATCCTTGTTCGATTCGATTTAAATTAATAGAAATAAAGGGGGGGGGGTCAATTTTAGGTGACTAACCCTGTACATATGTTACGATCAAACATCGAAAACGTCAGTGAGCGAAGAAAACGGCCACAACGCGTTGCGGACGGTGCTGAACGACCAAACACCGAAAAAAGATAATTTTTCGCGTTGTGGCCGTTCTTGTTGACCACGACGCGTCGTGGACAATGCTCAAACAGCCATGACGCGTTCTGGATGATTTATAAAGCTCATAAACCGAACTTTCTTGTCTACACTTGTCAGTGTGTTTACGACTGCCTTCGAGTGAAGTTCCGTCTATGTTGTTGAGCGAAGTTGCTAATATTGTTAGCTAAAAACAATATGAGCGAGGCGTTTAATGAAAAACTTAAAAATATCGTTGATAACACCAATGATTGAAGTGATTATTTTACGAACGAACGGTATGAGGAGATCGTCCGAGAAGTGAAAGAAGCGAAACGTTTGAGAGACAGTAAAAGGCCGTTGTCGTCCAACAATATAGAAGACTGAAGAGGTACGATATCATACAATTGGGGAATATGAAAAGTTAATTGAAAAGACCAAAGGAACACAGGATGACATTTTTCGATATTTTTGTAAAACGGAGGATCTTTTTGGCATTATTGAAGCTGCTCACATGGCAACTGGACACAAAAGAACAAGAGGTACATTACTTAAACGCTATTTCTATAAAATATTGGTACCTAATGAAATTTTTTTTTGTTTTTAGTTATGGAGGCTGAAATTAACAAAAAATACTGCAATGTCACTAGAGCAGCTATATAGATCTATTTGTCTCTCTGCGAGCAATGTCAGGGAAAAAAGAAGATCAAGAAGAAGGGGTTAGTTGTTGCACCAATCCTATCAAACCACATGAATTCCAGATGTTAAGTTAGATTTGATCCATATTGATTTCATATTGAACCATCTGACAAAATTTACAATTTTGAAACCACTCAAAACGAAAACAGCTGAAGAAGTCGCATATAATGTAGTGGACATTTTTTGCATGTTCGGTGCTCCATTTATACTTCAAAGCGACAACGGAAGAGAATTTTCTAATAAGATAATAGAACAGTTAAAGGATCTGTGGCCAGGCCTTAAACTTGTGCACGGTAAGCCCCGCCATTCACAGAGCCAAGGATCGGTGGAACGATCCAATCAGGACGTCAGAGATATGTTGGTAGCATGGATGCTTGACAATAATACCAAACAATGGTCAGAGGGCTTACGGTTTATTCAGAGCAAAAAAATCGTGCCCTGCATGAAGGAATTAAAAAAAGTCCTTACGAGGCCATGTTTGGTAGCAAGCAAAGAATCGGATTGGCAGATTCTTCTCTGGAAAGGGAAACATATGAAATTTTGGAAACGGAAGAAGATTTAGAGAAAATCTTGGAAGGGATGACACTCGAAACAGGCCAGGAAGGGGAAGAAAATATAATCAATGCAATATCCAGTGCGGTAGCATGTTCCAATTGCGAACATTCTGGAATAACCCAACCATGTAAAACATGCAGTTTAAATGTACACATGAAGAGTGGTGTTAAAATTGAAGGAAAAGTCGTATGCAGCCTTTGCTGCCGACGTAATGCAATCAGAGAACAACACGAAAATGCTAATAGAGAAGCAAGCTGAAAAAATGCTGGCTTTGTCCCGTGAAAAACTACTTCCTGCTGAGATCGGTCAAAATGTCGTAGTCAAAGTTCCGGATGTCGACAGCCCTTGGGGAAGCTTGCCCCTAGAAGTGTTCTAGCTGTAGTTCTAAGCGTTAATGAATCCAGCTTGTATAAGTTGGGAACCAAAGAGGGCGCGCTGGAAAGACTTTATAGTCGTAATGAATTCACCTTCGCTGATTCAAACTTTATAAACTCATTGTATGTTCCGAGTTGTTCATTAAATTTGAGAAAAGCTTCAGCTCTTTCGTCTGGATCAAATCAAGGATTTGTCATGTGCCATTGTAAGCGTTATTGTAATACAAAAAAAGTGCAACTACAGGGCTAATGAGGTGTCGTATAATTCTAAATGTCACAATAATAGTGCCTGCAAGAACAAGTGAATACCCTTCTCAACTACCGTCGGTTCAGTTGGTTATTATTCTATAGTGTTCCTCTTTAATAAATGAAGTTTCATGTAGAAATAACGATACAATAAAGGTTTTAAAATTTCCAGTTATTATTTCTGTTAATCTACTTAAATATTAAAAGCACGATCGGTTTATGAGGTTTCTAAATCATCCAGAACGCGTCGTGGCCGTTTGAGCATCATCCATAACGGGTCGTGGTCAACAAGAACGGCCACAACGCGAAAGATTACCTTATTTTGGTATTTGCTCGTTCAGCACCGTCCGCAACGCGTTGTGGCCGTTTTTTTCGCTCATTGAGCGTTTTCGATGTTTGGGCGTAACATATACCGTGCTTTCATTTTAAAACTATACATAGGTTCCACCGTTCGGTCCTTCTCGGAAAATTAGCCACCGCTCAGGTGGGGAGTCCGGCCGTAGCCGGCGCCGTGATGATCGACGACTTAGATTTCACATTTACCGTTGCCGTCGCATACGTGTTTGGCATTTAGACGAGTGAACTTCGTAGGAATACGTGTATTTAAATAGATTCTTTTAATTCAAAACTTAGTAATTATGACGTACTCACTTGAGGAAACAATTGATTTGATATCATGGTCTCTTCAAGGACATTCATTACGTGCAATAAGGGACCTTTTCTCAGTCAAATATATAAATCGTCCGATCCCTGCCTTGAATACAATATCGACAGTAGTCGAAAAGTTTAAGTCAACGGGGTGCATTTTAGGTTGTAAATGCCACAAGACACCTAGAATTAACGAGGATGCTGAAATGCAGGAATTAATGGTGTGTATAATGGTAGAAGAAGGTTCAAATATTTCTATCCCAAAAATTTCCGAGGAGACTGGTTTTAGTGTGGGTAAAATTCACAAAATTTTAAAGAAAAATAAATATCATTCCTATAAATACGAAGCCCATCAAGAAATTTTCGATAAAGACCAGTACCGTAGAATGGAATTTTGTAACACGGTAATGGAACGTGCAAATGCGGATGACAATTTTATTTATAACATCGTGTTCACCGATGAATCCACGTTTCCGTTACATGGTAGGCACAATCCATCAATTCTACGGTATTGGGCTATTGAAAATCAGTATCGCCTGTTAAATACAAGGACACAATATCCCGAAAAATTGAATGTTTGGGCTGGTATTTATGGGAATGATATTATTGGACCATTCTTTATTGATGGAAATTTAAATGGGGAGACTTATTTGAATCTTCTTCAAAACCAAATTGTTACTGCATTGGCAAACATTAACCCCAATTTTGACAACGTTTGGTTCCAGCACGATGGGTGTCCGGCCCAATTCATTGACTATTTGAATACGATATTCCCCCAAAGAATTATATCTACAAGAGGCGTAATTCAATGGCCACCAAGATCGCCAGACCCTAATGATTTTTTCTTATGGGGGTATATTAAATCAAAGTTATACGGGCATCCTCATGAAAGAGCTAATAATTTAAATCAACTGAGGGCTAATATTGAAAATTTATTTCAAACTATTAGCCCTTTTATGCTGACCAACGTTCGTTCAGAATTTTACGACAGGTTGGGTTATTGTTTGGCGCAAGACGGAGGCATCTTCGAAAATTTTCTTTAGTTTTTTTTATTCAAGGGGATATTTTTTAAGTTTCGAGAGTTTGTATTTTATTTTTAATTATTTTAAGAGAATCTATTTATTTTTAAACGTTTTATTAGAAGGCACTTTTTTTAATGCAAAACCAATTATAAAAATAATGCAAAAAAGATCATAGTTTACTGTTAAATATGGCCAAGATATTTTTTCTTTAAATACCTTGATCATCTTTTAACAGTAAACCCATCAACATCACTTCCCACGTAAAAGTTTTTCCCCGTTACAAATACGATGTACACTCCCTCACGTGTAGAACGTAAGTGTCGTAGCGCCGCTAATTATCGACACTGGACAACCTGAAGCAGGGCGTATCGTCCGCATCCCCTCCCTACACGTTATACGAAATCGACCGATTGACTTGCTGTCTAGTAAAAATATGAAAGAACGATATATTAATTGTATTAGACTGGAACGTATCCGAATAAAACACCACCATCAATTAGAAAACACCAATTTTATTGACATGGAAATAATCGAGATGTGCGTAACTACGTACAGTGAAACTTCTTCGAGTGCCCCACAATTTCACAGACCAAGTAATTCTCCACGAAATTCTTACACAATTTTTTGGTCACCCCACATCAGCCAACTTCGAATACGTTTCAAATGTGGGCACTCAATTTCAGCGTACTTGGTCTCGTCATGTTTCAAGCATTGCAGGATTTTCCAGCACGTGAAACGCTAGCGCTTTTCACGCTTGATCGCGCGTCGCGCCCTCCCTTTTGTGCTTCGGCATATGCCTCGCGAGGTTATACTTGTGCTTCGTCTCGAAAGCGCATATATCACAGACGTATTTCGGCGGTTCCGTAACGCGTGTGTGTCTCCTGATGTGCCTTTGCAGGTTGTACGTGTGGTTGGCCTCGTACCCGCACTCCGGACACCTGCACATCGACTGATTGTGTAGCATCATGTGCCGCCAGAGGCTGCTGTAATGCTTGGTCAGAAAGCCGCACTCGGGGCATTTCTGGATCGCCGTCTTAGATCCGGTGTCGAAAGCGCCGTTGCCAGCGCTGCTCTCGTGGTACGCCACGTGCGTCTTCAGGAACCCTTTGTTTTTAGCCTCGAACGGGCATTCCGAGCATTTGTAGGTCTTCACTTCGCGACTACTGCAGTGGGTCTTCATGTGGCTCTTCAATCCGGAGTGGCGCTTCGACTGGTAGACGCAGAGCTTGCACTTGTACATGACGACTTCGTCGGCGGTTTTATGGACGATCATGTGGTCGCGCAGGCAATTCTTGTATTTCGTCTTGTAAGAGCATTGGTCGCAGCAATAGGCGGTCACTTCGGACAAGCTCTTGTGGGACAGCATGTGTCTTCTGACGTAACGGCTTCGTTTATTCGTGTAGGAGCATAGTCCGCATTTCTTCACACCGTGCGATAGATATACCATATTTTGAGAACTGAAAATGAGAGCAGAATTAGGGGTGCGCATCGAACGGCGATGTGGTCAGAACATCGATATTTAATAAAAAAAATCGATGTTCCGGCGCCGATGATATTTTTTTGGCGCTCGATGCACTCGATACTTAGTGTGTAGTTTGATGTAAATGTTTGACTACATTTTCTCTTAATTTCACCGTTGTTTCGAACCCAGCCTACTCACGGTCAGTACTACATACAGTAGAACCCCTCTAGTCCGCCATCGGCTTGTCCGTCGCTCCGGCTAATCCGACCGTTGTCAGAGTCGAGAAACATGTCTCGGCCTGTTGATGATTCACTCCCGATCGCTCGCTACCTGCCATTATTTTCAGTATTGCATCATCTCTCGTATTGTTTTTGTCTATTTGTGTGTACGTATACAATTGCGTTATTGTGTGTACATATTTTTAATTTCAACATGTCAGGAGTGAAACGTAACCATGTTACTCTTTCATTAAATAAAACATTAGCAGTGTTACAAAGACTGGACAAAGGGGAATCACTCCAAAATATTGCCAAGGAACTCAATGTAGGCGTTACGACCATAAAAGATTGGAGAAAAAATCGGAAAGACCTTGAATCATACACAGTGACGATAGATAGTGAAAACGTCCTTAAGAATCGGAAAACGTTGAGAAAGCCTAAACTTGAATTGCTTGACAACGCGTTGTGGATGTGGTTCTGCCAAAAAAGGAGGGGAACCCCGATATCTGGGCCCATTATAAAAGAAAAGGCTGGATTGATCGCTGGAAAACCCGTCATGGCGTCCGGTTTGTTTCAATTTCTGGTGAAAAACTATCTGCTGATGCCGAGGCGGCTAAGGAATTTTCCATTAAGTTTCAAAAAATTGTCGAAGAAAATGAACTGTTACCTTGCCAAGTTTACAACACAGACGAGACTGGCCTAAACTATAAAATGCTCCCAAACAAAACGCTCGCTGCATTAAATGAAACAGTCATAGGAACGAAACTTATGAAAGATAGGCTAACCATTGCTCCTTGCAGCAACGGTAATGGTTCACACAAGCTTTCGCTGTTCGTTATTGGCAAATATAAGAAGCCTAGGGCATTCAAAAACATAAACATGTCTTCCTTGCCGGTTTATTACCGGAATCAAAAATCTGCTTGGATGGATTACCGTCTTTTCAAATTTTGGTTCTTCGACGAGTTTGTTCCATCTGTTGAAAAAGACTTGAAACAAAAAAGCTTCCCGTTGGTGCTCTATTGCTGTTGGATAACGCACCATCACATCCACCTGAAGAGGATTTAGTGAAAGGGGGCATTAAAGCTATCTTCCTTCCACCAAATGTCCAAATGTCACATCACTTATCCAACCAATGGATCAGGGAGTGATAGAATGGTTAAAGAGGCGCTATCGCAGAAAGTACATCAGGTCAATTTTAGAAAAGTCCGAAGAAGGTTGTAACATATTTGAAGCTATGAAATCCCTCAACATCAAAGATGCTATCTATACGATTGCAGAGTCATGGGAGGAATTTAAACCTGACACGCTGAGATAATCTTGGCGTAAGCTTTGGCCGGAAATTATGACCGAAAGTGACCAGATAGAAAACGAGCAAAACAACGACATGCAGGAAATCATTAAAGATCTGCAAACTGTACAAGTGAATATCCCTGCCAATGAAGTTGAGGAATGGATGACCCAATGTGACGAAGATTGCGAAAAAGGTGAAGATCTCAATGACGATGAGATTATTGCCGCCGTTTTGGAAAATAAAACTGAAGAAACTGTGAACGAAGACTCAGACGGTGATGATGACGAACCTCCTGCCCGGATTTCACACACCGACGCCAAAAACGCTTTTGATATTGCCCTTCAGTACATTGAGCAGGACTCAATCTCAAAACCTATGGACATTTTGTGGATAAAGAAATGGAGGAATATTGCAGCTAAGTCAAGAATTTCATCTGGTAAACAAAAATGTATAACTGACTTTTTTTGTAAATAAATTTTTATTTTTTTTTAGTTTAACTTTTATTTAAGTTTTTTCTAGATAACCTCCAATTTTTACAGTACACATATGTATAGTAAATACATACAGTATTGCTCTTTTTCATTATGTATATAATAATATCAGCTTTTGTGCGATTTCTTGCAATATTTTTACTGTATAGAACAATACATACAGTCACTCTTGAGTTGAAAGATTGTTTATTTTACTTTTTTCTGATAATCCGACCCTTTTTGCGTTCCGACCATACCCACGGTCCCAAAGGTGACGGATCAGAGGGGTTCTACTGTATACCGTTTTTAAACTAGGAGAGATTTCAATTTTGTGCGTCTAATCGTTGGTTCGTTATTAATAGAGCTAGTGAAATTTGTGGGTTTAAAACCGAGGGCATGGCCCTATTTATACATAAACAGACTATAGTATAAACAAGTCAGTGGCGTGCGAATTCATTTACGAATTTTTTAATTTCATATGATTGTATGTACCTATGCATACTTATACATTTACAGTATTTTATTATTCTCACTGTTTATTTCTATTGCATCCTGTCATCATCGGAGATCGTATACATCTTTTGTTACTGAATATTTGGTTTTGTACACACAATAGAGGCAAGTCCACTTAGCGTCTACCTGTAAAAATGGGTTTGTAGCCGGCCGTTGTCTACGGTATTGAAACCCCGCGAATCTCCGCGTAAGAAGAGTTTTTCAGAAGTTTCTACAAGTCTTCCGCTTGTCTATTGAAAGTGATGTAGCGATAGGATAACTAGCGTATTCTTGATACTAGAACGGTCCTCGTTGTGGACCAGAATACTGTTCCAGAATGTAGTTACATTATTACCAACCAAAGGTATGTGTATATAGGCATATATACGATAATTCAGTGGTGTTACCTATAAAAGTATTGAAACGTGAGTAATGAATAACAAGAAAAATGTCGCGAATGTCATAAAGTGAGCGTATAAAGTCGTGGATGCAACCATATGCATCGTTATTTACGATATTAAGTGCGACTGCAGTGGCGGTGCGTGATCCTAAGATTGGGGGTGCACCATACATAAAAATAATGATAATCATAAGAATAAAAAGAATATCCCTAATATGAGATAAATATATATCTCATATTAAGGATATTCTTATTAACTTTATTAATTTGAAGACTTACCTAATTTTCTTTGTAAATGAGCTCAATTCTGCGATTTTTACACTGTGCAAATTTTTCAATTACTTTGTTGTTAAAATTTTCGATATTTGTAATAAAGTCTTTTTCAATGGAGAGCATAGCCGAAGCCGACTGCCTTTCCTGGCACATGGTGTTGCGCAAAAATGTCTTTATTCGTCTTAAAGTCGAGAAACACCTTTCGGCTTCTGCTGACGAAACAGGTACTGTAAGGATGATTTTCAATAATTTAGCAGTTTCTTCAAAAGTTGACTCTAGCTTATTGGAATTAATAAATGTATTTAGTGATAGAGCTCCGCTTAAATTTCTAAACTCCATTCTTTGATAAATTAAAGACAACTCGGTACGTACTTTATTTATGTCCAAAAACGGGTAAGATTCGACTGTTTGTTTTAAGTAATTTTCGGGAAATCTTTTAACATATTCCGAAAATTTTTCTGGGAGAAGTAAATTGGATGCTACCAAGTGTCCAGTAAAATTAAATCTCTCCTTAGCTTAACATATTATAAAGGCACACACTTCCTTTAGTTCTCTATTTTTGTCTTCCGTAGAAGTGTCTACTCGTCTCCTTTTCATTGGTTGTATTTTATTTGGTTCATCTTCAGTGCTTGTGGCGGTTTCGGTGCTATTTCGTATTGCAGAAATTTCTCTAATAAAACCATCTATAGATGTTTTTACATAAACTGGATCAGTTTCTCTTTTTTGTAACTGATTATACAGAATGTTGACATGTGGCATAATTTTGTGAAAATTACCTAACCAAAATAGAAAATCGTTCTTTTCAATCCACTGGCTTTATCAATAGTAGGTGGATGTTGTATGTGACTTTTTTTCATCTCAATCAATTCGACACATTCCAGAAATTCTTATTTGTTTTCAAACACAGTATTTACTATTCTAGAATTGAAATTCCATCTTGTAGGTGCTGATCGGGGTAATCGAGTTCCTACTACCTCATCAAGAACTGCGGTACATTGTGCGGAATTAGAGAAAAATGAGCAAAACCCTCCCAAATTTGCAAAGAATACTCGTACGTTCCGATTAGCAGAAGCCGCATTTGCCATAATTAAATTTAATTGATGCGCATAACAATGCACATATTGGGCAGTTAGATAACTCATCTTAATCCTGGCTTGAACTCCATTCGATGATCCATTCATAACAGCAGCTGCATCATATGTTTGAGCAATCAATTTATGTGGGTCATTTTTAACATGGTAGTCTAGTTCACTTTTTAAACACTCCGCCAATGACTCTGCATCATGTCCTACTGGTTTTAAAAAACTCCAGAATCTTTCTACAAGCTTTCCACCCACCATGTAACGATATATTAAAGCCAACTGAAAAATTGTAAAAATGTCTGTAGTTTCGTCTGCTATTATAGCAACAAAAGTGGATTTTTTAATTTCAATGGTTATTTCATCGTGACAAACTTCAAGCATGCACTGAAGTAGCTCGTTTTGTATAGTATTAGAAGTTCCTTTAAAAGCCGCCGCGTTTTGTAAATGATACGAGTACTTCATAGCCTCGTCTAATTCGGCACTGAAATCAATCAACCCACGAAAAGTGCCTGGATTGGATGATGTTTCCGATTCATCGTGTCCTCTTAGGGCCAGTTCAAATTTTCCACAAAAACGAATACAGTTAATAATAATGTTTAAAACATACCTGTTTTTTGAAACCGCTTCATTGTGTGCTGCCACTGCTCGTCGATGAGCAGAATCAAGCATTGTCGCAATATTTGCAGTGCCTAGCATGGCTAAATTCAAAACATTATTTATGTGTCCAGCAGAATTTGCATGTTTTTTTATTTTCTCGTTTATGTGATTTAAATCCGTTACTCCAGTTTTGGTCCAAGATGTTTCCCCGCCAAACAAAACACACGGAAAACAAAACACTGCGTTTAATACATCGCATCCACTTAACCACAAATGTTTTTTAAATAAGTCATTATTAAATGTTCTTACAAATTGTTTATTTTTTCCTTTCACGGCTAATTTTAAATTAATTTGTGGAGTGGGCCTACCTAGAGTTTTAATTTGAACCCTTTCCTCCAAACTCAAGCTAGAGAATGGAGTTTTTAATAAGTTTTGAATAGAATTCATTATTCCAAACTAGATTCTAACCGAAAACTCGAGTTTATATTTATAAAACGTAAGCGATAAGACAGCTTACGAGACAAGCGATGTACGAAAACAATTCACAAACTAACCGATTCTAACCTCTCTCAATTTCGTGCGCTCTTAAACTCTGCACATAATATCTATAGAATTAGCAGTAACAATACGCGTTGGCTTTTTCATATTGCACGGAAGCACGATCGCCGTGCCGCGTCTAGTGGATTCGTAACGCTGCGGCCATATAATATTTAGATGGTATTAACGCTAGGGATGCGGAAAGGCGATAAATTAAGAATGCAATTAATTACTAAATAAAATTATTAATGCTAAATTCTCGGTAGTGCGCGCGCACCTTATAGCCCACCGCCACTGTGCGACTGAAATATATTGTACCAAGTGTAGTAAGGGGCTAACATGTTCTGCTAGTATTCGAAAGTTCTGCTAATTCGAGATAGTATCTGAAAGTGTGTCCTACATTTTACGTTCAGGTCCAAACATTTTAGACCAAGACACAACATCAGAAGTTTTATTGTTAATAACAGATGCGGCTGCATACATGATTAAAGCTGGAAAACGGTTAAATCAATGTTCTAAAAATTTATTGCACATAACATGTTTGGCACATGCATTTCACAGAATTTGTGAGTTCATAAGAGATCAATTTGTCAATGTCGACTTCTTTATTAGCCGCATGAAGAACATTCACGACGTATTCACTACAAGGAAATGCATCTGGAGTTACCTCTTCCACCACAACCAGTCATTACACGCTGGGGTACATGGTCGCAGACTGCCTTTTTTATGGGGATAATTTCCTTCGCATTCGTGAAACAAACCTTTCATTAAAATATTACTCACGAAGCATTAGGGAGTTTAAAGACACACTATCGTCTGATTCATTATTATCATGAATTACAATTATTTAAAAAACATTTTAGTACATTGCCTCTAACACGATGACGGCACTGGAAAAACGCGGAAGCAACTTGCACAGTAGTACAACAGAAGTAAACAAAACAACAGTAGCACTCAAAACCACACCTGGAGATTTTGGATATCGGCTTTTTCTAAAATTGACAATACTTTTTTAAAAAATCCGGATTTAGGAATTTTAATGAATTCTGCTACCCTCCCTGATAGTAGGAATTACAACACTACTTCTGTACTATGTCCACGCTATGCTCCTTTTTGCACATATGCGATGTCTAACGCGCTATTTCTGCACTTCAAGGCTTCTTTAGTCCCAAACACCATCGATTTTTACCAGAAAATATCGAAGAAATGTTGGTAATGTATGTAAACAGCAATATGTTTACTGTAGTAATCTGAGTTGTGTATTTATGTGTATACGCTTGGGTTAAATAGATCTGTATGGTATTTAGTTTATTATTATTATTTAGGAAAACTGTTAAATTTACATTGTAATCCCCTGTATTTATTTATTATTTTTTTTCATAAACAGATTGAAATATGTAGATAAATATCAATCCATGAATAACTCGACCAGAGCAAGATCAGATGATGTCAAACATTTTATTTTATCAGTGAATTCATTTAATACTGTTCTCCTTTAGATAAATAAAATATTTTTTTCCTTGCTTATATTTTCCGTGTCATATAATAAATCATCATCACCATGAAGTCATCAGTCCTAAGACTGGTTGGACGCTAACCTCCAGCTTCTCCTATCTTGTGCTAACCTACGCATTTCGCTAATTGTGTTACAACCTACATCCCTTACTATTTGCGAGCAGTAGTCTAATCTAGGCCTACCTCTGCCTTTCTTCACTCCTATTTCTGTATCCAAAATATCGCGGACTATTCCCCCATGTCTCAGCAAGTGGCCTACCATTCTATCTCTTTTTTTCTTTATGTTTTTCCACATACTTCTTTTCTCGCCGACTTTCTCCAATACTTCTTCGTTTCTAACCCTATCAGTCCATGGTATTTTCATCATTCTTCGGTAACACCACATCTCAAAAGCTTCTAATTTCTTCCTACTTGCTTCCCCTATCGTCCAGGTTTCGCAACCGTATAGTGCCGTGCTCCATACATATGTTTTCAAAAATCTCTTCCTTGTTTCTAACTTTATTACCCCCGAGCATAAAAGTGCTTTCTTTTTGTTAAAAGCTACTCGACCCTGCGCTATTCTTTGTTTTATGTCTTTATCGCTTCTTCCATTCCAATTTATTTTACTTCCTAAATAAGTGAAGTCTTTAACTTCCTCCAATTTTTCATTATTAATTTGTACTTTCGTTTTTGCTTTGCTCTCGCGCCCTCTGCACACTAACACTTTAGTTTTGTTTTTATTCACCATCATTCCGTATTCCTCTGTCAACACTGCCTCTATTTCGTTCAATGCTGATTCTAATTCCTCCTTACTAGATGCTAATACTGCTATATCATCCGCGAATCTCAGCATTTTTAGTTTCTGTCCCTGTACTTTAATCCCGAAATCCATTCTATATTTTACCACATTAATCGCCTCTTCGATGTACAGATTAAAAACTAGTGGTGATAGGTACATCCTTGTCTTACTCCTTTCCTAATACCTACTTCCCTTTTCCCCTTCTATAACAGCAGTTTGCTCTTTGTATAGATTGTGTACTACTCTCCTATCTCTATACTTCATTCCCGCGCTCTTTAGTATCTCGAATATTTTTTCCCATCTTACGTTATCAAAAGCTTTTTCTAAATCTACAAATCCTATATAAGCGTTCTTTCCTTTTTCTATTGTTTTCTCTAACATTACTCTTAGCGCTAGAATAGCTTCCGCGAGTTCCCCTATTTCGCCTAAACCCGAATTGGTCTTCTCGTAGTATTTCCTCCGCTCTATTTTCCATCCTCTTCTGCACTATTCTGGTTAAGATTTTTGACGCATGGGAGGTTAGGCTAATCGTTCTAAAGTTCTCGCATTTGTCGGCTCCTCTCTTTTTCGGTATAGTAACGATAATGTTCCTCTTATAATCCTCCGGCATCTCGCCCGTTTCGTATATATATTTTACCAGTTCAAACATCCTATTTACTACTTTCTGTCCCGCACATTTCAAAATTTCCGCCTGTATTTTATCTACACCCGGCGCTCTATTGTTCTTTAGCCCCCTTAGTGCTATTTCAAATTCCTCTCTCAATAAAGGCTTTCCTACATCTTCCCTATCGATGCTAGATTCTTCCTCTAATATCTCTCCTAATTCCTGACCCTCGTATAAATTTCCTAAGTACTGCTTCCATCTATCCGCTTTCTCCTCTCTTCCGATCAGTATGTCCCCCGATTGACTCTTAACGTTTCTACTTATTGTTCCTATATCCCTGAAGTTCCTCTTAATTATTTTGTAAGCCTCATCGGTCTTACCTACTTGCAGTTTATCTTCTACTTCTTTGCATTTATCCTCTATCCATTGTTCTTTCGCTTTTCTACATTTTCTAATGATTTCCCACTTTATTGCCTTATAAGTTTTCAGTCTTTCCTCGTCTCGTCTGTTTTTGTAGCCTCATCTCTTTTGCATCAAGTTTAAGATTTCGTCCGTTACAGGGCTTCCTAGCTTCCCTTTTCTCGTGTCCTAAAACGTCCGTAGCCGCGGAATCTAAACTATTCTTGATACCCTCCCACTCAGTTTCTGCGTTCTTGATTTCGTCCTTACTCGTTTTATTTATTAATTGATCTGTTTTCTCCTGGAACTTATCTTTCATATTCTGATCCCTCAATATGTCTACATTTATACGTTTCTTATCCTTATATAATAAATAGTACTTTAATTTTATAACCCTAATATGAAAATAATATTACGTATATATTTACATTAAAACACCTTTATTATACCTATTTACCTTGAAGGGACGCCTATGACTGGTTGGGAAGGTCCCTTCCAGCCGACCCAGCGATTGATATGACAGAGAGGGCTCGCGCTATCTCTTTCATGCTCCGCAATGGAATTGAGATTGTATGTGCTACGGGTTGAACGTGTTTTTAATTAATAACGTGTCGCAGAGAAAAGCCTTGGAAGGCTTTTATTTAAGTACTGTGAGGTGCAACCGGGAATAATCATCAGTAAATTGTAGACGGTGTTTCTATGACAATAATATTATTGTGAAGTAATATTTAGACTATTATTAATGATATGTTTATACTTAAACGCCCTACGCACGTTACGATTTATTGTAGGTACTGCGTGTTGAACTGCAAGTCGTAGAAAATATAGTAATACCCGCAGTATCTTCCTTCTCCCTACACACGGTCCAATATATCAAACGACTGCAGTGCAGACGTGTAGCTAGTGTGTTGTGGTGATGTCGAGAATATCAAAAAGAAAAGCTGCTGCACTTTTAGTTACAGTATTGCTGACCAACGAAGATGCAGCAAACAGACAAAAATAAGGAAGAGAAAGTGATGTAAGAATTGGTACTTACGTCGGAAAACATTCACATATAAACTTGTTGAGAGAGCCAGAGGAAAAAGAACCGATCGATTTTAAAAACTAGATACGATTGTGACACCTACATGTCATTGCTTGGGTTAATTAGAGATAAAATTACCAAACAAGATACTATCATGAGAAGCGCAATATCTGCTGAAGAAAGGTTGGTAACTACATTAAAATAATTGGAAACGGGGAATTCGTATGAAGACCTGAAATTTAGAACTGGTATTTCACCTCAAGCATTAAGCCAAATAATACCACAAACATGTCAAGCCATATACAGGATGTCTCCTAAAAACGCCGCAAGCCATAACTCCGTTATTTATAATCTGATTTTAAAAAACAAAAAATCAAATGAAATGGCTCTAAATACACTCTAGAGTGAACATACCGCAGTGTTTTTAAACTTTTTTTTTTTTAAGCGATGGTCAACTCTTTTTTTTCAAATGACAATAGTTTTTTTTTATTTATTATTGTGCAGATTTTTTCTGAATCCAACGATGTATAACAAATAGACACTTGTGAAATATTTGTCACAGAAAAATGGTGAAAATATTCGCCAATACCGCAATAGGCGCCCGGTCGCTTAATTGATGACAACCGTATTTTGACTAATCATCTGTGCCGTGGAAAACAAAAAATAAACAACAAATCGAGTAAATGTCACTTCAACTTCCGCATCCCAGTTTTTTACATTATTTTGCTTTTGTGTGTCATAGTGTCATTACAGTTAAGTTATTTTTTGCGAAATAAGCCAACAGTACAGTATGGACAATAATCAAATATTGACGGATATGATTCAGGTATACTTTCAGTGTAATCAGAATCGTGGTGCGGCAGTCCGCCTTTATAGAGAGCGATTTCCTCATAGAGAAGTTTCAGAACTACGCAAGTTTGGAAGACTTGAAGAAAATTTAAGAAACTATGGGGCATTTAAGAAACCGAAACGAGAAGAACGCGAATTTAATGAAAACACGGAGCTCAATGTTCTTCTTAAAGTTGAAGAAAACCCAAGAATCCCCATTCGGGAAATTTCAAATAATATTGGAGCTTCAAAACGATGTGTGAATTCAATATTGAAAAAGCACAAATTTAAGTCATACATACCTCAAAAAGTACAGGCATTAGAGGAAAACGATAGAGAACGAAGACAACAATTTTGCCATTTGTATTTAAATTTAGTGCAACGCGACGAGACACACTTTTCCACACTAAGATTATTTGGTCAGACGAATGTACATTTAGTGTCAATGGTATTTTTAATAGAAATATCCGCCGACATTGGAGCCAAGAAAACCCAAGGATTATCGTCGAAACTAATTTTCAGCGAAGGTTTAGTATGAATGTGTGGTGTGGCATTTTGGGTAATAGATTGATTGGACCATTTTTCATAGACGGTACCCTAAATCAAGAAAAATATTATCAAATATGACATTTTGTTGAAGTTGAAATGACATTTACTCGATTTGTTATTTATTTTTTGTTTTCCACGGCACAGATGATTAGTCAAAATACGTTTGTCATCAATTAAGCGACCGGGCACCTATTGCGGTATCGGCGAATATTTTCACCATTTTTCTGTGACAACTATTTCACAAAAGTCCATTTGTTATACATCGTTGGATTCAGAAAATAAATCTGCACTATAGTAAATAAAAAAAACTATATTGCAATTTGAAAAAAAAAGTTGACCATCGCTTTTCAAAAAAAAGTTTAAAAACACTGCTGTATGCTCACTCTAGAGTGTATTTAGAGCCATTTCATTTGATTTTTTGTTTTTAAAAATCAGATTATAAATAACGGAGTTATGGCTTGCGGCGTTTTTTAGGAGACACCCTGTATATATCAATAAACTCCTCCCATAACTTTTTATTCTTCAAATCCATATTTTAAAAAACAAGGGGTAGACGAGAAAACTAAACGAACTTGCCGATCACTTCTGATATCGCAACTGCAGCAGTAACGCGCCGCTACACATGTTCCAGCTTGTCGTCAAGCAAGCAACTACCGTCGATACGATATTTTATGGAAGATTCGTACTGCGATCCAATACGACCGCTATGTACTACACAACATCCAATTCGCCTACACACGTTACGATTGTCGCTACAACGGTAGTTTCTGCAGATGTTGAACGATATGTGGTACGATTTATCGTAACCTGTGTAGGGCGTTTTACAGTCACTCGCAGTAAAAAGCAACCAGCTGTTGGAATACACAATATACTCCTTAATATCTAATTAACACATTCACTGCTCACCTATACAGGGACACTCTATCCAGATGCTGACTATATTTTTTCTCAGGAATATGGCCCTAATATTCGAAAAATCTTTAACGTGTGTTTTTAGGAGTATATGTTAAATGTCAAACGTCGCTGTCAAAAAAACGCGGATCCGCGTCATGAGCACTGTGGTAGAAATAGTACCTCTATAAGCTGGAAGATGCGGATCTCAGTCTTACCATATTCTTTTGTTTTATATAAAAAAAAACAAGATTTATAAAAAAAAATTTATTAATAAAATGTGTAAAGAATAAACTCTGACAAACTCTTAAAAAAAAGCTTATTCTATGAAAATTGTAAAAAGTACACATCAATATCAGAAAGTAAAACTATTTATGGTATATGGTAAAACATTCGCCCGCACAAAGCCCAGGTTCCTCTAAACACATAGTGCATTCATATATAGTGTCTTTCCTTGTTTGCTTTCTGGCACAAACCCTGTATCTTTTTCTTTTAGTTTCGCCTTTTGCATTCTTGGAAGCTATTTTAGTTGGAAAGTGTTGCCTATTTGTAGTTTTGGCTGGAACAGGTTTTTCTTTCAGAAGCCCTTTTATAACTTCTAAACGAAAATCGTACAGTGACATCTTTGTCCCAGAAAATCTGATAAACAAATAGTAGGAGTTCAACAACAACACTTGGAAAATATGTATCGCTAATTTCTTATACCACCTTATAGTTTTTCTTCCGCATGGGTAATAAGCGAGCATCCGATCTTTACGACCATCTCCACACACATAGTTATTGTAATTTAAAATCGGTAACGGTTTAATCATTTGTTGGCCTCTTTTATTTTCAACTTCAGTCAAATTGTTTTCAAATTCTGTGGATAGGTACAACACATCCCTTTCGTCCTTCCAATTTCCAACTAAAATACCATTACGATATTTTTCAACAGTTTCGCCTCTTTTCTACTAACGACTTGGGTGTTTTAGTGCATTCAAATTGTTTCATTTGATGTACTCCAGTAGGCTCATCTTGCCAGTCATTTGTCATACCTCCATCTTGTAGGTTTACGTAGTCGTCTGCAACACCTTCACCCTGTATATGTAATTGTTCACTCTGAATTGCATTTACAACTATATAATCGTCCTCTTCTACAATACAATCAAATATATGTAAATAACAATTTATCCCAACAACTTTACACATATTTCTTACAGGGAGCCACTCTCCGATAAATCATCCGGTATATATTCATCTTCACTTGCTAAAAATTCATCCTCACTACTTGAGTGTGTAAGCATATATTACAATTCATCCTCTGTAAGTCTTTTTGGTTATTTATAATTAATTTTTGTCGTTTAGGACGTGAGCAGCCTGGCTGACTATTGTCCATTGCGACCTAACCTCAATACTAAACGACAAACGTCCAAACACAAAACTGCACTTATTTTTACAAACTGTTATGATTCACCTATGTGCTCCTCTGGCGAGCAGCGAACGTGTTAAAGAATCGCGTTGAATGTGTGCAATCGATTTACATTGTACTAGTATAGATACGTATACAAAGACAAAGAGCCCGTGAAATAGATTGTCGAATAGGGACTTAGCACAATACGCACAATACGTAAAAGTGCACGCTTGCTATCTCACAGTGAAAAGTATCCACAATCCACAATACAGCTGTATTAGAAGCGTAAAAGCCCAATGCATACAGTAGGGGTTAGTACCTATTCGTTAGTATCTCTTGGAAGACGGCGTATAACAAGTGGGACTCGAAACTGAAGTAATATTGTGCAATATGGGGCGACAAAAAAGTCAGCGTGAAACAGCGAGACTATTAATGTTAACGCGATCGGCAGTACAAAGAATTGTTATAAGAACGAAAACCGAGTACACAGCAAACCGCGACAGAGTTCCAAGAAAATTTTTACTGGCCGAGACGAGAGATGGCTAATTAGAAAAATTGATGAGCAGCCAACATTAAGTGCACCACAGCTAGCGGCTCTTGCAACTGAGTATTTAGGCAAGAAGTGTAACCCAGAAACAGTACGGAGAATTCTGTGAAAACACAAATTTCATTGAAGAACTGCTAGAAAGAAGCCTTAAGTGAGAAAAATCGACAGGAACGGCTGAGGTTTATTGAAGAGTACAGGAAGAGAAGTTTTGATTTTTGGAAGATGGTTACCTTTGCGGATGAATCGAAATTTAATCTGTACGATTCAGACGGGCATAAAAAAGTATGGCGTAGACCGATTAACGCTTTAAAACCAAAAAACACGATTCCTACCATCCAGCATAGTAAGTCCGTAATGGTCTGGGGGTGTATGAGTGCGGCTAGGGTGGGTGACTTAGTTTCTACTGAAGCAATTCTTGATTGATACAAATATTTAGACCTTCTAAAGCGACATTTAAAGTCAAGTGCAGAAAAACTAGGCTTAGGAGGAACATTTCAATATTATGAAGACAATGATCAAAAGCACTCTGCCTGAATGGTTAAATAATAGCTGCTTTACAACTGCCCCGAGGTGATTAAAACCCCACTTCACTCGCCGGACCTTAACCCTATTGAACATTTATGGGGTGTGCTTGAATCTGCGATTCGTTCCCGTCATATCACCTCGGTAGAATGTCTGAAACAGGCACTAATAGAATAGTGGTTACAGATATCAACATCTGTGACAGAGAAGTTAGTCCGATCGATGCCAAGTAGGTCGGCAGCAGTAACGCAACAAACAGGTTTCGCGACAAAATATTAAGACTTGGATATGTTGTAAATCTCTTATCAGGTAATAAACGATCACTCACTTCGAGTACCCGACCGATTATCTCGCCGACAACGTGACCAACAAAAATACCCGTCTATTGTAATACGTCAAAAACGGATTTGTCGGCAAGATAACACTATCGGATAGTATATCGGCATATTGTACAACCGGGTCTAACACACATTGCCAAAAAGGAACAATATATTAAATGTACGAAAATTACCTGATAGATTCAGACGAGTCTGTTTTCGATCCTACTACATTGTCAATATTGGAATACTCTTCTTGTTTTGTGTCATCATCCCCTGTTTTTACCTCGCATTTAATGTCCAGATCTACATCATCTATGTCTATTTCTTCTACTTTAATCGTATACGAACTGTTTCTCTCTTCATCTTTATTTCTTGATATGAAATTAATTACATTGTTTAAATCTACTTGGCCTTTGTTGTTAGTGCCTTCAATATCACAATAGTCACCTATATTCTCTTCTATTTGCAAACAATTTGCTATAAAATCAAAACAACATCTGAGACATTTAATACAAGACATACACGTTACTGATTGACGACAATCATAGTAATCCTAAAAAGAAGACACGTTTTATTAACAATTCTTATTCACTATCGCATTTATAGCAACGTCTGCTATACCAACACAAAGTCTTCATCAATATAACCTTACCAGGAAGTGCTTACGTAACATCTCGACTTCATCATTTTCCAACGATACAGAAGAGCCACACGCGACCTCTGCCAGACAAAAGCAACACGAATTACAGTTACTTGAATCATATTCGAACTTGATTTTTGAATCATTTCCATTGCTGACTAGTGGAATTGTAGCATTTTCGTTAAGAACGCACTTCGCTTTGAATTTTACGCAGTTTTTAATGTTTTCCAAACACTGTTCACATATTCTTGGTTCGTCAGTTATAGCAAAGTCCTAAAATGGTGTATGTATAAAGTTACTTTATTAATAAAAATTAAAATTGTTTATACTATACTGTATTACTAAATTACAATTATATAAAACAAGAATATTTAAATATAGTGGTTCAATTCCTACCAGATAAAGCAAAATTGAATGGAGATCAGATACTATGGTCTCATCTAAAACTATGACAGCATCGTCGCAACTTTTTAAACAAAGTCGGCAAATATTGTTTGTGTTACAGAATTCCATGTCTTTTGGAACAAGGATAATTTTATAATACTTTATGGTTAAAAAATTAAAAATACTATATTAGAAATTCCCTAAACACTTCGTTTTTATTTGAATCATAATAGATTCTATCAACCATCACAGAATATCAGAAGTTTAAAAACTATAGAAAAAAGATATGTAGTGACATTTGTGGTTATCGTGGTACCATCTAATAATATGGTTACTAACGGACATTGAATATTTCTGAATTTAAAATTCAAATGGAATTGCATTTTTAAAATATCACTGAACATATTACCAATTTCTTTTGTTAAAGCGAAGTTTTATTAAGGCCTAAACTAAAAAAAGCTGACAATTAAAACAAATGACTGTATTTGTTTTACTTGTACACTAATTGACGGCATGTACAATTTGATAACTCGTCGATCTTGGAATTGAAATACCCTAATTTATTATAATAACATTGAAATTTTGAACGTGAATTGCACAAAATCAGTAGCGGATTGGAGGTCCTAAACACAGAGGCCGTAGATTTGGAAGGTAGAAATTAGAAAATAAATCAGTTCAACAAAATAGATATTCGAAATTTATATTAGGTTAGGTGGGCTTTACTAAGTACTTATTAATTATTAGTTTGTGTAGGTGAACGAGTACTGTGCTGTCATTCATGAGGTGTCGATCATCCGATAAAAAATAATAAAAATAAGTGATAAAAATTGCCGAACTTCCCAGGAAAATAAAAAAACTGGTAGGTACCTCATATGATGTAAATGAGAGAAAAATATATTTGCATCTGTCGTCGATGAAAATGAATTTTTTTTTAGGAATTATCTGTGGATGTTCATGGAATTTCAAGAAAATGTATTGTTTTATATTTCTGGATATATAGTTCGTAACCTCGTTAATGCCACTAAATGTAATCATTGTATTGAAATATTACTATATAGAGGTAGTATATCTACTGACCATTCCTATACCGCTCCTCCAGAAGCTTATAAATCATTCACCGATTTTGTCACTCGAGGAGGTCTTCTTTATGCTTCTGATGTGGTGTATAAAATTTTACATTTTGCAGAAAAGCAAATTCACTTTCAATTAGAAAGTGAAAACCTTTTGAGAAGCAAAATAAATTTGAAACAAAAAATTATAAATACAGTTATAAATCACTTTGCTGTAAATATAAATCTTTTTAAGCATAAGCAGCCTGTAATTCAATAATTTGTCGGCGAGGAATGTCACGAAATTCAGATTATTCGGAAAACAACTGCTACCATATTTAAAGTGCCGAATGTATCACCAAAGTAAACTATTAAATTTAGAGTTGCATGGAAAAAGTGCCACAATAAGACAAAAAATTACAAAACTTGTTTTATTTAGCAATTGTTAAATTAATAGCTATATAAGTAATAGTAGCTATGTACAATGTATTGTAATATTTAAATAAAAATTGTATTTCTAATTTTGTTTGTATTTTATTTACCACCCACATAGGAGAACAGTTGAAATTTTACTTGAACGTTGTACTGTTTGCATTATTACTTTTTTCTTGATAAACTATTCAGAAAAAAGTTACGTTTACTTCTAAATAAAGATGAAAAATTAAAAAATATTTTAAAAAATGCACCAGCGTTCCATTAACTAACATGAGATAGAAAGAGATAGATATCTGTAACCGATGCGGGTTGCCTATACAATCGATTTGTCTCGCTTGTCGCTCAAGGCGGGTTCATTCCAGGTATTCTACGTATAGTATAGAGTTCACTGCGTCCCACCAAGTCGACTATTCGGCATTTGGTGGCCAAATTCGAGTTGACCGGTTTGATACATAATCAGACAACACCCGTACATCACCGGAACACAAGGTCTGTTGAAAACATCGCTGCTGTGCGTGAGAGTGTACGGTGAAACCCAAGGAAGTCAAATTTTCGTCGTTCACAAGAATTTTGGTCGCCTTCCTGCGACTTCTACTTGGCGAATTTTGCGCCGTAACTTGAGTCTGCACCCGTATAAAATTCATGTGATCCAGAAATTGAAGGTAAAGGGCTATAGACAACGCCGTGTGTTCGCTGATTGGGCTCTGGAGCAATTGGAAGTTGACCCAAATTTCGCCACAAAAATATTTAGCGACGAAGCCCATTGTTTCGACTGTTCTGCATTGGTACAACAGTCCGGTGACAATGCTACGTTTTCCTAAAATGTTGTGGCTAAACCTCGGATTTGACTGCGCACATTTCAGATTCGGACTTATATGGGTTCTGAAATATCTAGGGTGGTCCAACCATGAGTCACACCTTAACGTCAAGTTTTTTGCCCAACTTAATTTGACATTTCTTTGTTTCAGTGTTTGACAAATTCAATCATGGAGAGGTACACAATTGAGCAAGCGCGTCAAGATTGTTGAAGCCTTTTACGAAAATGGGCGTTCAAATCAAAATGCATTTCGTGCACTTCATGACTTTCTTGGTCAGCATAATCGACCAAATGTATCCACAATCGGGAGAATTGTGCGCAAATTTCAGCACACTGTGTCTGTAGGAAATGTGAAAACACCTGTGCATGCTCGCCATGTGCCAGTTCGTTCTGCGGAAAACATTGCTGTTGTTCGCGATAGTGTAGCAGAAGAGCCGTCAACCTCGACTCGTCGTCGTGCCCAACAATTGAACTGCATCACTGATGCGAATTTTGTATAAAGATTTGAATTTACACGCTTACAAGGGTCAATTGACTCAAGAGCTGAAGCCTACTGACCATTTCAAGCGTCGTCAATACGTCGAATGGTTGGTTGAACAGACAGAAGTGAATGGTGACTTTACAAAGAAAATCGTCTTCAGCGACGAGGCACACTTTCACCTCAGTGGATTCGTTAACAAGCAGAATTGCCGCATTTGGGCAAATGAGAATCCACGAGTGATTGTTGAAAAGCCGACGCATCCACAAAGAGTGACTGTTTGGGTCGGTTTATGGGCTGGCGGCGTCATCGGGCCGTACTTCTTCGAAAATGAGGTCGGCCAAGCAGTTACCGTGAATGGTGTTCGCTATCGCGAGATGATAACGGACTTCCTGTGGCCAGAAATTGAGGATATGGGCCTGGACAATATGTGGTTCCAACAGGATGGTGCCACTTGCCACACAGCCAACGAAATAATGGCAGTTTTGCGCGAGAAATTCAATGGCCGTGTTATCTCACGTCGTGGCGATGTTAATTGGCCGCCACGATCATGTGATTTGACACCGTTGGACTTCTTTCTTTGGGGATATTTAAAAGAAAAAGTGTACGTCAATAAGCCAAGAACAATTGAAGAGCTAAAGGATGAAATAATTCGGCACATTAACGACATTGAACGTCAATTATGTCTCATAGTCATTGAAAATATGGACCATCGGATAGAGGTATGCCACCGAAGCCGTGGCGAGCATTTGGCCGATGTTTTGTTTCACACATAATTGTCATAGATCCTTCTATCATAATAAAAAATATTAAGATAATTCTCTGAACACTTTTTGTTTTATTTACAATTAACATCGTGCGTTTTGGTTGGACCACCTTTTATTAAAAATATTCATACACAACTCGGAACTCGATTATTTTGCATACGATATTACATACAAATAGTTAACAGTACATGACAATTTGACAATAAGTATTTTAAAATGTCTCGATCAAAACCATCCCTTGCCCCAATACAGCGTTGGATAACGGAATTTGTGGGGTTGGTGTTAAATGACGGTAGTGAATTTCGGTATTCCTATTGTGATACAGACATAGCGTATACCAGCAAATCGGATGTTGTGAGACAGCGGTGTTCTAAAAAATATAAAACCGCGGTTCCTGGACAGAGCAGTGCTCATGAAAGACACACGACTGCGAAATCTGTTTTTACAGAATCTGAGGCAGGGGCGGCTGGTGTATAGGTGCTGCAGAGCTGCCAAAAAAATTAGATATTTGTATATTTTCGCGACATAATAATTACTAAAATTTATTAATAAAATAATTTGGTTAGTTGGTGCAGCTAACCAAATTATTGCGTTAAAGTCGCATTCTGCCCGCCGCGCCGTCCTCTATTGAGTAGTAGACCAGATGAATTATCTGGGTCTCTACGCGAGCGCGTCGCGGTACATTGAACTGGGCCACACGAGGTAGTTCTCAGCACGGCTCGGCACACCCGTCCTCTCCCTCAACTGCCGCGACAATCCACACTTGGCGCTCGTAAATGCGCGAATTTACACGGTCAGTGAGCTGTATTTTTTCCAGCTAAGGCAACATCAGTGAATGTTTACTCCTTCCTACTCGTCGGGCGGGCGTAAATCGTACCTATTACGTATCCATTTATTCGAAGAACAATTGGATTTGTGGGTGCAACAAAAAAAAATGCGTTATTTTGTATTCTTTGTTTACTTTTTGGCGGTGATAAAGCATGGACGGAGGTAGGGGTGACAGATTTGGTGCACTTAACTGAAAAAATAAAAAAGCACGACAACTCGAAAAGCCATCTACATAATACAATGGAATTAGCTTTATTAAGAACAACTAATATTAAAGCGCAGCTAGATTCAGCTTATTGGATAAATGTGCAAAAGCATAATGATAATGTGACAAAAAAGAGATACGTTTTGTCAAAAATAATAAACTGCATAAAGTTTTGTGGGGTCTTTGAACTGGCGCTGCGAGGACATGACGAAGCTGAAACCTCTCAAAACCCGGGGATATTTCGTGGTTTGATAAATTTTTCTGCTGAGCTTGATGTAACTTTAAACAAGCATCTACAAAATGCTTCAGTATTTAAAGGAACCTCTAAAGAAATACAAAATGATCTTTTAGACTGTATATTAAAAGTATGTCATGAAGAAATAATTAAAGAAATTAACAAATCTTCATCGAAACAACTGATGTATCGGCAAAAACTCAGTTAGTGGTAGTTTTAAGATATATTCTCGATGGTGAACCGATTGAACGTTTTTGGACATGCCTGAAACCTGCAAAATGTGACGCTGAAACTCTTTCGGAAAATATTTTAAGTGTTATAGACCCTCTAGTAGAAAATTCACCTTACAAGCCTTTTCTCTTAACCAAAGAATATGACGGCAAACATGAATGTTCTTCAAAAAGGTATTAAATTCCAAACATTTTTCTTGTGAAAGTCTTATATTTTTGTATAAACGGATTTTACATAAAAATTCTGGGGTATCAGGAAAATACGTGACCTTGAGAAATTTTGCCTGCGGCGCAATTTCTTTGCGCCCACTACAGTAGTTTAGATATGTTTGAAATTTGCACGCTGGCGGCCAATACCCTAGGCTCGGCCCTGTGCAGAACACCCGTTTCATTTCATCACGAGCCGCCACTGATTTGAGGGTATTTATGCGTTTCTGACAAAAATATTGACCGAGACGAATGCCGAAACCGCTGCAAAATCAGTTGATGAGACTTTAAAAGAAGTATGGGGCACTTAAACATGAGGAAAACAAAAACATGGTATCCTTTTTCTTACGCATGCTGCGCCATACATGTAAGCAGCTTGTCAACTTTTGAAAGGAACGCATAATTACGATACGTTACATGTAACGTGTCTAGTCTTCATCGCGTAGCAGATGCAATCCGTGGCCGTTATACGAATGTCGATCGCCTGATAGCGAATGTCAAATAAGTGTTTTTAAAAACCCCGCAGAGTGGCATTATTTGCAGAAATGCTTCACCACACACAATTATCTCCAGCACCTATAATAACCCGGTAGGGAACGTGAAACGAGGCAGCTTCATATTATTACTGGAATTTTGAGAATATCGCCAGAGTATTTCAATAGTTGAATCCAAATTATGATATTGCTATTGCGAATGCGCAACAGACTTTAGCGGATATAGTTATTCAACAAGATTTGGTATATATACATCGCAATTTTTCGCTTATACTAATAGCCACTACAAAGTTGGGGAAAAAACCAGACCCATGAATTTTCAATAGTGGATGCTATTAACATTGGTACTTTCGACAGTATATTTATTTTTCCGTTGAAGAGGGATACCGCGAAGGTTATAAGAAAAAAGTTACTACAGTGGTGGTAATGGCAACGGCCATGCCCCACGTTAAACATCGATCCTCGTCCGATCACCGAAGTCAAGCAACGTCGGGCGCAGTTAGCACTTGAAAGCAGATGGGTTACCGCTTGAAAACACCCCGTGCCGTTTTCAGCCTGCAGTGTCGCTGGGTGGATCGAGTACCCCAGTAGTACTGTTGCCGGTCCCAAGCCCGGAAGAAAGAGACGGGTTAGAGGGCCAGGTTTACCTGCCTACCCCTCGTAAAAACAGATAAACAGCTCATAGTACCAATGATATTCATCGAAGAGGAACAGGTCATTGACCTACTTTAGAAGGAAGAAGTTTTGGATAATAACCCGGGGTTTTTTTCTATAGCAGTTATACAGCAGAACGAAGTTCATGTCTCCACAACAGTATTCATATTACTGGTATGCTTCATTGATGTAGAACGGTCATTTTCCCATTATAAATGGATAATGACTGATGTCATCGACTGCTGAAAATTTATAGCAGCTACTAATAATATATTCATGTAATTATACGCGTAAATAGTGTTAAATGTGTGATGGTACCTTGAACAACTACTGTGTTGTCCAGATCGTTTTGACAATACGGTGACGCGATGACGCGATGACTTGCCCTGCCCCGGACCTGACTACGCAATTTTAGGAATTCAATTACAAGTCTTTATTTGTTTCTAAACAACACAATGAAATGTAAACTAATATGTGACTAATTTTTATATGTAATCCGCTCCTTGCTGTAAGTCCGTCTCTGTCACATCATGTCGGCAGTCAAATTTGAGGCCTGATTATGTGTATTGAAAAAAAAAAAAAACAGACACTAGTAATATTACTTTTATTTTTTCCTTTTGCTAAAACATTTAACGCATTGTCACAAACCAGTCCGAAGTTGTTGCAACATGCGCAAACGTTCCACAATACTGCCTTTGACCTTCACAGGTCTCCTGCGGGTGTTTCCACCTCCATCTTGAACAGGGGCACATCACTTGAGTCCGTATTGGAACTGCACCCCGGATGCGCTTTCCCATACTCACGTTTCGTCTCACCTGGTGATGCCATATGGACCGACATGTGCTTGTAGAGTTTGCTCTGCTGCTTGCTCTCGAACCTGCACACCGCACACTTGAAGGTTATCGAGTGGCTTATCGAGTGCCTCAGGAGGATGCGTTGGTTCTTGGTCTGGAATTTGCAGCTTCCGCATTTGTATACATTCACCTTCCACTTGTCCCTGTGCCCTGCCATTTCAAGCCGGTTCTTGTGGCTGGTCATATGCAACATGAAGATGTCATTGTCGTTGGTGTTGTAGGGGCACTGTGGGCATTTGTACCCCCCGGAGGCCATGCGGTGGACCCTCATGTGGCTGTCCAGGTTGTATTTTCGCTTCGTCTGGTACTGGCACAACGGGCAATTCATCCACGGGAAATCTACGTCAGAATGAGAGCTCATGTGACTGATAAAGTTCGATTTACGCATAGATTGGTAGTTGCAGAGCTCACACTTGTAGATGGGATAATAATTGTGTTTGGGCTCGAAGAGGCCCTTTTTGCATTCATGGACGCTCGCTTTGGACATGTTCTTGGGGTGGGAGAGCATATGTCGTTGGGGGTCACGCGGGTACGATTTGCATCTGTTAATGTGCCGCGAAGAAAGTACTCTATCTTGAGAACTAAAAAAAAAAATTGTATGTATTTTCACTAAGCCGCACAGTCCAGGTTTTTATCAAAATTTCCATCAAACTAATACAGGGCTCAAGAATAGTTTCTGGCATTAATTTAGCAGGATAGTGACCGCATTAGCAGACTTAAAAACGTGAATTGCAAGGCAATCTAATAAAACACAAAAAAAATGTCTCCTACGATAGAAGGAAGGAAGCCACTGGTCGCGACAGGTTTTTTGTGCCATGTGGAAAGTTGAATTTTAATTTAGTGTATCACTTTGATAATGTTTCAAAAAATAAAACCAGCCACAGGTAGGATTCGACATTTGTCCCGGATCAGAACCGAACGACATACAGCTGTTTCGTACTTGTTAGTTCTCATCAGTGCCGCATACGGTACGCCGATTCAGGACAAATGCCGAATAAACTTTATGGCCTATACATCTTTAGCCGTATGCGGCACTGATGAGAACTAACAAGTTCGAAATAGCTGTATGTCGTTCGGTTCCGATCCGGGACAAATGTCGAATCCTACCTGTGGCTGGTTTTATTTTTTGAAACATTATCTGATCGTGCAGAAACAAGAGAAAGGGGTCGAGGATCGCTTCTGGGTATAATTCAATGCCTGGCGGGGCTTTAGCCCGAGGAGTAGTTGTTTCCTAGAGCGATTATGTAATAGCTTTGCTATTCGGGAACTACTTTGATAACCGATTGGCGGCTTGGTGGTTCCTTTCTCGATTTCCGACTTATAAGTTACTGACTTTCGATAATGTTTGCCCACTTAGAGTAGCCACATTAGAACGAAGTACGCACGTCAGTTATTCTCGCAGCGTTGATTTTTTTGTCCAAAAGAAAAAGTAATTTGCCCTCACAATTTACAACATAGGCTTGAGACTGGCAGCTTCAGATTACTGGCATGTTTATAATTGGTTAATGGCTTGTATTTTTGACCTCGCTGAACTGTCTTAATTTGAGATTAATTTATATTACTATTCTGGGGATATAAACGTGTAACATTCATCTGCCTGTTCACCAAGTGAACAGGCGGTGAACTAAATTTCCCTTATAGACACGCTATAACCTACTCGTATGTGATGTTGAGTATATTATTAATGTTATCAATTAGCAGAGGAGAGAGAAATGGATATAAATCCCAACTATTTTATTTGAGTGGTGCACTTTCACTTCTATTTTTATTCAGTAATAATTAGCAATGATATTCTGTTTTAGTGAAATTCATTTACATCTCGACATCTACAACAGAGGTAGTGCAAATTATTGTATGTACAGAAATATTTTGACCTTCACTAAGTCAACTCTTAACACGCCTAATTTTATATCTACTTATAGAAAAATTTGTTTTCGTGATAATCTTGTCGTCTCCAGTGAGCATGAGACAAATAATTAGCAACGATATAAATAAAGGTTTATTAGTTAAAGAAATCTTGAAAACATGTCAATATTTAGTTGGCAATCCTTGGTTTCTTATCACTTCTTTACATCTTTGATGCATAGAGTTTATTGGAGTGTGGCACAAATTCACAGATATCGAATGCGAGACTTTCTCAATGGGTTCGTATAACTCATTTAAATTTTTATATTGTTGCCCCAAATAATGCAAATTTAAATGTACAATAATTCCTATTTCACACTGGAACTACTGAACGACTGTTTCTTGCCAATTACATGTCCACATGATTTTAACATCGCCGAAACACCGCACAGAATATGTGTTTTGAGCTAGAAATTCGAGACATCTGTTGGTGGCTGAAAGAGTCGAAGTAGTTTTCTGCTTTTACATACTTTTTGTGCAGTATGTTATTGAATGTATTTAACTTACCAAGGAAATGGTAGATCACTATACGGTTGTTAATTATTTGGCCGCCAAAGTTATACCAGTAACTATCCTGAAACCCCGTATAACAGTATAACAATTATACTGTGACATCAATTACGGTAATTGTATACAAGAAGTGTTCCTGGGCAAATGTTTACGAAACTTTTCCTACCCCCCTATTTTCGAGGGTGCTGGAGACGAATCTGGCTTCAGTTTCATCCGCTCGGACACGGTATTCGAGAAAATGAATTTTCCACTTTTCCGCATGAGGCCATTTTTTCTATCAAATAACTTTCACTTCACACTACATAGATAGCTAATATTAATACCAATAGATGCTATAACATTTCCTTTACACATATCATATATTAAACCGTCATAAAATCTATTAGAAACTTTCGATGTTTAGTTACTTCAAATGTACACAATGACTTGCAGTTGGCGTCGTCCATTGCAATCATACGCCCTCCGTGTCGTTCGATGAAACTACATACATACAGAGAGGCTCCAAAACCTACTTTGAATATTAACAACTAAATACGCTGTTATTTTGAAGGATACTAACCTAACCTAACCTAACCTAACCTGACTGTCTACTTATTATGGTTAGGTTAGGTTAGGTTAGTATCCTTCAAAATAACAGCGTATTTAGTTGTTAATATTCAAAGTTAGCTTTTGGAGCCTCTCTGTATGTATGTAGTTTCATCGAACGACACGGAGAGCGTATGATTGCAATGGACGACGCCAACTGCAAGTCACTGTATACATTTGAAGTAACTAAACATCGAAAGTTTCTAATAGGTTTTATGACGGTTTAATATATGATATGTGTAAAGGAAGTGTTATAGCATCTATTGGTATTAATATTAGCTATCTATGTAGTGTGAAGTGAAAGTTATTTGATAGAAAAAATGGCCTCATGCGGAAAAGTGGAAAATTCATTTTCTCGAAAACCGTGTCCGAGCGGATAAAACTGAAGCCAGATTCGTCTCTAGCACCCTCGAAAATAGGGGGGTAGGAAAAGTTTCGTCATCATTTGCCCAGGAACACTTCTTGTATACAATTACCTCAATTACAATGTAAAATTCTAGCAAAACTGTTTTGTTACTTATTAATAGATTATTAATTTTTAATAAATTTTATTAATTGACGATGTTATCAAGGAGTTCTAATACCAAGTTTCGGTACATTTTAAGCTATAGAACATGAATCAAAATTTGCGGGAAACAAGAACAGAACGACAATTACCGATCAATTATAGGTATAGAATGAAATTGAACTATTTGCAGTAAAATTACCTGGGTCATTGTATAGAACACCCCCTTCTGCCCTATCGAAAAACTAAACTTACTCACACATTCTACAGTCCATCACGAGTACAACGCACCTTATCATATCTTGCGCAAATGGCATTAAGTATTTTTTATAAATAAATTAAAATTGGAACATTTCTCCATGCGCACAGCTGATTTACTGTTTACTTAATCGTTTCTGTAGTTCACCAAAGTTCCCATGTTGCCACATCAGCTTTTGTACAACTATCATAATATATAATATAGGCTACAAATTACTTGCTTACCTAAAGCGCAGACATCACTGTCTATTGAATTTACAAATATGTAAACAAAATCAGACGCCCTGATTGGTTGGAAACGTCTTCACGCGCCAAGGGATGCTGAAAAGACACTTTTTATACCACAGCTATTCAGTTCTTTGTTCACAGCTAGAACTTAAACTTAAAATATTCTTGCCCGTCGAATGCGACAAAAATATGAGTGAAAACAGAGTATTGACTGTGAATCTTACACCTGTGCCTATGCGGTTTTGTGATTTCAACACCTGTGACTCTTGCGATGTCACTTACGCGAAATTTTATGCTATTACAGCATCAAATGAAGGACTTATATCGTTCTTAAGTAGACATGGCGTTTTAATAATTGGAATACAACATGTGAGTAAATTAATTAAATATACATCAATTTAAATAATGACCGTATCACGTGCATAAAAAAGGGTCAGGCAGATTATGACAAATAGAAACAATTAGGATTCACGATTATTTCAACCCTTACAAACTATCCCTCTATCTTGTAAATTATTTTTGAACATTGATCATTTATATACCAAATATATCCCTTGCCCTTCAACAACAGACGTCAAAATTTAACAAAAAAAAAAAGCAAGATATTTAATTTTGCGGTCTCTATGTGCATACAATGCCACATCCTTTCACCACACAAATATTGCTTCAACCCTTAAAAACTACCCCTATATGTTAAATATTTTAAAAAAACTACATTTTTTTAATGTACCCTTGCTAAATTAACATTCCTCACTACACCTGTTTACCCCCACCCAGCACCCCTATTCGCTCCCACCTCCCGTTAGCTAGATGGGTTATTATTAATTTGCGCAAAGTTTCGTTTGTGAAAAACTGTTCCTATAGCAACCTACAACACGTCCATAAAAAAAAAACCGCAAAAATCCAGAAGGGGGTGTTCTATACAATTACCATTACCTGTTATGTCCCATCAGTTCTATCTCATCCTTGGCATTACAATCCTCTTCATCTTTTATATTAAGACTTTCCATTTTCATTCCAAATAGGGCATCCAAATTTATTTTGTTATTCATGGGTTCTACTATTTTGACGATATCGGGAATATCTCTACGTTTATTTCTTGATATAAAGTTAACCACATCACTTAAATCTACTTGGCCTTTATCGTTAGTGCCTTCATTGTTACTGTATTTCACTATAGCGTCTTCCACTTGTAGACAATTTGTTACAAAATCAAAATGGCACCTTAGGAACCCGAGGCATGCCATGCACATTGCTGATGGGGTACCACGGAGAGTCTAAAATAAAAACAAAGCTCATTAAGATTTCCTTTTTTATTTTATTAAATGTGATATTTCACATTTAATAAAGTAAATACTGATACCGATAATGTGCCAATACAAAATTCTTCATAGCTAGGTATGACCTTACCAATTCTGGACAGTACTTGCATAACATATCGGCTTCATAATTCTTTAAAGATGCATATGAGGCAGGTTCAACCATCGTCAGACAAAAACGGCATGAGTTACTATTAACCGAATTATGTTCCGGTTTACTTCTTAAATCATCTCCACTTCTTGACCCCGAAGTAGGATCTTGGTTAACCACAGATCTTGTTTTGAAATGTATATAGTTGTTAATCTTTTGTGAACAAGGCCCACATATTATCAGTTCTTCAGTTATAGCGATGTCCTAGAATAGTAGATATATAAAAAAAAGTTGCTTTAGTTGTACAAAATGTCTACCAGATAGGGCAAAATTGACTGGAGGGTAGATAGAACAGTCTCATACAGAGTTATGAAACTAGCCTCGCAATTTTTCAGGCAAAGTCGGCAAATCTTGTTTCTGCTGATCAATTCCATATTCGTTGGAACAAGCTAAATTTACTTTTGCTCTGAAACACAGCTATGAAATTTCGTTTCGAATACCATAGAATCACAGATTATAAAGAAAGAATGTAATATCTCAACCATTTAAACACATCCATCACAGAGTAATTAAGAAGTTTAAATATTATAGAAAACAACTGAAAGAGCAGCGACATTTATTGCTCATGTGGCGCCACCTAACTACGAGAATACTTGAGGGCATTGCACATCTCATTTTTTATTACTTAAGCGACCGCAAACTAAAATAAACCAACTTATACATCTAATGATGCTGTATTGTTAGAGTTATATGTATGAGACTCGGTTTTAAGCAGTGATTCCTCTATTTTTTAAATATATGAGTATTACGCAAAGGATAATTTCTCATCTAATGTTTCAGTGGTGGATAAGAATGAGGTAAGAAATAGCTGATATTTTCCTCAATTTTCGTCATTTACAAATTTCGAATATGGAGTTTTATCGTATGTACATATGAGAAGAAATTGAATGTGCTGTGTGAAGCGGTGGCGAAGTGATGGAACTTTTGTAAACTTCTAAATTGACGAACCAAGCCAACGGCGCTCACGTTCAAAAAAAGTATCGTCGAAATTGATTTGCTATTCTGATTACATATTTTTAGAATTTTCGGATTCTGCTGATAGTTTTCCAGAAATGCAATAGAAAAAATTACTTTTTAATTAAAAAGAGGTAGGCAGATTTCTACTGAGTTCGGCTCTGGATCTTTCCAAACCAAGCAGGCCATTCTGACAAGTCCCAGGCGAGGAATGTTACTGATAAATTTTGTTCGATTACATCCGACCGATGCGATGGAGAGAATAGCTTTTTGGATTGTCAGATCAAATGTATAAAACACCCTGTACTTTCTTAACCAGCGGCCAAAAAATGTTTTCTTTGTTTCCAGACTTGCCTTGAAATGCTGTATCTGCCATTGGGCTATGGCACATTGCCCGCGAATCACCCTATATCGAATTCAAGCTTGGTACTGTTTAGAAATGAGAAAGCCTACTACGAAAATAATATAGAACTGACGGCAGTACTACTCACCAGTGGCGTGTGTTATGACGGTTCAAATTTTAAATAATTTTGTATATTGTTTGTACTCTTATTTGTCGGTGTATAGTGAATCGAGTGTGCTTTATATAAATAAAAAACAGTTTTGATTAAAATATTTTTTATTTAAAACCTTCCTCTTCATATTAACATACAATGTCTGAATGAAAAAAACATATTTGGAATCACTTGTACCTGATATACTATGATCAATGTCATTTATTTTTTTTAAATTACCCATGCAGCAAACGTAAAAACTGTTATTACAATACTAATACAGTTTGAACCAAACAATAGTCCAGCCAGTGAAAGACACCTTTATCGCCCATACCGAAAAAAGCACAGCAAGTGAAATTAAACTCCATGGTGGTTTGTTTTTTGACATTAAAGTTGTCGTTAACGTTGAATTTGTTACTTATGGTATCACAGTGAAACAAAATTACTATCTGGGAGTGCTAAAATGATTGTGTGAGGCAATGAGAAAAAAACTATCTGAATTGTGGAGATCGGGGCCTGGTTTCTTCATGACAACGCGTCTGCCCATACAGTGTTGAAAATCAACCAGTTTTTTGTCAAAAAATGGCATGAAGACGGTTTCGCACCCCTTTACTCGCCCGACCTATCATCCTGAGACTCTTTCTTATTCCCAAGAATGAAGAAGAATGTAAAGAGAAATCGTTTTATGGAAGTAGAAGTTAAGGAGAATGAATGAAGGCTCTTAACACCATCAGTTGAGAATAAAAAAAATATTTAGACAGTAGAAAAACTGTTAAGACAAGTGCATATCATCTAATGGACAGTATTCTGACGGAAATTGATATCTTCACGATGTTAATTGAATTTAAAAATATAAAAATGAATAAATAAACAATTCGCGATCTTTGGTATCCTTTCGTATGTTATCAGGTTGTTTTCTAAAAAAAAAAAAAAAAAAAAAAAAAAAAAATTCGCAACAATCCATCAAATATAGTAAAAAAAAGGTACAATAAGTACCTTACACAGTTCTCGAAGCAGATTTAAAATTAAGTGATGTGTTTGTACATGACGCGTTCATGTACGCTTTTATGCTTCTTCTGTATGTGTTGATTGAGGCAATATCTTCGCTTGGTGGTATACGAGCATAGATCGCATTTCATTGTACTGTCCATGTTTTGCAAACTAAAAAAAAAGGGTATATTTCATCATTATACAAGAAACAGTCGTGTGGCAACGCCCCATTTCACTAAGATATAGTGGCTATACGACTTTATCTCTACCTTTGACTCGGATAGCCAGAGTCCAAGAAAAGTCCGTTAGAGCAAACCTATAACGGCAAACTAAACTAAATAAGAATGATGTTGGTGCTATTGACGCCACTTTCATATACGTATATAGCTCAGGAAAATTCGGGTTTAGTTTTATTGGATGCTGATGTTGTATGAGAGAGATTCAGACTGATTGAAAGTAATGTCATAAAGAAAATACATTGTTACTGAAACTCATTTCTATATTTACTAAATGGCTGTTTTCGTGTGTGTGTCACGAAATTTTTAGGTCGATATACGACATGCTTTTCGTTCGAATTTCGGCATTTTGACAAAATCAATATAGTAAATCGACTCGTGCGAACAACGTGGTAACTTTTTTTTATCCTAAGCTTCTAGAGGTATGCTCCGGAGATGCCTTCGATATGAGCAAGAGGGTGGCGCAATATTATTGCGATTGGCTTACTCGTCTGTTTTATTAAAGTTGCATATTTTCTTATTATAAAGGGTGGTCCAACCATAATGCACGATGTTAATTGTGAGTCACAACTTAACGTCAAGTTTTTTGCCCAACTTAATTTGACATTTCTTTGTTTCAGTGTTTGACAAATTCAACCATGGAGAGGTACACGATTGAGCAGCGCGTTAAGATTGTTGAAACCTTTTACGAAAATGGGCGTTCAAATCAAAATGCATTTCGTGCACTTCGTGACTTTTTTTGTCAGCATAATCGACCAAATGTGTCCACAATCGGCAGAATTGTGCGCAAATTTCAGCAAACCGGGTCTTTAGGAAATGTGAAAACACCTGTGCATGCTCGCCCAGTTCGTTCTGCGGAAAACATTACTGTTGTTCGCGATAGTGTAGCAGAAAAGCCGTCAACCTAGACTCGTCGTCGTGCCCAACAATTGAACATCTCACGAACATCACTGATGCGAATCTTGAATAAAGATTTCAATTTACACGCTTACAAGGTTCAATTGACTCAAGAGCTGAAGCCTACTGACCATTTCAAGCGTCGTCAATACGCCGAATGGTTGGTTGAACAGACAGAAGTGAATGGTGATTTTACAAAGAAAATCATCTTCAGCGACGAGGCACACTTTCACCTCAGTGGATTCGTTAACAAGCAGAATTGCCGCATTTAGGCAAATGAGAATCCACGAGTGATTGTTGAAAAGCCGATGCATCCACAAAGAGTGATTGTTTGGTGCGGTTTATGAGCTGGCGGCGTCATCGGGCCGTACTTCTTCGAAAATGAGGTCCGCCAAGCAGTTACCGTGAATGGTGTTCGCTATCGCGAGATGACAACGGACTTCTTGTGGCCAGTAATTGAGGATATGGACCTGGACGATATGTGGTTCCAACAGGATGGTGCCACTTGCCACACAGCCAACGAAACAATGGCACTTTTGCGCGAGAAATTCAATGGCCGTGTTATCTCACGTCGTGGCGATGTTAATTGGCCGCCACGATCATGTGATTTGACACCGTTGGACTTCTTTCTTTGGGGATATTTAAAAGAAAAAGTGTACGTCAATAAGCCAAGAACAATTCAAGAGCTAAAGGATGAGATAATTCGACACATTAACGACATTGAACCTCGATTATGTCTCAGAGTCATTGAAAATATGGACCATCGGATAGAAGTATGCCACCGAAGCCGTGGCGAGCATTTGGCCGATATTTTGTTTCACACATAATTGTCATAGATCCTTCTATCATAATAAAAAATATTAAGATAATTCTCTGAAAACTTTTTCTTTTATTTACAATTAACATCGTGCGTTTTGGTTGGACCACCTTTTAGTAGCAGTTGGCGCTTTCACTAATACTACCACTTTAATGGTTTGATTTAAAGATTTATAAAATCCACTGTAAATATTTTACTTGAACCCAAGAGCTCGTGATGACAGAAGTGCATATGCTTATTGAAACATTAAATCTATGATAGGTTGTAATTTTTCTATGCAAATTTCTCAAAAATGAAACTAGACATATTTGGAAATTGGAGATTTGGTGAATCATATACTAGACTGCACATAATCAGATGACATTAGAAGAATGACAGTCTAAGTGATTTTGTTGTTAATCAAAATTCCAATATCCATAATTGCCATCCACTACTTAATGAGTTAATGTTCTATTAATAAAATACCAATAAATAAAAATCTGGTAAAGGGTATGATCAAAGATTTGATAGTATGAAAAGTTTGAGAATTTGCATACATGCGTAAAGGCGTAAGAATATTTTAATAAATAAATAGTAATATAATCATCAAAGGCGGCATTGCAGCGCCATCTTGCAAATTACTTTTAAAGGGTCACAGTGTACGAATAACAACTCATAGGCCTTTTCATGATCATCACGCGCATGCTCCGCCGCCATGTTTTTCGGCGAAATGTGAAAATTTCGATCATTTTTGGTGAAAATGGCTGGCCCGGCAGATTTTTTTTCGCATAAATCTTGAAAATGTAATAGCTGGTGCCAAGTTAGTGCACAAAGGTGTGGAGCAACACACTTGTACTCAATTACGACGTTGGCTCAAGTGTCATGGTCGGAAAGTCGGTGGAAGCAAAAATAGACTTGTTGCAAGGTAAGAATCATCTGTCATCTGTCAAGCACATGCTAAGCTTGTTATGACGTATAAATTAGGTTTTTAAACACTAAAATGTTAAATAATAAGAAGCCTATTAACAATAGCAATTCTGTTAACAATAAAAATGTTATTAAAATGTTATACTTCCAATGTTGCTGGCTGTGTTCATGATTTCTATTTGTTGTTTCTTAATAACAGAATCCTAGGGTATTTCCTTTTTTTTTTAGTGTTTTGTACTTCTCGAACAAGCTGGTTCTTTTTTTAACTTTCTGTAAAATGATTATAAAATGTTTTTTATAATCATAACTTTTAGAGGAAGGTTAAGTTTACTTTCCAGAATACCTTTTCAATTTTTGTTTTGCTCTGATCAGAGGGAACTTCGTTGACGTTATTTGGGCCACATTCACCTTCGAGATGAAGGGAACAAATATATGTATCTTTCGTTATGTTGTTAATCGTAGAAAATCTCCCATCACCTCGTCGACACGCTCGCACCCACAAAATCACATTTCCCGCATTGTTCACGTCTTACGTGTTTAATTGTACGTGTACTCCAGACATGGCTTAGAAAATGGCAAAAAGTAATATAAACAATCATTTCTATAAGATTTTGAGCGACTGCCACTATTACACACATAGCAAAACAACAGCGCTTTAAACACCCCTTCAATATGGCGAATTGTTTAAAATTTTTTACAATTATTCTGATCAAAAACTACTAAACTGTTGGAAATTTTAGCAATCTTCTGTGATATTAAATAGAAAATTATTAAATTCTTGTGCAGACTAATGCTATTTTATGACAAGTGATCTAAACAGTATGGCATCTGATGACGTCAAGCGGCGCACGCGCACAAAAATCTCTCCGTGAAAAAGCCTATTTGAAAGTTGCTTCAAATTTCCTTTTACACACTTTCATTTGACATTTGTTCTTTGATTGTTGAGAAAATCGATTAAATGCAATATAATAACTTGGGTTATGCTAGGCCTCCCTCTAAAAGATCTGTACAGTATCGTTCGTCTGTTTATAGAGCATTGCGTCTGTTTGTAGAGTAACGTTGTTATATTGTAGAGTGGCCTTTTGTAGCAAGCACAGCCAATCAATTCCATTACTTTCTACACGCAAAAAAAAGCTGACGTGATAAATGACAAAGATTAGTATAAAGTAGTAATCAATAGGACACGGACTATCAACGTCAACTGTGCCAGCCGTATTTGCCCTGATCCTAACAATTTATTGACCTAAGCCAGTGGCGTCGTGTCATAGGGGGAATGAATCTATTGCTGAATAGCCGAGATAAAGCATAAATGCCTTCCCGGTTTTTACTTGAACTTCTCAGTCAAGTCGTGCAACATTTTCATGACGGCTTCCTCCGAAAATTTACGGCAATCTGCGAAAATACTGCCAATCTATACAAAACGTAACTAATGTACATTGCAGAGAAAACGCATATAAAATTAATTATATGTACCAAGATTACCTGTCAGATTCAGACGAGCCGGATTTTGATGCTATTATATCTCTATTGGAAACCTCTTCTTGACCTGTGTCATCGTCCTCTGATTTTATCTCACATTTAATATTCAGGTCTATATCATCAATGTCCATCTCTTCTTTGATCGTATCCAGTCTATTTCTATCTTCATCTTTATTCCTTAACACGAAATTAATCGCATTGTTTAAATCTACTTGGCCCTGGTTGTTAATGCCATCCGTTCCACAATAGGCAACTATATTTTTTTCCGTTTGCAAACAATTTACTATAAAATGAAGATGACAACATCCCAGGTATTTACAAGACATACACATTACCAACTGACGAGTGTCACAGAAATCCTAAAAAGATTACATGTTTTCTTTGACAATTCATATTCGTTTTCTTATTTAAGCCAATGTCTGGTAAAGCGATACAAAGTTTTCATCAATACAACCTTACCAATTCTGGGAAGAACTTAAGTAACATCTCTGCTTCATAATCTTCCAAAAATACATAGCAGGCAGGTTCAACCATCTTCAGACAAAAACGGCATGGGTTACTATTACCCGAATCATGTTCCTGTTTACTTCTTAAATCATCTCCGCTTCTTGACGGTGAAATAGGATCTTGGTTAAGCACAGACCTTGTTTTGAAATTTATATAGCCGTTGATCTTTTCTGAACACGGTTCACATACTATTGGCTCCTCAATTATAGCGATGTTCTAAAATAGTGAATACCTATATAAAAGTTATTTTAGTTACAAAAATTTAAATTAATATTAGAATACTGCTCAATTAAAAGTATATAAATAAAATGTCTACCAGATAAGCCAAAATTGAATGGAGATGAGATAGTACAGTCTCATTTAGATCTATGAAACTACCCTCACAACTTTTCCGGCAAAGACGGCAAATCTTGTTTGTGTTGAAGAATTCCATGGCCGTTGGAACAAGTACAGTTTCCTTTTGGGGATTTAAAGACATGTTCTGAAGTCTTGACGTTGGCTTGGCTGCAATTAATATTGAGGGTTAAATGGTTAACATAAGACGTTCTACGTTATTTCAAATAACGGTTGCCTTGTGCATTTACAACTTTGTAGATTGTCACGTGTCGGTCAAAAATTCTGATAAAATTGGTGCATTAAACAGTGCATTAAATTTAATTGCACTGCATCAAGTTTCGTGGACAAATATGTGCCTTACCACGCGTTTTCTTTTAATAAAATGAAAAAAAGTAAAACTTTAGTTTATACATATTAGGTTATATTTACCTATAAGTTTGCTGTAAAACACGGACAATAAATGCCACGCTAATGCTTTTTTATTGAAATCTGATTATTTATGCATCTATATTTATTTACATGTTGTTACCATGCCACTATAATGAAAAGTTTGGTAATTATTTACAGTTGACAAACACTTAAAAATGCTTACCAAAAATTGTTTACCCCCTATTTCCGAGAAAATAAATTTTCCACTTTTCCGCACGAGATGCCACTTTTTCTTATCAAATAACTTTCTAATCTTCAAGCTAATATTAATACGAATAGATGCTACAACACTTCCTTTACACATATCATATATTAAACCGTCATAAAACCTATTATTCATTACGATTTTCTTAATTTACTTCAAATGTTTACAATTTCCATACAGTTGTTGTCGTCCACTGTAATCGTGCGCCCTCTATGAAACCACACGTGAATCAACACACTGGGACGTACTGATCAGTGCATAGAAATTGTAAACATTTAAAGTAAATTACGAAAATCGTAATAAATAATAGGTTTTATGACAGTTTAATATATAATATGCATAAAGGAAGTGTTGTAGCATCTACTTTATTATTAGTATTAATATTAGCTATCTACGTAGTGTGAAGTGAAAGTTATTTGATAATAAAAAGTGGCATCTCGTGCGGAAAAGTGGAAAATAAATATTCTCGAAAACTGTATCCGAGCGGATGAAACTGAACCCAGATTCGTCTCCAGCACTCTCGAAAATAGGGGGTAAGAAATATTTGGCAAGCATTTTCAAGAGTTTGTCAATAGGCAATTTGCATGAAACTTCTATACGCCTGAAAATATATTTTTCATGTCATATAATAAGTACTTAAGAAGAATATTATAGTCATTTTTCATGAAACTCTGTAGTTTTTCCATAATTAATAAAATTAATTCAGTCATTTATGTAAACAAAGTCACGTGTTCGAAAACGCTAGTCTGATTGGTCCACGTCACTGTATGGGGAAGTATTCCAATCGTCACTGTTTTGATTTGGTTTAGTACTAACAGTTTGTAAAATCTGTAACAAGTGCGTTTTATAAAGTGCCTAACGGTATGGAGCCGATAAAACACAAATTTTATAAGTATTGCATCATGCCAATATGTACAAATACTACGGTATCAACGCTCGAAAAATTGTTCTTCCCGGTTTAAAAAGAGGAAAGAATGCGGAAGAAATGGTACGTAGCAATGAAAAGGGATGAAAAGAAAAATATAAAGCAATCAAGTTCGACGCCGCTATATTGTTGCCAGGATCATTTTATTGTGAGTACCTAATAACATTTATTTGTTTTCGATGTATTTGTACATAACCCCACTTTCACGTTGTATGCTGTTTTCATATTACTTCCCGCATGGAATATTTAGAAAATGTTTGTTTTGGAGGTCATTAGATATAGATACTTAAATAAGATTTACATTTGAATCTTTTTTACAGTTGGAGGAAGACATGGAAAATTACTGGCGATACAGACTGGCTGGAAATGTACAGAGGTTAAGTTTGAAAAAGGGCATTCTACCTCATATTTTCAGCTGCCAGAGAGAACCAGTACCTGAGCGACAAACTGGGGCCATAGTCTACACACAATTGTTCAATATTAATAATAATAAATAGATTCGCACACCGAAAAAGGTATATTTAACGTAATTACACTAAACGCCCATCTATCTTTCAACAAAATAATATACAGTGACGTCACGCGACAGCCATGTCCATTTCTTGTGTTTACGCGCGCCGATAATAATTTTAAATTTCATTTATTTATTTTGTGTCTATTATTACACAAAAAATGGTAAATTTAACGCTGTATGGATTTAATGACCTATAGAATGTTTTGACAACATAATTAGAAATAACGCAAATTGCCTATTGTAAATAATTCCCAAAATTATTGTTTTGTATCATTTTTTAGATCAAAATGAGCATCATTATGAAAACTGGATTCGAGAGTGTAACTCACAACATCTCTTTTCAACCTCAAACTGGATCGAACGGAAAATTTTTGGTATCTGCTTGAACACGCCAGGGATGTGCAAGAGTTAAGAACAAAACACGATCAAAGTTCAATAAATAAAAAGCTCGTGTTATAAAGCAAACATCCATTTCTTTGACGCATTATAAAACATATTTAATGGTAAGCTTAATGTTTTAATTCTATTTCGCAATTTTAAAGATGTACGTATAGTTTATTTCATCTCTATTGGCCAAATAAAAAATCCCAAACGGCTGTTATTTCATACCGTGGCTTGTTTTTATAGCTAGGCTCAGTAGACTGTTCCATTTATCGACACGATAAGAGAGTTTTTTTATTTGGCAAATAGCGATGAAATGAATAGTACACACAATATTAAAAACATTACTTAATTATATGCAAATAAAGCACAAGTGGTCACTGAAGCCAGATGCAATTGCGTTTACAATAAAAGTGGTAAATGTAAACACAATCCTGCTCTAAACAGGTTCCAAAGGGATTTTCAAATGCGATAAAACGCAATGAAATTTTTCTAACATATTCTTCAGCTTAAAATAGAGTTTCATGAATTTTTTGAGAATTTTTACCATTCAGATTAAGAGAAAAAGAAATAGTGTGCCTCACCAATATAAGCACACAATTGAAGCGAAACTTCTGAAGAAGATATTAGGAATTAAGTTTCAAACTAATTATCAGAGTTGTGTTTTATAAATATTACTGATTTATTGGATCATTTCCTTTTACAAATGTCACAAGTGGCTTATACGCTTCGCCAGCATCTGTTTAAAGTGACACTATGCGAGCGCGGAACTCCTAGTCTTTCGTTTCAAATGTTTCACGTTGCAACACATACAGTACTGTGAAAAAGTCTTCGGATACTTTGAAAATTTAAATTAAATAAAAGTTAAATAATACCTTCAGGCAGTAAAACCATGAAATATGTAGAAAAACGTTTATTCGAGTGAAACCAATAAGTATTTATTTTAAAACTGACCAAAAAATTAGTATTTGGTATGTCCACCTTTATTATGTAGAACGGAGTCGATACGTCTTGGAGCACTAGCTATTAGTCTCTATATTGTATCTTCTGGTATCTGTCTCCACTCTTCTTGAAGGACTTTCCATAGCTCCGATGTTGGAGCACGTTCGATCTTCCTTCGGTCCAGATAATCCCACAGATGTTCAATTAAATTGAGGTCCGGTCTTCTCGGGGGCCATTTCATTAACCGTAGTTTTTTCTGTGCAATCTGCTCCTGCAAATATTTTCGTAGATGAATGTTTGGGGTCATTATCTTGTCGCAGAAAAAAATTGTTGCCAATTAAACGAATACCAGAAGGAATTGCGTGCTGTTTGAGAATATCCTTATATCGCTTTTTGTTTAATATTCCATTACTTTTTACCACGTCTCCAACTCCTGCAGCAGAAAAACAGCCCCACACCATCAATGACCCTCCACCGTGTTTTATAGTGGGTTGTAAACAGTGTTCCTGATAAGCCTCTCGTACTCGTCTGCGGCCATATTGTCACCTTGCCCTACCAAATAACTGAAATTTGGATTCGTCAGCCCATAAGACACGACTCCAGTCTTTGACTGTTCAATTTATGTGATCTTTGGCATACATTAAGCGTTTTTGTTTATTATTGCGACGTAGAAGTGGTTTTTACCTCGCTACGCACCCGCGAAGGCCTGACTTTAGTAGTGTCTTACGGACAGTAGAAGAATCGACACTAACCTCTTGCGCATTTCTTAAACTTTCCGTCAGTTCTTTACTCGTTGCTTTTCTATTGCGCAATAAAGTTAATTTTAAATATTGTACTGCACCTTATGTTAATTTTTTAGGGCGTCCACTTCTTTGTTGATCTTCAATTATCCCAGTTTTTTATATTTTGTTACAATGTATCCTACAGTAGACCTAGCAATGTTTAATTTTTGGGAAATCATATGCATACTCTGGCCTTCTTTATACAACGTAATTACGGCACTGCGATCTACTAGTCTTATTTTAGCCATTTTTTTCATAAAAAAATTTTCATCGCGATGTTTAATGCACTTTTACTATTTTTTCTAATATCGGCTAGTTCTAATGCCTTATTGCGTAAATCAAGCTTGTTTTCTGCGAACAACAGTGGTATTTTCAGCGGTTTATCATACACTGAATGCTGATATTGGAATTGGTGGTTTTTTCCCTAAACGAGAATATGCACGTGTCGACAAGTCAGTCATCTGCATACGACTATTTAACAACATTTGCGATTTAACTGAAATTTGGCTAAATATGTCACAGCAGCGTAATTTTCTATATTTTACTTGTATGAAAAACTTGTTACTTTACTTTCTACTGAAGCTGAATTTAAATATAATAATTTTGCAGACTTTTATACACAAAATTATTAACAGTCTACATGCGTCCAAAAACTTTTTCACAGTACTGTATATTCGTGTAAGTCAGAATACACTCAAATTTATTGTATAGCATAAAAACATTATAATAACATGAGCATTATTATAAAAAAACATTTTTCAAGTGGTAGTCAGGAATTAGGAGAGATATTAGAGGAAGAATCTAGCATCGATAGGGAAGATGTAAGAAAACCTATATTGAGGGAGGAATTTGAAATAGCACTAAGGGGGCTAAAGAACAATAAAGCGCCGGGTGTGGATAAAATACAGGCGGAAATTTTGAAATGTGTGGGACAGAAAGTAGTAAATAGGATGTCTGAACTGGTAAAATACATATACGAAACGGGCGAGATGCCGGAGGATTATAAGAGGAACATTATCGTTACTATACCGAAAAAGGGAGGAGCCGACAAATGCGAGAACTTTAGAACGATTAGCCTAACTTCCCACGCGTCAAAAATCTTAACCAGAATAGTGCAGAAGAGGATGGAAAATAGAGCGGAGGAAATACTAGGAGAAGACCAATTCGGGTTTAGGCGAAATAGGGGAACTCGCGAAGCTATTCTAGCGCTAAGAGTAATGTTAGAAAAAACAATAGAAAAATGAAAGAACGCTTATATAGGATTTGTAGATTTAGAAAAAGCTTTTGATAATGTAAGATGGAAAAAAATGTTCGAGATACTAAACAGCGCGGGAATGAAGTATAGAGATAGGAGAGTAGTACACAATCTATACAAAGAGCAAACTGCTGTTATAGAAGTAGAAGGGGAAAGAAGGGAAGTAGGTATCAGGAAAGGAGTAAGACAAGGATGTACGCTATCACCACTAATTTTTAATCTGTACATCGAAGAGGCGATTAATGTGGTAAAAGATAGAGTAGATTTCGGGATTAAAGTACAGGGACAGAAACTAAAAATGCTGAGATTCGCGGATGATATAGCAGTATTAGCATCTAGTAAAGAGGAATTAGAATCAGCGTTGAACGAGATGGAGGCAGTGTTGACAGAGCAATACGGAATGAGGGTGAATAAAGACAAAACTAAAGTGTTAGTGTGCAGAGGGCGCGAGAGCAGAGCAAAAACGAAAGTACAAATTAATAATGAAAGATTGGAGGAAGTTAAAGACTTCACTTATTTAGGAAGTAAAATAAATTGGGATGGAAGAAGCGATAAAGATATGAAACAAAGAATAGCGCAGGGTCGAGTAGCTTTTAACAAAAAGAAAACACTTTTATGCTCGAGGGTAATAAACTTAGAAACAAAGAAGAGATCTTTGAAAACGTATGTATGGAGCACGGCGCTATACGGTTGCGAAACCTGGACGGTAGGGGAAGCAAGTAGGAAGAAATTAGAAGCTTTTGAGATGTGGTGTTACCGAAGAATGATGAAAATACCGTGGGCTGATAGGGTTAGAAACGAAGAAGTATTAGAGAAAGTCGGCGAGAAAAGAAGTATGTGGAAAAACATAAAGAAGAGAAGAGATAGAATGGTAGGCCACTTGCTGAGACATGCGGGAATAGTGCGCGATATTTTGGAGGCAGAAATAGGAGTGAAGAAAGGCAGAGGTAGGCCTAGACTAGACTACTGCTCGCAAATAGTAAGGGATGTAGGTTGTAGCACAATTAGCGAAATGCGTAGGTTAGCACAAGATAGGAGAAGCTGGAGGTTAGCGTCTAACTAGTCTTAGGACTGATGACCTCATGATGATGAAGTGGTAGATACTTCTGTTTTTCGGCGAAAAAGACTTTCGGAAGGGAAAAAGCCTATTGAAAGCTATCATGTCAGTGAAGTACAAGAGATAAGTAACGAGATAACGTTGCCAGGCTTAGTTTTAGGAGAAACTTCAGCTGCTCATAGCATAAAAAAAGACATGAAAATATTTATAAGCCCGTAGTACAGGTATAATTAGTGATATTTTTAACCTGAAAATTGTTTTATCCATTCATAATTTTTTTTTTAGCTAAACGCTGATCATACCGTTAACGATACATATTGTACATGCAAAGCAGGCTTGGCCTGATGCAGACATGCAGCTGCAATTTGCATGTTTGTCAATATGGAAAATACATACTTCAAAACAGACTAAGCCATGATATGGAACAAGTCACCCCAATCACAACTTGATGAGTACTACAAAGGCTGCGCGACTGAAATTTTTTTATTTCCTTCAGACAATCCTGACAATAACGAACGTTTTACTTTTAAAGATATTGAGAACGTGAGCGATGAACATCTGACTGAAGAATCACCTTTTGCAGAAATAGTTAATGCAGAAATTAAATGTATTCATGAATTCGAACATTGAGAATCGGAGAAGCATGCATTTAAAGAAAAACTGTTCAAAGTTTTAAAAGGACTGTTCAATTTGCAAATTAATAGTAAATACAAGATTTACTACAGTTACAGGTCGGAAATCGTATCATATCCAAGTGTAAAATTGTCAAGATTAACTTGTCCAACAGAGTATGTAAATCATTATAAACGAATTGCAGTCGACGATGAGAAGTGGTTCGACATTTGCTTTAACTCCGCCAATCAAAGTGAAACTTCTTTGTGGTACAGAGAGCGATTTCTTCGTATTACTTACAGCAATGAAGCTCACGCAATAAAAACGAGACAAAATAATTTTGAATCTTTGGCGCGACAATTTATTAAAGAAAAATACAAGGGCACTTTGAATGATGCAATGCGATATGGACTAAGTAAAGAATCAGAAGCAAACGAAGCTTTTGAACAACAATTTGGTTTTACAGTACATCAAGTCGGCCTGGTTGTTTGTTTGAAGCAACCATTTCCAGCATGCAGTCCAGATGGTATTTTTAACAATGAAAAAGTTCAATTACTTGGAAATTAAATGCCCTCATACGTATTTCCTTGGTTCTTTATTTAAAATTCAATGAGCTAAGCAACGTGCAGTTGATAATATCTCACAAATATTGTACTCAAGTGCAAATCTCTATGTACATTCTAAATTGTGATAGTTTTCCAGTGGCGCCTGGTCAGGGGTGGCAGGGTGGGCAGTGCCCACCCACCTGTTTCCTAGAAGAAGAGGAACACGCAGTTCCAAAGTTCGTTATTTATCGTTTATAGAAATTAGTGAAGATATAATTAAGTAATATGTAATTAATTAAATACATTATATAGTACATAACAACAATAATACAATGAAAAGTTCTGATTATATATACTAATACTAACAGCGCAACCGTGGTGGAAAATTGCAGTGCAAGTAAGTGCAGCAATTCACTCTTCTAACCGGGGAACTAATAGTTATCGTGGTTATGCTAGCGTGGTAGGTGCCAGGCCGGGTGCGCAGCCACGCCTTTTGCCTTTCTGGCTTTGTACATACGAAACAGCGCAAGCGCCTCGCACAAATAAAAAAATATAGTTATTGCTTTAATAAATAAATACAAGTAAATAAGTGTCTACCAAGATTAGTGTTAAAATTAATATTGATATTATTGACATAGGTATATTTTCAACATCCCTTGAAAGTTTAAATTATTTCGCAATAATATAGAAACATGGGAATCTGGAATATAAAATTAAATAAACAGTAAACACACGAATAGAATTAATTAATCAATAGAATTAGGATTGATTTGAAGACATAAAAACAAAATTATACACGTGTAAACTACATGAAATAATTTGAAACACGGGCACAGCTTACTCGAGTCTCGAGTAAGCCGTGACACGGGTGGGGTAGACCACCCTGCTGAAGAAGCCTTCGGCAAATCGGGGAAGGAATCGAGAATATCAGATCAGTCCGATCTCCGTATTTCCTAGTTCAGTTTTCAGAGACGTTGTAAGTTAGGATTTTCTACTCTGTAGATTAGGATTTTCAAAATTTCAACGGTTCTTTAACAATAACTACAATAAATTTGTGCGGCGGTGTGTCTGTGGAAGTTGGTACTTTACATTTGTGTTTATTTAGTATTGTATTTATTTAATATTTATACCATGGCGAACGTGAGAGAAATTTCAACTTGAAAGCTGAAAGAATTTTAAATTTTAACATATATGTACTTGTACAGTGATTAACATAGAGTGACGAGTCAAAGTTTTTTTTTACTGTATTTTACTTCATTATTTTGCACTATATAACCTAATAATAGTTAGTTGTTGCCCACCCATGACAAATCACCACGATCCGCCACTGTTCATGACATTCTCGGAATGATCCGGTTTATGTCGAAAGTTCTAGAGATGAGGAATTTTTACAGTGGACAATTCCAAAAATATAATTATATTATAATGAGTATTTCATGAAGTTTTTCCCTAGAGACTGTGTAAATTAGGTAACATTACATATATTGGATTATAAAATTCCTTGTTTCAAAGATTGACACCTTAATTAAGTAAAAATTGTTTATTTTTTTACATTTACAATATTGCACAGTACAATTTTACAGCTGAATTAACATAATATTTATTGCAGACTTTGGAAACGTTGCTTTACCCGTTACTTTTTGTATTCAATATAACTAATTCAAATTACTAATAATTCTAGTGAAATATTTGTTAACTGAATCTGCACTATTTTTTTACTATATGCAGGGCTCGTATTTGTGCACTTTAGTCATATGCATGTTGAATTGGAAAATAAAAAGCTTAGATTAACGAGTATAAACTGTAGCGTAAATATCTTCACTCGTTACTTTTGATTTTGTATTTTCCAATTCGTCGAATATGCGATTGGAATACATAAATCTTACTCCTGCATATAGTAAAAATATTCCAATTTCGTTAAATATATTTCTCTTCATAATTGTCTGCAACTCGAATCAACATCATGAGGTCATCAGTCCTAAGACTGGTTGGACGCTAACCTCCAGCTTCTCCTATCTTGTGCTAACCTACGCATTTCGCTAATTGTGCTACAACCTACATCCCTTACTATTTGCGAGCAGTAGTCTAATCTAGGCCTACCTCTGCCTGTCTTCACTCCTATTTCTGCCTCCAAAATATCGCGGACTATTCCCCCGTGTCTCAGCAAGTGGCCTACCATTCTATCTCTTCTCTTCTTTATGTTTTTCCACATACTTCTTTTCTCGCCGACTTTCTCTAACACTTCTTCATTTCTAACCCTATCAGTCCACGGTATTTTCATCATTGTTCGGTAACACCACATCTCAAAAGCTTCTAATTTATTCCAACTTGCTTCCTCTACCGTCCAGGTTTCGCAACCGTATAGCGCCGTGCTCCATACATACGTTTTCAAAAATCTCTTCCTTGTTTCTAAGTTTATTACTCCCGAGCATAAAAGTGCTTTCTTTTTGTTAAAAGCTACTCGACCCTGCGCTATTCTTTGTTTTATAACTTTATCGCTTCTTCCATCCCAATTTATTTTACTTCCTAAATAAGTGAAGCCTATAACTTCCTCCAATCTTTCATTATTAATTTGTACTTTCGTTTTTGCTTTGCTCTCGCGCCCTCTGCACACTAACACTTTAGTTTTGTTTTTATTCACCCTCATTCCGTATCCCTCTGTCAACACTGCCTCCATTTCCTTTAACGCTGATTCTAATTCCTCCTTACTAGATGCTAACACTGCTATATCATCCGCGAATCTCAGCATTTTTAGTTAATGTCCCTGTACTTTAATCCCGAAATCCACTCTTTCTTTTACCGTGATAGCGTACATTCTTGTCTTAATCCTTTCCTAATACCTACTTCCCTTCTTTCCCCTTCTACTTCTATAACAGCAGTTTGCTCTTTGTTTAGATTGTGTACTACTCTCCTATCTCTATACTTCATTCCCGCGCTCTTTAGTATCTCGAACATTTTTCCCGTCTTACATTATCAAAAGCTTTTTCTAAATCTACAAATCCTATATAGGCGTTCTTTCCTTTCTCTATTGTTTTCTCTGACATTATTCTTAGCGCCATAATAGCTTCGCGAGTTCCCCTATTTCGCCCAAACCTGAATTGGTCTTCTCCTAGTATTTCCTCCGCTCTATTTTCTATCCTCTTCTGCACTATTCTGGTTAAGATTTTTGACGCGTGGGAAGTTAGGCTAATCGTTCTAAAATTCTCGCATTTGTCGGCTCCTCTCTTTTTCGGTATAGTAACGATAATGTTCCTCTTATAATCCTCCGGCATCTCGCCCGTTTCGTATATGTATTTTACCAGTTCAAACATCCTATTTACTACTTTCTGTCCCGCACATTTCAAAATTGCCGCCTGTATTTTATCTACACTCGGCGCTTTATTGTTCTCTTAATTATTTTGTAAGCCTCATCGGTCTTACCTACTTGGAGCTTATCTTCTACTTCTTTGCATTTATCGTTTATCCATTGTTCTTTCGCTTTTCTACACTTTCTAATGATTTCCCACTTTATTGACTTATAAGTTTTCAGTCCTTCCTCGTCTCGTCTGTTTTTGTAGCATCGTCTTTTTTGTATTACATTTAAGATTTCGTCCGCTATCCAGGGCTTCCTAGCTTCCCTTCTCTCGTGTCCTAAAACGTCCGCAGCCGCGGAATGTAGACTATTCTTGATACCCTCCCACTCAGTTTCTGCGTTCTTAATTTCGTCATTACTCGCTTTATTTATTAATTGATCTGTTTTCTCCTGGAACTTATCTTTCATATTCTGATCCCTCAATATGTCTACATTTATACGTTTCTTATCCTTCCGGGTTTTCAGATTTTTGAACTTTAATCTAGCTTTCATGACTACCAAGTTGTGGTCGCTGTCTACATTTGCTCCTGGATAACTCTTACAGTCTTTTACTTGATTTCTAAATCTATTCCTAACCAGAATGTAGTCTATCTGGATACCTGTCTATCCCTCCTTGCATTTTCCAGGTGTACCGCTTCCTAACGTGATTCTTGATTCTTGAAGAATGTGTTGGCTACTACCATCTTGTGCTTCTCAAAGAATTCTATCAGTCTGCTACCTCTCTCGTTTCTGTTTCCTAATCCATAAGGACCTACAAATTCTCCTTCTTTCCCCTCACCTACGACTGCGTTAAAATCCCACTATTATTAAATTTTCATGACCCTTCACAAATCCTATTACCTGCTCTATGTCCGAATAAACGGCTTCTAACTCTTCCTCACTGTGGCTAGAAATAGGCATGTATACTTGCACTATTACTGTTTTCACTGGCTTCGAATCTAACCTGACCATCATTACTCTCTCGCTGTATTGTAAGTAGCTATCTATACACTGTCCTGCGTTCTTCCGCATAACGATTCCTACTCCCGCGTTTCCATTTACCGATCCTGTGTGTATTACCCTATAGTCACCGCTCCAAAAATCTCCTACTTCCGGCCAGCGCATCTCACTTATACCTACTATATCTAATCCTAACCTATCCATTTCTATCTTCAGATTCTCTAGCTTCCCTGCCTGTCTCATGCTTCTGACATTCCACGCTCCGACTCGTGAAATGCTACACTTCTTACTAACCCTACTATTGCACTCAATCACGTCTCCCGGAACAGTCCTCACCCGGAGATCCGAACGGAGGACTATTTTACCTCCGGTGTTTTTTGCCCCAGGAGACGCCATCATTATTTAGGATAAGCCTTTTGTTAGCTGTTCTGAGGATTATAATGTGGTGGTTTTCCCTTGCCTTCCACATCGCAGTCGTGTGTGTCATAGCACCATACCAACCCCCACAGTTTCTGCCACTATGACTATTGAAAGAGCTGCTGCCCTCCTTCAGGGACTTGTCTTAGTCTGGTTTTTCAATAAGGATCCCCCCCCCCCACTATGGTTAAACCTATGGTACGGCTCCTTAAATCATTAAAACGCGCAAACCGACCTACCCGTTCTAGTTTGCACTAGAACTTCGTCAAGGTGCCAAGTCCTATCGGATCGGGCAATTTGAATAAGTTATATTAAATACAAAAAGTAACGATGAAGTAACGAGTAAAGTAACGTTTCTAAAGCCTGATTTATTGAAATATAACATGAAATATAATAGTGAAACATAATATTTATTCATGCAAGACAACAATACAGAACCTGTAATATGTAAAAATACAGAAAGAACATTCAAGATATTTCAGCATTAATACATATTAAAGGTTCTTTATTGTTGTACCATTATTATTTATTAGATGAAAAACGATTTTGAAAATTCAAAGTTATTAAAAATGACACCGAGAATAATTTTGTTACGTTTAACAAAATTTGTTGTTTTTTGAAAAATATCTTTCTAGGAAATCAAAATGCACCAGAATTTTTCTCTGTGTACTCACAACGTACAAATATATGGCAGAACAATTTTGTTTCAATAATTCATTTACCTTCAACGGGCGGGTGTAATGACGGTGATTCGTTTATTCCTTTTTTCATTTCGTTTCTTCTCTCAACTCTTTCAGCACGTTTTAATGCGAGTGGGTTCTCTGGTTTCCATGGAAAAACGGTTGGATGATAAGACTCTTTGCGGGGATCGTTCGATTTGGTGCCACCAAGAAAATGCAAACTGCAGATTCTGGTACTCGCACTTGGGACCCAGGGCACGTTATTTACGCTACAAGTCACTTCACAGTTCAGATGCGATTGTATAGTAGAATTATTTTATGAAGACCAAGTCGGCAATAAATCGTGTGACAAAGACAGATGCATGTCTGACTTTTTTCCATACCAGTCCAATCTGAATAAGAGACGCAGACCTGCCTATAAATCATTTGCACGCGCCGCTTGTAATAGTATTACTGAATCAAATACACAAGTCTTACCTCTTGTCCTGCTCCTCCCTATGAGTATAAACAAGGATAGTTTTCTAAAAGAATGGCGAACGAAGGGTTACAGAATATTACAGATCGGAATTTGGCAAAAGTTTTAAATATTTGAATTGTGGGTTTCTACTGTGAGAGATTATAAACTAATGTATAAAATGTCACGAGAAGTGTTAAATTCGCAAAGCCGAAGGTTAGTTTTCAATGTTATCGAATATTTTCAATACCAAAAAGAGAACAATACAGAAAATATGTCTGTAATTAAATGCGCATCTGAGGCATTGAAGTTAAGTCAAAGTACCATCAGGGGCGGCTGGTGTATAGGTGCTGCAGAGCTGCAGAACTGCCAAAAAAATTAGATATTTGTATATTTTCGCGCCGTCCTCTATTGAGTAGTAGACCAGATGAATTATCTAGGTCTCTACGCGAGCGCGTCGCGGTACATTGAACTGGGCCACACGAGGTAGTTCTCAGCACGGCTCGGCACACCCGTCCTCCCCCCTCAACTCCCGCGACAATCCACACTTGGCGTTCGTAAATGCGCTAATTTACACGGTCAGTGAGCTGTATTTTTTCCAGCTAAGGCAACATCAGTGAATGTTTACTCCTTCCTACTCCTCGTACAGTTAGCGGGCGTAAATCGTACCTATTTCGTATTTCGTGTTAATTTGATATTTTAAATGCTGTTTTGTGAATTTGTGTAGTGATTTATTGTATTAATTATTAATATTTGTGATAGTGACAATGGATTTAGTTTATAATTTAGTTCATGTGAAGCGATTTTTTAAATACTCTTATGAAGAAAAAATTGATTTAAAAAACAATGGTAGGCCATTGCCCGATATTGTTATCGAGACTGCAGGTGTTAGCCGCGGAAAAGCACATAAACGTCAATTTAATAGAGACATCTATTCGAAGAACAATTGGATTTGTGGGTGCAACAAAAAAAATGCGTTATTTTGTTTTCCTTGTTTACTTTTTGGCGGTGATAAAGCATGGACGGAGGTAGGGGTGACAGATTTGGTGCACTTAACTGAAAAAATAAAAAAGCACGACAACTCCAAAAGCCATCTATATAATACAATGGAATTAGCTTTATTAGGAACAACTAATATTAAAGCGCAGCTAGATTCAGCTTATTGGATAAATGTGCAAGAGCATAATGATAATGTGACAAAAAAGAGATACGTTTTGTAAAAAATTATAAACTGCATAAAGTTTTGTGGGGACTTTGAACTGGCGCTGCGAGGACACGACGAAGCTGAAACCTCTCAAAACCCGGGGATATTTTATGGTTTGATAAATTTTTCTGCTGAGTTTGATGTAACTTTAAGCGAGCATCTACAAAATGCTTCAGTATTTAAAGGAACCTCTAAAGAAATACAAAATGATCTTTTAGACTGTATATTAAAAGTATGTCATGAAGAAATAATTAAAGAAATTAACAAACCTTCATTTTTGGCAGCTATGGCAGACGAAACAACTGATGTATCTGCAGAAACTCAGTTAGTGGTAGTTTTAAGATATATTCTCGATGGTGAACCGATTAAACATTTTTGGACATACCTGAAACCTATAAAATGTGACGCTGAAACTCTTTCGGAAAGTATTTTAAGTGTTATAGACCCTCTAGTAGAAAATTCACCTTACAAGCCTTTTCTCCTAACCAAAGGATATGACGGCAAACATGAATGTTCTTCAAAAAGGTATTAAATTCCAAAAATGTTTCTTGTGAAAGTCTATATTTTTATATAAACGGATTTTACATAAAAATTCTGAAGTATCAGGAACACGCGTGACCTTGAAAATTTTCAAAATATTCGCCTACGGCGCAATTTTTTTGCGGCCTCTATGGCGCCAGTAGTTTGGATACGTTTGAAATTTGCACGCGGGCGGCCAATACCCTAGGATCGGCGCTGTGCAGAACACCCGTTTCATTTCATCACGAGCCGCCACTGAGTACTATAACAAGAATTAGTCAACAAGGACCCTCTGGAACAAAGAAGCCGGTAAATTTAGTATATTTAAATATATTATATAAGAGAATTAAATAGAAATATTTGTAAGATCCCAGAATAGAGTCATAAAGTTTTACGCCTTCCACCATACCACTGTATTTTTAATGCTATTGAGTTAATATAGGCTCAGTGCAAAGATTTTCATAACGAAAATATGGTGGGTCAACAAGAACATAACGAAAAAGCAGTTTTAAATGTGATGTGGAATCAAGCGTTGCAGAGTGTTACTTAAAAGACTTTGGGAAGATTGCATCAAACATACAGAAAATATTATTAAGTAATATTGGCAGAAAGAATGTGCTTTAGACGATCAGGTACAACTACTTGTAATAAACATTGGTACAAATTGCTCTTCTGAGAGCGATTCAGATTTTGAGGCAGATGTCGACCTAAGTTAACATTTTTGTATTTTACCTACTTACAGCAAAGACCATTTTATATTATATAATTTATATTCATAATATCATAATATTGTCTAAATGTAAAACGGCATCCTATAAAACATTTAACGGCATACTATAAGAATGTCAAAAGCATGCTATAAAAATATAACTTGCATTCAACTATAATGTCCTAATAGTCTAGCGATCAACACATGGGTACCATATTACAAATATTTAATAAAGGGTGGTATTTAACAGTCTACCAACTTTACCCAATATTTTCATACAAAAAAATACTTTCATTTCCCAAAAATACTAAATGCTCACCAAAATTAAGAAAATGCATAATCTTAAAACGACAACCAAATATTGACATAATGCTAGTCTTTCATATTATTTATTCCTAAAAATAACTGTTGTTGGTTATAAATGCTAAATGTTCACCAAATTTTATTCTGCATTTAATTCTAACATGATACCCAGATATTTCATTTTCGTCGGTGATTTATATTATTTAGCAGTTAAAAACACTCTTTGTTGAGCAAAAATACACAATGTTTACTATATTTTATACCACATTCAATTTGAAAAGTATACCCAGATTTTTTATTCTTGTTATCCTAAATTTCACTTATAAGTAAGAACTATCGTATTTTATTAGGTCTCGTTAATAAATGGGGGAAAAGAAATAAGTAAAGAATTCATGAAAATAAATCAATATATTAAAAATGCAACATAAAATTGACAAAACAAAAACGAAATTTAGTGTTACGAATTCTTAGAAATAAAACAATATAATTTTCCCTGGTTTACTCGGCCCTGGTAAACTTTCATCGGCCATTTTATTTTATCATATGGCAATACACTGGTTACACACACTGTAAAAGCTACCAGGCATAGTGTGCGACTGCAAGCTGAAGCCTGCAAAAACTTGTCTGGAACCAACAGGCCGAGATGTGCGAGCATATTTAATTTTTGGAGTAACATAATAATCATTTGACGCACAAGTAGTTTTTTCGAGAAAGAATAAATATAAATGGATAGCACGAATATTTATTATATACAGCACAGACGCGGAATTTGAGCGTTTTGAATTTGGTGAACATTTAGTAAAATCGATAGATATATAGAATTTAAAATGTAAGCAATGGTAAAATAATACGCAACATAGCAATTTTAGTAGTGCTGTTCTCATTTTCCAAAGTATAATAATTTGGGTTCCATTAAGATTTTTTATTGTTCAATAATTTTTTTGGTGGACAGGGCTAGGGATGCATGGTTTGATCTGGTGTACATTATATTTGTTCCCTTTAATAAATGTTTTAAACCAGCTTCTGTGTATTCTATTTATACCCTCATTCTCATTACCATAAGCCGCCCCTGTACTGCAGATCTGACCTAAGTATAACTATCGAAACACTCAATATTTACTATCTTTGTCTGAATTATGCAAGTTTAGAAATACGTACGTGTCAGTAGTTTTAAAGGTGACCTAAGTAAAATTCTTTTACTGCATTCGCGCGAGAGAAGGTACATATATATTGCTCTTTGTCGCACGGTTTATTGCCGACTTGCTCTTCATAAAACAATTCTACTATACTTTATATTGTATGTTCTTACAAAACATTTTAATTTTAAAGTTCCGATTATCTCACAAACTGTAGAAAACAACACAGAATTGTCTAAAAATTAGGTGGTATTAAGGACGAAACTTGTCACAGTAATTGTACAAACACGAAGTTAGATTCAATAATAATATTGTCTAATTGTTCACAATATGTCTATCTGAAAATGATGTATAACCTCAAACGAGTTGGGACTTTGACTAAATAATAAAGCATATGATGTTAAACTTTACAGTAAATCAAGCTCATTTCATACTCACTGAGCACGACGAGTGGAAACTATCCACCGTTTCCTTCGATCAACCTCCCAATCGCGTCCAGGAAAAGCATAAAATTTCAATTCAGGGTTCTTTTTTTCCGAACTAGAACACCCCGGCACACAACATTTGCGACTACTACCTCCCATATTTTATGGGAAAAACTTTTTCCACGTTAAAAAATCACTTTTTACGTTAAAAAACATACTCGTATACGATTCAATATGGCTTGATTATGATTACTTTCCATAAAGACTAGGAGTTGCACATTCTGGTCGCCGCGATGGCGCCACCAGCGATACTCGCGAAGCGTATGACTAAAATACGATACAGATATTCGCGTTTCTACTGTGTGTAAATATTGAAAAAAAAAAAACATCGTCTATAAACAACAATGAATATAAATCATTCAAAATTTACTAACTATCTATTTCATTTTCCATGTTTGCTCTACGCATATCAACGACACGTTTTCGATTCTCTCGTTGGCGCTGTCGATAATCACGAAGACGATCAGCTCCTGTCCGGTTACCTCGTGGTCGTCCTGCATTTTGCCTACAGCCGCCACGTGGTCGTTGCCCTAGCTCTTGTCGCCGTCTTGCTCTAAATTCGCGAACGCGTCTGGTTGATGATTCCTTCGGCATTCTGAATTATTATGTGCAAGATAAATATCGTATCGGTACATTTACATTTCATTTTAGAATAAATTATTACATATAGATCCAGGTATAGCATACTTACGTTGATAGTATTTTTTATAAAATAAGGTTTTAAATTAGTTCTTCAACCGCTCACGATATAAACCGCAATTTACACAGAGACTGACGCACTACTTATGCACAGCTACGAACAACGTGTGTCTATGATGGAATGAAGTTTAAACATAACCTCATATTTAGCTAAACGGTTAGTTTTGGTTAGTGATGTTATGTTAAACGTTACTGATTTTTATTGTGTTCAATTTGTTGTAACGGATAAATAAATAAAACTAAACTCGAAATGGATCATCAGTGTTCAGAATATCAAACGAGTTATACCTAGTACAGTGTCAAATTTAAGAAAACGCGTAGAGAAATTTCACCCGAAAAACGTCTCGGAGTTAGCACCTTTGCGCTACTAAAACAGTTTCACAGATTCACATATCCGGTGCAGTGTGTGTGAGAAAAATGTTAACCACAGGCAAAGTTTAAGAAAACATAAATATTCACGATGTAAGTGTATCTCAAACAAAAACCATAAAAAATGCGAAAAAGTGCCCTTTATTCCAATTTGGTGCGTCTCTTGAAAATGATTTTCTAAATCATCTTTAAAATGTTCATAAAATTTCGCTTTAATGGCATAATCTTATGTTTTCCTCCACTGAGGAGTGGAATCTTACGGTTTCCTCCGCTTATAATATGAAACTTGGGATAATATATTTACTCTTACTTTCGGTGAAAACTAAAGCATACTCAAAATTTATTCAAGACAAAAACAGAATCGTTTCAGCCTCACACAAAAATTCACTATTCTTGCCATCGCTCTTTAAATTATTTTCCGGAAGGAAAAAGAATCCGTCACCTTAAGACATAAGGATCCAACAAAATTAATGCTTACTGTCCTGCAAATATCTAATTATTTATAGAAAGTGATGGAAATTTAATAGAAAAATATCGTGAGACTCATATTGGACATAAACTTGATATAGGTATGTAGTGCTCGTAAGAGTTAATTTAAAAACTGGTTTATTTTTATACTGTTGCACTTTTCTACTTGGACATAAAGGTCGAAATTTATTTTTCAATTGTTTTTTTTAATATTTGCTCTATATTATTGAATTCATATTTATTTTATTTTATAGATATGGCTATAAAAAAATTTAAATTCATGTTCAATGTTCCAAATTTCAGTTTTATACATACAAGGGAAATGAATATTGATTAGATAAATGTAAAATTTTAGCATATTATTACTTTTTTTTTGTTTTTTAAATTTCAGTTCACCTTTCGGTTGACAGAATTGGAAAGGAAAAATATTTCAGCTAAGACTGTTTCCAGAATTCCATTTGACGATATACTGAATGAAATGTGGGATTCAACACTTTAAAGAGAATTAATCTAAAGACAAAAAAAAGATCTATTTAACATAGAAAGTGCCTTCAATTTATGTTCTTCTTCGAATCGACATCCCAATAATGCTACCAGTGTAGAATCTTGGGTCGTGGATATGCAGCAGCAATCGGAAGCAATTATTACACAACTGGCCAAGAAACCAAAGATGAAACATTCAATTGAAGAAAGACAGAGAAATTTCTTAATTCAGTTTTAACATATTTTGGTTTCTGCTAATTCACACGAAATAATTAAATGCAACTGATAAAGTTATGAATTCCCTTCGTTCAACCTTTGATGCTGTAGATCACAATAATAAGAATAGACATACTTTTCCGTCATCTCACAAAAATATTGTCCGTAATGAAAGAATCTCACCACAAAGAAAATTTTGGCCTACAAAAAAAAAGAAACCAAAACAAACCATGTCATCTATTAAAAAACCTTCTTCACAAGAGTCGAATACCATAGGCTGTGGACATTAAGGTCCAAAGCCATCTGGTGGCGCTTTAGTGAATCTTCGTAGACACGAGTTTTAACATTGACAGTGTTTTTTTTTTATTTGAATTTAAAAAAATTGTATGGTAAACAGTGAATAGTTGCAATTTTTGAAAGATGTGAGTTATATTGTTAATTTTTCACGAAGTAAACTTTTTTATAAAATGGCGCTTTTTATATTAAGAAAGTTACGTCCGAACACTGTGTCATCAAGCAATGTACGTGGACGCCCTGAAATACCGATGCAATTGAAATCCAATACTCAATTGCGGATTAATCGGCAAACAGAAAGTCGTTTCCAAAGAATCCTAAGAAGAAGTACCGAAATGATTGAATCACATGTAGGTTCTTGCATAAAAAATAAAGATCATAACGAAGTCTTGTGTGAAGATGTTTGCCGTGGTACTGTTGAAATTAATGAAGTGGGTTATTCTTAGGATTCTTTGGAAACGACTTTCGGTTTGCCCATCAATCTGCAATTGAGTATTGGATTTCAATTGCATCGGTATTTTAGGGTTTCCACGCACATTGATCAATGGCACAGTGTTCGGGCGGAGCAACGTTGCTTGTATTTTTGTCCATATTTACTTATGAAGTTCGACACTGCAACAGTAGACTAGGTTAGGTTTCATGAGAACCACTCAAAATTATAAAAAGCGCCATTTCATAATAAAGTTTACTTTGTGAAGAATTAACCATATAACTCACATCTTTCAAAAATAGCAACTATCCACTGTTTACAATACAATTTTTTGAAATTCAAATAAAAAAACCACTGTAAATGTTAAACTCGTGTCTACGAAGATTCAATAAACCGCCACCAGATGGCTTTGGACCTCAATGTCCGAAGCGTATTGCAATTAAAATTTTGTCACATATTCAAGAGTAACAAATTTGGATGTCATATATAGCGTTGTTAAGTCAAAACAATATTTTTACCCCTTGTTCTATACCTTAATGATTTATTGGCGTGTTGTATTTCCTGTAATAATATGATTATATTACTAATTTTGCTTTTAGGAATCTTAACTCCATTGATATTTATTATTTCACTAGGTGTTAATATTGTCGGTATTTGTTATTTAATTGTATCTAGCTATTAAAGTACAAGCCTTGAACCACTTTTACTTATTTTATTTATTTGTGTTTATATTTATTTTTCTCAGTAAAATTTTTTATGGTCCAAGTTTTTAAGGTAATTTATAATTTGTTGTTCTTGCAAAAAATAATTTTTGCAATTTATATAATATAATTGATGCCTTATAAAAAATAGGAAAAAAAAGTTGAGATCAGCGGAGCTCATTAAATACATTTATCCTAATAACTAGTACCAAGTGCCGCCATAATTTTCACTAGATTATTTAGACATCCTTGCTAAAGTTCGTTAGTAACTTATACATAAAATATTGGCATAAGTTGGTTTTGCTCTAAGAAATTAAATTCAAATTGGGATCGTACTTACAATTTTTACAGAAAATTGTAAATAGTTTCACTTACAATTTGGCTGCCAGTTAATTTTATTCTATTCAAAATCATGTCTAATTAAAATTTGACGTCAAATTGAGAAACGTCAACAGTTCGAAAACGTTTTTATTACAGCACTTACACAGTTTTTATGTACACAACAATTAAGTATTTTCTTTTTCATAGTCATTTTTAACAGAATGTACCCAATATATTGATATGATTACTTGATTAAATTAAGGGCGTTTTGTGTGATTTAAAAACATTTAAATTTTCCGGCAAAATGCGTCAGAGTTCGGCAAAATTCGGGATCGAAGATCCCGGTAATGGCTAGACAATTGGGAATTCAAATTTAGATCGTAGCGCCATGGCGGATTATTCGCAAATTAATCTCTAGTACATGGTTTCCCCAACCTCACTTTTTGGTCGTGTTATTTTCGATATTTTCCAGCATTTTTGGCTATTTTCCTGTATGTTAAAATTATTGTTATTGTTGTTATCGTTAGTTGTTGTTATATTTATTATCCATTTACACTTATAGTTTTTGTGACTGAAAAATTGGATTGTTCTGTCGGTTACGTCTGGTAACTACGTACTTATTAGGAATCTCTGTCTTAGGTATTATCATTTTTGTCTGTCTCAGGTATTATCATTTTTGATTAGAAAATATTTTTAATGTAAAATATTGTTATTTTAGAATGAACATGGCCCAAATAACTCTAAGTTTAGTAGAGTGCATTAACTATGTTGGTGGAAATATAAATGTAAGATGTGTGGTTGAAGGAGAAGAAGTTTTAAATGCTGGTCACATTATTTTACAAGGCAGAACAGATTGTAGCTCTTCTCACATTAAGTTGGTTGCCATTTGTCTGCAGACTAGTGCTCTGCATTCCGAACCCCATGAAATTAGTGGAGAACTTATTATTTTAAATGGGTCGGCTAAAATAAAATCAATGGTTTGTTCGTGTAAAGCGGGTGCTGGTAAACATTGCAAGCATATATCAGCGTTTCTAATTTTGCTGACCAGGTGTGTTTTTTAAGAAGAAGCAGCATATCACGTGAAATCAATTAAATACAAAATACTTTACCATCAGTATTTTTATGGTTTCTATCTCTGTTTTATTTGTTTCAGGAAAGTTCTGTCCAAATTAGAGGATATATCAAAAACACAATTGACCTGCGCCTGGTGAAATAAGAAGGGGCCTGTAAGAGAAAATGCTGCCAGAATAGCTTTCGTTAAAAATACCGAATTAATGATTACCGAGTGTGGTATGGTAATTTGCCCTCAAAATAAATGGTTCGGCTTTTCACCCGATGGCATTGTTTTGGAAGGCAATAAAAAGGCAGTGGTCTTGTTATAAATAAAATGTCTTTGCTGGTAAACTGGTTTTCTAATAAGGCGCAGGTCAATTGTTTTTAATATCTCCTCTAATTTGGACAGTTCGTTCTAAATTAACAATATTGTACATTAAAAGTATTTATAATAACAAATACCCACTTACCAGACGTAACCGACAGAAAAATCCAATTTTTCAGTCACAAAAACTATTATAGTGTAAAAGGATAATAAATATCACAACAACTAACGATGACAATAGTAACAATAATTTTAAAACACAGGAAAATAGCCGAAAATGCTGTAAAATATCGAAAATAACACGACCAAAAAGTGAGGTTGCGAAATCATGTACTAGAGATTATTTCAGCATTCGATCGCCAGAGGTTATATCGCTTCTGTTGAAATCCCAATAGAAGTTTCACTTCAATAATGTAAAATAGGTAAAATGCATTAGTTCTTATGATGGGATATTTTCGATTGACGGAACAAGTACCTTCGGAATGATTGAGAAATACCGTGTTTTTTACAGAGATGCATCGTACTTTGTAGCTTTCAATGACGCAATCGGCATGAAATTGACCACCTGGTTTATTTTATTATGCAAATTAGAGATTGAGGCGTTTAGCATTATCGATTGATTTGGCAGCATAACGGCAACGCCGCGAAGCGCGGGCTATTCAAATAATTGGAGGGTGCAACTACAGACTTATTTTTGCTATAAGGGTAAAAGTTTGTGTAAATGTAATAATAAATTTGTGTAAAATGTAATAATGAAACCGTATAAAAATATACCTACTCAATACCACTCTGAAATAATCATTCTCGTACTGGTTGGCAGTCAATACTTTATTCATCAATAAGCGATTGTGACATTTTATAGTCAGTTTCGAAGCAAGCCCGAATTTCGCTTCCCTTACGGTATTTTCGAAGCATAAATGTCACACGAGGAGCATTTTAGCATATGATTTAAGGAGACGATGCGATATCCACTGGTTCGTCAACACAAACATTCGAGGATTTTTGTTTCTTTACTGAATAGAATATCGCTTTTCGCCCTGCATTCCTTTTCCCCATTTCAGACGTTACGCGGATTTAATTCAACTGACTTTTAGAAACGAAGCGCCCTTTATAACGTAAACGCGGTGACATTTAGGTTAGGATAAATTTTAATGGCGATATGGCTGCCAACGAAGACACGCTAAATCCATGAGTTTTACAGCAGCTTTGCCGCCTGTGGTGCTCGCAGATGACAAATTCACAAATTTGTCAATTTGCAAGAACGCTTATGTTTCTATATGAAATATGGTTATTTATGAGTTTTCATGAAATAATACGCGTCGAAAGCGACAAAGTAAAGTGCTAATTTCGAAATTGACGGGGGATAATTTTTCGTTTGTAAGTTGGAACACAGACTCCTTGTACATGGATGGCTAATCCCCTTTCCCCTCACTACACGTTGGAACCTACTTAATTTATTACATTAACCACGAGGAGAGCACTTCAAAAACAAACCAGCAGTAGGAATGTGGAATATCAAGTGCAACGATTCCTTCCTCGACTTCCTTACCTCTCTGTGGCATAAGACGTCTGTCCCGAGATGTAGCAGCAGATTCATTATATGTTTTTGAATGGTATATGGTAGGAAAAATCGTCGGTATGTAACTGGGGCTGGCTTCTTCGTCAGATTTTTTGCCTCCAACAAAATGATTACTGCATATTAAATCCCATGGTTTAGGGTACCATGGTGATCCATCGTCACTGAAACAAAAATAAATTTGCTTAATTACTAATCATAATTAACTAATATGGTGTGGAGGTAAACTTTGTTACCATGTTGGTATGACCGAATGTAGATGTCAAAAAGACGGTTGTCACTTTTTTCCATCCTTCGTGTAAAAAGAGAAGGAAAAAAGAGATTAGAAAATAAATGTAAATTGTGAAATTAAGACTATATTTATTTTTAAAGACGCTAAAACTCATTACAATGGTATTGTTCAAAATTAAGTAGATACTTAAAAAATAATGGCACTGGAATATAAAATAATGGTTATGAGAATGCTTACTTTTTTCTTTTGACTGCAGCTATCCATTTCTTGCGTTGTTCTAATTTCCAAGCTGCCGTAGGAAATCGATAAAATTTGCATTTACTATTTCTTCCGGTATTATTGCAATTTACAACACAGCAACTATAATGGCCCATTTTTAGATTCGTTTAGGAAATAACTTTTGTAAACACACATGTCATGACAGGTGACAGCCTACTTTAATGCAATTTGTGTCCACTGCATGCGCTGCCATTGACTTCATTACCCCTACTTTATACTGTGCACACAGCGTATACGACAGCGTTTCCCAAACTTTGTTTTGCTCTGGCTCAGTTATTTTTATGCTTCTCCTTCGTGGTCCACTAAAAGGTTTGTTAACCATCTTAGTATATAAATAGGCGAAATATAACACACTTTTATGCCTATATAGAAGTATATGATATAATTAAAGCGTCAACTTTTAACAACAATGTAATAATTATATCGTAATTCTAATCATTTGATTAGTTGACTATTATTAGTGAGAAGTATGAAGCTATTTATTTTCAACTAGAAACAATTTAATAACACGGAGGCAATTCTGCGACCTGGTATTTTATTTTCGTGACCCGGTGCCGGGTCGCGATCCACCATGTGGGAAACGCTGGTATAGAACATAATACACAGACGATCAGAGATATATGATAGAGGCAATTTTAGACTCCTATTTAAAGTTAGAAACCACCGATGTGAAGTTATCGTTAGTTTAACTTGTATAAATCTGCAGAAGATATTTAGGACGTATGTAAACATAACCTTAATATTTATTGTTAAAACTCATTTCAAAATTAACAATTTTTATTAAAGAAAAAATATTACTAGTACAAAACTTCAGTGGACGTGTTTAATACGAAAGCAATGAATTATACTGTTCTACTAATATGTGCCTGCAAGCGCTTCACCGAATCATTATTTTAGAGATTATTGCTGTTATAAGAAATATTGTAAACTCGTAGCGTCGAGTACGTCAAGGTCTAACATCATTTATACTGTGTGCGTATTTACACATACAAATTATTCCATTTTAAAAAGAAATGGAATTCATTTCAATAAACAGACGCCGTGAATTATTTTCACAAACGAGGCCCAATTTACTCGCGACAGTGTGGTGGAACTCACACCTTTGAGATCACAACAATCTTCACACCATTGTCCAGAAATACTCCCATCATAAGTTCTCTCTTAATGTATTTGTAGACCGGTGAATGATACACTGATAGGACCGCAATTTCGCCTATCAACTTGGATTTCCTTCGGATCATTGTGTGTAATTTATTATTAGAGTAAAATGTCGTCAGGGCAGATCTTCATTCCAGCATGATGGGGCACCGCCTCATTTCTTACTACATGTTGGAGAGCATTTCAACAATGAGTTTCCTAATCGCTGGATCAGTCGCGGAGGTCCTCAAGCAGGCAAGCTAGTTTTCCTGGCCTAACTGTTCTAGTGTTAGAGGTAATACGAAAATGTTGTACAACATGGAAGTCGCCAATAGAGGGAAACTATGGCAGTGGGTAGTGCCAGTCTTTGATGACATGAATAACCAGAGATAAACCATTGGGAAGACCATACGAAATTTATTGATTTGGTGGAGGAGATGCATCAAAGTTGGGGGAGGACCTTTTTGAGAACTTGATCTAATTTAAATTGAAGCATTCCGCATCTAATATGATGATGTTAAGTTTATGAAGAATTATTTTTCTTCATTAAAAGGTTTATGACGTTCATGTATTTATACTCTTTTGATGTAGATTATACTGTTAATCCATTCAAATTTTACCATCTTGAATACCTTTAAAATTTCGCAGGTACGACCCTGTCTTTTTGTTGCTAGGTATACTTTTTGCTGTCTCAGAAGGAATATGAAACTGAAGCATTTGAAGATACTCTATCAAACCGTTCCATAAATAATGTCCGGACAAAGTGTTAGTCTCGAGACGCCAAATTGGTTTGTGATTTTTTCTTGCGGAAACGGTTTACCAGTATCGTCAAAATTTATTGGCTAATCTGATTGCACTTTTTCCAGAGTTTTTGGTTCCACTGACAGTTTCCTAGAAATGCGATAAAAAAATGTACTTTTTAGTCAAAAACAAGCGGTTTTTCTCTGCAGATTTTTACTGCCCTGGATTTCTCCAAACCAAGTAGGCCATTCTGACAAGTCCCAGGTGAGGAATGTTACTGGTAGATTTAATTCGATTACATCTGACCGATGAAGACTCTTTGGACTGTCATACTAATTGTATAAAACACCCTGTACTTCCTTAACCGTCAGTCAAAAATGTTTTCCTTGTTTCTAGATTTGCCTTAAAGTGATCTATTTGCCATTAAGCTATGGTACATTGCTTGCGAATCACCCTGTATAGAATTTTTGCTTGGTACTGCTTGGAAATGAGAAAGCCTACTAACGAAATTATATAGAAATATATAACTGCAGTACTAATTACCAGTGGCGTGTGTTCAAAAAAATTACAGGGTTAAAATTTTAATATTATTAAAATACTGTGTATTATAAAAGGTGGTCCAACCAAAACGCACGATGTTAATTGTAAATAAAACAAAAAGTTTTCAGAGAATTATCTTAATATTTTTTATTATGATAGAAGGATCTATGACGATTATGTGTGAAACAAAATATCGGCCAAATGCTCGCCACGGCTTCGGTGATATACCTTTATCCGATGGTCCATATTTTCAATGACTCTGAGACATAATTGAGGTTCAATGTCGTTAATGTGCCGAATTATCTCATCCTTTAGCTCTTGAATTGTTCTTGGCTTATTGACGTACACTTTTTCTTTTAAATATCCCCAAAGAAAGAAGTCCAACGGTGTCAAATCACATGATCGTGGCGGCCAATTAACATCGCCACGACGTGAGATAGCACGGCCATTGAATTTCTCGCGCAAAAGTGCCATTGTTTCGTTGGCTGTGTGACAAGTGGCACCATCCTGTTGGAACCACATATCGTCCAGGTCCATATCCTCAATTTCTGGCCACAAGAAGTCCGTTATCATTGTTCAATTGTTGGGCACGATGACGAGTCGAGGTTGACGGCTCTTCTGCTACATCGTGCATTATGGTTGGACCACCATTTATATACTTTTTTATCGGTGTATAGTGATTTGAGGTGTATACTTTATGTAAATAGAAAACAGTTTTATGGTAATAAAAACAATATAAAATAGCACTAATACACTTTGAACCAAACAACAGTCCAGTCAGTGGAGCACCTTCATCGTCCAGGCCAAAAAAAGCACGGGAAGTGAAATTAAATGTGAAGTCCATGGTGGTTTGTTTTTCGACATCAAAGGAGTTGTGCATGTTGAATTTCGTCGTTGATAATGCGAGAGGGCGTATAGGTTATAGTGCATGTGTATCTAAAATTGCCAATAGTCACTATCCGAAAAAGGTCGTATGTGTCCAATAGAAATGCGTACCTAAAATAGCCAACAGTCATCGTCAGAAAAAGGTCGTATATATCCAATAGAAATGTAGTTTAACCGATATGGCAATAAGATGTATGTAAAATCCTTTCTAGATTGTCTACTGTAATTTGTCGTATGTCAGAAACAGCCACAAGCAATGTATAAAGTTAGGGTGTTGTGCGTGAATTTGCGATTTTTATACTTACTGATTACGTGGTAAGTAAATATTTATTAATTGTTTCTATTTGTTATTATGGGATAATTGCAATTTTTCAAGTTCATTTCATAAACGTTATGACATAACTTTATTTATTTGGGAAGTTATCGAACCCTGATATTTTTTACCACTCTGAAAGTGTGATATCGTAATTTTCCATTCAGAAGAATAATATTAATATTATAAAAAATAAGAAATATTGAGAACAATGCCCAAGAGCAGTACATCTCTTCGGCATTGTTTTCAATCTTTCTTTTGCAGCCCTATTGATAAAATGTTGTTTGTAAACAAATATGCAGATAAAAATGAGTGAAAGAGATTTAAAAATGCAAAGCTAAGACTTCAAGAACAAACGAACAATGCTATCTTGTCCGAAACGAAACTCTAAGTACTCCAAAATAACTGATGATCAACGGCAAGTATTATTTGAAACATTCTGGAACTTGCCTTCGTGGAAGGCAACGAAAGTATTCAGGGCTGGACAAGTATTACAAGCTAAGCCAAAATTCAAAAGAAATAACAATCAAGCAGAAGATTCACGTAAGCAAGTAGGTTTCAAGTATTTTCTGAACATGAACAAAAATGGAACTGACAAGATGAAGAAACATGTTTGTCAAAAAATGTTTCTCGATACACTAAGTACAGGGCGAGGCAGATCAACTTGCTTATTTAAAAATTCAATTAGAAAACAAAGTAACGCAGATATATATTTAATTCTTTGAACAGCATCAAGTACAACACTCAAATTTTATGTTTACACAGTTTTAAAGATGATATCAGGCAGGTGGCGTCCATTATTCTCAATACACTGCGATAATCGAAGTTTCGTTCAACTCTTTCCGAGATAACGACGGGTATGTTTGCGACAGTTTGACGAATGTTGTTCTTCAGGTGAGCCAGGGTCCTAGGACGATCATTGTAAACAAGTGATTTTAGATAGCCGCACAGACAGATCCCGAATGATGGAAGTGAGCCTCATCACTGAAGAAAACAAGTGTGTTGTGAGGGATGCCAAGAAGTGCCTCACATGCATTTTCTCGAGCAACAAAATCGCGTGGATTAAGTTTTTGCACCACAGCCAATTTGTAGGGATGAGCTGTTAGTTCTTCATGAAGGATTCGCCTTACAGAACGAGCAAACAACTCAACAACAGCTGCATGTTTGCGACTAGAGCGCTGAGGGGATCGCAAAACAGCAAGCCTTACCATGTCAATGTTTTGGGGCGACCTTGCTGTTCGTGGAAGCCCAGTTTTTTCTTCAGATCGCCAGTTTCTCTGAAGTTGTTTACACATGAAACAATCAACAGTCGGCCAGGAACGCGAGCACGGGGCGCACTATTGAAATGAATACGAAATGCACGTTACGTGGCGATGATTGAACGGCCCTTAGAAAAGAATGCCTCGACAGCGAACGCGCGCTCTACTTTCATCCACTCCATGATGCTAACTAAACCAAGCGGAGCTAAGCCAAGTTGCTCTGCCCCACCTTGTATTAAGGAAAAGTCGGCTCAGCTATGCATGCTTAGTAGAAAACCTGGAAATCAACCTGTTAACGAGAATATAGATACTGACTTTGAGTCTATCTGCACAATGTTCGCGCGATTTTATTAAAAAATTATTCAAGGTTGAGTCCCATTACTGCAGTTCATCAAGCAAGAAACTCTATTTGGAACCTCTATGGGATAAATACAGGTACCTTCACAGAGAGTTTATAGAATACTGTCAGAATGAAAACAAAAAGGCAGCATCATGCGAACTTTTATGACCTTTTTAGAAAGGAAAACTTGGATGCATTTTGATAAAAAAAAAACAATGCAATGAATGTACCATGAACAAAATCGACACTTTAAAAGAAAAGGATTACCATAGACATCTTCTCAGAAGAAATGAAATACGTGAAGTAAAAGACAGACAAAATCGAATCAAAAGGAAACCAGAAAGTTTGCCTTTATGCAGTTGATTTTTAGGATGTTCTCTTATCCCCCCCCCATCTAAATGCTACAGTCAATTATAAAACGAAACTTAACATACACAATTTGACACACTACAATCTCTTCATATCAAAGATATAACATGCTTTGTATGGCATGGGGGAAATGGCCTCGAGAGCGACATTTTTGCTTCTATTACCACAACATTTTTAACGAACAAAATGGACATACTGCCCCAAAAAAATCATTATCTGGAGGAATGGATGCTGTTCCCAAAATAGAAATGCGAAACTTTCTAATGCTATTCTTGAACTGGCGATGGTAGAAAAACTAATTGTTATGAGCTGACACATCACAAGATACGCGGACACACCGAAACAAGCTCTCAAACACAGAAAACGCTCAGTGAGCGAAAAAAACAGCCACAATGCGTTTAGGGCAGTACTGAACGACCAAATACTGAAATAAAGTAATTTTTCGCATTGTGGCCGTTCTTGTTGACCACGACCCGTTGTGGACAATGCTCAAACTGCCACGACGCGTTCTGGATGATTTAGAAAGCTCATAAACCGATCGTGCTTTTAATATTTAACTAGATTAACAGAAATAATAACTAAACATTTGAAAACCTTTATTGTATCGTTATTTCTACATGAAACTTTATTTATTAAAGAGGAACACTATAGAAAAATAACCAACTGAACCGACAGTGGTTGAGAAGGGTATTCACTTGTTCTTACAGACACTATTATTGTGGCATTTAGAATTGCACGACACCTCATTGGCCCTGCAATTGCACTTTTTGTATTATAATAACGCTTACAATGGCACATGACAAATCCTTGATTTGATCCAGACGAAAGAGTTGAAGCTTTTCTCAAATTTAATGAACAACTCGAAACATACGATCAGTTTATAAAGTTTGAATCAGCGAAGGTGAATTCATTACGACTATAAAGTCTTTCCAGCGCGCCCTCTTTGGTTTCCAACTTATACAAGCTGGATTCATTAACGCTTAGAACTACAGCTAGAACACTTCTAGGGGCATGCCGCCCTCTGTCGACATCCGGAACTTTGACTATGACATTTTGACCGATCTCAGCAGGAGGTAGTTTTTCAAAGCAAAGGTTGTACACGACTTTTCCTTCACCTTCAACACCACACTTCATGTGTACATTTAAACTGCATGTTTTACATTGTTGGGTGATTCCAAAATGTTCGCAAATGGAACATGCTGCCGCACTGAATACTGCATTGATTATATTTTCTTCCCCTGGTCTGTTTCGAGTGTCATCCCTTCCAAGATTTTCTCTAAATCTTCTTCCGTTTCCAAAATTTCATATGTTTCCCTTTCCAGAGAAGAATCTGCCAATCCGATTCTTTGCTTGCTACCAAACATGGCCTCGTAAGGACTTGTTTTAATTTGTTCATGCAGGGCACGATTTTATTTTTGCTCTGAATAAACCGTAAGCCCTCTGACCATTGTTTGGTATTATTGTCAAGCATCCATGCTACCAACGTATCTCTGACGTCCTCATTGGATCGTTCCACCGATCCTTGGCTCTGTGAATGGCGGGGCTTACCGTGCACAAGTTTAAGGCCTGGCCACAGATCCTTTAACTGTTCTATTATCTTATTAGAAAATTCTGTTCCGTTGTCGCTTTGAAGTATAAATGAAACACCGAAAATGCAAAAAATGTCCACTATATTATATGCGACTTCTTCAGCTGTTTTCGTTTTGAGTGGTTTCAAAATTGTATATTTTGTTAGATGGTCTTGGTAGTTCAATATGATACGATAATCTCGGTCGGGTTCGGTCTGCATATCGATCAAATCTACTTGACATCTGGAATTCATGTGGTTTGATAGGATTGGTGCAACAATTAACCCCTTCTTCTTTATCTTCTTCTTTCCCTGACATTGCTCGCAGAGAGACAAATAGATTTGTATAACTGCTCTAGTGACATTGCAGTATTTTTAGGTAAAGATAAAAAAATGCCATTAGGTACCAATATTCTATAGAAATAGCGTTTAAGTAATGTACCTCTTGTTCGTTTGTGTCCAGTTGCCATGTGAGCAGCTTTAATAATGCCAAAAAGATCCTCCGTTTTACAGAAATATCGAAAAATTTCATCCTGTGTTCCTTTGGTCTTTTCAATTAACTTTTCATATTCTCCAATTGTATGCTATCGTACCTCTTCAGTCTTCTATATTGTTTGGACGACAACGGCATTTTACTGTCTCTCGAACGTTTCGCTTCTTTCTCTTCTCGGACGATCTCTTCATACCGTTCGTTCGTAAAATGATCGAAGTGATTAACTTCGATCATTGCTGTTATCAACGATATTTTTAAGTTTTTCATTAAACGCCTCTCTCATATTGTTTTTAGCTAACAATACTAGCGATTTCGCTCAACAACATAGACGGAACGTCACTCGAAGGCAGTCGTAAATACACTGACAAGTCTAGACAAGAAAGATCGGTTTATGAGCTTTATAAATCATCCAGAACGCGTCATGGCTGTTCGTGCATTGTCCACAACGCGTCGTGGTCAACAAGAACGACCACAACGCGAAAAATTATCTATCTGGATATTTGGTCGTTCAGCACGTCCGTAACGCGCTGTGGCAACAATACCTCTACATAAGGACAAAGCGCTCACAAAATGTTAGCTCGTGACGTCATGAATGTAGGCCTTTCCGATATGAAGCGAAGATGTAGGAAGCCGCTTACGGGTGGCATAAACACGATCGAGACACCAGTGACATCACAGATTTTTGCAATGTTGCCAGACTATTACGATACTAGCGAATATTAGGATTCCAGTATATAAAGGATGTATCTCTTTCTCTTAAATTACCATTTTCTTCTTCAATATCGTAAAACACATATTTCCATAAGATGTTCTTTCCTCTTTTTTTAATGTGGTATTTCGTAATTTATTTATTTAATGAGCCGCTCATCTGGTACGCTAACCTCTAAACATAAAAGTTGCTATAATCAGCGTTATTTCTTGTATTTTTCTGAAATCAGAACTATTTATGTGATTTTAAGTGCGTGAAACTTGTACCTAATATTTCGTTGTATATTTAGGTATACAATTTATATTGTTAGGCGTATTTTTAAATACGTAAAACCATATATTTCGGACTTATAACCTGTTGCTTTTTGGCGGTCCATCGGTTTGTTTACAGCACAGTTTATAAGTTTTTGTTCGTGTTTAATTGTATGTTTTTCTCTTGGTTTCGGCTAGTTTTGTGGTAACCGATACTTAGTGAAATTATGCCTCAAAAGTGTTGTGTTCCTCGCTGTAACAGAAACTATAAAAATGGGCCTAAAGTTCATGTTTTCGGTTTTCCAAAGGACGTAAGTTTACGACAAAAATGGCTAAAAGCGATACCCCGAGATAACTTTCAGCCCACAAACAACACGAGAGTATGTGAAGCTCATTTTCCTGAAGGTAGTATAATAAAAAGTACAACAGTTCAAGACTCAAACACTGGTAAGATTTTTACAATAGATTTACTAAAACCACGGCTTCTTATATTTAAAACGCCGTTTATTTCATATAGTTTGGACGATATACAGTCAATATTTGAAGCCATAGATGAGTCTGTTATTACCGAGGTTATTACCCTACCTTTAGAGGAAAATCGAAAATCTAAGATTGAGTTCTTAGAAAAAATGTTAAACTGGCTCGATACTTGGCAACCTAGTAATTTTTCAAAGACTCTTACTAGACAGACCTGAACTGCTTTAAGTCATACCCTTCATGGGCTGCTTGAAATTACCAAATACTGTTTTAATGAACTTGATATGAATTATGTTCTCTTAGGGAAATTTCAAACAGACCCTCTTGAAGATAGATTTGGTAAATACAGGCAAATGGCAGGTGGTCATTATCACATTTCTGTGCGCCAGTTATATGAGGCAGAGAAGAGACTTAGAATTCAATCTATATTAACACTTCAGTCTCGCAGTTTTGGCCCTATTAATGTTAATAAGTTCTATGAGCTACCTGATTATGACCCAGATGAAAATTGCTCTCAACAAGACTTTTCTCAAATTAAAACGTTATTGTCTCAAATTTTAATAAATGATGATCACTTTCACGATATCAACGATGTATTGCCGTTAATTACATATTTAGGTGGTTATTGTTGCTATATTACGTTAAAAAAATTAAAATGTACCAGCTGTAAACAAAAATTAGTATATGACGAGCAATTTATTGTTGAGGACAATTTTGATCTCATTCATAAATGAAATCGTGGAGGACTTTTATATCCCCAAGGACAAGTTATAAATGTTGTATCTGTGACTTATATAATCTTCAATAAATTAATAAATGAATTTGAGGACACATTTCTAGAAATCTATAATAAAAGATCGTTCATGGTACATTTAATTTTGGAATATTGTATTGAACAGAAACATGTCTCACATTTCGATGGATGCGCTAATCATAATGGAAAAGACATTTTAAATATTAATCTCAAAAGTATTTCCAATACCCTGTTACAAAATTATTGCGCTAAAAATAGCGACCATTTAAAAAAAGAAAATAAAAAAAGAAAACTCGATACATTAACGAAGTAGGCCATATACATGCATAAATATATTTTATAACTAAACGTATATAATTTGGGACCTATTTCTTTAAAAGTTTAATTAATGTATTTTCATGGCTTGTGTTCTATAATATATTTTTTATACCTAAACTCTCACCTCAACACTAAGTTATGCACGATGTTAGGTAGGTAAATGAAATTTGAAACTGCATAACATGAACATGCATACCTATATTATACCTACTAAGTAATAATAATTAAGAGAAGGTGTGGAATAGTTCAGTATATGTATTGATGTGTAATAACCTCTTTTCAGTAGTGTGAAAAATGTTTATTATACATAATACATACCTTGAATTTTGGCGCAGGCGTAGGGGAGTTGGGAGCCTGCACTTAATACTACACCTAGTATTAAATCAAAACTCAAACATAATTTTTGGGATTTGTCAAGAAGCCTGTCATATAACTAGCGTTCTTTAAAATAAGTTAACTATTGATAGTTTTCATAAATATTAGTGTATGCATCCCCTTATATGATTAAAATTGCACGGCCTACATTGATGACGTCACACGACAAGCACCAAGGCCTTGTTATTCAGTGGGTGTTGGCTGTGGCCGTTTCTTTCGCTCACTGAGCGTTTTCGATGTTTGAGCGTAACATATGCACTAAAGTACAGGTTATTTTGTATAAAAAAAAAATGTATATAGCCCATCAAAAATAGTAAAAAAGGTCCAATTATTTCACACAGAATCCAGATTCAATATTTATCATTAGAGTCCTTGCTATCGATAGAGTAACACTTACGAATAAAACCATAAAAAATTAGGAAACTAAAATTTTATTGACAAATATTATTAGAAGATCTGTATTATGTGATGGCTTTGAATTGTTCTCAGTACCTCCTCATCTTTTCGTAGACCGAGTAAACAATGATTTGCACAACATTCTTTCATGTTTTTTAGTTGACGCCATATCGGTCAACGAATATTTTCATTTCATTCGACTTCGGCATACATTGGATCTTGCTATTTTTTAAGTATTACGGAACATCCGTGCACTTCAGTGGCGCTCACACTTGTTCACGCGTCTCGCCATTCCCTCCGTGCTTCAGTAGATGTCTTTTAAGGTTAAACTTACGCATAGTCTCGAAGCCACAAACATAACAGACGTACTTAGGCACTTCAGTAACGCTTTCTTTGACCTCCGGGTGCCTCTGCAGCTTGTCTGTATACAGTGCCTCATACCTGCACTCCGAACACCTGCACATGGATGGATTGTGTCGCACCATGTGGTTCCAGAGGCTGCCCCTGTGCTTGGTCTGAAAGTCGCAGTCGGGACATTTCCGGGTGGCCCCCCCGGATTCACCGTGATGGGTAACCATGTGATTCCGGAGGCTGCTGGAGTGCTTGCTCTGAAAAACGCATTTTATACAGCTGAAGATGACCACCTCGGCGGCGCTCTTGTGGATCAGCATGTGCCTGCGGAGGTTGCGAACGTGTTTGGTCTCGAAGGTGCACTGCGTGCACTTTTGCATAGAAACTTTGGAGGGGTCCTCGTGGGTTAAAACGTGGCTTTTGAGGTTCTTCTTGAGGTCAGTCTCGAACGCGCACTCCGAACACTTGAAAATGCGCTTTTTGGGCCTGTTCTTGTGGTCTTCCACGTGCGCCTTAAAAGACTTTCTGGATGTGGTCTCAAACGCGCACTCTGGACATTTGTGAGTTTTCACGTCGGCGCCGCTGTAGTGGGTTTTTACGTGACGATTCAGGTTAGATTTGCGCATCGACTGATAGACGCAGAACTCGCACTTGTACATGATGAGTTCATCAGCGCTTTTGTGGACCATCATGTGGTCGCGCAGGTAACTCTTGTATTTTGTTTTGTATGTGCATTGTTCGCAACGGTAGACGGCTACTTCGGACAAGCTTTTATGTTTGCTCAGTATGTGTTGATCGAGGCAATATTTTCGCGTGGTGGCATACGAGCATTGATCGCACTTCTTCATACGGTCCGTATTTTGAGTACTAAAAAAGAGGAATATTTCATCATTACACAATAAACAGTCGCGTTACGGGGCTACATTTCCCTAAAATGTAGTGGTCATAAAGGGTCTTTCAATAAGGACGCTCGATTTTTAAATGTAAATAAAACAAGTTGCGTGCGAGATATCACCCATTTCTTTTTATTTGAGAGAATATTTTATGGCATTAAGTATGGAACATAACGTCGTTCAAATGTCCACCGCGGCTGTTGGGAATTTAATCAATTTAATTGTATTTCTATATGTATTCTATTCTTTAAATGTTTTTCGCACGCCTATGTTGGCAAGGCCTTGGCAGCCAGTGTTGCGCTCTCTTGAGAGAAGCTAAAAGTGTTTTTTTCGAACTGTCAAGTTTAGTATTATCATGATTCATTCCCTTGTATGTAGATGTAATGTGAACATTGTAAAGAAACGAAGCGCAAGGAAATAAAGTTTTTTCAAAAGGTAACGAGTCGATTAAGTAACAGAAGTTAACAGTCCACAAGTAATAAACAGCGGCTTTGCTTGGAGACACGAATTCCGGAGATACAATTTTCGATGACTTTATCGCATAAGTCTGGCTGAATTTGAATGGCTAGATGGCGTTCGTTATGTTGACTTGAGGGCATCAATGTGCTGTTTATTCGTATAGACCTGCGATTTAAGATAACCCCAAAGGAAGAAGTCTAAATGCGTTAAATCCCATGATCTCGGTGGCCAGTTCACGTCGCCGCTGCGCGAGATAACCATGCTCTCAAATCGTTCGTGCAGAATGTCCATCGTGGCATACGCTGTGTGCCACGTAGCGCCGTCCTATTGGAACCACATGGCGTCGGTATCCATATATCCCCTTTAGGCCACACGAAGTTGCTTATCATCGATCTGTAGCGCTCGTCGTTGACGGTTATGGCAATGCCAATTTCGTTTTGGAAGAAGTACGGGCCGATTACTCCGCCAGACCAAAATCCGCACCAAATACCGACTTCCTCGGGATGAATTTGGTGCTGGTGTATCTCGTGTGGATTGGTATCGTCCTAAATCCGATAATTTTGCTGGTTCACATAGATATGTGAACTTTCTCCATTCATCCCAAAAATGGGCCTCGACACTTTCGACTTTGGCGAAATTTAGGTCAACCTCCAACTACTCCAGAGCCCAATCGGCGAACACACGGTGTTGTCTATAGTCGTTTACCTTAAGTTCCTGGGTCAGTTGGATTTTATACGGGTGCAGAACCAAGTTCCGACGCAAAATTCCCCAAGTTGAAGTCGCAGAAAAGTCAGAAAAGTTATTGTGAGCGGCGAGAAATTGAGTGTCTCGGGTTTTCCCGTACACTCTTACGCACAGCAGCGATGCTTTCAGCAGACGTTATGTTTCGGTGACGTACGGATGTTAGTTATAGATTATTTATCGAACCGGTTGACACGAATTTGGCCACCAAACGTCGAATAGTCGACTCGACGGGAGGGTCGTGGCGAGGATAAAAATTATGTTATGCGCGGAACATTTCTCGAATAGAGCACTGATTTTGAAAGTGATAATGATGAGATAGATGAAGCACCGATGAAAAAAATTTATGATTTGCACACGTCGTTGAACGCTATAACCTTCTATGGTGATTTCCCCTACACTACTGAACAATTCGCAATAAATTTGACAGATGTTGTTTTGACAACGTGGTCGCTATAACCTGACAAATTAAAGCGTCTGTATTAAAAGACCCTGTATTTTATTATCTCTATTTCTGAGTCCAAGAAAAATAAAAACAGAAATTGCAAGCCTCTAACGGCAGACTCAGCTAAATAAAAATAATGGAAGTTGTATTGATGCTACTTTAATATGTATAGGGTGTCCAGAAAGGGTAGGGGGTATTTGCAGATCCAATAAAAAAAAAACTAGAAGTCGGAAAAAATAAATTTTTTTGTTAATTTTTAGACAAGGTTTTGGAAAATTAAGTACTAAAGATTATGTTCTCCAAATGTTGATCCTCACGCTGCTGGCACTCCTCTAACCGTAAACGGAAATTAGCCACCACGCATCCACATACACGTATACACATCTCTCTGGAAACGGCGGCCATTTCGATGCGAATGTTGTGCTTTAATTGCACTAAAGTTCGTGGTTTGTTTACATACACTTTCTCTTTAAGGTATCCCCATAAGAAATAATCAAGAGGTGTAAGATCAGAAAACGGATTCGAATGTTTGAGAATACCGGTTCGACTGTAAAAATTCGCAATCCAGGTCGCCCGTGCTCTATTCGAACCCCACAAGCGATTGAAGAACTGAGAGTGCGAATTAGTTGAGAAGGATTTTCACGCACTGAAACTCTCAACATTTGGAGAACATAATCTTTAGTACTTAATTTTCCAAAACCTTGTTTAACAATTAACAAAAAAATTTATTTTTTCTGACCTCTAGTTTTTTTTTATTGAATCTACAAATACCCCCTACCCTTTCTGGACACCCGATACTATTCATGAAAATTCGCGATTAGTTCTAGGTGTTGTTATACAGAGAGATTCAGACTGATTGAAAATATGGTTATAGAGAAAATATACTAAGTTATTAAAACTGATTTCTATTCTATCGAAACTACTTATAGTGGCCGTTGGCGCTTTCATAGGTATCACTAATCTGATGACTTGTACTGTGACTGTCCATGACTTATTGTATTGTAGAGTGGCCTGTTTGGTCTCCAGATCTAATGCTCATAGATTTATTTTTATGCGTCCACTAAAAATCTAAGGAATATGCTATACAACCAGCTAACATCAGATTTTTGAAGCAGAGTGTTATTCAAGAATGTAGGTTAATTTCCATAAAACTTGAAATGGATGAGAGAACAATTTTATAACAGAATGTTGTATCATTAGTGCACATTTTGAGCATTTATTTTAACATTCTTTAATGATAATTTTTATCATTTTGTTATTTGCGAATAGGCAACGGCCATCCCATGTTGAACATCGATCCTCGTCCGATCACCGATATCAAGCAATTTCGGGCGCAGTTAGCACTTGGATGGGTTATCGCTTGAAAACACCACGTGCCGTTGCCGTTTCAGCCTGCAGTGCTGCTGGGTGGACGGAGTAGCCCAGTAGTACTGTTGCCGGTCCCAAGCCCGCAGGAAAGAGGAGGGTTAGAGAGCCAGGTTAGTTGCCTACCTTTTGTAAAAACAGATCCAGCTCATGGCACCTACGAGCAAAAAGTCTGTCTCTTTGCTCGTAGCATGGCACCAATGATATTCATCGTTTCAGGTCATAAACCTACTTTAGAATGAAGAAGAAGAAGAAGAATTAAATTGATTGTTTTCCATTATCCTAGAATTTATTTTTAAATTTTATTACAAAATAAAATAAAACTATGTAAAAACGTTTTTACAGGGAGGCACTGCTTAAAAAGTTTGATTGCCAATATTACGTTTAATCGATTTTTTCAAAAATCAAGACATCAAAATAAAAATAACAGGTCAAAATAAAAACGACATTCGAATAGATATTTGAAGTAGCTTCCACGTGAGGTGTTGGTCACATGCTGGGGCCGTTTAAAAATAATTACACCATTTATTAACTAAAACATCATTTTTATCATTTAATGTGTGCCAATTTTCGTTTTTTTTAGGCCTCTGTTCCAAAGCGTTAAGAGAGGGAACTGTAGACACGCATTGTATAAGTTTACATTTGCATATTATCTTATTTGTCAATTTAAATCATTGTTGCTAACTTCATAACTTGAAAATGTTGATAAATTCCACAAAGGATGTGAGCGGCATATAGAAAATCCTCCAATAATGGCTATTCCAGCAGTCTGAACCTCTCTCTGTACTTACATCATCTGCTGTGTTTTGTCAACGATTAAATTTGGAACTTTATGTTTGTTTAACTGATATTTTTATTAGGACTATTACAATCAAAACAAAAAGTAGGTTTTATTTTAATAGTAACCTATACTGGGATAGTGTTTCAATAAAAACTTACAGCCTATTTCTCAGTACCATTTTAACATAAAGTGATGAAATATAGACTGATTGAACCAGATTTTAAAATATTTGCACAAACTATTTGATATACTAATTAGTAACTTGAAGGATTAAAAAAAAACAGTTTCCTTTAAGATCGTATGACATTACGTAGTAATACAAATACGCCTCAAAGGCAGTAAAGACCTTAAACAGCTTCAACTGATTGTCACAGAAATTCTTTTTTTTAACACTTCATATAAATACATAAAACGTATTGTCAAATATCGAAAAAATTACCTGTTATGCTCAACTGATTCTGTTTTAGTCTCTACCTCGTCTTCTATTTTAATATCCTCTTCCTGTTTTATGTCAATGGCTTCTGCTTTAGGCTCACAGTTTGTATCTGAATTTACAACGTTGTCTACACTTGTTTGCTCTGCATTGACTATATTTGATACATAACTATTTTTGACTACTTTCTTTGACTTAAAGTTAACCAAGTCATCCAAATCTATTTGCCCTTTATTATTAATACCTTCGACATTACAATATTCAATTACGGTTTCTTCTGTTTGTAAACAACTTTTTATAAAGTCAAAATTATTCCTTAACGATTTGTAGCATAACATACACATTGTTGTTGGCTGGGGAATACCATCAAAATCCTAATAAATATAAAATGTTTGTTAATGTTTTAATTATTAATTATGTACAAACACAATTTATATAAATTTTTCATTTAAAAACCATTTTTTTTTTTTAGGAATTAAAGCTCCTGATTTTATTCACAAAAAAACTATTTTATTTTAAACTCTTTTACGTTAAATTTTAATTAACAATATAAGTGAATGATTCTTACCAATTCTGGGAAATACAATAACATCTCCATGTCGCTATTTTCTAGCGAAACACAAGAATCAAGTTCAATAGCGTTTAAACAAAAGCGACACAAATTGGCGTCACTTAAACCATTTTCAAGCTTAATCTTCGCATCGTGTCTAGAATTTTCTATATCCATAACAGAGCTTCTATTCTTTCCCCACTGTGTTTTACAATTTAAGCAATGTTCAATCGCATCCTCACACAATTTGCATATTATTGGTTCGTCAGTGATTGTCAAATTCTAAAATGATATGTATCTATTAAATCTGGTTATTTTCATGAATTTAACTGTTTATTATGATATTACTAAGGCACAGTATCACACTGTTTCCTATTAATTGCTTACCACGTAAAGGAAAATTGAATTGAGGTTGGATTCTACAATTTCATCAAGAAATTGGAAACCGTCCGTGCAATTTTTTAAGCAAAGCCGACAAATCCTGTTTGTGTTGAAATCCATGCCTGTTCTTTTCAAGAATCGCTTAGTTTTAGCCAGGAGAATGAAAACAGTGATATTAAAACTATAAAAACTATTTTAACATAACTGTACAATAGACAGTTTAAAGCTTTATGATCCGTGAGACATCACACATATATATATATATATATATATATATATATATATATATATATATATATATATATATATATATATATATATATATATATATATATATATATATATATATATATATATATATATATATATATATATATATATATATATATATATGTAGTTACAGGATAGAGGCAATTTCCGATTCGCGTTTGAAGTCTGAAACAACTGACGTGAAGTTATCGTTAATTTCACTTGTATAAATCTGCAGAAGATATTCATGACTTACTATTTAACATAACCGTAATATTTATCTATATTGTGTACCTATACAAGCGTAGTATTTCCATTTCTTTCAAAACAAAACTGTTTTGAAAGAAATGAAAAATGGAATTCGTTTCAATAGACTTAAAATTTTTAAACTCTCCTGTCACAGTTTTGAATTTAATGACACAATCTAACCTCCTCTTCTTTTAGTTCTACCTGGTAAGCATTTAACTGGTATATTGAAAAACGGTAGTATAATTTAGGTATACTTATACAACAGTGTAATAAAAGTCAAATAAATACTTCACATGATAGGATTTCTCAATAACCCAGTAGTACATTAACCTGTATAGGAAATATGGTAGGTAATTATACAGAAGTGATAGTCTTGAAAATGCTTACCAAATTTTTCCAACCCCCCCCCCCATTTTCGAGAGTGCTGAACATGAATCTGGTTTTAGTTTCATCCGCTCGGACAAAGCTTTCCAGAAAATGGATTTTCCACTTTCCCGCAATACATGCTACTTTCATTTTCAAATAATTTTCACTACACACTACGTAGGTAGCTCATATTAATACGAGTAGATGTTACAACCCTTCCTTTATACATATCATATATTAAACTGTCATAAAATCTATTATTCATTATGATTTTTTTAATTTCCTTCAAATGCTTACAATTCCGATACAACTGTCCATTGTAATATTTTTAATCGTGCGCCCTCTACACGAAACCACATGTACTGATTAGTATACGGGGGCTTCAAAAGTTAACTATGAATATTAACTGAACTAAATACGCTGTTATTTTCAAGGAACCTAACCTAACCATAATAAGTAGACAGTTAGGTTAGGTTCCTTCAAGATAACGGCGCATTTAGTTGTTAATGTTCATAGTTAACTTTTGGAGCCCCCGTATATGAAAAATTTGGTAAGCATTTTCAAGACTATCACTTTTATATAATTACCTTTATATCAACGTCAACTGCGCTAGCTGTAATCGCCGTAAACTTAACTATTTATTGGCTCAATCCAGTGACGTTCTCTCGTAGGGGACATTAAGGTTTTTATATTTTATTGAATTGCCTTATAATTTAAGTTTTATGTTTAAGTTATCGTAAGAGTTCATTTTATAGGTTAAGTTATAATTTTATCTGATGTATTTACAGTTTACAATCATTTGATTGAAAAGAATGAAAATTTTGATTGTATAAAAATTATAGATGATATGAAACAGGACAAAGAGAATTTAATGAATTTGAAATGTTAATGTTTAATTTCTAGAAAAAAATAGGGAAATGTCACTGGTATAATAAGTACGATACCAGAAAACATGGGTGGAAATATTTAGTGAACGTTTCCACTACTCTTTTCTCTTAAAACTAATATACAACGGCATTCTTCATCCATTAAAATACTGACTTACACACAAGAACGCCCTATCTTATTTACAACAAACACAAACCATCCAGCAAACAAAAACTATTTGATTTATTGTTCACCGTTTCGCTAGTTCTTAAATAGAATTGTAAATGTCGTGCACTCCACGATTTTCGCCAATTTGTGTTCATGTATTTTAAAGATTATTTAGAAAGTCCTTGTATACTATATGAAATTCATAGGCTGCGGGCCAGCGTTGCATAACCGTTGCGCCGATGCTTCATGTGTGGGAATGAATATTGTTATTGCAACGAACGTTTAGTTTATCAAATCCATAAATTTTAGCTATTCTAAAATAATAGTCATAAAATTTCTATTAGATTCTAAACGATGCGGTAATTCACCCAGATAACTTTTTTAATTTCTAAACAGTTTTAATGTGAAGATGCGATGATAACGCTGAAATGAGGTAAGTGCTCGACGAACCGTAGTCAGCAATGCAATTTTTACGATCGTAGTTGATCTTGATTTATCGGTCGAGGTGTATGTACCGTCTCCGCTGTGTTAATTGAAACGCTTTAATTTCATTCTAAGGTATGTCGCACGCGCGAAAGTAACATTGACATATTCACCAAGTGAAAACGTGTATTGGTGAATTTGATGATTTATTTTACGATGGGAAAATAATGTGTAAAATATGCGACAACCCCTTAACGTATTGGTTCGAATCCGACTGTTCCAATTCCAAATTAGTTTATACAATAGTTCAGGACTGGGATAAACTGAAAGGAGTGTTTGAATTTATTATAAGTTCTGAAGAATCGGACCAGAAATCGATACAGCTCGCTAGAGGATTTTTAAATGATATGAATGATTTTGATTTTACGTTTTTGGTAGTACTATTTCGTGATATTTTTAGTGCTACAGATATTTTATGACATCATACAAAAAAAATCATTAGAAATTAATTTTCGTGTGCGTCAAATAAAACAGACACGTGAAATATCGATGAAAAGAGAAATTACGACTTTTTAAAGACAATTTTTAATAAAGCAAGTAGAATGACAGAATTAGAAATTACAAAACAACAATACGCTGGTCTTTATAACGAAGCCATTAGTACAAGATATAAGCTCTTTTATATGAAATATTGGACCATATTTTAATGCAAATAGACGTCAGATTTCAAGGCTGTGAAAAGTTGCAATTTGTTTGTCTCGCTGATACTGTAAAATTTGAACAACATAGCTCGCGTTTCCCTTCTAATGCTTTTAAAAATTTGGAACTATTTTATGAAAATATATTTACCAAACATCAACGACTTACAAAACGACCTTTATCTGTTATATAGTGATGAAAGTTACAGAAATATGCACGCATGGACTGCTCAAAAAAGTGAATGAATACAAAGACACTTTTACAGAAGCTTACAAACTATTTTGTATAATTTTAACTATTTATCAACAAGGTGCGTCAGTGGAAAGAAGCTTTTCGTGTCTCAAACTTATAAAGGCTTATTCAAGAAATACCATTTCCCAAGAAAGACTTTTAACTTTAGCAACTATTTCTATCGAAAAAGAATTGTTGCTAGAACTAAATAAGAATCAGCCATTTTATGAAGATATATAGATAACTATGCTTCACTTCTTAAGAGATCGAAGAATTGATTTGGTGTATAAAAATTAGATAGCTATAAGCTCGGATATAGGTAAGTCTTAAGAAAAATCATTTTACTGTTTTACATCACAACTGTTTACACATCTACTCTTAACCTATTTTCTAACACGCGAGCCGCCACTGCCGTCCAATTGCCATCAGCTCTTGACGACGCGCGCATCTAAAACAGCGTAAATGAGTGAAATAAATAATATTCCTCAAATGAGAGAAACAAAGAGGATGATAAGACGCGCATAAATTGTTAAAGCGACGTTGCCATTTTTTCAGAAAATCAACGAAGTATGAAAATGAAAGAAGTAATCTTTCTGAAGAAGAAGAAATTTACATGCGCTATGTCGCAGATAGGCATTGTACAATTGAATTCTAACATTTCTTGTTTAATTTTGATTATAAATTTAATATTACCGAATTAATGTAGAACATATAAGAAATTTAGGAATTAAATATGACAATAGCGCCTTTGGACTTCTTGGTTTTGATTTAGAACATTAATTTCGACCAGTGTGCGATGGTGCCGTGACAATACGTTCAGTAGGCCGTTCTCTTTCACACCACAGTTGTAGATTTTTACATGTTACGTGCATGCTTGACATCTTGTGACAGAAACTCTTTGACGATGTTTTACTAAGATATATGCATTAATAGGGAGTATAAAAAAGTGTTTCCAAAATCTCCTAACGTTTTCGCGAATTTCACAAAAAGAGCCCTGAAACTCCCGAACCACTAGAGCCGATCCTTACACGTTGGGGAACATGGTTGAATGCAGCTTCTTATTATGCTGAAAATTTCCAGCAAACAAAACCTGTAATACTACAGTTCAACCCTGACGAGGCCGCAACTATTAAGGAAAGCCAGACACAATTTCTACATATTTCTATTGAAACTATTAATACCAACTATAAAGAAGCGCATGACGCATTAGAGAAATTGCAAAATAGTCCATTGGTGGAGTCTCTGCAAATAGTGAACTAAGTAAATTCACTGCTACATGCTATAGATGATACAAAAAAATGAGCGCGCAGAACAAAAGTTCGAAAGTGCGTTAAAGAAAGCCGATTTTAAAAGATTAAAACAAGTTTGTGATGATACTGCTAATAGGGATAGTTATTGTTAACTGTCCTAAGTTTGTTTGGACACACAGAAATTAGAACATCCTTTCCCAGAAAGCCTACAAGCAGGTTTTGTGTAGGGGAAGGTTACACATATAAACGCGGACAAACACCCAGCCCTGAGGAAAGTGCCAAGTTCCCTCTGGTGAGAATCGAACTCACGCAGACAATGTGCCCAGTATTTGGCCCAGTTGCCACCCTGTTACCAAATACCGAGTCAGCAACACCGCGGCACCATGAGAATAAGACCATGCGTCACCCATCCAAGTCGCAACCGCGCAATCCGTTGCTTGACTTCGAACAGCGCAGGTCCAACAATGAGCGGAGTACGCTGTCTCATCCTCTAGTACATATAATGATCCGTTAAGTGAGTGGGAATAGTATTTATGTATGCCTGTTTTACATCAGGAGATGCCGAACGGTCGTTCTACAAATATAAGATCATATTTTCACCACAGGAAACATCATTCTCTGAGACAAGTATGGAAACACACAGTCGTGACGTTCTAACTTTACCACTACGTCACAAGCGATATTCGTATGAACTAAGATGAAAAATCAGAGTCAAATGAGTGACTGTTTACATAATTTAAATTTACCGTTTTTACAGTCAACTGTATTACCGGCACCAAAACAAACTATATAGTAAATGCCTTTCAAATAAGTTATCACGGCGGCAAACTTTGTAATCCATGGGCTCAAACGTAAAAAATACTTGCAAAAATCATGTGGAAAAACACAATATACATATAAATTGGTCTGTGATTGTTAAGATAACTGTGTTTTTCCGCCGATCGCAGCTTTGGCTCTATTGTGGAATTTAGGGAGTTATGAAACTACAAGTATTATAAATTACTAGTACATACTTGCCTAATTCATCACTATTATTTATTTGGGTATATTTTAGTTTGTTACAGTACACTGACCTTAATTGTGCACCTATGTGCAAGAGTTTCTCTTATCTAAATTGCACCCAAACTATATGAAGAAAGCATAACTAACCTTAAAATTCAAATTCTAATGTGCTATAACGATGTCATTTTAGTTAGGTATCGAATAAAATAAACATACAGAAAACGTCTGGCAATAAACGTCCTTCACACACACAAAAAAAAAAACACTAATATTATTTAGTTTATAAAACAGTATGTCAAAAATCAACACAAACGATTGTAATATTTTACTAAATATGTCTTTATTATAGGTCTTCCTAACACAATCATTATCAAGATGATAAAGATGCTATGCTACCATAAAGAAGTGGTTATATACTTATACAATTAAAAAAGTTAAATATGTAAACAAATATTTTCATAACAATACATAAAACAAATTTCATTGCTGGGTATGGTACAAAAAAAAACTTGTTTGTGTTTTAAATAGGACAACATTTTTGAAATTAGCGATAGAAACATGTCACATCTAAAGGCTCACATGTTCCCTGCATGTTGCTAAAGATTCCTTCCACATGTTTATTTATGAATTCATGTCATCACAATAATTTCTTAAAAACCCGCCCCTCTTAGTTGCTATATTAACTCTTTCGGTTAAAGCTCGTCGATTGTCATCCTTCTTGAATTTAAAACCCACCTCCTTTAATGTAGCTATAAGTGATGTTTTTCCCACAAGAATTATTTCTCGTCTTTTAAGCTCTTCGTTTAAAGCACCAACAATTACATGTTGCCCTAAAACAAAAACCATTTTATCACATCATTTTGTACCTACACAGTAAATGCCCCTGTATTTACACAACAAAATAAATATAGCCAGAACATACTTACGTTTTTCAAACATATTGTATAAACTATCTTGTACTGCCATTTTTGTACCTTCAGGTAGATCCCTTGTCATGGACTTTTGGCAATGTCTTGTTTTTCCAGATTATGAAAGAACCGGGTTGTTTTCTTTGCTTTTTATAATAGTGTATATTGTTTTCGTCGAAAGTTTAAGAGCTTCCGCTACTCTAAAATTTAACAAGTACACACACATTACTTCATATATTTGTGGATCTATGTCTTATACCTCTTGAACAGCACTAACAGATATCAAAGGGCCTCCGTTTCTTTTCGACTGTTCAAAGTATTCCAGGAGATTCAACACCATTTGCTGTGCTTGAGAATGTAATGTTTTTCCCGGCACCTAAAACAATATGTGCATATAACTGCGATAAAAAAATATCGCTTACTTACATCAACTCCAATTCTGAAACTAGTTTCGCTCTAAGAAGAACGGATCTATGACAAATATTATTAAATAGGCTCAAAAATTTGCAGAAAACGAAACGAGCTTGGCTGTCAGATGTCAAACAACTGTCAATATCACACGAAAATTACCTACACTCCGTTAGCCAATAAAAAAGTTTCATATTTTTAATCTAATACGTATGTTACTATTTGTCTTCTCACTGATCAGCGTGAAAATATGAAAACAGTTGTCGGTGATATATGCAGGTCATCTCCGAAGACCGAAGACACACGTAATCTCACCTGTCTCTTGTTTACCTATTATAGCGAGTGCGTTCATAGAGATAGCAGGTTGTCTGTGATATTACCGTATGGTGGTGACTGATGCTAGTTAAGAGGGTAAGTACATACAGTGTTATATTTACTTGTAACAGTTTAGTGCGTTTGTTACTAATTACGTTGTGTTATAATTTAATTATTCTTGTCACAATGCGTACGTCTATGGCACGCAGCACATTTCCTTAGCCTTAATAAGAAAATATCGTTTTATTTATTCCCACCAAAGAGCAATTAACCGAAGTCTCTCAGCCCAATTTTTCTTTATTTTATTACAATACATGTAAATATATATGATTAAATTTACAGAATAAAAGGGATCTGTTCAAGAACAGCCAAACGGCTTCCACATCCATCGAATTACATCGATTTCATCGAATTACATCCTTTCACAAGCCGCAATCCTCTTCACCCGATACCCGCGACGCTTTAACACCTGCACCTTCTCGCTTATACTTGCGCGTTCCCGGCTGGCGCGCCCCTTCCGCCTTCCTGTGCGTCAGCAAATGCTTGTCCAGGTTGCTCTTGTAAATCGTCTTGTAAGGGCATACGTCGCACACGCGAACCGGCACCTCCGGGTTACTCGTGTGGATCTTCGTGTGCCTCTGGAGGTTATTCCTGTGCTTCGTCTCGAAGCTGCACTCCGAACAGTGATACAACGACGGCCCGTGCGTTATCATGTGCTTCTGCAGGTTGCTGTGGTGCTTGGTCTGGAATGCGCACTCGGTACATCTGTGGATCACCACCTCCGAGTCGCTCTTGTGGTTAATCATGTGCTTCAGCAGGCTATTGCGGTGCTTCGTCTCGAAGCTGCACGCCTTGCACCTGAGCATCGTCACCTCGGAGTTGCTCTTGTGGATCAGCATGTGCTTGTGGAGGTTGCTCTGCCGTTTCGTCTCGTGACTACACTCGGGACACTTGAACATCTTCACTTCGTTGTCGCTCTTGTGCGTTTGCAAAATGTGCCTCTGCAGGCTCTGTTTGTGCTTGGTCTCGAAGAAGCACTCCGTGCACTTGTGCATGGCCACTTGGGAGCTGTCCTTGTGCACCACCATGTGGCCCTGGAGGCAGTTCTTGTTCAGGGTCTCGTAGTTGCACTGCATGCACTTGTAAACGGGCGCGTCCGGGGACTCGAGGCCCTTCCTGTGCGTCTTCACGTGCTTGATCAGGTTGCACTTCTGCTTCGTGGTGTAGTCGCAGAGGTGGCACCTGATCATGGTCACTTCGTCGGCGCTCTTGTGTATGAACAGATGCTTCTGGAGGCAATTCTTGTATTTCGTCTTGAAAGCGCATACCCGGCAGTTGTACGTGATCACTTCCGATATGCTCTTGTGGGATAGCATGTGTTGTTTGAGGTTATATTTTCTTATGCTGCCGTACGGGCATAGCGCGCATTTGAACACCTCTTCCGGGGACGATTCGCCTTGAGAACTGAAAAGGAATGGCAGGCATTAGCATTATCAGATGTTGGAAATATTAATTTGATTGATGTTCAATTGAATACTGAATATACTATAGCTATACTAGATAGACGTTTTTGGGACAGTAGTATAAGAGCCGCTTTTTACGGCATTGAAGAGTGACAGTTTTAAAACGATCCAAATGAGATAACTATGGTATTTACTTTCTTGGATAACATTTTGTTACAATAATATTGAAATAAATTTTTTACAGATGAAATTCTAAACCCTGCAATTAGGGTTGTCACCTTTTATTTTAGTAAATAAAAGTTGTAAAAGGTAAAACAAAAAAGTACATTGTATCAAAATAAAGTATTATTTCTTTTACTTTATTATTTTGCTTAAAGACATACTTTTTATTACATTTAGCAAAAGTCAACAAATAATGAATTTCTGACACGTTTAATTATTATATACTCGATAAATTTAAAGTACCATTAAATTTAAAATATATATAATACGGATAGATAGACTGGTGATCTATTAAATAAAAACAAAAAGAAAAAACAATTAATGTCATATAAATTTGTTTTCTCAAAAATCCATTCAGATTGCTATTGCACGTTCCTAAGATAAAATAACTTCAATAGTATCCATATTTTTCATAACAATAATCAAATACTCTTTTAAAATACCATCATCATGAGGTCATCAGTCCTAAGACTGGTTGGACGCTAACCTCCAGCTTCTCCATCTTGTGCTAACCTACGCATGTCGCTAATTGTGCTACAACCTCCATCCCTTACTATTTGCGAGCAGTAGTCTAATCTAGGCCTACCTCTGCCTTTCTTCACTCCTATTTCAGCCTCCAAAATATCGCGGACTATTCCCCCATGTCTCAGCAAGTGGCCTACCATTCTATTTCTCCTCTTCTTTATGTTTTTCCACATGCTTCTTTTCTCGCTGACTTTCTCTAATACTTCTTCGTTTCTAACCCTATCAGTCCACGGTATTTTCATCATTCTTCGGTAACACCACATCTCAAAAGCTTCTAATTTCTTCCTACTTGCTTCCCCTACCGTCCAGGTTTCGCAACCGTATAGTGCCGTGCTCCATACATACGTTTTCAAAAATCTCTTCCTTGTTTCTAAGTCTATTACCCCCGAGCATAAAAGTGCTTTCTTTTTGTTAAAAGCTACTCGACCCTGCGCTATTATTTGTTTTATGTCTTTATCGCTTCTTCCATCCCAATTTATTTTACTTCCTAAATAAGTGAAGTCTTTAACTTCCTCCAATCTTTCATCATTAATTTGTACTTTCGTTTTTGCTCTGCTCTGCACACTAACACTTTAGTTTTGTTTTTATTCACCCTCATTCCGTATTTCTCTGTCAACACTGCCTCCATTTCGTTCAACGCTGATTCCAATTCCTCTTTACTAGATGCTAATACTGCTATATCATCCGCGAATCTCAGCATTTTTAATTTCTGTCCCTGTACTTTAATCTCGAAATCCACTCTATCTTTTACCACATTAATCACCTCTTCGATGTACAGATTAAAAATTAGTGGTGATAGTGATATCTACTTCCCTTCTTTCCCCTTCTACTTCTATAACAGCAGTTTGCTCTTTGTATAGATTGTGTACTCCTATCTCTATACTTCATTCCCGCGCTCTTTAGTATCTCGAACATTTTTTCCCATCTTACATTATCAAAAGCTTTTTCTAAATCTACAAATCCTATATAAGCGTTCTTTCCTTTTTCTATTGTTTTCTCTAACATTACTCTTAGTGTCAGAATAGCTTCGCGAGTTCCCCTATTTCGCCTAAACCCGAACTGGTCTTCTCCTAGTATTTCCTCCGCTCTATTTTCCATCCTCTTCTGCACTATTCTGGTTAAGATTTTTGACGCGTGGGAAGTTAGGCTAATCGTTCTAAAGTTCTCGCATTTGTTGGCTCCTCTCTTTTTCGGTATAGTAACGATAATCTTCCTCTTATAATCCTCCGGCATCTCGCCCGTTTCATATATGTATTTTAAAAAAATAAGACCCGCCACAGGTAGGATTCGACATTTCGTTCACAACGAAACATTCCGATGTCGTTCGGTTCCGATCCGGGACAAATGTCGAATCCTACCTGTGGCGGGTTTTATTTTTTGAAAGCTTTATTGTTATGTATATAAATATAATAATAGGATTATTGATTCCAATATTTCTAAGGTATATAAAACGAGTTAATATAGAAATTGATTTTCTTTCATTTTTAAGGAGTAATGGGTGTAATTAAATATATGGTCAACGTTGTTTCATTTTTTACAATATACTACTTCAAATAAAACATTATGTACGAATAGAAGTACAGTTTTAAAAATTAATAACGATAAGCTAAAGATTTCTTGAACCGATTAACCTGTTTATCGGTTTGTCGATTTGTTAATGAATACAAATTATTAAATACCTTATATAACTTATTTAGGTAACTCAAACTATCCTACAATCGATAGTACTTTCTTTTGCCATCGGCAAAAGTCTTCTTCTTCTTCTAAAAAGTAGTTGCCAATACGCAATATTTACGATCAACTTTTTTGATCTTTTTGGTCTTCTTGATTTATGTAAAATAAATCCTAGAATATTAGCTATTGCATCCACTACCCGCCAGAAAACAGAGTTGCTAGTCTGAGTTTTACAAAAGAACACGTAAATTGGACCATTGACGACTGGGAGGGAGTTTTGTTTTCAGACGAAACAAGAGTAAGTTTTAATTCAACAGATGGGCATCGATGAATCTGTCGGAGGTCAGGAGAGAGGTTCGTTGCCTACAATATATCTCCAAGGACCCCATTTTTTGGTGTATTAGTAATGTTCTGGGGAGGAATTTAGATCAATGGTTGCACGGATTTGATCCCTATATGGGGAGAGATCCATGAATTCACATTTTCACGTAGAAAACGTCGTAGAAGAACATGTGATGTCATTTGCCCCGTTTGTCGGGAACAATTTAATTTATATGCAAGATAACACTCGGACCCACATTGCTAGAGAGGTACTGGACTATCTTCGATTTGTGAATATTCCAACTATGGACTGGCCACCAAGATGCCCAGATATGAACCCCATAGAGCATCTATGGGATGCACTAAAACGATCAGTTAGGTACCACATACTTGCCCTTATCACTCTTAGAGAACTCGAACAAGTAGTTCTTGTCGAATGGGAGAATATTCCTCAGGAAATCATCCGCCACTCGATCAATTGCATGCCCAGACGAATGATAAGAGCTAGAGGAGGATCTAAATGCTACTGAATTCAAATTCATAGTCCATAATACCGTTTCCATTTCATTTGACGTTATTGTTTCTTTCTGCTATTTATTCATGATTTTTTCTTGATAATACCATTCAAATTTGTTATACAATAGTTGAAATCATTTTTAATTATAATAACACATAGGTACTATGATTTAAATCTTCAAGAAAATAAAAGTTTAAAGTAAAGTAATAATGTTTCACTGATGCATGAATTTTATCCAGGAGTTTAGTTTGGCGTGGAAATAATATGAAGTGAATAAAATAATATCAATAACTGGCGCTGAAATAATATGTATAATCTTTAATGAGTTTTACCTCATCAATTACCTATATTTTTACCTATCTTTCCTTGATCAAGTAATTCTGTTCACAAATTGTGTGCCACTTTGTAGGCACAACGAGAAGAACAGTCGGTAATTTGGTCATGAAAACAGAAATCTTTGGACCAGTTTTGTCTTCCATTAAACTGTTCAAAAACAAGGACAAGATATACAAATTGCAACAACTTGGCCCATAATTGTCATGTGGTTACCTTGGAGACAGTATTGTGGCAGAGGAATTGCCTATTCAGAAAAATTAAAATAATATCCTAATTCTGATATGAAAATATATTACGGCCATGCTATGACGAAAGTTTGGCAAGATTGTAATATCCAGACAGGCGTATTTAAAACTTAGCATGTGAATAAAGCTTCGCACTACCTCAAGAGGACCTCCCTGGTTAATTCTGGATTTGATATTGTAAACATAATTCATATTAGGTGTTTATAAGAATGAGCAAGCAATTTACTTACCTATCATACTCAATCGATTCCAATTTTGGCTCTACTGCATCCTCCACTTCCTCTTTTATATACACATCATTCTCTATTTTTATTTCATAGCTTGTGCCTATATTCACTCCATTATCTATACTTGCATCTTCTATCTTGATCAAATGGGAGTCGCTAACATTTTTGACTGTAGTTTTTGATTTAAAATTGACTACGTCGCTCAAATCAACTTGCCCTTTATTATTTGTGCCTTCGACGCAACAGTACTCAATTATTCTCTCTTCTATTTGCAAACAACTAGTTATGAAGTCAAAATGGCGTCTTAAGGAGTTTCGACATGACATGCACGTTACTGGTTGGTGACTGGCATTCAGATCCTAAAAAAAATTAAGTATTTAGTAAATATTAAATCACTTTATATTTGGACACACCATTTCTGGAAAATATTTTTGTAACATCTCAAAATCTTCATTCTCTAAAAGCACAGACGTATCGCATTTAACAACCTCCAGGCAAAAACGGCATATGTTAGCGTCACTCAAATCGTTTGTATTTTCATTCTCCATGTCATTCTTATAGAGTTCTCGTAGATCTATTTTCGGGTTGTCATCGCTACACCCTAACAATGTTATACGATCCTCGCTGGCCATGCATTTTGATTTGAAATTTAAACAGTACGTAATGTTTTCTGTGCAGGACTGGCAAATTGTCGGTTCATCAGTTATAGCGAGATCCTGGGTTAGAAAATAGTTATATTGTGTATTACTCATAAAAATAGGGTTTAATTATATTTCAGTACACCGAAATTATAAAAAAAAAAATAATTAAAACATTGCTTACCAAATATAGCAAGAGGGAATTGAGGTTAGATTGTGTAATTTCATCCAAGACTTCAAAAATACTACTACAGATTTTTAAACAAAGTCTGCAGGTTTTATTTATGTTGAGATACTCCATTGTTTATTGCATTGATAAGAACAAACAGAATGTAACCGATCTAAATTTTCATTATATACATGTTACTTAAAATAGAGTGTTTCCTCGCACGATTCTTCTTAAAGGAATACATTTTGATTAACATTATCACGAGTATAAAATATGACTGAACAGAAATAATAGGCACTATATTATTTAGTCAACAAAATAGAATACTCCTCACGCAAAACACAGCTCAGGACACTAACGCCCGTGAAGTTTGGTTATCTTATAATCGTAGGAGGTAGAAGCAATTCTAATTTTAATTTAAAACAAATTGAATTCTTCTTCTTTTTAAAAATCATAGAAAATGTAACCTAACTTTTAGACGTCATTTTAATTTAAATGTTTTTAATTTAAATTAGGAGATTGTATTTTGCGTTAGTAAATTACTCTTATTTTCATGTTCCATATTCTTTATGTATTTAATTAAGCTGTTTTAAAATCAACTTGCAATATCTATTTCTTTATACGTGATATGTATATAGTGAGAGATAATAGTTTGGTTATTTTGATTTCTTCGTTACTCCATATTTTAGATAAAATTCGAAGCAAATTAAATTATTACATAAAAAATGGAGGTAGCTAACGAACACAGAATATGTAGGCTTTGCTTAAAGAATTGCATAAGTAATTTTGAGTTCGTGGACGAAATAATTCAATCTAACCTGAATTCCCTTCTAGTGTATTTGGTAAGCATTTAACACAGTTTGGGCACTTATTTATTATGTAAATAAATGATACTTCAGTCGATGTTAATTTACAATACTAAAACATGCTGTGACTGTTTCCTTTGCAGGATTTTGAGATAACCGATGAACCAGCAATATGCGAATCCTGTTCAGAAGAGATTAAACACTGTTTAAGTTTCAAATCAAAGTGCGTACTCAGTGAAAAGCGCATAAATTCATTAATGGGCAGTGAAAATAATTTGAAAAGGGATCTAAGAGAAGTGTATAAAAATGTAATAGAAAATGACGATTTAGACGATTCGAGTGACTCTAACATGTGTCGTCTTTGCTTAGAAGTCGTGACGTGTGGTGCCTACGTGTTTTTGGAAAACGATGAAGCTGACGGGCTACAGAAGTATTTCCCGGAATTGGTAATAATTGTTCATGAATTTGGTTTTGTCACATCTACCTTCTGACGCTTACTAATTTTAAAATATTTGCCATTATTCTCACAGTCCAATCATTAGTAAAACGATTCATCTTACATTGAAACATTTTAATAGGTAGGTTAATTAACTTGTTTGATGGTAATATTCTCAAAGCTTTCATCCGTTGTGAATACTTAGATGTTTTACTCAATAACTGAAGTAATGGTTAGTGTAACAAAGCTTTAGCGCAATTAAAACCATAGTAAGATTGTTCTTTTTTCGGTAATTATATATTTCAGCATAAAATTCTCAAATCGTCACCATAATTTGCCTACCCCCCGATTTTCGCTGAACATGAATCTGGCGTCAGTTTTTGAGGACACGAATTTTCAACTTTTCGACACGTTATACAACTTTTCCTTATCAAATAACGTTTACTTTGCGTTACGTTGGTATTGAATATTAATGTAACTAGATGCTACAATACTTCCCTTACACATATACATTAAAACCGTCATAAAATTTATTATTCATTATGATTTTCTTAATTTACATGCAGTGTTTACAATTTTTATGCTGCCAACCATTTATCATCCAAGCGGAATATATTAAAACCGATATGATTTGGTATTGAGCATGCCTCAAATTATGACTTCGTGGATTAATATACAGGGGTTCCATACGTTATAAATGGAGTGATATGTATGTCATATAACTAACTGGAAATTAACTTGATTGATATTAATATTTGGGGAAGGCATAACTAAAACCATTTATCTTTCTCAAATATTTTCCAGTTATTTAAAATATTTATACAGAAAAATAAATAAATATATGTACATACAGTACTGGAGTAGGTTGAAACCTTTAGTGTGAAGATAACACTGACTTAGTTTTCCACAAAACACCAAAACACTATACACTACATGATGATTAAAACTGATGGAGATACTGGAGATGATTAAAACTGTTTTAATCATCTTCAGATGATGTCAGCTTTGTAGCCGAAACGCGCGTCAAGTGTAGTGTATAGTGTTTTGTGGAAAACGAAGTCAATGTTATATGTACATACAACATAATATTTTTCAAATATATATATTTATCACGACTAATGTTAGTTTACACAATAAATTAAGTTGTTTTTAATGAAAACTACTTAGGTATCTAATTTTTTTAAATGTATTTTTTATTATTATTATATTATATGTGCTAGAAACCTCTGGAATGTAATTAATCAAAAACTAGGTAAAAATGAAAAACAAAATTTAACAATTTCACAAATATATGATAAAAATCAACAACTACTTATTGATCCAGAGGGTATAGCTGATAGAATGAATTCGTATTTTAGTAGTATAGGTGCTGAACTGAGCGAAAAAATACAACCACATGAACATAGCAAGCTACAAATGCCTACAATGAATCAGAAATCGATTTTTTTAGTGCCTACTGACTACTATGAAGTCGCAAATATCATTGAAAAATTAAAACCAAAAAACGGAGGAGTAGACAATATAAATGCCAAAACAATTAAAACTATAGCAAATTATATAATAGAACCACTAGTGCATGTATTCAATTTGTGTATTAAATGTGCTAATTGGCCAGAAGCCCTAAGAAATGCTGAAATCGTCCCTATTTTTAAAGCAAAAAATAAAAACTACGCGGAAAACTATAGGCCAATTTCGCTAATATCGACCATAGCGAAAATTCTTGAGAAAATTATTTACAAAAGATTATATTCTTTTATTGATTCATCTCATATTCTGTCTGAAAACCAATATGGCTTCGTTAAAAATAAGAGCACAAAAGATGCATTACAAAAAATCTCACAAGCTATATATGGTAATCTAGACAAGAGTAGGCCTATGGCTATAATGTTCTTAGATCTTGCAAAGGCGTTTGATACTGTAAATCACAAAATTTTATTGCAAAAGTTGTATAATTATAGAATTAGAGGAAATGCACACAAATTAATGGCTGATTATCTGCATGATAGGAAACAAAGAGTTAAAATTAACGACACTGTAAGCAAAAACATGATTGTGAGCACAGGAGTACCGCAGGGTACTATCCTGGGCCCACTATTATTTATACTATATATTAATGATATGCTTAAGGACAATGTTGTATCTTATGCGGATGATACGGCCATTATAGTCGAGGCAGACTCGTGGAATGACGTTGAAAAGAATATGAATTCTCATTTAAAAGCTATATCGACATGGTTTGCTACAAATAAACTATCGCTAAACTCAGATAAAACCGTATATACGACCTTCGGCAATTATCGTGATAGCGTACCAAAGAATTTTCTAGTTAGAATTGAAGATAAGATTATAAACAGAGTAGAGAATTGTAAGTACTTGGGAGTTATTATTGACTATAACATGAGATGGGAAAAACATATTAATTACATTATAAACAAAACCAAATATTTAATTTTTGTATTTTATAAACTATCCAGAATTATGAACTCGGAAACACTAAAAATGATTTACTATGCTTTATTTAACAGTATTATAAGTTATGGTATAGTTGCTTGCGGAGGTGCTTACCTCAATGTTCTTAACCTACTAATTAACTTACAAAAAAGATTGCTGAAAATAATTAATAAAAATAATTTCATATTGGATAAAAATCCACTAGGCCTAAAGCAATTATACTCACTAGAAGTATTAATGTATCATTATGATAACCTTAAATCCAAGTACATGTCGTCTGATAGCAGAACAAGACATAGGAGTATTCAGATACCAAAAACGCTAAAGACTATAAGCAGTAAAAGTAGCTACTTAACTGCAGTAAAATTATATAACAAACTGCCAAATAACTTGAAGCAATTATATACCAAAAACAAAAAAATTAACCTCAAAACGTGTCGCTAATATCCAATGTCGAATACCTGATGTAATCAGCAAAAAGAAAGTACTACTAAATTTCGTGCAATAAGCCGTGACTACTAAGTGTGAACTTTAAGCACAGCTGCCTAGATTATAAGTTAGATTTAAGTTAACTATTTTAATATTAGTTCATAATATTGTAACCAGTCCCACCAAAAGATAACTGTGTTTATCTCTGTGGGAGTTGCGCGGATTGTAATAATCCTTGGAACTTGTACTTGTACTTACTGGTTGAAATAAATAAATAAATAAATATATAGGTTTGGGCCTCATCAGCCACTGATCGCATGGGTAGTCCCTTGGCGATCCCCTCTTATCCGGGTCATTATCCAAAAATGCTATCCCATAAAAGGAGCAATTTAGGCACGTCCCCCGGCTTAAGCCTCGCCTCCTCTAGGATAACAGGGGTCCCTAATATAAGATACCTCTTCTCCTCCAGTGCGGGGCAGGTGTAAAGAAGATGAATCGAGGTTTCCTCCTCGTCTTCTTTACAGTATCTGCAGGCCGGGCTATCAGTCAGCCTCAGCTTGTGCTTATATGCATTCAGGCTACTATGGTGGCCCGTTATGATTCCCACCAGGGTTCTGGCTTTGTGCCTGCTCAATTTATTGAATTCTTGTGTCCATTTCTCAATCTCTGAGTATTCGATGAAGAGTTTGGTTATTCTACAACCCGTTACTCCTCTCCATCTTTTATTGTGCTGGTCTCTTGCCCAGCCATTGATGCGGTCTGTGATCAGATTCCGACTTATTCCCTCTGCAGGTTCTGGTCCATAGAGGTTTTCCCTGGTCCCTAGTCTGGCAAGGTCATCTGCAATTAGATTTCCCTTAATGCCACTATGCCCAGGTATCCATAAGAGTTCCACCGGTCCCTTCCCTGCCAAGTGGTTCAATGCTTCATAGCAATTATAGACCAGCTACAACTTCTTTTTTTCGTTTATTTTTCGTTTTTCGGCCTAAAAACAAAAAAAATGGTTTTTAAAAAATTTTGTCTGGGTGTGTGTCATTGTCGGCATTACATTTTTTTGTTAGCACGATAATTCAACGAAATCGTGTCGGATTGATCGGGTTTTGACTGATTCTGATCGGGGACGTCTTCCAGATGTCGCACGGTTTTGCCACTAGAGGGCGAAAACCGCTTTCTTTTTTTTCTTGTAATACTCTTGTGCAAATGAAAAAAACATTCTAGAGCATTATTTTTGATTTATAGGCAAAACTATGCATTTTTTAGAAAAGTATAATCACAAAAAGTTGGAGAGCAAAAAAATTCCTACAAATTGTCTTTTTTTTTTTTTTACAAAAAATGCATAGTTTTGCCTATAAATCAAAAATAATGTGCTAGAGTGTTTTTTTCATTCCCACAAGATTATTACAAAAAAACAAATAAAACGGTTTTCGCCCTCTAATGGCAAAACCATGCGAACTAAAATAAAAAAACAAAACAACAAAATGTGTCGTAAATTTTTATATCTACAACTTTGATCTCTTGATATTCTTTTCTAAAATGCATAGTTTTGGCTTGAAATCGAATAACAGCTCAAAAATATTTCAGCGCGCTCTAACGGCGCAACTAAGCAAAATTTCGAAAAAATGAAAAGAACAAAAATTGTGGAGAGTCGTAAAATCTACAACATCAAATCAAATCATGTTTTCACAAAAATGCATAGTTTTTCAGAAAAACGCAAAAAACCGAAAAAACGACCAAAACCCCGTGTATATATATATATATATATATATATATATATATATATATATATATATATATATATATATATATATATATATATATATATATATATATATATATATATATATATATATATATATATATGTCTATATCTAAAAAACAACCCTTTTTTTATCATGCGCTAGGTGAAAAATATGTTATGTATGTGACTGTTTCTGTATAGGTCGCTTAGCTGTAGGAAAAATTTTCCTCAATTTTCCTAATTTGAAGGGACTATAAGGATTTGAGACTTTTATGCTAAAGTAAATAATTGACGTTTTACAATTATGAAGATAGAAAAATTTCTGCTTCTAATTTTGTTAATATTGCATAATTTCTAAATGAATAAATATAAAAATTAAAAATATGAAACTATACTACGTCTAAACGTAAGAAAGAAAAGAACAAAAAACATTACTAGTGTAAAAAGTATAATGCAATAAATTTAATAATAATTGATTAAGTAAAAAAATGCATACATAAATATATAAATAGATGAAAAAAATGATAATAGCAGTAGTATGAAAATTAATGTATAGATTCAATTATTATTAGCTATAAAAATTAACAAACTCTTCCGTAAGCATATTTGGCGGAATATAAATTTCATATAAGTAGGTATATATATTACACTTAATTACAATTTAATGACATAGCCTACGATGTCGATGTTCGGAAATGAAATTGTTGCACTTAAATCTTAACTTAGAAACCTTATACTGTTGAACGTACTGTGTATATATTGTTGAACGCCACAAGGCTTCCACCGCCATACGAGTGTCCTGTAATATCCAACTTCCTATCCCATCTAAACACAGTGCAGGCATCGAAAAAATATTCCGAATTTGAAATTTCGCTTGTCAGTCAGGTCTCAGTTTAAACCGATAATGTCGAACTCGTTTATACTAAACAGATGAATAAAATTCGTCCACTTTGGTCCTTAATCCACGCACGTTTTGGTAATAACACGTGCATTCTGTTGTTCTTGGATCGTTGGGCTCTTTTAGTTTAAAACAATAATTTCTGGAACACCACGTATGTATTTAATTTTTAAGTTGGTTTCCCCAGCTGCCGCACGTTCGTGAAGTTGCCTCTTAATTGTCCGGTAAAGATCGATTTGTCTGAGAGTGCAGTCCGATGAGAAACTGATTTATAGTTCCTTGAGTTTTTTAGATTTTTCACCTTATGGATAATGTCATGAACAATAGACTCATTACTAACCGTAACTTTAAGTGGACGTGGAGTATCTTTAATCGGGCCAGACTTTCCTATGGGGATTGCCTTGATACGAGGGTGAATCAAATATAAACGAGGCTTTTGGTCCTTGGCATGCAATAGTAACGCGTGAGAGTTCCCGCTTCGTGCGGTGTTGGGTAGAGATGTCAGGAGGGGGGAGAGCAGGTGGGCGACCTCGCTCGTTCCCCTCAGTACCCGTCGTGACGATATCTGAGCAGGAGGTGCCTTCGTCAATTGCGCAGCGTGTTATCATCAAGTTTCTCGCCACGGAAGGTGTAAAACCAGCTGAAATTCTGACGAGATTGACTGCGCAGTTCAGGGAAGAGACACTGTCCCGAGCTAGAGTGTTTGCATGGCATAAACAGTTTGTGGAGGGTCGTGAGAAAGTTGGAATTGAGAGCCATGACCGCCGACCTCGCACCAGCATTACCAGCGAGAACATCGTCCACGTTCAACAACTTCTTGAGGGTGACAGGCGTCTGACCACCAATGAGATTGCATCTAAGGTTGGAATAAGTTATGGAAGCACTTTTTCGATCATCGCAGAGGAGCTAGGGTTTCTAAGGCGTGCGCAAGATGGGTCCCTCGCCTTCTGACAACTGAGCAGAAATTGCATCGTTTTCAGGAGGGTAAGCGTCTCCTAGCGAAATATCGTTTCGTTTCGGGAGACTCGTTTCTCACTCACGTCATCACCTGAGATGAAACGTAGCTGTACCACTATACCCCTGAGTCGAAACAAGCGAGCAAGGAGTGGAGACGTCAAGGGGAGGCTGGGCCAGTGAAAGCCAAGTCAAGGCTGTCAGCAGGCAAGGTTTTGGCTACAGTTTTTTTATGACCAGCGTGGCTTGTTGCACCTCGATTTTTTGTATGATCGCAGGGCCATTAATGCGGCGTACTACTGCGACATTTTAAGCGAGGCTAGACTTGCATATCGCCGCAAACGATGTGACCTACCGATGAGAGCAGTGAAACTTCTCCATGACAATGCTCGTCCCCATATTGCAGTCCTGACCAGAGAGAAATTGGAGGGATTGGGCTGGGAGATACTTGAACACCCTCCCTATAGCCTCGACCTATTGCCCTGCGACTTTCACCTCTTTGGTCCTCTCAAGAAAGCCATGGGAGGGCAAAGATTCAACAATGACGAGAAGGTTGAGGCCTACGTGCGCAATTGGCTGGAGACACAACCAACTTCATTCTACGAGCAGGGTATTACAAAATTACCTACACGCTGGGGAAAATGTGTTTCCAGATCAGGAGATTATGTAGAAAAATGAGCTGTTATTCTTTTTTTTTTTCGAGTTCAAATAAAAAAAAAAATAAAAAAAAGTCTCGTGATTATATTTGATTCACCCTCGTTTTTCCATTTTCGGAAATAGACAATGAATTGAATATCAGTTATCAGTTGTTTTTCATTTTGTGTTCGTGTTTGGCTCCCTGAGTTAGGTTACTCGCTGACGCCAGGGCTAATGACGTTGCGTTTTCTCTTTCTCGCTCCTGATTTCCTGCACAATTTCATCAAACTGGTTGTTTTCTGCTTCCACCGGTAACATTTTTGTTATTTGTTGTTCTAGGTCATTTTTCTTCGATTTTAATTGGATATTTTCTGTACATAAGCTTTTATTTTCCTTCGCTATGTTGGTTATTTTATTTTTTAAAGTATACAATTGTTTATTCAGTTCGTCGAATTCATCCCGTAGATTTTGTACAACCGTAGCCGATATTTGTAAAGCAAATGTCTCCATAAAGTCCTTCTCGATAAGACAGACTTTGATTATTTCTTGCGATATTTTTCTAACATCGGTTTCTTGCGCCTTACTTAAAATCATGTTGGGATTTTATATACGCTGTATACACAGGGATGTTAAAATGTAATTGAAATATTTATAGGTAAGTAAACCAAATCACATGTGTTTGCTACGCTAGTTCAAGACATACTCACGATTATGCAATATTAACAAAATAAAAATTAGTAACAGTTAGATCTACCCATTGTGAGTACCGCGTCAATAGTATTATGCCATCATAGATTTGAGTAGATGTAGGTACAAGCAATTAATTTCAGTTTTCACGTTATGTTCGACGCTTCACTGATGAGGCATCCAAGTGGGCGGCTCTAATTCTAATTTTATACTTGACAGGATTTTGACGCTATCTATCTACCGGTGGTGTGCATACCTTGCCATGAATTGTTAAGTCGTCATTTGGATTTCATAACAAGATGTTTGCAAACGGAGGAGAAAGTAATCAAGTATTATAACGTGGAAGATATGGATAGTAAAGGGTACGCAGATTTAACTGAAGTAGTTAACTTTCATTCGAAAAGTATGGTCGATAATGGAAATGGGACGTACCAGTTCAAAACGGAAGAGATATACGTAGATAGTGAAGAGAATGCTATTAACAGTTTTGAAATAAAAAGAGAAAATGCTGACATAAAGTCAGAAATAGATTCGAATTTTGAGGACGAGACTGATTTAAATGTGGAAGCAGTCGAGGAGGACGGGTAAGTTCAGTATGTTATCTATCGTTTATTCAATTTAAATGAGTTTACATGAAGGGGTTAGGTGCATAGATACTATGAAAAAGGAGGCTGGAACACCAGAAAAATATCGCAAAACATTTTTTTCTTGTAAAAACGGTTGAAGGGGCCAAAAGGTATTTTAAATTTGCCGCCTTTTGAAAGAGATGTGTTTTATGTATGGTGGCGTACGCAAGTGTTTTTATAAAAATTTTATGTTATAAGTTACATAAAAAAAGTTTCGAGAAAAGTTCACAATTAAAATAAAGTTTTAATTGTGAACTTTTATTTATTTATAAACCAAGCAAAATAAATATATTAACTAATCTATAAACGCAAAGTTTTCAGATGGTAAGTTATACAACATGTCGTAAGGAGGCTTATACTCCAACCATCTGTAGGTCCTTAAACGTTAAGGATTAAACAAATTAAGTCACAACAGCTATTCCCCCGGCTATATGTCGCCGACGGGCGCTGAATTACGTGGCGAAATTTGCCGTATTTTATTCTAACATAGACATAAAATACTGTGATTTGGATTGCTCGAAAACCACAAGGAAGATGCGAAGCGTCCTCTATCTCAGAATACCGCTAACTGTAGACCGGTTTCGACCTTATCTTGGGTCTCGTCAGTACAGTGTAAGCGAGCACGCCTTTGACAAACGAGACTTCACAGCGGCAAATTTCGCCAAGTAATTCAGCGCCCGTCGACGGAATAGCTGTTGTGGCTTAATTTATTTAATCCTTAATGTTTAAGGACCTACAGATGATTATTGCATAATGCCTCCTTACGACATGTTATATTAACTAATAATGTGTTCAAATTGTTGCCCGGTGCCCTAGTCTCGAAATAAATTCATTTTGTATTCTGTCTATCCGACCCAATATTGTGTATTTCCTGTCGAATTGGTTTGCAAAATACTTTTTTCTTGTAAAAACGCTCGAAGGAGTCAAAAGATATTTTAAATTTGCCGCCTTTTGAAATAGTTTTATTTTATGTACAGTGGAGTACGCTTGCAGCGTCAAAGAGGGCGCATTTCTTTTAATGGTAAGCCCTATGTTTTGTTCGATGCTGTAAAAGATCACATTTTTTAAAGCCTTTTATAAAAATTTAATGTTATAAGTTGCATAAAAGAGTTTCAAGAAAAGTGCAAATTGATTGTGAAAATTTATTTATTTATAAAACTAATAATGTGTTCAAACTGTTGCTCATTAACTATTTGACGATGCCCTAGTCTCAAAGTAAATTCATTCTGTACTCCGTCTATTATATCCGGTCCAATTGGTTCCTTTAAACTATCTATGTCTTTGAGTTTATTGGCATAGATTTTGGTTTATCATAGTGAATCTGAGGTTTATCATAGTGAATCCAGGACGACAAAACTTGGTCGACCAAAGAAACCTGGACGCCTAAGACTAACCGAGCGACATTTTCCCGATTTCATCCCACCGACGGAAAAAAAGGATGCACCGACTAGATGCTGTGCCGTTTGCTGTAACCAACGGGACAGCAAAGGAAAAAAGAGAAGGAAAGAAACTCGCTATTACTGCCAACCATGTAATGTCGGATTGTGTGCAGTACCTTGTTTTAAAATTTACCATACTGAATTAAATTTTTAATTTTTGTTTGAATTTTATTTGTGTCAGCGGCGTCGGCGCTATGGTCATTAGCCTCGTGTTTTGTGTAGACCTTGTTACAGTTTATTTTTGCTTTTCTAGGCTTGTGTAGGCCTAAGTTGTGTAAACCGGCGTTACTTTGCCTACTTTTAAATTTCAAGTAAAACATTCGTGTACTTCTCTATCGGTTGGGGAGGGGAAAACATTTCTAGGATCGTGGGAGGGCTTGTAGAATTGACACATTGTATTAAAATATATTTTCATTGCTTTCTCTTTCTGTAAAAATTTAAAAACCTGGTGGGCAAACTTACTTGGACAAGAGGGGTAACTTTGCCCACAAGAGGAGTAATTCTGGTTTTCTATTGAACTGCCTTCAAAGTCTCTTCTGGGCAATAAGCCAAGACAAACATTAGAACAGTTGATTTAAAATTTATGTTGTCACCTCTGAAGTAATGAACTTCATGAGATTAGTTTCGTCGTAGTTCAATATATTATCTGGTGGGACATTTTGTAGTGCACCTTCGAGATTATTGAAGTAAGCTGTAAATTCATCAATCCCTTTCAAAAAATAAAACCCGCCACAGGTAGGATTCGACATCTGTCCCGGATCGAAACCGAACGACATACAGCTGTTTCGAACTTATTAGTTCTCATCAGTGCCGTACAAGGTACGTCGATCCAGGACATATGCCGAATGAACTCTATGGGGTTTACATCTTTATCGATACGATCTCTGTCAGTAACATATAAGTCGGAAATCGAGAAAGGAACCACCAAACCGCCAAGCGGTTATCAAAGTAGTTCCCGAATAGCAAAACTATTACATAATCGCTCTAGGAAACAACTACTCCTCGGGCTAAAGCCCCGCCAGGCATTGAATTATACCTAGAAGCGATCCTCGACCCCTTTCTCGTGTTTCTGCACGATCAGATAAGGTTTCAAAAAATAAAACTCGTATATACGGGTTTTATTTTTTGAAACCCGTATATACGGGTTTTATTTTTTGGGTCGAGGATCGCTTCAAGGTATAATTCAATGCCTGGCGGGGCTTTAGCCCGAGGAGTAGTTGTTTCCTAGAGCGATTATGTAAAAGCTTTGCTATTCGGGAACTACTTTGACAACCGCTTGGCGGTTTGGTGGTTCCTTTCTCGATTTCCGACTTATATGTTACTGTCATCAATCCCTACATGGCTTGTTCTCGAGATATATTTTGACATTTTGTAACTGTTACATCATCTGTGTAGCGTTAAATGAACCAGCTGTACCAATCTTCTCCTGACAGGTTACTGCCTTTAAAAATTCTTAACACCCCGGCCACATCTCACCTAGTAGTCTTTCACGATTAGTATCACTTCCAAAGCATCTAAAGGCATCCCCAGTCGTCACATATAAGGTTTTGGTGGAGAATTTCAGACTCTTCATCTGGAGAAAGTGCAGTTGGTTAACCAACCGACTTCCTGTGAATTTATTACGTGCCTGTGTGCTTTCCTGTGAATTTATTACCAATGGTCTTTCTTGGGATGTTGAACTTTAATGCAGCTTACCTTATTGACATCTCCCCGTTGACAACAGCATTCAGAGCTTCAAGATCCTGTTGAGAGTAATCCTTGTACTGGCGGCGCCCCAACTTCGGTGTGTATTTTCGTGGCATTATTCTGAAATCAAAAAGTTAGGTAGATTTAGCAACTGTGTACTGTGTGCTGTCTTTTTCACTTCCCCCAATCACCCCGCATACTGATACGGGGTGGGAGGAAGGTATACTACCCAACTATACAGTTTGCACTACGAATTAAAACTATGTGGCTGAAAACACTATGGTAACATACTTAAAAATCTTCATAATTCGTCCATACTCAGCTCATTGAGAGGTGGGCAAGATAAACCCAATTTGCCTACAAATCATGGGGTAACATTGCCCATCAAAACAATAATTTAAAAAACTTACCAGCTTTCGTTATTGGCTGCTCTAATGAAAGTTGCTTAGGTAATATGATTATCTGTCTTGGAGTCCCCTTATACAACTCACAGTTTCACACTGATAAACTATCACCACATGGAAAAACTCGTGAGCCACCCTTGCCAAGATCACCACTGGTAGCCCTGATTATTTGTTGCCTATTCAGGGACTATTCAAGTAACTAATGTTCGGCACTCAAATTTATTTTTCAAAAATGGGTAAAGTTACCCCGGTAGGCAAAGTAGCCCCAGTTGACGGTATATATATGTAAATTTTGAATAAAAATAATCCATATTTTGACCATTAAAAATAATGTTTTTGCATTCAAATATATTTATGTATTTATCAACAATAAAAAAATGATTTTCATACCGTTACTCATAAATAGAATGATGCTTCGGGAGAAACGTTGTTTGAAGAAGAACTACAGGTTCACAAAAACTTTTTATTTTGTACGAAACTTACAGCGATCTGGCTCTAAAACCGACTGGAATAATTGTATCTACTTAGAAAGAGTGCAAATTGAATTTATAGTTAAATAATGCTAACTGCGGAAAACCATTATTATTACGATAGTATTGCTCATGGCAGCTTTACGTTATGTGCTATGCCGGTGACTCAGTTCTTGTCAAAAATAAAATATGAACGGAAATGAATCATAGGCTATTACTATAGTGATGCTGAAGATGCAAATTTTCTGATAAGAATATTTGTGGATCGACGAATCTAAATTCAACAAAGATATCACGAATTTCCACAGCCAGCATTATTGGGCGGATGAAAATCCGCGGTTACCACACGAAACTAGTTTCCAAAGGAAATTTAGTGTGAATGTATGGATGGGGGTTATTAGAAATAATCTAATCGGTCCACATTTTTTACCCGATAATTTGAATGGGCAGCCTATGATGATTTTTTAACAAACCATGCAACTAAGCCAAAAAGTCAAAAAACCCCGATCACAAAATCTTTGTTAGCCTGTGTTATTATAAATCATATCAATAATTCACAATTTAACAGATTCAAAATAACACAGAACAGAGTCAATTGCTCTAATCATTAATACAGGAAATATCTTCTTCAATTGTTGTTGCATATTTTTAAAATCTTGTCGGAAATAAACCGCTTCTCAACCAAATTGCGACCAACGCGATGGAGAAAAAGTCGGCCGCAAAACATTCCCTGTTTCAAGAAGGGTTGACTAACAAATATCTTAATTGTAAGGGGAAACCCATCACCGAGCTAAACGTAGAACGGCGAAAGCACTGAGTGCAACAACGCGACCGGCCGAGGGTTAAAAAATTCGGGAAATTATCGATTTTTTTTCGGTTTTGATAGAATTTAGTTAATTTGTTTGTTAATATCTGACAGTATTGACACTATAATAGCTTCCAACGCCGAACCTAACCTAGCGAGCACACCAAAACAGTTGATAGACAGCTTTTTCAAACGTTAACTAACTGCTTGAGAAAGTTTGGTTAAAAATGGCTTCAAATTACTGTATAACAAGATTTTCGCTCTTTGAAACACTGATTTACACATAAAAAACTGTATTTTCTGTATTCTACCGAACGCGCGACATACGGCGTATAAAAGAGATGTGATTTGTTGTTCACTGTTTGGTTAGTTCTCGAACAACAATGTAGATGTCATATCGAGAACAACGAGCTTTTCTTAAATTTCTGTTTGTAAGTCCGTCTCTGTATACTTACCACAGATTTGGCGTAACATACATATGGAAACAGGTAGGATAGGTATAACCAAGAAGACTAGACAACAGGAGACATAACTCGAGTGGTGGGGGTCAAGGATTGTATAGGGAGTTGGATAGCTGATCGGCCGATTTCTTCGTCCGTGGTAGTGGAGATAGTGACGTCACCGCGGACTACGGGTTATAATATTCATATGGCTTTATTGACGTTTCCTTCTGTTTTAATCTATTTTAATTAGATTTTGAAATGGTATAGGTATAATTAAAATATATATTAGTTCTACATTAGGTAGAGTATTGTAATTCGAATTATGTAGTCTTTTTGAAACTGCTATTAAAATTAGAAGCAAGTGTATACTCACGAGAAACAAAATGTTTTAAGGGCTGTATCTGTTCTTAAAACTTCAATGCTGTTTCTTGATAAAAAAATATATTTTATACCTATTAGGTAAATAAATAAATGATTAGGTAGGTATTTATTATTTATAGTTTAAGAATCGGAGCGTGGAATGTCAGAAGCATGAGACAGGCAGGGAAGCTAGAAAATCTGAAGATAGAAATGGATAGGTTAGGATTAGATATAGTAGGTATAAGTGAGATGCGCTGGCCGGAAGTAGGAGATTTTTGGAGGGGTGACTATAGGGTAATACACACAGGATCGGTAAATGGAAACGCGGGAGTAGGGATCGTTATGCGGAAGAACGCAGGACAGTGTGTAGATAGCTACCTACAAAACAGCGAGAGAATAATGATGGTTAGGTTAGATTCGAAGCCAGTGGAAACAGTAATAGTGCAAGCATACATGCCTACTTCTAACCACAGCGAGGAAGAGTTAGAAGCCGTTTATTCGGACATAGAGCAGGTAATAGGATTTGTGAAGGGTCATGAAAATTTAATAATAGTAGGAGATTTTAACGCAGTCGTAGGTGAGGGGAAAGAAGGAGAATTTGTAGGGCCTTATGGATTAGGAAACAGAAACGAGAGAGGTAGCAGACTGATAGAATTCTGTGAGAAGCACAAGATGGTAGTCGCGAACACATTGTTCAAGAATCACGTTAGGAGGCGGTACACATGGAAAATGCCAGGAGGGATAGACAGGTATCAGATAGACTACATTCTGGTTAGGAAGAGATTTAGAAATCAAGTAAAAGACTGTAAGAGTTATCCAGGAGCAGATGTAGACAGCGATCACAACTTGGTAGTCATGAAAGCTAGATTAAAGTTCAAAAATCTGAAAACCCGGAAGGATAAGAAACGTATAAATGTAGACATATTGAGGGATCAGAATATGAAAGATAAGTTCCAGGAGAAAACAGATCAATTAATAAATAAAACGAATAAGGACGAAATCAAGAACGCAGAAACTGAGTGGGAGGGTATCAAGAATAGTCTAGCTTCCGCGGCTACGGACGTTTTAGGACACGATAAAAGGGAAGCTAGGAAGCCCTGGATAACGGACGAAATCTTAAACTTAATGCAAAAGAGACGAGGCTACAAAAACAGACGAGACGAAGAAGGACTGAAAACTTATAAGGCAATAAAGTGGCAAATCATTAGAAAATGTAGAAAAGCGAAAGAACAATGGATAGAGGAGAAATGCAAAGAAGTAGAAGATAAGTTGCAAATAGGTAAGACCGATGAGGCTTACAAAATAATTAAGAGGAACTTCAGGGATGTAGGAACAATAAGTAGAAATGTTAGGAGTCAATCGGGGGACATACTGATAGGAAGAGAGGAGAAAGCGGATAGATGGAAGCAGTACTTAGGAAATTTATACGAGGGTCAGGAATTAGGAGAGATATTAGAGGAAGAATCTAGCATCGATAGGGAAGATGTAGGAAAACCTATATTGAGAGAGGAATTTGAAATAGCACTAAGGGGGCTAAAGAATAATAGAGCGCCGGGTGTAGATAAAATACAGGCGGAAATTTTGAAATATGCGGGATAGAAAGTAGTAAATAGGATGTTTGAACTGGTAAAATACATATACGAAACGGGCGAGATGCCGGAGGATTATAAGAGGAACATTATCGTTACTATACCGAAAAAGAGAGGAGCCGACAAATGCGAGAACTTTAGAACGATTAGCCTAACTTCCCATGCGTCAAAAATCTTAACTAGAATAGTGCAGAAGAGGATGGAAAATAGAGCGGAGGAAATACTAGGAGAAGACCAATTCGGGTTTAGGCGAAATAGGGGAACTCGCGAAGCTATTCTGGCGCTAAGAGTAATGTTAGAGAAAACAATAGAAAAAGGAAAGAACGCTTATATAGGATTTGTAGATTTAGAAAAAGCTTTTGATAACGTAAGATGGGAAAAAATGTTCGAGATACTAAAGAGCGCGGGAATGAAGTATAGAGATAGGAGAGTAGTACACAATCTATACATAGAGCAAACTGCTGTTATAGAAGTAGAAGGGGAAGAAAGGGAAGTAGGTATTAGGAAAGGAGTAAGACAAGGATGTACGCTATCACCACTAATTTTTAATCTGTACATCGAAGAGGCGATTAATGTGGTAAAAGATAGAGTAGATTTCGGGATTAAAGTACAGGGACAGGAACTAAAAATGCTGAGATTCGCGGATGATATAGCAGTATTAGCATCTAGTAAGGAGGAACTAGAATCAGCATTGAACGAAATGGAGGCAGTGTTGACAGAGGAATACGGAATGAGGGTGAATAAAAACAAAACTAAAGTGTTAGTGTGCAGAGGGCGCGAGAGCAGAGCAAAAACGAAAGTACAAATTAATAATGAAAGATTGGAGGAAGTTAAAGACTTCACTTATTTAGGAAGTAAAATAAATTGGGATGGAAGAAGCGATAAAGACATAAAACAAAGAATAGCGTAGGGTCGAGTAGCTTTTAACAAAAAGAAAGCACTTTTATGCTCGGGGGTAATAAACTTAGAAACAAGGAAGATATTTTTGAAAACATATGTATGGAGCACGGCACTTTACGGCTGCGCAACCTGGACGGTAGGGGAAGCAAGTAGGAAGAAATTAGAAGCTTTTGAGATGTGGTGTTACCGAAGAATGATGAAAATACCATGGACTGATAGGGTTAGAAACGAAGAAGTATTGGAGAAAGTCGGCGAGAAAAGGAGTATGTGGAAAAACTTAAAGAAGAGGAGAAATAGAATGGTAGGCCACTTGCTGAGACATGGGGGAATAGTCCGCGATATTTTGGAGGCAGAAATAGGAGTGAAGAAAGGCAGAGGTAGGCCTAGATTAGACTACTGCTCGCAAATAGTAAGGGATGTAGGTTGTAGCACAATTAGCGAAATGCGTAGGTTAGCACAAGATAGGAGAAGCTGGAGGTTAGCGTCCAACCAGTCTTAGGACTGATGACCTAATGATGATGAGTTTAAGAATGTAAATAGGTAGTTATTTTATCATTATTTATTTAGCAAACTGCATATTATAAAGGACCTTATAATTTAGTGTAGTGAAGAAATTAAAATGGACATAAAATACATTCTCTACCATATTATTTTTCAAAACTTTATACCTAAGGGGTAAAATCTACCCTTAAAGTTACTATTAGTTATCGTAATTATTTTCTCGAATATAATAGTAAAAATATAAACCACTAAAAATATGAACCAAATGAACACTGCCATTAAGTACTTATTACGTACTTATAGGTATTTTATTTTTGTACCTATAACAGTATATCATACTTGTACATATCATTTACCTACACAGAACAAATAAATCATCTAATCTAATTTTTCAAAATTATTTCTCGAAACCCTACCGAATATTTCGTCAGATATGGAACAAGTTTTTAGTCATTAAATAACATTCTGCTATTTACTCAAACTTAAATCAATACTTATGTAAATAATAACGTTCCCTTTAATATCATTTCACCACTTAAATGCACGAAAAATGTTAAATATTATCCAAATTGCCTGAATTTACACTTCTGAATACGTTTAATAACGTTTTAACGGTTATAGTCCGCGATGACGTCAAAACAGTTTTAAAAGAGTGGGGCGCTGTCTACATTGAAAGATAGAGATCGAGCAATCCTATTCCCTATACAATCCTTGGGCGGGGGTAGCACGAAAAGCGTTCGCACTGTGATCTCGTGGTGTGCTTCATCATGGCGGTTATTGCGTAGAATCGAGCTAGGTTATTCGAAGTTATTTTTGTTTGCTGTGTTTTGAGCGTTTCCAGTTTTTCTGTTGAATATGTCAAAAGCGTCGAGATACTGTTGCGTTGAGAATTGTTCCTGCAAAAGGCCTGATAGTGGCTCAATGGAATCCAACATTTTGATAGTGTGAGAGAGAAACCGCGATAGACGAGGATAAACGGCATGCGCAGATCCCGCTCACTTCTATGCGAGCCTGCCATATTGCCGACTTTTTCGTGCCACCCCCACCACTGATTTTTGGAGCAGCTATGTCTCCTTCCTCTCTAATCTTCTTGAGTATAACATATCACAAAAATTATTCTATCGAATCAGGTAAGTATGTAACATTAAAACAGAAAAAAAATGTATAAACAGCAGAAAATATATATAAAAAAATATTAGCATAACAATCAAAACATAAAAGCCAAAAGAAGATGAATTACAATTGTAATCAAATAAGTAGGTACTCTACATTTGTAACATACAATTAATGATTAAGAACAATAATGATAGTACTTTAAATGTTCTCATGTATGAATATTAATTAAAAGATGGTAGCTAGGTAACCGATAAGACTAATTGAATTTGCATTGAATGATGCTCTCTACCACAGACTACCTGTCTCTGTGCTGACTGTAGTCTGTGCTCTCAACTGTTTCTATTTGAGGCGTCCGGTTTCAAAAGTCTCCAAATACAAGTCTTCAAAAAAACCCGTAGAAGTGGTGCTGCCATCTAATGCCCGTATTATGTATGATTCTGAATTATATCTGTCGCAAGTGTGTCAACAATACATCCACTCAAAGGTAAATTTCGAAAACCAGTTACAGTAATAAAACTCTCTCAATCCTTTGCAAATACTGTTTCAATACTACTTCGTTCCGTTCTATTCATAAGGGTATCAAAACTTCTTACATCCAATTTCAGTAGATATCTTAACACTTTGAATGCCAGAGGTGTTTTAGTGTATTTTTTTGAGTGGCCTTGTCAGTCAGAAAAGAGTGACACTTGTTTTTAGCGTGAGGCCTTGTCAGCCATTTTCGACCGACAACTATGTATAGCTTTAAAGCCGTGTGAGTCACATTTGGAAAGAGTTCTATGTAATTTAGATGGTTACAAATATCAAGTGGCCTCAAGGAAGCAATCACTTATAAGCGGATTGGTCTGAGAGGGTCGTTCTATTGAAATATTTCAACTATGAACAATAACACAATTTTTCATTTCTTGTATGTAATTATTGTAATGAATAATGAACATATATATTTAATTAAAAAGATATGGAATAAAAGACAATTTTGCTTGTTCCATTGATATAATTTATTAGAAACAGTACCTAACAAAATTAATTCTATCTAACTAATAATCAATTAGCTGAACCGTGAAGACGAATATGACATTCATAACACAGTAGGTTTATTGTCGCATCCATCACAGTAGGTTTTTACTTTCCTTACTTTATTTCTTGTATCTGATCGTTGCATTTTTTGTATTTTTACTAAATTGTCGTAACATACAACACGACGGTCTTTTGTATCTCCACTACTTCTTTTCTACAGCAAAAACTTGAATTGTGCTTTTTTTACATGTTCTTGGATTTCTATCCCAAGTAAACTCCTGCACACTTCTTCACGAAATTTTGTTATAAATATTTTAGTTTTGGTAATTGACTTATAAACGATATGTTGCATTTACAATCGCAACACCAGTCAATAATTCAAACGCTACTTTGCAGTACCACTTTACACCTTTTCTTATGCATGTACTGTAGGCAGACATTTGATCTGATTTATCTATCCCAATTTTACCATTGTTGTAATCTAGTATCACAGAAGGCTTTACTTTCACAGGTAATTCTGGCTGTATTTGTTTACCTCTTTTAGTAGGGACAGGGGTCATCTCCAAATTATGTAAGGTTGATAACATTAGAACTTCCTTATTTTTCTTAGGTTTCCATTTCGATACCACTATTCCTTCATTAGATTCTAATCCATAATTTTCATTTATATTCAATTTCTGACTCAAAACTTCTTTCGGTAAATATTTCCTATTCTTTCGTACCGTACCAACTAAATGTGTTTTTTTCATCAGTAACTTCTTAGCCAAGGGAATGTTAGTGTAAAAGTTATCGGTATATAGTACACGACCTTCTTCTAAAAGTCCATCGCATAAATGTCGTACTACATTTTCTGCTAAACCAGTGCCCGGTCCACCAGATTTACCGCAATAAATTTGAACTTTCCAAGAGAATCCATCAAGGGAACATATTTTAAATAACTTAACGCCATATTTATGACGTTTTCCTGGAATATATTGGCGAAATGAGAGGCGACCCCTCCATGGAACCATGCTCTCATCAATAATCATTTCCTTGCCTATTGTATACACTTCTTGAAAGTTTTTTTGAAGTAAATTCAATAATGGGTTAATTTTCCGTAAACGGTCTTCTTTGTTTGTCATATTATCAGAAAAATGTAACATCCTCAATAATATTTCAAATCTATTACGAGACATCAGTTTACTTATCGAATTTTCGTAGAGAGGATCATTTGCCCAGTAATCATTAAGCTTGGGTCGAACACACAAGCCCATCCAAATAATTATACCCAGAAATGTTTGAATTTCTTCAGAATTTGTGTCTTCCCAAGGATGCAATCTTGATGATTTGCTCAATTTTGCATTATTGATTGTACATCGAGCATACTTATTGGTTTCTGATGCAATTAAATCAAAAACCGCGTCATTGAGAAACAACTTGTATACAAGTATAGAATCAATTGGTGTTATATTAGTGGAAATTATTGTTTGTGTACCAGACTGTCCACAGGAATTGATATTAGCATGCCTTCCCATATAAACACCCCAAGCCACTTCAGAATTATTCTTATCACTTTCATCGTGCTCAACATCTTCGCTCTCTAGAATATTGCGTTCATCACCATTTTCTTAGGGCATCATGATGTCATTGTCTGATTCACCAGAAGTATTATCTAAATCACTAGGTATATAATCAGAACCAGAGTCTGTAGCAAATGGATCTTCGATAGAGGAAACATTATCACTATCATTATTTTCCCAATACACAGCTAATTCTACATCTGATATTGACCTCTTGCGATCCCTATCAAGAAACCAATAATACATTTCAATTAACATGTTGCAAATTACTTAACAGTATACTTACATTGGTATTTTACACTTCACTATAACCTCACAAATATGACTGACGTGACCTAATAATTTAAAATAACGCTGTTACGCCGTGTCAGTCATTTTAGACTAACAGAAGAACCACATATTTGACATCGCCATCTTTTAACGAACACGTAGGTATAAAAAGTTTCGTCCTCCGATCACTAGATGTCGCGATGTGGATGTGGCCTTGTAAGATATTTTCAATTGTGCTGCTATGGCTTAAACAAATAACTCAGTGTCAGTCATATGTAACTGATATAGCGGCCAAAGTGTTAATATACATTTTTATGAACTGATTATATTGTATACTTGTAAGATATTTTCAATTGTGCTGCTATGGCTTAAACAAATAACTCAGTGTCAGTCATATGTAACTGATATAGCGGCCAAAGTGTTAATATACATTTTTATGAACTGATTATATTGTATACTCGCAAAATTATAAAAATTCATTCGCAATACAGATTAGAGAACATAAAATTCTTTTGATCATTTTGATAAAACTTATACATATTGTTCCTCTTGCACAAGCATTCGCTGTAATAATTTGTATATTTACAGAAGGTCAAAGAGAGACTAAAATCTTTCCTTAACTATTTTTAATGTAAAGTGAATGTTAACACGCAGAAGAAGAATAAGACTAAAAAAGCTGCCATTTTTATGCTTCATTGTGAAATTACGTTGCCCGTGGAACTGAATAATTAACCATGAGTGTGAACGAAAAAGATATTTGTAGACTTTGTTTTAACATAACAGAAAATGATTTTAAAGTAATAGATGAGATTATGAAGGAAGTATTGGAAGTGCTTTTATTCAATGTAAGTTTCGTGCGTTCATATTTATCGTGTTATATACGGAAAAATATTGGCAATGATGTTATTTTAGGATATAATTACAATTGAAAGCTCTATTTGTCAGAGTTGTGTTGCAATTGCTGAAAGGTCTTTTTATTTCAAATCACTGTGTATCGATACGGAGGAATTGATAAGAATTTTTGCCGTTGGTAAAGGTCAGACTGTAATTGAACTAAAGGATATATTCGAAGGTGATAAAAACGAAGAAGCATTCCCCAAACAAGATTTTGCTGTATGTCGATTCTGTATAAAGCATTCAGAAAAAAGTAACTTCGTCCCAATGGATAATTTAATGAAGGAACAAATTTATATAGAAATGTTGTCAAAATATATGCCAGAAGTGGTAAGGTGTATGGTATTTTATTACACAATTTGTTTACACATTTTCTCTGCTTTTAGGATCTTAGCATTACTAAAAATCCTTTAATTTGCACATTTTGTAGAGATAGTATAGAGTGTTATTTCAATTTTGTAAGGAATTGTTTGGATACAGAAAATAAAATAGATACATACCATAAGAATAGAGAAAGAGTATGTCGGAGAAACATTCCCTTAGAGAGTGGTGAAGTTGAATTAAAGAATAAGATACAAATTTTGTCAGAAGGGAAAATCTCGGACCATCTCAACAGGCACATGCTAATGCACAAGGCATCTTCTGAAGTAAAAATACACAAGTGTGCTCTATGTCCACATACGAGACGGAAGTACGATCTTAACAGTCACATGCTAACACAGAAGGCACCTTCTGAGGTAAAAATGTACAAGTGTGCTCTATGTCCTCTTGCAACGAAATGGAAGAACAGAATTAAGAGTCACATGCTAATCCACAAGGCACCTTCTGAAGTAAAACTATACAAGTGTGCTCTATGTCCTCTTACAACCAAATGGAAACACTGTCTTAAGAGTCACATGAAAACCCACAAGGTACCATCTGTAGTAAAAATGTACAAGTGTGGTCTATGTCCACATACAACGAAACGGAAGTACCATCTTAACGATCATATGCTAACCCACAAGGCACCTTCTGAAGTAAAGATGTACAAGTGTGCTCTATGTCCACATACAACGAAACGAAAGTACCATCTTAAGGATCATATGCTAACCCACAAGGAACCTGAAGCAAAGATATACAAGTGTGCTCTATGTCCTCTTACAACGAAATGGAAGTCCCATCTTAACAATCACATGCGAATCCACAAAGCACCTTCTGAAGTAAAAATGTACAATTGTGCTTTATGCCCGTTTACTACGAAATGGAAGAACAGTCTTAACGACCACATGCTAACCCACAAGGCACCTTCTGAAGTAAAAATGTACAAGTGTGCTTTATGCCCGTTTACTACGAAATGGAAGAAATCTCTTAACAGCCACATGCTCACAAAACACAACTCACAGAGCAGCTTCTTAAGTCAAAATGCACAAGTGTGTTCTATGTCCTCTTACAACGAAAAGGAAATACCCACAAGGCACTTCTGAAGTAAAAATCTACAAGTGTGGTCTATGCCCGCATATGACGAAATGGAAGACAAGTCTTAACCGTCATATGCTAACCCATGGGGTACCTTCTTGAGGAAAAATGTGTAAGTGTTCTATGTAAACAAATGATGAAATGAAAGAACACTTCCAACAGTCACATTCTAACCCATAGGGCAGCTTCTTAAGTAAAAATGTACAAGTGCGCTCTCTGCAATTACTCAACTAAAACTAAACGCAACATCATCCATCATATACTAGTGCACACAGGCCCCTCAGAAATGGAGGTGTTCAAGTGTTCTTCCACAACAAAGTGGAAGGACAGTCTGAAAAGACATATGATAATATCAAGTGTACACAGTGTTTTTATGTAACAAAATCGAAGTACATCCTTAAGAGACTGCCTACTCAAGAACATTCTCAAGAGACTGCCTACTGGAGTACATCCTCAAGAGACTGCCTACTCCTCGGTTCGATCTTCTAAGCGAGGAGTGGGTATATCGAGGCTTCTGTTGGGTTTTAGACCGTTGATATTTGCCACGCGGCAACCCCGCAAAGTCACCTGTTCGGTGAGTGCATGAAAGGCACCAGATAGTTAGTAAGAACGTAGTACAACGCATGCTGTACCTTAACCTGTTAGCCATTAGTTGCTCCACAAATCAATACAGTCCACTTACATAAACCACAAGAGTTTTTATTGCCAACTATAGCGATAGAAATCCACCATAAAAAAGTTGGTCCAATTCGAGCACGGATTGCAGTTTATGAAGACCAATTCAAGCTACAATCCGTTGGAGAAGTAAACCATATTTATCATCCAATTTTTTATTGACATTCCTATCCTATACTTAATCAAATTGAATTAGTACAGGGTTAGTTGTTGTGTGTTACTTCAAATTTTTTCTATCACATAAAAATATCACATACGTATTCATCTAGATATTAAATCTAGCCATTTCACACATTGCATAACATATAGGTATATTTACATACCTACACTGCAGATATTCCAAATTTCATTTTACAATATTTATTGGTCATAGTTTTATTTGTCGTTGTTTAGATATTAATTCTAGACAATCATTTAGACATAAATAAATCACAAGTCAAATTTAAGCACATATTAAATATCTATTTATTAATATTTTGCTTCACACATTTCATTTGTCATTATGGATGCACAATTAGGTGCTTTAATTGCAAAACGGCCCACTTAACTAGGTTTGAAACATTTTTAAACGGTTTAGGTGAGTCACCTGCAAAATTGGCAGAATTAAAAAAAAAACGCACGCAAAAACTTGATACCATTTGGGACAATTTCATTCAAATTCAAGCTGACATTCAACTTTTAGAGGATGACCCAGGTCACGACGTCGAAACCGAAGAATTTGAAAACAGATATTTTAAATTAACAGCTGAAGCCGAATCAAAATTTAAAGTCGCGTTAATTAACAGTGCAACGGTTGACGCCAATACAAATTCAAACACATCTAGTAATATTTCGAATGTTAAGCTGCCAGACGTTAACCTTCCTGAATTTACAGGGCGAGACGAAGATTGGATATAATTTCACGATGCATTCAGATCTTTAATACGTAATAATCCCCGTTTAACTATAAGCGAAAAATTCTATTATTTACGAAGTGCCATAAAAAATGACGCAGTACAATGTATAAAAAATTTAGAAACATCAGATGAAAATTACACAGTGGCGTGGCGTCTTTTGGAGGAGCGTTATGAAAATAAAAAGGTAATAATTCATAGTCATTTAAAAAATATATTTGAACTTCCTAACGTAAATAAAGAATCACATCTGTCATTAAGACATTTTTTGGATGCATTTAAGCAACATTTTCGCGCTTTGGAAAATTTAGGTGAGTCGGTACATACTTGGAACACTATCTTGATATTTCTGTTAACATCCAAATTAGATGTGAGTACAAGAAAGGAATGGGAGTCAGCAACAAAAAATGATGTTTCACCAAACATTAACGATTTAACAATTTTTGCATAATAAGTGCGTATTATTACAAACAGTCAACAGTAAAGTAGTTACTTTAAATTCGACACCGAATCAATCCCAATTAAATAAACCTAAACAAAGATCATTGTGCCATGCAACGTCTTCAAATCAACAAGGTTTGAGAGAGTTAAAGATTTAAATTTATGTGTAAATTGTTTAAGATCAGGTCATAGTTCATCAGTTTGTCAAAGAGGTGCGTGAAAAAAATGTAACAAAACCCACAATACATTACTTCATTTCGAGGCAAATCAGCGAGCTACCTCTGACTCAAATAACCATAATAATAATTCACAAAATCACACAAATGTCGCGATATCTAATACGAATACGCCATTAACAAATTCATTAATTACTCAAAATAGTTCAAAAAATGATACAGTGTATCCGACTAATTCAACTTTGTCTCATCATTCACAATTAAATAATAATAATTATATTTTATTATCAACAGCGATGATATATGTTTTGGATAATGCTGGCAATTACGTCAAATGCAGAGCATTGTTAGACAGTGGCAGTCAATCAAGTTTCTTGACAGAATCTTTGGCAGATAAATTAGGTATACATTCAACGAAACTCAATATGTCTGTTTCTGGTATCAATCAGATTTCATCTCAAATTTCAAGAAGACTATACTGTACTATTAAATCAACGAATAATAACTTTTCTCGAGAATTAAATTTTTTAGTAATAAATCGCATAACTGAGAATATCCCACATAGTTCATTTGACTACGAACTTCTACAGATACCCTCCGATTTAACTTTGGCGGACCCCGAATTTTATATGTCAGGCCCCATAGACGTACTGTTAGGTGCTAGTATTTTTTGGGATTTGTTAAAGATAGGTAAGATAAAGTTAAATAAGCACAGCCCCGTGTTACAAAACACATTATTAAGTTGGGTAGTTTCGGGTCCAATCCCGACCATGCCAAAGCAAAACACAATTTGTAATTTTATAACTACAAGGATTTCAAATTTGCATTTGAGTGAACAATCATCTAAATTTTGGACCATTGAGGATTCTTATTCGTCTCCTTACTCTAAATATACTGAGGAGGAAATTAATTGCGAAACACATTTTATTGATAACTTTACTAGAAATGCAAATGGACGGTTTGTTGTAAGTTTACCATTCAAAGAAAATTGCAAACTAGCCGAATCAATGGAACAAACAATTAGGCGATTTCATGCAGTCGAACGTAAATTACAAAGGGATCCTTCATTATACAGTGCTATTCAAAAGTCCCCTCCCCCCCTCTTATCTTTTTAACGATTATACATAAACTACGTGCAGCATCCCCGCAATGCTTGGCGAGGCTTTAGCCCGAGGAGTAGTTGTTTCCTAGAGCGATTATGTAATAGCTTTGCTATTCGGGAACTACTTTGATAATCGCTTGGCGGCTTGGTGGTTCCTTTCTCGATTTCCGACTTATAAGTTACTGACAGAGATCGTATCGATAAAGATGTATACGCCATAAAGTTCATTCGGCATTTGTCCTGAATCGGCGTACCGTGTGCGGCACTGATAAGAACTAACAAGTTCGAAACAGCTGTATGTCGTTGGGTTCCGATCCGGGACAAATGTCGAATCCTTACCTGTGGCGGGTTTTATTTTTTGAAACCTTATCTGATCGTGCAGAAACACGAGAAAGGGGTCGAGGATCGCTTCTGGGTATATTTCAATGCCTGGCGGGGCTTTAGCCCGAGTAGTAGTTGTTTCCTAGAGCGATTATGTAATAGCTTTGCTATTCGGGAACTACTTTGATAACCGCTTGGCGGCTTGGTGGTTCCTTTCTCGATTTCCGACTTATAAGTTACTGACAGAGATCGTATCGATAAAGATGTATACGCCATAAAGTTCATTCGGCATTTGTCCTGAATCGGCGTACCGTGTGCGGCACTGATGAGAACTAACAAGTTCGAAACAGCTGTATGTCGTTGGGTTCCGATCCGGGACAAATGTCGAATCCTTACCTGTGGCGGGTTTTATTTTTTGAAACCTTATCTGATCGTGCAGAAACACGAGAAAGGGGTCGAGGATCGCTTCTGGGTATATTTCAATGCCTGGCGGGGCTTTAGCCCGAGTAGTAGTTGTTTCCTAGAGCGATTATGTAATAGCTTTGCTATTCGGGAACTACTTTGATAACCGCTTGGCGGCTTGGTGGCTTGGTGGTTCCTTTCGCGATTTCCGACTTATAAGTTACTGACTATTAGTATCCTCTATCTTTACTTTTAGCTTTATTTTTTTAAATTATTTCTCGAAACCCTACCGAATATTTCGTCAGATATGGAACAAGTTTTTAGTCATTAAATAACATTCTGCTATTTACTCAAACTTAAATCAATACTTACGCAAACAATAACGTTCCCTTTAATATCATTTCACCACTTAAATGCACGAAAAATATTAAATATTATCCAAATTGCCTGAATTTACACAGCACTTCTGAATACGTTTAATAACGTTTTAACGGTTATAGTCCGCGATGACGTCAAAACATGTTTTAAAGGAGTGGTGCGCTGTCTACATTGAAAGATAGAGATCGAGCAATCCTATTCCCTATACAATCCTTGGGCGGGGGTAGCACGAAAATCGTCCGCACTGTGATCACGTGGTGTGCTTCATCATGGCGGTTATTGCGTAGAATCGAGCTAGGTTATTCGAAGTTATTTTTGTTTGCTGTGTTTTGAGCGTTTCCAGTTTTTCTGTTGAATATGTCAAAAGCGTCGAGATACTGTTGCGTTGAGAATTGTTCCTGCAAAAGCCCTGATAGTGGCACAATGGAATCCAACATTTTGATAGTGTGAGAGAGAAACCGCGATAGACGAGGATAAACGGCATGCGCAGATCCCGCGCGCTTCTACGTGAGCCTGCCATATTGCCGACGTTTTTCGTGCCACCCCCACCACTGATTTTTGGAGGAGCTATGTCTCCTTCCTCTCTAGTCTTCTTGAGTATAACATATCACTAAAAGTTATTCTATCGAATCAGGTAAGTATGTAACATTAAAACAGAAAATAATGTATAAACAGGAGAAAATAAAAAAAAAAATTAGCATAACAATCAAAACATAAAAGCCAAAAGAAGATGAATTACAATTGTAATCAAATAAGTAGGTACTCTACATTTGTAACATACAATTAATGATTAAGAACAATAATGATAGTACTTTAAATGTTCTCATGTATGAATATTAATTAAAAGATGGTAGCTAGGTAACCGATGAGACTAATTGAATTTGTATTGAATGATGCTCTCAACTGTTTCTATTTGAGGCGTCCGGTTTCAAAAGTCTCCAAATACAAGTCTGCAAAAAAACCAGTAAAATTTGTGCTGCCATCTAATGCCCATATTACCTATGATTCTGAATTATATGCTGCGAGCAAATCTTTCCTCGTAGATTATGTCTGTCGCAAATGTGTCTACAATACATCCACTCAAAGCTAAATTTCGAAAACCAGATACAGTAATAAAACTCTCTCAATCCTTTGCAAATACTGTTTCAAAACTACTTCCTTCCGTTCTATTCATAAGGGTATCAAAACTTCTTACATCCAATTTCAGTAGATATCTTAATATACATCTTTATGAACTGATTATATTGTATACTCGCAAAATTATAAAAATTCATTCGCAATACAGATTAGAGAACATAAAATTCTTTTGATCATTTTGTTAAAACTTATACATATTGTTCCTCTTGCACAACCATTCGTTGTAATCATTTGTGTATTTACAGAGGGTCAAAGAGAGACTAAAATCTTTGCTAAACTATTTTTAATGTAAAGTGAATGTTAACACACAGAAGAAGAATAAGACTAAAAAAGCTGCCATTTTATGTTTCATTGTGAAATTACGCTGCCCGTGGAACTGAATAATTAACCATGAGTGTGAACGAAAAAGATATTTGTAGACTTTGTTTTAACATAACAGAAAACGATTTTAAAGTAATAGATGAGATTATGAAGGAAGTATTGGAAGTGCTTTTATTCAATGTAAGTTTCGTGCGTTCATATTTATCGTGTTATATACCGAAAAATACTGACAATGATGTTATTTTAGGATATAATTACAATTGAAAGCTCTATTTGTCAGACTTGTGTCGCAATTGCCGAAAGGTCTTTTTATTTCAAATCACTGTGTATTGATACGGAGGAATTGATAGAATTTTTTGCCGTTGGTAAAGGTCAGACTGTAATTGAACTAAAGGATATATTCGAAGGTGATAAAAACGAAGAAGCATTCCCCAAACAAGATTTTGCTGTATGTCGATTCTGTATAAAGCATTCAAAAAGAAGTAACTTCGTCCCAATGGATAATTTAATGAAGGAACAAATTTATGTAGAAATGTTGTCAAAATATATGCCAGAAGTGGTAAGGTGTATGGTATTTTATTACACAATTTGTTTACACATTTCCTCTGTTTTTAGGATCTTGGCATTACTAGAAATCCTTTAATTTGCACATTTTGTAGAGATAGTATAAAGTGTTATTTCAATTTTGTAAGGAATTGTTTGGATACAGAAAATAAAATAGATACATACCATAAGAATAGAGAAAGAGTATGTCGGAGAAACATTCCCTTAGAGAGTGGTGAAGTTGAATTAAAGAATAAGATACAAATTTTGTCAGAAGGGAAAATCTCGGACCATCTCAACAGGCACATGCTAATGCACAAGGCATCTTCTGAAGTAAAAATACACAAGTGTGCTCTATGTCCACATACAACGAAACGGAAGAACCATCTTAATGATCATATGCTAACCCACAAGGCACCTTCTGAAGTAAAGATGTACAAGTGTGCTCTATGTCCTCTTACAACGAAATGGAAGTCCCATCTTAGCAATCACATGCGAACCCACAAAGCACCTTCTGAAGTAAAAATGTACAATTGTGCTTTATGCCCGTTTACTACGAAATGGAAGAACAGTCTTAACGACCACATGCTAACCCACAAGGCATCTTCTGAAGTAAAAATGTACAAGTGTGCTCTATGTCCTCTTGCAACGAAATGGAAGAACAGAATTAAGAGTCACATGCTAATCCACAAGGCACCTTTTGAAGTAAAACTATACAAGTGTGCTCTATGTCCTTTTACAACCAAATGGAAAGACTGTCTTAAGAGTCACATTAAAATCCACAAGGTACCTTCTGTAGGAAAAATGTACAAGTGTGGTCTATGTCCACATACAACGAAAGGGAAGTACCATCTTAACCATCATATGCTAACCCACAAGACACCTTCTGAAGTAAAGATGTACAAGTGTGCTCTATGTCCTCTTACAACGAAATGGAAGTTCCATCTTAACAATCACATGCGAATCCACAAAGCACCTTCTGAAGTAAAAATGTACAATTGTGCTTTATGCCCGTTTACTACGAAATGGAAGAACAATCTTAACGACCACATACTAACCCACAAGGCACCTTCTGAAGTAAAAATGTACAAGTGTGCTTTATGCCCGTTTACTACGAAATGGAAGAGATCTCTTAGCAGCCACATGCTAACTCACAGAGCAGCTTCTTAAGTAAAAATGCACAAGTGTGTTCTATGTCCTCTTACAACGAAAAGGAAATACCCACAAGGCACTTCTGAAGTAAAAATCTACAAGTGTGGTCTATGCCCGCATATGACGAAATGGAAGACAAGTCTTAACCGTCATATGCTAACCCATGGGGTACCTTCTTGAGGAAAAATGTGTAAGTGTTCTATGTAAACAAATGATGAAATGAAAGAACACTTCCAACAGTTACATGCTAACCCATAGGGCAGCTTCTTAAGTAAAAATGTACTAGTGCGTTCTCTGCAATCACTCAACTAAAACTAAACGCAACATCATCCATCATATACCAGTGCACACAGGCCCCTCAGAAATGGAGATGTTCAAGTGTTCTTCCACAACAAAGTGGAAGGACAGTCTGAAAAGACATATGATAATATCAAGTGTACACAGTGTTTTTATGTATCAAAATCGAAGTACATCCTTAAGAGACTGCCTACTCAAGAACATCCTCAAGAGACTGCCTACTCCTCGGTTCGATCTTCTAAGCGAGGAGTGGGTATATCGAGGCTTCTGTGAACCAATAATAATTGTTGCTATCTGTCGTTGTGGTTTTCCACAACTCCGTAAATCGATAATTTGTTGTTTATCTAAATTATTCAATTCTTTACCACGTGGCATAATAAAAGAAAACATAAGGCAGACGTTCCAAGTCACTAAAATTTTAAAGGCCACCTGCAAATAACTCTATCAAGTCTGTACTCAAAGTTTGTATTGGTGTGCATTCTCGCCCACAGTTTAAATCAAACTGAGTTTACACTTATTTACACATATGTCACAGCACTTCATGCCAAATGCTCGTTAGCAAAGCGCAAGCATGTTATAGTTCTCTATTAGATAATATATGAATAAATGCCATTAAATATCAACTTGGGCCTACACTTTTTCAAGACATCTTTCGAATGAAGTAATAAAGTTTTAAGAAATTTTCCGTTACTTTCAGGAATAATACAAAAATATATCAGCAGGTAGGCTGCTTGTGTAGCATCTTAATGTTCTCCGAGTTAAAAGATAAAGGTTGGGAAAGTTTCTACCTGATTTTACAGGCTGTTATTCATTCGGCATAATTCGTTTGTCCTCAGGAAGCTTTGTAATGCCCTCGATTTATCATCCTTGCCTTTAATGCACTTGCAGGAACTGTTTGTAGGTCACCCCTTGGCCTTGCACTTGTATTATTTTTGTTTAGTTCCGAGTTTATGCTTGATGTTCGCCCCTTTTTTTATGAAGATGGCAACGTTTACAAATGTTGCAAGCACTGTCCAAGTATGCTGATATTTTATTTGTTTACGGTTTCTGTAACGGAAATGCTGCTGCGTCCTAGCGTTAATATGTACAGGGTTATCCACATAACATTCTAATCCCCTTAACTGGATTATTTTTTGAAATAGAAAAAAAATGGTCAATACGAAAGTTGTAGGAAGCTTTACTGCGATCCCAGACATACATATATTTAGAAAAATAATCGAATGTCGTGTTTCAGAGATCTAGTTCAAACTTATGTTTTTTTTTTTTAATGGAACACCCTGTTTATTTTTTGAAATCTACGTGCCTTTTCGATTACAATATATACATATTATATCTTTGCTCTAGTAGTTTTCACAGTATCTCCCTTTGAAACATCGAATATCAAACAAAATCGAGATGGCCATGGAAAATTTCTGGATGGAACGTAACATTTTATTAAAAACCATAATTATAAGTTATAGAAGGTATTCTATAATACCTCCATTTTGTGCAGTACAGCGAGCATACCTCTTTAACAAATTTCATTTGTAAGCCAACATACCAGTTTCGTTCATGACTCTGATCTTCGGACATATTTTTTGTCTAAGTTCTTCTACGTTGTTTAACCTTACCGTATACACCCCATCTTTCAAAGTGCCCCACAGGAAGAAGTCCAGTGGAGTCAGGTCAGGACTTCTGGCCGCCCATAAAATAGTTGCATTTGAACCTATCCACTCTATAAAAGTATTATCTAAATGTCGCTTGACAACATTTGTTTTATGTGCTGGAGCACCGTCTTGTTGCCAAACAATATTCCGCTCATTGAATTGGATTATTAAATTAGAAATCTCTCCTCTACAAAGGTCTAAATATTTTTGTCCAGTTAAACCCCCTTAAAAAAATACTGGTCCAATAATTGAATTTCGAAAAATACCACACCAAACATTGATCGAAGTACGACCTTGTCGATAAACGGGTGTGATTTTCTGATGACCAGTGGTGATTCTTCTATTAAAACTACTTACTACATGTTGAAAAAGTGGCTCATCAATCCACATTATAATCTGTGATTATTTTAAGTACCTAGTAATAGAGTAATGGAAGTTTAGCAGTAGTAGTAGAAGTAGCATAGTAGTACTGTTAGTAGTATTAGTTGTAATAATTTATAAAATAATATGCACCTACAAACCGTTAATTTTCCGCTTGTCTTTCCAACATCAAACGGCAATATTCTTGTCTTCTATAATTACCATTTCCATACAGTGTTTGAACTGGACGGAAGCAATATGGTTTAAACTTATGGATTTTCAATATTCTCTAGACCGACGTCCATAAAATTTGTAAATATCTCTATGCATCTTTAATAGAGCGTCTCGGATTTTCCACGAAATATAGTAAAATTGCTTCCTGCATATTCTCAGTTGAAACATATCTTGGTATATTTCTCTTATCCTTATTTTTTAAACTTCCAGTAATTCTTAATTTATTATAAATATATTTGAAGTACATATGTATAATGTGGTATGATTCTTCCAGGGTATCGTCGTTCGTATTCACGTCTAGCACGCATCGCATTTATTTCGCACAAAACGTAACATTCAACAATGTTATTTTCTTCACTAATAGTATAATAATAATATACCATTTTTAAAAAATAATGGGGGAATACAATAACTAACACCTCACACAAGCTGTCAAAGTCAAACTCTGTTTATAATAATTCCCGTAATTATTGTTTCAAATTCTCCATGGCGATCTTGATTTTGTTTGATATTCGATATTTCAAAGGGCGATACTGTGCAAACTACTAGAACAAATATATAATATGCATACATTGTTGTAATCGGAAAAATGCGTAGATTTCAAAAATCGAAGAACAAACAGGCTGTTCCATTTAAAAAAACTAGAGTTTGGTCTATATCTCGGAAACGCGATATTCGATTGTTTTTCTAAATACACGTGAGGTGGCAGTAAAATTTCCTACAACTTTCGTATTTACCATTTCTTTCTATTTCAAAAAATAAAACAGTTAAGGGGGGTAGAATTTTATGTGGATAACCCTGTACGTCGCTACCCAAGTAGACGTGTTCCTCATTGGGAGTGTATTTGGTACAACTTTTCAACGCCTCTCTGAAATTGCCAACGTTCAAAGAGTGCAACGTGGAGCTAGACGTCACTATTATAATCCTGATATGGACGAAGAAATTTTACGAAGATTCGAAGAAGATCCAACACTAAGCACTAGGAAAGTAGCCATTGATCTACGTATATCGCAGTGGAAGGTTCGGTCGGTGCTTCAGAAAACCGATGTACATCCGTACCATTACACACCAGTCCAAGGGCTAGAGGAAGACGATCCTGTGCAACGAGTTCAATTTTGTCGGTTTCTCATAAATAGAATGATGCTTCGGGAGAAACGTTGTTTGAAGAAGAACTACAGGTTCACAAAAACTTTATTTTGTACGAAACTTACAGCGATCTGGCTCTGAAACCGACTGAAATAATTGTATCTACTTAGAAAGGGTGCAAATTGAATTTATAGTTAAATAATGCTAACTACGGAAAACCATTATTATTACGATAGGATTGCTCATGGCAGCTTTACGTTATGTGCTATGCCGGTGACTCAGTTCTTGTCAAAAATAAAATATGAACGGAAATGAATCATAGGCTATTACTATAGTGATGCTGAAGATGCAAATTTTCTGATAAGAATATTTGTGGACCGACGAATCTAAATTCAACGGAGAAGGTCTCACGAATTTCCACAACCAGCATTATTGGGCGGATGAAAATCCGCGGTTACCACGCGAAACTAGTTTCCAAAGGAAATTTAGTGTGAATGTATGGATGGAGGTTATTGGAAATAATCTAATCGGTCCACATTTTTTGCCCGATAATTTGAACGGGGCAGCCTATGCTGATTTTTTAACAAACCATGTAATTAAGCCAAAAAGTCAAAAAACCCGATCACAAAATCTTTGTTAGCCTGTGTTATTATAAATCATATCAATAATTCACAATTTAACAGATTCAATATAACACAGAACAGAGTCAATTGCTCTAATCATTAATACAGGAAATATCCTCTTCAATTTTTGTTGCATATTTTTTAAATTTTGTCGGAAATAAACCGCTTCTCAACCAAATTGCGACCAACGCGATGGTGAAAAACTCGGCCGGAAAACGTTCCCTGTTTCAGGAACGGTTGACTAACAAATACCTCAATTGTAAGGGGAATCCCATCACCGAGCTAAATGTAGAACGGCGGAAGCCATTTTTGGCTTTCGCAAATTTTTAGAAATTTCGCGTCGCAAATCAAATGCGAAATTTCTAAACCTAGGAGACTTTTTCTATGGATATCGAGGTCGCTGTTATTGTCCAGTTGTATGGGCGGAGCTTGTTCAAATTGGCGTATAATTTAAATGTGAAAAACACGGTGTCTCCGGAGTGTAGATTCCATGAGTCATCGCGACATCACCATGCACATTCATATATTCTCTGGGTATTTAACTTTTTTCGTTAAACAATGTATGTAATTGTAAATAATTATATGTACATTTTAAAACATTATTTTAAACTAGCAAATTTTATTTTTTCTATTTCTGTAAAAATTAAGAAATATTGGCAGAAGGAATGCGTAAGATCGTTGTCCTGGTACTTTTAAACTTATTTTAGCAGGAATTAAATCAGCATTATTTATTTTGTAATATACTTTGTTTTATACTTTTTATTTTTGAATTTTGACATTCACATTATGATTTATAATAATACGTATATGTATGTATCTATATCAAATTAACTTGTCCATAATTTTAATAAAAAAAAAAATATATATAAATAAATAAAAAATGTAACTGAAATACTATTTATTGAATTAAATTATAATACAGTGATAATAAATAATAGTACAGTAACTATCACATTACTGTTAATTATTGTATTAATAGTTGTCTCCATGAATAGCCTGCAGAATCAAATTTATAAGATTGCCAGGCAGAAGATGGACGTCCTTTATTAAAATGATTATGAGATATGGATGAAACTTCTGCTGGCTTTCTAAATTTAAAAGCTGCTGCCGATTCCAATTCATGATTATGAGTAAATCTGAACAAAATTACACATGGTCTCGTTTGTAATTCGCTATTTGTGCTCCTGTAAAGGTTATGCAGGCTATAATAATATAAAAAATATGTATTAAACACATATTAAAGTACCATAACAATAGAATACTGGCCTAACATAACAAAACAACCTATATTTTCCAATTTTATACCTGTGTTCACTCCAATGTCTCGTAAATGTCTTGGTCATTTGCACATAATTCTAATATAAACGACTTACAAGAGTCTAAAATACGAAAAAAACATTTTTAAAAATGCCTGAAATGTATTAGTGAATATTTACAGAATATTTAAACATAATTAACCTAGGAGTGTAGTCAAAGAAATAATATTGATAGAATTTAAAAAAACAGCTATGGTACCACCTGACGGTTCCTTAGACATTTAATTAATTTAACAACATATAATGTTATTGCCTTTCTTGAGACTGTTGTTTTAGTTATTTTCATCTTGGCAGAGCAATTAGTATGTTTTTCATGCGGAACAGATGTTTTTTTAGGTAACGTGTTGTGGTGACATCTAAAATCCTTCTGCAAAGAAAATTACATATTTATTTTAGCTTACAAATCACTATTAAACTTGTACCCTTACTATTGTTACTTACCTTAAAAATAATTCGATCTGTTTCCTCAGGATATGTTTTATAGGACCTCCAAGAAGTAAGAGATATTTTTTCAAAACACATCATCCACCTCAAAGCATCAAGTTTTGTTGTAATAGCTAGTCTAATAGAACAATCAAAGGGACAGGCAGTTATAGCCTCATACTTCGTAATTTCGTATACCTTATAACTGAAAATACAAAAGCAAACTTAATAAAATTATTACTTGATTATGTACTGCTCATGTCACAGTTCACAGTTACACTGCCTATAAAATGTCAGATTTAAACTGATGAGGATGACATGACATTGATAATAGTAGAAATAATTTTCATTATAAACTTACATAAGCAAATATATCATCAGAAATGCACAATTTTGGATCATTTATAAGGTCCATTCTTGATAAATATAAATAAGTTCAGTGCAAACGACACAACCAACAAACAACGTCGACAAAAACACAGAATAGAAATAACCAAACTCTGCAAGCACAACCACATAGAGGTTAAGTTAAGATCCTCCGACAGCGCTACGTCAAAAATGATAGTGCGCAAACGCATTTGATAGTAGCTTTAGCCAATCAGAACATCACCTATATCTCCATAACGGCGGCGCCACACATGCGGTATTTGCCGAATTCCGATTAACGAATGTTTGTTATTCCGCAAACACCTACTAGTGTGGATGGACGATTCGGTGTGAATGTTCTGTATTCGCCGAGCACCGAACATTTCCCGCCTGAAGTCGGTAAACTGGCACGAATCAAAGGAGACGAATGTTTCTCTTTCCCGGTTCGAACTCCTACTTGGCAAATAGTCGCATGTGTAGAGGAGCGTGCTTGCTATATGACGAATGATTCGGCAAATACATCGCCAAATAGCGAACATTCGGTATTTGGTGAATACCGCATGTGTGGCGCCGCCTTAAGAAAGTCACCTAGGTTTAGAAATTTCGCGTCGCAAATGTGTCTACCAAGAAGACTAGAGAGGAGTTCTTTAATCTTCTTGGTGTCTACAATACATCTACTCAAAGCTAAATTTCGAAAACCAATATACAGTAACAAAACTCTCTCAATCCTTTGCAAATACTGTTTCAAAACTCCTTCGTTCCGTTCTATTCACAAGGGTATCAAAACTTCTTACATCCAATTTCAGTAGATATCTTAATATACATTTTTATGAACTGATTATATTGTATACTCGTAATATTATAAAAATTCATTCGCAATACAGATTAGAGAACATAAAATTCTTTTGATCATTTTGATAAAACTTATATATTATACATATTGTTCCTCTTTCACAAGCATTCGCTGTAATCATTTGTATATTTACAGAAGGTCAAAGAGAGACTAAAATCTTGGCTTAACTATTTTTAATGTAAAGTGAATGTTAACACGCAGAAGAAGAATAAGACTAAAAAAGCTGCCATTTTTATGCTTCATTGTGAAATTACGTTGCCCGTGGAACTGAATAATTAACCATGAGTGTGAACGAAAAAGATATTTGTAGACTTTGTTTTAACATAACAGGAAATTATTTTAAAGTAATAGATGAGATTATGAAGGAAGTATTGGAAGTGCTTTTATTCAATGTAAGTTTCGTGCGTTCATATTTATCGTGTTATATACCGAAAAATACTGACAATGATGTTATTTTAGGATATAATTACAATTGAAAGCTCTATTTGTCAGACTTGTGTCGCAATTGCCGAAAGGTCTTTTTATTTCAAATCACTGTGTATTGATACGGAGGAATTGATAGGATTTTTTGCCGTTGATAAAAGTCGGACTGTAATTGAACTAAAGGATATATTCGAAGGTGATAAAAACGAAGAAGCATTCCCCAAACAAGATTTTGCTGTATGTCGATTCTGTATAAAGCATTCAGAAAAAAGTAACTTCGTCCCAATGGATAATTTAATGAAGGAACAAATTTATGTAGAAATGTTTGCAAAATATATGCCAGAAGTGGTAAGGTGTATGGTATTTTATTACACAATTTGTTTACACATTTTCTCTGTTTTTAGGATCTTAGCATTACTAGGAATCCTTTAATTTGCACATTTTGTAGAGAAAGTATAGAGTGTTATTTTGAGTTTGTAAGGAATTGTTTGGATACAGAAAATAAAATAGAAACATACCATAAGAATAGAAAAAGAGTATGTCGGAGAAATATTCCCTTAGAGAGTGGTGAAGTTGAATTAAAGAATAAGATACAAATTTTGTCAGAAGCGAAAATCTCTTCAGAAGTAAATGTGGATCCTTTTAATATATCAGCTTATAAAGTAAAACAAAACGTACCATGTAAAAATCACTTCCACAAATGCCGACAGACCAGAAAATCCAAATATGAAATTACAAAACTGGGAAAAGGCACGAAATGGAAACGCAGTCTCGACAGGCACGTGCTAACCCACAGGACACTGTCTCAAGTAAAAGTATATAAGTGTGCTCTATGTCCACGTATGACAAAAAGAAAGGACGATCTCAACAGGTACTTGCTAATGCACAAGGCGTCTTCTGAAGTAAAAATGCACAAGTGTGCTCTATGTCCACATACAACGAAACGTAAGTACGATCTTAACAGTCACATGCTAATGCACAAGGCATCTTCTGAAGTAAAAATGCACAAGTGCGCTCTATGTCCTCTTGCAACGAAATGGAAGTACAGTCTTAAGAGTCACATGCAAATCCACAAGGCACCTTCTGAAGTAAAAATGTACAAGTGTGCTCTATGTCCTCTTACAACGAAATGGAAGTCCAATTTTAAGAGTCACATGCGAATCCACAAGGCACCTTCTGAAGTAAAAATGTACAAGTGTGCTCTATGTCCTTTTACAACGAAATGGAAGTACAGTCTTAAGGGTCACATGCAAATCCACAAGGCACTTTCTGAAGTAAAAATGTACAAGTGTGCTCTATGTCCTCTTACAACGAAATGGAAGCACTGTCTTATGAGTCACATGCGAATCCACAAAGCACCCTCTGAAGTAAAAATGTACAAGTGTGCTCTATGTCCATATACAACGAAACTGAAGTGCAATCTTAACAATCACATGCAAACCCACAAGGCACCTTCTGAAGTAAAAATGTACAAGTGTGCCCTATGTCCACATACAACGAAATGGAAGTACAATCTTAACAGTCACTTGCAAATCCACAAGGTACCTTCTGAAGTAAAAATGTACAAGTGTGCTCTATGTTCACATACAACGAAACGGAAGTACAGTCTTAAGAGTCACATGCAAATCCACAAGGCACCTTCTGTGAAGTAAAAGTGTACAAGTGTACTCTATGTACGTTTATTATAAAATGGAAGAACAATCTCAACAGTCACATGCAAACCCACAAGGCACCTTCTGAAGTAAAAATGTACAAGTGTGCTCTATGTCCACATACAACGAAATGGAAGTACAATCTTAACAGTCACTTGCAAATCCACAAGGTACCTTCTGAAGTAAAAATGTACAAGTGTGCTCTATGTTCACATACAACGAAACGGAAGTACAGTCTTAAGAGTCACATGCAAATCCACAAGGCACCTTCTGTGAAGTAAAAGTGTACAAGTGTACTCTATGTACGTTTATTATAAAATGGAAGAACAATCTCAACAGTCACATGCAAACCCACAAGGCACCTTCTGAAGTAAAAATGTACAAGTGTGCCCTATGTCCACATACAACGAAATGGAAGTACAATCTTAACAGTCACTTGCAAATCCACAAGGTACCTTCTGAAGTAAAAATGTACAAGTGTGCTCTATGTTCACATACAACGAAACGGAAGTACAGTCTTAAGAGTCACATGCAAATCCACAAGGCACCTTCTGTGAAGTAAAAGTGTACAAGTGTACTCTATGTACGTTTATTATAAAATGGAAGAACAATCTCAACAGTCACATGCAAACCCACAAGGCACCTTCTGAAGTAAAAATGTACAAGTGTGCCCTATGTCCACATACAACGAAATGGAAGTACAATCTTAACAGTCACTTGCAAATCCACAAGGTACCTTCTGAAGTAAAAATGTACAAGTGTGCTCTATGTTCACATACAACGAAACGGAAGTACAGTCTTAAGAGTCACATGCAAATCCACAAGGCACCTTCTGTGAAGTAAAAGTGTACAAGTGTACTCTATGTACGTTTATTATAAAATGGAAGAACAATCTCAACAGTCACATGCAAACCCACAAGGCACCTTCTGAAGTAAAAATGTACAAGTGTGCTCTATGTCCTCTTGCAACGAAATGGAAGAACAGAATTAAGAGTCACATGCTAATCCACAAGGCACCTTCTGAAGTAAAAATGTACAAGTGTGCTCTATGTCCACATACAACGAAATGGAAGTACAGTCTTAAGCAGTGGCGGTGGGGTATAAGGTGCGCTGGTGCGCGCGCTCTACCGACAATTTAGCATTAATAATTTTATTTAGTAATTAATGGATGCATTCTTAATTTATCACCTTTCCGCATCCCTAGCGTTAATACCATCTAAATATTATATGGCCGCAGCGTTACGAATCCACTAGACGCGGCACGGCGATCATGCTTCCGTGCAATATGAAAAAGCGAACGCGTATTGTTACTGCTTGCCCCTCCATAATTAGGAAAAGTAGTGGGCGAATTCTATAGATATTATTTGCAGAGTTTAAGAGCGCACGAAATTGAGAGAGGTTAGAATCGGTTAGTTTGTGAATTGCTTTCGTACATCGCTTGTCTCGTAAGCTGTCTTATCGCTTACGTTTTATAAATATAAACTGGGGTTTTCGGTTAGAATCTAGTTTGGAATAATAAATTCTATTCAAAACTTATTAAAAACTCCATTCTCTAGCTTGAGTTTGGAGGAAAAAGTGCAAATTAAAACTCTAGGTAGGCCCACTCCACAAATTAATTTAAAATTAGCCGTGAAAGGAAAAAATAAACAATTTGTAAGAACATTTAATACTGACTTATTTAAAAAACATTTGTGATTAAGTGGATGCGATGTATTGAACGCAGTGTTTTGTTTTCCGTGTGTTTTGTTTGGCGGGGAAACACCTTGGACCAAAACTGGAGTAACGGATTTAAATCACATAAACGAGAAAATAAAAAAACATGCAAATTCTGCTGGACACATGAATAATGTTTTGAATTTAGCCATGCTACGCACTGCAAATATTGCGACAATGCTCGATTCTGCTCATCGACGAGCAGTGGCAGCACACAATGAAGCGGTTTCAAAAAACAGGTATGTTTTAAACATTATTATTAACTGTATTCGTTTTTGTGGAAAATTTGAACTGGCCCTAAGAGGACACGATGAATCGGAAACATCATCCAATCCAGGCACTTTTCGTGGGTTGATTGATTTCAGTGCCGAATTAGACGAGGCTATGAAGTACTCGTATAATTTACAAAACGCGGCGGCTTTTAAAGGAACTTCTAATACTATACAAAACGAGCTACTTCAGTGCATGCTTGAAGTTTGTCACGATGAAATAACCATTGAAATTAAAAAATCCACTTTTGTTGCTATAATAGCAGACGAAACTACAGACGTTTCTACAATTTTTCAGTTGGCTTTAATATATCGTTACATGGTGGGTGGAAAGCCTGTAGAAAGATTCTGGAGTTTTTTAAAACCAGTAGGACATGATGCAGAGTCATTGGCGGAGTGTTTAAAAAGTGAACTAGACTACCATGTGAAAAATGACCCACATAAATTGATTGCTCAAACATATGATGGAGCTGCCTTTATGAGTGGATCATCGAATGGAGTTCAAGCCAGGATTAAGATGAGTTATCCAACTGCCCAATATGTGCATTGTTATGCGCATCAATTAAATTTAATTATGGCAAATGCGGCTTCTGCTAATCGGAACGTACGAGTATTCTTTGCAAATTTGGGAGGGTTTTGCTCATTTTTCTCTAATTTCGCACAATGTACCGCAGTTCTTGATGAAATAGTAGGAACTCGATTACCCCGATCAGCACCTACAAGATGGAATTTCAATTGTAGAATAGTAAATACTGTGTTTGAAAACAAAGAAGAATTTCTGGAATGTGTAGAATTGATTGAGATGAAAAAAAGTCACATACAACATCCACCTACTATTGATAAAGCCAGTGGATTGAAAAGAACTTTAAGGGATAGCGATTTTCTATTTTGGTTAGGTAATTTTCACAAAATGATGCCACATGTCAACATTCTGTATAATCAGTTACAAAAAAGAGAAACTGATCCAGTTTATGTAAAAACATCTATAGATGGTTTTATTAGAGAAATTTCTGCAATACGAAATAGAACCGAAACCGCTACAAGCACTGAAGATGAACCAAATAAAATACAACCAATAAAAAGGACACGAGTAGACACTTCTACGGAAGACAAAAATAGAGAACTAAAGGAAGTGTGTGACATTATAATATGTCAAGCTAAGGAGAGATTTAATTTTACTGGACACTTGGTAGCATCCAATTTACTTCTCCCAGAAAAATTTTCGGCATATGTTAAAAAATTTCCCGAAAATTACTTAAAACAAACAGTCGAATCTTACCCGTTTTTGGACATAAATAAATTACGTACCGAGTTGTCCTTAATTTATCAAAGAATTGAGTTTAGAAATTTTTGCGCAACACCATGTGCCAGGAAAGACTGTCGGCTTTGGCTATGCTCTCCATTGAAAAAGACTTTATTACAAATATCGAAAATTTTAACAACAAAGTAATTGAAAAATTTGCACAGTGTAAAAATCGCAGAATTGAGCTCATTTACAAAGAAAATTAGGTAAGTTTTCAAATTAATACAGTTAATAAGAATATCCTTAATATGAAATAAAATATTTATCTCATATTAAATATAACATATAAATATTTATCTCATATTAGGGATATTCTTATTATTCTTATGATTATCATTATTTTTATGTATGGTGCACCCCCAATCTTAGGATCACGCACCGCCACTGGTCTTATGAGTCACATGCAAATCCACAAGACAGCTTCTGAAGTAAAAATGTACAAGTGTGCTCTATGTCCTCTTACAACGAAATGGAACCACTGTCTTAAGAGTCACATGCAAATCCACAAGGCACCCTCTGAAGTAAAAATGTACAAGTGTGCTCTATGTCCACATACAACGAAACAGAAATACAATCTTAACAGTCACATGCAAACCCACAAGGCACCTTCTGTGAAGTAAAAGTGTACAACAAGTGCACTCTATGTACGTTTATTATAAAATGGAAGAACAATCTCAACAGCCACATGCAAACCCACGAGGCACCTTCTGAAGTAAAAATGTACAAGTGTGCTCTATGTCCTCTTACAATGAAATGGAAGTGCAGTATTAAGAGTCACATGCAAATCCACAAGGCACCTTCTGAAGTAAAAATATACAAGTGTGCTCTATGTCCTCTTACAACGAAATGGAAGCACTGTCTTAAGAGTCACATGCAAATTCATAAGGGACCTGAAGTAAAAATGTACGAGTGTGCTTTATGCCCGTTTACTACGAAATTGAAGAGATCTCTCGACAGTCACATGCTAACTCACAGAGCAGCTTCTTAAGTAAAAATGCACAAGTGCGCTCTCTGCCATCACTCAACTAAAACTAAATGCAACATCATCCATTATATACCAGTGCACACAAGCCCCTCAGAAATGGAGATGTTCAAGCGTTCTTCCACAACAAAGTGGAAGGACAATCTGAAAAGACCATCCACAAGAGTATCTCAGATGTTAATCCACAAGAGTATCTCAGAAATGGAAATGTTTAAGTGTTTGATATGTAGCTATGAGACAAGACGAGTGTAGTTTGGAACGGCATACTTTAATCCATAAGAGCGTTTCGGGAATGAATATATGAAGTGTACACAGTGTTTTTATGTAACAAAATCGAAGTACATCCTTAAGAGACTGCCTACTTTTCGGTTCGATCTTCTAAGCGAGGAGTGGGTATATCGAGGCTTCGGTGAACCAATAATAATTGTTGCTATCTGTCGTTGTGGTTTTCCACAACTCCGTCAATCGATAATTTGTTGTTTATCTAAATTATTCAATCCTTTACCGCGTGGCATAACAAAAGGAAAAAATAAAGCAAGCGTTCCAAGTCACAAAAATTTTAAAGGCCACCTGCAAATAACTCTCTAAAGTCTTTACTCAAAATTTGTATTGGTGTGCATTCTCGCTCACCGTTTAAATCAAACTGAGTTTACACTTATTTACACATACGTCACAGCACTTCATGCCAAATGCTCGTTAGCAAAGCGCAAGCATGTTATAGTTCTCTATTAGATAATATATGAATAAATGCCATTAAATATCAACTTGGGTCTACACTTTTTCAAGACATCTTTCGAATGAAGTAATAAAGTTTTAAGAAGTTTTCCGTTACTTCCAGGATTAATACAAAAATAGTAGCAGCAGGTAGGCTGCTTATGTAGCATCTTAATATTCTCCAAGTTAAAAGATTAATGTTGGGAAAGTTTCTACCTGATTTTACGAGCTGTTATTCATTCGGCATAATTCGTTTGTCCTCGGGAAGCTTCGTAATTCCCTCGATTTATCATCCTTGCCTTTAATGCACTTGCAGTACCTGTTTGTAAGTCACCCGTTTGCCTTGCACTTGTATTATTTTTGTTTAGTTCCGAGTTTATGCTTGATGTTCGTCCTTTTTACGAAGATGGCAACGTTTACGAGTGCTAAGTATGCTGATATTGTATTTGTTTACGGTTGCCGTAACGGAAACGCTGCTGAGTACCAGCGGCAATATGTATTGGGTTATCCACATAACATTCTACCTCCATTAACTGTTTTATTTGTTGAAATAGAAAAAAATGGTCAATACCAAAGTGGTAGGAAGTTTCATTGCGATCTCAGGCATGTATTTAGAAAAACAATCGATTTTCGTGTTTCGGAGATCAAGTTCAAACCTATGTTTTTTTAATGGGAACACCCTGTTTATTTTTTGAAATCTACGTGCCTTTCTAATTACAATATATACATATTATATCTTTGCTCTAGTAATTTTCACAGTATCTCCCTTTGAAATATCGAATATCAAACAAAATCGAGATGGCCATGGAAAATTTGAAACAATAATTACGAGAATTGTTATAAACAGAGTTTGATAGTTTAAATTGGATTTTATTTTTGATGTTATCATAGTTATACTAAAAAGCATATTTCTGGATGGAACGTAACATTTTTTTAAAAACTATAACTATAAGTTATAGTAGGTATTCTATAATATCTCTATTTTGTGCAATACAGCGAGCATACCTCTTTAACAAATTTCATTTGTAAGCCAAGATGCCAGTCTCGCTCATGTCTCTGATCTCCCGACATATGTTTTCCCTAAGTTCTTCTACGTTATTTGACCTTTTCAACAATATTCGGCTCATTGAATTGGATTATTAAATTATAAATCTCTCCTCTAAAAAGGTCTAAATACTTTTGTCCAGTTAAACCCCCTTCAAAAAATACTGGTCCATAATTGAGTTTCGAAAAATACCACACCAAACATTGATGGAAGTACGACCTTGTCGATAAACGGGTGTGACTTTCTGATGACCAGTGGTGAGTATTTCTTCTATTAAAACAACTACTTACTACATGTTGAAAAAGTGGCTCATCAATCCACATTATAGAATCTGTAATTATTTTAAGTATCTAGTAATAGAGTAATGGAAGTTTAGCAGTAGTAGTAGAAGTAGCATAGTAGTAGTGTTAGTAGTATTAGTTGTAATAATTTATAAAATAATATGCACCTACAAACCGTTAATTTTCCGCTTGTCTTTCCAACATCAAACGGCAATATTCTTGTCTTCTATAATTACCATTTCCATACAGTGTTTGAACTGGACGGAAGCAATATGGTTTAAACTTATGGATTTTCAATATTCTCTAGACCGACGTCCATAAAATTTGTAAATATCTCTATGCATCTTTAATAGAGCGTCTCGGATTTTCCACGAAATATAGTAAAATTGCTTCCTGCATATCCTCAGTTGAAACATATCTTGGTAATATTTCTCTTATCCTTATTTTTTAAACTTCCAGTAATTCTTAATTTATTATAAATATATTTGAAGTACATATGTATAATGTGGTATGATTCTTCCAGGGTATCGTCGTTCGTATTCACGTCTAGCACGCATCGCATTTATTTCGCACAAAACGTAACATTCAACAATGTTATTTTCTTCACTAATAGTATAATAATAATATACCATTTTTAAAAAATAATGGGGGAATACAATAACTAACACCTCACACAAGCTGTCAAAGTCAAACTCTGTTTATAATAATTCCCGTAATTATTGTTTCAAATTCTCCATGGCGATCTTGATTTTGTTTGATATTCGATATTTCAAAGGGCGATACTGTGCAAACTACTAGAACAAATATATAATATGCATACATTGTTGTAATCGGAAAAATGCGTAGATTTCAAAAATCGAAGAACAAACAGGCTGTTCCATTTAAAAAAACTAGAGTTTGGTCTATATCTCGGAAACGCGATATTCGATTGTTTTTCTAAATACACGTGAGGTGGCAGTAAAATTTCCTACAACTTTCGTATTTACCATTTCTTTCTATTTCAAAAAATAAAACAGTTAAGGGGGGTAGAATTTTATGTGGATAACCCTGTACGTCGCTACCCAAGTAGACGTGTTCCTCATTGGGAGTGTATTTGGTACAACTTTTCAACGCCTCTCTGAAATTGGCAACGTTCAAAGAGTGCAACGTGGAGCTAGACGTCACTATTATAATCCTGATATGGACGAAGAAATTTTACGAAGATTCGAAGAAGATCCAACACTAAGCACTAGGAAAGTAGCCATTGATCTACGTATATCGCAGTGGAAGGTTCGGTCGGTGCTTCAGAAAACCGATGTACATCCGTACCATTACACACCAGTCCAAGGGCTAGAGGAAGACGATCCTGTGCAACGAGTTCAATTTTGTCGGTTTCTCATAAATAGAATGATGCTTCGGGAGAAACGTTGTTTGAAGAAGAACTACAGGTTCACAAAAACTTTATTTTGTACGAAACTTACAGCGATCTGGCTCTGAAACCGACTGAAATAATTGTATCTACTTAGAAAGGGTGCAAATTGAATTTATAGTTAAATAATGCTAACTACGGAAAACCATTATTATTACGATAGGATTGCTCATGGCAGCTTTACGTTATGTGCTATGCCGGTGACTCAGTTCTTGTCAAAAATAAAATATGAACGGAAATGAATCATAGGCTATTACTATAGTGATGCTGAAGATGCAAATTTTCTGATAAGAATATTTGTGGACCGACGAATCTAAATTCAACGGAGAAGGTCTCACGAATTTCCACAACCAGCATTATTGGGCGGATGAAAATCCGCGGTTACCACGCGAAACTAGTTTCCAAAGGAAATTTAGTGTGAATGTATGGATGGAGGTTATTGGAAATAATCTAATCGGTCCACATTTTTTGCCCGATAATTTGAACGGGGCAGCCTATGCTGATTTTTTAACAAACCATGTAATTAAGCCAAAAAGTCAAAAAACCCGATCACAAAATCTTTGTTAGCCTGTGTTATTATAAATCATATCAATAATTCACAATTTAACAGATTCAATATAACACAGAACAGAGTCAATTGCTCTAATCATTAATACAGGAAATATCCTCTTCAATTTTTGTTGCATATTTTTTAAATTTTGTCGGAAATAAACCGCTTCTCAACCAAATTGCGACCAACGCGATGGTGAAAAACTCGGCCGGAAAACGTTCCCTGTTTCAGGAACGGTTGACTAACAAATACCTCAATTGTAAGGGGAATCCCATCACCGAGCTAAATGTAGAACGGCGGAAGCCATTTTTGGCTTTCGCAAATTTTTAGAAATTTCGCGTCGCAAATCAAATGCGAAATTTCTAAACCTAGGAGACTTTTTCTATGGATATCGAGGTCGCTGTTATTGTCCAGTTGTATGGGCGGAGCTTGTTCAAATTGGCGTATAATTTAAATGTGAAAAACACGGTGTCTCCGGAGTGTAGATTCCATGAGTCATCGCGACATCACCATGCACATTCATATATTCTCTGGGTATTTAACTTTTTTCGTTAAACAATGTATGTAATTGTAAATAATTATATGTACATTTTAAAACATTATTTTAAACTAGCAAATTTTATTTTTTCTATTTCTGTAAAAATTAAGAAATATTGGCAGAAGGAATGCGTAAGATCGTTGTCCTGGTACTTTTAAACTTATTTTAGCAGGAATTAAATCAGCATTATTTATTTTGTAATATACTTTGTTTTATACTTTTTATTTTTGAATTTTGACATTCACATTATGATTTATAATAATACGTATATGTATGTATCTATATCAAATTAACTTGTCCATAATTTTAATAAAAAAAAAAATATATATAAATAAATAAAAAATGTAACTGAAATACTATTTATTGAATTAAATTATAATACAGTGATAATAAATAATAGTACAGTAACTATCACATTACTGTTAATTATTGTATTAATAGTTGTCTCCATGAATAGCCTGCAGAATCAAATTTATAAGATTGCCAGGCAGAAGATGGACGTCCTTTATTAAAATGATTATGAGATATGGATGAAACTTCTGCTGGCTTTCTAAATTTAAAAGCTGCTGCCGATTCCAATTCATGATTATGAGTAAATCTGAACAAAATTACACATGGTCTCGTTTGTAATTCGCTATTTGTGCTCCTGTAAAGGTTATGCAGGCTATAATAATATAAAAAATATGTATTAAACACATATTAAAGTACCATAACAATAGAATACTGGCCTAACATAACAAAACAACCTATATTTTCCAATTTTATACCTGTGTTCACTCCAATGTCTCGTAAATGTCTTGGTCATTTGCACATAATTCTAATATAAACGACTTACAAGAGTCTAAAATACGAAAAAAACATTTTTAAAAATGCCTGAAATGTATTAGTGAATATTTACAGAATATTTAAACATAATTAACCTAGGAGTGTAGTCAAAGAAATAATATTGATAGAATTTAAAAAAACAGCTATGGTACCACCTGACGGTTCCTTAGACATTTAATTAATTTAACAACATATAATGTTATTGCCTTTCTTGAGACTGTTGTTTTAGTTATTTTCATCTTGGCAGAGCAATTAGTATGTTTTTCATGCGGAACAGATGTTTTTTTAGGTAACGTGTTGTGGTGACATCTAAAATCCTTCTGCAAAGAAAATTACATATTTATTTTAGCTTACAAATCACTATTAAACTTGTACCCTTACTATTGTTACTTACCTTAAAAATAATTCGATCTGTTTCCTCAGGATATGTTTTATAGGACCTCCAAGAAGTAAGAGATATTTTTTCAAAACACATCATCCACCTCAAAGCATCAAGTTTTGTTGTAATAGCTAGTCTAATAGAACAATCAAAGGGACAGGCAGTTATAGCCTCATACTTCGTAATTTCGTATACCTTATAACTGAAAATACAAAAGCAAACTTAATAAAATTATTACTTGATTATGTACTGCTCATGTCACAGTTCACAGTTACACTGCCTATAAAATGTCAGATTTAAACTGATGAGGATGACATGACATTGATAATAGTAGAAATAATTTTCATTATAAACTTACATAAGCAAATATATCATCAGAAATGCACAATTTTGGATCATTTATAAGGTCCATTCTTGATAAATATAAATAAGTTCAGTGCAAACGACACAACCAACAAACAACGTCGACAAAAACACAGAATAGAAATAACCAAACTCTGCAAGCACAACCACATAGAGGTTAAGTTAAGATCCTCCGACAGCGCTACGTCAAAAATGATAGTGCGCAAACGCATTTGATAGTAGCTTTAGCCAATCAGAACATCACCTATATCTCCATAACGGCGGCGCCACACATGCGGTATTTGCCGAATTCCGATTAACGAATGTTTGTTATTCCGCAAACACCTACTAGTGTGGATGGACGATTCGGTGTGAATGTTCTGTATTCGCCGAGCACCGAACATTTCCCGCCTGAAGTCGGTAAACTGGCACGAATCAAAGGAGACGAATGTTTCTCTTTCCCGGTTCGAACTCCTACTTGGCAAATAGTCGCATGTGTAGAGGAGCGTGCTTGCTATATGACGAATGATTCGGCAAATACATCGCCAAATAGCGAACATTCGGTATTTGGTGAATACCGCATGTGTGGCGCCGCCTTAAGAAAGTCACCTAGGTTTAGAAATTTCGCGTCGCAAATGTGTCTACCAAGAAGACTAGAGAGGAGTTCTTTAATCTTCTTGGTGTCTACAATACATCTACTCAAAGCTAAATTTCGAAAACCAATATACAGTAACAAAACTCTCTCAATCCTTTGCAAATACTGTTTCAAAACTCCTTCGTTCCGTTCTATTCACAAGGGTATCAAAACTTCTTACATCCAATTTCAGTAGATATCTTAATATACATTTTTATGAACTGATTATATTGTATACTCGTAATATTATAAAAATTCATTCGCAATACAGATTAGAGAACATAAAATTCTTTTGATCATTTTGATAAAACTTATATATTATACATATTGTTCCTCTTTCACAAGCATTCGCTGTAATCATTTGTATATTTACAGAAGGTCAAAGAGAGACTAAAATCTTGGCTTAACTATTTTTAATGTAAAGTGAATGTTAACACGCAGAAGAAGAATAAGACTAAAAAAGCTGCCATTTTTATGCTTCATTGTGAAATTACGTTGCCCGTGGAACTGAATAATTAACCATGAGTGTGAACGAAAAAGATATTTGTAGACTTTGTTTTAACATAACAGGAAATTATTTTAAAGTAATAGATGAGATTATGAAGGAAGTATTGGAAGTGCTTTTATTCAATGTAAGTTTCGTGCGTTCATATTTATCGTGTTATATACCGAAAAATACTGACAATGATGTTATTTTAGGATATAATTACAATTGAAAGCTCTATTTGTCAGACTTGTGTCGCAATTGCCGAAAGGTCTTTTTATTTCAAATCACTGTGTATTGATACGGAGGAATTGATAGGATTTTTTGCCGTTGATAAAAGTCGGACTGTAATTGAACTAAAGGATATATTCGAAGGTGATAAAAACGAAGAAGCATTCCCCAAACAAGATTTTGCTGTATGTCGATTCTGTATAAAGCATTCAGAAAAAAGTAACTTCGTCCCAATGGATAATTTAATGAAGGAACAAATTTATGTAGAAATGTTTGCAAAATATATGCCAGAAGTGGTAAGGTGTATGGTATTTTATTACACAATTTGTTTACACATTTTCTCTGTTTTTAGGATCTTAGCATTACTAGGAATCCTTTAATTTGCACATTTTGTAGAGAAAGTATAGAGTGTTATTTTGAGTTTGTAAGGAATTGTTTGGATACAGAAAATAAAATAGAAACATACCATAAGAATAGAAAAAGAGTATGTCGGAGAAATATTCCCTTAGAGAGTGGTGAAGTTGAATTAAAGAATAAGATACAAATTTTGTCAGAAGCGAAAATCTCTTCAGAAGTAAATGTGGATCCTTTTAATATATCAGCTTATAAAGTAAAACAAAACGTACCATGTAAAAATCACTTCCACAAATGCCGACAGACCAGAAAATCCAAATATGAAATTACAAAACTGGGAAAAGGCACGAAATGGAAACGCAGTCTCGACAGGCACGTGCTAACCCACAGGACACTGTCTCAAGTAAAAGTATATAAGTGTGCTCTATGTCCACGTATGACAAAAAGAAAGGACGATCTCAACAGGTACTTGCTAATGCACAAGGCGTCTTCTGAAGTAAAAATGCACAAGTGTGCTCTATGTCCACATACAACGAAACGTAAGTACGATCTTAACAGTCACATGCTAATGCACAAGGCATCTTCTGAAGTAAAAATGCACAAGTGCGCTCTATGTCCTCTTGCAACGAAATGGAAGTACAGTCTTAAGAGTCACATGCAAATCCACAAGGCACCTTCTGAAGTAAAAATGTACAAGTGTGCTCTATGTCCTCTTACAACGAAATGGAAGTCCAATTTTAAGAGTCACATGCGAATCCACAAGGCACCTTCTGAAGTAAAAATGTACAAGTGTGCTCTATGTCCTTTTACAACGAAATGGAAGTACAGTCTTAAGGGTCACATGCAAATCCACAAGGCACTTTCTGAAGTAAAAATGTACAAGTGTGCTCTATGTCCTCTTACAACGAAATGGAAGCACTGTCTTATGAGTCACATGCGAATCCACAAAGCACCCTCTGAAGTAAAAATGTACAAGTGTGCTCTATGTCCATATACAACGAAACTGAAGTGCAATCTTAACAATCACATGCAAACCCACAAGGCACCTTCTGAAGTAAAAATGTACAAGTGTGCCCTATGTCCACATACAACGAAATGGAAGTACAATCTTAACAGTCACTTGCAAATCCACAAGGTACCTTCTGAAGTAAAAATGTACAAGTGTGCTCTATGTTCACATACAACGAAACGGAAGTACAGTCTTAAGAGTCACATGCAAATCCACAAGGCACCTTCTGTGAAGTAAAAGTGTACAAGTGTACTCTATGTACGTTTATTATAAAATGGAAGAACAATCTCAACAGTCACATGCAAACCCACAAGGCACCTTCTGAAGTAAAAATGTACAAGTGTGCTCTATGTCCACATACAACGAAATGGAAGTACAATCTTAACAGTCACTTGCAAATCCACAAGGTACCTTCTGAAGTAAAAATGTACAAGTGTGCTCTATGTTCACATACAACGAAACGGAAGTACAGTCTTAAGAGTCACATGCAAATCCACAAGGCACCTTCTGTGAAGTAAAAGTGTACAAGTGTACTCTATGTACGTTTATTATAAAATGGAAGAACAATCTCAACAGTCACATGCAAACCCACAAGGCACCTTCTGAAGTAAAAATGTACAAGTGTGCCCTATGTCCACATACAACGAAATGGAAGTACAATCTTAACAGTCACTTGCAAATCCACAAGGTACCTTCTGAAGTAAAAATGTACAAGTGTGCTCTATGTTCACATACAACGAAACGGAAGTACAGTCTTAAGAGTCACATGCAAATCCACAAGGCACCTTCTGTGAAGTAAAAGTGTACAAGTGTACTCTATGTACGTTTATTATAAAATGGAAGAACAATCTCAACAGTCACATGCAAACCCACAAGGCACCTTCTGAAGTAAAAATGTACAAGTGTGCCCTATGTCCACATACAACGAAATGGAAGTACAATCTTAACAGTCACTTGCAAATCCACAAGGTACCTTCTGAAGTAAAAATGTACAAGTGTGCTCTATGTTCACATACAACGAAACGGAAGTACAGTCTTAAGAGTCACATGCAAATCCACAAGGCACCTTCTGTGAAGTAAAAGTGTACAAGTGTACTCTATGTACGTTTATTATAAAATGGAAGAACAATCTCAACAGTCACATGCAAACCCACAAGGCACCTTCTGAAGTAAAAATGTACAAGTGTGCTCTATGTCCTCTTGCAACGAAATGGAAGAACAGAATTAAGAGTCACATGCTAATCCACAAGGCACCTTCTGAAGTAAAAATGTACAAGTGTGCTCTATGTCCACATACAACGAAATGGAAGTACAGTCTTAAGCAGTGGCGGTGGGGTATAAGGTGCGCTGGTGCGCGCGCTCTACCGACAATTTAGCATTAATAATTTTATTTAGTAATTAATGGATGCATTCTTAATTTATCACCTTTCCGCATCCCTAGCGTTAATACCATCTAAATATTATATGGCCGCAGCGTTACGAATCCACTAGACGCGGCACGGCGATCATGCTTCCGTGCAATATGAAAAAGCGAACGCGTATTGTTACTGCTTGCCCCTCCATAATTAGGAAAAGTAGTGGGCGAATTCTATAGATATTATTTGCAGAGTTTAAGAGCGCACGAAATTGAGAGAGGTTAGAATCGGTTAGTTTGTGAATTGCTTTCGTACATCGCTTGTCTCGTAAGCTGTCTTATCGCTTACGTTTTATAAATATAAACTGGGGTTTTCGGTTAGAATCTAGTTTGGAATAATAAATTCTATTCAAAACTTATTAAAAACTCCATTCTCTAGCTTGAGTTTGGAGGAAAAAGTGCAAATTAAAACTCTAGGTAGGCCCACTCCACAAATTAATTTAAAATTAGCCGTGAAAGGAAAAAATAAACAATTTGTAAGAACATTTAATACTGACTTATTTAAAAAACATTTGTGATTAAGTGGATGCGATGTATTGAACGCAGTGTTTTGTTTTCCGTGTGTTTTGTTTGGCGGGGAAACACCTTGGACCAAAACTGGAGTAACGGATTTAAATCACATAAACGAGAAAATAAAAAAACATGCAAATTCTGCTGGACACATGAATAATGTTTTGAATTTAGCCATGCTACGCACTGCAAATATTGCGACAATGCTCGATTCTGCTCATCGACGAGCAGTGGCAGCACACAATGAAGCGGTTTCAAAAAACAGGTATGTTTTAAACATTATTATTAACTGTATTCGTTTTTGTGGAAAATTTGAACTGGCCCTAAGAGGACACGATGAATCGGAAACATCATCCAATCCAGGCACTTTTCGTGGGTTGATTGATTTCAGTGCCGAATTAGACGAGGCTATGAAGTACTCGTATAATTTACAAAACGCGGCGGCTTTTAAAGGAACTTCTAATACTATACAAAACGAGCTACTTCAGTGCATGCTTGAAGTTTGTCACGATGAAATAACCATTGAAATTAAAAAATCCACTTTTGTTGCTATAATAGCAGACGAAACTACAGACGTTTCTACAATTTTTCAGTTGGCTTTAATATATCGTTACATGGTGGGTGGAAAGCCTGTAGAAAGATTCTGGAGTTTTTTAAAACCAGTAGGACATGATGCAGAGTCATTGGCGGAGTGTTTAAAAAGTGAACTAGACTACCATGTGAAAAATGACCCACATAAATTGATTGCTCAAACATATGATGGAGCTGCCTTTATGAGTGGATCATCGAATGGAGTTCAAGCCAGGATTAAGATGAGTTATCCAACTGCCCAATATGTGCATTGTTATGCGCATCAATTAAATTTAATTATGGCAAATGCGGCTTCTGCTAATCGGAACGTACGAGTATTCTTTGCAAATTTGGGAGGGTTTTGCTCATTTTTCTCTAATTTCGCACAATGTACCGCAGTTCTTGATGAAATAGTAGGAACTCGATTACCCCGATCAGCACCTACAAGATGGAATTTCAATTGTAGAATAGTAAATACTGTGTTTGAAAACAAAGAAGAATTTCTGGAATGTGTAGAATTGATTGAGATGAAAAAAAGTCACATACAACATCCACCTACTATTGATAAAGCCAGTGGATTGAAAAGAACTTTAAGGGATAGCGATTTTCTATTTTGGTTAGGTAATTTTCACAAAATGATGCCACATGTCAACATTCTGTATAATCAGTTACAAAAAAGAGAAACTGATCCAGTTTATGTAAAAACATCTATAGATGGTTTTATTAGAGAAATTTCTGCAATACGAAATAGAACCGAAACCGCTACAAGCACTGAAGATGAACCAAATAAAATACAACCAATAAAAAGGACACGAGTAGACACTTCTACGGAAGACAAAAATAGAGAACTAAAGGAAGTGTGTGACATTATAATATGTCAAGCTAAGGAGAGATTTAATTTTACTGGACACTTGGTAGCATCCAATTTACTTCTCCCAGAAAAATTTTCGGCATATGTTAAAAAATTTCCCGAAAATTACTTAAAACAAACAGTCGAATCTTACCCGTTTTTGGACATAAATAAATTACGTACCGAGTTGTCCTTAATTTATCAAAGAATTGAGTTTAGAAATTTTTGCGCAACACCATGTGCCAGGAAAGACTGTCGGCTTTGGCTATGCTCTCCATTGAAAAAGACTTTATTACAAATATCGAAAATTTTAACAACAAAGTAATTGAAAAATTTGCACAGTGTAAAAATCGCAGAATTGAGCTCATTTACAAAGAAAATTAGGTAAGTTTTCAAATTAATACAGTTAATAAGAATATCCTTAATATGAAATAAAATATTTATCTCATATTAAATATAACATATAAATATTTATCTCATATTAGGGATATTCTTATTATTCTTATGATTATCATTATTTTTATGTATGGTGCACCCCCAATCTTAGGATCACGCACCGCCACTGGTCTTATGAGTCACATGCAAATCCACAAGACAGCTTCTGAAGTAAAAATGTACAAGTGTGCTCTATGTCCTCTTACAACGAAATGGAACCACTGTCTTAAGAGTCACATGCAAATCCACAAGGCACCCTCTGAAGTAAAAATGTACAAGTGTGCTCTATGTCCACATACAACGAAACAGAAATACAATCTTAACAGTCACATGCAAACCCACAAGGCACCTTCTGTGAAGTAAAAGTGTACAACAAGTGCACTCTATGTACGTTTATTATAAAATGGAAGAACAATCTCAACAGCCACATGCAAACCCACGAGGCACCTTCTGAAGTAAAAATGTACAAGTGTGCTCTATGTCCTCTTACAATGAAATGGAAGTGCAGTATTAAGAGTCACATGCAAATCCACAAGGCACCTTCTGAAGTAAAAATATACAAGTGTGCTCTATGTCCTCTTACAACGAAATGGAAGCACTGTCTTAAGAGTCACATGCAAATTCATAAGGGACCTGAAGTAAAAATGTACGAGTGTGCTTTATGCCCGTTTACTACGAAATTGAAGAGATCTCTCGACAGTCACATGCTAACTCACAGAGCAGCTTCTTAAGTAAAAATGCACAAGTGCGCTCTCTGCCATCACTCAACTAAAACTAAATGCAACATCATCCATTATATACCAGTGCACACAAGCCCCTCAGAAATGGAGATGTTCAAGCGTTCTTCCACAACAAAGTGGAAGGACAATCTGAAAAGACCATCCACAAGAGTATCTCAGATGTTAATCCACAAGAGTATCTCAGAAATGGAAATGTTTAAGTGTTTGATATGTAGCTATGAGACAAGACGAGTGTAGTTTGGAACGGCATACTTTAATCCATAAGAGCGTTTCGGGAATGAATATTTCAGTGTTTTTATGTAACAAAATCGAAGTACATCCTTAAGAGACTGCCTACTTTTCGGTTCGATCTTCTAAGCGAGGAGTGGGTATATCGAGGCTTCGGTGAACCAATAATAATTGTTGCTATCTGTCGTTGTGGTTTTCCACAACTCCGTCAATCGATAATTTGTTGTTTATCTAAATTATTCAATCCTTTACCGCATGGCATAACAAAAGGAAAAAATAAAGCAAGCGTTCCAAGTCACAAAAATTTTAAAGGCCACCTGCAAATAACTCTCTAAAGTCTTTACTCAAAATTTGTATTGGTGTGCATTCTCGCTCACCGTTTAAATCAAACTGAGTTTACACTTATTTACACATACGTCACAGCACTTCATGCCAAATGCTCGTTAGCAAAGCGCAAGCATGTTATAGTTCTCTATTAGATAATATATGAATAAATGCCATTAAATATCAACTTGGGTCTACACTTTTTCAAGACATCTTTCGAATGAAGTAATAAAGTTTTAAGAAGTTTTCCGTTACTTCCAGGATTAATACAAAAATAGTAGCAGCAGGTAGGCTGCTTATGTAGCATCTTAATATTCTCCAAGTTAAAAGATTAATGTTGGGAAAGTTTCTACCTGATTTTACGAGCTGTTATTCATTCGGCATAATTCGTTTGTCCTCGGGAAGCTTCGTAATTCCCTCGATTTATCATCCTTGCCTTTAATGCACTTGCAGTACCTGTTTGTAAGTCACCCGTTTGCCTTGCACTTGTATTATTTTTGTTTAGTTCCGAGTTTATGCTTGATGTTCGTCCTTTTTACGAAGATGGCAACGTTTACGAGTGCTAAGTATGCTGATATTGTATTTGTTTACGGTTGCCGTAACGGAAACGCTGCTGAGTACCAGCGGGAATATGTATTGGGTTATCCGCATAACATTCTACCTCCATTAACTGTTTTATTTGTTGAAATAGAAAAAAATGGTCAATACCAAAGTGGTAGGAAGTTTCATTGCGATCTCAGGCATGTATTTAGAAAAACAATCGATTTTTGTGTTTCGGAGATCAAGTTCAAACCTATGTTTTTTTAATGGGAACACCCTGTTTATTTTTTGAAATCTACGTGCCTTTCTAATTACAATATATACATATTATATCTTTGCTCTAGTAGTTTGCACAGTATCGCCCTTTGAAATATCGAATATCAAACAAAATCAAGATGGCCATGGAAAATTTGAAACAATAATTACGAGAATTGTTATAAACAGAGTTTGATAGTTTAAATTGGATTTTATTTTTGATGTTATCATAGTTATATTAAAAAACATATTTCTGAATGGAACGTAACATTTTATTAAAAACTATAATTATAAGTTATAGAAGGTATTCTATTGTATAATACCTTATTTCATAGGCTATTACCATAGTGATGCTGAAGATGTCTCCAAAAAAGACCGATCACAAAATTTTTGTTAGCCTGTGTTATTATAAATCATATCAATAATTCACAAATCGACAGATTCAATGTGACACAGAACAGTCAATTGCCCTAATCATTAATACAGGAAAACCACTAAATAAATTTTCAGGTACGACTTTTGCATATCTTCTTCAATTTTTGTTGCATACTTTTTAAAGTCTTGTCGGAAATGCATGTATTATCCAAGGACCCCTTCACCTAGGACAAACTTCCAAAACTTTTACATATTTAAATATTGTAAATATACAGAGGTGGATTAAAGACATCGAAATTTATGAAAAGCACGTTGTTGACGACATCTAGATTTATACAAGAGAATTAATGAAACACCGAGCATCGAGTCACGTCGCTTTAGCGACGCTATATGTCGTGTATTGGTTAGAGTATAGAAAATTGAGTTTTTTGTATGTAGATCAATACGTTAAAGGGTAAAAGCAAACTTTATCAAGCAGTTGGTTAATCTTATGAAAAAGCTGTTTATTAATAGTTCTGGTCAACTTAGTAGGTTAGGTTTGATGCTGGAAGCGTCATGTGAAGCCATTGTGACGCGAGAGTACCAGATGTTTGTCTAAAACAAAAATACCAACATTTTATCAAACCAAAAAAAAAACCTCAATAATTTACCGAATATTTACCACTTTAGCCGAGTAGTAGTTTGTTTCCTAGAGCGATTATGTAATAGCTTTGCTATTCGGGAACTACTTTGATAACCGCTTGGCGGTTTGGTGGTTCCTTTCTCGATTTCCGACTTATATGTTACTGACAGAGATCGTATCGATAAAGATGTATACGCCATAAAGTTCATTCGGCATTTGTCTTGAATCGGCGTACCGTGTACGGCACTGATGAGAACTAATAAGTTCGAAATAGCTGTATGTCGTTCGGTTCCGATCCGAGACAAATGTCGAATCCTACCTGTGGCGGGTTTTATTTTTTGAAACCTTATCTGATCGTGCAGAAACAGGAGAAAGGGGTCGAGGATCGCTTCTGGGTATAATTCAATGCCTGGCGGGGCTTTAGCCAGAGGAGTAGTTGTTTCCTATTAGCGATTATGTAATAGCTTTGCTATTCGGGAACTACTTTGATAACCGCTTGGCGGTTTGGTGGTTCCTTTCTCGATTTCCGACTTATATGTTACTGACAGAGATCGTGTCGATAAAAATGTATACCCCATAGAGTTCATTCGGCATATGTCCTGGATCGGCGTACCGCGTACGGCACTGATGAGAACTAATAAGTTCGAAACGGCTGTATGTCATTCGGTTCCGATCCGGGACAGACATCACTTTTGTGAACAGCCATGTGCCTGTAGAGGCTGTTACGGTACTTTGTCTCGAAATTACACAGCGAACACCTGATCGTAGTCATCTCGGAGCTGCCCTTATGGACCACCATGTGCTGTTTGACGCTACCTTGTACCTCGTCTTGAAACTACACTCCGCACATTGGTGCAGGGTGGCTTCGGAGTCGCTCCTATGAGTCAACGTGTGCTTCGTGAGGTTATGTTCATATTTAGTCACTCCGCGCAACTGTACGTCGTCACTTCGGCCACATCCTTGTTGACCACCATGTGAACCGACAGTGTGCACCGATGTTTTGTTTCGAAATTACACTGTGTACACTTATGCACGGTTGATATTATGATCACCGTGAGTTATCACGTGGTCGTCGAGGTCGCCTTATACCCGCATAGATGGCACCAGTGTAAAGTCGTTTGATTCGCGTTCTTGTGCGCCAACGTACGCCCCTGCGAATTATTATACACGGGCGCAAAATCGCGATCTGCATGCCGAGTCGCGGTCCCTTCGGGCCTGTCTCCGTCTACGAGCATGTGCCTGGTCATCCAGCTTACGTACTTTGTGCTGAAGTCGCACTTCGTACATTTGTGCATGGTCGCTTGCGAGCTGCGCCTCGCCGCGTGTTTGACGAGACGACCTTTGTGTTTGGTCTCTCGAACTCGCACTCTGTGCATTTGTGTAGAGTAACTTTCCGCCATCGTCGGCTTCTATCGCGGTTTTTTATGTGAACGCGTAGATTAAATCTGCGCTTAGACTGGAAGTCGCAGAGGTGGCAGCGGTTCATTGGAACTTCCTCAGCGCTTTTGTGCACCTACAGTGGCGGTGCGTGATCTTAAGATTGGGGGTGCACCATACATAAAAATAATGATAACCATAAGAATAATAAGAATATCCCTAATATGAGATAAATATTTATATGTTATATTTAATTTAATTTATCCTTAATATGAGATAAATATTTATCTCATATTAAGGATATTCTTATTAACTTTATTAATTTGAAAACTTACCTAATTTTCTTTGTAAATGAGCTCAATTCTGCGATTTTTACACTGTGCAAATTTTTCATTTACTTTGTTGTTAAAATTTTCGATATTTGTAAAAAAGTCTTTTTCAATGGAGAGCATAGCCAAAGCCGACAGTCCTTCCTGGCACATGGTGTTGCGCAAAAATGTCTTTATTCGTCTTAAAGTCGAGAAACACCTTTCGGCTTCTGCTGACGAAACAGGTACTGATTTTCAATAATTTAGCACTTTCTACAAAAGTTGACTCTAGCGTATTGGAATTAATAAATGTATTTAGTGATAGAGCTCCGCTTAAATTTCTAAACTCAATTCTTTGATAAATTAAGGACAACTCGGTACGTAATTTATTTATGTCCAAAAACGGGGAAGATTCGACTGTTTGTTTTAAGTAATTTTCGGGAAATTTTCTAACATATTCCGAAAATTTTTCTGGAAGAAGTAAATTGGATGCTACCAAGTGTCCAGTAAAATTAAATCTCTCCTTAGCTTGACATATTATAATGTCACACACTTCCTTTAGTTCTCTATTTTTGTCTTCCGTAGAAGTGTCTACTCGTCTCCATTTTATTGATTGTATTTTATTTGGTTCATCTTCAGTGCTTGTGGCGGTTTCGGTGCTATTTCGTATTGCAGAAATTTCTCTAATAAAACCATCTATAGATGTTTTTACATAATCTGGATCAGTTTCTCTTTTTTGTAACTGATTATACAGAATGTTGACATGTGGCATAATTTTGTGAAAATTACCTAACCAAAATAGAAAATCGTTATCCCTTAAAGTTCTTTTCAATCCACTGGTCTTATCAATAGTAGGTGGATGTTGTATGTGACTTTTTTTCATCTCAATCAATTCTACACATTCCAGAAATTCTTTGTTTTCAAACAGTATTTACTATTCTACAATTGAAAATCCATCTTGTAGGTACTGATCGGGGTAATCGAGTTCCTACTACTTCATCAAGAACTGTGGTACATTGTGCGGAATTAGAGAAAAATGAGCAAAACTCTCCCAAATTTGCAAAGAATACTCGTACGTTCCGATTAGCAGAAGCCGCATTTGCCATAATTAAATTTAATTGATGCGCCATAATAATGCACATATTGGACAGTTGGATAACTCATCTTAATCCTGGCTTGAACTCCATTCGATGATCCACTCATAACGGCAGCTACATCATATGTTTGAGCAATCAATTTATGTGGGTCATTTTTAACATGGTAGTCTAGTTCACTTTTTAAACACTCCGCCAATGACTCTGCATCATGTCCTACTGGTTTTAAAAAACTCCAGAATCTTTCTACAGAATTTCCACCCACCATGTAACGATATATTAAAGCCAATTGAAAAATTGTAGAAACGTCTGTAGTTTCGTCTACTATTATAGCAACAAAAGTGGATTTTTTAATTTCAGTGGTTATTTCATCGTGACAAACTTCAAGCATGCACTGAAGTAGCTCGTTTTGTATAGTATTAGAAGTTCCTTTAAAAGCCGCCGCGTTTTGTAAATGATACTTCATAGCCTCGTCTAATTCGGCACTGAAATCAATCAACCCACGAAAATGCCTGGATTGGATGATGTTTCCGATTCCTCGTGTCTTCTTAGGGCCAGTTCAAATTTGCCACAAAAACGAATACAGTTAATAATAATGTTTAAAACATACCTGTTTTTTGGAACCGCTTCATTGTGTGCTGCCACTGCTCGTCGATGAGCAGAATCGAGCATTGTCGCAATATTTGCAGTGCGTAGCATGGCTAAATTCAAAACATTATTCATGTGTCCAGCAGAATTTGCATGTTTTTTTATTTTCTCGTTTATGTGATTTAAATCCGTTACTCCAGTTTTGGTCCAAGGTGTTTCCCCGTCAAACAAAACACACGGAAAACAAAACACTGCGTTCAATACATCGCATCCACTTAACCACAAATGTTTTTTAAATAAGTCATTATTAAATGTTCTTACAAATTGTTTATTTTTTCCTTTCACGGCTAATTTTAAATTAATTTGTGGAGTGGGCCTACCTAGAGTTTTAATTTGCACTTTTTCCTCCAAACTCAAGCTAGAGAATGGAGTTTTTAATAAGTTTTGAATAGAATTCATTGTTCCAAACTAGATTCTAACCGAAAACCCGAGTTTATGTTTATAAAACGTTAGCGATAAGACAGCTTACGAGACAAGCGATGTACGAAAACAATTCACAAACTAACCGATTCTAACCTCTCTCAATTTCGTGCGCTCTTAAACTCTGCACATAATATCTATAGAATTCGCCCGCTACTTTTCCTAATTGTGGAGGGGCAAGCAGTAACAATACGCGTTCGCTTTTTCATATTGCACGGAAGCACGACCGCCGTGCCGCGTCTAGTGGATTCGTAACGCTGCGGCCATATAATATTTAGATGGTATTAACGCTAGGGATGCGGAAAGGCGATAAATTAAGAATGCATCCATTAATTACTAAATAAAATTATTAATGCTAAATTGTCGGTAGTGCGCGCGCGCCAGCGCACCTTATAGCCCACCGCCACTGTAAGTTCGATGAAAATGGAGAATCGTTTTTAAAAGAAAATGACAAGTATTACACGTAGATTTAAGTTTCCATGTACATTTTGGGAATTAAAATGTGCCATTTCTTCGTATATTTGTCGCAATATCACGTCTGCCTGAAAATACCAAAAAAATTAGTAATTTTTATCAATATTAATTACAAAAATTATTTTGAATATTTTACTCAGTCTTCTTGATACATAGTAAACGTCATTATGATTCGTATTGTGATTGAAAAATATATTTCAATGTTAATTCAAATGCAAATTTTGTAATAAAGAATTATAAAATCCTTTTTTTACTTTCTGTGGATAAGGGGTTCCTTGTTATTGGCCAATACACAAGCTACGTACATGATTTTATCCATGTGTGGAGTAAGTTTTATATTTGTATGTTCTAGGATTTTAAAAACTTTTATACATTGAATGGTTCTTTCTACATGGATTCTCACTGAAGCTATTGAGTGTCCATGTACTACTTCCTCGTGCGAAAATTGCTGAATAAAAGCAAAAAGAGGCATAGTGAGTGTACATTTTCTTTGTGACAATTCTTGCTTCATTCCAGGAAATCCCTTGTCAGCTAAAATTTGAACCCCTGGCTCTACGAGAGTCATTACCTATAGTGCAATCAGACGTACGACGTACTATTTGATGTTGAGTACATAGACTAGTCTATGTACTCAACATCTGATGAAGCCACGGTGTTGGCGAAACAATTGTTATGTTTAACAAATAAAAAGTGAAAATCTAACCAGCAAAGGTTTTAATTTTGTATAGACAAGAGTACAAATAGACAAATATCATAGCTACAAATAGAGACCCAAGTACTTTGCGAATTCCACAGGCACAGAAAAATGTATTGGCTACATTAATAATATACATAATTATTAACATCTGTGACACATAAATATAGGTACAAGACAAAATCTGACCTAAACTACTATGCTTAACATTACTCTGGTACTTTCTGGTTTGAAAAAGCTCCACACAAAAATAAATAATACAAAAAATAGTTATATATATATATATATATATATATATATATATATATATATATATATATATATATATATATATATATATATATATATATATATATATATATTATAAATAATAATATTGTTTATAAAGAGGCATTTAGATCTACCTTAACACATTCAGTGTTATTTGAGTGACAAAAAATTGTCACTATACCAACCAATGGTTTCCTTCCAAGCACTTAAAACTCAACATTATCTTTTCATCACTGATTTACTAGTCCGAATCGGGACACGTTTTCACAAAAGGTTTTTCCTCCTCGCTGGACGCCTCTAAATTGGCCACGTCCACGAAATAACATTCCTGCACATCGTCCGGTACCCCTTTACGATCATCCGTTTCTCCTCTAGCATGTCTCGACAAATGCTCGTCAAAGCCGCTCTTGTGTTCCACCTTCAGGCCGCATATGCCACACTTATACATAGAGATTTCTGTGTTCTTATGGATCCGCATATGCCTTCGGAGGTTGCTCTTGCGTTTGGTCCTATAATTGCACAGCATACATGTAGCTAGAGGCACCGCGGGGCTGATATCGGGACTCTTATGGATGAGCATGTGGCTGTTGAGGCCGTTTTGGTGTTTTGACTCGAAAGTGCATTTCACGCACTTGTACATCTGTACTTCGGAGCTGGTTTTGTGCGACAGCATATGCTTGTTCAGGCACCGCCTGTACTTCGTCTTGAAAGCACAGTTCGCGCAGTTGTACATCCTCACTTCTGCGTTAGTCTTATGGACCAGCATGTGGCTGTGGAGGTAGTTCTTGTACTTCGTCTGGAAGGTGCATTTTATGCAGTTATAGGTGACGACTTCGGATACATTTTTGTGCCGTAACATGTGACGCTTAACGTTGTATCTTATTTTATAGCTGTAAGGGCATTCCGTGCATTTGTATAGATCCTTCGACACGCATATTGGGTTTTGAGAACTAAAAAAAAAATTACAATATAAGTCTAGCCTTAAATACGAGGGGTGCACGGTGGGTGAATTTACCAATCTCAGTGGACATAAATCATATGAAAAGTTCTGAATTTTGTTATTATTAGTTGGTAATTCGTAGAATACTAATATTTCTCGCTTTACGCTGTTTATGAATACACAGTAAAATGGACGAAGGATTCTTGTTTACGCAAGTGTCTGATTTCCTACACTAGGATTAGATTACTTCACTGTCCGATTATTACATTTAGGTTGCTGCTACAGTATTCACGTACCGTTTTTTCACTAACAATGGACGTTTCTGAGATAGGTAAGACCACATATACAGGATGTCTCCTAAAAAACGCCGCAAGCCATAACTCCGTTATTTATAATCTGATTTTAAAAAATAAAATGAAATGGCTCTAAATACACTCTAGAGTGAGCATACCGCAGTGTTTTTAAACTTTTTTTTTTAAAGAGCGATAGTCAATTTTTTTGTTCCAAATGGCAATATAGTTTTTTTTTATTTACTATTGTGCATAATTCTTTTCTGAATCCAACGATGTATAACAAATGGACTTTTGTGAAACATTTGTCACAGAAAAATGGTGAAAATATTCGCCGATACCGCAATGGGCGCCCGGTCGCTTAATTGATGACAAACGTATTTTGACTAATCATCTGTGCCGTGGAAAACAAAAAATAATACAACAAATCGAACAAATGTCATTTCAACTTCCGCATCCCAGTTTTTTTTACATTATTTTGCTTTTGTGTGTCATAGTGTCATTACAGTAAGTTATTTTTTGCGGAATAAGTCAACAGTGTAGTATGGACAATAATCAAATATTGACGGATATGATTCAGGTATACTTTCAGTGTAATCAGAATCGTGGTGCAGCAGTCCGCCTTTATAGAGAGCGGTTTCCTCATAGAGAAGTTTCAGAACCACGTAAGTTTGGAAGACTTGCAAGAAAATTTAAGAAACTATGGGGCATTTAAGAATGCGAATTTAATGAAAACACGGAGCTCAATGTTCTTCTTAAAGTCGAAGAAAACCCAAGAACCCCCATTCGGGAAATTTCAAATAATATTGGAGCTTCAAAACGATCTGTGAATTCAATATTGAAAAATCACAAATTTAAGCCATACATACCTCAAAAAGTACAGGCATTAGAGGAAAACGATAGAGAACGAAGACATTATCGTCGAAACTAATTTTCAGCGAAGGTTTAGTATTAATGTGTGGTGTGGCATTTTGGGTAATAGATTAATTGGACTATTTTTCATAGACGGCACTCTAAATCAAGAAAAATATTATCAAATATTGACAGAACAACTTCAGAATTTTTTAGATAAACTACCTATTGCAGAACTCAATAGACTTTATTTCCAGCAAGATGGGGCTACACCTCATAATGCCAGAATGAATACTAATTGGTTAAACACCACATTTAATGAAAGGTAGATAGGAACTTATGGACCGATTCGATGGCCTGTCCATTCTCCAGGTTTTACTCCACTTGACTTTTAGTAGTGGGGTTATTTTCAAGATCATGTCTATTTAACCCGATCAGAAAATGAAGAAATTCTGAGGCAAAGAATTATACGTGCGTGTCGCGAAATACCCCCAATCTTATACTGAATCCGACCAATGCAGTATTCAGAAGATGACAGGTATGTCTTGATTGTGTCGGTAACCAATTTGAGCAGCACTTGTAGGTTTGTAACTTTATTTGATGTGCTAATTTGTTTCTTTAGTTGTTTCGAGTTGAACTTTGTTGCACTTCGTTTAATGTATATCGTGTTTAATGCTGTTTAACTTTGTTTAATGAAGTTTCGTGTTTATCTTTGCATGTATTTAATCAACTTGCTTTTAATTGATCTTCATGTAATGTTTCTTTTATAATTAAAGTCTAATTCTGTTCTGGGTTTTATTCGCGTTGTTATTTTTTTTTTTTTGTTTTCCACGGCACAGATGATTAGTCAAAATACGTTTGTCATCAATCAAGCGACCGGGCGCCTATTGCGGTATCGGCGAATATTTTCACCATTTTTCTGTGACAAATGTTTCACAAATGTCCATTTGTTATACATCGTTGGATTCAGAAAAGAAATCTGCATCATGGTAAATAAAAAAAAAACTATATTGCTATCGGATTATAAATAATGCAGTTATTGCGGCGTTTTTTAGGAGACATCTTGTATATAATCCTATACTCATTATTAGAATCTATACGTATTCTACATGTAGAATCAATTTAACAATATGTAAGTTTATGCTCATATTCAATAGAGAAAAACTTTGTCACCCCCCAAGAGCTCGTAAGAATTTTTTTAGGTGTTTCTCCAAACCGTTTAGTTTCTAAATATTCCACGATATCAGGAAATTTTGAAACTTGAACTCTTTCAATATTTTCCGACCAGGCCGGCTAACAAACTCCTACTTATAACTGGGGAATTTGATTCTTGTGCAATATTTGAAGTCTCTAGCTTAACGCGCGAACTGGATGAACTAACTGAACTAAAATTTCAGCTGGACGGACCCCTCCGGTCTCAAATGCTCAATAATGCAGTGTTGCGCAATATATGGGTGTACATTGCTCTCCCTCATCTTTACTACTGTCAAACAGTACCCAACCCAACCCTGCGTCTTCTAATTGTAAGACGCCCGAAATTCCAGTTTATGTTTGAACACCCCTCGTACATTAACTTTCATAATTCACATACAGTGTATTCCAAAAAATTAGATTAACACATTCGCGGACGCGGCAACTTTTTGGGAGCACTCACAGAACCACCACTTGTTTATTTAACATTGACATGTTTTGTGGTTACAAATATTGTGCATATAGAGTTGGGGTTGGAAAAATGGTTTTTGACCAAATAAAACCCATGACTGTTTTTGCAGTCCTGCCCCTACAGATAAGGAAATTATGTCCTTTAGGGATGTGACTGCATGTACATACATTAACGTAAAAGATTTTTTTAAAGCAAAATATATTCAATATATTAGTAGAAACTAAACATAACTTTGATAAAGTAAGAAAATAATATATAATACTAAAAGGTGGCCCAACCAAAACGCACGATGTTAATTGTAAATAAAACAAAAAGTTTCCAGAGAATTATCTTAATATTTTTTATTATGATAGAAGGATCTATGACAATTATGTGTGAAATAAAATATCGGCCAAATGCTCTTTATGCCACGGCGTCGGTGGCATACCTCTATCCGATGGTCCATATTTTCAATGACTCTGAGACATAATTGAGGTTCACAATGTCGTTAATGTGCCGAATTATCTCATCCTTTAGCTCTTGAATTGTTCTTGGCTTATTGACGTACACTTTTTCTTTTAAATATCCCAAAAGAAAGAAGTCCAACGGTGTCAAATCACATGATCGTGGCGGCCAATTAACATCGCCACGACGTGAGATAACACGGCCATTGAATTTCTCGCGCAAAAGTGCCATTGTTTCGTTGGCTGTGTGGCAAGTGGCACCATCCTGTTGGGACCACATATCGTTCAGGTCCATATCCTCAATTTCTGGCCACAAGAAGTCCGTTATCATCTCGCGACAGCGAACACCATTCACGGTAACTGCTTGGCCGACCTCATTTTCGAAGAAGTACGGCCCGATGACGCCGCCAGCCCATAAACCGCACCAAACAGTCACTCTTTGTGGATGCATCGGCTTTTCAACGATCACTCGTGGATTCTTATTTGCCCAAATGCGGCAATTCTGCTTGTTAACGAATCCACTGAGGTGAAAGTGTGCCTCGTCGCTGAAGATGATTTTCTTTGTAAAATCACCTTTCACTTCTGTCTATTCAACCAACCATTCGGCGTATTGACGACGCTTGAAATGGTCAGTAGGCTTCAGCTCTTGAATCAATTGAACCTTGTAAGCGTGTAAATTCAAATATTTATTCAAAATTCGCATCAGTGATGTTCGTGAGATGTTTAATTGTTGGGCACGACGACGAGTCGAGGTTGACGGCTCTTCTGCTACCCTATCGCGAACAACAGCAATGTTTTCCGCAGAGCGAACTGGGCGAGCATGCATAGGTGTTTTCACATTTTCTACATACCCGGTTTGCTGAAATTTGCGCACAATTCTCCCGATTGTGAACACATTTGGTCGATTATGCTGACCAAAGAAGTCACGAAGTACACGAAATGCATTTTGATTTGAACGCCCATCTTCGTAAAAGGCTTCAATAATATTAACGCGCTGCTCAATCGTGTACCTCTCCATGGTTGAATTTGTCAAACACTGAAACAAATAAATGTCAAATTAAGTTGGGCAGAAAACTTGACGTTAAGGTGTGACTCACAATTAACATCGTGCATTATGGTTGGACCGCCTTTTATATCCATTAAATCAAATCGGAGTGAAATTCCTCAAAGCACTTCCCAACACACAATGGGGGATTAGTTTCGCACGTTTTACAGCGCCATGAGGGGCATGAGGTCTGTCCTCGCCTTCCATTTTTGGAACACTCCCGACATCGTAGAAAATTACTCTCGCGTTTCGAGTTTTCTGGAACTGGTATTTTTTCTAACACATGTTGAGGTGCTGTTGTAACAGCCATATTAGCTGTAACATGCGCTGGTGTTGGTGTCACAGGTATATTTCGAATTATATTCATTGTACCTCGCTTTACCAGTTTTCTTCCATCTTTCAAATCATTCTTTCAAGTAACTGTTTATAACTGAAACGTCTGACAAATGAAAAATTACCTTCTTGTATCACCTTATTGATTTTCTAGGACAGCTATAGTATGATGTAAATTGGTCGCCTCGGTCGAGTCCTGACATGCTCAAATTGTATTCATGAACTTCCTTGGGCTTTTTTGAAATTTTTGATACTTCTACCATTGTTGGATGAAATTTGGTCGTTATACACCTCCCTCTTGTCCTTCCATTTACTGACATACACTTTACCTTTTTTTTGCCATATATGCTCGCCTTTTTTGAGTTTTTTTGAAGTGATAGATTTTGGGTTTTCTTTTATATTTGTTCTCAATGTTTCGGTCGAATGAGTTTTGCTAAAAAGGAGTCTTTTGGACAACCCAACGCTATTATAATAATTCTACATTATCTTATCAAGTGGTGACCTTTATCTAAAAATGGATCAAGTAGTCGAAATACCAGTGACTGTAGTTTAGATAGTTCTGAGTTGTCCTGTTGTTTTCCTTTATATATCTCAATGTTGTGATTGTATCCATTTGGAGAACACAACTCAAAAAACTTTATTCCATATTTGGCTCGTTTGTTTTTTATGTAGTCTAAATGTCAACCTTCCTCTGTGCAATAATAGCGACTCATCTAAAGCTAGTGATTCCTCTGGAGAAAAGGCCTTTTGAAAATTTTTGACCAACATTTTTAGCAATGTGCTTACTTTATTTAGACGATCTTCATTTTGTCCATCGTTGGTACAATTAAAACCGCGTAATAACTGTTCATACCTTCTTCCTGACATTACATGTGAAAATACGGGATGGTAGTAAAGTGGATCGAGTGAAAATATTTTTCGCAAAGTTGAAAAACGTACTTGTCCCTGAAGAAGCGATAGTCCAAAAAATGTATATGATTCTTCAAAATCGGTATTCGAAAATGTTGCCATCCGCGTATATTTTGGATGAGGTCTATTCGTAAGCTTCATTTGTTTTCCATACTCATTAGTGCATGAAGTCAAGAGGCTCATTACATCATCATCCCATAAAGTTTTGAAAATTTCCAGCGGTGATGGGACATGATAAAAAACTAATTTTACCCCTGAGTTTGCATTGTTGAAGTGAAAATCTGGTATGTCATCAACGTCGTCTTCCCACTCTTCATCAGTGCCCAAAAGATTAGGGTTGGGTGTTGTTGCTGGCATAAAAATTTGCGCTGGACCATCACTTGTAGTGTCAACGGATTTAGAATTGGTACATGTACGAACTGAAGGAGCGAATTCGTTAGATTCAGAACTATGATCTGAAGGAACATAGTCCTTATCATTGTTATCGGAGCCTGCAAAAGGATCATTATCACTTGGCTCATTGGTTTCTTCATTATCATTACTACAAGAAGAGTTTTCAGATTCCTGTGATTCACACTCATCAGTTTCAACTTCATCATACAGCGATAACAATCTACTTTCTTCTTTTGAATCCATTTTATTCTAAAAAAAAGTGGGTTATCAGTACCGTAGTCCAGCGAGGCAGCAAGCAGGCAAGCCAGCAATATTATAAAACTAAAACTGCCGAATTTAAGCTTTGGCCATATACAAAAAACCACAAAAATGTTTTGTCTGATGCTTGCAAATCGCTGTAAATACAACCAATCATCTCAATACAGCAAAAGTTATTATTTTAGGATTATAATAAAAAAAAAAACACCTACACAAAGTTTTAAAACATACCTTCATAGGACACAACTCAGCCACAAATATATAAACTAAATGAGACGCCCGTCTGCAGATGTAGACGTGATCTCCTAACATCAGCTCATCATTAATGCGCGCAATCGTCAATATGTACAAAATATAGATTTCCAGGGACAATTCTGAAATATTTTATTGAATTCAGTGGGACAAAAAATAACTTTCAATATGCTAGTCAGTGCAGATAATGACTGCTATCGAAGACGTGTCCTTCAGAGTTAGGCAAATATTAACTTCATATGCAGTCACGTCGCTATATGTCTGTCTGCAATAGCAGACGCGTCCGCGAATGTGTTAAGATACTTTTTCATTCATAGTAACATTAATCGGCAATCAACATGGTTTAAAAACTATTTTATTCTACAGGTAAATAAGTTTTTATTTATTTTTTTTATACAGCAGAACTTACAGTAAACTGTAGTTGTCGTCCTCAAGCAGTTCCATTTTGAAATTAATCTCGTCTTCCATTTTAGAATCCAATTCTGAATTTGTATCCACATTTCCTGTTTTTATTTCATACTTTAGATTTTCTTCACTATCTGTATACATTTCTTTTGTTCTGACGTGCCAAGTCTCATTTTCATTCTTGAACATATTTTTTGACTTAAACTTAACTACGTCATTTAAATCTATGTGCCTTTTACTATCCGTACCTTCCACTTTATAATACTCGATAATCCTCTCTTCTGTTTCCATACAGCTCTTTATAAAATCCAAATGATGACTTAATGATTTGTGGCAAGGCATGCATGTCACCGGTAAATACATGGCATCAAAATCCTGCCAAGTATAAAATTAGGATTAAAGTCACCTGCTTGGATGCCTCTATCAGTGGTAGTGCTCATATATAACCAACACACAAAACAACAGGCTGTCAAACGTGATGGATGAACTAAACTGAATTGCTTGCGCCTATATCTATTCACATATACGTGACAATCTCAAATCTATGCAATGGCATAATACCACTGATATAGTATCCATGGTGGGCAGTTTTAAATGTTATTGTTGTAATTTTGTGAATATCATTATTATATAAATAATCAACTTATTATACAGTTTCAGGATAGTTCTTGCAGAACTTGCGATGACAGATATAAATACTATGTACAGTCCACGTAATGAAAATAGTGCAGCTGCACAACAGGAATATGCAATAAGATTTCCGGAGCTGGTTTTAATGCTAGATTGCTTTAATCAGTGTTTTAATTGTTATTCACTTATCTCGTCAGAATAGTAAATATAGTCTTAATTAAATTAATCTCGGATTAAAACAGTTCAGTGAGGTCAAATATACAAGCCCTTAGCTAATTTTAAACATGCCAGGAATTTGTGACTGACAATTTCAAGGCTGTGTTTTAAAATAGAGGAAGCGTTTTTTTTTTTTCATAGAAAAAATTAAAACTATAAAAATGGCGTCTCCTGAGGCAAAAAATACCGGAGGTAAAATAGTCCTCCGTTCGGATCTCCGAATGAGGACTGTTCCGAGAGACGTGATCGAGTGCAATAGTAGGGTTAGTAAGAAGTGTAGCATTTCACGAGTCGGAGCGTGGAGTCGTGGAATGTCAGAAGCATGAGACAGGCAGGGAAGCTAGAGAATCTGACGATAGAAATGGATAGGTTAGGATTAGATATAGTAGGTATAAGTGAGATGCGCTGGCCGGAAGTAGGAGATTTTTGGAGCGGTGACTATAGGGTAATACACACAGGATCGGTAAATGGAAACGCGGGAGTAGGAATCGTTATGCGGAAGAACGCAGGGCAGTGTGTAGATAGCTACCTACAATACAGCGAGAGAGTAATGATGGTCAGGTTAGATTCGAAGCCAGTGAAAACAGTAATAGTGCAAGTGTACATGCCTACTTCTAGCCACAGTGAGGAAGAGTTAGAAGCCGTTTATTCGGACAGGTAATAGGATTTGTGAAGGGTCATGAAAATTTAATAATAGTGGGATTTTAACGCAGTCGTAGGTGAGGGGAAAGAAGGAGAATTTGTAGGTCCTTATGGATTAGGAAACAGAAACGAGAGAGGTAGCAGACTGATAGAATTCTTTGAGAAGCACAAGATGGTAGTAGCGAACACATTCTTCAAGAATCAAGAATCACGTTAGGAAGCGGTACATCTGGAAAATGCCAGGAGGGATAGATAGGTATCCAGATAGACTACATTCTGGTTAGGAAGAGATTTAGAAATCAAGTAAAAGACTGTAAGAGTTATCCAGGAGCAAATGTAGACAGCGACCACAACTTGGTAGTCATGAAAGCTAGATTAAAGTTCAAAAATCTGAAAACCCGGAAGGATAAGAAACGTATAAATGTAGACATATTGAGGGATCAGAATATGAAAGATAAGTTCCAGGAAAAAACAGATCAATTAATAAATAAAGCGAGTAATGACGAAATCAAGAACGCAGAAACTGAGTGGGAGAGTATCAAGAATAGTCTAGATTCCGCGGCTACGGACGTTTTAGGACACGAGAAAAGGGAAGCTAGGAAGCCCTGGATACCGGACGAAATCTTAAATTTAACGCAAAAAGAGACGAGGCTACAAAAACAGACGAGACGAGGAAGGACTGAAAACTTATAAGGCAATAAAGTGGGAAATCATTAGAAAATGTAGAAAAGCGAAAGAACAATGGATAGAGGATAAATGCAAAGAAGTAGAAGATAAGCTGCAAGTAGGTAAGACCGATGAGGCTTACAAAATAATTAAGAGGAACTTCAGGGATATAGGAACAATAAGCAGAAATGTTAGGAGTCAATCGGGGGACATACTGATCGGAAGAGAGGAGAAAGCGGATAGATGGAAGCAGTACTTAGGAAATTTATACGAGGGTCAGGAATTAGGAGAGATATTAGAGGAAGAATCTAGCATCGATGGGGAAGATGTAGGAAAACCTATATTGAGAGAGGAATTTGAAATAGCACTAAGGGGACTAAAGAACAATAGAGTGCCGGGTGTAGATAAAATACAGGCGGAAATTTTGAAATGTGCGGGACAGAAAGTAGTAAATAGGATGTTTGAACTGGTAAAATACATATACGAAACGGGCAAGATGCCGGAGGATTATAAGAAGAACATTATCGTTACTATACCGAAAAAGAGAGGAGCCGACAAATGCGAGAACTTTAGAACGATTAGCCTAACCTCCCATGCGTCAAAAATCTTAACCAGAACAGTGCAGAAGAGGATGGAAAATAGAGCGGAGGAAATACTAGGAGAAGACCAATTTAGGTTTAGGCGAAATAGGGGAACTCGCGAAGCTATTCTAGCACTAAGAGTAATGTTAGAGAAAACAATAGAAAAAGGAAAGAACGCTTATATAGGATTTGTAGATTTAGAAAAAGCTTTTGATAACGTAAGATGGGAAAAAATGTTCGAGATACTAAAGACCGCGGGAATGAAGTATAGAGAGAGGAGAGTAGTACACAATCTATACAAAGAGCAAACTGCTGTTATAGAAGTAGAAGGGGAAAAAAAGGGAAGTAGGTATTAGGAAAGGAGTAAAACAAGGATGTACGCTATCACCACTAATTTTTAATCTGTACATCGAAGAGGCGATTAATGTGGTAAAAGATAGAGTGGATTTCGGGATTAAAGTACAGGCACAGAAACTAAAAATGCTGAGATTGGCGGATGATATAGCAGTATTAGCATATAGTAAGGAGGAATTAGAATCAGCATGGAACAAAATGGAGGCAGTGTTGACAGAGGAATACGGAATGAGGGTGAATAAAAACAAAACTAAAGTGTTAGTGTGCAGAGCAGAGCAAAAACGAAAGTACAAATTAATGATGAAAGATTGGAGGAAGTTAAAGACTTCACTTATTTAGGAAGTAAAATAAATTGGGATGGAAGAAGCGATAAAGACATAAAACAAATAATAGCGCAGGGTCGAGTAGCTTTTAACAAAAAGAAAGCACTTTTATGCTCGGGGGTAATAGACTTAGAAACAAGGAAGAGATTTTTGAAAACATATGTATGGAGCACGGCACTATACGGTTGCGAAACCTGGACGGTAGGGGAAGCAAGTAGGAAGAAATTAGAAGCTTTTGAGATGTGGTGTTACCGAAGAATGATGAAAATACCATGGACTGATAGGATTAGAAACGAAGAAGTATTGGAGAAAGTCGACGAGAAAAGAAGTATGTGGAAAAATATAAAGAAGAGAAGAGATAGAATGGTAGGCGACTTGCCGAGACATGGGGGAATAGTCCGTGATATTTTGGAGGCCGAAATAGGAGTGAAGAAAGGCAGAGGTAGGCCTAGATTAGACTACTGCTCGCAAATAGTAAGGGATGTAGGCTATAGCACAATTAGCGAAATGCGTAGGTTAGCACAAGATAGGAGAAGCTGAAGGTTAGCGTCCAACCAGTCTTAGGACTGATGACCTCATGATGATGATGATGATAAAAATAACTTTAGTGTGTACTTCGTTCTAATGTGGCCACTGGATAAGTACTATCAGAATATGACACTAGCTTAAAATTTCACTTTTCTTATGCCAAAAAAAGCTGTAGCGATTAGTGAAAGAGAGAGATTATTGTAAAACAACCATCGACAAGATACAAAATCTGAACGTCAAAGACGCTAGCTGTATTCGCCCTGAACCTAACGATTTATTGACCGACCTAGTGGTGTTTCATAGGGGACATCAATGTTTTTAAATTTTATCATATCTTATAATTTAAGTTTTATGTCTCTGGTAGTGGGGGTCACTATTCTACCTGCATCAAGTTATGCCAGACACTATCCTGAAACACTCTTTGTTGAAAAAAAAAAAAAAATTATCTCTACATTCTGTAACTTTATAATCATTCATATCTTCCTAAATAAAAAAAATACTTATAGTAAGTATTGTTTTAATTGTGCTGAAAGTGTTTTACGCTATGTGAATTGTTTCTAAGCTCCCCCAATTGGGAATATTATCATCAAACAGGACTTCTTAATACTCCTATTAAATTTTTTCAGCTCAATATAAACTGTTTTACTAATGATATAACTGTAAAAACAATCACATATTTTAAAATTAGTAAACATCAGAAGGTAGATGACGTAACCCAATGAATTAACAAATTTAAAATTGATGTTCATGTATATTACCAATTCTGGAAAATATTTCTGTAACCCATCGGCATGGCCATTTTCCAAATCCACAAATGCACCATATTTTACCACTTCTAAGCAAAGACAACAGACGTTAGAGTCCTCTGAACCGTCTAAATCATCAATTTTCATTACATTTTTATATAATTCTCGTAGATCTCTTTTCAAATTATTTTCACTGCCCATTAGTGAATTTATATGCTCCTCACTGAGCACGCATTTTGATTTGAAGCTCAAACAGAGTTTGATGTTATCTGAACAGGATCCGCATATTGCTGGTTCGTCAGTTATTTCAAAATCCTGCAAAGATGGTAGTTACAGCGTGTCTTTTATTAATGTAACTTAAAATTAACAGAAATATAATTTGCTATATAGTAAATGTGACCAAACCATTTTAAATGCTTACCAGATATAGTACGAGAGAATGCAGATTACATTGTATTATTTCATCTACAAATTCAAAATTACTTATGCAATTTTTTAAGCAGAGTCTACAAGTTTTAGGCTTATCAGTCAACTCCATTTTGGTGTGATACTAATTCGCTTCAAATTTTAATCGAAATTTTAAGAAAATAAAAAAATTAACTTTTTTAAAAAATACAGCTTAATTAATTATATAAAGAATGTGCGACATTGAAAATAAATGTAAAAATATATGTTGTATAGTTATAAAGTAACATAATAATGCCAGACAATTTACAAAAAATGGAATAAAACAAAAGTTAGGTTACATTTTCTATTATTTTTAGAAAGAAGAAGAATAATCAATATAATTTAATTCAACAAAAATCTACTTCTTCCTCGTTAGACTATTGACAACGTATCCACACTTTTTAGGCGTCATTATCTGAATTGTGTTTTCATTTAATTTGCTTCAAATTTTAAACAGAATTTTAGGTAAATAAAAGAATAAGAAATAACAAAATTAAAAAAAAAACATAGCTTAATTAATTGTATAACGAATGTATAACATTGAAAATAAAAGTTGTAATTCGTAATTATGATGCAAAACACAATTTACAAACATTGGAATTAAATATTGTCTAAAAGTTAGGTTACGTTTTCTATGATTTTTTGAAAGAAGATTGATAAACATATTTCAAATTGAGCAACAAACTATTAAAAATATAATATTAGAAATAAAACAATAACAATAAAAACTACTTCTTCCTCGTAAGATTATTGATTGACAACATAACCATACTTCTCGGGCAGCACTATCGTGAATTGTGTTCATAACTCAACATAATTACTTTGATGTATATTTAATATCTTACCTATAATTTATTTTCAGTGGTATCTTATACGCATTATATTGTTAAACAAAATGTATCCTTTTAAGAAGAATCATACGGGGAAACACACTGTTTTATGTAATATTTATTTTGTGAAAATATAGTTTGAATACCTCTGTTCGATTTCTTACAAACGCACCAAACTATGGAGTTTAGCAACGTAAATAAAACGTGCAGACTTTGTTTAGAAGTTTGTGATGGCAGCTTCGAGGTCTTGGATGAAAGTACACAGTCTAACCTCAATTCCCTTTCACTATACCTGGTAAGTAATTAATAGGTAATTTTATGTAGTTTATATACTTCTGAGTTATAATTCGTGACTGATTCGCAATTTATTACATTTATTGAATAGTCAATCTTAATTTTTGCCAACAATACCCATTTTAACACTAATTTCTTTGCAGGATCTCACTGTAACCGATGAACCAACAATTTGCAAGTCCTGCTCAGAAAACATTACCCACTGCTTAAATTTCAAATCAAAATGCATGGCCAGCGAGGATCGTATAACTTCATTAGGATGTAATGAAGACAATTTTAGGGTAGATCTACGAGAACTTCATAAGAATTGCGTAGAAAATGAAAGTGTGAACGATTTGGACAAAACTAGTTTATGCCCTTTTTGTCGAGAGGTTCTTAAATGTGATGCACCTGTGCTTTATGAGGATTTTGACATGTTACAAAAGTATTTCCCCGAAGTGGTATGTCCTAAAGTAATTTAGTATTAATATATACATAGTTGATGATAGTACCACATATTGTGTAGATTAGTAATTTTTTCATATGGTAGCACTCAAATAGCCTAGTACAGTTAAAAATTGATAAAAACCTTGTTTTTTTTAGGATTTGAGTGCCACTCACCAACCATTAACATGTATATCATGTCGAAAATCCTTAAGACGTCATTTTGACTTCATAACAAGTTGTTTGCAAATAGAAGAGAGAATAATTGAGTATTGTTGCGTGGAAGGCACAAATAATAAGGGACAAATCGATTTGAGCAAGGTAGTAAATTTTAAGTCAAAAACTCGAGTCAAAAATGTAAGTGAATCCTATATGGTCACCATAAAAGATGCAAGTATAGACAATGGAGTGAATATAGGCGCAAGCTGTGTAATAAAAGCAGAGAATGATCTGTATATAAAGAGAGAAGTGGATGATGAAGTGGAACCAAAACTGGAATCGATTGAGTATGATAGGTAAGTTTGTCATATATATTTGTTCATATAGAATAATTTATTGTGTTCATTCAGTAGTAGTACCTTTCATATTCCCTGTAATACTTTTATTTTATGGTTTTTCTTATTCACATTTTGTTAAGAAAACTAAACACTTTATTTTTTGTTTTTTTTTTTATAAACTATTCATTTGTTTATAAATAAACTGTTGAAACAATTTTTTTTATTAGCTCTCTTCTATATACTCGTAACAGTTGTACTCTTAATTTATACTTAACTGATTGAAGTATCTTGACAAATTGTGTAACCTACTTGATTATTAGTTTATCTGTTATAAATCTTAATTTGATAAGAATTCAGGTTTAGGTGAAAGAAGAAGACCAATTCAGGTTTAGGTGAAATAGGGGAACTCGCGAAGCTATTATGGCGCTAAGAGTAATGTTAGAGAAAACAATAGAAAAAGGAAAGAACGCCTATATAGGATTTGTAGATTTAGAAAAAGCTTTTGATAATGTAAGATGGGAATAAATGTTCGAGATACTAAAGAGCGCGGGAATGAAGTATAGAGATAGGAGAGTAGTACACAATCTATACAAAGAGCAAACTGCTGTTATAGAAGTAGAAGGGGAAAAAGGGAAGTAGGTATTAGGAAAGGAGTAAGACAAGGATGCACGCTATCACCACTAATTTTTAATCTGTACATCGAAGAGGCGATTAATGTTATAAAAGGTAGAGTGGATTTCGGGATTAAAGTACAGGGACAGAAACTAAAAATGCTGAGATTCGCGGATAATATAGCAGTATTAGCATCTAGTAAGGAGGAATTAGAATCAGTATTGAACGAAATGGAGGCAGTGTTGACAGAGGAATACGGAATGAGGGTGAATAAAAACAAAACTAAAGTGTTAGTGTGCAGAGGGCGCGAGAGCAGAGCAAAAACGAAAGTACAAATTAATAATGAAAGATTGGAGGAAGTTAAAGGCTTCACTTATTTAGGAAGTAAAATAAATGGGGATGGAAGAAGCGATAAAGATATAAAACAAAGAATAGCGCAGAGTCGAGTAGCTTTTAGCAAAAAGAAAGCACTTTTATGCTCGGGGGTAATAAACTTAGAAACAAGGAAGAGATTTTTGAAAACGTATGTATGGAGCACGGCACTATACGGTTGCGAAACCTGGACGATAGGGGAAGCAAGTAGGAAGAAATTAGAAGCTTTTGAGATGTGGTGTTACCGAAGAATGATGAAAATACCATAGACTGATAGGGTTAGAAACGAAGAAGTAGTAGAGAAAGTCTGCGAGAAAAGAAGTATGTGGAAAAACAAAGAAGAGAAGATATAGAATGGTAGGTCACTTGCTGAGACATGGGGGAATAGTCCGCGATATTTTGGAGGCAGAAATAGGAGTGAAGAAAGGCAGAGGTAGGCCTAGATTAGACTACTGCTCGCAAATAGTAAGGGATGTAGGTTGTAGCACAATTAGCGAAATGCGTAGGTTAGCACAAGATAGGAGAAGCTGAAGGTTAGCGTCCAACCAGTCTTAGGACTGATGACCCCATGATGATGAATTTTATTTTGCTTTTTTTTTTTACTGTAAATAAAACAAGCATATATTTGGACAGCATGTTTCAATTTCAGCATCCTAGAACCCCAAAAAATGTCTCATTTCCACGACTAATTTGCCGATGGCAACTCACAAGGTTAAACTTTTTTTAACCCCTCTTTTTGGAGTGAACCCTGCTTATTTATAAACATTACAATAAATAAAAAATGTTTTTATTAAAAAGCGTTTAAACGTTTATATAATTTTGACCGGATTTTTTTATATAAATACTCCCATGTGCACCGTTTTGTTTCAGCTCCCTCGATGAATTCCCCCCGGAACACCTCTTTCAATGCGCGCTATGCTCATACAACAGTCGAAGAAAATACAACCTCCAACAACACATGCTATCCCACAAGAGCATATCGGAAGTGATCACGTACAACTGCGACATATGCGCCTTCAAGACGAAATACAAGAACTGCCTCCAGAAGCACATGCTCGTCCACAAGAGCGCCGACGAAGTGACCATGAACAGGTGTCACCTATGCGACTACAAGACGAGGCAGAAGTCGAACCTGAGCAAGCACTCGAGGACCCACAGGAGCAGCTTCGATTCCGCAAACGTGCCCGTCTACAAATGCACGGCGTGCAATTACGAGACCCTGAACAAGAACTGCCTCCAGGGCCACATGGTGGTGCACAAGAACAGCTCTGAACTGGCCATGCACAAATGCATGGAGTGCTTCTTCGAAACAAAGTACAAACGGTGCCTCCAGAGACATATGCTAACGCACAAGAGCGGTACCGAACTGACGATGTACAAATGCCCCGAGTGCAACCACGAGACGAAGCACCAAAACAACCTGCGCAAGCACATGCTGATCCATAAGAGCAGCTCCGAGGTGACGATGCTGCGGTGCGCGGTCTGCAGCTTCGAGACGAAACACAGCAACAGCCTCCTCAAGCATATGATTATACACAAGAACGACTCGGAAGTGGTAATCCACAGATGTGCCGAGTGCGCTTTCCAGAGCAAGCACCAGAGCAGCCTGCGCAAGCACGCGATAATCCACAGGTCGTCGCTACATCGCTGTTCGGAGTGTAGCTTCGAAACGAAACACAGGAACAACCTCCAACGACACATGAGGATCCACAAGAGCAGCGACGATGTGCCGATGCACCTGTGCGACATGTGCGCCTACAAGACGAAGCACAAGAGCAACCTGGACAGGCATTTGTTGACGCATAAGAAGGCGGAGCCAGCGGGAGTCCGAACAGGAGTGGGAGAGTACACAATTTCACAGCTTTCAGGTGAAGAGGAGTGCAGTTTGTGAAAGGATACACCGATGTATAACAATAGTTCAGCGAGGCTGATGTTGGTTTTGTGACCATGTGGAGTATTTTTTTTTTGTACATTGACTTTTTTTATTTTATTTTGTAAAAATACGTCTATATATTGTCAAAAATAAATAAAGCTGTGGGCGAGCGTTGTATACTATGCGATGGCATGAATATTTTTATTGCAACGAACGTTTTGTTTATCATATCCACAAATCTTAGCTATTCCACAACAATAACATTTATAAAATTTCATTATAAAAGTTATATTGAACTATAAACTGTGTACTTATCGTAATTCACCCAGGTAACGATGCGATGATAACGCTGAAATGAAGTAAGTAGTCGACGAACCGTCGTGGAGGGGGATCAGCAATGGATATTTCACGCCCGCAGGGCCGTAGTTGATCTTGATTTATCGATCGAGGTGAACGTACGGTCTCCGCTGGGTTAGTTGAAACCTTTCGATTTAATAACAAAGTATGTCGCACGTGCAAAAGTCCAAGAAACGTTCATATGCTCACCAAGCGAAAAAGTTTATTGGTGAATTTTATTATTTATTTTACAATAGAAGTAACGTGTAAAGTATGCGATAAACCCATAATATGCCTTAATGTTCCAGTTACCAAGTCGCAGAACATAGACGACACAAAATAGACGACTGTGGTTATGTATTGACGAGATGAATGATCGTAAAAAAAATCCATTGTGAATATTATAGTACGTGTATTGGATCCTCGGCAATCGACATTTCCATTGTTATTAGACTCACTGAGTGTATTGGTAATACAATTATGCAGGTGGTGCTAGAGACTTTAGAAAAATTTCAAGTCAAATATTGATGTATGTGACCGATGATGCCGCGGAAATGCGTTCAGTAGGTCCTCTTTCACAACACGGTTGTAGATTGTTACATGTTACGTGCAAAGTTCATGCTTCACATTTTATGGCAGAAACTATTCTACACTGTTTTCCAAAGGTAGATGCATTAATAGCAAGCAGTGGCGGCTGGTCAGGGTGGGCAGTCCCCACCCAGCTGTTTCCTAGAAAAAGAGGAACACAGTTCCAAAGTTAGTTATTTCGTTATTTATCGTTTATAGAAATTAATGAAGATATAATTACGTAATATGTAATTAATTAAATACATTATATATTACATAACAACAATAATACAATGAAAAGTTCTGATTATATATACTAATACTAACAGCGCAACCGTGGTGGAAAATTGCAGTGCAAGTAAGTGCAGCAATCCACTCTTCTAACCGTGGAACTAATAGTTATCGTGGTTATGCCTAGTGTGGTGGGTGCCGGGCCGGGTGTGCAGCCACGCCTTTTGCCTTTCTAGCTTTGTACATACGAGACAGCGCAAGCGCCTCGCACAAATAAAAAATTATATTTATTGCTTTAATAAATAAATACAAGTAAATGAGTGTCTACCAAGACTAGTTTTAAAATTAATATTGATATTATTGACATAGGTATACTTTCAACATCCCTTGAAAGTTTAAATTATTTCATCGTAATATAGAAAGATGGGAATCTGGAATATAAAATTAAATAAACAGTAAACACATGCAAAGAATTAATTAATTAATAGAATTACGAATGATTTGATTGATTTGAAGACATAAAAACAAAATTATACACGTGTAAACTACATGAAATAATTTGAAACACGGGCACAGCTTATTCGAGTCTCGAGTAAGCTGTGACACGGGTGGGCTAGACCACCCTGCTGGAGAAGCCTTCGGCAAAGCGGGGAAGGAATCGAGAATCTCCGATCTCCGTAGTTCCGAGTTAGTTTTCAGAGTCGTGTAGAACGAGCGTCTCGCGACAGTAATGATCTTGGCTGCGGTGATGTAATCTTTAATCTTATCTGCAAACTTACGTATTGTAACTTATCAATAATTTTATCAAAATTTTTCAATATATCCAGATGCTCGTCTTCAGTTAAAGATGCAGTATCACATAGGCCTATTACTAGTTCAGCTTTTTTTTTATTAAATCATTTTATGAAGGTTCTATTTGGCATAAACTGTTACTACTGAAAAGATCATCAATATCACTGACTGGCAAAGAATTCCCATGTTTTACACGATCAAGATGTGTATTATAATAGTGTTACACAAGCATGTATGTGTTTACATATGTTGAGTTTAATAATATTATCAATGCAGGGACATTTGAAAGTGTGAACATATATATTGCATTCGGTACTACTTGGACATGGACCTCTCATGTAGAAACGTCAAACTCGTCAAAGACATGCGTAAACGTCACCAGAGCTAATATCATTACTGTCGCGAGACGCTCGTGTTGTAAAACGTTCAAGAAGACTAGAGAGTAAGGAGACATAGCTCCTCGAAAAATCAGTGGTGGGGGTAGGACGAAAAACGGCGCCAATATGGCAGCCTCGCGTAGAATCGCGCGGGATCTGCGTATGTGAGCATGCCGTTTATCCTCGTCTATCGCGGGTCTTCACTATTTAAATGTAGGGTTAGGGTTCTATTGTGCTCATTATGTAAACAGTAAACAATTTTCGCGTGCATTTCTTTACAATTGTTGTTTCCGAATTCTTTAGTGAAAACACGCTATGAAAATTGGGATACAGTATTTTCAGTCCTAAATACATAATATGTACAAAAAATAATAGTTCTGAATGCTTTTCTTTTAGAGCAAGAAATGTTATTGCATTTTTTCATCTGCCAATTATAATTTTCTTTTATGTCTGCCACGAGTAGGATATCGATGATAATTTAGCTTTGTGGAAATGAAATAACAAAATGAGCTTTTAGTCTAACGAGTTTTAATCATCCACAGGAAGATTACATATTTTAACCATGGCCACAAGTGGAATTGAAAATGTCGAACTGCGATCACTTTTGCATGGGGAAATGAAGAAGTGCTCGATCTCGGAAGGAAATATTTTGTTTGAAAGTTTACAAAGCAACAGACACTCCATTGAATTGCCAAGCGAAAAATGGTATGCTGAGTCTGGTTTAGACACCAATTTAAACATATGCATTGATAAGAAGTTGAGTGTGAATGTGTATTTACACAGTGAATATTTGGAATGGATGGAATGGGATGTGCCGAAGTCTGTACAAGATATTTCAAACATCCAAGAAGTAACCGATAGTTTTTCTGTGAAATTAGCTTGTGAGCTATTATTGTATGAAATGTGAAGTTGTTTTTAAACAATTACTAATCAATTGTATATATTCGGTTAATTTAAAATTTGCGATTTTGCGGTAATAACATTACATATTTACCGACCTTTTTGTATGTTGCTTCAGTAAAAACAAAGCATTCAATAAGAGTACAATTTATTCAAATCAGTGTACTATGAAGGCAATACAATGTGTGATGTAAAATCAATTAATTTTTCAGAATTAACGTTAGTAATTAGACATAAATTGAAGGGCACAGGAATAAAACAAGAAATGTCACAAAAAACTATTTATTCAAGAAAATTGAAATTATAAGTTGCATTCTAATGTAAGCGAAGAAATAACATTGCAATGAAAAGAACTAAACTAAACTACCTAACTAACTTTAACTAACTAACTGTAGTTAAACTTTCTCAATTTAACTAAAAGGCCATAATAATAATATAAGATAAATAATATAGGATGTTACCTCTTACTAAAAAACTATGATAACCAAAAATCTTATTACAGAAACATTCTGTGGGAAGTTCAAATTCATTATCGTTAAGTGAAGGAAAACTGGTATTTTGAGTTTTCTCTTTCTACTATTATAAAGTATTATTTCCTTGAGCTGCATAAGATTAAGGTACTTGTCTTCATTTATTGGAAGGACATCTGGAAAATAATATAGGATGTTACCTGTTATTAAAAAACTATGATAACCAAAAATCTTATTACGGAAACGTTCTGTGGGAAGTTCAAATTCATTATCGTTAAGTGAAGGAAAACTGGTATTCTGAGTTTTCTTTTTCTACTATTATAAAGTATTCTTTTCTTGATCTGCATAATAAGGTAATACGGAGACAGCACCTCCAATCATTTTTCTCGTCTCTCACAGTCCTTAAACGAAATTGAGTTGTAAATTACTATTTGACAATTTACTTCTACATTACACTGCACTTTTACTATTTACTACAAAGTAAGCGTTACTATCGGTGTATACAAACATTACAATACATGTTTATCGAAAGACTTACCTCAGGAACTTTAAAAATTGTTCGTTTATTTATGACACAATCAGGGCTTTTGCTGGAACAATTCGTAACGCAACAATATCTCGACGCTTTTGACATATTTAACGTAAAAACTGGAAACGCTCAAAACTTTCAAAACACAGTAAACAAAAATAAACATAACCTCGCTCGGTTCTACGCAAGGACCGCCATGGTGCGGACGTTTTTCGTCCTACCCCCACCACTCGAGTTATGTCTCCTGTTCTCTAGTCTTCTTGGGTACAACTTAGACATGGACCTCGCATGTAGAAACGTCAAACTCGCCAAAGACATGCGTAAACGTCACCGCAGCTAAGATCATTACTGTCGCGAGACGCTCGTGTCGTAGAACGTTTATCTCAGCGAGGTCTGTACTCTGTAGGTTAGGATTTTCAAAATTTTAACGGTTCTTTAACATTGTTAAATAAGACCGCCGCACTAATTTATTGTAATTGTTGAATTACAATAAATTAGTGCGGCGGTCTGTCTGTGGAAGTTGGAACTTTACATTTGTGTTTGTTTAGTATTGTATTTATTTAGTATTTATACCATGGCGAACGTGAGAAAAATTTCAACTTGAAAGCTGAAAGAATTTTAAATCTTAACGTATACTTGCACAGTGACTAACATAGAGTGATGAGTCAAACTTTTCTTTTCTACTATATTTACTTTATTATTTTACACTATATAACCTACTAATAGTTTAGTTGTTGCCCACCCATGACAAATCACCACGAGCCGCCACTGATAGCGAGTACAAAAGTGTTTATAAAATCTCTCGAACGTCTTCGCGAGTTTCACAGAAAGTGTCCTGGAATTCTCGAGCTACCAGAGCCGATCCTTACACGTTGGGGAACATGGTTGAATGCAGTTTTTTTATTATGCTGCTAATTTCCAGCAAGTAAAACCTATAATAATACAATTCGATCTTGCCGAGGCTGCAGCTATCAGACACAATTTCTATATATTTCTACATACCAACTATAAAAGAGTGCCTGACGCAACAGAGAAATTACAAAATAGTGCGTTAGGGTTAGCGGAGTCCCCGCAAATAGTAGATCAAGTTAATTCACAGCTACATGCTATAGATGATGCAATAAATGAGCGTGTTAATTAAACGTGCGATAGTGTGTTAAAGAAAAACACCGATTTTAACAAATTAAGACAACATTGTGATGATACTGCTAATAGCGAGTATTTTACGTATTCCTGTATTACATCAGTAGATGCCGAACGGTCGTTTTCCAAATATAGAAAAGTATTTTCACCACAAGTAGATTTTCTAAGACCAATGTGGAAACTTACCTGATCGTGCAAAGTATTTAAGGATCGTCTCCAGTTCGTGATGATGACGATGCTAGTTCATCACACTAGTTAAAGTAGTAAGTACATACACGGTCATATTTACTTGTAATAGTTTAGTGCGTTTGTTACTAATTACTTTGAATTATTATTTTAATACCCTTGCTACGATGCGTACGTCTATGGCGCGCAGCACATTTCTCACAGCCTTAACAATAAAATAAATTTGGGCTGATGGCTTCGGTCAGTTGCCCTTTGGTGAACACCCATAAAATGTCTTAGTTCTATTAATACGAAGTTTATATAGTATACACAGAGCGTTCCTAAATAATCAACCGTTTTATTAGTAGATAAACGCGAATTAGAGAGAATCATGTGTAGGAAAAGTGACGCAACTAATATCGGCGTCATCTGTACTGCCCTATGCCGTCTTACATACTAAGGCGAGTCTGTGTTAACAGTTTAGACCTCTGTCGTTAGCCAGTAATATTTACACCGTTGTTAGGGTTGTGCTAATTCGCGTTTATTTCCATCAAAATCATTACGCACTTTCTTTCAATTATATTTAAATAAAATCTTTAAAGTCACTTTCAGACAGTCTTACTAAAAGACGGAATATACTTCCTCTAGGTCCTTTTTGAATTTAGAAGGTATTTGAGTGGTATTTTTTTTGCTGTAAGCAAGTAAAATAAATTATTCTCAAAAATAAAAATACCATACAAAAATATAACTTAGATTGAGGGTTTAACCACGCCGCCCGCCCATTCACCAATGCTACCGTATTTCCAACAATCAGTCGAGCAACTTGTTTGTTTGAAACAATAATTTATGGTTGGATTCAGAAAAAACATTTTGATATTAAAACAAAAAAGTAGACTATAATTATAAACCGATTTGAAGTTCATTATGTTGAAGTGATATGTCAATTTAAATTTGAATTAAATTGGCATATGAACCCATAGACGGTGAGACAGTGTCTCTTCTTGCTTTTGTTTACTATATGAGTGGTTTATGTTCCCATTCCCATGTGTAATAATAAGTTAGTGATTTTGCCTTCTGTCAAAAGTGAATTGGTATTTTTGCTCGATGTAAAATTAATAAATAGTTGTTCATAGAATCCACAAAGGACTTTTCAATTAAGTGAAAAACCTCAACACATTATACGTGTGCTAAAGAGTAGGAATGCAACCAATACCGGCTTCATTTCTACTCTCCGCTACTACTACTACTAGTTCAGATCTCTTTCCCGTCCCAGTCAATCAGTAACATTTACACCGTTGTCAGGGTTGTGTTTATTCGCGCTCATTTCTGTCAAAATAATTACGTACTTTCTCTTAATCATGTCTAAAAAAATAACTAAATTGCAAGACAGATACTTCCTGCAGGTCTCTTTTAAGTTTAGAAGGTATTAGTATGATATTTTTCGCCGTAAGCAAGCATAATAAATAATTCTGAAAAAAGTTCTGTAACAAAAAGACCCAGTTTGCGATGGGTGCAAACTTGCCATCATCCCAAGTTTTCCTGAGGGACCAATCCAGCGATTCTGAGGAAGACTGACTCTATTGGCATCATACTGAAGTGCCTTAGCGTTTGTTTTTGTTTTACTTTAACGTATAGGTCACCGTTCTGTCCAAATTCTGAAATAATCTGTGAAGGGCCAAAAAAAAAGGTACTTTGAAAATTATGTGTTTTGGGTAATAATAAACCTTTTTCTTTTAAATTGTTGTTTTTTTTCCTTAGTCTAGATCCTAAAGAAGGAAACCACGCAGCAACGTCTCTCAAATCCAAGGGGGGCGGGAGCTATGGTAATTTAAAATTTTTTGCACATTTCTACCGAACGAAGGTACAAAAAGGTTGCGATCGACAGGGGGCTAATATGATTGGGACAAATAGAGGATCAAGTACTTTAGAAATTCTACAGGCACAGACAGACGCCGCCTTGTCCACTTTAATAATATACATAAATATTGACATATGTGAGTAATAAATATAGTTACAAGACAAAATCTAACCTACACTACTATAATTAACATTATTCTGTCACTTTTTAGTTTGAAAGAGCATCACACAAAAAAAATACAAAAAATATTGGATACGTTGTAAATAATACTAACTGAAAATTGTTGTCTATGTGTTTCACTTATTGTTTATAAAAATGCATTAAGATCCATCCGCCTTAACACATCCTGAGTTATTTGAGTAACAAAAAATTGTCACCATACCAACCAATGGTTTTCTCCCAAGCACCTTCAAAGTCAATATTACAAAATTTACTTCTTCATCACTGATTTACTAGTCCGAATCAGGACATGCTTTCACAAAAGGCTTCTCCTCGCCGGACGCCTCTAAATTGGCCACGTCCACGAAATAGCATTCTTGCACATCGTCTACTACCCCCTTTTGATCATCCGTTTCTCTTCTAGCGTGTCTCGACAAATGCTCGTCTAAGTTGCTCTTGTGTTCCACCTTCAGGCCGCATATACCACACTTATACGTACAGATTTCTTTGTTTTTATGGATCCGCATGTGCCTTCGGAGGTTGCTCTTGCGTTTGGTCTTATAATTGCACAGCGTACATGTAATTAGAGGTACCTCAGGGCAACTTTCTAGAGACATCTCGGAACCCTTGTGGATGAGCATGTGCCTGTTAAGGTTGTTTTGGTGTTTTGACTCGTAGGTGCATTTCACGCACTTGTACATCTGCACTTCAGAACTGGTTTTGTGAGACAGCATGTGCCTCTGCAGGCACCGCCTGTATTTCGTCCCGAACCCACAGTCCATGCAGTTGTACATCTTTACTTCTGCGCTAGTTTTATGCACCAGCATGTGGCCATGGAGGTATTTCTTGTGTTTGGTCTCAAAATTACATTCTCCACATCTGTACGTGGAGTCTTCGACGCTCTTGTTGTGGCTCTTCACGTGCTGGGTCATGTAATATATCTGCTTGGTCTGGAAGCCGCAGATGTGGCACTTGGCCATGGTCGCTTCGTCCGTGCTCTTGTGCACCAACATGTGCCTCGGGAGGTGGCTCTTGTACTTCGTCTGGAAGGTGCATTTTGTGCAGTTGTAGGTGATCACTTCAGATAAATTTTTGTGCCGTAACATGTGACGCTGTACGTTATATTTAACTTTGGCTTTGTAGGGACATTCCGTGCATTTGTACAGATGCTTCGACACGCATATGGGATTTTGGGAACTAAAAAAAAAAAAAAAAAATTACAACAATAACGTCTAGTTTGAAATACGAGGGGCGTTTATAAATACACAGTAAAATGAGTGAAGGATTCTTAACCCTCTATAGTCGTATGTAACTTCAAAGTAGCATAATGTAGCTGTACCCGTGAGTGATAGAGTCCCAGTAAGCGATAAAAATTAAGTCAATAAGCTTTTATTAAGAACTGCAGAAGTTCCTAAAATTATTGCCGAGTTGTTCTGCAATCTATGATTCTTCTTTTAAAATAATTGTATATTGGTGGGAACTAAAGGGTGGTCCAACCATAATGCACGATGTTAATTGTGAGTCACACCTTAACGTCAAGTTTTTTGCCCAACTTAATTTGACATTTCTTTGTTTCAGTGTTTGACAAATTCAACCATGGAGTGGTACACAATTGAGCAGCGCGTTAAGATTGTTGAAGCCTTTTACAAAAATGGGCGTTCAAATCAAAATGCATTTCGTGCACTTCGTGACTTTTTTGGTCAGCATAATCGACCAAATGTGTCCACAATCGGGAGAATTGTGCGCAAATTTCAGCAAACCGGGTCTGTAGGAAATGTGAAAATACCTGTACATGCTCGCCCAGTTCGTTCTGCGGAAAACATTGCTGTTGTTCGCGATAGTGTAGCAGAAGAGCCGTCAACCTCGACTGTTCGCTATCGCGAGATGATAACGGACTTATTGTGGCCAGAAATTGAGGATATGGACCTGGACGATATGTGGTTCCAACAGGATGGTGCCACTTGCCACACAGCCAACGAAACAATGGCACTTTTGCGCGAGAAATTCAATGGCCGTGTTATCTCACGTCGTGGCGATGTTAATTGGCCGCCACGATCATGTGATTTGACACCGTTGGACTTCTTTCTTTGGGGATATTTAAAAGAAAAAGTGTACGTCAATAAGCCAAGAACAATTCAAGAGCTAAAGGATGAGATAATTCGGCACATTAACGACATTGAACCTCAATTATGTCTCAGAGTCATTGAAAATATGGACCATCGGATAGAGGCATGCCACCGAAGCCGTGGCGAGCATTTGGCCGATATTTTGTTTCACACATAATTGTCATGGATCCTTCTATCATAATAAGAAATATTAAAATAATTCTCTGAAAACTTTTTGTTTTATTTACAATTAACATCGTGCGTTTTGGTTGGACCACCTTTTGTTATAGGTATTTGCATTATTGGCAGTGAAATCAAAATGTCAGATTTGGCATATGGCTGATTTAATTGATTTATAATTGGCTAAATTAAATTGGTGATTTATTTTATTTGCGGAGTAAGTAGTAACTGTTTTCTCATATTATTAGAGCATTGTTACATATTATTTTAATATGATTTTGATGAAAATTTTATGCTTCGCACTCGAAATAAGCACTCGCATGAAAATTCGAAATTTTTGCTTTAAAATGCCAAATGCGTTTTCAGACAACCTTCCTGCTCTGCTTAACCGGTAATTAAAAATTCTCTCCTCTCCTCCTCCTCCATTCTTTTACATATTTTTTTTTCCGTGCGTTGTGGACCCACATTCTTCTCCGATTTCTGCGATGATATCTCCTCTAATTAACATCTTCCTCTAAAGCAATCTACATCCCTAATTCACTATTCGTAAAACTTCTCAACATTTCGTCAGTACGAAGCGGCTGCGTGAGCGAAAGGGATACTGAACTGCAATTGTGGGACTGATCACATACGCAGCAGATGGTTTCCTATCACAGTCACCGACAGTCGGCCGATCTGCGGTGCTGGCACGGTGCGATTGTGTGTGTCCCGCAGTGGCGGTGGGCTATAAGGTGCGCTGGTGCGCGTGCACTACCGACAATTTAGCATTAATAATTTTATTTAGTAATTAATGGATGCATTCTTAATTTACCGCCTTTCCGCATCCCTAGCGTTAATACCATCTAAATATTATATAGCCGCAGCGTTACGAATCCACTAGACGCTAGGTCTCTGCCACCGGTTCCCGGTCGCGGCACGGCGATCGTGCTTCCGTGCAATATGAAAGAGCGAACGCGTATTGTTACTGCTTGCCCCTCCACAGTTAAGAAAAATAGTGGGCGAATTCTATAGATATTATGTGCAGAGTTTAAGAGCGCACGAAATTGAGAGAGGTTAGAATCGGTTAGTTTGTGAATTGTTTTCGTACATCGCTTGTCTCGTAAGCTGTCTTATCGCTTACGTTTTATAAATATAAACTGGGGTTTTCGGTTAGAATCTAGTTTGGAATAATAAATTCTATTCAAAACTTATTAAAAACTCCATTCTCTAGCTTGAGTTTGGAGGAAAAAGTGCAAATTAAAACTCTAGGTAGGCCCACTCCACAAATTAATTTAAAATTAGCCGTGAAAGGAAAAAATAAACAATTTGTAAGAACATTTAATAATGACTTATTTAAAAAACATTTGTGGTTAAGTGGATGCGATGTATTGAACGCAGTGTTTTGTTTGGCGGGGAAACACCTTAGACCAAAACTGGAGTAACGGATTTAAATCACATAAACGAGAAAATAAAAAAACATGCAAATTCTGCTGGACACATGAATAATGTTTTGAATTTAGCCATGCTACGCACTGCAAATATTGTGACAATGCTCGATTCTGCTCATCGACGAGCAGTGGCAGCACACAATGAAGCGGTTCCAAAAAACAGGTATGTTTTAAACATGATTATTAACTGTATTCGTTTTTGAGGAAAATTTGAACTGGCCCTAAGAGGACACGATGAATCGGAAACATCTTCCAATCCAGGCATTTTTCGTGGGTTGATTGATTTCAGTGCCGAATTAGACGAGGCTATGAAGTATCATTTACAAAACGCGGCGGCTTTTAAAGGAACTTCTAATACTATACAAAACGAGCTACTTCAGTGCATGCTTGAAGTTTGTCACGATGAAATAACCATTGAAATTAAAAAATCCACTTTTGTTGCTATAATAGCAGACGAAACTATAGACGTTTCTACAATTTTTCAGTTGGCTTTAATATATCGTTATATGGTGGGTGGAAAGCCTGTAGAAAGATTCTGGAGTTTTTTTAAAACCAGTAGGACATGATGCAGAGTCATTGGCGGAGTGTTTAAAAAGTGAACTAGACTACCATGTTAAAAATGACATATGACGGAGCTGCCGTTATGAGTAGATCATCGAATGGAGTTCAAGCCAGGATTAAGATGAGTTATCCAACTGCCCAATATGTGCATTATTATGCGCATCAATTAAATTTAATTATGGCAAATGCGGCTTCTGCTAATCGGAACGTATGAGTATTCTTTGCAAATTTGGGAGGGTTGTGCTAATTTTTCTCTAATTCCGCACAATGTACCGCAGTTCTTGATGAAGTAGTAGGAACTCGATTACCCCGATCAGCACCTACAAGATGGAATTTCAGTTCTAGAATAGTAAATACTGTGTTTGAAAACGAACAAGAATTTCTGGAATGTGTAGAATTGATTGAGATGAAAAAAAGTCACATACAACATCCACCTACTATTGATAAAGCCAGTGGATTGAAAAGAACTTTAAGGGATAACGATTTTCTATTTTGGTTAGGTAATTTTCACAAAATTAAGCCACATGTCAACATTCTGTATAATCAGTTACAAAAAAGAGAAACTGATCCAGTTTATGTAAGAACATCTATAGATTGTTTTATTAGAGAAATTTCTGCAATACGAAATAGCACCGAAACCGCCACAAGCACTGAAGATGAACCAAATAAAATACAACCAATAAAAAGGAGACGAGTAGACACTTCTACGGAAGACAAAAATAGAGAACTAAAGGAAGTGTGTGACATTATAATATGTCAAGCTAAGGAGAGATTTAATTTTATTGGACACTTGGTAGCATCCAATTTACTTCTCCCAGAAAAATTTTCGGAATGTTAAAAAATTTCCCGAAAATTACTTAAAACAAACAGTCGGATCTTCCCCGTTTTTGGACATAAATAAATTACGTACCGAGTTGTCCTTAATTTATCAAAGAATTGAGTTTAGAAATTTAAGCGGAGCTCTATCACTAAATACATTTATTAATTCCAATACGCTAGAGTCAACTTTTGTAGAAAGTGCTAAATTATTGAAAATCAGTACCTGTTTCGTTAGCAGAAGCCGAAAGGTGTTTCTCGACTTTAAGACGAATAAAGATATTTTTGCGCAACACTATGTGCCAGGAAAGACTGTCGGCTTTGGCTATGCTCTCCATTGAAAAAGACTTTATTACAAATACCGAAAATTTTAACAACAAAGTAATTGAAAAATTTGCACAGTGTAAAAATCGCAGAATTGAGCTCATTTACAAAGAAAATTAGGTAAGTTTTCAAATTAATAAAGTTAATAAGAATATCCTTAATATGAGATAAATATTATCTCATATTAAATTATAACATATAAATATTTATCTCATATTAGGGATATTCTTATGATTATCATTATTTTTATGTATGGTGCACCCCCAATTTTAGGATCACGCACCGCCACTGGTGTCCCGGCCTTTATATATACTATTGCCAAACTAACATTCTCGGGGATGCGTCGGTGATAATTCTCGTCTCTCGTACCCCCTCTTACAGTTTCCATCAGTAACCCTGCATCTTCCAAGACCGCCCGCCCGAAATTCCCGCTTATACTTGAACACCCCCCACACATTAGCTTTCATAATTTACATACAGTGTATCTCAAGAAGTTAGATAAAAATACTTTTCCATTCATAACAATATTAATCTTTAATCAACATGATTTAAAAATTATTTTTCTATAACTAGACTACAGTAGGACTTACAGTAAACTAACCTGTCATCCTCAAGCGGTTCCATTTTGAAATCAACCTCGTCCTCTGATTTAAAATCTAATTCTGACTTTATATCAACGTTTTCTGTTTTTATTTCATAACTAATATATCGGTTTTGTTCGCTTTTTGTATACATTTCCTCTGTTGTGACCTGATAAGCCTCATTTTCGTTTTTGAGCATATTTTTCGATGTAAACTTAACTACGTCGTTTAAATCTATGTGCCCTTTACTATCTGTACCTTCCACGTTATAAAGTTCGACTATCCTCTCTTCAGTTTGCAAACAGCTTGTTATAAAATCCAAATGATGACTTAACGATTCATGGCAAGGTATGCATGTCACCGGTAGATAAATAGCGTCAAAATCCTGTCAAGTATAAAATTGGGATTAAAGTTGCTTCACTAAAGATGCCTCCATCAGTGGTGGTAATGCCATATATAACCAACACACAAAACAACAGGCTGTTAAACATGATGGGTGAGCTAAACTGAATTGCTTGTACCTATATCTATTCAAGTCTATGTGACAATCTTAAATCTATGCAATTGCATAATCCACTGATATAGCAACTACGATGGACAGCTTTAATTGTTATTAAAGTTTTAATTTTGTGAATATCATGTTTTATAAATATAATCAACTTATTATACAGGGCTTCAGGATAGTTTCTGGCATAACTTACGATAACATATACTGTGTACAGTCTATGTAATGAAAATAATGCAGCTGCACAACAGGAATATGCAATAAGATTTCCGGAGCTGGCTTCAATCTTACATTGATTTGAATCAGTATTCCAATTGTTATTCACTTCTCGTCAGAATAGTAACACAATCTTAATTGAATTAATCTCAGATTTAAACAGTTCAGCGAGGTCAAAAATACATGCCTTTAACCAATTTTAAACATGCCAGCAATTTGTGGCTGAGAGTCAGGTCTGCATTTTAAAAGACCACAAGTCGTTTTTTCTCATCATCGAAAAGATTAACGTTGTGAATATAACTGAAATTTGTAATTCGTTCTAATATGGCTACTCTAACTGGGTAGGTACTATCAAAACAAGACACTAGCTTAAAATTACATTTTTTATATGCCAAAAAAAGGTATAGCGATTAGCGAAAGAGAGATAAATATTATCAGTATACTGCAAAGTTTTACTCTGCAGAGGGTGATTTTCAAACAACAGAAATAAGGAGATTATACTTCAACCCATCTGCAAGTGCCTTATATAATAAGGACTAAACAAATTAGGTCAAAACAGATATTCTCCTGGCTATATGCCAAACGCCGAGCGCTGACTTACATGACAAAATTTCGTATTTTGTCTAACTGTAGACCGGTTTCGACCTTATCTTGGGTCTCGTCGGTGCAGCGTAAATGAGTATATCTTTGACAGATGAAACTCACATCTAGTAGACGTTTCTACGTTCCGCCGCAGTAGAACGTACCAAACGGTGGAACGTAGCAACCTCTACTAAATGTGAGCTTCATCTGACGAGACCCAAGATTAGGTCGAAACTGATCTGCAGTTAACGATATCCTGAGATAGGCGACACTTTGCATCTTTCTTGTGGTTTTGTAACAATCGGAATCACTGTATTTTAGTGCTAACTCTGTTAGACAAAATACGGCAAATTTTGTCATGTAATTCAGCGCTCGGCGTTTGGTATATAGCTAAGAGAATAGCTGTTTTGACCTAATTTGTTTAATCCTTATTATATAAGGCATTTACAGATAAGTTGGAGTCTAAATCTCCTTATTTCTGTAGATAAATATTAGCAATGGACAAGATACAGAATATGGATATGGACAATAACAATTAACAATAGACAAGATACAGAATATGAACGTCAACGGCGCCCAGAACCTAACAATTTATTGACCCGACCCAGTGGTGTTCTGTTATAGATGTTTAAAGGTTATTTAATTTTTATCAGATTGCCTTCTAATTTACGTTTTAAGTCTCCGGTAGTGGGGGTCACTATCCTGCCTGCATAAAGTTACGCCAGATAACTATCCTAAAACCCTGCATGTTGAAATCAAATTTTGTCTCCACTTTCTGTAACTTTACAATAATTATTTATACCTTCATAAATAAAAAAACGTTCTGAGTATTATTTTAACTGTGCTAAAAGGTGAATTGTTTCTAAGCTCACCCAATTGGAAATATTACCATCAAACAAGACCCTTAGCACTTCTATTAAATTTTTCCAGCTCACGATAAACTGTTTTATTAACAACATAACTGTAAAGACAATCGCATATATTTTAAAATCAGTACACATCAGAAGGTAGATATGACGAAACCAAATTAATTAATAAATTTAAAATTTATATTCATGTATATTACCAATTCCGGGAAATACTTCTGTAAGCCATTGGCATGGTCATTTTCCAAAGCCACAAATGCACCACATTTTACCACTTCTAAGCAAAGACGACACACGTTAGACTCATTCGAATCATCTAAATCATTTTCTATTACATTTTTATATAATTCTCGTAGATCTCTTTTCAAATTATTGTCACTGCCCATTAATGAATTCATATGCTCCTCACTGAGCACGCATTTTGATTTGAAGTTCAAACAGAGTTTGATGTTATATGAACAGGATTCACATATTGCTGGTTCGTCAGTTATCTCAAAATCCTGCAAAGGTGGTAGTTACAGTATGTGTGTTAACGTAAATTAAGATTGACTAAAATATCATCCACTAAATAGTAAGTAACTGCCCAAACTATTTTAAAAGCTTACCAGATACAGTAGGAGGGAATTCAGATTAGATTGTATTATTTCATCTACGAATTCAAAATTACTTTTGCAATTCTTTAAACAGAGTCTACAAGTTCTGTGCTCATCAGTCAACTCCATTGTGGTATAATAATATTAATCTGCTTGAAATTTTAAACAAAACATTGAGAAATCTCATTCTCATTGTAAATTACTTACAATACATATTGCAAGTTGTTTTTAAAAATACAACTCAATTAATTATATAAAAAATGTGCGGCATTGAAAATAAAAGTTGTAATTAGTAATTTTAACGCAAATTAACTAATTTGCAAATATTGGAATTAAATAACATAAAAAAGTTAGGTTACGTTTTCTATAATGGTTATGAAGAAGAAGTTTAATGAAAATTTCAAATTGATTTAAAAACTACTTCTTCCTCGTAAGATTACTGATTGACAACATAACCATACTTTTCAGGCGTCATTATCTTGAATTGTGTTTTCATAATTACATTGTTGTGTATTTAATACATTGCCTATAATTTCTTTTCAGTGGTATCGTATATGCATTATATTGTTAAAGAAAATGTTTTAAGATAAACATACGGGGAAACACTCAGTTTTATGTGATATGATAATATAGTTTGGATACCGTCTCTGTTGGATTTCTTACAAACCCATCAAACTATGGTGTCTAACAACGTAAATAAAACGTGTAGACATTTGTTTGCTACTTCTTTCCGTAGTAACATACCCATGGACCCAACCAACGATTGAGATCGCAAGGCGAGGCATCGGGCACGGTCACACGGACCTAAACAATTTTATAACTCAAGTAAAAGTTCTAGAAAATAAAATTAACCTAAAGTAAACAGTAGAAGCAATGACAATTAAATAAAGCTATGGAAAATATTAAAAGTCTAATTGATGCGATAATTATTATGCGAAACTTCGTCAATAATGTATTACCAAAATACAATACGAGTATATTAAACTTGCAATAATTAATTTAAGTGAAGGAAATGTTTATAGTAACAATCATTTTATAAGCGACCAACATAAACTTCAATTCACTAAAATCAATACAGAAAATAAGGTAGTAAATAAATAGATATAAAAATTCAAAGATTACCTCGATAATATAAACAAAATAAACAATATCGTCTGCAGATTATCTACTTAAGTAATTTAGATGCAGCAAATACTAAAAATCCACAATTAAAAGCAATCAAGATTTATAAAAAAACAGGAGAGCAGAATGTACTGGAGAGTAAGGTAAAGCTACTTGCTTGAGGTACCATCAAAATTATAACCGACACACGAAGTAACTGTCTGAGGAATGACCGCGAATGAAGGTATGAACAACTAGGTAAACAGTCATACTAAATTAGGTTTAAAGTTAATAACGAGAATTATCTGAAATAGGTTTTTTAATACCATACCTTTTTCCTATAAGCTCAATAACGATTAATCGCAACAAACAAACGACTAAGACGGTAAACATTTATTAAAAATGGCAATTAATAATGTAATTAAGAATACTTGGCTTGTAAAAGGACTAGAGTCGAACTAAATAGTGTAGTGATTAGTTTGAACAGTGACCGGGTGTCTCTAAAGCCGGCCACAGACTTCGTTCTTTTTCATCCGTTCGTATCGCCGCGATTCGAATCGCCGTGCCAAAAACCGAAGTGTGTGGTGAAAAACCGCCGTGTCGCATCGTCGGTTAAAATATCTGCTGGTATGAACGGCGGATACCCGATGAACGACGGTTCATCGGGCATCGTTCCGAACCGACAGTGTGTGGGGATTTCCTTCCGAATCGTCGGTTTGTTTACATTAGCGTAGTAGGCGCAATTAAGGGGAATAATTTGTCCTAAAGACTGTGGGGAAATCGCTGTCAAAAACTTTAAATCTTCATACGATCTTTAAATGTAAATTTGCTAAATAACGCAAAGTTACTGTAAGCCTCTCATGCGGAGAAATTGCTTCTCTTAACTGAGTGTCGTGTTTAGTAATATATGGTGTCACCAGATTTAACAATTCTAAATATGTTTCTTCATCCATCCTTAAGTAATTATACCAGTCTCCTGGCTCCAATTTTAGCTCATTTAATAAATTAATATGAGAATATGTTTTTCGCTTTAAAAGCCATTCTTTGACCCATATTGAACGCCGCTTTTTTTGTTTTTACTCAAAACAGCAACAGCCGCCGCCACTGCTAATGCCTGCTTCCTTTTCATGACGTGGTAAATTCGACTATTACTGAAAATGAACTGCCAGGATTGCTCATAGTGTGTGGTCAACTACGAGCAGTCAAAAAAGTTCGGCGATTCGACACGACGTTCCGAATCGCGGCGATACGAACGGATGAAAAAGAACGAAGTCTGTGACCGGCTTAACGGTTAGCTGGTAGGAGGCTCAGACATCTGATTAAATAAAATGTAGAAATACAAACACAAATATGCTATGTTCCCGCATGGTGGCGGAGAGTGATTCTTGCATATTCGTGATTCGATAATTTATCGAATTTTCTTAAAGGGGTAAACCACTCTAGAGGCCGAAACGCACAGAAAATTTTAAGAATATGTTTAAAAAAAAACTGAACATATCGAAATTTGGCAAAAAGTTCTTTATTTTATAACTATTGAAGTGTTTTTAAATTTTTTCGGTGCTGTAAACAACAAAATGGCGGCTTCTCAGTATTTTTCCCTGGGCATCTTTTTTATGGCTGCGTGGCCGAACCAACAACTCCTGTAAATTTACAATCAAGATGCAATCATGAGCCAAGAAAATTTTGGCATAATATGATATTAGCTACAACAGTACGTAGGATTTTTGTTTTAAATGGATTTTTGCAAAAAGGAGTGTTTTTGAAAAAAGTTCGAAAAACGAAAAAAAAATGGCTCGAAAATCGTTAATAAACATTAACTATGCATTATAAAAAAATACTCCTCCGTACTGTAGAGGAGAAAATAGTTTTAAATGTTCAGTTAAAATTTCAAGCCAATAGAACAAAAATTGTTCGAGATACGGTTCGGCCGACTTGAAATTTATTGTTTCGAAAAGAACGCGTTTAAAGTTTTAAGTACTGAAAAAATAAGAAAAAATTCAACGTAATGCGTTGAAAATCTGAAATGCGCGCATAGAGTAGTGAAAGGGGCCGCGCTGCATTTAAAATTCGAGCCATTGCAGATTTCTCTGGTTCATGAAACTTTGCCACGTGATTTTTATGACGCTAAGGTACATTTTAAGTGAAAACATTTTTTTCAATTTTTCATAAGTGCCTAGAGTGGTTTACCCCCTTAATTAAAAAGGCACGAGTAATTAAAAAACATGACTACAAGTATACAAATGAAGGGTGGTCCAACCATAATGCACGATGTTAATTGTGTCACACCTTAACGTCAAGTTTTTTGCCCAACTTAATTTGACATTTCTTTGTTTCAGTGTTTGACAAATTCAACCATGGAGAGGTACACAATTGAGCAGCGCGTTAAGATTGTTGAAGCATTTTACGAAAATGGGTGTTTAAATCAAAATGCATTTCGTGCACTTCGTGACTTTTTTGGTCAGTATAATCGACCAAATGTGTCCACAATCGGGAGAATTGTGCGCAAATTTCAGCAAATCGGGTCTGTAGGAAATGTGAAAACACCTGTGCATGCTCGCCCAGTTCGTTCTGCGGAAAACATTGCTGTTGTTCGCGATAGTGTAGCAGAAGAGCCGTCAACCTCGACTCGTCGTCGTGCCCAACAATTGAACATCTCACGAACATCACTTGTGCGAATTTTGAAAGATTTGAATTTACAAGCTTACAAGGTTCGACTGACTCAAGAGCTGAAGCCTACTGACCATTTCAAGCGTCGTCAATACGCCGAATGGTTGGTTGAACAGACAGAAGTGAATGGTGACTTTACAAAGAAAATCATCTTCAGCGACGAGGCACACTTTCACCTCAGTGGATTCGTTAACAAGCAGAATTGCCGCATTTGGGCAAATGAGAATCCATGAGTGATTGTTGAAAAGCCGATGCATCCATAAAGAGTGACTGTTTGGTGCGGTTTATGGATATTTGGTGGAAATGATTAGATTCCCGCGTTACTTGCTGCAGTGCTGAAATGCGATGGTCCACGTTACATCAAAGCTACGCGTTAGATGGGCGAAAAGGTCAGTGATTTTAGGCAGTCAACAGTGGAACCTTGAGTGGGTGTTGTCGTTATTTCCGGACTCAGTTATGCGATTATGTGAACGCATCTTGGCGGCTGTCGCCATAACATAAGCAAGATTTGGAAGCACCGATTCCGGTAATTGTGGAAAACGAAAATGAGGAATGGAATCGAGAAACCGTTATTTGTGTTAGAGACCTTTTAACTTTATTGCGCGACTTTGATTTTATTTTTTTCTTAACAGTGTGTTCTGCAATATTTCCACATTCCGATAGTCTGTTTAAAATTCTACAAACAAAAATGTCGCCGATTTCAAATCACATATTCAAAAAATGAGAAACGAGTTTAGTAACATTTGGGACTGCATGGACAGATTTGTGCTAGAAAAAATCAATCACCAAGTAAAAAAATGCGTTTGGATTTAATTCCTGAAGAAAATAAGAAAAGTACGATTGTTTTATAAAATTTTGGACGTTATTACTTTGAACATTAGTGAACGGTTTAATAAAATTTCTAAGCTGAAATTCTTAAATCTAGATTTCACACAATTTACTTCATTCGTGAAACGTTTTCCTAACGAACTTTTTTCTTCTTTAGTAGATACACGTGGAACATTCTTTGACACAAATCGTTTAAAAAGTGAACTTTCAGTGATTTATAGTGATCCCGATATGAAAAAGAGAACTGTGTTTGAGCTTCACCAATATATTATGTCCCTTGAATTATGTTCCGTTTTCCCGGAGTATCAAAATTGTGTCGTTTAATTTTGACTATTCCTGCCACAACCACTTCCGTGGAAAGATCACTTTCATATTTAAAGAGAATAAAGACTTATGTGTGAAATTCTCAAAAGCAAGAAAGACTGTCAGCTTTAGCATTAATAAGTATTGAAAGTGCCTTGTTAGAAGATCCGAGATCGTCTCCAACATTAGAAGAAACAGTGATAGACGTTTTCGCTGGACAAACAAAAACCGAAGAATTGATTTTCATTTTAAAAATTAGGATGTATACCTCGGCATAATCATTTTAGGTTAGTTTTTTTTTATGTTATAGGTAGGCCATATGAAAATGTTCATATGGTAGGCCATATGAACATTTTCATATGGCCTACCATACATCTAACGATACCTCTTTCCCTTATAAAATTTTTATCACGTCCCTTGATTCTTTTCTCACGCTACGCCCCTGGTAAAAAGTATGTAAAGAGTAAATGCAAACTTCATTTCAAAAAAATGCAAAATGAAAAAATCAAAGCAGTTGGTTAATCTTATGAAAAAGCTGTTTTTCAGCAATTCTGGTCCAATCAGTAGATTAGGTTTGATGCTGGAAGCCATGGTGATTTCAAGAGTATCAGTTGTTTTATAAAAAAATTTTATTAAAACTCAAAAAAAAGGACCTCGATAATTTACCGAATTTCCTTAAACAAAGAGGTATGGGCAATTAAATGATAATACTACAAATGTACAAATATAATGGGCCAGAATTAGAGAACCAAGTACTTTACAAGTTCAAGCACAGTTGACGTTATCAGGGTATCGAACGAGTCTTCCTCACCTCCTGATGATGCCTGGTTGGTTGGCATGTCAAATTTTTTAGTTTTTATCAATCTTCTGCTTTTATCACGAATGTTAGTTCTAATTGAATAAATAACATCACACAAAACTATAGGTCTTTATTTCCATTTAGAAAAGTCCACAAATCATTCAACAGAATGAGTCATAAAAAATTGCTAATTATGCTACATCAGTGCTTCGCCTCCAAATCGCATACAAACACGCATTTACACTTCTGGACCCCCTCATGCTAATTCAGAAGTTATTCTACGTTTTGAACTACCCCTGGTAGATCATCATTGCTTTTATGAACAGCCATGTGCCTGTAGAGGCTGCTGCGGTGCTTCGTCTCGAAGCTACACAGCGAACACCTGATCATAGTCACCTCGGAGCTGCTCTTATGGATCAAAAAGTGCCGGCGGAGATATGTCTTGTACTTCGTCTTGTAGCCACACTGCGCGCATTGGTACAGGGTGGCTTCGGAGTCGCTCCTATGAATCATCGCATGCTGCGTGAGGTTTTGTCTATATTTAGTCATAAAGCTACACTCCGGGCAGCTGTACGTCGGCACTTCGGTTACGTCCTTGTGGACCACCATGTGAACCGACAGTTTGCAACGATGTCTCGTTTGGAAATTACACTGCGTACACTTGTGCACGGTTGAATTATGATCGCCGTGAGTTATCGCGTGGTTGTCGAGGTCGCCTTTCGACGTTGCCTTATACCCGCATAGATGGCACCAGCGTAAAGCCGTTTGATTCGCGTTTTTGTGCGGCAACGTACGCCCCTGCGAATTATTTTCATATCCGGGCGCGGAATGGCGACCCGCATGTCGAGTCGTGCTCCTGTTTCCTTGTAAACGCGTGCATTTGTCGGCGCTTCTGTGTACCAGCATATGCGTGGGGAGGTAGCTTTTGCGCTTCGTTCTGTAGTCGCATAGTTCACATTTGTAGGAGATAGTCCTGTTTCCATGTAAACGCATGTGCCTGTGCAACAAGTTTACGTGCTTTGTGCTGAAATCGCACTCCGTACATTTGGGCAAGCTGTTCGCGTAGCACGTCTGGTAATCGCACTGGAGGCACCGGCGCATCGTCACTTCATCCGCGCTCTTGTGCCGGCGAAGCAGGTCTTTGCGTAAATACTTGTGGCTGGTCGTGTTAATACTGTGTTTGGTCTCGGACTCGCACTTTGTGCATCTGTATACGGCGACTTTGCATTGTTGTCGGCTTTTCTCGTGGGTTCTTATGTGTTCCTGTAGATTACTTTTGCGCTTCGACTGGTAGTTGCACAAGTGGCAGCGTTTCATGGACACTTCGTCGGCGTTTTTGTGCACCAACATGTGCCTGGGGAGGTAGCTTTTGCGCTTCGTTCTGTAGTCGCATAGTTCACATTTGTAGACGATGGTTTCCGAGTGGGATAAAGCGTGACTTTTGAGATCGTAGATTCTTGTGGTGGTATATGGGCATAGGTCGCATCTGTACACGTATTCCGTCACGGATGCGTTGTCTTGAGAACTGAAAAGATGCGAAAAATGTTAGTGGAATTGCCTACGTAGTCTCCGCATTAACCCATTAGTGCATGAAGTTATTTTTTATTTAATTAGTTATTAAAAATGTTTTTTTTCTATTTATCTATGCAAGAAAAAAACGAAAAAATTATTTAAAAAAAAGTATTTTGTGTACTTTTTTCAAAATGGTCTGTCCATTAAAATGGACTCTATGCAAAATGGATAAATAAAATATGGATTTTTCTTAAAAAAATGTAATGTCTATAAAAATATGTGTCTTAACATTGTACATATAAATTTTAAAAGTTAGGTTTACTTCGTGTGATATGTCTTGAAACAACCTTTGGGATGTAGTCCAACGTTACACTTTTCGCAAATAAAATTACATTTTTTTGTGCACTGCTTACACCTCCTGAGTTTCACTGTATAAATTCTTGTTCTGTAAAGAGAAACTAAATCGTTCATTTTATCAACTCCTCCCATTCCAGCATTATACTTCGCTATCATTTCATGTCGTAGACAATATTTCTGGTAAGGATATCGATAGAAAACTACTTCTAATAGTTGATAACGGTATGTTATCGTCTTCTTAATCAAAATCTGAATCGTCATATCTAGCTTCACATACCTGATTCAGTATTCCTCTAGACAGGTGGTTCGGATTAGCAGTCTCTTCGTCAGAATCATCGCTATCTTCTTCTGTGTCTGCAGACGTCTCCTCAGGTGGAAAAATGTATATATTTGATGGTTGATTGTCAGTGCTATCTTCCTCAATTATTTCTAACAATTCATGCAAAGACAGTCTGTGAAACAAAGAGTTATTTTAAAATTTTGCGCAGGCGATTGCGGATGCAAACCATTTATTTTGCACACGCTAGTAAAGAAATACTTCTAAATTTTTACGATTTTGGAAAAGAACAATAACAACAAATATCAAAAAAATTAAAAACATTATACATGTATATAGGAAGCTGCATTCAGTAATATGACAACATAACCCAACTAATTTATAATAAAAACGTAATACATACCCGCCATTTCGCGTGTAAGCGTGCCACAAATTTGGATCCATTTTGTAACAAACTAGCACTAACTATGTGTAAATCTCGTTGCACACTGGCCTAGACGCCTGCCAACCGATGCTGTCTACCCTTCGAAATGGACTAACCCACGTTGTTTATAGAAATATTTCGCCGGCAACCAAAAAAACATGCGTCCATTAAAAGATACAATATGCACTAATGGGTTAATGTTCACAATGTGTGCGGTGGTATTATTTTTAAATGGTTATTTTGTCGTTTCTATGTCAGCTGAACTTAATTTGGTAGTTATTTGAGTCTAAGGTAATATTTGAGGAGCTACATTTCAAAACGAATTTTATCCACAATCTTCTGCTACCCACTTATTGATGGCAGAACAATCTAGTAAATAAAAGGAATTCTCTAATAGGCAATTGAGGTTCCAAAGACACTTCTATTCTATTTACGTTTAGTGTTAAATTTCGTATGTTTTTTCAAAGCGACTTTTATCCATACACTCGTACAGTTCAAATGATCTTTTATCCAACCTTGGTTAAAAGTTAGAACAGCAGATTTGCAATATCGTTAGTCGAGTCAGGTGGTATTCTTTGCTTAGTTAGCTGTGATTTTAAAACAAGTAACAATGAATGACCTCTTAAATGGTGTAATTGTTCGTGATGACAATAGTGAAAGCCGAAAGAAGCAGAAAAACAGGCAAAAACAGAAAATTTCAAGGTAACGGTTCTTTAGAGGTTAAGTTCGATGTTCGTTTCATTTAATATTTCTTTCTAAGGTATCACAATCATTTTCCTGATGCTGAAAACTGCTATTCGACCATGCAAACATGATGGAAAAACATACAAATGTTTAAAGATTTCCGACAGTGACGTTGTTTCGTCCAGAGAAAAGTTTTATTCTAAGCCAGATAAAGTCGTACAAGATATTAAATTATCCGTATCCCAAAAAGAAAAAGAGAAAAGTATGAAGAAATATGCCGAGAAAAAAATACTAATTTAGCAGTAAAATATACTTTAGACACCGAACTTCATAAAAATACCGAGTGTGCCAAAAAAATTTTCTAGCCGCTCTAGGTGTTACACAAAAATGAGTATAGAAAATTGCGAAGTTGAAACTACATGGCGATGAAATAAAAGAAAATAGAGGGGGTAATCACAAATTACATAAATATGACAGCAGACGCAAGTGTTCGCCAATTATGGAAAATTTGTAATTCAAAATCCACCGCTGAACTGCAAGTAAAACATGGTTTATTTAGAAATCTTTTTTGTAATGAGTTTAATATAGGATTTGGTTCTCCGGCTTCCGATATATGCAGCTTCTGCTTTACGAAAAATAATGAATTAAAGCGCAGTACTGATAATGGCAAAACTAAAATTATAACTGATTTACGTGTCCACAGGTTCAGAGCTAAACAGTTTCGTCTTTTAATGAATGAGAAGGCTGACGATAGTGTACACTTTTGTTTTGATTTGCAGCAAATACAGTGCCTCCCAAAACTTCCCATTGCAGAAGCGTTTTATTTGCGTCAGCTTAGCATACTACTGTTTTTGCGTGACAGATATCAAAACTGAACACCCAGTATTTTATACCTGGCCGGAGATGCTGCAAGCCGCGGGTCAAATGAGGTTTCTTCGGCTTTAGTTGATTTTATGAATAAATATCAGTTTCCCGAAAATTACAAAATAATAAAACTGTTTGCCGATGGCTGTGCCGGCCAAAATAAAAATCATATTGTGATGAAGAGTTTAGCATTATGGTTATATACTAATGCTCCTCCAAGTGTACGTGATATTTTAGTGGTTTTTCCTGTAAGGGGGCATTCTACCTGCAAATAGAGTATTTGGACGCGTTGAGAAACTTTTGAAAAAACGAAGTATTATTATACAGAAAGAGGAATATAATGAACTCTACAAAGAAGTAGGCTCCGTGAGAATTCTCGGTACAGACGGGAAAATTCACCTATCACCGGGAAAAAACCTATGTAAACCGTTAAAAAAACTAAATGGCATTAAAGAAATGAAGCGAATAAAAATACGTAAAACTTTAACAAACACAGTCAAAATTAAAATGGAACAATTTTATAGAAACGATGACCTAAATCGAAATTACGAGAGCATCACCACTAGATGGAAAAAGATAGAAAGCATAGCACACACTGAACCAAAATGGATTGAACTGAAACGCGAAATAAAAAAAGAAAAAATTAACAATTTAAAAACATTATTACAACATTACGATGAACAGTGGCAAACCATACCTGAACTACAGTTTTATAAAAATATTATATTTAAGGAACATGAACATGATGAATCGGTGAACATGAAGAGGAATCAGGACACGAATGCGATTGTATGGAGGTGGACTGTGCCATATGTATTTAGTTTTTCTTTTCTATCGCCCTAATGTAATTTTTATTTTTTTGGCAATAAATAATCATGTAAAACAACTGGTTATTATCATTTTATTGTTTTCCTCTGTGCAATGTTTTTTCAAAAAGGCTTTTATCCAAGCAATATTTTCAAAAGCACTTCTATCCATATTGATTATGTTTGTAACATCGTTAATAAAATGACTCAATTTCCACTTCTCTGCCAAATTTTTGGTCTACTTATAACTAACTATAATCCAAAATAAAAAACATTTTTTTTTAATTAACAAGCACTACATTATTTTGTCTATTTCTGTAAAATTATGCAAAATGGATAAAAGTCGTTTTGGAGTTTAATTCCTCATTTGTCCAAAATTCTAGCCTAATAATTGTATAGGGTGTTTCAGTTGGAACTATAGGAGTTGAATTGCGCGCCATTTGCGGTCTGTCAAAGACAAGGCGTTAATATTTAACGGCTGTCATCTACAAACCATACGACGTCAACATGCCGCGATTAACAGTTCAACAACGAGTAGTTTGTGTATATTATACTATATAGGTTTGGGCCTCATCAGCCACTGATCGCATAGGTAGTCTCTTGGCGACACCCTCTTATCCGGGTCATTATCCAAAAATGCTATCCCATTGAAGGAGCAATTTAGGCACGTCCCCCGCTTTAAGCCTCACCTCCTCTAGGATAACAGGGGTCCCTAATATAAGATACCTCTTCTCCTCCAGTGCGGGGCAGGTGTAAAGAAGATGAATCGAGGTTTCCTCGTCTTTACAGTATCTGCAGGCCGAGCTGTCAGTCAGCCTCAGCTTGTGCTTATATGCATTCAGGCTACTATGGTGGCCCGTTATGATTCCCACCAGGGTTCCGGCTTTGTGCCTGTTCAATATAATGAATTCTTGGGCCCATTTCTCAATCTCTGAGTATTCGATGAAGAGTTTGGTTATTCGACAGCCCGTTACTCCTCTCCATCTTTTCTTGTGCTGGTCTCTTGCCCTGCGAATGATGCGGTCTCTGATCAGATTCCGACTTATTCCCACTGCAGGTTCTGGTCCATAGAGGTTTTCCCTGCTCCCTAGTCTGGCAAAGTCATCTGCAATTAGATTTCCCTTAATGCCATTATGCCCAGGTATCCATAAGAGTTCCACCGGTCCCTTCCCTGCCAAGTGGTTCAATGCTTCATAACAATTATAGACCAGCTTCGACTTTGTCGTTGCTGAATTCAGGGCTGCCAACGCCGCCCTGTTATCCGAGCAGATACATACCTTCTTCTGGGTCCGATTTTGGTCGGCCCTCAGAACACCGTATGTAATTCCAACTAGCTCGGCCTGGAGTGCGGTAGTGTATTTGCCCAAGGGGAAGGTTTTACCTATCCCGTCGCGTCGCCTATACATCCCCGCACCCGCTCTGTTCCCACCCTTGGATCCATCCGTCTACCAGATGTCTCCATTGTGCGGCAATCCAGCTCGACTCTCCATCCAGTCGGTCTTTCTGGATTTGTGTATAACTGTTTTATGAAAGTGAGCCATCCTTTACAATTGCATTAAGAAAACTTCGCACAAAATTAAGATAAAATGAAGCGCCTACAGAGTTAACTGCTAGTATTTTAATCAAGACTAGAGGGGTGATGTCATTGATAAGGAAACAACAACACGTCCTCATCGTGGTCGGTCAGATGGAAATATTGCTGCAGTGTGAGAAACTGCACGGGAGTATCCAAAATTTGCTAAGAGCCACCACGCATCGGATTTTAAAGAAAGATCTGCAACTGTCAGCATATGACAGATGCAGATCTTTAACATTTTAAAATCCGATGTGTGGTGGCCTTTGACAGATCCCAATTGTGCAACACGTCGAATTGATGTGTTTGGATACTCCCGCACACTTTCTCTCACTGCAGCAATATTTTCATCTGACCGATCACAAGGACGTATTGGTGTTGCCTTATCAATAACGGAACCTGTCTCTTCAAATTTCTTGATTAAGTTACGAACTGTTAACTCTGTAAATGCTTCATTCTGTTCTAATTTCGTGTGAATTGTTCTTAATGCAACTGTAAGTGATCGCACACTTTCATAAAATAGTTATACAGAAACTACTCGTTGTTGAACTGTTAATTGCGGCATGATGACGTCGTATGGTTTGTAGATGACAGTCGTTAAATATTGACGCCCTATTTTTGACAGAACACAAATGGCGCGCAATGCAAATCCTTTAGTTCCAACTGAGACACTCGATTTTGACAGCGGGACATTACAGTTGAGCCGCTGCAACTTTACCACTACGTCACAAACGATATTCGTATGAACTAAGATCAAAAATCAGAGTCAAATGAGTCATAATTTAAATTTACCGCCTTTACAGTCAACTGTATTACCGACACCAAAACAAACTAGAAAATGCCTTTCAAATAAGTTATCACGGCGACAAACTTTATAATCCATGGGCTCAAACGTAAATACTTGCAAAAACACAATATACATATAAATTGGTCTGTGATTGTCAAGATAACTGCATCTTTCCGCCGATAGGAGCTTTGGCTCTATTATGGAACTAGGGGAGGTTATTAAACTACAAGTATTACAAACTACTAGTACATATTCGCCTAATTCATCACAATTATTTATTTGGGAATATTTTAGTTTGTTACAGTACATTGACTTTAATTGTGCACCTTATACAAGAATTTCTCTTATCTAAACTGCACCCAAACTATATGAAGAAAGCACAACTAGCACTAAAATTCAATTTCTAATGTGCTAAAACAATGTTATTTAGTTAGGTATCGAATAAAATAAATATAGAGAAAACGTCTGGCAATAAACGTCCTTCACAAAAAAAAACAAACACTATTTTATTAGGTTTATAAAACAGTATGTCAAAAATCAACAAAAAGGAACGTAATATTTTACTACATACGTCTTTATTTTAGGTCTCACTAACACAATTATTATCAAGATGATAAAGATGCTATTATACCATAAAGAAGTGGTTATATACTTATACAATTAAAAAAAATTAAATATGTATAACAAATATTTTCATAATACATAAATAAATAATTACATTGCTGACTATGGTGTACAAAAAACCTGTTTGAGTTTTAAATACGACATTATTTTTAAATTAATGATAGAAACATGTCACATCTACATGCTCAAACAAATAATCTAGTTCGACTGTGAAGTTCTCTGAATGTTTAAAACTTTATCATCCCCATAACCATCCCTGCCAATATTATCATTATAATATGCTTTAAGCTGCATTCATAGTAGCAGTAAAGTTAACTTTAAAAAGTAACACAAGACGTAAGAAAATTCAATACAATGTTTCATACGGCGCCATTCATAGCGCATTTTAAGCAAAAATTAAGGAATAAGCCGTTAGTCTCAAGAAGTAAGAAATGACCAATTTTTATTTCTTAAGTTTTACTGATAACTGATTCGTATAAAATCGTGATTAATCGTTTATTTACGGGGAATTTCGTTTAATTCTATGTTCAGTAAGTTCTGTTTCTGTGATTTGTTTGCTAAGTTGAGGTTATATCTGTATTTTTTTGCGGTCTAGTCGTATCACACTCAGAATAGTTCATCTTCATCTAATTGCATTTTTACTACCTTAAAATACCTTCAATTTCTTCACACTTTTATTTTTAATGTCGACAACAAATCTACCAATAAATCGAGAATGACGCGAATCTGACATTTGACATTGTCAAAACAAATGCATGACTACTTCTTAACTTATTTTAAACTATGAACACATTACTTCTAAATCCATAATGCTTAATGCTAACTTCTTACTGTTTACTTTTTAAAGTTAACTTTACTGCTACTATGAGCGCACCTTAACTCTTGGCCCAAATTAATTCGATGGCATTAAATAGGCGATTTGCATGAAACTTCTAAAATAAATAAATAAGAGAAACTTAAATAAGATTTACATTTGAATCTTTTTTACAGTTGGAGGAAGACATGGAAAATTACTGGCAATACAGACTGGCCGGAAATGTACGGAGGTTAAGTTTGAAAAAGGGCATTCTACCTCATATTTTTAGCTGCCAGAGAGAACCAGTACCTGAACGACAAACTGGGGGCCACACACAATTGTTCAATATTAATAATAATAAATAGATTCGCACACCTAAAACGGAATATTCAACGAAATTACACTAAACGCCCATCTATCTCTCAACAAAATAATATACAGTGACGTCACGCGACAGCCATTTGCATTTTTTGTGTTTACCCGCGCCGATAATAACTTCAAATTTCATTTATTTTATTTTGTGTCTATTATTGTACAAAAAGTGGCAAATTTAACGCTGTATGGATTTAATGACCTATAGAATGTTTTGACAACATAATTAAAAATCATGCAAATTGCCTATTCACAATGGTATGGTGGTAACCTTAAAACTTGATGGCCGTGTTCTTGTAATAGTTCGTCAATTACATACCTATCGTCAGTATCGTCTTTTTTGTGTTTCTTGGAGAGAAATAATAATTCAGGTACAGTCATTCGTTCATTATGATTTATATTATATTTTTTTAACCAATCCATAATTTCAGCTTTTCGTGATGAAGCATTAGGTTGTTCCTCAACCAACATGCTATGATATGGTGCGCTGTCCATTATTATTAAAGGTGGTTCTTCCAAATTAGGTATTAACCGTTCATTCACCCATTTAATAAAAATATTACCATTCATTTCACCATGTTAATCAAGGATTTTTGATTTAGAGGCAAACAACAAATCGGCATCTCTAACAAAACCTTTGCTAGATCCCGCATGCAAAACAATGAACCGTTTACCATCGTAAGCCTCTGGGTTGTGAACACTTTTAACATTGTCATCTTGCCAGGACATTCTTTTGCTGCCTATAGCATATATCCAAGTTTCACCTAGATATTTGTGAATCTATATGTATCTTACCTCTTGAACAGCATTAACAGATATTAAAGGGCCTCCGTTTCTTTTCTCCTGTTCAAAGTATTCCAGGAGATTCAACACCATTTGCTGTGCTTGAGAATTTAATGTTTTTCCCAGCATCTAAAACAAGACGTGCATACAACTGTCATAAAAAAATATTGCTTACTTACATCAACTTCAATTCTGAAACTAGTTTCGCTCTAAGAAGAACGGATCTATGACAAATATTAGTAAATAGCGTAAATGGGCTTAAAAATTTGCAGAAAACTAAACGAGCTTAGCAGTCAGATGTCAAACAACTGTCAATATCACTCGAAAATTATTTACACAGTGTTAGTCAATAGAAATGTTTCATATTCTTAATCTAATATGTTACTATTTGTCTTTTCACCAATCAGCGTGAAAATATGAAAACAGTTGTCGGTGATATATGCAGGTCATCTCCGAAGGCCCAAAACACACGTAATATCACCTGTCTCTCGTTTACCTATTATAGCAAATGCGTTCATAGGGATAGCGGGTTGTCTGTGATATTACCATATGATAGTGACGTAGTGGTAAAGTTGCAGCGGTCCGACTGTAAGCAGTCTACCTGCTGCTACTATTTTTGTATTATTCCTGGAAATAACGGTAAATTTCTTAAAACTTTATTACTTCATTCGAAAGATGTCTTGAAAATGTGTAGACCCAAGTTGATATTTAATGGCATTTATTCATATATTCTCTAATAGAGAACTATAACATGCTTGCAGTTTGCTAGGTGAGGGAGAATGGACACCAATACAAATTTTGAGTAAAGACTTGAGAGAGTTATTTGCAGATGGCCTTTAAAATTTTAGTGACTTGGAACGTCTGCCTTGTTTTCTTTTATTATGCCATGTGGTAAAGAATTGAATAATTTAGATAAACAACAAATTATCGATTGACGGAGTTGTGGAAAACCACGACAGATAGCAACAATTATTATTGGTTCACCGAAGCCTCGATATACCCACTCTTTGCTTAGGAGATCGAACCGGGGAGTAGGCAGTCTCTTGAGGATGTTCTTGAGTAGGCAGTCTCTTAAGGATGTACTTCGATTTTGATACATAAAAACACTGTGTACACTTGATATTATCATATGTCTTTTCAGACTGTCCTTCCACTTTGTTGTGGAAGAACACTTGAACATCTCCATTTCTGGAGGGCTTGTGTGCACTGGTATATGATGGATGATGTTGCGTTTAGTTTTAGTTGAGTGATTGCAGAGAGCGCACTTGTACATTTTTACTTAAGAAGCTGCCCTATGGGTTAGCATGTGACTGTTGGAAGTGTTCTTTCATTTCATCATTTGTTTACATAGAACACTTACACATTTTTACTCAAGAAGGTACCCCGTGGGTTACCATATGACGGTTAAGACTTGTCTTCCATTTGTTCATTTGCGGACATAGACCAACCACACTTGTAGATTTTTACTTCAGAAGTGCCTTGTGGGTTAGCTGTGACTATTCAAGTATTTCCTTTTCGTTGTAAGAGGACATAGAACACACTTGTACATTTTTACTTAAGAAGCCGCTCTGTGAGGTAGCATGTGCCTGTCGAAAGATCTCTTCCATTTCGTAGTAAACGGGCATAAAGCACACCTGTACATTTTTACATCAGAAGGTGCCTTGTGGGTTAGCATGTGACTGTTAAGATAGTTCTTCCGTTTCGTTGTATATGGACATAGAGCACACTTGTACATTTTTACTTCAGAAGGTGCCTTGTGGATTTGCAAGTGACTCCTAAGACAGCCCCTCCATTTCGTTGTAAAAGGACATAGAGCACACTTGTACATTTTTACTTCAGAGGGTGCCTTGTGGGTTAGCATGTGACTGTCAAGATAGTCCTTCCGTTTCGTTGTATGTGGACATACAGCACACTTGTACATTTTTAATTCAGAAGGTACCTTGTGGGTTTGCAAGTGACTCCTAAGACAGCCCCTCCATTTCGTTGTAAAAGGACATAGAACACACCTGTACATTTTTACTTCAGAAGGTGCCTTGTGGGTTAGCATGTGATTGTTAAGACAGTTCTTCCATTTCGTTGTAAAGGGACATAGAGCACACTTGTACATTTTTACGTCAGAAGGTGCGTTGTGGATTTGCATGTGACTCTTAATACTGTACCTCCATTTTGTTGTAAAAGGACATAGAGCACACTTGTACACTTTTACTTCAGAAGGTGCCTTGTGGGTTAGCATGTGATTGTTAAGATTGTCCTTCCGTTTCGTTGTATGTGGACATAGAGCACACTTGTGCATTTTTATTTCAGAAGATGCCTTATGCATTAGCATGTGCCTGTCGAGATGATTCGAGATTTTCGCTTCTGACAAAATTTGTATCTTATTCTTTAAATCAACTTCACCACTCTTTAAGGGACCGTTTCTCCGACATACTCTTTCTCTATTCTCATGGTATGTTTCTATTTTATTTTCTGTATCCAAACAATTCCTTACAAACTTGAAATAACACTCTATACTGTCTCTACAAAATGTGCAAATTAAAGGATTCCTAGTAATGCTAAGATCCTAAAGACAGAGAAAATGTGTAAACAAATTGTGTAATAAAATAGCATACACCTTACCACTTCCGACATATACTTTGATAACATTTCTACATAAATTTGTTCCTTCATTAAATTATCCATTGGGACGAAGTTACTTTTTTCTGAATGCCTTATACAGAATCGACATACAGCAAAATCTTGTTTGGGGAATGCTTCTTCGTTTTTATCACCTTCGAATATATCCTTTAGTTCAATTACAGTCTGACCTTTACCAACGGCAAAAATTCTTATCAATTCCTCCGTATCGATACACAGTGATTTGAAATAAAAAGACCTTTCGGCAATTGCAACACAACTCTGACAAATAGAGCTTTCAATTGTAATTATATCCTAAAATAACATCATTGCCAATATTCTTCGGTATATAACACGATAAATATGAACGCACGAACTTACATTGAATAAAAGCACTTCCAATACTTCCTTCATAATCTCATCTATTACTTTAAAATCATTTCCTGTTATGTCAAAACAAAGTCTACAAATATCTTTCTCGTTCACACTCATGGTTAATTATTCAGTTCCATGTGCACAGTAATTTCACAATGAAACATAAAAATGGCAGCTTTTTTAGTCTTATTCTTCTTCTGCATGTTAACATTCACTTTACATTAAATATAGTTAAGCAAAGATTTTAGTCTCGCTTTGACCTTCTGTAAATATACAAATGATTACAGCGAATGCTTGTGCAAGAGGAACAATATGTATAAGTTTTATCAAAATGATCAAAAGAATTTTATGTTCTCTAATCTGTATTGCGAATGAATTTTGGTAATTGTATAGAACACCCCCTTCTGGATTTTCGCGGTATTTTTTTTTGTAGGTGTGTTAGTTTGTTGCTATAGGAACAGTTTTTCACAAACGAAACTTTGCGCAAATTAATAATAACCCATCTAGCTAAGGGGAGGTGGGAGCGAATAGGGGTGCTGGGTGGGGGTAAACAGGTGTAGTGAGGAATGTTAATTTAGCAAGGGTACATTAAAAAAATGTAAATTTTTTAAAATATTCAACATATAGGGGTAGTTTTTAAGGGTTGAAGCAATATTTGTATGGTGAAAAGATGTGGCATTGTGTGCGCATAGAGACCGCAAAATTAAATTACTTGCTTTTTTTTTGTTAAATTTTGGCGTCTGTTGTTGAAGGGCAAGGGATATATTTGGTATATAAATGATCAATGTTCAAAAATAATTTACAAGATAGAGGGATAGTTTGTAAGGGTTGAAATAATCGTGAATCCTAATTGTTTCTATTTGTCATAATCTGCCTGACCCTTTTTTATGCACGTGATACGGTCATTATTTAAATTGATGTATATTTAATTAATTTACTCACATGTTGTATTCCAATTATTAAAACGCCATGTCTATTTAAGAACGATGTAAGTCCTTCATTTGATGCTGTAATAGCATAAAATTTCGCGTAAGTGACATCGCAAGAGTCACAGGTGTTGAAATCACAAAACCGCACAAGGCACAGGTGTAAGATTCACAGTCAATACTCTGTTTTCACTCATATTTTTGTCGCATTCGACGCGCAAGAATATTTTAAGTTTAAGTTCTAGTTGTGAACAAAGAACTGAATAGCTGTGGTATAAAAAGTGTCGTTTCAGCATCCCTTGGCGCGTGAAAACGTTTCCAACCAATCAGGGCGTCTGATTTTGTTTACATATTTGTAAATTCAATAGACAGTGATGTCTGCGCTTTAGGTAAGCAAGTAATTTGTAGCCTATATTCTCGTATTATGATAGTTGTACAGAAGTTGATGTGGCAACATGGGAACTTTGGTGAACTACAGAAACGATTAAGTAAACAGTAAATCAGCTGTGCGCATGGAGAAATGTTCCAATTTTAATTTATTTATAAAAAATACTTAACGCCATTTGCGCAAGATATGATAAGGTGCGTTGTACTCGTGATGGAATGTAGAATGTGTGAGTAAGTTTAGTTTTTCGATAGGGCAGAAGGGGGTGTTCTATACAATGACCTGAATTTTTATAATATTGGGAGTATACAATATAGTCAGTTCATAAAAATGTATATTAAGATATCTATTGAAATTTGATGCAAGAAGTTTTGATTTTGATACCCTTATGAATAGAACGGAACGAGAGTTTTGAAACAGTTCGAAATTTCGTTTTGAATGGATGTATCGTAGACACATTTGCGACAGATATAATTCAGAATCATACATAATACGGGCTCTAGATGGCAGCACCACTTTTACCGGTTTTTTTTTTAGGACTTAGATTTAGTGAATTTTCAAACGGAACGCCTCAAATAGAAACAGTTGAAAGCATCATTCAATGCAAATTCCATTATAAAATGACATGTTCAGAATTTCACAAGTACGTTATAGGAAAACCGGAACTGCTGAAGCAAGGGAAGACGTCTGGAAAATATAAGAATAATTAGTCTTATCGGTTACCTAGCTACTATCTTTTAATTAATATTCATACATGAGAACATTTAAAGTACTATCATTATTGTTCTTAATCGTTAATTGTATGTTACAAATGTATAGAGTACCTACTTACAGGGGCGGCTGGTGTATAGGTGCTGCAGAGCTGCAGAACTGCCAAAAAAATTAGATATTTGTATATTTTTGCGACGTAATAATTACTAAAATTTATTAATAAAATAATTTGGTTAGTTGGTGCAGCTAACCAAATTATTGCGTTAAAGTCGCATTCTGTCCGCCGTCCTCTATTGAGTAGTAGACCAGATGAATTATCTGGGTCTCTACGCGAGCGCGTTGCGGTACATTGAACTGGGCCACATGAGGTAGTTCTCAGCACGGCTCGGCACACCCGTCCTCCCCCTCAACTCCCGCGACAATCCACACTTGACGCTCGAAATGAGCGAATTTACAAGGTCAGTGAGCTGTATTTTTTCCAGCCAAGGCAACATCAGTGAATGTTTACTCCTCGTATAGTGGCGGACGTAAATCGTACCTATTTCGTATTTCGTGTTAATTTGAGATTTTAAATACTGTTTTGTGAATTTGTGTAGTGATTTATTGTACTAATTATTAATATTTATATACTGTGATAGTGACAATGGATTTAGTTTATGAATTTAGTTCATGTGAAGCGATTTTTTAAATACTCTTATGAAGAAAAAATTGATTTAAAAAACAATGGTAGGCCATTTCCCGATATTGTTACTGAGACTGCAGGTGTTAGCCGCGGAAAAGCATATAAACGTCAATTTAATAGAGACATTTATTCGAAGAACAATTGGATTTGTGGGTGCAACAAAAAAAAATGCGTTATTTTGTTTTCCTTGTTTACTTTTTGGCGGTGATAAAGCATGGACGGAGGTAGGGGTGACAGATTTGGTGCACTTAACTCAAAAAATAAAAAAGCACGACAACTCCAAAAGCCATCTACATAATACAATGGAATTAGCTTTATTAGGAACAACTAATATTAAAGCGCAGCTAGATTCAGCTTATTGGATAAATGTGCAAAAGCATAATGATAATGTGACAAAAAAGAGATACGTTTTGTCAAAAATTATAAACTGCATAAAGTTTTGTGGGGCCTTTGAACTGGCGCTGCGAGGACATGACGAAGCTGAAACCTCTCAAAACCCGGGGATATTTCGTGGTTTGATAAATTTTTCTGCTGAGCTTGATGTAACTTTAAGCGAGTATCTACAAAATGCTTCAGTATTTAAAGGAACCTCTAAAGAAATACAAAATGATCTTTTAGACTGTATATTAAAAGTATGTCATGAAGAAATAATTAAAGAAAATAACAAACCTTCATTTTTGGCAGTTATGGCAGACGAAACAACTGATGTATCTGCAAAAAAAAAAAAAAGTAAGTGGTAGTTTTAAGATATATTCTCGATGGTGAACCGATTGAACGTTTTTGGACATACCTGAAACCTACAAAATGTGACGCTGAAACTCTTTCGGAAAATATTTTAAGTGTTATAGACCCTCTAGTAGAAAATTCACCTTACAAGCTTTTTCTCTTAACCAAAAAATAAGACGGCAAACATGAATGTTTTTCAAAAAGGTATTAAATTCCAAAAATGTTTCTTATTTTTGTGAAAGTCTATATTTTTGTATAAACGGATTTTACATAAAAATTCTGAAGTATCAGGAAAACGCGTGACCTTGAAAATTTTCGCCTGCGGCGCAATTATTTTGCAACCCCTACAGCGCTAGTAGTTTGGATACGTTTAAAATTTGCACGCGGGCCGCCAATACCCTAGGAACGGCCCTGTGCAGAACACCCGTTTCATTTCATCACGAGCCGCCACTGCCTACTTATTTCATTACAATTGTAATTCATCTTCTATTGGCTTTTATGTTTTGATTGTTATGCTAATTTTTTTTCATATTTTGTGCTGTTTATACATTTTTTCTGTTTTAATGTTATATACTTACCTGATTCAATAGAATAATTTTTAGTGATATGTTATACCTATCCTACCTGTTTCCATATGTATGTTATGCCAAATCTGTGGTAAGTATACAGAGACGGACACACAAACAGAAATTTAAGAAAAGCTCGTTGTTCTCGACATCTACATTTTTATTCGAGAACTAACCAAACAGTGAACAACAAATCACATCTTTTTTGTACGCCGTATGTCGCGCGTTCCGTAGAATATAGAAAATAGTTTTTCTACGTGTAAATCAGTGTTTCAAAGGGCGAAAATTTTCTGTTATACCATAATTTGAAGCCATTTTTAACCAAACGTTCTCAAGCAGTTAGTTAACGTTTGAAAAAGCTGTCTATCAGCAGTTTTGGTGTGCTCGCTAGGTTAGGTTCGGCGTTGGAAGCTAGAAGTGGGTAGGTGGGTTGCGATTTCGCAGTCTACGACTTTGTCACTGATCCGCCGCCAGTCGCAGTCTGCTCCGGTTGAACAAAATCGCTGCGAAATTTCGGAGCAGTTTGTAACATTTGTTGATTGTGTATAACTCATTAGACGACGTCGGATAGGTGCCCGGTCGGCGCTCGGCGGTTATCCAGTTTACATGCACGTTCGTAAATTTGCGGCGCACGGCAAGTTTTAGGTAGATTAAAACTTTAGCACGCAGGAACAATCGAAAATAGCAGCGCTACAAGGCGCCCGGCGGTGTCTGTGGCTAATACCTACCTACGAACTGAAACTGCTCCAATAAATCACTGCCTTTTGTCTCAGTGATACGGCCGGAGCAGGAGCATTTTGCGACTGCTCCGCAAAAATTGCAGACCGGCCCATCTCTATTGGAAGCTATTATAGTGTCAATACTGTCAGATATTAACGAAAAAATTAACAAAATGCTATCAAAACCGAAAAACAAATCGATAATTTGTCGCGTTGTTGTACTTAGTGACACATTTTTGGCTTTCGCCGTTCTACATTTAGCTCGGTGATGGGTTTCCCCTTACACTTAAAGTGTGTTAGTCAACCCTTCCTGAAACAGGGAACGTTTTCCGGCCGACTTTTTCCCCATCGCGTTGGTCACAATTTGGTTGAGAAGCGGGGTTAGCATCGTAGACTACTCGCGGGAGTTTTTATGACTTCGAGCGTTTATTCTATTTTGTGCTACCCGCGACCACCTACGTGAGTTTTTATTTTTGATTTCTATTTTTTTTTTTTTTTTTGGTTTTTATTGTGCTTTCCTTGTGATGAGACCGGTGGGGAAACAATTAGTTTAGACGATGTCCCTGAAATTCTTCAAAAGTTATCAGACGAAGAACGTGATGCAATTGATAATGAAAGTGACCTAAGTGAAGATGAAGAAATTCAACTTGATGATCACTTCGGTGAGTCAGAACAGCCCGGTGATGAATTTGTCGGACATGAGAATCCTTGACAAAAATGTTAAATGGGACAAGTTGCCAAAGAAGAAAGATAAAACCAGATCCACACCGCTCGATGTTTTTTTCCATATTTTTTGTACAGTTGTTTATGAGTGCACACGTGGGGACAGTAGTTGTTTAAAATCTATTTCGTGGCGCACGATGCATTTTAAGATTTAAGTTTTTGCGTTGTAGAGTGCTAATTCGATATGTCGAATGTGCATAGGGTAAAAAAACAACAATTCGTTGATCAAGTAAAAAAAATATCATGTGCAGCATAGTACACGCGATAGAAGTGAATACTTCTTTAGAATAGAGAATGAGAGAGATTAAGAGTGAGAGATTGAGAGAGAGAGAGAGAGAGAGAGAGAGAGAAAGGGATATTTTCAAAAGAAATATAACAATATAAAATTTGTGTAAAAAATATTCGGTTTATTCATTATCTACACTATCATCGGCTGGTGGTTCAATTGGTAATACTGATATGATTGGTTTGTGATAACTAAAATATGAAATATATGTTCGTGATTCGATATTTTCTAGATAACGTGTAAAAATTGCATCTATTGTTGTTCCGGATTTTGTTGTTGATTCTTTGGGATTGTTAATTATAAGCAGACCAAATGTTTCTCGAAGAAAGTTAATCAACGTCGAAGAATCATTGGATCCGAAATTTACATTGATATCTCCCCCGAGAATCAAAGGGATTTTGTCTTCGCGTCTTCCAAGTGCATTTGCACCTGTGTGGCTGTAAATCAGTAGGGAGCGGTGAATGAAATATATTATATCTTCTAGACTTTAACAAGTTAAACGGTTCAAGGATATTATCAAATAATCACAAAACACAGATGTAAATAACGTAAATAATTACAAAACGCAATGATAAATATTCGGTACACACGCGTGCTGCTTCAGCTGTTAATATATAGCGTCTGGACGCGTACATCTATAACGCGCGCATGCGCGACAATAGGGAGACGCGGATAGCCTAAACTGATATATATGATATATATATATATATATATATATATATATATATATATATATATATATATATATATATATGATGTATAGTTATTTTTCTCCTCTCTACGTTATATTTTTTTTCTCTCTCGTGTAACGAAATCTTGAAACGTTACATTCACTTCAAATTAGGGTTAGGATACGATAAGTTACTGACAGAGATCGTATCGATAAAGATGTATAGGCCATAAAGTTCATTCGGCATTTGTCCTGAATCGGCGTACCGTGTGCGGCACTGATGAGAACTAACAAGTTCCAAACAGCTGTATGTCGTTCGGTTCCGATCCGGGACAAATGTCGAATCCTACCTGTGGCTGGTTTTATTTTTTGAAATCTGAAGTTGATATCGTAGAAACATGGTTTTGGAAGGCTTCAACAGCTTCCTGAGGTGATGAAAATCGCTGTCCACGCAACTTTTGTTTGACAGTGGGGAACAAGTAAAATTCATTAGGTGATAAATCGGGTGAATACGGGCAATTAACAGTTCTTCGATCCTCTAAAGGAATGGTTGTGACGTGTCCAGTACATCCGGAGAAACAAGCGATCATTTTCTTGGAAGTACCACGTGAATGACCCACTTTAGTGGGATCCGATTCATTTTCAAACACCCAAACAGTAGACTGTTGTTTGAATTCCGGTTCATATGAATATATCCACGTTTCATCTCCTGTAACGATGTTGTATACGGATTTTGCACGTCCTCGGTCGAATTTTTTCAGCATTTCCTGTCACGACAAACGCAACGCAAACAACACGAGCCTTTTTTGCGCTTCGGTCAAATTATGCGGAATTGATCTGGAACAGATCCTTTTCGCAGCTAAATGTTAATGCAAAATCGATTACATTGAAGTCTGCGATATGCCAAGAGACGCCTCTATCTGTCTGTAAGTCACATGACGATCTTATTGCACACAGCATGGATGTTTTTGGAACAACAACCGATTTTGGTCGACCCTCACGACATTCATCACTGTAAATTCAATTGTAAACAGTCTTCTCTGATAGTGCTTCATCACCAAAAGTTGCACCAAGCGATTCTATGCATTGCTGTTAAGTAAGGCCTTTCTTAAGATCATAAAAAATCATCCAACGCAAACCTTCACGGGTGATTTCCACTTTTGCACAAACTTGCTTCTTTTAAACGTTCACTATCAACACACTACTCGGTCAATTTCTAAGTTGCCACTGGCTTCGCAATAACAAACGTTAAGGTTTACGAATACAGTGATGCCACATCTGAGTAACGCCATCTATTGGTCAATTGTAAAAACTTAAAAAGGCAATCCTCATAAACGATTACAGAAATGTACTGGTGACACAATTACGAGAGTGGTGTTACATCAATTAAAAAAAAAATCACTAAAATAAGTGTAGTAATTATATATTATGTAAAATCTTCATACATCACATATTGTAGTTCAAGAAATTCGAAGATTTTATCCAAGCGTAAATAGACTAAAAATAGAGAGGCACTGGACTACGTTTTATTTCTGAATATTTCAACAATGGACTAACCACCAAGAAGCCCACATATGAATCCCATTGAGCATCGATAAGACGGACTAAAACGATAGGCGCCACATATCTGCTCCTATGACTAGGGAACTAGAACAAGTCGTTCTTGTCGAATGGGAGAATATTTTTCAGGAAACCATTTACAACTTGATCAATACATGTCCAGACGAATGAGAGCAGTGATGGGAGCTAGGGGAGGATCCAACACCGTCTTCATTGCATTTGACATTATTGTTTCTTTCTGTTATTTATTCATGTTTAGTTTTCCCGATAATTCCATTTTAATGATAAACATTAGTTGATATAATTTAATAGGCAATTTGCATGATTTTTAATTATGTTGTCAAAACATTCTATAGGTCATTAAATCCATACAGCGTTAAATTTGCCACTTTTTGTACAATAATAGACACAAAATAAATAAATGAAATTTGAATTATTATCGGTGCGCGTAAACACAAGAAATGCAAATGGCTGTCGCGTGACGTCACTGTGCATCATTTTGTTGAGAGATAGATGGGCGTTTAGTGTAATTCGTTAAATATTCCTTTTTCGGTGTGCGAATCTATTTATTATTATTAATATTGAACAATTGTGTGTAGACTATGGCAACAGACAGTGGATTTGTGCAAGGACAATCTGATAACTTGCCAAAGATTGATTCCTTGACCATGTTTTCCTTTCTAGGGGAAAATTCACAATTTATGGGTATTGAAATTAGAAGAATTAAAACTTCCTCCAACTGTAAAAAATATTCAAATGTAAATCTTATTTACGTATCTATATCTAATGACCTACAAAACAAATATTTTCTAAATATTCCATGCGGCAAGTAATACGAAAACAACATACAACGTGAAAGTGGGGTTATGTACAAATACATCTAAAACAAATAAATGTTATTAGGTACTCACAATAAAATGATCCTCGCAACGATATAGCGGCGTCGAACTTGATTGCTTTATATTTTTCTTTTCGTCCCTTTCATTGCTACGCATCATTTCTTTCGCATTCTTTCCTCTTTGGGAACCGAGAAGAACAATTTTTCGGGCGGTGATACCGTAGTATTTGTATACATTGGCACGATGCAATACTTATAAAATTTGTGTTTTATCGACTCCTTACTGTTAGGCACTTTATAAAACGCACTTGTTACAGATTTTACAAACTGTTAGCACTAAACCAAATCAAAACAGTGATGATTGGGTTACTTCCGCACACAGTGACGTGGACCAATCAGACTAGCGTTTTCGAACATGTGACTTTGTTTACATAAATGAGTGAATTAATTTTATTAATTATGCAAAAACTACAAATTTTCATGAAAAATTACTATAATATTCTTCTTAAGTACTCATTATATGAAAAAAAATTTCAGGCGTATAGAAGTTTCATGCAAATTGCCTATTGTAGGTAGTATGTTTAAATTTTCGAAAAAATAAAAAGTAAAAATGTGATAATGTGTTTCACCGATGTGCTAATTTTGTCCAGGAGCTTATTTGGTTGTGTCTTTTGTATGATCTGAAATAGTTCTAATATACGTTTATTGTGCAAAAGTACTAGTCTTCTTATTGTTTGTTCCTTGTAGTTTTCGATTATTCTGAAAATCTGAAAACGATTTCCTTCAACAGCCTCTATTTTCCCACATAACAGCCCATCATCATCATGAGGTCATCAGTCCTAAGACTGGTTGGACGCTAACCTCCAGCTTCTCCTATATTGTGCTAACCTACGCATTTTGCTAATTGTGCTACAACCTATTTCCCTTACTATTTGCGAGCAGTAGTCTAATCTAGGCCTTTCTCTGCCTTTCTTCACTCCTATTTCTGCCTCCAAAATATCGCGGACTATTCCCTCATGTCTCAGCAAGTGGCCTACCATTCTATCTCTTCTCTTCTTTATGTTTTTCCACATACTTCTTTTCTCGCCGACTTTCTCTAATACTTCTTCGTTTCTAACCCTATCAGCCCACGGTATTTTCATCATTCTTCGGTAACACCACATCTCAAAAGCTTCTAATTTCTTCCTACTTGCTTCCCCTACCGTCCAGGTTTCGCAACCGTATAGTGCCGTGCTCCATACATATGTTTTCCAAAATCTCTTCCTTGTTTCTAAGTTTATTACCCCCGAGCATAAAAGTGCTTTCATTTTGTTAAAAGCTACTCGACTCTGCGCTATTCTTTGTTTTATGTCTTTATCGCTTCTTCCATCCCAATTTATTTTACTTCCTAAATAAGTGAAGTCTTTAACTTCCTCCAATCTTTCATTATTAATTTGTACTTTCGTTTTTGCTCTGCTCTCGCGCCCTCTGCACACTAACACTTTAGTTTTGTTTTTATTCACCCTCATTCTGTATTCCTCTGTCAACACTGCCTCCATTTCGTTCAATGCTGATTCTAATTTCTCGTTACTAGATGCTAATACTGCTATATTATCCGCGAATCTCAGCATTTTTAGTTTCTGTCCCTGTACTTTAATCCCGAAATCCACTCTATCTTTTACCACATTAATCGCCTCTTCGAGGTACAGATTAAAAATTAGTGGTGATAGCGTACATCCTTGTCTTACTCCTTTCCTAATACATACTTCCCTTTTTCCCCCTTCTACTTCTATAACAGCAGTTTGCTCTTTGTATAGATCGTGTACTACTCTCCTATCTCTATACTTCATTCCCGCGCTCTTTAGTATCTCGAACATTTTTTCCCATCTTACGTTATCAAAAGCTTTTTCTAAATTTACAAATCCTATATAAGCGTTCTTTCCTTTTTCTATTGTTTTCTCTAACATTACTCTTAGCGCCAGAATAGCTTCGCGAGTTCCCCTATTTCGCCTAAACCCGAATTGGTCTTCTCCTAGTATTTCCTTCGTTCTATTTTCCATCCTCTTCTGCACTATTCTGGTTAAGATTTTTGACGCGTGGGAAGTTATGCTAATCGTTCTAAAGTTCTCGCATTTGTCGGCTCCTCTCTTTTTCGGTATAGTAACGGTAATGTTCCTCTTATAATCCTCCGGCATCTCGCCCATTTCGTATAACAGCCCACTTAAGGAAATAATATAATTGGATAGGAAGGATTTTTCTTCTTATTAGATTTACTTAATTAATAAAATAACTAGAATGTACGTTCCTTAACCCAAATGTAACAAACGCCCTTTTAAAAGGCAGTCGATTTATAGGTCGTTTGAGTGAGCCTCATCGATTTTTCAATAGATATCGCGATAACTACCGATTCGTAAAGATCATATCATGTCACTTTTGTCGGGTGACTCCATTTGACCTAGAGTCTTGTTAGTGTTTAATGTGTTTTTAAACTTTGTTTTACGTACTGTGATCATGAATGATTGGAGGTAAGTTCATTTACTTATCTAAATATGTAAAGTCTCATTGCACATGATATTCAGATACTATTAGGACATGATTACACTATATTTCTAGTTATGAAACGTCACAGATTATTATAGTGCATATAGTCTGGTCCAAATGGCGGCGTCCGTTTAAAAGAACGCTAGTAAGATATACTACTGCATATTTTTAATAAGTTTTTCTTATTTTAGAAGACCGTTGAAACTGCACGAGCTACTTGAGGAGCTAGAAAACCTCAACGAAATATCTGTTCCTCCAGATAAAATACTTTTCTCCCCTGAAAGTGCAAATGACGACATCATCGATTGTAACTCTGGGGATGAAGAACTTATTACCCTAAATAATCTCCCAGAGAGCCAACCGAGGACTGACGTCAAAGTAATAATTCTACAGGACTCTGAAGCTAATGAGAATGCATGTGATTCCGATGACGACATTCCATTAGCTCAACTTTATCCTGGGGCAACTCTGCCACCCAATGGTAATGGCCGATCCATTAATAGACCTCCAACAAAAAGGTAAAAAACATGTTATGGATTCCAGAAGATATCACCCCTCAACCTGATTTATGGGAAGACACTCTTGGTCCAGTTCAAGAGCTCACACCTTTGCAATATTTGATTTTTTTGAAGTGAATACTTCTTTGGCGGCGTTGTGATATTTGACGAGAATAGAGAGTGAATTGGAAAAAATGTAACGTTTCAAGATTTCGTTACACGAGAGAGAAAAAAGATATAACGTAGAGAGAAGGAGAAAGAGAGCTATACATTTGGTATACCTAAAACACAGGCTTCGTTACAAGACAGAGTACACAGATATATAACATAGAGAGAAAGAGAAAGAGAGCTATACATCATATATATCAGTTTATGCTATCCGCGTTTCCCTATTGTCGCGCATGCGCGCGTTATAGATGTACGCGTCCAGACGCAATATATTAACAGCTGAAGCAGAACGCGTGTGTACCGAATATTTATCATGTGCAAATGCACTTGGAAGAGGCGAAGACACAATCCCTTTGATTCTCGGGGGAGATTTCAATGTAAATTTCGGATCCAATGATTCTTTGACGTTGATTAACTTTCTTCAAGAAACATTTGGTCTGCTTATAAATATCAGTCCCAAAGAATCAACAACAAAATCCGGAACAACAATAGAAGCAATTTTTACACGTTATCTAGAAAATATCGAATCATGAACATATATTTCATATTTCAGTTATCACAAACCAATCATATCAGTATTACCAATTGAACCACCAACCGATAATAGTGTAGTTAATGAATAAACCGAATATTCTTTACACAAATTTGATATTGTTATATTTCTTTTTAAATTATCCCTCTCCCTTTCTCTCTCTCTCTCTCTCTTTCAATCTCTCACTCTTAATCTCTCTCATTCTCTATTCTAAAGAAGTATTCACTTCTATCACGTGTACTGTGCTGCACATGATATTTTTTTTTATACTGAGGTAGTTGGTACCTCAGTGACCTTCTCCAATAGATATGCTTTGAAGAAAAACGTAGAAGCTAATGTATTCACTAAAGAAATGAAGTGTTTTGTGGGGGTATTAATTTTGAGCGTTTATGTAGATGTTCCTAGAAGATACATGTATTGGGAAAACAGGAGTGACACCAACAATATCCTAGTGACTAAAGCTATGTCAAGAGATGGATTTTCTTATATTATGAAAATACTACATGTTTGTGATAATGATAATCTTGACAAACAGGACAAGCATGCTAACCTTTGTCCTCTATTCAGTCTTCTAAATAAAAGGTTTTTGGACTTTGCGTCTTTGGAGCAACATCACAGCATCGACGAAGCAATGGTACTATATTTTGGAAGGCACTCTGGCAAACAATTTATTAGAGGCAAACCATTTTTGGTAACTTTATAGCCATGTGGTTCGTGAAATTTATGAAGGCACTGCATCATATGGCACAAAAAGTTACAATATACAGGGTAATCTATGCCCCTACGAATGAGACAACTAATGCGAAGCACTAAAATTATATGGGACAAGATAATCTGTGGAGCTGATTTGAAAAACGCTAATACTGAAATAAAAGTATTACGAGAGTTCTCTAAAAGAGATGTCTGTCATTATTATTTTAGGTATATTGAATTATTGATAAACCTAACCTAACCTAAAAAAAATAATTTATGCACAAACTTTGTACTAAAGTTACCTGTTGTAATCAATCGACTCTGTTTTTATCTCTATCTCATCCTCCACCTTAAAATCCGCTTCCTCTTTAACGTCCTTAACATTTTCTATGTTTTCTTTAGAAGCATCATCTCCAACTACTCTCTTATCTATTTGTTGTTCATCTACTTGGGCCATATATGGGTCTTCTCTCTCTTTGATCACATTTCTTGACCTAAAGTTAAGGACATCGCTTAGATCTACTTGCCCTTTACTGTTCGTTCCTTCCGTTCCGCAATATTCCGTTATTCTCTCTTCTGTTTGCGAACAGCTGGTTACAAAGGCAATAAGACGTTTTAGGGAGTCATGACATGAAGTGCATGTTATTGGTGGTCCATTAACGATCACAGCCTATGAAAAATGAGTTTTTGTTATTATTTTAATTTGATATCTGCAAAAAATAATTACAAGTATCGTGCCTTTTTTTTTAGATTCACATTGCGAATAGTTTATTTCATTTGTAAAATTTCCTTAACGGTCTAATTGAAAGGTCTTCTATAGAGCTAATTGATATATAATCCTTTTGCTAATAAAGGTCAAAATTACTTTACAACACATTAATACAAACCAGAACTTGCTTACCAATTCTGGTAAATACTTCCATAACATCTCAACATCAACACCACTATAAACCGTTTCTAAACAAAAGCAACATAAATTTGTGTTGCCTGTTATATCTTTCTCTATTTCACTTTGACAATATTGTGGTAAATCATTTTTTGATTTGTTTGTACTATATTTTAATTTGAAACTGCTGCAGTGTCTAACGTTTTCTATGCAGGATTTGCATATTGTCGGTTCATTGGTTATTGTGAGATTCTGCGAAGAATAAGGTATTATAAACTGTGTATTATTAACAGAGAGTAAGATTGATGAGTATTAAATTAAGGTAACAGAAATGTTAAAACTTACTAGTTGTGGTAAGAGTAAATTAAGGTTAGATTCTGTTGTTTCATCTACAACTTCGAAGCTAGTGTTACAATTTTTTAAACAAAGCCTGCAAATCCTCATCTTGATCTGTTGTGCCACACCATTAATTTATTAAACTATCAAATACCGAATTGGTTGGTTGGTTCATAATGGCAACACTTTCTGGGTTTTTCTTCTCATTTAAACGTTTTTTTTTTTTTTTGTGAATTAAGGCACAATAATTTAAATTTAATGGGACCATATGCAACAAATGAAATACAATGCGCCGAAGAAAATTAATAATGCTTTCAAACAAACCACTAAAATCATGCACTTGTACAGAATCATAGACCACCGACCAGATAAAACGAAATCTCCTTGATATTTTATCTGGTCCATGCAGCAGCGCTTCCTGACGGTTTGAGAGAAAAAATAATTGGTAAATGCTAGCTTAGACGGTATATAACATTTTGATATCGGCACATCATTCAAACTTAGCGCCATATCCGCAGGCAATATTGCATAGTTTAAAAAATAGTGATTATAGCACCATCTAGCACTTATAATCGGATATTTTGCTTTCATTCTCTGTCAAGTCTTCAATTATAAGTAATATATTCGCAGAGTTTCGGTCTATGATGAACTTTACATATTTCATTATAAATATACTCGGTGATGTGTTATTTATTTACAATATTCGGAATGACATTTTCTATTTCATATATTATGTAGTTTCTATGTATTATTTGTCCTCCACATTTGGTGGAAGCATAAACATTATTTTAGCTCCGTTATATTTATTTTTATATATAGATTATATTTCGTTCAGATTCTCTATACTGGTGTAATTATTAATGATGACAGCAAAATTACATCAACAATCACACTGATTGATAATCAAAGTGAAGTGTATTTTAATATATTAAAATAAACAGGCCAAAATAAATTTCATATTTTAAACAAAAATGAGTAAACACTACCCAAAGTCACATTATAACAAGTAACAAAAAATGTTATCTCTGATTATTGTAAACAAATATCACAATGCCTCTTAAACACAAAAAGCCTAAACCGTCTGTAGAGGATTTAAGATGTGTTGATACGATTTCGTAATGGACTTTCTTTTGACGTAATGGACTGTATTTTCTGTATCGAGGTTCCACTTGAAATAATGGATGTTTTTATGCGATGAAAGATATATTTCGTTATATCGTATAAAGTACAAAATGCCGTGGTTACGGCTAGGTACAGTCGCTACGTGTTTTTCGTGATATATGTTGAAGACAAAATACTACATTACACGTTGATATTCTATTGACTACTATCTGAATTACGGATCTTCTCGTATATATGAGGTGATTGAAGTGGGGAGAAAAGCTCCCATAATAAATAGTGGTGGTTAGGCAACGCACAATACACGTGTATGAAAATAAATGAAGTAAACTAAACACCGTCAATTTGAACATTTAATGAAATATGTAATATACACATGTCATTATAATAGCCAAAGTGTGAAACTATAACAATATATGTAATATTAACACGTTGAATGTTGAGCTGTCGCGTAGTATACACCTAGCAGCTGAATTTTTTTTAAACATACTTTTCATACGATCAGTGATAAATATATTTGACGTTTTTGACAGCTATGTCAGTTTCAAAAAATAAAACCCGCTACAGGTAGGATTCGACATTTGCCCCGGATCGGAACAGAACGACATACAGCTGTTTCGAACTTGTTAGTTCTCATCAGTGCCGCACACGGTACGCCGATTCAGGACAAATGCCGAATGAACTTTATGGCCTATACATCTTTATCGATACGATCTCTGTCAGTAACTTATAAGTCGGAAATCGAGAAAGGAACCACCAAGCCGCCAAGCGGTTATCAAAGTAGTTCCCGAATAGCAAATCTATTACATAATCGCTCTAGGAAACAACTACTCCTTGGGCTAAAGCCCCGCCAGGCATTGAATTATACCCAGAAGCGATCCTCGACCCCTTTCTCGTGTTTTTGCACGATCAGATAAGGTTTCAAAAAATAAAACCCGCCACAGGTAGGATTCGACATTTGCCCCGGATCGGAACCGAACGACATACAGTTGTTTCGTACTTGTTAGTTCTCATCAGTGCCGCACACGGTACGCCGATTCAGGACAAATGCCGAATGAACTTTATGGCCTATACACCTTTATCGATACGATCTCTGTCAGTAACTTATAAGTATCTTTTCTTAGGTCCGTGTGCACACTCTACATTTCTTTCTTTTTGTATCACCTTTAGAATTTGTGGCAGTTACTTGGGATATACAGTGAGGTCCTTTATTTTTCTTTGGAATACTAACTCTTCTTTTGTCTTCATTCAGAAGGCTTTTAATTACTTCCAAACGGGAGTCATAAAGCGCCATTTTTTATCCAGAATGTTCATTATAAAAATAATCAGAGTTCACCAAAATAACTTGAAAAAGACGAATGCTCAGCTTTTTGTTCCATCTTAGTGTTTTTCTTTTACACGGATAGTAAGCCATCATTTGATCTTTACGATCAAATATATATATATATATATATATATATATATATATATATATATATATATATATATATATATATACAGGGTGAGCCACGGTAGATGGAGTATTAAAAGTATATGGAGAACGGATCTATAGATTACTTTGAAATTTTGATTACCAAAATAGTCGAGTATGATCTATGCAACTAAAATATTTTCGAAAGTGCGGTGTTGCCACTTATACGTAAAACCGGTAACATCTTCGATATTTTAAATAGAATACCCTGTATATTTTTGCATTGTCGTCTCTTTCTGAGTAACTTTTGTTAATATTTCCCTATATCTATCTCAAGCCGTTATCGAGATAATAATTCTTTTCTGAATTTATTCCCAAAAATTTATTTTCGGTAAATCGTGTTTTCTCCTACCTACGCAGCAATTAAAAGATCATTTTTCAGTTGTGGCTAGGCAAGGCCTGGGGGCATCTTCTTCATTAATCAAATGTTTCCAATATCATACAGGGTCAGTTAGAGAATGCTTTCTATAAGTGACTTAGAGAAATGCACAAAAGTCAATTTTTTTAAATGGAATTCCCAGTATATTACTAATTCGGAAAGGTGATACATTTACCTATTTAAAAATGTTAATGTCTCCTATACCTAATGCGCACCGTTTTCGATTTATAGGCACTTTTCTGTAACCCTTCCAAGAATATTATACCTTTTGGTATGTTGTCATAACGGGTGGGCCATAAAATTTTTATTTTATCATTTTGTAATGACAACAGACATGCTATTTTTCTAAATAAATTTGACATTAGTAATATTTGCACTTAATTTGAATATCTGTAGCACAAATATGGCAAAAAATAATTATACACACGCAATTTTAATGGATTTGTTTATTATTCATGGACAGTGCAATAAGATTATCAACAGAACTTGTAGAATATTTAATGAGAAGTATCCCAATTTGCTGCAAATGAACAACAGAAATTATATATATATATATATATATATATATATATATATATATATATATATATATATATATATATATATATATATATATATATATATATATATATATATATATATATATATATACAGGGTGAGCCACGGTAGATGGAGTATTAAAAGTATATGGAGAACGGATCTATAGATTACTTTGAAATTTTGATTACCAAAATAGTCGAGTATGATCTATGCAACTAAAATATTTTCGAAAGTGCGGTGTTGCCACTTATACGTAAAACCGGTAACATCTTCGTTATTTTAAATAGAATACCCTGTATATTTTTTGGATTGTCGTCTCTTTCTGAGTAACTTTTGTTAATATTTCCCTATATCTATCTCAAGCCGTTATCGAGATAATAATTCTTTTCTGAATTTATTCCCAAAAATTTATTTTCGGTAAATCGTGTTTTCTCCTACCTACGCAGCAATTAAAAGATCATTTTTCAGTTGTGGCTAGGCAAGGCCTGGGGGCATCTTCTTCATTAATCAAATGTTTCCAATATCATACAGGGTCAGTTAGAGAATGCTTTCTATAAGTGACTTAGAGAAATGCACAAAAGTCAATTTTTTTAAATGGAATTCCCAGTATATTACTAATTCGGAAAGGTGATACATTTACCTATTTAAAAATGTTAATGTCTCCTATACCTAATGCGCACCGTTTTCGATTTATAGGCACTTTTCTGTAACCCTTCCAAGAATATTATACCTTTTGGTATGTTGTCATAACGGGTGGGCCATAAAATTTTTATTTTATCATTTTGTAATGACAACAGACATGCTATTTTTCTAAATAAATTTGACATTAGTAATATTTGCACTTAATTTGAATATCTGTAGCACAAATATGGCAAAAAATAATTATACACACGCAATTTTAATGGATTTGTTTATTATTCATGGACAGTGCAATAAGATTATCAACAGAATTTGTAGAATATTTAATGAGAAGTATATATATATTTCATCGTAAAGATCAAATGATGGCTTACTATCCGTGTAAAAGAAAAACACTAAGATGGAACAAAAAGCTGAGCATTCGTCTTTTTGAAGTTATTTTGGTGAACTCTGATTATTTTTATAATGAACATTCTGGATAAAAAATGGCGCTTTATGACTCCCGTTTGGAAGTAATTAAAAGCCTTCTGAATGAAGACAAAAGAAGAGTTAGTATTCCAAAGAAAAATAAAGGACCTCACTGTATATCCCAAGTAACTGCCACAAATTCTAAAGGTGATACAAAAAGAAAGAAATGTAGAGTGTGCACACGGACCTAAGAAAAGATACTTATAAGTTACTGACAGAGATCGTATCGATAAAGGTGTATAGGCCATAAAGTTCATTCGGCATTTGTCCTGAATCGGCGTACCGTGTGCGGCACTGATGAGAACTAACAAGTACGAAACAACTGTATGTCGTTCGGTTCCGATCCGGGGCAAATGTCGAATCCTACCTGTAGCGGGTTTTATTTTTTGAAACTGACATAGCTGTCAAAAACGTCAAATATATTTATCACTGATCGTATAAAAAGTATGTTTAAAAAAAATTCAACTGCTAGGTGTATACTACGCGACAGCTCAACATTCAACGTGTTAATATTACATATATTGTTATAGTTTCACACTTTGGCTATTATAATGACATGTGTATATTACATATTTCATTAAATGTTCAAATTGACGGTGTTTAGTTTACTTCATTTATTTTCATACACGTGTATTGTGCGTTGCCTAACCACCACTATTTATTATGGGAGCTTTTCTCCCCACTTCAATCACCTCATATATACGAGAAGATCCGTAATTCAGATAGTAGTCAATAGAATATCAACGTGTAATGTAGTATTTTGTCTTCAACATATATCACGAAAAACACGTAGCGACTGTACCTAGCCGTAACCACGGCATTTTGTACTTTATACGATATAACGAAATATATCTTTCATCGCATAAAAACATCCATTATTTCAAGTGGAACCTCGATACAGAAAATACAGTCCATTACGAAATCGTATCAACACATCTTAAATCCTCTACAGACGGTTTAGGCTTTTTGTGTTTAAGAGGCATTGTGATATTTGTTTACAATAATCAGAGATAACATTTTTTGTTACTTGTTATAATGTGACTTTGGGTAGTGTTTACTCATTTTTGTTTAAAATATGAAATTTATTTTGGCCTGTTTATTTTAATATATTAAAATACACTTCACTTTGATTATCTATCAGTGTGATTGTTGATGTAATTTTGCTGTCATCATTAATAATTACACCAGTATAGAGAATCTGAACGAAATATAATCTATATATAAAAATAAATATAACTGAGCTAAAATAATGTTTATGTATATTTTGTTAAGAAATATGGAGTGAATATATATATATATATATATATATATATATATATATATATATATATATATATATATATATATATATATATATATATATATATTATACTAATCCACTTCTTCATATACTTATTGAAACTGGTAGATCAAATATCCCTTTTAAGCAGTATAGTCTTTTACAGACCACTGTCATAGTATCAGAAATGTTCATTTAAATAGCACTTTTATTGTAATAACCTCCAATTTTCGTTAATCCTCTAATTTAATTCTGATGCAGATTAAAAATAATTTGATTTGACTCTGTTCGACTACGAAGACTTTTTAGTGGAACACATAATGTTTTCACAGCATAAAAAGGGACATAAAAGCATAATAAAGTGGCTGCATGGAGACAAATTTATGGGATTATAGTTGGCGTAAGAAAAAAAAAAAAACGATTTCATGGGAGTTTTTATTGCTCAGTCTACGAAAATTAAGAAACCTCTCAATGGAACAAAACTTACGCAGAAAAGACATCTATACATATCAAGCCTATTATCTATACATATCACGGCTATTATGTATGTATACATATCAAGGCTATTTTTGTACTTCATCCAAAATATCCATCACAGGCAAATATTTTCCCCGTGGCATTCTCATACAGTCATGTGTCTCCATTTCGACCATCGACTGCTCGAGGTTCTTTTCAGGCAGTTCCTTGTGCCTGTAGAGGCTGCTACGATGCCTGGTCGGTCTCAAAACCGCACAATGGGCGCCTAAATATGGGCACCTCAGACTTATTCTTATGAAGTTAAATATGTCGACGAAGGCAGACCACATATTTTGTCCCAAAACTACAATCCATACATTTAAGCAAGGTCACCTGAGAGTTCCTTCTGTGTCTTAAGGCATGTATCTTGATATTATATTTGTGTTTAGTCTGAAACGTACATTCCGGACAACTGTACATTGTCACCTCGGACACGTTCTCGAAAGCTGAACGTCATTCTGGTTTAGAAACTGCACAGCGTACATTTGTATATGCCTACGGCTTCTTTCCTGTGGGCCGTCATGGGCTCATTGAGATGATATTTGAATTTCGTTTGGTATTCGCAGAGAGGACATTTATTTATGGCCAGTGTGTCCCCAGTCTTGTGCGCCAAGGCGCAAGGTTTATATTTAGACGTGAAATCGCTCTCATTTGCGCGTCTTCAATTCGGAGGCGCTTTTGTGGTTGAGCATGTGCCTACGGAGGCTGATTAAGTGCTTGGTTTCAAAACAGCACTCTGTACATTTGTGGAACGTATTGGAGTGGACCACCATGTGCTGTATAATACCGTCTTTGCGCTTAGTTCCATAGCTGCAATTTGCACATTTGTACACTGCACCTACATCTACTTCCAAGCCTCCAGTATGGATCTTCAAATGGTTCCGCAATCTGTCTTTCCACTGCGACTCGTATTTGCAGAAATGACATTTATGCATTGCAAATTCATCTGTGTTCGTATGCTTCAACATGTGCCTGCCAAGGTGGTGCTTATATTTCGTTTTGAAGTCACACTTTTCACAATTGTGCACTGCTACTTCTGACAAAGTTCTGTGGATTAATGAGTGTCGTTTGAGATGGTACTTCCGTAGCGCGCTATAAGGACATTGTTCACATTTGTAGATTACTCTCTGTGGAATCACGACATTTTGACAACTGGAAAGAAGAGAAATTAAGACACTCCTTTGGGTCTGTTTTTTTAGAAGCTGGTAAAAATGTTTATAGATTTGGGCAAAGTACGTATTAAAATTACCTGTCAAACTCAGTTGGTTCCGTTCCATCTGCGTTCTTCTGCCTCAACATGTGCTTGGGAAGGTAGTCCTTGTATTTCGTTTTAAAGTCACACTTTTTACAATTGTACACTGTTACTTCCGACAAAGTTCTGTGGACTAATGCGTGTCGTTTGAAATCGTACTTCCGTATTGTGCTATAACGACATTGTTCACATTTGTAGATTGTTCCCTGTGGAACCGCATCATTTTGACAACTAGAAAGAGGAGAAATTAAGACACACCTTTGGGTCTTTTTTTTTTTTTTTTAGGAGCTGGTAAAAATGTTTCTGATCCGATAGGACTTGCACCTTGACGAAGTTCCAGTGCAAACTAGAACGGGTGGGTTGGCTTGCGCGTTTTAATGATTTAAGGAGCCGTACCATAGGTTTAATCATAGTGGGAGGGTCCTTATTGAGAAACCAGACTAAGACAAGTCCCTGAAGGAGGGCAGCAGCTCTTTCAGTAGTCATAGCGGCAGAAACCGTGGGGGTTGGTATGGTGCTATGACACACACGACTGCGATGTGGAAGGCAAGAGGAAACCAAAAAACTCCGGAGGTAAAATAGTCCTCCGTTCGGATCTCCGGGTGAGGACTGTTCCGGGAGACGTGATCGAGTGCAGTAATAGTAAGAAGTGTAGCATTTCACGAGTCGGAGCGTGGAATGTCAGAAGCATGAGACAGGCAGGGAAGCTAGAGAATCTGAAGATAGAAATGGATAGGTTAGGATTAGATATAGTAGGTATAAGTGAGATGCGCTGGCCGGAAGTAGGAGATTTTTGGAGCGGTGACTATAGGGTAATACACACAGGATCGGTAAATGGAAACGCGGGAGTAGGGATCGTTATGCGGAAGAACGCAGGACAGTGTGTAGATAGCTACCTACAATACAGCGAGAGAGTAATGATGGTTAGGTTAGATTCGAAGCCAGTGGAAACAGTAGTAGTGCAAGTATACATGCCTACTTCTAGCCATAGTGAGGAAGAGTTAGAAGCCGTTTATTCGGACATAGAGCAGGTAATAGGATTTGTGAAGGGTCATGAAAATTTAATAATGGTAGGAGATCTTAACGCAGTCGTAGGTGAGGGGAAAGAAAGAGAATTTGTAGGTCCTTATGGATTAGGAAACAGAAACGAGAGAGGTAGCAGACTGATAGAATTCTGTGAGAAGCACAAGATGGTAGTCGCGAACACATTGTTCAAGAATCACGTTAGGAGGCGGTACACATGGAAAATGCCAGGAGGGATAAACAGGTATCAGATAGACTACATTCTGGTTAGGAAGAGATTTAGAAATCAAGTGAAAGACTGTAAGAGTTATCCAGGAGCAGATGTAGACAGCGACCACAACCTGGTAGTCATGAAAGCTAGATTAATGTTCAAAAACCTGAAAACCCGGAAGGATAAGAAACGTATAAATGTAGACATATTGAGGGATCAGAATATGAAAGATAAGTTCCAGGAGGAAACAGATCAATTAATAAATAAAACGAGTAAGGACGAAATCAAGAACGCAGAAACTGAGTGGGAGGGTATCAAGAATAGTTTAGCTTCCGCGGCTACGGACGTTTTGGGACACGATAAAAGGGAAGCTAGGAAGCCCTGGACAACGGATGAAATCTTAAACTTAATGCAAAAGAGACGAGGCTACAAAAACAGACGAGACGAAGAAGGACTGAAAACTTATAAGTCGATAAAGTGAGAAATCATTAGAAAATGTAGAAAAGCGAAAGAACAATGGATAAAGGATAAATGCACAGAAGTAGAAGATAAGTTGCAAGTAGATAAGACCGATGAGGCTTACAAAATAATTAAGAGGAACTTCAGGGATATAGGAACAATAAGTAGAAACGTTAGGAGTCAATCGGGGGACATACTGATCGGAAGAGAGGAGAAAGCGGATAGATGGAAGCAGTACTTAGGAAATTTATACGAGGGTGAGGAATTAGGAGAGATATTTGAGGAAGAATCTAGCATCGATAGAGAAGATGTAGGAAAACCTATATTGAGAGAGGAATTTGAAATAGCACTAAGGGGGCTAAAGAATAATAGAGCGCCGGGTGTAGATAAAATACAGGCGGAAATTTTGAAATGTGCGGGACAGAAAGTAGTAAATAGGATGTTTGAACTGGTAAAATACATATACGAAACGGGCGAGATGCCGGAGGATTATAAGAGGAACATTATCGTTACTATACCGAAAAAGAGAGGAGCCGACAAATGCGAGAATTTTAGAACGATTAGCCTAACTTCGAATGCGTCAAAAATCTTAACTAGAATAGTGCAGAAGAGGATGGAAAATAGAGCGGAGGAAATACTAGGAGGAGACCAATTCGGGTTTAGGCGAAATAGGGGAACTCGCGAAGCTATTCTGGCGCTAAGAGTAATGTTAGAGAAAACGATAGAAAAAGGAAAGAACGCTTATATAGGATTTGTAGATTTAGAAAAAGCTTTTGATAACGTAAGATGGGAAAAAATGTTCGAGATACTAAAGAGCACGGGAATGAAGTATAGAGATAGGAGAGTAGTACACAATCTATACAAAGAGCAAACTGCTGTTATACAAGTAGAAGGGGAGGAAAGGGAAGTAGGTATTAGGAAAGGAGTAAGACAAGGATGTATGCTATCTAAGAGGCGATTAATGTGGTAAAAGATAGAGTGGATTTCGGGATTAAAGTACAGGGACAGAAACTAAAAATGCTGAGATTCGCGGATGATATAGCAGATTAGCATCTAGTAAGGAGGAATTAGAATCAGCATTGAACGAAATGGAGGCAGTGTTGACAGAGGAATACGGAATGAGGGTGAATAAAAACAAAACTAAAGTGTTAGTGTGCAGAGGGCGCGAGAGCAGAGCAAAAACAAAAGTACAAATTAATAATGAAAGATTGGAGGAAGTTAAAGACTTCACTTATTTAGGAAGTAAAATAAATTGGGATGGAAGAAGCGATAAAGATATAAAACAAAGAATAGCGCAGGGTCGAGTAGCTTTTAACAAAAAGAAAGCACTTTTATGCTCGGTGGTAATAAACTTAGAAACAAGGAAGAGATTTTTGAAAACATATGTATGGAGCACGGCACTATACGGTTGCGAAACCTGGACGGTAGGGGAAGCAAGTAGGAAGAAATTAGAAGCTTTTGAGATGTGGTGTTACCGAAGAATGATGAAAATACCATGGACTGATAGGATTAGAAACGAAGAAGTATTGGAGAAAGTCGGCGAGAAAAGAAGTATGTGGAAAAACTTAAAGAGGAGAAGAGATGGAATGGTAGGCCACTTGCTGAGACATGGGGGAATAGTCCGCGATATTTTGGAGGCAGAAATAGGAGTGAAGAAAGGCAGAGGTAGGCCTAGATTAGACTACTGCTCGCAAATAGTAAGGGACGTGGGTTGTAGCACAATTAGCGAAATGCGTGGGTTAGCACAAGATAGGAGAAGCTGGAGGTTAGCGTCCAACCAGTCTTAGGACTGATGACCTAATGATGATGATGAAAAATGTTTATAGATTTGGGCAAAGTACGTATTAAAATTACCTGTCAAACTCAGTTGGTTCCGTTGTACATTTGTACACTGCACCTACATTTACTTCCAAGCCTCCAGTATGGATCTTCAAATGGTTCCGTAATCTGTCTTTCCACTGTGACTCGTATTTGCAGAAATGACATTTATGCATTGCAAATTCATCTGTGTTCTTATGCCTCAACATGTGCCTGCCAAGGTGGTCCTTGTATTTCGTTTTGAAGTCACACTTTTCACAATTGTGCACTGCTACTTCTGACAAAGTTCTGTGGATTAACGAGTGTCGTTTGAAATGGTACTTCCGTAGCGTGCTATAAGGACATTGTTCACATTTGTAGATTACTCTCTGTGGAATCACGACATTTTGACAACTGGAAAGAAGAGAAATTAAAAAACTCGTTGGGGTTCTTTTAGAAACCGGTAAAAATGGTTAAATATTTGTGCAAAGTACATATTAAAATTACTTGTCAAGCTCAGTTGGTTCCGTTTTAAGTTCTATTTCTTCTTCCGAGAGGTCCATTTCCTGCTTTATGTTCATAACATTCTCTGTCTTTACTTCAAAGCTGGAAACTTCATTATTTGCAGGTACTTCTTCGACTTTGTCAGCATAAAGTCTCTCTTCATTTTTAGACACATTTTTTGGTTCAAAATTAATTACGTGGTTCAGATCTACTTTTCCTTTATCATTCCTTCCTTCCACTTTGCAATAGTCCATTATTTTCTCTTCCATTCGTAAACAACTGAGTACAAAATCAAAATGGTATTTCAATGATTCATAACATGATACACATGTTAGTGGTCGAGTGGTTTTGAGATCCTAATAAAATAAGGATGTATTAATATCAGAAAACATATTTTATAATTCTTAAGCTTTTGTTATATAAATATCTTCTATTTATGCTTTTAGAATCTCATTACTTTAATAAAAAACATTATTCTCTGTTTTTTAAAACTTTTTAGATACTAATTATTACTTCATATTAATTGTTATTAAAATTAATTAACACTATTCACTAATAATTGGCAATGAATAAAAACAACATGCTCACCAATTCTGGAAAATATTTCCATAGCATTTCCACATAATCATTGTCCAACGATACAATAGAATCACACGGTAGTTCTCCGAGGCAAAAACGGCACCGATTAAAGTCACTTGGATTTGTTATACCTTCATTTTCCATTTTACTTTTATAAGGTTCTTGTAGGTTAATTCTTGATTTATTATCACTTGACTCTAATGAAGTTATATGTTCTTCGCTTAGCTTGCATTTTGTTTTGAAACTTATGCAGTGCCTAATATTTTCTGTACACAAGTGGCATATTACTGGTTCATCAGTTACCGTTAGATCCTGAAAAAAATACATTAATGATTGTGTGTTATTGATAAAAAATTATTGTTATTAAGTAAATAACTTATTTTATAATGAAAGTTAAAAAATGTATTAAACACTTACTAAACATAACAGGAGATAATTGAGGTTCGACTGTATTATTTCATTTAAATTTTCAAAAGTACTAGTACCATTCTTTAAACAAAGTCTGCAAATTCTGCTCATGTTGAGCTCCATTTTCCAAGACTATAGTAAAAAGCACTACCCGGCGTTGCGCTGATTGGTCGGTGGGCGTGTCCTAATTTAAATTTCGGCGGGTTCCATGTTTGTAAAAATGATACGTTATTTGCATTTTACGATTTGTGTCTAACGAATTTCTAAACAAAAAAAGTTATAATAGATTTACCTATTTTCTCATTTAAAAATTTAATGTTGTACCTATCTAATGAACTGAAATTAGATAGGTAATATTTTAGGTTTAAAATGTACAACCTAAAATGGTTTAGGTGTAAAACCTAAAATGGTTTATTTTAGGTTATTCAGATACACTACATGTGTATCTGAATAAAAATATGTAAATAGGTAATACGGGTTTTACATTAGACAATTTTTCCGTCAATAAATTCATGAAGTCGCTTCAAGGGCAAGTTGGATAAGTGTAATACAAAAATTGCATATCAAAGATAATTTATGAACTTATTCGTGAAGAAATTGACGAATTAGAACGCGTCCTATATTTTGTCAAATATTCCGTGAATTTCAGAAGTGCCAACATTACATCCCATATAAATCAAATCAATAGAATGACATAGTTGAGGTTAGATTGAACAAATTTGTTATGTTGCTGTGTATTTTTAGCTCTACACACTATAGGAATGAATAAAGAAATGGTTAAATCCGATATTCGAAAAGAATACATTAAACTGCGATATGTCTCGCCTGTGGCCAGAAATCTAAGTGTTACTATTAAGTGGTCTCTGGGGCTGATCGCATCTCTAAACTTTGTGTCCTGTTTCTTAATTCTGTGTTCCACAAGATTTAATAATTTTTCGAATGATTCTTCAGACATTCGAAGATATTGTTTGAATCGTCAGTTAATTCTTAAATTTATGCGACAGGTTGGTATAACTGATTTCTTCCCACTTTAACTATTAAGACCCGTCTTTTATCAATAACTTGAACAATAAATTCATCAATTTATTGTTCAACAAATTGCTAATGTAAAGCAGCCATAATACCTTTTTTATTTTTTTTTTTTTATAGAAAAGAAAAAAATCCAGACCAAGTGTGTATTTAATTATGTATAAGTTTAATAGTTTTATTGTCTGAATAAAATAATACGCTCATGTAACGGGAATAACTGTGGTAAACCCAAATAAAACACTAGGTAGCTACGTTAAAATGTGCTTTATTTAAAATTCGGAAAATCAAAGGAGGGGGCGTCTATTTGGTGCAATGGCGAAGGTGAAACCCCTCTAAACCTCGCCTAGGACCCAGTACATTCCATTTTCAAAATTTCCAAAAACATCTGTGGTTATAAGCAGTACCACAGAAGACTGAAACGTTTGTAAAACTTAATAAATTTGTACCGCGTAGTGTATAGAAAATAGGACTTTTTTTGTGTATAGTCCTCTCAGGCAATTGACTAATGAATTAGAACAAAAAAAAACTATTTATAACGACCTCCGGTTCGCCCAGTGAACCAGAATTACTTACAGCTGAATTTGATGCTGGAAACAATTGTAATATTGCTGTATATTTAAATAAAAACAAAACATGTTAAAAACATTTAACCTAATTTACTGAATTATATAATTTCATGAACGAGGAATTTTTATTAAAAGATAAGATTACAAGTATACAAATATGATAGGTACAAATCGTACCAGGGCCAGCGGCGGGATGGCAATCTAGTCAAAAACGGGGTTGTCCACCATCCCTTCGCTCTCCCGGACCTGGACCAACTCGAAGCCATGGCGGCGATCATACGTCCAAGGCAACACGACGAGCTCACGGCAGTGTCCTGCTACCAAAGGCCCCAGCGACGCATCGATCAACAAGACCTGGAAACCATCTTCCCTGCAAGGAAATCGGACAGTCACCATAGGAGCATTTAATGCAAATGCCCACTATGGAACAACAGGACACCAACTAACGCAGACGAGCACTCCTGATGTTCCAGGACGACAATCCGGAGCTTCAGATACTTAGACCGCCGCACAGTAGTCCAAAATTTCAAAAACGTGATGGAAAATCATAGCGTCGTAATGAGAAATATCTGTGAGGTAAAAATTGATACAAACATGTTTTTTGGGGTGTAGAATTCAATTGTGGGGTTATTTTTTTATTTAATAACGATTTCACACTCAAAACAAGGATTGCGTTACAAATTAAGACTTATACTGGTATACTATTAAAGTAGACGCGATGAAATACATAGAACACATAAAAAGGTATTGGTACACAAAGAGATATGATATACATGGTAAGAGATATGGTAAATATGGTATACAAAGAGATACAACCATACTAAAAAATTAGAAATTAACAAAAAGTAATAAAACGTCAATCTGAGATTCGAAATTTCATCTTCGGTATCATACTCTAAGCTTTTTCTCCTTCTTCCTCCTCCTCTTTTTCTTCTCGTTCTTCCTCTGAGATTGTTAGCAAGGCTAATATTTCGGGGTCTTTCAGATATTCTTTTTTTTATCGTTTCGATAGAAAGAACTAAGAGCATGTCTTTTATTTAAATAAATCCCAGTTATTTTTTATTTTGGACGATTTTCTCGTACGTTGTTCTCTAAATCGACGAATTTCTTTATTTTTCGTCTCTCGTGTCTTCGCATAACTCCCAAATTGCAAGAAATCAGGATATGAAATAAATTATGTTAAATTCGACAAATACTGTTTAGAAATAGCTGAATGGTACCGTGTCATCCAACATACCGGATGACACTAGATCATAGACATGTATTAGTATTTTATGTACAGAGGTACGCATGTAATACCAATTATAGAGACTGATGTACCGTTCTGCTATTTCTAAGCAGTATTTATAGAATTTAACATAATTTATATCATATTCTGATAAAATATCTCATTTAAATGTCCTAACACACGATATTTTCATTCATCGTGACTGTAATTCATCATTATTTCATGCAGTATCATGCGGGTTATTTTTATCGGGTTGGATATGATACTGACACTTAAAAAATGTTTTAAACAATTAATAATAAAGTAAATAGTAACACTACATAATTTAGAATACGTCCAGAGAAAATACTTTTCGATAGTAGTTATGATCCAACAACACTTTTACGATTTATTATAATTTTATAATAGTAATGGGATTTAAAACGAATGCATTTAAAGTTAATACAATGCTTTAACTTTTATATACCACAATTTGAGAGATCTACGAGAAAGTCAAAAATTTGATTTTTGATCGTTTTTCGAATTTTGGACCAATGTGCGCCGAAGCCAACTCACTATCAGGACAATGGAGTCCCGGACGTCCTGGACATCGCACTGCTACAAAACGTAGCAGTCCAGGAAGTTCGGAACATCGACGAAGGATCGTCAAATCACAATCCCATCCTGACACGAGTTGGAGAAGGCATCACGATAGGGCGGCGGGAGTTCATCAGAAGGCAAACCAACTGGACCCGATACAGAAACATCCTTCAAAGGACCATCGAAATCATTCATCTCATCGACACGACGGAGGACTTGGAAACGGCCACCGAGAATCTTGGGAGAGCCATTCAGACTGCCCTCAGTCAAAGCACGACGGAAACCACGACGAGGCGAGTTAGAATCCCACAGGAGCGCTCCCGCCTCAACAGACAGCGACGCACAGCTAAAGGGAGAGTCTGGTGGACCAGACGACCCGAGGACAGGCACTGTCCCCGAAGAAAGAATCCCCACTTGGAGTCTTCCTCAACCCAGGATAACAGCCTCTGGAAGATCCAGAAAGTATTATGTGCCCCGACACGTTCGATCCCACCGTTACATGGAGAAAGGGGACTGATGTACACCAACGAAGAGAAGACAGAAAGCTTTGCGGAACTACAGTGCAGGGAAAACCAGAACGACAACGAGAACTAGATCGCCGGGTGAGACTTGACGATCCGACCAGCTTCGGCCGAAGCCAGGCTGACCCTAAAGAACCTCGAGACATGGAAGACCACAGAAGATCATCCAAGACAGAGCGGGGAAGCTCTACGATCGGACGATGGACCACGCTAACCCCCTGATAGGAGCAGCCTCTGACTACGACCCGGGAGGATCGCAAAGCCATAAGACACCAAAACTCTAGGTTCTGGCATAAAAAAACAGTGGGGCTCTATTGCCACACTTGCTGCCTCCCGACCCTGGGGGTTTCCGTAAACCTCCAGACAACCCTCCATCCAACTCACCCTAACGTACTCCCATCCGAATTCTGTGCTGCGCGGGGGACTCACGATGGATTACGCCCCCGGGAACAGTCAACTGGCGAAGAAAGAAAATGAGAAGACAAGAAGAGCGCCAGAAGAGGCCACAGCCGGCGGCGTCCAATGAGCTAGGACAAAGGCTAGTCTGTACTGACCCACCATCGCTAGGTACCTCGCTCCTGTTTACGAGTAGCACGTTTTGGTTCGCCCGTGCTGGGGTGGTCGGAGCGGGGGAAAAAGCGGACTCACCCTTAACGGGGCTGTCCGGGTCTACAACAGTGAGTGGGTAAAGAGCAATAATCCTGCCCGTCCCGCAACAAAACCCTCATCTAGGCCACCGTGCCAGCGAATGGATATTGGCGTAGGTACAAATAGTTAGAATGGATTTGTCCCAATCATACTGGAATTAATATGATGGGGACAAATAGAGAACCAAGCACTTTACAAATTCCACATACACAGCGTCAACTTTAACAACCATCGTCTTCTCAACTTTAATAATATACATAATTATTGACATATGTGAAATAAATATAGTTACAAGACAAAATATAACATACATTACTATATAGTTTATTTCATTGCAATTTGCGAAATAAAAAATCTCAAAACATACCGTGGCTTGTTTTTATGGCTAGGCTCAGGTAGACTGCTCCGTTTATCGACAAGATTAGACAGTTTTTTATTTGGCAAATAGCGATGAAATGAATAGTACTTAATATTAGTCTCTTCCTTTCTTGTTTGAAAGGGCGCCACAGAAAAAAATTCAAAAAATTGTGCATAATACATTGTAAATAACAAAGCTCACTGAAAACTGTCATCTATGTTTCACTTATTATTTATAAAGAGGCATTTAGATCCACCACAAAAGATCCAGCGTTACTTGAGTGACAAAAACCAGCGGTTTTCTTGCAAACATTTTAAAGTCAATGTTACAAAATCTACATCTTCCTCGCTGATTTATTAGTCCTAATCAGGACACGCTTTCACAAAAGGATTTTCCTCCTCGCTGGACGTCTCTAAATTGGCCACGTCCACGAAATAACATTCTTGCACATCGTCCGGCACCTCTTTTCGATCATCCGTTTCTCCTCTAGCGTGTCTCGAAAAATGCTCGTCAAAGCTGCTCTTGTGTTCCACCTTCAGGCCGCATATATATACCACACTTATACGTACAGATTCCTGTGTTTTTATGGATCCGCATATGCCTTCGGAGGTTGCACTTGCGTTTGGTCTTATAATTGCACAACGTACATGTAGCTAGAGGTACCTTGGGGCTGATCTCGGAGCTCCTGTGGATGAACATGTGGCCGTTGAGGCCGTTTCGGTGTTTTGACTCGAAAGTGCACTTCACACACTTGTACACCCGTCCTTCGGAGCTGGTTTTGTGCGACAGCACATGCCTCTGCAGGCACCGCCTGTACTTTGTCTCGAAACCGCAATCCACGCAGTTGTACATTTTCACTTCTGCGTTAGTCTTATGGACCAGCATGTGGCTTTGGAGGTCGGTCTTGTATTTCGTATGGAAGGTGCATTTTGTGCAATTGTAGGTGACGACTTCGGATACATTTTTGTGCCGTAACATGTGACGCTTAACGTTGTATTTAAGTCTATAGCTGTAAGGGCATTCCGTGCATTTGTATAGATCCTTCGACACACATATGGGGTTTTGAGAACTAAAAAAAATTACAATATAAGTCTAGTTCTATCAATCTGAGTGGACAGAAGTCATATCAAAAGTTCTGAATTTCGGGGTGTAGTATGTTGTTAGTATTAGTTGGTAAGTCCTAGAATACTAATATTTTACGCCTTACACTGTTTATAAATACACAGTAAAATGGACGAAGGATTCTTGTTTACGCAAGTGTTTGATCTAATGCGATTACATTTATTTTAGTTCTACAAGCTATCCAAAAATCTTGTTTAAAATTTACAGATACCATCGGTCGAAATTTTATAACTTAATTACAATAGTTTAATAGTAGGAATCCCCATAGTAATAAACCTAGAATTACCCTAGTTATATAAACGCAGTTCCACATTGTACAATTTAGTCTATGTACTCAACATATAAAGAAACCACTGTGGTGGCGAAACAATTGTTATGTTTAACAAATAAAAAGTGAAAATCTAACCAGTCCATGTTTTAATTTTGTATAAATAGTTGCTTGTAAATAAGTGGCAAAAACACACTGAAATTGTAATATAGCTGGAACGGATCCTATTGATCTGTGGATAGTGTCATTAGATTCATCGTCAAAAAATACATAATATTTGGTACCCCATGCAATATTTTCCAAACTTTTAATTTTTGAAACTCGAGGTTTTTAATATTTTCCGATCTGGCTGGGTAACGAACTCCTACCTATAATAGGGGAACCTGATTTTTGTGCAATATTTGAAGTCTCTAGCTTAATTCGTTAATTTTGTCCACTTAAATTGATCGTTTTGCCCACTGAGGGGCGTTCGAATATAAACGAGATTTAATTTTTTTTTATGTTTATTCAAACCCAAAGAAATTACCAAAAACACTTTATATTTCTACATATTCTCCTCCTTTACACATTTTTCCGATTAAATCAGGAGTTTCTTTATACTATTACTACAAAAAGTGAGGATGGGTCCGGGGCCAATTGCGCAGGAACGCCTCCACCCCGGCATCATCGTTGAAACGTTGCCTTCCTAAAGCTTATTTTAACGGCCCAAACATGTTAAAAACTCACGGTGATAGGTCCCCACATTATAGTGGGTGTTCAAAGGTCTCCCAGAAGATTTTCTCCAATTTCCGATCGGTTTCGTTTGCCGGATGGGGCATGGCATTGTCGTGAAACAAAACGACGCCCCTGACGAGTTGTCGTCTTTTGCCGATAACCGAGTTTCACTTGGTCTAAGAGAGTAAAGTAATAAGCAGCATTTATTGTTCTCTAGCCATGAGGGAAATCCAGCAAAAGAGCGTTTTTGAATCCCAGAAAATCGTCGAGAGAACTATCTACGCTGACAAATGCGCTTTGTCCTTCTTCGGAGCGGCTCTCCTTGTCTTCGTCATTCCTTACTCGCCTGCTTGCTCTGGAGAGTGTAATGATGAACCCAACTCTCGTCGCAGGTCACAACGAGACTAAGGAAAGGGTCTCTCTGTCCCATAACGCGCGAGAAGCCGTTGAAAGATGTCAACATGAACTGTTTTTGTTCCTCTGAAAGAAGGCGTGGCACCCAACGAGCCGAAATCTTGCTGAAAGCCAGCTCATTGTGGATGACAGAATGGATACTGCCAAAGCTGATGTTCACCTCAGAAGCGACTTCGATGCGGCTGTCATTTTCAAGATCACGAACAGCTTAAATGCGTTTTTCGGTTAAACTCGTCCTGGGCCAGCGATCGTGAGGTTCATTTTCGACTCTTTCTCTCGCCTGTCAGAGAACGTTTATTGTCAATAAAACACTCGTGGCTATGAAAGGGCGTTTTCACTAAACTATTCTCGCAAAACTTCAACTGGATGGACCCCCTTCCGTCTCAAAAACTATATAATGAAGTGTTAACGCAACAGACGGGTGTACATTGCTCTCCCTCATCTGTACTATTGCCAAACTAATGTTGTCAGGGCTGCGTCGGCGACAATTCTCGCCTCTCATTACCCCTTTTTACAGATTCTATCAGTATCTAACCCAACACTGCGTCCTCCAAGATCGCTCGCCCAAATTTTCGTTTATATTTGAACACCCCTCGTACATTAACTTTCATAATATCCCAAACAGTTAGATTAAAATACTTTTCAATTCATAACAATATTAATCGGTAATCGACATGGTTTGAAGACCATTGTATTCCACAACTTGATATATTTCTAACTACAGAAGTAAGGAGATTATACTCCAACCCATCTACAAATGCCTTATATAATAAGGATTAAACAAAATAGGTTAAAACAGCTATTCTTCTGGCTATATGCCAAACGCCACACTGAATTACATGACAAAATTTGTCGTATACTCGTTTACACTGCACTGACGAGACCCAAGATAGAAAGGTCGAAACCGGTCTACAGTTAACGATATCCTGAGATAGGTGACACTTCATATCTTTCTTGGTGGTTTTGGAACAATCACTGTATTTTTAGTGCTAACTCTGTTAGACAAAAATACGACAAATTTTGTCATGTAATTCAGCGCTCGGCGTTTGGCATATAGCCAGGAGAATAGCTGTTTTTACCTATTTTGTTTAGTCCTTATTAAATAAGGCATTTGCAGATGGGTTGGAGTATAAACTCCTTATTTCTGTAGTTTGAATATTACCCTCTGGTAGTAAAACTTTGCGTTATATTGATGATATATTTCTATTTTGTTTTCTACAACAGGATTTACAATAAACTTACCTGTCTTCCTCAAGCAGTTCCATTTTGAAATTAATCTCGTCCTCCAATCTAGAATCTAATTCTGAATTTACATTAGCATTTTCTGTTTTTATTTCATAACTAATATCTGGATTTTCTTCACTATCTGTATACATTTCATTTATTCTGACCTGATAGGTCTCGTTTTTATTTTTGAGCGTATTTTTCGACTTAAACATAACTACGTCGTTTAAATTTATGTGCCTTTTATTATCCATACCTTCTACATTACAATACTCGATAATCCTCTCTTCTGTTTGCAAACAGCTCGTAATAAAATCCAAATGATGACTTAACGATTTGTGGCAAGGTATGCATGTCACCGGTAAATACATAACGTCAAAATCCTGTCAAGTATAAAATTAGGATTAAAGTCATCTAATTGGATACCTCCATCAGTGGTAGTGCCATATATAACCATCAAACAAAACAACAGTCTGTCAAACATTATGGGTGAACTAATCTGAATTGCTTCTACCTACATCTATTCAAATCTACGTGACACTCTTGAATCTATGCAATGGCATAATACCACTGATACAGTATCTATGGTAAGCAGCTTTAATAGTCATTAATGTTTTAATTTTATGAACATCATGTTTTATAAATAATCAACTTATTATACAGGATTTCAGGATAGTTTCTAGCATAACCTACGATGACAGATATACTGTGTACGGTTTATGCAATGAAAATAGTGTAGTTGCATGACGGGAATGTGCAAATAACATTTCCAGATCTGGTTATAATTATAGAATAATGTGATTGATGTTCCGATTGTTATTCACTTATCTCATCAAAATAGTAACATAGTCTTAATTAAATTATTCTCAGATTAAAATAATTTGGTATTTTACCAATTTTAAACATGCCAGGCTGGCAGTCTAAAGGTATGGATTTTAAAATAGAGGAAGTTGTTGTTTCTTTTTACAGAAAAATTAACACTGAAAATAACTAAAGTATGTACATTGTTCTAATATGGCTACTCTAACTTTGTAAATACTATAAAATTAAGACACTTGCTTAAAATTCCACTTTTCGCATGCCAAAAAAGCTGTTGCAATTAGTGAGAGATGTTAGTATAAAGCAATAATCGACAAGATACGGAATATGAACATCAACAGTGCTACCTGTATTCGCCCTGAACCTAACATTTTATTGACCCGACCCAGTGGTGTTGTCTTAGGTGATGTGTTTTTAATTTTTTTCATATTCTCTTATAATTTAAGTTTTAGGTCTCTGATAGTGGGGGTCACTAGCCTGCCTGCATAAAGATATGCCAGACACTATCCTGAAACCCTATATCTTTGGAAACAAATTTTGTCTCTACTTTTTGTAACTCTACAATTATTTATACCTTCATAAATTAGAAAAAAGTTCTTAATATTGTTTTAATTGTGCTAAAAGTGTTTTACACTAAGTGAAATATTTCTAAGCTCCCCTAATTCGGAATACTATCAGACAAGGCATTCTGCACTCCTATTAAATTTTTTCAGCTAAAAATAAACTATTTAACTAATGATATGACTGTGAAAATATATATTTTAAAATTGGTAAACATCAGAAGGTCTTAGATATGACAAAATCAAATTCTTTGACAAATTCATATTTGACATTAATGTACATTATTACCAATTCTGGGAAATACTTCTGAAGCCCATCAGCGTGGTCATTTTCCAAAGCCATGAATGCACCACTTTTCACCACTTCTAAGCAAAGACGACACACGTTAGAGTCACTTGAATCGTCTAAATCGCCATTTTCTATTACATTCTTATAAAGTTCTCGTGGATCCCTCTTCGAATTATTATCACTGCCCATTAGTGAATTTATACGCTCCTCGCTGAGCACGCATTTTGATTTGAAGCTTAAACAGAGTTTGATGTTATCTGAACAGTTTTCGCATATTGTTGGTTCATTGGTTATCTCAAAATCCTGCAAAGGTGGTAGTTACAGTGTCTTTTATTAACGTAAATTAAGATTGACTCAAACATCATCTACTACATAGTAAATAAGTGCCCAAACTATCGAAATGCTCACCAGATACAGTAGGAGGGAATTCAGATTAGATTGTATTATTTCATCTACGAATTCAAAATTATTTATGCAATTCTTTAAACAGAGTCTACAAGTTCTGTATCCATCAGCTAACTCCATTTTAGTGTAATAACATTACTTTGCTTCGAAGTTTAAACAAAACTTTGAGCAAATAAAAGAATTAAAAATAATCGAACTTTCTCATTATATATGTATTATCTACAATGCAATACATATTGCAACTTGTTATTAAAGAACACAGCTCAATCAATTATATAAAGAATGTGCGACTATGAAAATAAAAGTTAAAATTACTAATTATAAGGTAAAACACAATTTAATAATTTGTATATATTAAAATTAAATAACATCTAAAAGTTAGGTTATGTACATTTTAATGTTTAGAAAGAAGAACATTTATAATATATTTCAAATTGAAATAAATACTACTTCTTCCTCCTAATATTATTGATTGACAACATAACCACACTTTTCAGGCGTCATTATCATGAATTGTGTTTTCATAATTACTGTTTTGCGCGTATTTAATATGTTGCCTATAATTTCCTTTCAGTGGTATCTGACATGCATTATATTGTTTAAAAAAATGTATCCTTTTATTAAAAATTATACGGGGAACGCTCAATTTTATGTAATATTTATTTTATGAAAATATAGTTTGCATACTTTCATTTTGTTGAAATTCTTACAAACCCATCAGACTATGGAGTTTAACAACGCAAATAAAACGTGCAGACGTTTTAAATTTACATATACCTATGTAGTTTAATTTAAATGGGAAAAGGTCAACATTGTAATGGTTACAATGTAGGTTACCTTACCCTAACCTTTCCGGGCAAGTATTGCTCATACCTCCTCCTGGTCGTTGCTGGACAATAAATTTTTTTATTTTATTTGAAATGTTAAGAAAACACATTTTTGTTTTTTTTAATAAAATTTCAGTAATCAAAACATTATCAAATGTTAACTAAACTGAGCCAAATAAATCTTAGTACAAATATTTTGCCTGATCCTTCTAAAGGATTCGTGAGAGAAGCTTGCAGAAATCAAATCAAACATATATTATAAACAATAAAACGTCAAAATCCACGAATAATAAAAAAATTATCAAACGATTACGAGAGAATGACTGTTTTTATTTAAAAGCTGATAAAGGCAATAAGGTTGTTATATTGGATAAAAAGGACTATTATGAAAGGGTAGACAACCTGATTAGTAATGGTCCTTATAACAAACTTCCCAGAAATCCACTGCCAAAAATGATCAATGAAGTGAGAAATACTCTCAAATCTTGTAACAACCTTATTACTCCAGCTTTTAGAAAAAGGTTGCATGTATCTAATCCAAGTATATCCAGACTGTACTGGTTGCCTAAGATACATAAACCAGGTAAGTCGATGCGTCCTATTGTGCCTGCAATTGGATCACCGACCAATTTGTTAACCATTTCGATAGGTGGTAATCGAAATGGTTAACAAAGGAATTCGAAAGTTTACCTAATACATCATCCAGTTTCTCAATAATAAATTCCAATGATTTCATTAATGAGATAAAATATATTCAGTTGCAAGAGGGTGATATTTTAATTTCCTTTGATGTATGCTCATTATTTCCAAGTGTTCCGATACCACAAACCTTGGACTACCTTAGGGATTTACTGGAATCAAATAATCTTAGTCCAGATCTAGTCAAAGAATATACTGAATTCACTAAAATTTGCATGAAACAGATTTGCATTGCATTGTTTCCAATTTAATAACAGTTTCTTTGAACAACATGAAGGGACAGCCATGGGTAACTAATTGTCGCCTTTCATTGCCAATCTCTTCATGAATAGATTTGAAACAGAAGCAAAGCAAGAAATGGATTATTTCCCTAGGGTTTGGCTGAGGTATGTGGATGACCTGTTCGCAGTATTTGACACAAAAGTTATGAACATTGATAATTTCGTTTCCAAATTAAATAACCGTTTCGCGTCAGTAAAATTCACATACGAAGTTGAAACTAATGAGCAACTACCATTTTTAGATGTATTAGTTATTAGAAATAGCGAAAATAAGTTGAAATTCGATATATACAGAAATGGCACTAGTACTCTCAGATATATCCCTGATGATTCCTACCATTTGTGTTCAACACAAAATGGCGAGCCTCAATTTTCTAGTCCATCGCCTTCTAAGCTTCCCTCTCAATAAAGAGAGGTTTGAAAAAGAAAAAGCATTAATCAAGGATATAGCTGAGTGTAATGGATATTCTATTGATACAGTTGAAAAAATGATCAAGAAACGTAGATATAAAGAAACACTTCGAAATTCCTCTACCTTTCAAACTGAAAGAGAACGTCCAGAAAAATATGTATCTATTCCTTACGAGCCTCGATTCACTCGCGGTATTAGTAAGATTTTTAAAGATATTGGAATGACGGTAGTTCATGCGTCAAAAAATAAAATAAGAGAACTTTTAGGCAATCCAAAAGATAAAATTAACACAAATGATAAGTCGGGGATTTACGAAATCAGCTGTAACGACTGTAGTCAAAGGTACATTGGACAGACCAGACGATCTATTCAAACCAGGTTCAAAGAGCACATGGCGCATCTCAAATATGGTAGAATAGATAAGTCTAGTGTTGCCCAACATGCCTTCGAGAACAACCATAAGATAGATGTTAGCAACTTAAGATTAATTAGGAATGTAACAAATGTAAGACAGTTAGATGCATTTGAAAGTTTAGAAATAGAAAAATGTAAAAATAGTATGAATAGTGACAGAGGGCCTATTCCACATAGCCCGCTTTATTGGCTAGTTATTCACGACTCACTGAGCCGCGGCCGTGGTTGATGAGCCGCAGCCGTGACTGTCGTAGTTCAGTGAGTTACAACCGTGACGGTTATAGTTCGGTGAGCCGCAACCGTGACATTCAGGATTCGCTGAGCTATAGTCAGTAATTTAGGTATAAATAGGATACATTGTTAGAATAAGATTAGTTTTAATCATCTCCAGATGATGCCAACTTTGTTGGCGAAACGCGCGTCGAGTATAGTGTTTTGTGGAAAACTCAGTTAGTGTTGTCTTTACACCAAAGGTTCCAACCTACTCCAGGATCATAACGTAATGAAATTTCATCGCATTTAAGTTAAAAGTCTATACTTTGTTTCTGTTACCAATATATTTCTTTAATAAAATAGTTTTGAGTGTTATTACTTTTATTTAAATATATTGGTTGTAAAATTATGTCTGACCAAACCATTATAAACCTGGATTCGTATGTTTATTTAGTTTGTTTATTTTATCTTGAATAAATTGAGATTAGTTTCAGCAAGTTTGTTTATTAATTATATTAAATGCACATAAAAGTCATTCTTCGAACTTACGTGCTATAATTAAAACATTAAATACATATATACTATTCATTTCATCGATATTTACCAAGTAAAAAAACTCTCTTATGTTGCCGATAAACGGAACAGTCTACCTCTAACAGTAATTTAATGATACAATTATTTGGCCAATGACGTCAGCTTCCTCTACAACTAGTCGGCGTGCCAGCCCAAATGGATTTCATACACCACAGAGTGAGGTCTCTTCAAGCTGGTATTAGATATTTATGTGCTTATTCAGATTCCTATGTTTCATATTTGTTTGCAGACTTATAATTTTATATAATTAAAACACATATACAACATATTAACATACATAATATACTGACTATTGATTACTAGTATATGAATGCTTGAAATTTTATTAAACACGCCGCAAATCATTCGGATTTGGACAAATCGCTATCACCAGGGTCTTCAGATTCATTCCAGGTTTCGAGCTTATCATTTTCATCCATGTTACTTTCATCAACGCTAGTTTTTGAAGTTGGAGGTTCTAACATTAATAACGGTTTTGTGCGAAGGCTTTGCCCTTTTTATTTAACATTTACTAGTAATGAGTGGATCACTATTGACCAGGAAGAAATTGAATACAACTTCGTTTTTTTTTTCTACTACACTTTCTGGAGTTGTCTCTCATGCTTTTTGGCATTCTTATTTGGCGCTTCTTACGCCTCCTCGCTTAATTGTCTGATAGGAAGTTATGCCGCTGATATAATTTCTGGACCGTGTACGAGGTGTTTGTACACAGTTAGTGGTATTTTATGCCACGGGTACTTTTCAATAAAATTTCTTGCGCTATCGTGAAAGAATATCCTGAATTTTACATCAGTTTCATGTCCACTAGTCACCACCATTATGACTGTGTGCATTTTCTTATAAGTTGAAGGTCGACCTAAGTGATGTTTGTAGATAACTTCCGCTGCGTTTTTAAAAAACCTCCTTGGAGTATTACTATCATTGGTATTAGCGAAACCCGGTTTAGGTTTGTCCACGAACAATCCGCATTTCTCTTTAAATTCTTTTTGGATGTGAGCTTTTGTTTCCGTCACTGTTACTCTGTCGCCGCCTCGAGCTTGTCACGTCTGCATTGGTAATTTATATGCCAGATGTAACAGGCACTCAAACATGCGTGTCCGGTCAATCCTGATAGGCCGAATCCTAGGTTGTCATATTTATTTTTCTAATAATCGTTTCTTCTACTGTGTTAAACTGTATCAACGAGGAAAATCATTTGTGTTGCATATGTTAGCATAGACACTATTCCTTATATCTTTAGTTTTTGAGCGTTTTGTTCTATCTGAACTGTCATTGAAGCTAACTTTAGGACGACCACGTCTACCAGGTATGTAAATAAGAAACAGAAATTTTTTGTATAGGAAATACACGTTTATTGTATGAAAATTATAAAAAATATTCTATTTGAAGTATTGCCCATTGCTAACTATAAATTTTTCCCATCTCTCTGACAATTTCTGGATTCTATGCTAGAAAAATTCTCGCTCTTTTGAGGCAAATCAGTCAGTGAACCATTTTCGTAAGAAGTGAGGCCTTGCTGAGCAAGTGCGTGGCCCATGGATGCAAATAAGTAGTAATCGGACGGAGCCAAGTCAGGTGAGTAAGCCGCACACGAAAGTATTTCCCAACTAACTACTTCAATCGTTTCCTTTATCAGTTGTGCTGGCATATTACCATGAAGCAAAATCACTTTGTGTTGCCTTTTTTGATATGCTGGTCGTTTTTCACGCAAAGCTTGTTTCAAATTCAAAAAACGATTTGGTCAGGTTTTAGCAGCTCATCACACTTTCTGATCCGTTCAAACACAGAGCATTGCCTTACGTTCATAGTGATTTGGCATTGCAGTCGATGTCAATGGTTGGCCTAGAGCTATCCATGATTTTTTACGTTTAGGGTTCCCAAAATATATCCACTTATCATCGCCAGTTACAATTCGATGGAGAAATGACTTTCTTTTGCCCTTGGCGAGCAGCATTTCGCAAATGGTTTTTCAGTTTTCCTGCTGTCTTTCATTCAGTGCATGTGGAACCCATTTTCCCATCTTCTGGATCTTTCCCATGACTTTCAAACGTATGGAGACGGCTCACATTTCGTGTCACATTTAATTGATCCGCGAGTTTCTGTTGCATTTGAGCGTCATTCTCATCCAATAATGCTTTGCAATTCGCTGTCTTCAAATTTTTTCAGTGGTCTTGCACGTTCTTCATTTCTCGCGTCAAAATTGTCACTTTTGAATTTTTTAAACAATTCAAAGCACTGTGATTCATAAAGAGCATGCTTCGCCAAGCATTTGATGCGATTCTGCACCATTTTTCTTCAAATGGTAACAGAAAATCGATGCTGTCCGCAAATTGTAGTTTCCAGGCACAATTCGACGTGTTCAACGCTATTAAAAACGATGTTGTTGTATGAAACTTGTATTGTTGTGAGATAAAAGCCTTTGTCAGATGTTAAAACAAGAAAATGGCGCAATGAGCGTGTAGTTATGACGGTAACTACATTAGCACCTAGGCCATCTATGGGCAAATTCCGGTTTCATATTTATAGATCTGGTATTCTCAGCTTTTCTGGGGCAACGAAATAATCCCTTCTAGCCATTCTTGATTAGTGTTTTTAAATCGCTCTTCCATTCTTCATGCTTTATTGTAACGAGTTTGATAGTCCGACTTTAAATAGGAACTTTTTTCATTATCTTATGTTGCGCTTCATCACATTTACTGCTTTTTTTCATTTCTTTGCCCAAAAAATGAAACGAAGAGCAATATCATTTCCTCCAGCAATTTGCTTCCAGAACTCCTCATTATGCTTATAAGCTCTTTTCTTTTTACAAATATCGTGTTTGATCTCGTTCCTAGTTAAATTAATGGAATGAACAAATAATGGCAGAAAATTAGCTCCGGCTGCCCCTTTAAAATACTAATTTATTTAAAAAAGGCACAATATGGGCATAAAATTCAGTTAGTACTGTAATAAGAGACAAAGAAAGTTGGTAAAACTGTAAAAACAAAAGCTTGATCGGTCTTGGCACATAATTAAAATCGTCAATATATCTGAAGGTATTATAAAATTAAAGACATTTTACTGGAGTGGGTCGGAATCTTTTGGCGTGAAGATAACCAGTGGCGAAGCATCCATTAAGGCTGTAAAGCTAGTTAAATTGCACATCATTCCTTGCGTACTCCCCTCTCTCCTCACTGCATCGCGGACCTCAATAAAGTCCGTTAAAATCAAGGCGACGCGAATAATGATAAGCAATCCTGCCAGCCTTAATGGACGCTTCGTCATTGAAGATAACACTGACTTAGTTTTGCACAAAACACCAAAACATTGTACACTACATTCGACACGCGTTTCGCCAATAAAGTTGGCATCATCTGGAGGTGATTAAAACTAATCTTATGCTAACAATGTATCCTATTTATACTTAAATTATTGTTGCGGTTCAGTGAGCCGTGACCATCACGTTTGCGATTCATTGAATTCCAACCGTCATAGTTGCGGCCCAGTGTGCCGTAAGTAACTATAGTAGAATTATTTTATGAAGATCAAGTCGGCAATAAATCGTGCGACAAAGACAGATGCATGTCTGACTGAATAAAACACACAGACCTGCCTATAAATCATTTGCGCGCGTAAAATTCTTTTACTGCATTGGCGTGGGAGAAGGCAAGCTATACATTGCTCTTTGTCGCACGGTTTATTGCCGACTTGCTCTTCATAAAATAATTCTACTTTAACTAATAAAGCGGGCTATGTGGAATAGGACCTCTGTCACTATTCATACTATTTTTTCACATTTTAATTTCTACCCTTTCAAATGCATCTAGCTGCCTAGTATTTGTTCCATTCCTATTTAATCTTGAGTTGCTAATGTCTATCTCATGGTTGTTCTTGAAGGCATGTTGGGCAACACTGGACTTATCTGTTTTACCATATTTGAGTTTTACCATTTTTACCCGATCTGTCGTTTCTGTTACCTTTGTCTTTTGGATTGTCTAAAAGATGTTTTAATTTATTTCTCGCTGAATGAACTACCGTCATCCCTATATCTTTAAAAATCTTACTAATACCAGGGGTGAATAGAGGATCGTAAAGAATCTATTTCTTTGGATATTCTCTTTCAACTTGAAAGGTCGAAGAGTTTCGAAGTGTTTCTTTAAATTTACGTTATCATTTTTTCTACTATACCAACAGAATATCTATTACACTCAGCTATATCCATTGATTAGCGCTTTTTCTTTTTCAAACCTATATTTAATGAGAGGGAAGCCTACTAGACGATGGACTATTGAGGTTCGCCATTTTGTGTTAAACACAATGGTTGTAATCATTAGGGTAGTGTGTTTTTTTCTGTATATATCAACTTCTAACTTACTCTCACTGTTTCTAATACTTAGTACATCTGAAAATGGTAATTGCTGATTGGTTTCAACTTCATATGTCAATTTTATTGATGCGAAACCGTTATTTAATTTGTTAAACGAAGTTATCAATGTTTATGACTTTTGTGTCAGATACTGCAAAAACATTATCCGCGTACCTAAGTCAAACCCTAGGGAAGTACTCTGCTTCTCTTCTGCTTATGTTTCAACTCTATTCATGAACACACTGACAATGAAAGGTGACAAAGAGTTAGCCATGGTTGTCCCTTGATGTTGTTAAAAAAATCCGTTATTAAATTGGAAACAATTCTGTTTCATGCAAATTTTAGTGAATTCAATATATTATTTTACTATATCTGGACTGAGATTATTTGATTCCAGTAAAGAAATTTTATCTTAACTTTCTTGAACACTAATTTTACAAAATGGCGAGCTCAGTAATATGCAAGTGGGGAATCGAGAAAAGAACTACGAATCTGCCAAGCAGTTATCAAGTAGTTCCAGTATAGCAAAGCTATTACATAATCACTATAGGAAACAACTACTTCTCGGGCTGAAGCCCCGCCAGGCATTGAATTATACCTAAAATCGATCCTCGACCCCTTTCTCGTGTTTCTGCACGATCAGACAAGGTTTCAACAAATAAAACCCACTACGGGTAGGATTCGACATTGTCCCTGATCTATCTGTCTGATAACTGCCAAGCGGTTATCAAATAGTTTCCTGAAATCTTATCTGATCGTGCAGAAACACGAGAAAAGGGTCGAGGATCACTTTTAGGTATAATTCAATGCCTCGCGTGGCTTTAACCCAAGGAGTAGTTCTTTCTTATAGCGATTATGTAATATCCTTACTATTCGGGAACTACTTGATAACCGCTTGGCGGTTTGGTGGTTCCTTTCTTGATTTCCGACTTATATATTACTGACAGAGATTGTATCGATAAAGATGTATACCCCATAGAGTTCATTCGGCATTTGTCCTGGATCGGCGTACCGTATACGGCACTGATGAGAACTAATAAGTTTGAAACAGCTGTATGTCGTTCGGTTCCGATCCGGGGCAGATGTCGAATCCTACCTATGGAGGGTTTTATTTTTTGAAACCTTATCTGATCATGCAGAAACACGAGAAAGGGGTCGAGGATCGCTTCAAGGTATAATTCAATGCCTGGCGGGGCTTTAGCCCGGGGAGTAGTTGTTTCCTATAGCGAATATGTAATAACTTTACTATTCGGGAACTACTTGATAACCGCTTGGCGGTTTGGTAGTTCCCTAATCGATTCCCGACCTACATGTTACTGACTAGATCGTAGCGATGTAGATGTATACCCCACGGATTTCAATCGGCATTTGTCTTGGATCGGCATACCGTGTACGGCACTGATAAAAACTAATAAGTTCCAAACAGCTGTCTGTCGTTCGGTTCCCATCCGAGACAGATGTCGAATCTTACCTGTGGCGGGTTTTATTTTTTGAAAAAAAAAATGGCAAGCTATAAGTATTAATTTATATTTATTAAAATATCAATACACCTGAACTTGTAGTTCCGTCACAAAAACCCCCTTTTATTTTAGTTTGTGACTAAAGTGGCGGACTAAACAATAGTAAAAATATGTGTATATAAAGTGCACATGAACTAACTCGCTGCAACTGAAAGCTACGGGTGACGTGATGGGGAGTTACATAGGGGTATAAAGTTGTCAGTTTACGTGCGAGGTACTACACTATCGTTTCCATAGATAGCAGAATAAAAATACGCAAAAAAAAATCATTTAATGCCAACTTTGAAGAGGTTTTGCCCCAGAGTGCGCCATCTTCAGCTCTGACGTCAACTGCGACGTTCAGGATCGCCGTACTGGAGTAGTAGAATGTCGCATGGTGTTCGTCCGAATTCATCCTGGGCGTTGACGTCGGCGCCCATGGTCACGAGGTCTTCCACCAGGTGCAACGCGTTGACGAAGCTACAGACCACGTGGAGTGCCGTACGCTGCTTCACGTCCCTGGCGTTGATGTCGATGTTGGTATTCATCAGGAAACGCGACAAACTCGCGTTGCCGTGCCTTGCCGCCTCGTGTAGTAGCGTGCGCCCTCTGTAGTTCATTATTTCGGGGTCACCCCCGTTGTCGAACAAGTACTCGACGACACTCAAGTCGCCCAATGCGACGGCGTCGTGCAGCGCACTCCTGCCTTCCGCGTCTTGAATGTTTACGTCGGCGCCGGCCTCTACCAGCACTCTAACGTAATCGATCTTGTTCTTGGCGTGCCCTCTTATGACGTACTGAAGCACCGTCATGTCCTGGCGGTCCTTGGAGTCCGGGTCTACGCCCTGCTCGATCAAGTACTTCATCACGTTTAACGAGAAACAACGGGAATGAAGCGCGGTCTTACCGTAGTCGTCCGTGGCGTCTATATCAGCACCCCTCTCGACCAAATACTTAACCACGTCCACGCAATTGTTCTCCACGGCTTTGTGAAGCGGAGACCTGCCCAAATGGCCTCTCGCTTGAATGTGGGCGCCTCTCCCAATCAGGAACTCCACGACGTTCAGGTAACCCTTGTGGGCGGCCAGGTGGAGAACGGTATTGCCGTTTTCGTCGCGAACGTCAATGTCGTACGTGTCCAAGAGGAACCCGATGATGTCGCAGTTGAACGCCTCCGCCGCGTAGTGGAGCGCCATGCGTCCGCTGGTATCGGTCACGGTGACGTCGGCCCCCCTTTCCACGAGGTACCTGAAGGTACGGACGCATCCGCGACGAGCCGCCAAGTGTAACGCCGTAGAACCGTCCAGATTCTTGCAGTTCAGCCTGGAGTTGCTCTCGACTAGCGCCTTCACTAGCTCGAAGTTGGAAGACGTGCGGGTCTCTTCCTTTCCGCTATGGGCGCTCCCCCCGTCGTTCGGCAAGACCTGTATTAAAAAAAGAAAAAGTTAAAGCTACAGGGTCTTTCAATTGGGACGCTCGAAATTTGTTAGGTTAGAGCGGCTATATTGTAAAAGCAACATCTGCCAAATTGTTCTGAATTGTTCAGTAGTGTATGGCAAATCACCATGGAACCGTCTCGCCGAGTCGAATCATCTTTAACAACAAGCATCTTTCAGCAAAAATCATCTTTGAAGAGGCAAAATTGTTGGATTTGGGACCATACCAATCCACACAAGATGCACCAGTACCAAATGCATCCCGAGAAAGTCACCGTTTGATGCGGATTTTGATCTGGCGGAATCCTCCGCCAGGACCGCAGGTCCGTACTTCTTCCAAAACGTATCTGGGATCGCCATAACCGTCAACGGCGAGCGCTACAGATCGATGATAAGCAACTTCTTGTGGTCTAAATTGGATGCGATGGATACCGACGACATGTGGTTCCAACAGAGCGGCGCTACGTGTCACATAGTGTATGCCGCGATGCACATTCTGCACGAGCGATTTGAAGGCATGGTTATCTCGCGCAGCGACGCAAACTAGTCATCGAGATCATGCGATTTAACACCTTTAGACATCTTCCTTTGAGGCTATCTTAAATCGCATATTTGTCTATGCGAATAAACCACAAACAATTGATGCCCTTGAAGTCATCATAACGAACATCATCTAGCAAATTCGGCCGGATTTGTGCGACAAAATCATCGAAAATTGGATCTCCCGAATACGTGCCACCAAGTAAAGCCTCGGCTGATATTTGAACAACGTTATAATACATACTTAAAGCCATAAAATATAAAAAAAAAATGGAGTAGATATCTCACACACAATTTGTCTTATTTACTTTTACAAATCAGGCGTTCTTATTGAAAGACCTTTTAAAAACACGAGGGGGTACCCAAAAGAAACCGAAACTATTATTTTTTAATTTAATTTTAAGCACAAACACCTTTAATCTCCTTCAAAGTACTCTCCACTGACACAAGTCTAATCTTTATTCTATTATTCAAAACATTTTTGAAACTCGTCTTCTGTGATGCCCGACAGCGCAACCGTCGTTTTTTTCTTGACCTCAGCAACGTCGGCAAAACGCTTTTCTTTCATGTCTCTTTTCATTCGCGGAAATAAAAAAGGGGCAAGGGGCAAGGTCGAGTGAATAGGGGGGATAGGGCAGTGTCATTTTTGTTCAAAAATTGGCGCACAGACAGGGCTGTGTGAGACATGAATTTCAACATTTTCATGGTTTCGGGCGGAGGAAGGACGATCAGAGCGAGGTTCGTCATCAATTGACATTTCACCTCTTTTGAAACGGGAAAATCAATCAACCACTTGAGTTTTCCCAATAGTACCATCCCTGTAGGCCGTTTTTAACATTTCAACAGTTTCTGTGTCAGTTTTTCCGAACAAGAAGTAAAACTGTACGGCCGCCCACTGCTCAAGAGAATCAGCCATTGTAAGAACGACGAGCACACAAAACAACTCTCATTAAAAAAATTGAACAAGTCGAACGGAACCTTGTTTGGCGACGGCGCTTGGCTTGCTGACTCGAGAATGGTAGCTCTATACGCTCCTAGCGGCAAAACGTGGTACTATAAAAACTCTACCACAATATTAGTTAGCTTTCTTTTGGGTACCCCCTCGTATATGCATCCAATTTCCGAGGATGCGATGGTACGACCATAATTTAAGATCTGGTTATGAACAATACATAAGAGGCAAAATGGGCAAGACTATCGGAAGTCCTGGAATACTAAATTCAAATTTAAATATACCGCCACCGAAGCTGCCGGGAAAATATTAGAACTTGGTATATTTACTGCTAGCTGACAACTAAATGAACGTCTAATGAATATATTTACATGATGATCAGACCTGTAGGTTTAGCCACGCCTACTAGGCGTAGCCAATGAACGTTAGTGAGGAGTGGGCGTGACTAGTGGTGGGGTTCGACCGATGAGAAAAGTGGTGGGGGGAGGCCCTTGCCCCTACTCTCTACACCGGGGTACGACAGCGTATCGATTGATCATCGACGCACCGGCAATTATTATTAGTAAGGCTGTAGGAAATGTGCTGCGCGCCATAGACGTACATATCGTAACAAAGATCATAAAATAATGATATGTAAGTAATTAGTAACGAACGCACTAAACTGTTACAATTAAATATAACACTGTATGTAATTATCCTCTTCACACTAGCGAAATGAAATGACCTTGCATCATCACGCAATTATTGACGCCGAGGGCGACTAGATGCATTATTAACACAATTGCATCCATCTTCTGATTGCAATACATATACATATAGGGTGAGTTGGGGAGGAACGGACCAAACTCCAGGAGTGTATTGTAAATAATGTAAAAAACTCAAATGTTATCCGATTTTTATTTGTTTTCTAGTTATAGCGTAATTAAAAATTTTTATCTAGTATGCCATGTTCGAGGTTTAAAAATATTTGATAACTTTGTTGTTTTGACAATGTGTCAGTGTATTCTGACAGTGATTTAAGGTTTATTTTGGAGTTTGAACTAAAGTATTACAAAATACCACACACGTATTCAAATTTGGAATATGCAAATATGGTGTTTGTTTACGGTTTTCGTAATGGGAATGCTAGAGCTGCTGTTGAAGAATATCGTCAACGGTTTCCACATCACAGACATCCTAATAAAAATGTATTTATCAGAGTTTTCAACAAACTGTGCGAGGCCGGAATGCTTCTCAGTGTTAACGTAACATGTGAACGAGCTACTCGACAAGATTTAGATGAGGTAGAAGATATTCTGGATGTAGTAGCAGAAGATGCAACGTCCAGCTCACGAATAATTAGTATTCAATTGGGCATTCCACAAACAAGAGTAATGTACCAGCAAGGCTTTGTGCATCCATACCATGTACAGAGAGTACAGCATCTACAACCGGAAGATTATCATAAACGTATGGAATTTTGTCGGTTGATAAATAAGAATCTTCCTGTTGTATAGTACTTTTTACAGATGAAGCAACATTTACCCATGACGGCATTAATAATACTCACAACTCGCATGTATGGTCAGATGAAAATCCCCACGCAACAGTCGAAAGTAACTTTCAACATAAGTTTTCGGTAACCGCGTAGTGTGGTATGGTCGATAATTATTTAATTGACCCTTTCATTTTGGAGAACCGCCACACAGGAGACAACTACTTAAATTTTTTTATAAAATGAATTACACGGACTACTAGAGCATGTTCCTTTAAACATCAGAATGCAAATGACCTACCAGCACGATGGAACAGCTCCTGCACATTTCGCCCGTCAGGTCAAGGAACATTTGGACGACAGGTTTTCAGGGCGTTGGATTGGTCGCGGTGGTCCTATTAGTTGGCCTCCAAGATCTCCAAACCTCACGGCACTAGATTATTGTTTATGGGGCTGGTTCAAAGATGAAGCGCATAAAGTAAAAGTGGACACTCGGGATGCACTAATTCAACGTATTAGAAATGCTGCAGCCGATCTTAAAAAAAAGACGTGACTCAATCAGGAGAGCTACAGGCGCCCTTCGTAGAAGAAGCAGAAAATGGTTAGAGGTGAATGGCGGGATTTTTCAACATTTATAACGCTATGATGACAAAAACGTTAATGTATGAACTCTTGTTTATATTTAATTACGCTATAACTTGAAAACAAAAAAAAAATCGGATAACAACATTTGAGTTTTTTGTATTATTTTCACGCGTACAATACACTCCTGGAGTTTGGTCCGTTCCTCCCGACTCACCCTGTATATATTGAAAATTTTAATATTTTCTTTATAAATAAACTCTGCCACGACTTGTCATAACTCGACGGACTGTACCATACATTCAAATCATCCTTGGACAATTTGATAGATAGTATTATATAAGCCGTGATGTAGATAACAGATTACATACACCGTCTCCCCAGAAGTTTAGGTGAATCTTTAATGTCGGCAACACTACACAGTGTATATCCCTAACGTTATTTACCTCCATCAACATCCCTATGCCAATAGAAAAAGGTAAGTTGTACGCTACTGAGGCGCGAAGAAATGAACAGGTCTAGTATGAATGAGACTGTGAGTGAGCGCTATATACCATTGGAACTTCATGCGGAGGCATGAATATTCTTACCGCAACAAAAGTTTCGTTTATCAAATCCACATATCTTCTAAAATATTAATATTCATGAAATTTCATTACAAAATTTCTATTGGATTGTAAACGATGTATGGTAATTCACTGAGACAACTGTCTTTTAATTTCTAAACAGTCTTGCGGTGCTAACGTTGAAATGAGGTAAGTGGTCGACGAACCCTCGTAGAGGGGGGCCGGCAATGCACTTTTCACATCTGTAGGGTCGTAGGTGATCTTGATTTATTGATCGAGGTGGTACGTACGGTCTCCGCTTAGTGAAATATTTTAATTTAATAATGAAGTATGTCGCACGTGCACAAGTGCAGAAAACGTTTATATGCTCACCAAGTTGAAAATACTATACATAAGATTACACGTAAATTACAAAATAGACGACTGTGGTTATGTATTGATAAGATGACCGATCGTAAAATAATTCTATTGTGGATATCAATGGCGGCTCGTGGTGATTTGTCACGGGTGGGCAACAACTAACTATTACTAGGTTATATAGTGCAAAATCATGAAGTAAAAAATATAGTAAAAAAAAAACAACTTTGACTCATCACTCTATGTTAGTCACTGTACAAGTTTTAGTTAAGATTTAAAATTCTTTCAGCTTTCAAGTTGAAATTTCTCTCACGTTCGCCATGGTATAAATACAATACTAAGCAAACACGAATGTAAAGTACCAACTTCCACAGACAGGCCGCCGCACTAATTTATTGTAATTATTGTTAAAGAACCGTTAAAATTTTGAAAATCCTAACCTACAGAGTACAGACCACGCTGAGATAAACAACGTTCTACAACGTCACTGAAAACTGAACTCGGAAATACGGGAATCGGACTGATCGGAGATTCTCGATTCCTTTGCCGCTTTGCCGAAGGCTTCTTCAGCAAGGTGGTCTAGCTCACCAGTGTCACAGCTTACTCGAGACTCGATTAAGCTGTGCCCGTGTTTCAAATTGTTTCATGTAGTTTACACGTGTCATCATCATGAGGTCATCAGTGCTAAGACTGGTTGGACGCTAACCTCCAGCTTCTCCTATCTTGTGCTAACCTACGCATTTCGCTAATTGTGCTACAACCTACGTCCCTTACTATTTGCGAGCAGTAGTCTAATCTAGGCCTACCTCTGCCTTTCTTCACTCCTATTTCTGCCTCCAAAATATCGCGGACTATTCCCCCATGTCTCAGCAAGTGGCCTACCATTCTATCTCTTCTCTTCTTTATGTTTTTCCACATACTTCTTTTCTCGCCGACTTTCTCTAATACTTCTTCGTTTCTAACCCTATCAGTCCACGGTATTTTCATCATTCTTCGGTAACACCACATTTCAAAAGCTTCTAATTTCTTCCTACTTGCTTCCCCTACAGTCCAGGTTTCGCAACCATATAGTGGCGTGGTCCATACATACGTTTTAAAAAATCTCTTACTTGTTTCTAAATTTATTACCCCCGAGCATAAAAGTGCTTTCTTTTTGTTAAAAGCTACTCGACCCTGCGCTATTCTTTGTTTTATGTCTTTATCGCTTCTTCCATCCCAATTTATTTTACTTCCTAAATAAGTGAAGTCTTTAACTTCCTCCAATCTTTCATTATTAATTTGTACTTTCGTTTTTGCTCTGCTCTCGCGCCCTCTGCACACTAACACTTTAGTTTTGTTTTTATTCACCCTCATTCCGTATTCCTCTGTCAACACTGCCTCCATTTCGTTCAACGCTGATTCTAAGTCCTTATTATTAGATGTTAATACTGCTATATCATCCGCGAATCTCAGCATTTTTAGTTTCTGTCCCTGTACTTTAATCCCGAAATCCACTCTATCTTTTACCACATTAATCGCCTCTTAGATAGCATACATCCTTGTCTTACTCCTTTCCTAATACCTACTTCCCTTCTTTCCCCTTCTACTTATATAACAACAGTTTGCTCTTTGTATAGATTGTGCACTACTCTCCTATCTCTATACTTCATTCCCGTGCTCTTTAGTATCTTGAACATTTTTTCCCATCTTACATTATCAAAAGCTTTTTCTAAATCTACAAATCCTATATAAGCGTTATTTCCCTTTTTTATTGTTTTCTCTAACATTACTCTTAGCGCTAGAATAGCTTCGCAAGTTCCCCTATTTCGCTTAAACCCGAATTGGTCTTCTCCTAGTATTTCCTCCGCTCTATTTTCTATCCTCTTCTGCACTATTCTGGTTAAGATTTTTGACGCGTGGGAATTTAGGCTAATCGTTCTGGCATTTGTCCGCTCCTCTCTTTTTCGGTATAGTAACGATAATGTTCCTCTTATAATCCTCCGGCATCTCGCCCGTTTCGTGTATGTATTTTACCAGTTAAAACATCCTATTTACTACTTTCTGTCCCGCACATTTCAAAATTTCCGCCTGTATTTTATCTACACCCGGCGCTTTATTGTTCTTTAACCCCCTTAGTGCTATTTCAAATTCCTCTCTCAATATAGGTTTTCCTACATCTTCCCTATAGATGCTAGATTCTTACTCTAATATCTCTCCTAATTCCTGACCCTCGTATAAATTTCCTAAGTACTGCTTCCATCTATCCGCTTTCTCCTCTCTTCCGATCAGTATGTCCCCCGATTGACTCCTAACGTTTCTACTTATTGGTCCTATATAGTCGAAGTTCCTCTTAATTATTTTGTAAGCCTCATCGGTCTTAGCTACTTGGAGCTTATCTTCTACTTCTTTGCATTTATCCTCTATCCATTGCTCTATCGCTTTTCTACACTTTCTAATGATTTCCCACTTTATTGACTTATAAGTTTTCAGTCCTTCCTCGTCTCTTTTGTATTAAGTTTAAGATTTCGTCCGTTATCCAGGGCTTCCTAGCTTCCCTCCTCTCGTGTCCTAAAACGTCTGTAGCCGCGGAATCTAGACTATTCTTGATACCCTCCCACTCAGAATCTGCGTTCTTGATTTCGTCTTTACTCGCTTTATTTATTAATTGATCTGTTTTCTCCTGGAACTTATCCTTTATATTCTGATCCCTCAATATGTCTACCTTTATACGTTTCTTATCCTTCCGGGTTTTTAGATTTTTGAACTTTAATCTAGCTTTCATGACTACCAAGTTGTGGTCGCTGTCTACATCTGCTCCTGGATAACTCTTACAGTCTTTTACTTGATTACATTAGTGTAAAGAAATGTAACAAAATCTATTTACAGATAGCAATGCATCCTTTATTTAGAAGATTTTTTTGTAAAAACAGATTAAACAACTTGACTTGAGATGTTTTAGAAACACAACAGGAACATAAAAAAAACAAATACGAATATATGATGAAAATGACCAAATTATGGGTTTTCTTGAGGGGAAATATTTTCCTGGCTTTGTGTTTCTCGAACATATAATTTGCTTATAGAATAGTTTGTGTTCATCCTCAACCCACTGGAATAAAGTCTTTAGATGTTTCAATTTACTCTCTAGTATAGGAAGGCCTTTATATGCAGGCACTATAGGAAACTGGAGAGGTTTTGACTTTCCAGGATGTGTAAGTTTAAAAGTTTGCCAGTTAAGACCATTAATATATTCAATGTTTTTACAACACCTAAATGTTCCTCCTCATGAATGAAGTGAAAAAATCGTGATAACGAAAATTCTCTAGTCTCGTGGAAGATCCTGAGTTTCCTCTGACACACAATCCTTTTTGTAATAAGTTGGCCACCAGGTTTTAAAATTATTTCATTATTTTCCGGATAAATTTCACACACTGTAAAGCTATATTTGGCACTCGAAGATATAATAATTTCTGTATATTTTTGCACATCACAAATTGTATCATATTTTTTCAAATTCCATTTTATAAGGACAAAATCCCTATCGCAGGTCAGAAAGGAAAGTCCATGGAAAATACTGTTCTCATCATGAGGTCATCAGTCCTAAGACTGGTTGGACGCTAACCTCCAGCTTATCCTATCTTGTGCTAACCTATGCATTTCGCTAATGGTGCTACAACCCACATCCTTTACTATTTGCGAGCAGTAGTCTAATCTATTCTTCTAATCTAATTCTTCACTCCTATTTCTGCCTCCAAAATATCGCGGACTATTCCCCCATGTCTCAGCAAGTGGCCTACCATTCTATCTCTTCTCTTCTTTATGTTTTTCCACATACTTCTTTTCTCGCCGACTTTCTCCAATACTTCTTTGTTTCTAACCCTATCAGTCCATGGTATTTTCATCATTCTTCGGTAACACCACATCTCAAAAGCTTTTAATTTCTTCCTACTTGCTTCCCCTTGCCCCGGACAATTCTTTGAAAACAGGGGCAGTTCTGTAACCTCTTATTGCACATAATTCTGTAAAAAATGTTTTAAAAATGAACACACTTCATTGGGACTTTTCCCAACACTATTTTCACAACACACATAAAAATATGACCTATCATATTTCAAATCATGAATACAGAAAATTAACGTTTAAATTACTTAGATAGAATACCCAAAATACTCAACTGTGTACCAAAGATTTAAACTTGTATCTGCGTACAAACGCCATCTGTAAATAACTTCTCTAAGTAATTTAAACGCATGGGAACTTTAAATTAACATTACGAATAAACTAACATCTTACTTTAACAAGTTTTGTATGTAATCGAAGCATATCACACCAAGATCATCTCTTTGCTTACATGCTTCAGTGGAACTTTTTAAAGCGTTATAAAACATTTGTGTTCGTCTTTCGTGCACCATTTTTTCGACAACAGCAGTCTGTGTAGCAGTTTCGTTTAATGTATTGCTCTTAATTTTTAAGCTAAACTCGTCACATGTATAGCAAACATCAATCTGTGGACGACCAAAGTGTAAATTGAAGTTACCATGAAAAAACTGTCTGAAAACTGAGTTTTTTTTTATTGAATCTACAAATACCCCCTACCCTTTCTGGACACCCTTTACTTAGTACATATACGTTTATTGGTAAAATCCCTTGAGTCACTGAATTAGGGTATTTAAGCACACCATCGCTGAACAGCGGCAGCTAGTTTGAGCATACGAAATACAGAACTTATGACATTTTAGCATCAACCGATGCAAAAGACCCGAATATAACATTTCCTGCTCATAAATGAAATCAGCCAAAAATTGACTTATAGTGTTTAAGCAACAGCCGATTCAATTACTTGGCATTATTATTTTATTATCCTTGTCACGATGCGTATGTCTATGGCGCATAGCACATTTCCTACAGCCTTAGTTATGATGAAGTGGCATCACAAAACAGGTGAGCCCCACCTTCAAACAACGCTGTTGATCCACCCCACTTACCTTAATGATATCCGGATCTAATTTTCGAGCTGCGTCGTGTAGCGGCAAGTAATCGTACTCGTCTGCGATGTTCGGGTCCGACCCGTTGGCCAACAGTAACTTCACCATCTCCAGGTTGCTCTCTTCGACCGCGACGTGCAAAGGGGTACAGTTGCGGAAACCCTGAGCGTTGACGTTGGCTTGGCGGCCGAACAAGAACGCCGCCACGTCCCACTTGCTTTTCGAGACGGCGCTGTGAAGGGGCGCGTTCTTGTAGTAGTCTCGGACGTTAACGCTCGCGCCGTATTTTAAGAGGAGCTCCACCACGTGCGGGTGGCTCTGGCAGGCGTAGTGCAGCATAGTCTTGCCGAGGCGATCGCGAATTCGGTCTATATCCGCGAAGTTTCCAGTCGGCAATAGGCATTTCAGGAAGAATTCGACGAGATGGACGCAGCCTGAAACAAGAAATGTCAGGGAGAAGAGATTACAAAAGCTGTGGGGAAGATTTTCGTTACTGGTCATCGCCAGGGTCGTTGAAGCCAAGAAGTCTAGAGAGTAAGGAGACATAGCTCCTCGAAAAATCAGTGGTGGGGTAGGACGAAAAACGGCGCCAATATGGCAGCCTCGCGTAGAATCGCGCGGTTTATCCTCGTTTATCGCGGGCTACGAGAAAAGAGACAGATCTTTGCTCGTAGATCGCGGGTCTTCACTATTTAAATATAGGGTTAGGGTTCTATTGTGCTCATGTAAACAGTAAACAATTTTCGCGTGCATTTTTTTACAATTGTTGTTTCCGAATTGTTTGGTGAAAACACGCTATGAAAATTGGGATACAGTATTTTCAGTCCTAAATACATAGTATGTACAAAAAATGATAGTTTTGAATGCTTTTCTTTTAGAGCAAGAAATCTTATTGCATTTTTCATCTGTCAATTATAATTTTCTTTTATGTCTGCGACGAGTAGGATATCGATGATAATTTAGTTTTGTGGAAATGAAATAACATAATGAGCTTTTAGTCTAACGAGTTTTAATCATCCACAGGAAGATTACATATTTTAACCATGGCCACAAGTGGAATTGAAAATGTCGAACTGCGATCACTTTTGCATGGGGAAATGAAGAAGTGTTCGATCTCGGAAGGAAATATTTTGTTTGAAAGTTTACAAAGCAACAGACACTCCATTGAATTGCCAAGCGAAAAATGGTATGCTGAGTCTGGTTTGGACACCAATTTAAACATATGCATTGATAAGAAGTTGAATGTGAATGTGTATTTACACAGTGAATATTTGGAATGGATGGAATGGGATGTGCCGAAGTCTGTACAAGATATTTCAAACAGCCAAGAAGTAACCGATAGTTTTCCTGTGAAATTAGCTTGTGAGCTATTATTGTATGAAATGTGAAGTTGTTTTTAAACAATTACTAATCAATTGTATATATTCGGTTAATTTAAAATTTGCGATATTGTGGTAATAACATTACACATTTACCGACCTTTTTGTATGTTGCTTCAGTAAAAACAAAGCATTCAATAAGAGTACAATTTATTCAAATCAATGTACTATGAAGGCAATACAGTGTGTGATGTAAAATCAATAAATATTTCAGAATTAATGTTAGTAATTAGACAAATTGAAGGGTACAGGAATAAAACAAGATGTCACAAAACTATTTATTCAAGAAAATTGAAATTATAAGTTGCATTCTAATGTAAGCGAAGAAATAACATTGCAATGAAAAGAACTAAACTAAACTACCTAACTAACTTTAACTAACTAACTGTAGTTAAACTTTTTCAATTTAACTAAAAGGCCATAATAATAATATAAAATAAATAATATAGGATGTTACCTCTTACTAAAAAACTATGATAACCAAAAATCTTATTACGGAAACGTTCTGTGGGAAGTTTCCCACAGAATTCATTATCGTTAAGTGAAGGAAAACTGGTATTTTGAGTTTTCTCTTTCTACTATTATAAAGTATTCTTTCCTTGAGCTGCATAATATTAAGGTAATACGGTGACGGCACCTCCAACCATTCTTCTCGTCTCTCACAGTCCTTAAACGAAATTGAGTTGTAAATTACTATTTGATAATACTTCTACATTACACTGCACTTTTACTATTTACTATAAAGTAAGCGTTACTATCGGTGTATACAAACATTACAATACTTGTTTATCGAAAGACTTACCTCACGAACTTTAAAAATTGTTCGGTTATTTATGACACAATCAGGGCTTTTGCTGGAACAATTCGTAACGCAACAATATCTCGACGCTTTTGACATATTTAACGGAAAAACTGGAAACGCTCAAAACTTTCAAAACACAGTAAACAAAAATTAACATAACCTCGCTCGGTTCTACACAAGAACCGCCATGGTGCGGACGTTTTTCGTCCTACCCCCACCACTCGAGTTATTTCTCCTGTTCTCTAGACTTCTTGGTTGAAGCAATAGGCTTCGGACATTAAGGTCCAAAGCCATCTGGTGGCGCTTTAGTGAATCTTCGTAGACACGAGTTTTAACATTGACAGTGTTTTTTTTTCATTTGAATTTAAAAAAATTGTATTGTAAACAGTGAATAGTTGATATTTTTGGAAGATGCGAGTTATATTGTTATTTTTTCACGCAGTAAACTTTATTATGAAATGGCGCTTTCTATAATTCTGAGTAATTCTCATGAAACCTAACCTAGTCCACTGTTGCAGTGTCGAATTTCAAAAGTAAATATGGACAAAAAATACAAGCAACGTTGCTCCTTGGCACATTGTCGAGCCGAAATATCTAATACCATCAGCTGATAGACCCATGAACATCTTATTCTTCGACTGATGAATGTAAATTATAAAGTAAGAAAACTGATAAACGAAGATAAACGCTAAGAAGAAGAGGAGTTAACCTACTTGTATCCAGAGATCTTATATTACTAGATACGCTAGATACCACAACAAAATTAGAGGCAATTGTAAAATTAACATACATATTTGTGCCTATCTTTATTCATATTTGCAATATGAACCTGTCTATTCTTTACTCTGCCCCTACGAGAGAATATTGATGTACCTGTTAATTTTAACGTACACAGGTAAGTAGGATACTTATCCTTTCTGACAAATATTATGTGTTTGGTATAATTATAGATTCTGTGAGGTTGGTTTTCCTTTTGTGATTTTAACGTTTCGTGTTTCATCAGCTATATAACATTGTTACACACAAATTACATCTAATAAATGGCTACGCTAAGGTATTCGTGGGACAAGGATTGAATCTTAAATGCATCAACAAAAACAGAAGAATAAGACTAATCTTTGATCATTCGATGAAGCTGATGTCGAGGACGTTAATCTCTCGGCGTCTGTGGAAAATTGGTCTCTTGAAGCTGATCTGAGACGATTTGGGGAAGTTAAGGCTACAACATGGAACCACTACAGGTTGTAAGGGATACTTGAAACAAATCTATGTATTTGCCCTTATAGGCTTCAGATTATAAGGGTCATATAGTGTCAGGACTCCTCCTTTTGATATTAAATACAAGCCAGAAAATTGCTGTGGTTTATCTCAGACACACTAAAATATCTGATAATAAAGAGGATAGTATTACTATAATGATAAACATCTTTAATGACACATATAATAAAATATTGCCACTGTTATAATGAATACCAATAATATATTATAGTATAGCAAGTTCTAGCTGTTTATTTCCTGTTTTACATTCACATTTCGATGGGTTAGCATGTGTTTTTTCAGACTTGACTTGCGTTTAGTCTTGTAAGTACAACTTATGCACTTGAAAATTTCTTGTGAAACAACATCATGGACCAGCATATGAACCTTCAGATTCCTCTTGTATTTCGTCTCGTAAGAGCACATCTGGCACTTGTGCATTTGCACCTCTGACGTATCCTTGTGTCGTAACATGTGGTTCTTAAGTTTTATCTTAAATTTTGTCTGGTATTTGCATATTTCACACTTGTACATCTCCATTTCCGAGACGTTCTTATGTATCACAAGGTGCCGGGTGAGGTTAGCTTTGTAGCTTGTCGTGAACGTGCACATTTCGCACTTGTACATCCTGTTTCCTTCCATGGCATTCTTATGCCGTAACATGTGGCGTTTCATGTAGCATTTTAGTTTCGCTTCATAATCGCATATCGCACACTTGTACACTTTTATTTCCGAAGCGTCCATATGGACTACCGTATGATTATCGAGGTTACCCTTCTGTCGCGTCTCGAAAGTACATAGCGAGCACCTGTACATCTTGACTTGCGAGGCTTCCTGGTGGATTAGCATATGCCTCTTCAAGGAAATTTTGTATTTCGTATCGAAGGTACACAATTCGCATTTATATATTTCTGTTTCTGGGGAAAGTCTAACAAATTGCCTGGAATATTTCGGACGGTTTCCTGGGGTACACTCACTAAAGTTTCTTACAACTGCTTTAAGAGGCCTCTCCTGATCGAATGCATGTACATTTGTGCATTCTTCTTTAACCGTTAACAATTCCTCACCTTTGACAACCTCCTCCTCATTTATTTCAAAGTATTTCATCTCTTTATCGTCGAATAGGTCACTTTCCTGTTTGAGTTGCTGCAACGTAACATGCCTATAGGGCTGTTCTAAGTTATTATTATGTAAAAAATACAGTACGTTATTTAGTTTTATTTGTGCTTGCCTATTAGAACCTTCATTTTGGCGGTACATATTTATTTTCTTTTCAGTATCCAAACAGTCCAGTACAAACTTGAAATAACATTCTAAAGTCCCTTTACAAGGTGCACAAATCACAACAGTCCGACTATTATTGGAATCCTGTTATAGAAAAAAATATATATATAACACTGACAAGTTTATAAAATAAGTATACACTTACTATCTCCGGTAGAAATAATGTAAACTTTTGCGCAAATGATAAATCATTCGTTAAAGCGTCAATTGATACTATATTACTGCTCTCTGTTTGGTTCATACAAAATCGACATATACTAAAATCATCAAAAATAGCTTTTACATCTCCATTGTATTCACACGAATTGTTTAATCCTAATTTAATGTCTTTTTTCTCATGAGCGAGAGAAATGTCTGTCGTATCTCTACAGGTGGTTTTAAAATAATAACACTTCCTTACTGTTTCTGCGCATTCGTCACAAATAAGGGGGTATTCGCTTATGTCTAAATCCTAAAACAATACACTGTTGTGGACATTCACATTATCAGTACACGAACTTTACCATTTTTAGCAAAAGAACATCGAGCATTTCCTTTGTAATTTGGTCAACCGTTTCAAATGCTGTTCCTATTACGTTCAGACAGAGTCTGCAGATTTTTTCTTCTTTTACGCTCATGATAATTGCACAAAATTAATATTCACGAATGAATCATACAAATATATTTCCTTACATATTTCTATGGTTAGTATACATCAGAACTATCAGAAGGTTACATTCATCTTCTTCCGAAAAGGTTATTTAAGTTCCAATATTACAGACAGAATAATAGGTTCCTATTCGCTTAAAAAGAACTCTTCTTTATCAACCCTGACTTTGATATTTACATTTTACAGGTACAAAAAAGGATGGCACTAACATTTTTTGTTAAAAATGTAGCAAGATGAAAAGTTGTCCATTTTTTATTTCCGGTAATAAAATTGAATACTCTAATATTTTCTCCTGCTAAAAATATACTTGTGGAAAGAAAATTGACTTGTTTCAATTCCAACGTTTGTTCTTAAAAGGAATAGGTATTTAACGGATATTGTCCATAACTATATTATATCAATCTACGCAAGTACAAGAGTATACATATTTCTTTATGGATCATTATTATTAATAAATCTTCAAAATATCTATATTCATATATTTGCTACTTTTTTATTACAAGTATTTGAAATTTTCAGTTTATCTCTACCTATTTTTATAGATAGTTTGTAAAGTCAATGAGATATAGTCTTGAATACCTAAAAGAGACATCGCCAGACTGAGGAAAAGAATAGATCAATTTTGGTGTAAATTATGCTGTTAGTCTTAAAATGAATACGCCCTCAATTGATCGAAAGGGTAATCAACTCGAAAATGAATTCAGTATTTGCTATATTTCAGTACAATTGTTCATGTCACAAGCACTCGATATTACAGTAAAATCTTGCGACATTAGTAACACTGCCGATTTTAACAGCACGTTAGTTCTTGCAGTCTGTCAATAAGTCTTGGCAATAAGGATGCATACATAAGTATATACTATTATGGAATAGTTTAAATAAAAATGAGAGGCTAATAACCACTTTTCTAGTGCAGAACAGAACGATAGTTTATTCCGAGAACGAGAAGCTTCAAAGAACGATAGTTTATCATCAAAGTACACGCCAAGATCCATAACATTTTCAGGACCTATTGAAACTGTACCACCGAGAGAATAAACACTTTAGTGATTGCTTCTTTGAGGTATAAGAACAGACTGTATATTTATCTATGTTTATTGATAATTTATTCTTCGAACATCACTACACAACAAAGTCGTCGACAAAAGGATGTAACGACATAAGTATTAGAGACAAATCGTTATTAAACAATGTAAAGATTAATGGTCCCAAATTTGAACTTTGAGGTACATACTTCAAGAAAACGTTAAGAAGGTCTCGGATTTAAAGCCATTATGTGCAGGAAATAATGTACTTCTGAATAAATACGATTTGAGTAAGTGAAGAAGATTACTATTGAATCCGTATAATTCTAATTTTAAAATCAGTATATTAGGATTCGCCGTGTGAAAGGCCTTGTAACCATTGTGATGAAACACGGAAGAAGAAGAATGTAAGTTATTACTTTTCATCTAAAAGATTATAATCATTTTATAATTATTTCCATATAACATGGCAAATGAAAACTCAACAGGGTTATATAAATGTATATTATGCTTTAAATATCGTGACGACTCCATGGTAGTAGACGACACCACAAAAGAAATGTTAACATTAGTTCTATTAATTACGGTAACGCTCGCCTTTATGAACTCAATTAGAGTAATGTGTAAAGTAAATTGATGCCTATACTTGATTAGTAACTATTCATTTTTATTCTAGGATACGTATGCGAGCGCGCAACAATTTATATGCAGGGAATGTGTAGATAACCTTCAAAAGTGCTACAACTTTAAGTCGGCCTGTCTATATGTAGAAAGCTATCTTAATTACTTTATAGATGATAAACACAACGGCGATCTAAACTTGGGAAAAATTTACTTACACAAAAACGAAAGTGACAATATAGATAACATTCCCGATGGACAGGTGGTCTGTCGATTGTGCATGACATTAATTAGGTGTGATAATTGTATGTTATTAAATGATGCGACATATCTACAGTTAATGCACCAATATTTTCCTGAACTAGTAAGTATATAATGAATAGTACCTGTGCTTTTTTTGTATTGAGATGAATCGTTCGTTTGCATTTTAATTTTATAATGTTTTATCCCAGGTATATGTAGGGATGGTTTTTTATATTTGTTTAAGGATTTAAGCGCTATCAAAGACCCTATGGCGTGCGAAACCTGCCATGAATTTCTAGAGAATTATTTTTGCTTTGTGAGAGACCATTCAGTCGCAGATAAAGAGGCTGTAGAAGGAAAAATTCAAACCGACTATCAACAAATACAACCGAAGGGTATTGTGAAATATGAAAATGACTGTAGCGATTTATATTTAATTAAGGAAGACGCCCTGAAAGAAGAAAAACCTTTTTCGTTAATAGACAATAGGGATTTGATGGTTGAAAGTGAGTCTAAGGGTTTAGATACAGTTAACGACTTGTCAGAATCTGATGGAAATGATCAAAAATTAAACTGTGAGAGTACTGTCAAAGTAGAACCTATATTTTTGGATATTAAGCATGAGGAAACGACTATTGAAGATGAAAAAGATGTTGTAGGCAGGTAATTGTTTATTATACTTTTTTTAGCATTTAATTTTATATTTTACGGTAATTTTGTGGCAAATACCAATATGTTCAGAAGTAACTAGATGGTAAACACATTGTAAAACTCATTTAAGTAAGAACTAAAGTGTTCAAAATTTATATAGAAAATTATTCAATAGAACTTAACCATATTTCTCTTAACTAGATAGAAAATATATGAATTGTACGTGTTACTGTTAGTGATTGGCGCTCATGGTTGCTGTATTTAGTGTCATTGAAATTATGTTTGTGGAATCACAAAATAAATCATCTGTTTATTTAAAAGATTAATATCAGTGTATCGCCAAAGATGTTATTGTATACAATCGGGTAGGTCATTCAAACTACTTATTAAATTGGTTTATAAGCAGATCTGTCCACCTGAATGTTGTATACAAGTGACTACATATATATAGGATGTCTCAGTTGGAACTATAGGATTTGAATTGCTCGCCGTTTATGTTCTGTCAAAAATAGGATGTATATATTTAATGACTGTCACCTACAAACCAAACAATACAACAATTGTTTTATGAAAGTGAGCAATCATTTACAGTTGCATTAAGAAAAATTCGTACAAAATTAGGACAAAATGAAGCGCCTACAGAGTTAACAGTTTTTAGCTTAATCAAGAAATTTGAAGAGACGGGTGATGTTATTGATAGGGCAACACCAATACGTCCTCGTTGTGGCCGATTAAATGAAGATGTTGCTGCAGCGAAAGAAAGTTACAGGAGTGTTCAAACACATCAATACGACGTTGTGCACAACATTGAATCTGTCAAGAGCCACTGCGCATCTTATTTAAATGAAAGACCTGCATCTGTAGCACACAAAATTCAGTTGACACAACAATTAAAAGTTATTAGCAACGTCATGTAGTTTTAAATTGGGCGTTAAGAAAAGAAAGAAGGGGATGCCGATTTTTGGGTACTCCCATACACTTTCTCTCACTGCAGCGTTATTTTTATCTGACAAGTCACCACGAGGACGTATTGGTGCTGCCTTATCAATAACAGAACCCGTCTCTTCAAATTTCTTGATTAAGTCGCAAACTGTTAACATTGTAGGAGCTTAATTTTGTCCTAATTTTATGCGAATTTTTTTTTATGCAATTGTATCAAAACACACACGTGTTGAACGCTACAATCTTTCATGGTGATTTTCTATACAATTCACAATAAATTTGACTGATGTTGCTTTAACAACATGGCCGCTATCACCTAGCAAATTTCGAGCGCCCCTATTGAAGGACCCTGTATAAATTATAATAATCTATATATTGTGCAATAACCATTTAGAGATAAAATCAAATAAAAATTATAAAGCCATTAGCCACTGTTTATTTATGTGTTAAATTGCCAAAGAATTCAGAAATTACTATATAAACCTTCTCGCGTTGTCCTTAAACTGTCTTGTATTTGCTACAAACAAAACAATAGATGCTCAAGCATGAGAGCAAAACAAAACTGAATTGCTTGTGCCTGTATCGATTTAAATATCTCATGACTACATGACGGCATCTCGGCTGTCGCAGATCGTAACGCCACTGATACAGCCCTCACGGTGGGAAACTATTTATACTAGTTTATTATCTTATGTTCCCTGAAGGCTATTTATGCATTTGTATTTGTACATTTATTCCTAAATCTTTGTACCTTATTTTATTTTTTAGGGAAGGACACGACACCACAGTATCCCCACCTGTGATTCAATGCCTGTCAGACTCGGAAGTGCCCCAATACCAATGCACCAAATGTAGCTACAAGACTTATCGCAGGGACAACTACAGAAAACACAAACGAGACCACCAGCAGGGATCCACCGGGCGCACTCACCGGTGCTCCCTCTGCGACTACGAAACGAAACACACGAACAACCTAAAAAGGCACGTCCTGGTCCACCAAAACGATTCGGAGGTCACCTTATATCAATGCGCGTACTGCGACTTCAAGACCAGATACAAGAACAACGTAAAGAAACACGAACTACTGCACCAAAACATGATTTTCCAGTGCAAGGCCTGCGAGTTCAAGACGAAGCAGAAGGTGGCGCTCAAGAGACACCTCCTCGTCCATTTAAATCCGTCAGAGGTCATCACGTATCAATGTGACTTCTGCGATTTCAAGTCAAAGTACAAACACAGTCTAGACACTCACGTATGGATACATCGGAGCGAGTCTGAGATAAGCATGTACCACTGCGCACTGTGCAAGTACAAGACGAAGCACAAGAGCGACTTGAAGAAGCACGCTTTGGTCCATCAGAATATCTCGAAGGTGTCGACAGTGTACGAGTGTCAAGTTTGCGATTTTAAGACAAAATATAAGTGTAATCTCAGGAAACACATGGTGATCCATCAGGACGGTTCCGAGGCAAAGCTGTATAAGTGTGAGGTGTGTAAATTTAAAACGAAACACAAGAGGGCGCTCACGAAGCACATGCGGTTCCAACACAAGAGTTAGATAATAGCAGGTCATGTTTATTCATTTTTGGGCGTATAACGATGAATGTTCGTTATTTGTTGCATCAAAATATGATGTAGTCTATAAGATGGCAACCTAAAATGTTCTTTTTTCTTTATTTGGACTAAAATATACAATCGTAAGTTGGCACACGACAGTTTGTATTGAATTTTAAATAGAATTTGTTATGAATAATGTATATATGTATGTTAAATTATGTAATAAATGATATAATAAATGTGTTACATTTTTGGGGGGTAGAAACCGTTCCCATTATATTTTTTGGCCTCATAGTTTACCTGTGCTTGCTTTCTATAAAATTCGGGTCTTTTTTATTTCAATTTTATTTACAGCAAAAAATACAGAATAGAAAAATTTCGGAAATTTAATCTATCTATATAAACAAAGCACGTACTGTATGATCGATATTATGGATGATGTCACATGACTCGTGGTTTAAATCGACTTGTATTATGTCAAATGATTTTTATAAGACTGTGGGTGGGGGAAGGGGGGGGGGGGGGGTCATTCACTATCAATACAATCAATACAAAAAAGATAAAAACATTAACATAAACACAATTTACAAAAGAAATTAGTAGTACATTAGGCAATAAAGTTAAAATATTAATAAAAGTCGCTTCAGTTTTGTTCAAAATTCCTCAACAATCTTATCCAAATCCAAGCTTTTAGCTATTTTTTTTTTCTCTATATTTAGTACAGCCAAATTACTTAATCTCTCGTGTTTCGTTCCATTTCTTAAATACTTTTTTAACATTTTAAGACGTGAAAAGGTCCTTTCACATACTGCACTTGATACAGGAATTGTGATACAAATTGGACCTAATTTATAAATCTCATTGAATGCCAGGGGTGGCTGGTGTATAGGTGCTGCAGAACTGCCAAAAAAATTAGATATTTTTATATTTTCGCGACATAATAGTTACTAAAATTTGTTATAATAATAATTTGGTTAGTTGGTGCAGCTAACCAAATTATTGCGTTAAAGTCGCATTCTGCCCGCCGTCCTCTATTGAGTAGTAGACCAGATGAATTATCTGGGTCTCTACGCGAGCGCGTCGCGGAACATTGAACATGGATTGTCACGGGAGTTGAGGGAGAGGACGGGTGTGCCGAGCCGTGCTGAGAACTACCTCGTGTGGCCCACACGAGGTAGTTCTCAGCACGGCTCGGCACACCCGTCCTCTCCCTCGACTGCCGCGACAATCCACACTTGGCGCTCGTAAATGCGCGAATTTACACGGTCAGTGAGCTGTATTTTATCCAGCTAAGGCAACATCAGTGAACGTTTACTCCTTCCTACTCCTCGGGCGGGCGTAAATCGTACCTATTTCGTATTTCGTGTTAATTTGAGATTTTAAATACTGTTTTGTGAATTTGTGTAGTGATTTATTGTACTAATTATTAATATTTACATACTGTGATAGTGACAATGGATTTAGTTTATAATTTAGTTCATGTGAAGCGATTTTTTAAATACTCTTATGAAGAAAAAATTGATTTAAAAAACAATGGTAGGCCATTGCCCGATATTGTTATTGAGACTGCAGGTATTAGCCGCGGAAAAGCATATAAACGTCAATTTAATAGAGACATTTATTCGAAGAACAATTGGATTTGTGGGTGCAACAAAAAAAAATTGCGTTATTTTGTTTTCCTTGTTTACTTTTTGGCGGTGATAAAGCATGGACGGAGGTAGGGGTGACAGATTTAGTGCACTTAACTGAAAAAATAAAAAAGCACGACAACTCCAAAAGCCATCTACATAATGCAATGGAATTAGCTGTATTAGGAACAACTAATATTAAAGCGCAGCTAGATTCAGCTTATTGGATAAATGTGCAAAAGCATAATGATAATGTGACAAAAAAGAGATACGTTTTGTCAAAAATTATAAACTGCATAATGTTTTGTGGGGCCTTTGAACTGGCGCTGCGAGGACATGACGAAGCTGAAACCTCTCAAAACCCGGGGATATTTCGGGGTTTGATAAATTTTTCTGCTGAGCTTGATGTAACTTTAAGCGAGCATCTACAAAATGCTTCAGTATTTAAAGGAACCTCTAAAGAAATACAAAATGATCTTTTAGACTGTATATTAAAAGTATGTCATGAAGAAATAATTAAAGAAATTAACAAACCTTCATTTTTGGCAGTTATGGCAGACGAAACAACTGATGTATCTGCAAAAACTCAATTAGTGGTAGTTTTAAGATATATTCTCGATGGTGAACCGATTGAACGTTTTTGGACATACCTGAAACCTACAAAATGTGACGCTGAAACTCTTTCGGAAAATATTTTAAGTGTTATAGACCCTCTAGTAGAAAATTCATCTTACAAGCCTTTTCTCTTAACCAAAGAATATGACGGCAAACATGAATGTTCTTCAAAAAGGTATTAAATTCCAAAAATTCTTCTTGTGAAAGTCTATATTTTTGTATAAACGGATTTTACATAAAAATTCTGAAGCATCAGGAAAACGCGTGACCTTGAAAATTTTCAAAATTTTTTTGCGGCCCCTACAGCGCAGTAGTTTGGATACGTTTGAAATTTGCACGCGGGCGGCCAATACCCTAGGATCGGCTCTGTGCAGAACACCCGTTTCATTTCATCACGAGCCGCCACTGTTGAATGCCAATATGTATTTATTCAGCATGTCGGATAGCTGTAAAATATTATTGATTTTAAAACTTTGTTCGTTTTCAAATTTTGAAACAGTAGTATCCAAAATTTTATATTTGTATTTTGTTTCATATTATAATTTTGTAGATAGTAAATTTTTTAGGTGGGCACTGTTACTGATTGTAACAATCTTGCCGAGGCTGCAGCTATTAAGGAAAGCCAGGCACAAATTTTAGATATTTCCATTGAAACTGATTAAAGTGATTAAAAAACTATGTATCCCATCTATAAAAGAGTGCATCATGATGCAATAGAGAAATTACAAAATAGTGCGTTGATGTTAGCGGAGTCTGCAAATAGTCAACCAAGTAAATTTACACTATAAATGATGCGAAAAATGACCGAACCAAACGAAAGCTCGAAGGTGTGTTAAAGAAAGACACCGATTTTAACAGTTGGGTTGATAACTCTAGATGGCGCTGTTGCATTAGGCGTGCGAAAATAATTTGTTTATTCGGATCTTGCGTCTGAATCAGGAGACTGGCACTGTCTATATTTTACGTATTGCGAGCTTGCAATTACGTGTACAATAACGACCAGGGATGCTAGTTCTCTTGCAGGTTCGTTTCCTCCTTTCTCTTACGTCCCTCACCGACAGTAACATTAAACATAACCTCGCGTACATGTAAACAAACGCATAGTCACGGGTTGTAATGAATCTGCAGTATATAAATATAATAGTGTAAAATGGAGCATCCGTCGAATTCAAAAAAGAAAATGCGTCATGTGATACGACGTTGTATAGTGCCCGCATGCAATTACGAAAAGAACAAACTTGCTCGATTGTGTAAATCTTAGTTCTAACTTCACTTAAAGGGACAATGAAGCTTTCTGTCTATAATAATAATTTCACAATACACTGTAACACATAATTTACACTAAAAATATCTACCATGTTAAATGGTTATCCACAATGTGTTCAAAGTTTGCGATATTGCGGTGTGTTCTGTTTTCGGTAAAGTGCAGTGAAATAGATAGCTTCATTTTCCCTTCAACGATACTTTGATTACTCCCAATTTACAATATTATAAGTTGTAGTATATACTACAAACTTATATTATTTGCCTCTGTGAATTAATATTTTGAAATTATTTCTCTTATTTGTAACATAAATGTTCATAGAATAAGTTTCAGCACTTTTCAGACATTATATACGTATGTGTATATATTACGTGTAAATAAAAAATTATTGCAGGAACACACGAAAACATATTTTTTTATAATTGCAAATTAACCTAATTCAATTTCACCTATACGGTAAACAATAATAATCGTTACGTAATACATTGTGGCTCAGATAATTATCCTATAGATTCATTTTGTTATTAATTTTATATCATCCGTTACGTATATACTAAAATTTAAAAACATTTATGTTCAAATTTACTGACAATTTCACACTGCAAGACAACTAGCGCCCCTTGTACAGTAACTTACACACGAACTACCGAAATGCTAAGGGGCTCGTCTGAAGTATAGGCAAAGTTTATAGAATATAAATATATATATAAATAAATATATATATATATATATATATATATATATATATATATATATATATATATATATATATATATATATATATATATATATATATATATATATATATATATATATATATATATATATATATATATATATATATATATATATATATATATATATATATATATATATATATATACAGTTACCGCCCTTCGTGACGGCCCTTTGAAGTTACGGAATCAAAAGTGAAGCAGCCAATCAAAGTAAGCTGCAGTGTTCACTATAGCGCACCGTACATAAATTACATATTATATATATATATATATATATATGCCATACGGTATACCATATATCGGTATACCACAGTTATACCAATTCTATCTGTCTATTATAAGGGCTTATATTCTAGTAAAAGAAGAATAAGACTGATAGTTTCCTAACCCTATTTTTGTGATAAATGTGTTCGTCAACTTTAAACATGGATTGTAAACAGGAAGAAAATTGTAAAATATGTACGTTATGCCACAGTAATTGCGAAGAAAACTGTATGTTTATAAACGATTGTATTAAGGAAATGTTGGGATTGATCCTATTGACACCAGTAAGTCTTCATTGTAGCCGGAAGTATACTTACTAAGTAACCAATAAACGTATTTTGTAGGACTTAATTACAAGTAAATCTATAATATGCACGGACTGCAACAAGACTCTGCAAACTTGTTTCGAATTTAAAACGTCTTGCCTGTATATAGAGAACTGTATTAGTTCCTTCGTGAATAGTAAGGACGGCATTAGACTGGACTTGATGGAAGTGTACTTAAATCACAATAAAGACAAAAAAATGATTATTATACCGGAAGGGCATAAAGTATGCAGACTCTGTTTGGAATTGGCTGAGAGTGGTTATTGTTCGTTTCTGAGTGATGTAATGGAAGGCGTGGAATCGTTAGAGATGTTGTTATATCAGTATATTCCAGAACTAGTAAGTATTATTATCAGTTATAGTAATTATTTACTTTAGAGTAAAACTCTCAAATCCTCACCAAACTTCTGGGGGTGCTGGAAATGAATCTGGTTTCAGTTTTTGGCGGTTGGACGCAGTTTTCAAGAAAATGAATTTTCAGCTGTTCCGCATGTGACGGTTCTTTCTTCTTAACTAACTATCACTTTATATTACTTAAATGCTTAATATTAATGTAAGTAGATACTACAACACTTCTTTTATATATATCATGTATTAAAATTGTCATAAACCTTATATTTCATTACGATTTTCTTATTTACTTACAATGCGCAGTGGCCGAAAACGCCGAAAAGCTGGTCAAAATTCAGAAAATTAAGGTTCCAGTTTAGGAATTTTTGTCTCTCGATGTTTAGTATGGTATCCTAGGTATAATAAAAACTGATTCCGAGGGGTGTCCAACGGCCCTACACTTTGTAAGGGCATTCTGAATTTGACCGTTGCAGCAAGCGCTTCGTGTATTTCGCATCGCATGTTTCGTAAGCCTTTGTGAAAAGTACAATAAAAAGTGAGCTATAAGAGCTAGAACAGTTTTGCAAAATGGATTCTCCTCTGCAAGGTATGTATAAATAACAGGTGAAAGCCGAATTTGTTAATTCTTAATATGAAAAAAATTATTAACAGTGTAATGGAGATGGTTTTTTTGAAAAAAAAAATTGTTTTTAGTATATCGTGAAAAAAGTTTATCACTCGTTCACACTCGTTTAATAATCTTTATTTTGTGATACACACTGAATGTTTATCTTACAAAAAATTGAAGAATTGGCTGCCGCCATCTGCGGCTGTGCCTGTAATGATACTTATTGTTACGCGGTGTCAAATGTAGCAACCCGTAAAATTCGATTTATAACATTACTTTCACACATATTTATTATTAAATTCCATTGCATTATACAAATAAACAATTTTCTTTTGTTATTAACAATTTCTACATAAAACAATGAATTTTTTTATTTATGATATTTATTGCAAGTAATTAGCGATGATTTTTATTTTTGCTTTTATCAACATTTATATTCGAAAGATAATGTGTTCGTACATACTTCCTCTGTTTCAGATGTTGTGAGCAGTGGAGAAGCAATTTCTATAATGAGAAAGGAACTGTTTTTCTTATTGAAAACACATTTGAATAGTGAGTTGCAAATTACAATAGACATAATGTCATAATAATGAGTCTTCAAAACTGTATATTTTCTGTGTATTTTTATAATTGTATGTAATAAAATGTAGGCTTTAATGAATGCTATTTTATTTTTCTCCCACAATACCTCCGGTAACAAATTGTCAGTACTAACGATCAATTTTTTTATTTTGTGGTCTCCATATTGGAGTCGCCATTTTGTTTTTTGAAAATAGTTGTCAAATTCGTTCCTCAGCGGCCTCCAAAACCCCCAGGTACCAATTTTTACTAAGAATAATAAGCTTTTGAATAATTTAGGTCGCTATATTGGGGCCGCCATTTTGTTTTTTGAAAAACCATTATCAAATTCGTACTCAGCGACTTCGAAAACCCCCGGGTATCAATTTTCACTAAGAATAATAAGCTTTTTAATAATGTCGGTCGCCATATTGGAACCGACATTTTGTTTTATGAAAAACCTTGTCAAGTTCGTAGTCAGCCACCTCGAAAACCCTTGGGGTACCAATTTTCATTAAGAGTAATAAGCTTTTGAATAATTTCGGTCGCCATAGTGGAGCCGCCATTTTATTTCTTGATAAACCATTACCAGATTTGTAATCAGTGACCTCGAAAACCCACGAGCACCAATTTTTGATTGGATTACATGAGTTTTCTAATTTTGGCCAGCTTTTCGGCGTTTTCGTCCACTGCAATGGTTACAATTGTCATGAAGCCGTCATCATGAATCGTTTTCATAAACCATTTGCTATCGTAATGCCCTCTATAACCCCCAACGCTTGGATAGCAAATGGACGGTTGCATACACATTGTTATTAAATTAGAAAATCTTAATGAATAATAAGTTTTATGATAGTTTTAATGTATGATATATATATAAAGTGTTGTAGCATCTATGTACATTAATATTAGGTATCCATATAATGTAAAGTGAAAGTGTATAGGAAAAGTGGTCACGTGCGAAAAATTGAAAATTCGTTTTCTCGAAAACTGTGTCCGATCGCCAAAAACTGAAGCCAGATTCGTTTTCAGCACCCCAGAAAATGAGGGGTAGCCAAAATTTGATGAGGGTTTGAAAGTTTTATTCTAAAGTGAATAATTAACTCAGTTATGATTAAACGCAACAGAAATAAGCAGACAACTTACATATTTTGTAGAATTTAAGTATTACAGAGGCGCCTGTCGTATGCACCTCTTGCCATAAGTCTTTGGAAGGGTATTTTCGCTTTGTGAAGGATTGTTCTGATGTAAAGATGGAAATAAAACCTTGTAATATAGATGAGAATGAATTTAGACAGATATGGGTACAAGACCCTAACTCAAAAGTTGCCTTAAAATCCGAAGATGTTTCAGACGATGCATTCCAAGAATATGGCGAGGAGGTAAAAGTAAAATCTGAACCTCAACTCGAAACAGATGCAGGGGAATCAAACATGGAATACGAGGAGATTCCTGTTAAAGTTGAACGGGACAAATCCAGCAGGTACGTACAATTTTAATTAACCCTTCGTTACATGCTAAGCGGTCCTCAGGACCACATTTTTGGGAATTGAATTAGTGCGGGAACCACGCATCTGGGGCCAGCGGGAGCCACTTGTATTCTTCTTCTATTGCGCTTAGAACGTCGCAGGTAAGGATTGGAGTCTCCTCGACTCTCCGCAGTCGTTGGCACAATGTTGTGGAAATTTCCATGTGCGGCCCTCCGTATCGCTAACGTGCAATCATGTAAGTATTTAGAATCCTATCCATTTTTTCTTGTTTTTTTAACGTGCTTACAGTTTTATTTACTTTCGATTTTATAACGTATTTACGTGGTTTCAATACAGATTTCAATACAGATTGTGATTTCCTTCACTTCAGATGTAAATAATTTTTTTTACGTTAGTTTGGATTTTTTTTCCATTTGTTCAATAATTCGTCGTTTTAGAAGACGTTGGGCGATTCTTTCAATTTTTGTCTCAGATCACGACAACTGTACTCCATCCATAATCCAACTGTCAGGTCAGTTGGATTTTATACAGATGCAGACCCAAATTCCGACTCAAAATTCGCCAAATTGAAGTCGCAGAAAGGCCAACGAGAAATTGACTGCCTCGGGTTTTTTCGTACCCTCTCACCCACAGCAGCGATGTTTTCAGCAGTCCTTGCGTTACGGCGACGTACGGGTGTTGGCTGATTATTTATCAAACCCGTTGACTCGAATTTGGTTACCAAACGTGGAGTAGTCGACACGGCGGGACTTTTGTGACGAGCATAAGAATCATATAATACGGGGAACGTTTCTCGAACGGAGCACTGATTTTTAATATAAAATTTGATGATTTATACACGCTATTTAGAACGCTATAATCTTCCATGGTGATTTTCCATGCGCTACTGAATAATTCACAACAGATTTGACAGATGTCAAATGGCCGCTATAACAACAAATTTCGAGCGTTCCTATTGAAAGACCCTGGATATACATTTTTCATATAGTCAGCAAAACAAAAACATATCTAGAGCGCCCTACAAAGTAAGAAAATGCTCCAAAATCCATCAACTTCTTTTCGGCTCTCGGATCCTGAAAACAGGAAGGGACCTCACCACGAATGTGGTAAACACAAAATCAATAAAACGACTGTGCGATGTCAACATTTCGGATGCAAGAAGCACAGCACCAGCGTTGCAACATATGACACGTGTCGTATGGACATTGACATAGAGATTGATTGATTTTGTTATTATTTTTTGTTATACAAGGTGTCAGGATACTTTTTGGCATAACTTTATATATACATTTCTCATATACTCAGAAATACAAATACATGTACAGCGCCTCTTAAAGTAAAAAAAATGCTCCAAAAACCACCAACTTCCCTTCAGCTCTCGGAATCCCGAAAACAAGAAAGGACCTTGCCACGGATGTGGTAAACTCAGAAACAATAAAACGTCTGTGCGATCAACATTTTGGACGCCAGCACCAGCATTGCAACATATGATACATGTCATATGGACATTGACATAGAGAGTGATTGATTTTATTATTATTTTATAATTAGCTTATCTATGTAAGTTTGTTCATTCGTCTTTAATTTTATTTCATTTTCTTATTTCTCAAGGTTCATGTTTTTGGATGAACATCTAGTCACTAAGACCTGTTTTTGTAATAACTTGATTTAGTAATTTAGAAACTTGGCTTATTTTGTATTGTAATGGACCGAAATATGATGATATGATCTCATTGTAATGTCAATCAAATAAAAGCTTTTGCTTAAAAAATGCTTTTGTTTGTTTGTCCCCTATTATAACCAAAAAAATTCTTGCTCTTTTGAGGCAGATCAGTCATCGAGCCATTTTCGTAAGAAGTGAAGCCCTGCTCAGCAAGTGCGTGTCCCATCGCCGCAAATAAGTAGTAATCAGACGGAGCCAAGTCTGGTGAGTAAGCCGAATGCGAAAGTATTTCCCAACTAAACGCCTCCTGCGAAATCGTTTCCTTGACCGGTTTTGCTGTGTGATGGCGCATTATCACGAAGTAAAATCTCTCTGTGTTTGTGTTACCTTTTTTCATATTCTGAACGTTTTCACGCAAAACTTGATTCAGATCGATCATTTGTTGTCGGTAGCTTTCAGTATTAACGGTTTGGCCAGGTTTTAGCAGCTCATCATAGATCACACCCTTCTGATCTCATCAACACAGAGCATTGTCTTCTGTCCATAGCGATTTGGCCTTGCAGTCGATGTCGTTGGTCGGCTGGAGTTACCGATGATGTTTTACGTTTAGGATTCTCGAAATATATTCACTTTTCATCACCAGTCACTATTCGATGGAGAAATGACTTTCTTTTGTACCTGGCGAGCAGCATTTCGCAAATGGTTTTTCCGTTTTTCTGTTGTCTTTCATTCAGTTTATATGGAACCAATTTTTGCCATCTTCTGGATTTTTCCCATGGCTTTCAAACGTATGGAGCCCTGCTTCTCGTGTCATATTTAATTAATTCGCGAATTATTGTTACGTTTGAGCGTCGGTCTTATCCAACAGTGCTTGCTATTCGCTATCTTCAAACCTTTTCGGTGGTCTTCCACGTTCTTCGTTTCTCACGTCAAAATTGCCACTTTTAATTTTTTTAAACCACTCAAAGCACTGTGGTATACCGAGCATGCTCGCCGTGGGTTTAGACAAGCATTCGATGCGATTCTGCAGCAGTTTTATTCAAATAGTAACAGAAAATCAATACTGTCCGCAGATCGTAGTTTCCAGGCACAATATTCGACATGTTCGACGCTATTAAAAACGATGTTGTATGAAACTTGTATTGTTGCGAGATAAAAACCTTTATCAGATGTCAAAACAAGACGCAATGGCGCCAGTGACGCGGTATGACGGTAACTACATTAATAGCTAGGCCATCTATGGGCAAATTCCGGTTTCATATTTACATACCTGGTATGAGCTGTAACAATTGATAATCTGCTAGTTAATGACGCCGGAACTAACTAACTAAAGGACACTCTTTGTTCTAGTAATCCAAACGACGATCCACCATCCGAACCGGATACCAAACCTACGTCCAATCGTAAGCCGAGGATCCATCAGTGCCATATCTGCAACTTCAGGACGACGCGCAAGTACGGCCTCAAGCAGCACATCCTGACGCACAAGAGCGTCTCCGAAGTGACCTCCTTCCACTGCTCCCAATGCGACTTCAAAACCAAGTTCAAGCGCGGCCTCAAACAGCACGAGATGGTGCACCGGGACACGTCGCAGGCGCCCTTACACAGATGCAACGTCTGCGACTACACGGCCAATCGCAAGACGTATCTGAAGAAGCATATGCTGAACCACAGGAACCCCGCCGATATGACGGAGTTCTCGTGCAAGAAGTGCTCGTATATGGGGAAGAGCCAATACGGACTCAAAGTACACTCGTTGTCGCACATGGACGTGACCGAAGTCACTTCCTACCGATGCCTTACCTGCCCGTTTCGGACGAAATACAAGCGCATAATCAAGCAGCACAACCTGATCCACAAGGACGCCTCTGAAGTGGAGGTGTACAAGTGCGAGAAGTGCCCGTATACATCCAAGTTCAGGTCCTACCTCACCAAGCACATGGCGGTGCACGAGGTGAATCCCAACAGGCCGGCGTACCACTGCGACACTTGTGAGTTCGAGACCAACAACAAGAGGCACGCCAAGAGACACGCCAAGACGCACAAGACGGAGAAGGAGCAAGCCGTGTACACGTGCGACGTCTGTCCCTACAAGAGCAAGTACAAGCAGAGCGTGAAGAAGCACTTCATCTGCCACATGGACCCGGCCGACATACCCATGCTGGAGTGCAATTTCTGCGGCTACAAAGCGAAGCGGAAGGACGGGCTCAAGGCCCACATGCTCATCCACACCGGGACGAGTGCTGTATACGAGTGCGCGCACTGCGATTACAAGGCGATACGCAAGGGCAACCTCGAGCAGCACATCCTGGTGCACCGTGACGCCTCCAATACCCCCATCTACGAGTGCCCCTTGTGCGAGTACAAGACGAAGTACGAGCAGCGGCTGAAGAAGCACTCGGCCGTCCACCGGAAGGTGGTCGAGCGGAAGACGTACCGGTGCGAGCACTGCGAGTACGGCACCACGCGGAAGCGCGCCCTACTGTCCCACATGCTGGTGCACCGGTCGGACGTGACGATTTACGCGTGCCAGGTGTGCGACTTTAGGTCGAAGTTCAAGAAGGGCCTCGAGGGGCATATGTTGATGCACCAGAGGGCGCCGACCGACGGGGTGTTTCGGTGCGAGACGTGCGAGTTTAAAACGAAGTATAAATTTAACTTCAAGATGCACGTCACGAAGAAACACCGGGTGTCCGGGGTTGGCGCTGGCCCGAGTGCGGATAACTAGGGTAGTCTAAGATCCGGCAGCTGATTAATGACAATGAATAGCGAAATTGCTTTAAAAAAATTAATTTTCCTAGCATGAATTTAATAAACCTAAATTATTTTCTATTCTTCTTCTTTTGAACTTCTATCGACTTCATCTAAATTATCCATTGAACTCTACGAGCAAAGAGACAGATTGTCTCTTTGTCTCTTTGCTCGTGGATTGAACTAATATCTAAGAACTGGAACGGCACCATATACATAAACTGTGAAGCCAGAAAAATTTAGGCAACCCGCCGAACGTAGGTATATCCATCCTTGTCAGATACATACAAATCTAATTAGTTGTTTGGCCATCATTTACATTTTTAAGGTGTGTAATTGGTAAAAATGCTCTTCAGCTGTTAAAGACACTTTTAAATCAGAGCTGGGTCTATATCGCCATAAGTTTAATTACGAAAGAAATTATAATTGCCAATTGAAGTGCATAATAGCTACTGAAAAATAGTTGATGTTTACCATCTCGTAAGAAACACTTTAATATACTAACATTTATATTTTTATTTCCAGTAAAATACATACATATTTGTTATATATCTTTAAATAAAAGTAGTTTATTTAATTTTTGTCTTATGCTAGTTCCTTTACCTACTAACATTTCAGTTTCTTGTTTAGCTCAGTGATACAATGTACAAGTTAAAAAAAGATTAATAGTTTGTTTTATTAATTGAATTTCATGTAAGTGTGCACAACCAATTCTTCAATAATTGGATGTTTTGGTAAAAATAAATGTAAAGTCTCAGAAAAATATCGAACAACATAATTTAACACGAATTGCTTAAGTTTCTTGTAACGTGTCAAATTGGCTTGAAATACTTGGCTTGGACATACTTGCTCCTCTGTAAAATTAACCAAACATTTTAATGTCTTCCGGCATACCTTTTCATTCATTAAATGTTGTGGGAAATCAAAAATACGATGCACTGCATCATAATTCCAAAAAGTGTGAACTGCACAATTTACAATTTTTTTGTTGGTTCCTAGTCAGCTGTTCTTATAACATTTAGCCATAATTTTAAAATATCCAGTCTTTTGAAGGGAAAACTGCAAAGAAGATATACTAAATACCTAACCCAATTTCCCAAAGATGACATTAGACTAGAACAAACTAAAGCAAAATCTTACCTATGAAACTGAATATTGTTACGTTTATCATGAAGATTATTACACTTATATGCCACACAATGCATCACCATGTTTAAAGTTTTAAAACTGAATATTTTAAACAAAATATCAATTTAAGAACAATCGCTCACATAAACTACCATAAGAACACATGAAATAGAAAGGAATGAAGATCCCTACTGTTGCTTTGTCTCTCTCGTTCTCGGTGGTTACAGTCCCTACCATATAGCTTTTGCGAGCGTTGCCGTTCCAGTTCTTTAGATATAGTTCAATGAAATTATCAGAGCTTTCATCTATATCAGAATATATACATCCGTGCCTTCTTTGTCTTCAGAAGTTACCTCTTTTGACACGGATAAAATGTCTTTGCCTCTCATCGGTGTCGGGTCGCCAATGAACCGTGTTGGTTTTAAAGTACCAGCAATTAATGACCAGCCGCAATCATCTGCGTTCAATTTCACCCAACGTAGATCTGTTTTATTTAGCCACATCGAATTGATAAAAATAGTTCGCAACATTTTCTGCTTTAACAACTTCCAACAAGGTGGAATCACATTTAGAGTCACAACTAGTTACTTTTTCTTCTAATTTTTCAATAGTTCTTGTTGCTGAATATTTTTTTAAATATCTAATATCTGGCCTTATTTACACTTTACCTTAGTACACATTTCTTCACGTGATACATATGAGCGGTAAATTTCTGGCCAACATTAATTTTTTTATCATTAAAAACATCAATCACATCAGTCAATGACGCGAACATTTTTTGGAAAGTCTTGTTCTTTGGTAAATTAAAAAAATATTAAATCCATAATAATGTCATTATTATGAGATATATATTTCATTGTCCTGATCGACCAATATTTATAAATTGCTTTCTTCGATCATTGCAGCCCAGGTACGATAAATTTTGATAACGCATTTTATATAGAAAAATTACTACTTGCGGCCATTTTTTTTACAGGCGACCATGTATTATCTTGTACAGCAAAAGTTGGACTTGAATTCAGTTGTAACATTTTATTGAAAAACACAACGAGTGTAAATAATTAACAATAATATACGTGTTTATATCTGGCAACCTAGAGGTTGCGAGTGACTGACAGCTGGCAATCATTTTCTTTCAATTAACGTTTAATTCACTTAAAATAATATATAGTTGGAATTCATTAAAATGAGTTAATTACGACATAATGAATTAAAGGCAATCGCGGCCAATTTTTGATAGGCAACTCGGTAGCAATGTATTACACTATCATTAATCATTCATTTGAATTAAGTGTCATTAAGAAAATAGATACAGACTTGCAGGAATCAGCTGCCAGATCTTGTACTAGGAGGGGATGAATGCTCGCGTATGTATTACAAGGGCGTTTCCCGACTCAGTGATTTGTTTGTATTGACATCATTGCTGACAAATTAAGAACAATGATCAATTTGTTTAGATAACATATCCTATAATGATATCGACGACAATGAAAACTCGAAAATTCAACGAAGTCAGAATTGAAAACTGAAATAAATACGATTTTTATATTGACTATTTCATCCTACACGTCCCATCCTACACGTTCATAACACTCTTTTATATGTTTAAACATAGAAGAAAATGTAGTAAAACTAAAAACCGGTGTTTTTTATTGACCGACTTAAAAAATTAGCCATATTGAGGCCACCATTTTGTTAAAAAAAAAAATTACTAGACTCGTTCTCAGCGACCTCGAAAACCTCTGTATTAACATTTTTCAACGTAAAAACAGTGTTTTGTATTGAAAGAGTCGTCCATTTTGTTTTTTTTGAAAAAAAATTCCGGATTCGTTCTCAAATCTCGAAAATCTCTACGTGAACATTTTTAAACGTAAAAATAATAATTTTATAGAAATAGTCGGCCATTTTGGGGCCGCCATTTCATTTTTTTTTAACAATTTCCGGATTCATTCTCAGCTACCTCGAAAATCTCTATATGAATATTTTTCAACGTAGAAACAATCTTTTTCATAGCAATAGTCGGCCATTCTGAGGTCGCCATTTTGTTTTTTGAAAACCAAATACCGGATTCATTCTCAGCAACCTCAAAGACCTTTGCACGAATATTGTTCAATGTAAAAACAGCGTTTTTTTTTATAGAAAAAGTTGGCCATTTTGTTTTTTGAAAAATAAATATCGGATTCGTGATCAGCAATCTCGAAAATCCCTATATACCAATTTTCAATTATTATTATTATTATGTTTTGTGGGTTTGGGCCTCATCAGCCACTGATCGCATGGGAAGTCCCTTGGTGATCCCCTTTTATCCGGGTCATTATCCAAAAATCCTATCCCATAAAAGGAGCAATTTGGGCACGTCCCTCGCCTTAAGCCTCGCCTCTTCTAGGATAACAGGGGTCCTTAATATAAGGCACCTCCTCTCCTCCAGTGCGGGGTAGGTGTAAAGAAGATGAATCGAGGTTTCCTCTTCTCTGCAGTATCTGCATGCCGGGCTGTCAGTCGGTCTCAGCTTGTGCTTATATGCATTCAGGCTACTATGGTGGCCCGTTATGATTCCTACCAGGATTCTGGCTTTTTCCCTGTTCAATTTAACGAATTCTTGGGCCCATTTCTCAATCTCTGAGTATTCGATGAAGAGTTTGGTTATTCGACAACCCGTTACTCCTCTCCATCTTTCTCTATGCTGGTCTCTTGCCCAGTCATTGATGCGGTCTTTGATCAGATTCCGACTTATTCCCACTGCAGGTTCTGGTCCATAGAGGTTTTCCCTGGTCCCTAGTTTGGCAATTTTTTTTTTCAATAAATTACACAATATTTGAATTGTGGCCATGAAATCGGGAAATCTGACCACTGTGCGGTAGCGCGACCTAGAATAATTTGGAACGGACTTACCCTAGATCCAAATCGTCTGGTACAGCAGCCTCCTAGTCCTCAAGTCCTCGTCTGCTACCAGGCACTCACTCACGTCGTACAACGGCGATCCCCGACTCGAGACCTAGAACTGTTGTCTCGCGACGCGGTCAGTGTTCTCGTACCGGGGTTCACTGGGCGTGCACAGCCGTTTGCGAACGCGCAATAATGTTCGGTTTTAAGTTGCGAAAGTTTTGTTCCCTTATACCCTCGGAGGTAAAAGGTAATTGGCGTGGGCGATTGAAAAATCGGCGATCCAACGGTTGTAAACGGGCATATCCTTTGCAAGGTATTCGAATTGCGATGGTCCTCGGTGGGTACCCATTTCAAAGTACCTTCGAAGGAATATTACGGTAGAAACCGCAAAGTCTAACGGCGGAAGTGAGGCAATTAAACGTATATCCAATCTTCCTTTAAATATTTTATGGGCCAGGTCACATAAAATATCCAGTATTCTCGTAGACTCTTAACTTTTCACTGAGTTCTCTACGTAATCAGTGGCGGCTGGTCAGGGGTGGCAGGGTGGGCAGTGCCCACCCAGCTGTTTCCTAGAAGAAGAGGAACAACAGTTCCAAAGGTCGTTATTTAAAGTTTATAGAAATTAGTGAAGATATAATTATGTAATATGTAATTAATTAAATACAAATGGTGAACTCTCTTCGTTATGCATGGTCCGTTGGCAGAAGTTGTCGAGTCAATTGGACTTTGTACGCATGGACACGTAAATTTTTAGTGAGAAAACAGTGAAGAGTAGCTGTTGAAATATCCAGTTCCTTTCCACGATGACGAGTCGAGGTCTCTGGACTCTCGTGCAGTAGCGGCTCGTGGTATCCATATTAGGGTAGGCCATAACGGCGTATGAGCTTCGTCAACCCTTAAAAATAGCGCCGCAGACGAAAAATTTTTAAATTTTCAAGGTTTCAAGTACCAGGAAAACGTGCCTGGTACTTCAGAATTTCAATGATTGAATTTCATTTATACAAAAATATAGACTTTCACAAGAATTTTTTGAGCTTGATCCCTCTTTGTTATTCGTGAATAATAATAGCTATTGTGGGTATAAATAAATTGGAATAAACGAAATATATTTATTGAGTATTATACCTATATTATGTAAATTGGGTTGGCAATAATACATTATTTTAGGGCGCTTTAGGGTATAGGCCTCCTCCTCCCTTCACAGCCTTCCTTAACCATCGCCATTATTGACTGACAATTACAAAGTGGATACCTACTACTTTTTATAATTTAAATTAATGCGCTTATCTTTAATTAATGAAAATTTGTTAATTATATTTTCCGTGAAGTCATCAGATTTCTGAAGTGTGCTAAATAATTCCCTTTCAATTGAACTAAGTGCAAGCGACGATAAACGTTCATTCTTCATAGAGTTCCGACTATGCGTTTTAATACGTTTTAAACAATAAAAATGTCTTTCAACCGATGTACTTGTTGCTGGAATTGTAGCAATTAAAACAATAAGTTTAAAAACCTCTGGAAATATTTCTCGAAATTCATATTCCACAAAATATTTCAACATTGACTCGATATTTAATGTTTCAAATTGATCATCACAATATATAACCCAATATCCCCAGTAATATCACGGCTTATTCAATGCGAAGGCGCCTTCGGATCTGCCGAAGAACGCCGATCTACTTCAGGCGCCGAATGCATTCGCCTCCAACTGCTTTATTTAAAGAATATAACTGGCTGCAGACGTCTGAGCTGCGATTATTTTGCCATTACAACAACGCTGTTTGTCGTCTTACCGACATCTGGTTGACGTGTAGCTATCGATTTTCAGGCGGTGGGATGGAGAACCGAGCCTGGTCTGGTTGTTCTGTTTAGGAATAAAATGATTTAATTCGGTGTAGCGCGGCGCCGTGCGGACTGCGGTGGTATATATAAAGGGTGTTTACGGCACCAGCGCCGCCGACGGCGATAGATAATTTAATTAGTATAAAGTAGTTATTATTAATTATATTAAATATTTCTGAATTATCAGGGACGTTAACAGTTCATTGTAATTGCGCTGTTATGAGAAATGACATAAAATTTTAAAGGTAGGCGGCGCCTACCTTGCCTACCCCGACGAGCCGCCACTGCTAGGGGGATCCCCTTCTACCCTTCTCGACGCTCCGCTTACCTCCGACACGCTTTCTACGTCCTCAGAAGTAAAAGGCTCGTTTATATTTGAATACCCCTCGTATATTTATTAAAATTCTGATGTAAAACATTTTAATGTAATGTAAAACATTTTTTGATGGATATATTGGTACACTTGTAGTAAATTATATATTCCAAAATTCACATGCAAATTTAAAACAGTAATTTTAATGATTTACATAATTTATGTATTAAAGTAATTTTTGACAAATTATAATCGTAAATAATATTCAAGCCATTAAATTAACTGAAAAGAAAAAAGTATAGAGTATTCAAGTGACCATTTCACAAGAGTTAGTAATAAAAAGTGTCATATGACCAGCCAATTTTATCTAAAAGTGAGTATTCTGAGTATTATGTCCTATTGTTAGTCCTTTATTTTTACATTTGTAATAAAAATTTGTATATTTGAAATTTTACTTCTTAATTATTGACAACTGTTGAAAACACAAATTAGATAATACATTCACATAGTAAATATGAAATAGGTAATAATAGGGGATGAAAATAAATAATTTCAAATAAAATAATCACATTCTGGATTATCATATAATCTTTATTCTCATAAAAATTTAAGTAAAACGTAAAACAGCAATATTTAAATTATGGGAAAAGAAGGCGACGTATTTGGGCAGCACAATTTTCATAAACTCGGCAAACATTTCTAGCCAACTTTTAATTACAAGGGCTTATAACCGCCTGCTTACACCATATCGTTGTGGGTTAACGTGTGCTTCGTAAAGTGACCTCCATATTTCGTGACAAACGTGCATAAACACACTTGTACAATTCGGTTTGTGTCGGATCTCTATGTATCAGCAGATGAGCTTTCATATCATTCTCACGGCTTGCCTCAAAAGTACATATTGTGCACTTGTATTTTTTTATGGTACGTTTGTGTCTGGCTATGTGGGCTTTAAGGCAATGTTTCCATTTCGACTGAAATGGACACATTGCACACATGTACATACTTAGGTCCCAAGGGTCCTTGTGTGTCAGGATGTGAGACTTAAGATGACTGCTGTATTCTGTCTTATAAGTACACACTGTACACTGGTATCTTTTTATTTGGGTCGTGTCTTTCTGAGTGTGATGTTTCTTGTGGCGTCTCAAATAATCCCGACATTTTGTCGTAAAACTACATTCGGAGCATTTGTAGATTTCTCTGCGGGGCTTGTGAATGAGCATATGACGGTTGAGAGAGCTTGTCCGCATCGTCTCGTAAGTACATAAGGCACATTTTAAGAGTCGCATTTTCTGGTGGATTGATTTATGATAAGAGAGACTATGCCTGTATTTTGCCTGGTAAGGACACTTTGTGCATTTGTACATTTCTAGTTCGGAGATATCTTTGTGGGTTCGTAAGTGACCTTCGAGGTTTCCCTTTCGTGTGGATTTATACGCGCATTCTGTACATTCAAAATACTTCACTTTTGAAGTGTCCTCGTGTACTATCATGTGGTTACTAAGGCTACTTTTGTATTTTGTTTCAAAAGCACACTTTACACACTTGTACATTTCTATTTCGGAGGTGTCTCTATGCATTAGAACGTGAATGTCCATATTTTGCTTATATTTCGTCTCATGATTACATTCTGCACATTTATATGTTTTCACTACGGAACCGTCTTTGTGAGATAGCAGATGTCTATTGAAACCATACTTATGTTTTGTTTCATACTGGCACTCTGTACATGCACGCATCTCCAATGAATCTGGCAGAATCATGTCTTCTTCTTTGAATTCTTCCTTAAAAATATCATCCTGTTCGCTTATCATCATCTCTATGGGATTACAATGGGCGCTTTTATCATCAAAACAGAAACCTTCATCTTTGATGTCTAATATATTTTCATATATGTTTATCTCTTGCTTAACACCTTGTATTTGGCTACCTCCATCGGATAGTTTAAAGGCGTCTCTCAATGAATAATGCATAATATCACTTAATTTTATGTGGTTCATTCTATCAATTTTCTTGTCATCGCAATATGTATTTATTTTCTCCTCTGTGCTCAAACACTTCTGAACAAACTCAAAATAGCATTCCAAATTTTCTCTACAGGATGTACAAATTATAAGATTCTTGATCACGTCGAAATCCTAATAAGAAAAAACCTTTATTAAAAATATGTTACGACTATTGATAATTATTAGACCACACTCAAATTAGAAAAGTTCTCCACAAGTCTTGTGATTAAACTTTAATTCAAAAATGTTTGACATTGAACAAAAAAGTCACTGTATCTAAGGTTATGTTTCATTAATTATATTCTAGAACTTAAGCTAATTCTGTAAGCATTCTATTTCATACTATTGAAAAATTACTTTTTAACATAATTTCTTCGATATGTACACCGTAAATAAGCAAACTTCTTCAACAAAATTGAAAACAATGCCGCAAATGCTAAATAATTGTTGGTGTACAATTTTAATGAATCACTTATCACTCTTATCAGTTGAATCTGATTATCGAAAATATGTACGAATGATGACATACAATTTTGGCGTGTTCTAATGATCATTGGACTAATATTTAGAAATGATATATGTATGAAAAGCTTTTTCCTCATAGGGGGGAAGATAATCTCGAGTCGATGTAACGTTGAAATTTTTATGTACAAAAATGATTTACCATACAAAATCAGCACTATATTGCTTTATACCTATAGCGTAATTGATTTCACGTAGAAATATAGGCCACACTACGCACGTAAAATTGCTTGCGTGGCATTTGAATATACCCACTTTATTACTCATATTAGTAAAATGTAAATTTTATAATGTTAGTTGGGCAAAAATCATTTTATTAGCTATATGAGATATTCTTACCAGGTTTGGCATGAATGCTGGAAGAGTTTTCACGAACATAGCTTCGTCCATTAGAATGTCTGAGATAATATGGCATACTTTACATTGGTTCATACAAAATTGACATATATTCGAATCTTTATCGACACCATCTGCGTGTTTACATTCTTCATTTATATCTTCTATTTTAAATTGTGCTTTTTTCACATTCTTTAACGAAGGTAAAACATTCCTGGTATTGATGCAGACTGATTTGAAATAGTGACATTTTTTGAGGGTACATGCACAGTCCCCACATATGACAGGGTTTTCACTGATGTTCATATTCTGAAAGATGTACGGTACATAAAATATAGAATTTTTAAAATTAACAATAAACTGTTAATTGAGATGGTAAATTGTTATACATACTTCCGTATTATTATCTTATAAATATGAACTAAATTTGATTAAATTAAATAATCAAAATCATGTTCACAAAGTTTTTTTTAGTCATAAACGTAAGACTTGAATCTTATTCCCTGTACATAATAGACAGTTTATAGTATTTAGTAGTTCTTTATTCCAGCTGTAAGTCAAAGACAGCACTAATTTTTGGTTTCCAATTTGAGCAAAAACTACTAAATGAATTATGATAAAGTGGCAATATTGTCATTGAAATATGCATATTCAGGTAGATTAATATTATTTAATTTGGTGATAGGAATATAATAAAATGTTATAGAATCTAATTTAAATTTTCTTTCAAGGAAACAATGCAAGAGTTGATATTAAAATATAATCAATTTTTGTGGATATCTAAATAAGAATCGATATTTAAAAATGCGCAGTAAGAAGCAAAGAGAATTCTGTATTTGGCTCTCATAAAAACGAATAGTTAATTAATTTACAATCATTGTTTGGTAATGTGGTATTTATCACAAATATCTTACAATTTCCAGGAAGAGACTGTTCAATACATCTGTAGTAATTTCGTCTATTACTTCGAATTCTTTGCCTGTGACGTTTAAACAAAGTCTGCAAATTATCTCGTCTTTTACATACATTTTAACAACACATGAATTACAAAGTGACAATTTTAATGACATTAAAAGCAGGTTAGATTCACCTCATACTCTTCTTCTTCCTTTCGCTGTCCTTTAATGGTTACACAGACAAAGAATAATTTGTCTGTATCGTAGAAATAGTAAATCAAAATTTATTGTCTAGGTTTTTCAACCTGTGGGTCGCGAAGCCTTTGTAGGGGGGTCGCGAGAGGTCGAGAGAACTAGGTACTTCAGTAAAAAAAACAATAAATTTTAAAAAGATAGATATATTAAGAAATAGTTAACAAAAGGATACTCGTAATGTTATTCACACAAACAAATTAACAAAAAATAAAATCTTCGACTACTCGTTCATTTTAATGTGAAGGTTGCGCTTGTTTTTGTTCAATCAATTTCTCCCATCGTGGATCCATTTTTGCAACATTAAGTATTAAATCGTTTTCCAAATTTAAGCGATTTCTTTGTTTATTTTTTATTTGGGCCATTGATGAAAATGTCAACTCGCACAAGTACGAGGTAGCAAATGGAATCAAGCACTTCAAAGCCTCAGTTGTTAATTCCGGGTATTCTGTTTTTCTTTTTAACCAAAAGGTATCCAAATTTTCAGACTTGAATTCCAAGTGCAACATCCCATCGGCAGATAATTCCAGCCGATTCTCTTTGAGCTTAGTTGCTAAATTTGCCTCATTTATAGTTGCATTTAAAAACGGATTTAAGATCCATCTTTGCCCAGTGTTATCCAAAGATATCTCTTGCACTGAGAAGTAGTGACACAATTCTTTCTTAAAATTATCTAACACCATTTTCATACCAGATATATATGAATTGATGTTTATCTCACTTCCGACTTCTTCAATGAAAGACTGTGTCGACGAAAATAAATCAAAGTAGTTTTGATTTATAGACGATGACCACAATTCAATTTTGTTTTTGTAAAGCCATGGAGTTTGTCTTTTGCTGTGATGACATTTTCATCCTGCCCTTGAAGACTTTTATTGAAGTTATTTAAATGCTCAAATAAGTCAGAAAGAAAAGCTAATTTCAAAAGGAATTCCGGGTCAGAAATGAATTCCGAGTAATCTGACTTGGCTTGCTGTAAATATACTAAAAGTTCAGCGCGAAGTTCCATAACTCTCGGCAGTACTTTGCCTCTTGATAACCACCTTACCTCTGTATGGTAAAGCGAATTTCGATGGAGTGCCCCCATATCTTCACAAATGATTCGAAACAATCGAGTCTGCAACGCTTTTCCTTTAATCAAATTTACAATTTTAATAATATTTAGAACTTGACTGTATTCTTGTGGCAAGGTTTTGGCTGCAAGAGCTTGGCGATGGAGAAAGCAATGCATCTAACAAGCATTTGGCATCTGTTCTTTCAGTCTACCAATAAATCCACTCTTCGCACCAGTCATGGTTTTTGCCCCGTCATTACAAATAGCAATGCATTTTTGTACCCAATCGATATTCATATCTTGCGTAGTTTAAAGGAACATGTCATGCAAAGCACTGATCTGTAGTATTTGTGGGAAGTGCCTTGCAAAATAGTATTTCTTCCATTAATTTTTCATCGAATTCAAAACGCACAAAAGCTACAAACTGCGCACGATCCGCAATATCCGTTGATTCATCTAATTGCAAGGACACAAAAGAACTTTTCTTTATTTTTTCCATGACTTGATCACGAACGTCAGTCGCCATATCGCTTATCCTGCGTTGAATGGTATTGTCAGAGAGAGCTATACTTTCGAGCTTTTCGACCTCTTGTTTGCCGAACATAATCTCTGCTATATCTAAATTTGCTGGTAAAATCAAATTTTCGGCAATAGTGTGAGATTTTCCTGCTTTAGCCACACGAAAAGCTACTCGATAACTAGCGAGCAACGCTTTCTCATTTAGGTTGGACATTTGTATTATAGCACTTTTTTGATGTTCAAGAGCTTTTAATTTTCGCTCAAAAAATTCCACGGGTTTATTCTTTTCATTAGGATGTTTTGTATTTAGGTGGCGTACCAACTTCGATGGCTTCATGCTTTCTCTTGACAAAGTTTCAAAGCAAATTACGCACTGCGGTTTATTCTCAATCACAGTAAACCCAAATTTCAAATAATTGTCGTCATAGAGACGTTTTTTCTTTATTCCACTACTCCCGTTGATGGTTCTGATGATATTTTCAGAAATTTATCCATTTTTAATTATAACAAACAACTCAAATAAATACGTAAAACAAGTGACTTGCGCTCTTCAAACAACTTCACTAAACATCAGACGACACGACCGCGCGTGTTTCACGCTCACAAATAACTCTACAATTACTCCAAGCTTCAAGGCACCTTAAACACAAAGTCAAACTACAATTACACCAAGGCACCTTACAGACAAAGTTTAAACGTCCCACTTACAAAACCGAATCGCTTCCGAATCGTTTCCACCTATCACGGTGTCGCTCCTGAGTTTATTCCAAACTCAACTGCCGTGGCCGTGGTCGACCGCCCTATTTATAGGCCAGTCGGCCAGCGCACTCTAGCGAGAATCATCTCGAAGCGTAACGAAACGTCTCGAACTTTGTGGAGCTTTCGCGCGGGGCTGTAGTAGTTCCGAGTGTTACCAACAAATGGCGCTGGTAGCCTCGGCCGTAATAATGTTTATGTTTGTTAAATATCAATTGGCAACGTATTCGATTTAAAATGATGTGTTTTACGTACTTAATTACTGTATATATTTATATCCGAATCCTAATAACGCAAACGCATAAAATTTTTGTATGGATTAAATATTTCTAACATGCATGAAAAAATCTAAGGGTGGGGGGTCGCCAATATTTTTTGATACTATGGGGGTCGTGTCATGAAAAAGGTTGAAAAACACTGGTCTAGGCTAAACGTAACACCATGTGATTGTGACGCACATGTCTATTATGGATGGTATTACTACATAGTTGATAAACATTTATTGGTAAATATCTTTTTTATAGAATGATGAAAAATTGAAAGTATTTATCATGAATTGCTTCAATTATCTTCTTGTTCCTTTATGCAAGTCAAAATCAGTTTCAATCAGTCTGTCTAAAATAATGTAAATACAAATTTATTAAAATTCTGGCCAGTGTAAAACATTTTTGTAGACACATTAGTGCACTTGTAAATTATTTGTAGATCAATATTATGTTTCAAAATTCACTTACGAATTTAAGAAAGTAATATTAATGATTTACATAAGTAATTTTTGACCAATTATGAAACTTAGTAAATAATTTTTATGCCGTTAAATGTGTTGGAAAGAAATAAGTGTAGAAAATTCAAGTGACCATTTCACTTAGAGTTAATAACAAAAAGTGTCATATTACATGCCTATTTTGTCTAAAAGTGAGTAATGTCCTATTGTTGGTCATCTACATGTTAAATAAAAAATTGTATATTAGACGTTTTACTTCTTCCGCATTCTTGAGAACTGTTGAAAACACAAATTAGGTAATAGGTTTACATAGGAAGTATGAAATAGGTAATAACAAAGGACGAAAATAAGTAATTTGAAACAAAATTATCAAAATCTGGATGTAAAATCTTTAATCCATCAAATCATCCATCTTTAATCCATCAAAATTAAGAAACCTAAAACACCAATATTTAAATTATGGAAAAATAGGTGACATATGTATTTGGGCAGCACAACCTTTTGTAAACCTGGCAAACATTTCTAGCCAACTCTTAAAAGAACTTATAACCGCCTGTTTACACCAAATCGTTGTGGGTTAACATGTGCTTCGTAAAGTGACCTCCATATTTCGTGACAAACGTGCATAAACACACTTGTACAATTCGGTTTGTGTCGGATCTCCATTATCAGCAGGTGATCTTTCATATCATTCTCGCGGCTTGCCTCCAAAGTACATATCGTGCACTTGTATGTTTTTATGGTATGTTTGTGTTTGTGCACGTGGGCTTTAAGGCGATGTTTCAATTTCGACACGCATGGACACACTGCACACATGTACATTTATAGGTCCGAAGGGTTCTTGTGTGTCAGGAAGTACACACTGTACACTGGTATATTTTTATTTGGGTCGCGTCCTTCTGAGTGTGACGTTTCTTGTGGCGGCTCAAATAATCCCGACATTTTGTCGTAAAACTACATTCGGAGCATTTGTAGACTTCTCTGCGGGGCTTGTGAATGAGCATATGACGGTTGAGGCAGCTTGTCCGCATCGTCTCGTAAGTACATAAGGCACATTTTAAGAGTCGCATTTTCTGGTGGACCAATTTATGATAAGAGAGACTATGCCTATGTTTTGCCTGGTAAGGACACTTTGTGCATTTGTACATTTCTACTTCGGAAGTATCTCTGTGGGTGCGTAAGTGACTTTCGAGGTTTCCCTTTCGTCTGGATTTATACGTGCATTCTGTACATTCAAAATACTTCACTTTTGAAGTGTCCTTGTGTACTATCATGTGGTTTCTAAGACTATTTTTGTATTTTGTTTCAAAAGCACACTTTACACACTTGTACATTTCTATATCCGAGGTGTCTCTATGCGTTAGAACGTGGATGTCCATATTTTGCTTATATTTCGTCTCATAATTACATTCTCCACATTTATATGTTTTCACTTCGGAAAAGTCTTTGTGAGATAGCAGATGTCTATTGAAACCATACTTATGGTTTGTTTCATACTGGCACTCTGTACATTTATACGTAGCTACCCTTGAAACGTTTTTGCGGACTGGCTTATGCACGCTGGAGTTGCTTGTATGTTTTGCTTGGTATGCACGCATCTCCAATGAATCTGGCAGAATCATGTCTTCTTCTTTGAATTCTTCCTTAAAAATATCATCCTGTTCGCTTATCATCATCTCTATGGGATTACAATGGGCGCTTTTATCATCAAAACAGAAACCTTCATCTTTGATGTCTAATATATTTTCATATATGTTTATCTCTTGCTTAACACCTTGTATTTGGCTACCTCCATCGGATAGTTTAAAGGCGTCTCTCAATGAATAATGCATAATATCACTTAATTTTATGTGGTTCATTCTATCAATTTTCTTGTCATCGCAATATGTATTTATTTTCTCCTCTGTGCTCAAACACTTCTGAACAAACTCAAAATAGCATTCCAAATTTTCTCTACAGGATGTACAAATTATAAGATTCTTGATCACGTCGAAATCCTAATAAGAATAAACCTTTATTAAAAATATGTTACGACTATTGATAATTATTAGACCACACTCAAATTAGAAAAGTTCTCCACAAGTCTTGTGATTAAACTTTAATTCAAAAATGTTTGACATTGAACAAAAAAGTCACTGTATCTAAGGTTATGTTTCATTAATTATATTCTAGAACTTAAGCTAATTCTGTAAGCATTCTATTTTATACTATTGAAAAATTACTTTTTAACATAATTTCTTCGATATGTACACTGTAAATAAGCAAACTTCTTCAACAAAACTGAAAATTATGCCGCTAATGCTAAATAATTGTTGGTGTACAATTTTAATGGATCACTTATCATTCTTATCAGTTGAATCTGATTATTGAAAACATGTACAATTGATGACATACAATTTTGGCGTGTTCCAATGATCATTGAACTAATATTTAGAAATGATATATGTATGAAAAGCTTTTTCCTCATGGTCACTACCATGAATATAAACAATAAACGATTACTAAATATAAAATAACTTTTCTAATATCTTGTACTGTTTTAGATACATTGGTTATCATTAGAAATCATATTTCAGATAATCATTTTGGATATAGGGGGGAAAATAATCTCGAGTCGATGTAACGTTGACATTTTTATGTACAAAAATGATTTACCATACAAAATCAGCACTATATTGCTTTATACATATAGCGTAATTGATTTCACGTAGAAATATATGCCACATTTTCATGAATAATGGATGTATTAATGCCTCCTACGCACGTAAAATTGCTTGCGTGGCATTTGGATATACCCACTTTATTACTCATATTAGTAAAATGTAAATTTTATAATGTTAGTTCGGCAAAAATCATTTTATTAGCTATATGAGAGATATTCTTACCAGGTTTGGCATAAATGCTGGAAGAGTTTTCATGAACATAGCTTCGTCCATCAGAATGTCTGAGATAATATGGCATACTTTACATTGATTCATACAAAATTGACATATATTCGAATCTTTATCGACACCATCTGCGTGTTTACATTCTTCATATATATCTTCTATTTTAAATTGTGCTTTTTTCACATTTTCTGATGAAGGTAAAACATTCCTGGTATTGATGCAGATCGATTTGAAATAGTGACATTTTTTGAGGGTACAGGCACAGTCCCCACATATGACAGGGTTTTCACTGGTGTTCACATTCTGAAAGATGTACGGTATATGAAATATAGAGTTTTTAAAATTAACAATATACTGTTAATTGGGATGGTAAATTGTTATACATACTTCCATATTATTATCTTATAAATATGAACTAAATTTGATTAAATTAAATAGTCAAAATCATGTTCACAAAAAGTTTTTTTTAATCATTAACGTAAGACTCTTATTCCCTGTACATAATAGACAGTTTATAGTATTTAGTAGTTCTTTATTCCAGCCGTACGTCAAAGAGAGCACTAATTTTTGGTTTCCAATTTGATCAAAAACTACTAAATGAACTATGAGAAAGTGGCAATATTGTCACTGAAATATGCATATTCAGGTAGATTAATATTATTTAATTTGGCGATGGGAATATAATAAAATATAGAATCTAATTTAAATTTTATTTCAACGAAACAATGCAAGAGTTGATATTAAAGTATAATCAATTTTTGTCGAATATTTAAATAAGAATCGATATTTCAAAATGGGTAGTAAGAAGCAAAGAGAATTCTGTATTTAGCTCTCATAAAAACGAATAGTTAATTAATTTACCATCATTGGTAATGTATTTATCACAAATATCTTACAATTTCCAGGAAGAGACTGTTCAATACATCTTTAGTAATTTCGTCGATTACTGCGAATTCTTGGCCTGTGACGTTCAAACAAAGTCTGCAAATTACCTCCTCTTTTACATCCATTTTAACAACATATATTACAGAGTGAAAATTTCAAAAACACTAAAAGCAGGTTAGATTCACCTCATACTCTTCTTCTTCCATTCGCTGTCCCTTATTGGTTACACATACAAGAAATAATTTGTATCATGAAACGCTAAATCAAAATTTATTATTTCTAGGCCGTATAAACGAACATTACATGGTTATTGAGAAAACATCGAACATTTCCCTCGTAGTTTCATCTATTACTTCGAATTCATTTTGCAATTCGTAAAGACAGAGTCTGCAAAAATTTTCTTCCTTTATATCCATTATAATTATCGAACGAAAGCAAATTTAAAATGCCAAAATAGGGTTAGAATATTCATCATCTTCTTCTGAAGGGTAACGTTACGTATCAGTAATTGTTATTCTGTGGCAGTAATGATCAATTTGTCATTTCTGGCTCCCTTTTGCTAATCGATGGAAGATATTTGAATTTTATTTGAGATGGCCTAATTCCTGCACTAATAACTTTATATCTAGATATAGAGGAACTTGATCTTCTCCTGATTACTTTTTCTTTCAACAAGATGGTACACCTCTACTATGCACCATCTGTCACGCTTATATAGACGAAAGGTTCATGAACCGTTAGACAGGGTTAAGCGGACCGATTGATTGGCTAGCCAAACCGCCAAATTAGACACCCTTGAAAATTACTTATTGTGGGGATACTTAAAAAGCAAAGTTTACGTTACTAGGTCGGAGAATTTTGAAGATTGGAAAGCAATAATTCATTAAAAAATACAACACATACCTCTTGAAGTTATTGACAACGTTCAAAAAGATTTATTAATCGTCTCGGCCACTGTCAGGCAGCCAAAGGTGCACAATTTGAAAATTTAATCTTGTTGACATCTGAAATAATCATTTTGTAATTGCAAAACCGTTTTATTCATTACTATACCAAAGCACTGTATACTAACGCGCCATATTATTATGGCACACTAATCTTAATGCGTAGCCGTTAAAACCCATTCTATTTATATATTTCTATGATATATTCTTAATAGATATATAGGATCTTTAAAACATCTCGTCTAATATATATATATATATATATATATATATATATATATATATATATATATATATATATATATATATATAGGGTGTCTCAGTTGAACGATAGAATTTAAATTTGTGAAGGCCATGTATGTTCTGTAAAAGATAAGGCGTCAATATTTCACGACAAACCACACTTTCTCTCACTACAGCAATATTTTCATGTGACCGACCACGACGAGGACGTATTGGTGTTGTCTTATCAATAACAGAACTCGTCTTCAAATTTCTTGATTAAGTTATGAACTGTTTGTCACTTTGTCCTAATTTTGTGCGAATTTTTCTTAACGAAATTGTAAATGATCGCTCACTTTCATAAAACCGTTGTGCACAAACTATCCGTTGTTGAACTGTTAATCGCTGCATGTTGACGTCGTATGGTGGACAGTAGAATCCCTATCTTTGACAGAACACAAATGGCGCACAACTCAAATCCTATAGCTCCAGCTGAGACAGCCGATGTTATGAAATATCAGATCAATCAGGATATCAGATGTACAAATCAAAAATTACTGAACTTAATTGACAAAATTGAAGCGGGTCACGCGTACAATAGCTCCACAGCCCTCTTTTGAGTTCTTTGCGAAGCTCTTGCCCCCAGGACAATGCTCATAAGACCCCGTTATGGGCAAGCATGTGCCCCACAAACTTATCCTTAAATTTTGTGTGAAACACGCACAATAAACACTTGTACACTTCCGTTTCCTCTGAATCCCTATGCATTACCACATGATGCTTCAAATAATCCTTACGTCTCGTCTGAAAAGAACATATCGCACATTTGTACTTCACTAATTTTGTGCTTTTATGCTTCAACATGTGCCTTCTCAGGCAGTTCTTTTGTATCGTCTCATATGGACAAGTTGCACACCTATACAATTCTACCTCTGATGGGTCTCTGTGGCTCAGCACGTGGTTCCTGAGACTGCTGTTGTGCCTTGTCTCAAAAGTACATTTCGTGCATTTGTACATTTCCACGTCGACGGCATCTCTGTGGGTTTGCATGTGACGTTTTAGGCTATCCCGCCTTTTCGTCACAAAAGTACACTGTGCGCATTTGTGCAGCTCCGTGACGGGCTTGTGGGTCAACACATGACCCCTGAGGCAATCCTTCCGGACGGTCTCATAGCTGCACAGCGCGCATTTTAACGTCTGGACTTGGGAAACGTCTCTGTGCGTCAGCATGTGGTAGTTCAGACTGACCTTGGATTTGATTTGGTAGGTACACATCGGACATTTGTGCATCTTAACCTCTGAGGCGTCTTTGTGGGTCTGCAGGTGAATTTTAAAGTTATGCTTACGTTTCGATTTATAGGCACAGATTGTGCATTCGAAAAAGTTTATTTCGGAAAAATCCTTGTGGACTACCATGTGACATTCGAGACATCTTTTGTATTTCGTCTCGAATGTACACTTGTCGCATTTATACATTTTCACTTCCGTGGTATCTCTGTGGGTTAGGACGTGGTGTTTGTCGAAATTATCTTTGTATTTCGTCTCATGAGTACATTCTGCACATTTGTAGGTTTTTACTTCGGAAAAGTCCTTGTGCGTTAGCGTATGCCTCTCCAGGCAGTGCTTATATTTCGATTCATAAGGGCACGTTGTGCATTTGTACATAACTATCTCCGATGGGTCTTTGTGAATTCGGTTGTGCACATTAAAGTTATTCTTGCGTGTAGTCTGATAGGCACAAATTTCGCAGTTGTAGACGGTGGAACCGGATGAAATCTTCGCCCTGTTTTGGAATTCTTCATCGACAATACCGCTGCGTTCACTTATGATCACATCCAGTGGAGAATTTTGAGGATTAAGTACTTCGTCTTTGATATCTAGTGCGTCCTCGATTTTCACTAACTCACTGTGTACACTTTTTGTTTCTTCATATATGCCCATCTCTTGTTTAATACCCTGTATTTGGCTACTGCTATCGGGTATTTCACAAGTGTCTCTCGAATAACGGTTAACATCGCCTAACTTTATCTGGTTTATGTTATCGATTTTCTCATCATTGTAATACATATTTATCTTTTCTTCTGTACTCGAAATGTTCTGGGAAAGCTTGAGGTAACACTCAAGGTTCTCTTTACAAGCTGTACAAATCGTGAGATTCTTGATAGTGTCGGACACCTAACAGAAAATAAATAACAGTTTAAATATTTTGAAACTTTTTTAATACCACGAACTATAGTAGTAAATCATAGAAAACTCTTCTGTTTCACAAAATAAAAACATTTAATGCAAAAATGGATACTATATGACGCAAATACTTGTATAACGCTGGGGAACAAAAAAAATGTGTTGCTACAAATTTAAGATCGGTTTCTGAGTACGCAAGTACCCTAATTTCACATTATATCTTCATCTTAGCTAAACTGACTATGTTTGTTAAAATAATGGAGACTCCTGAAATTTACCAGATGATTGGCGGATTTTTGTGGGTAGTTCTAAAAAGATCTTGAAATGTGTATTACCGCACAATGGAAATAAGTTTACGTCGATTTCAATCGGTCATTCAGACTAAACATACAGAACAATATGAAAATATTAAGTTGGTATTAGAAAAAATTGCTTGGTCTCAGCATCAGTTGTTTGTTTGTATCAATATAAAAATGGTCACTATGCTTCTTGGACAGCAAAGTGGATAACCAAATATCCTTGTCACCTCTGTTTATAAGATAGTTGTGCAAAAGACTATAAATACTGTACCACTTTAACTGGCAGTGACTCATACATAATATCAAAACACTATCACTACGAAGTGTACATACAAATTTTATGCAGTTATTAAGCTTTTAAAATAAACGCAAGATTCCGCTTCAAGAAATGGAGTACCGATCGACGTGTCGTCTAAATTGAAAGAGCGAACCACACTGAACGCTCGAAAACAATGTGAAAGGAGCCGAAAGCTACTTACGCTTTCTCCGAGTAGCTTGGATGTTTGCAAATATTTCGAGATTACTTCTCACTGGCTGTCACGTGCTCAAGCATTACCGTAGAATTCGGTATTCTCTCCGGTATTCGGTGTTTAAAATGGAGCTCTCAGCCAACTGTAATGAAGAAAATGTGCTTTCAACACCAAAACGCAAATGTGTGCATTTAAGGCCCCAGGAACGTGAAATGATTTCTCGTGTGTACGAGGGCATTGCACATAACCTGAGATAATCGATAGTTGATGGAGTGAAACTCCAATGGAGTGTAGTGGTTTAACTTAAGTGTCAGTTAGGACTGTATATCGGTGTTTAAAGGAGCAGAAGAAGGAAGAGTCAGTGCCTCTCGCAGCGGTGACTAACAATAAGAAAGAGGGGACAGAAAGAAGGTAGTTTTGGATGAAGACACGAAATATGCCATTCGTCGATTAATTCACAGTTTTTATTTTATCGAAACGAACTGCCAACCTTTAAGAAAATTCAAGTCGCGGTCGCCAATGATGATAGCCTTCCCCGTATTTCAAGCAACGTACTGAAGAGTACCATTTGTGACTTAAATTATCGGTTTTTACGGCGTAGTCGCAAAGGTGCACTTATAGACAGTAATGAAATTGTTTTGTGGCGAAGAAAATATTTACAGAAGATTCGGCAACTTCGATGTGAAGGAACAAAAATTTATTATATGGATGAAACGTGGGTGAACGAGGGACATACAGTTTCTAAAGTGTGGCGAGACTTGAACATTACCAATCGGCGGGAAGCCTTCTTCGAAGGGTTCTCGACGGGATTAATTAAAGGCTCCTGCTGGGAAGGGGCACCGATTGATAATTACCCATATCGGGAGTGAAACCGGTTTCGTAGAAGCGAGATTGTTAACATTAGAGTCCAAGAAAACGAGTGATTACCACGAGGACATGAATAATGTGCGGTTTTCGAAAAATGGTTTGAAACCATTTTAGCGAAAGTAGAACCCGACTGTGTTATTGTCATGGACAACGCGCCGTATTATAGCCGACGGTTAGAAAGCCTACCCACTTCAGCGTGGCGCAAAGACCAACTTATGGATTGGCTAACATCAAACAACATTCCGTATGAGGACACATTCCTCAAAGTTCAACTTTTAGAAATTGCGCGCGCACACAAAAAGCAGTATGTGAAGTATGTAGTGGATTAAATGGCTCGCGCGCACCGGGTTACGTTGTTGCGCTTACCGACGTACCATTATGAATTGAATCCTATTGAACTGGCTTGGGCGCACGTGAAGGGTGAAGTGGCGCGAAAGAATACCACTTTCAAATTACCTCAGGTAAAGCCGGCATTCCACGAAGCTATTGCCAATATAACTGCACAGTCGTGGCAGAAATACATTCATCATGTGACCAAGGCGGAGCAGCGGATGTGGGACCTGGATGTGCGAGTGGAAGTGTTAGTTGAACCACTTGTTTTTAATGTGGAAGACGACAGCAGCAGTGGCGGTGATTTCAAGTCAGCATCAGACTCGGATTACTTATAAAAATCAGGGCCTTTTTGAACCTTAGGTGATATAACAGTCCATTGACTGCCTTTCTATCCGTAAATACCTTTTTCTTACTGGATTAGGCTTCTTAAGAATACCAGTATTAAAAAAACGCCCCTTATTGCATTGTACCTCTTGGGTGGCGTGGAAAACAGTGAAAGCCTCCCCACCCTATATCTCTAATGCAAATATATTTTTATTCACATTTTTTAACTTCTTGCCCCTTTTTCCATGACCCGCCTATGATTTTTCGTCCCCTTATCTCATTCCCCGTCGCAACGCTCCAAATGCTTGAGTATGAGTCACTGCCAGTTAAAGTGGTATCGTACTATACCTAAATGATACATATACATATAGTCGTACATCATGTAGAAGCATTGGAAGCAAAGTATTTGGCCTTTGACAAACGCTATTACCTTTGAAAAAGCCAACATTGTTCACGAGCCATTAATAAAGAGAGAAAAAATAATACTGCCACCTCTTTACATCGAACCGGGTTTAATGAAACAGTTTTTAAAAGCACTGGACAAGTCAGGTAATTGTTTTAAATATATTTCCCGAGGATGCCAAGCACTGACTGTAGAAAAATTAAAAGCAGGGATTTTTGACGGTCCACAAATTTGAAAACTGGTAAAATATCAAAACTAACAGGCTATATGACCCTTGTAGACTCTGATGCATGGTTTAGTATACCGTTCTTTCATTTTTTTACTAGACAGCAAGTCAATCGGTCGATTTCGTATAATGTGTAGGGAGGGGACGCGGACGGTACGCCCTGCTTCAGGTTGTCCAGTGTCGATAATTAGCGGCGCTACGACAGTTACGTTCTACACGTGAGGGAGTGTACATCGTATTTGTAACGGGGAAAAACTTTTACGTGGGAAGTGATGTTGATGGGTTTACTGTTAAAAGATGATCAAGGTATTTAAAGAAAAAATATCTTGGCCATATTTAACAGCAAACTATGATCTTTTTTGCATTATTTTTATAATTGGTTTTGCATTAAAAAAAAGTGCCTTCTAATAAAACGTTTAAAAATAAATAGATTCTCTTAAAATAATTAAAAATAAAATACAAACTCTTAAAACTTAAAAAATATCCCCTTGAATAAGAAAAAAAAAACTAAAGAAAATTTTCGAAGATGCCTCCGTCTTGCGCCAAACAATAACCCAACCTGTCGTAAAATTCTGAACGAACGTTGATCAGCATAAGAGGGCTAATAGTTTGAAATAAATTTTCAATATTACTGTTGTTTTCAATATAACCGTTGACTTAAACTTTTCGACTACTGTCGATATTGTGTTTAAGGCAGGGATCGGACGATTTATATATTTGACTGAGAAAAGGTCCCTTATTGCACGTAATGAATGTCCTTGAAGAGACCATGATATCAAATCAATTTTTTCCTCAAGTGAGTACGTCATAATTACTAAGTTTAGAATTAAAAGAATTTATTGAAAATCAGACGTATTACTACGAAGTTCACTCGTCTAAATGCCAAACACGTATGCAACGGTAAATGTGAAATCAAAGTCGTCGATCATCACGGCGTACGGCCGGACTCCCCACCTCAGCGGTGGCTAATTTTCCGAGGAGGACCGAACGGTGGAACCTATGTATAGTTTTAAAATGAAAGCACGGTATGTATCTGTAATTTAAAATTTGGGTAATGACAAGACAAATAACTACCAAGAACCAGTACATAAGATGAAAAATCAGGATATTCCAATAATGGATGAAAGGTATCAAGGAAGGTGGGATCGCTATGTGATGACCGATTAATGTTGGAGTCTGCAGAGGGATTGTTCACAGCAAAAATAAAAAAAAAAAACGTACAAGAATTTTTTTTATAATTTTTCAATATTTTGTGCATCAATTTTTCTTTATTTCCTTGTTAATTTCATATATAAAAAAATTCTAAATAAGGGAAATTGTTAATTCTATTTTGTTTTTATTACATAATATTTATCATGTATGCACTGTCCCGAACGCCTCGAGCGATCCCACTTCCAATATAACGAATTTACTAGAAAGTTCTTTATATAGAAACGTCTGGAGAGATGTCCTAGTGCCTATATAAGAATTGTGTCGTCCAGCCAGAAGTTAATTGAATCTGGACCGCGATAGGGAGCGATACGGTGAGAAGAAAGTGACATTATGTGATACATGTGTGACATACCACTGAACTCGTCTCGTCGTGAAGTGGTCGAGGATCGACGTTTCTAGAAGGTCAGAGAACATTCTCGAACTTCTGATAGCAGTTAAGGAAACCCCCAAGTATGACCTATCACGGAACTCATCTCGTCGCGAAGAAGTCGAAGATCGGCGTTGCGAGAAAATCAGAGAACATTCTCGAACTTCCGATAGCAGCCAAGAAAACCCCTAAGTGTGACGCATCACCGGAATTGTCTCGTCAAGAACAAGACGTCTACTGGGTTTTGGGAAGTTTCTGAAGAAAAGTGAATTGGATGCCGGTAGGAACTAGAAGCCAAGCCGCGGCCATGGAGGAACAAATGAATGAGCTACCAACAATGTTAGCTGAAATGAAAGCAGGACAAGATGAAATGAAAGCAATGCAAGATGAAATGAAACAAGAAATTAAAGCTGTACACAACGCCATGAGAATGTTTCAAGAGGAGATAAAAGAACAAGTCGCGATGGACCTCCAAGTCTTACGGGAAGAAACAGAAAAGAAGCTAGAAGCGGAGCTAGTTAAACAGGAAGCAGAAATAGACGAGAAGATACAAAAAGCCGATCAGTTCTTAGCATCAAAAGTGAAAGAGATCCAAAGGGAGGTTAACCGATTAAGAATACGTCCTACAAGTGCTGCACCTGGAGTCCAACAGCCAGCCAGAGGGACAACACCAACTTTTGATGGTTCGATTCTTTGGTGGGTATATCGAAAACAATTCGAGGCTGCTGCTTGCGTAAACTATTGGGACGATCAGGAAAAGGCTGTAGCTCTTATCGTCGCCTTACGACGGGAGGCTCTCGATATATTCCGATTTATTCCGGAAAGTCAACAGAATTTTACAAGTCCAACTAACTAACTAACTTTCTTTCTACTTTAACTTTATAAACTAACTTTCGCACTATATATCACTTTCTTCGCACTGTATCGCTCACTATCGCGGTCCAGATTTAAACCACGTCCGCCGTAAAATGGACGCAACGCGCGCAACGTTTGCACTAACAAACACTCATTTTGATAATGAAGTTAAATATTTGGACGTGCTACTCAATCGTGTAACTTGTCATGGTGATTTGGCATCAGTGACTGAATAATAAGCAACAGGCTAGACAGGCGCCGTCAAAACAACATGGCCGCCACAGGCTGCCAAAATCGAACCGTCCCAATTGAAAAATCCTTTAGATAATAATGTATGTAAAAAGTAATGTATCAAAACCTTTAAATATTTGAGACCTTTACGTTAAATTATATAATCACATATCAGCAAACGTGCAAAATGATTCTTACCATTGCTGGCATAAATAACGGCGATATCTCCATAAACGTGGCATCCCCCATCAAAACGTTCATTGAGACAATATCTTTCATTTTCGATTGCTTCATACACAATTGACATACTTTGAAATCCTCATCGACAGAATCTGAGTTTTTACCGTCTTCATATACATCTTCCATTTTAAATTCTTCTTTTTTTACAATTCCAAAAGTAGGTAAAAATCTGTTCGTATCGATGCAGATAGATTTAAAGCAGTGGCATTTTTTAATGGTGTTGGTGCAATCCTTACATATGACGGGCTGTTTACTAATATTCAAATTCTGAAAGTCATACTGTATATGAATAATTAAAATGTTACATATAGAAAATGCATTAATCAAGTCTCAATATTTTAATTCATATCAATTTAGTTCATTATTCTCAATAATTATCGTGTCGGATTATAGTAGACTTAAAAATTTTCTTATATGTACAAGAAAAAAATGCATCACAAGATAAATTACTTCCATATAATTGGGATGAGGACTTATAATATTCAAAATTTATTTGCTAAATGTTGATTTGAAGGAAGAAAAGTAAGGGTAGAAATCTTACCACATCCAATGAGAGAACGGATAACATTTCCGTTACAGTCTCATCTATCACTTCAAATCCATTTTCTGCAACTTTTAGACAAAGTCTGCAAATAGTTTCCTCTTTTATTTCCATCTTAATTATGAAATGAAATTAAAATAAATTCTATTTAAAAATAAGGTTAAGGTTTGTATCTTCTTCTTCTTAAAGTTAACATTATAAACGATTGTAACAAGAACCGTGGTCCATTTATAACTAAAGGTAAACAAACTCTGATTATGTCCACTTGGTATCGATTTTGACGTTTAAACGTAGGTTCAACGTGTTCAACGTCATAATCATGTGAACAGGTGAACATGACCACAATTTGTTCACTTGAAGCTTTAAGTGGAGGACCGCTAAGTTAAGAATTTATCAGCAGTATTAATGTTACGTCATTAAGAGTATAAGTTAGGAAACTTAAATTGTGGATTACGATTTGTTTTCATCACATTTAAACAAATAATTTCTCGGTAAGTTAATATGATTCGTCATTTACGTTCTATAAGGTGGTAGACCTGATGGACTTAGCATAGCCGAAATCTTTTCAGCATTAGACGTAAGATATGGTAGCAGCAACATACAATTATTTTTGAAGATTTTCCTCACTAAAAAGAAACAATAAAAAGGCATACAATCACAACTAGCAAACAACGTAATGTCTCGAAAAGTGTCCACTAAATGGGTCCTTGATCCTTCGTCTTTTGAACCTAGGACAAACCATCATCTGCTTGGCGCACACGGCTGATACAATTTTAATAAAAGGCACTAAGAATATGACAATGAGCATGAGTACACATTCTCACGAACACATCTTGCCAAGAGTTAAAAAGTGACTAACTTCACTTGGTCCAGTTTATTTTTGTAAAGTAGAACTGTATAACCTTACTTTAGCGAAAATATAATTTGATATTTGTCAAAATGGATATACAAAGGGAAAACATTTGTAGACTTTGTTTGAAAATAGGAGAAAATGAGTATTTCCAAGTTGATGATATTACAAAGCAACTTTTGGGCGTATTACTATTAAAATCGGTAAGATTTGTACCATATCTCAATTCTAAATCCATGATTCTATTCAAACCTAACTGGTATTTGTCGAATTGGCCTTCTGCCCTTTCACAAACATATACCATAATCAATTTAAACTGATGAGAAATTAAGCCCAATATTAATTAGGTTAAATGCTGTTTTCATTTGCACGGAAGTATGTCATCTTGTCATTAGTATGGAAAATACCCAGTCACTTAGATAACATTTAAGACTCAATTAACATTTATAGGTGGTAGAAAACTGTATACGTCAAATAAATTAGAAGATTTACATATTTGTTGTAGTATGTGTTGTATATGTAATGAAAATTTATATACAAATGAGTAAAAAAGTGAGTGCAAATATTGAAACTACTAATCTGTGTATATTCTAAATCGGGCTTCCATGAATTCTTCAAAGCTCAATATTGTCAGCGTGCTTTTCGTTTAGTTTGTTGTTTTCCCCACATAAATTAATATTTAATCGCTTTAAGAATTACTGCTATCTGTGGCATAAAATAATACTAAGAAACATAATTATTATATTTCAGTATTTAGGAGTAAGTGAAGACCCTGTTATATGTCTAAATTGTGAGGAAATCATCAAAAAATCAATTTATTTTAAATTGGTGTGGATGAACACAGAAAAACTGATCCTTTCATTTGCCAGTTTCAAAAATGACACTCAGTTTGCTTTAAACGACATATACAAACACAGGAAAAACTGCAGAATAGAAAAAGAAAATTTTCAAACATGTCGATTTTGCATAAATCAAGTTGAAGGCGATAATTTCACCTCTATAATTACACTAATGAAGGATACAATTATTTCAAAAGTCTGGCCGTTGGCCATGTCACAAATGGTAAGAGCATCTAGTATTATTTTTTTTATGCTGTCTTTTTTCTTTGTTGTAATTTACTATTTTTAACATCCCATTACACAGAATAGCCCATGAAAACAAAGACAAAAAATTTTATTGTTTTTTTTTTTTTCGTTAGGATTTGGCTATCATCAAGAATCCCATAATTTGTACCAGTTGTCGAGAGAATTTAGAGCTTTACTTTAAGTTTATACTTAACTGTTTTGATACAAAAGAGAAAATAAAAGCATACTTGCATGATCAAGCAATAGCTGGTCGAATAGAGTTAACCGATATATTGCACTTTTCACATAAAACTCTCTCGGAATATTCTAGTAAAGATGTCCAAATCCCTGGGTGGAGGGAGGAAGTCAACATATCTGAAGAGTTAAAATATGTACAGTCTCATATATACTATGATTTATTAAATAATGAAGGGCTGGACATTAAAGATGAAGAAACCGCGTTTGATGTAACGTTTTCCAAACTTCCTTCAGAGAACACCAGGAAACAATGTAACACATGGAATTCTAATAAGACGAATGATAGAATTATGCAGGCAAATGGGGTCTCATCGTCTCTAATATATAAGCGTGTTTCAAAACGCCGAGATCCATCAAAGGCTGAGCTTTACACTTGCCCTATATGTTCCGTTACAACTAAATATAAACGTAACCTACAACGTCACGTATTAACTCATAAGAACTCATTAAAATCATTATGTATGCAAGAGACAAAATGTGATCTTAATTCCAATACATTTGCTCATGAAAACGCTCCAGAAATAGCCTCAGATAAATGTGAAGATGGTAATCATGATACGGCACATAGACGTGCCCTTAAAAGCCATGTTCTGATTCAAGGAGGCAGTCTAGAAAGAAAAATGGACACATCAGAAATAGAAATGTACAAGTGTGCGACGTGTACATTTGAGACTAAACTTAAGCAGAATTTGAGGCTGCATGTACGAACCCACATGGATTCTTTTCAAGACGTATACAAATGTGAAATATGCGAATATATGACAAATCGAAAAAAGTACCTCAAAAGCCATATGCTGGCCCATGAGGACTCCTCGAAGGTCGAAATGTACAAGTGCGCCAAGTGTACGTATGAGACAAAATGGAAGGCCGGCCTCAAACGCCACATGTTAACCCACAAGAATACCTCTGAAGTAAAAATATACAAATGTAGCATATGCCCTTACAAAACAAAACATAAGAGAAGTATTAAACCTCATATGTTAAGGATGCATAAGGTGGTTCAGTCCATGGAGAAGTACAAGTGCGAGATTTGTCCTTAGATGAAACAAAGACAGTATCTTATATGTCACATGTTAACTCATAAGAATGTTCCGGAAGACAAGAGTGATTATGCCTGACGAATTGCCCTAAAAGAGCTGGGACGTCAGTACAACTCAAGGAAGGGTTGAATTTTAACGGGAACAATTATTTTTATGAAAATTGTTGTGAAAGAAAACCCTGACCCTAAAATCACAGAGCAACTGATATTATATGTAGTGCTTCAATAATAGTAAATTTTATTTAGAACTGTAGTAATATAACACTGAATAGAGTAATAGAAGTAAACAGCGGCGGCTCGTGAGGGTAACTTTGGGGGGTTCACAAAGTTGTTTTTTTTTACTTATGTTACATACAAGTACAAAATATTCATATTTTAAAACGACAAATATACTGAATTTTATTTTTGTTGGTTATGTTTACTTACCATTTTGCAGAATATTTCTTGCATGTATATCTAACAAAAACACGGCTGTGGAGTATAATAAAGTACCTAGTTTATATTAACTTGATAATAACCAATATGTTAGTTTTATTGAACAAACACAAATTAAACACAATGTTTAAATAGAAAGTCCATTCTCCTTTCTTTAATTTATTGATAACTAAGTTATTAAAATCGAGTATCTCTTGCACCAATTTTTTTCTATTGACAGCATCGCTAACGCAGAAAATCGATCTCCATTCATAGTACTTCTTAAAAGTAGGTACTTTAATTGGTTAATGTCGAAAAATTTCTTTCTGCTTCTGCAGTGGACATCGGAATGGTTACTATAATTTGGAGCAGATCATAGGTTGCTGAACAAACTTTCTGTGGATTATTTTCGATAATGAATTCCAGGCAGTGCCTACAGCTCCAGATAGATTTCTAAAATATGGTCTTTGGTAAATTATATCTAGTTCAGTTTGAAGTCTATACCAATCCACTATACCGATTTTCACCCAACAGGATTCCGCAGTTTCCAGAGCAAACAGTATACACGGAAAACAAAACAAATTATTTCTTGTTTTACAACCGCACAGCCAAACATTTTTTACATATAGTTCTATTTTAAATAGTCTCTTAAAATCCCTTTTTGTCCCTTTTGAAATTTGTGTTAAGTTGTCTGTATTGGGCCGCCGTTGTATTGCCGGTTTGGGCCGCCCGATATTTTTAACCTGATTTTTTTCTTCCAGTGTTAATTTTCTAAGTCCCTTAAAAAGTTCACACTATATTTACACTTTTCTTCAGAACAACGTTCACAAGAACATCCCGCTACCGTATCCATTTTTCAGAATTTTTTATAAATGTTCTAAATAAAATATTGAAATAGTCGAAAACCCACACGCGCGAAATCGCCAATACTATCGACGAGACGTAAACATTGTCTTATTCAACCTGTTAAACACACGTCTGGTAAGATCCACAAACATGTGCACATGTGCAATGCACTAATAAAATCATATTGGCACATGAAATGTGTGCCACATGGGATAGAAAAGGAGCGATTTTTAGCACCAATTAGCTAGACAGAGAGGTACATAGAAAAGCATGCCTGTATCAACGGCACATTCGACTAAACCGCAGACCGATTGAAATAGGTACGTTGCCGGCTGTTGCGTGATATCAGTAAGAGAGGGAATTTTGGTTTTGCCAAATTGCTCGTGAAATCTGTATTTATTTGATTTTGCTTTATTATTACTTAAAAAATGGAAAGGAGCGTATTCGTGAGACGTTAATTAAATAGTTAATTTATAAATCAATGAATAGGAAATAAATCATGATTAGGTGTGATTTTTTATTTTCTTTTTCTTTAGGGGGGCATGTGCTCTTATATAGCAGCCGCAACTGGAAGTAAATGTAACATTGTGTGTACTTACCCTCTTAACTAGCATCATCATCATCATAAACTGGAGATGATTCGTAAATATTTTGCAACAGCAGATATGTTTCCATATTTGTCTCAGATGATGTTCGCTGTAGTGAAAATATGTTTCATATTTGGAGAACGATCGTTCGACATCTACTGATATAATACAGGAATACGTAAAATACTCTTTGCACTCACTTCACGAGTCTGTAGATACTACATTAACAGTATCATCACAGACTTGTCTTAATCTGCCAAAATCAGTTATTTTCTTTAACACGCTATCAATCTTTTGTTTGACGCGCTCATTTTTTACATCATCTATAGCGTATAGCAATGAATTTATTTGGTCGACTGTTTGTAGGGGCTCCGCCAACACGAACGCGCATTTTATAATTTCTCTATTGCATCATGCACCCCTTTATAGTTGGTATGAATAGTTTTTAAATCAGTTTGAATGAAGTATTTAGAAGTTGTCTGATATTCCTTATAGCTGCTTGGAAAACTTTCTTGGAAGTATGAGGAGCTATGGAGTTAGGAATGTAAAGCCAACATGTATTGCTTTTATATCTTCCTTTGAAAGTTTATTAAACAATAATGTCACATTAGCTCATTCCCCTTGCGAAAATTGTGAATGTGATGAAACCTTTTTAGAAGATAATTTGACAGAGGAGAGTCAAATATTTGAATTTCGTGAAATTGATGATGAAGCTGTCATCAAAACATATTCATACACAACTGGATATATAACAAGGTTGTTGTTAAGAAAGTTAGGAAAATATCCCGGAATGGCTACAATCAGCATATTTCTACGTCGACTTCTGAGCATGATTTAACATTATTAAGAGAATATAGAAAAAACTCATTGTTAAGACCAATTACACAGTTTAGAAGGATGTTTTCCCAAATGTTACTTGTCTCTTATTTGGTATTACTCAAATATTTCACGTTAATTATATTTTTATAATTTATTCAACTTAATGCATCTGCTTTTGGCAATTAAGTTGAATCAATTATTAACATATAATTAGTAAAATCAATTTCTCAATAAAAAAGGCGGGTTATCAACCGGGAGTGTCTTAGTTATGGAACGCATCACCGATGGCGCCACATTTCCTAATATGACGGGAAGAGTGGGAATCGCCTATCTTATAAATGTTAATGATCTGTGCTCGGAACCACTTCTACTTCTACCCACATTAACTTCTTATTTAATTCTATTTAATATTTAATTCTATTGTATCCGTAGGCTTCGGACATTAAGGTCCAAAGCCATCTGGTGGCGCTTTAGTGAATCTTCGTAACCACGAGTTTTAACATTTACAGTAGTTTTTTTATTTGAATTAAAAAAAATTGTATTGTAAACAGTGAATAGTTGGTATTTTTGAAAGATGTGAGTTATATTGTTAATTTTTCACGAAGTAAATTTTATTGTGAAATGGCGCTTTTTATAATGTTGAGTGATTCTCATGAAACTTAACCTAGTCCACTGTTGCAGTGTCGAACTTCATAAGTAAATATGAACAAAAAATACAATAAACGTTGCTTCTTGGCACATTGTCGAGCCGAAATATCAAATACCATCAGTTTACACAGTTTCCCACAAAATAAAAATCTAATTTGTGGGAAATAGCAACATAAGAAACACGTCGAAAGGGATTTGGATACTGCATATCGAAGGCCCTCTCGACGTGTTTCTTATATTGGTTGCTACTTCCCACGGCGAAATTAGATTTTTATTTTGTGGGAAACTGTGTAAGCTGAATACAGTTAATACATTTTTTTTAAATTAAAAAAAAACGCCTGTAAGTGTTAAAACTCGTGTCTACGAAGATTCACTAAAGCGCCACCAGATGGCTTTGGCGAAAGCGCATGACTGTAGACCCCTGTACACTGATCCACGAAGTCGTAACTTTAGGCATGCTCAGTGATAAAAACACATCGGATTTAATAGAGGGCGCTGGCATAGCAAATGGACAGCTGCATGGAAATTGTAAACCTTACAAATAAATTGAAAAACCGTAACAAATAATAAGTTTTATGACGATTTTAATGTACACTATGTATAAAGGAAGTGTTGCGGCATATATTTACATTAATATTGGGTATATACATAATGTAAAGTGAAAGTATTTGATAAGAAAAAGTGCTGTCTCGTGCGGAAAAGTTGAAAATTCATTTTATCGAAAACTGTGTGCGACCACCAGAAACTGAAGCTAAATTCTTGTTGAACGCCCTCCAAAATAGAGGTGTAGCCAGGATTTAAGTTTTAGAGAGTTTTATGCTAAAGTAAATGCTGTCATGGGATATTTATATAATTACACGATAATATACAAGTTCCTATACTTCGACTAAAAATGAAACGTCACAAATTTCGAATCGCCCTTATGAGTCAGCGCGTGCTTCTGCAGATTGGACTTCTGTTTCGTCCTATACGAGCACAGTTCACACTTGTACATCTCCACTTCCGCAACGTCCTTATGAACCAACGCGTGCGGCTTCAGGTGGCTTTTGTATTTCGTCTCGTACGCACACCTATCGCACTTGTACATTTTCACCTCGGAAATGTCCTTGTGGATTATGAGGTGGTTGGCGAGATTACGCTTGTAACGGGTCGTAAAACTGCAGGTCTTACACTTGTAGACGGGCACCTCGGAAGTGTCTTTGTGGGTGAGCATGTGGCGTTGGATGTGGTCCTTCCGTTTCGTCTCGTAAGGGCAAGTCGCGCACCTGTACACGTCCACTTCTGTGGCGTCCTTGTGGCGCAGCACGTGCTTCCTAAACGAGCTGTTGTACTTCGTCTTGAAGGCGCAGAATTCACACTTGAACATGTCCACTTCCGAGGGGCCCTTGTGCGTCAGCGTGTGCATCTTCAGACACTTGTGATGCCTGGTTTTAAAGTGGCATATTCCGCACTCGTACATTGTTACTTCCGACGAGTCCTTGTGTATGAACGCGTGTTTTTTTAGAATTCTCTTCGTTCTAGCAACGTACGAACACATGCTACACTTGTAGTTAGCTGGCTCGATGTTAACGTTACAATGAACTTCCTCCTCATTCGCCTTCTCAACTTTACAAGACTCGTCCAAGTCCAGAACTTCAGTTTTGATCGCCAATACCTCTTTAGTTTCCTTCGATTCCTCAAAATCTTCTTCAATTGTGCTGTCTTCTTCCTTAATGGCTGGCATTTGGACTTTATCATAACGTCCCGAGCTATTTGCGAATGACGAACGTGGTATGTCGTTTAACTTCACTAGATCTACAGTGTCGTTGTCTTCTTTCTTACAATACACACTTACGGTTCCTTGCACGTTCATGGTGTCTGTTATAAACTGCAAATAACGCTTTAATTTCTCCCTGCAAGCTGTGCAAGTCATGGGATTCTCGGTCAAGTTGAAGTTCTAAGAGAAAAAAAGAACTATGAGTAAGAACATTAGTGCATCATTAATAGACCTGCACATTTCGTCGCGCCCTTTAGGCGTAACCAACGACTTTGCACCGCAGTCCCGGGCACGACGGTATATCGACTGATCGACTGGTTTCTCGCCGATTAAAACAGGCAGCGTGGCGCCGGCAAGTAGTGTACATTTTCGAGTCCATTGCGTTGCCATAAAGGCATTTTAATATTAAAAGCTATACGAGTATGAAGTTATGGCCTATATAATATGTAGAGCATAGGCGACATGAATAAAAAATGTTGTGCCTGTCCTTTGATGTAACAGAAAACTGAAAAAGATCTTGGCATGCGCACGAGATGGACAAGTACCCGACTATGTATCTATCTAAGAAATTCTAGAGTTGTACAAAAGGTCAACAACAATTTGCGTTGAATAATTATTAATTTTGGGACAGAAGCCGCCGTTGGCATTAATTCCGTTGTTAGACAGTGGCTATTCAGGTGAAGTAGGTGAAGTGCCTCTTCACCAAAGAAATTGAGACTGGGATTTCTTTTTTTTTTTATATTTTTGAGATATATAATCATGTCTTTAATATGTACATTCAAATAAATTTTGTTATGAAAAACCTATTATATTTTTATGTCAAGCATAATATGCCGCTATGCTACTAAAACACTGTGTTTACATTGGAACGTCCTTTAAATCTTCAGTAGTCCATGCGCGCGTTATCTATAATATAAATAACTCGCAGGTGCAGAGATGAAAATCAAGTGCCCTCAAATATGCACTGTTACAGGGGGTTGCCATGGTAACGTGACGTCACGGAATAGCCTACGCCCGTTTAGTCCGTCTTCTCCCTTTACCTAGGTGAAGAGCTTCCCGATATATTATAGGGTATCTGCACAGTGAACTTGCTTCTATTTAATGTAATGAGGCGGGGTCTATTTTTGCGTTTGACCGAATTATTGAATTTGCGTTGTGTTTTCATCATCTTTAGACTTGCTTTTTTGATTTTAATGTGTTGATTGACCAACGGAGAGATCATATAATTAGTGATTTCTCAATTTTGTTAGTGACAATATCAAATGAAACAATAATTTACATTATTTATAATGAATCCAGTTAACGATATTATTCGTAATTTGTTTTTTCCTTTCTGTCGCTGGAAAGGCGAGGATAAAAGAGATGTTTTACTGGAAGGAAGACCTACGACTGTTTTATCAATATTCGCCAAAAAAGAGATTACGAAATCTGGTAAATCTTATAACGTAAATTTCAAATCTGCTTGGTTCACAAATTATAAATGGTTATGTAGCAGCCCAGCAATAGTAAATAGCAGGCCCTATTTACTATTTTCTAATAAACAATTGGTTTAGAACAGGAATGGATTTGTATATATTTTAAATATTACGAGGCATTATATAAACATACCGATTCTGCCCAGATATTCTATATGATATCCTACAAAAAGAATCATTACGTATCAATTTTTGCGTTCATCAAATAAAACAGACATGTGAAATATTGAATAAAAAAAGACATGACGACTTTTTTAAGACAATTTTTAATAAAGCAAGCAGAATGATGGAATTAGAAATTACAAAACGACAATACGCTGGTCTTTCTAACGAAGTCATTAGTACAAGATATAAAGCACCTTTTTATGAAATATTGGACCATATTTTAATGAAAATAGACGTCTAGTTTCTGGACTGCTAAAAGTTGAAATTTGTTTGTTTCGCTGATACTGCAAAATATGAACAATATAGCTCGTGTTTTCCTTCTAATGCTTTTGAAAATTTGGAACAATTTTATAGAAACATATTTACCAAACGTCAACGACTTAAAAAACGAACTTTGCCTGTTATATAGTGATGGAAGTTACAGAACTATACCGCTGCATGAACTGCTCAAAAAACGGAATGAATACAACGATATTTTTACAGAAGCTTACAAACTGTTTTGTATAATTTTATCTATTTCATCAACAAGTACATGGAAAGAAGCTTTTTGTGTCTTAAACGTATAAAGACGTATTCCAGAAATACCATTGACCAAGAAGAAATCTTTAGCAATTGTTTCTATAGAGAAAGAATTGTTGCTAGAACTAAAGAAGGATCAGCCATTTTATGAAGATATAATAGATAATTACGACTCACTAAAAGATCGAAGAATTGATTTGGTGTACAAAAATTAGATAGCTATAGGCTTGGCCATAAGTAAGTCTTAAGAGAAATTAAACTACTTTTTGCTAATTGTTATAGACATCCTAACTTTTCACCTATTTTCTAACCCGCGAGCCGCCACTGTTATTAGATCGTTCATATTATTTTTACGATGTTTACTAATATGTAAAATCAAGAAGACTAGAGAGTAAGCAGACATAGCTCCTCAAAAAATCAGTGGCGGGGGTAGCACGAAAAACGTCGGCAATATGGCAGGCTCGCGTAGAAGCGCGCGGGATCTGCGCATGCCGTTTATCCTCGTCTATCGCGGTTTCTCTCTCACACTATCAAAATGTCGGGTTCCATTGGGCCACGATCAGGACTTTTGCTGGAACAATTCGCAACGCAACAATATCTCGAGGCTTTTGACATTAAACGGAAAAACTGGAAACGCTCAAAACACAGCAAACAAAGATAACCTCGCCCGGTTCTACGTAATGACCGCCATGATGAAGCACACCACGTGATCACAGTGCGGACGCTTTTCGTGCTACCCCCACCATTCGAGTTATGTCTCCTGTTCTCCAGTCTTCTTGTGTAAAATCAAGAAGACTAGAGAACAGGAGAAATAACTCAAGTGGTGGGGGTAGGACGAAAAACGTCCGCACCATGGCGGTCCTTGCGTAGAACCGAGCGAGGTTATGTTTATTTTTGTTTACTGTGTTTTGAAAGTTTTGAGCGTTTCCAGTTTTTCCGTTAAATATGTCAAAAGCGTCGAGATATTGTTGCGTTACGAATTGTTCCAGCAAAAGCCCTGTCATAGATTGTGTCATAAATAAACAAACAATTTTTAAAGTTCCTGAGGTAAATCTTTCAATAAACAAGTATTGTAATGTTTGTATACACCGATAGTAACGATTACTTTGTAGTAAATAGTAAAAGTGCAGTGTAATGTAGAAGTAAATTGTCAAATAGTAATTTACAACTCAATTTCGTTTAAGGACTGTGAGAGACGAGAAAAATGGTTGAAGGTGGTGTCACCGTATTACCTTAATATTATGCAGCTCAAGGAAAGAATACTTTATAATAGTAGAAAAAGAAAACTCAAAATACCAGTTTTCCTTCATTTAACGATAATGAATTTGAACTTCCCACAGAACGTTTCCGTAATAATATTTTTGGTTATCACAGTTTTTTAGTAAGAGGTAACATCCTATATTATTTATTTTATATCATTATTATGGCCTTTCGCTTACATTAGAATGCAACTTATAATTTCAATTTTCTTGAATAAATAGTTTTGTGACATTTCTTGTTTTATTCCTGTACCCTTCAATTTATGTCTAATTACTAACGTTAATTCTGAAAAATTAATTGATTTTACATCACACACTGTATTGCCTTCATAGTACACTGATTTGAATAAATTGTACTCTTATTGAATGCTTTGTTTTTACTGAAGCAACATACAAAAAGGTCGGTAAATATGTAATGTTATTACCACAAAATCGCAAATTTTAAATTAACCGAATATATACAATTGATTAGTAATTGTTTAAAAACAACTTCACATTTCATACAATAATAGCTCACAAGCTAATTTCACAGGAAAACTATCGGTTACTTCTTGGATGTTTGAAATATCGTGTACAGGCTTCGGCACATCCCATTCCATCCATTCCAAATATTCACTGTGTAAATACACATTCACATTCAACTTCTTATCAATGCATATGTTTAAATTGGTTTCCAAACCAGACTCAGCATACCATTTTTCGCTTGGCAATTCAATGGAGTGTCTGTTGCTTTGTAAACTTTCAAACAAAATATTTCCTTCCGAGATCGAACACTTCTTCATTTCCCCATGCAAAAGTGATCGCAGTTCGACATTTTCAATTCCACTTGTGGCCATGGTTAAAATATGTAATCTTCCTGTGGATGATTAAAACTCGTTAGACTAAAAGCTCATTATGTTATTTCATTTCCACAAAGCTAAATTATCATCGACATCCTACTCGTGGCAGACATAAAAGAAAATTATAATTGACAGATGAAAAAATGCAATAACATTTCTTGCTCTAAAAGAAAAGCATTCAGAACTATTATTTTTTGTACATACTATGTATTTAGGACTGAAAATACTGTATCCCAATTTTCATAGCGTGTTTTCACCAAACAATTCGGAAACAACAATTGTAAAGAAATGCACGCGAAAATTGTTTACTGTTTACATAATGAGCACAATAGAACCCTAACCCTACATTTAAATAGTGAAGACCCGCGATAGACGAGGATAAACGGCATGCGCACATGCGCAGATCCCGCTCTACGCGAGGCTGCCATATTGGCGCCGTTTTTCGTCCTACCCCCACCACTGATTTTTCGAGGAGCTATGTCTCCTTACTCTCTAGTCTTCTTGTGTAAAATATACGAGATCAACTGACGTAAAATAACATCAGATGAGATGAAGTGAAATGTAAAGCGCTTTAATTTTTGCCTAATGAGGCGAGCTTATATTTACTTTACTATTTTATTTACTGCCTTGTTTTCTTAATATTGTCATTTTTAATCGCAGAAAACGTTTTTACTTTTAATGTGGAATATTAACGTTTTTTTTTTTTAATCATAATAGAAAATGATTTTCTCATGTTTCCAAAACCATTTGCTACATTTCTTATTGATAAAAATTCACAATAGACCTATAAGTGAACAACCCACTTAATGAAATAAAAAATAATTTGTCAAAAGAAAAATTAGAGAATGTATTCTTGGTATCTCAAAAACAAATCAGACTTGTAACGTGTGCGTCAATTTGGATTTCCATATAAAAGGTATTAAAAAGAACATGGAGAAATTGAAAATTATAAAAAAATGTCTATTTGCCACAAATATCAAAAACCACAATGTAGATGCAAAGTGTCACCTATCTCAGGATATCGTTAACTGCAGACCGGTTTCAACCTTATCTTGGGTCTCGTCAGTGCAGTGTAGACGAGTATACCTTTGACAGATGAAGCTTACATCTAGTAGACGTTGCTACATTCCATCGTTTGGTACGTTCTACTGCGGTGGAATGTAGCAACGTCTACTAGATGTGAGCTTCATCTTTTAAAGGTTTACTCGTTTACATTGCACTGACGAGACCCAAGATAAGGTCGAAACCGCTTTGCAGTTAACAATATCCTGAGATAGGTGACACTTTGCATCTTCCTTGTGGTTTTGTAACAATCGGAATCACTGTATTTTAGTGCTAACTCTGTTAGACAAAATACTATTAATATTTTGTCATTTAATTCAGCGCTCAGCGTTTGGCATAAAGCCAAGGGAATAGCTGTTTTGACCTAATTTATTTAGTCCTTATTATATAAGGCATTTGCAGATGGGGTGGAGTAGAATCTCCTTATTTCAGTAATTAAAATAAGTCTCCACCTCATTAAAATATAAATTGCGAAAGATTTGATTATGGGATCTGTCAGATCCATTGCGCCCGAATGTTGTTTGGCTTCATACTGCGCCCGAAGAAAGGTTAACTAGTTGTAATAACACACTCTATTGCGGAAAACGCCATATTTCAAGAATTTTGACAAAAGTATGGATCAAATTGGAAATTACCAAGTTACTTATTTGTCATTGTATGAACGTTGTACCCTTACTCAGACGCACGAAATGCCCAGGTCTAGTAATTAATTAAATAAATAATGTTAAAAACGATAGAAACACATTTATTCCATTTAAAAGAGATGAAATGCTGCATATATTATACCAATACGAAATTTTGTATTAATGGAAAACGTGAATAAGGACAATCCGAAATTTTATTACATTGGTACATATTGGTTATAGATCATCTATAAATAAATATTACTAAATACTAATTTTAGTTGCTCTTTTTAAATTAAAATTTGAGTCGATCAGGTAGTACAATAACAAATTGAAAGTATTAAAAATCTTACCAGTTCTGGCATATATGTTAGCAGCATTTCTCCAAACGTCGCTTCATCGGATAAGCTTTTTATAGGTATACTTCTGCAACTTTCCGTTGGGGCCAAACAGAAGCGACACACAATGAAATCTTCATTAATACATTGTACCTTTTTATGTTCGTATAATACTTCCTTTAATTCAACTTGAGTTTCCTTATCCTTAGAATAAGAACGTATAAGGTTTTCTGTATCTTTGCAGGCTGATTTAAAGCAGAAGGATTTTTCGATAATATTTGCGCAAATGTTGCATATGATCGCATTCTCAGTTACGTCCAAATTCTAGAATATCATCAAGTCTTATTTGACAGTTCATTAAATATGCATTTACATAATTAAAATCTTTTTTTTGTGCCATTCATATGTAAGAGATGCAATACGATGAATATGAAGAGATGCAATAGAACATAAAATAACGGCATAATGTTTTAAAAGCATTTAACTATCAAGAATTATTCAGGAATTTTGAATTTATTAATTCAGCCCGTATTTCGCTTCTACTCGAACAGCAAACATCTGAACTTTGCCTTAGCTTTGAATACTAATAATATTAGACTTGTTTGTACTAATGCAGAATAATAATAATACTTGTTTGTCAGTTAATGTACATACAGCAATGTGTAAGTTATTATCAGAAAATGTACCCAAATCTTACCACTCTCAACAAAAGGAAGTCAATCATTGTTCGCATACGTTCATCTATTAATATGAAATCATTTTCTAGGGTGTTAAAACAAAATTTGCAAATGTTTTCCTCCTTTTTGATCACGTTCATCTTTAGAGTAATATATAAAGCTAACCTCACCCTAATGTATATTCCTAACCAAAAACAGTACATCTTCTTCTTCCTATTATTTAAGTTTGAATGTCTTAGTCTTATGGCTCCTCTACATGTTGGTCAACATGCTGGCCAACACGCTGGCAACGAAATTTGAAGATCTGTCCACACGTTGGAAGAACGTTCAGTTTGCTTCGACGCAGGCCAATATGAGCAACATGAACGTCATGATAGTAGCAGCTGCTGCAGTTTATTCATTAAATACTACCTTTATTTTTAATATTTAATAGTATTAGTAGTAATAAAATAATAGTTTATGTGTTAATTAATTCAAATATCTCCCTGCTATCCCTGCGGCAGCTGTTCTCATACTAGGCCAGTGCCGCCAACGTGTGGACGTGATTACCAACGTCCGCTGCCAACGCCCTTTGATGTGTCTTGAAAAACCGACACCACGACACATCGGTCGCCAACGCTTGGGCCAGCTCTGCCAATACGACAAATAGTTTCCTCTACACGCTGGCCAATAAACATTGGCCAGCGTGTAGAAGGAGCCTTTAGAGGTTATGTTCAGCCAATGATTTGACCGGTTCGACGAACTTTTCTGATGTAGGATATTATGATGCATATTTGTCAGAAGAGTCATGAAGTGTCAACCCGAACTCACTGCAGGGTTTTTAAATTTCGCTTGACTTTTTCTTTGCTAGCAGCTACGCCTTTTGTATCAAATTGTAACACTAGATTTTATTTCGTAGACATGCTCAAAATAATAAATGCTGCCTGTAACTATATTAATCAGCGAGTAAAAATCGATTGTGGTAGTTCAAGCATGTTGAGACACTGTCTCTGAAATTCTAGAATACATTTAGGAGATCTGAGAAACATTGCTTTTGTAGATGACGTAATCCATTTACGCTTTTCCATTCCAACATTTTTTTCCCTACTTACCACGCAATAATTCTATCAAAATCATTCCAACATTAACGTTCTCCCTGTATAAAATGGCCGGTAACAATTACAAAACATAATAGATACTTGAAAATTTTATTTTAAGTCCTGTTACATCCGCAAATTTCACAATAATGACAATTCAATCAAACACCGTATTTAAAAAAAAACTAAAGTGAAGGTACGTACATTTTCTTAACACTCCCTCTTAAAACCCGCTCCTGGATAACTATACACATCTTGTACTGCTCATCATGAATAGGAAAATGTGTGAGATTTTCTAGGCATGCGTAGAAGAAAGAGTGAGGCCGCATTTGGAGGGAAGAGGATGCACTTTACGCGCATCCAGATCGAACTCTGTGTACATCCACATTCAATATAGATATTCATCGATATTCACTCTGCAAAGGTCTCAATTCGACTGAGTAAAGACTGCGCACCTCGTGGGTGGTCCGATATCGCAGATTTGAGACTTGTTCCCATCCCTGTTGAGCTGTACAGGGTTATTCGCGTAACATTCTACCCCCTTAACTGTTTTATTTTCTGAAATAGAAAAAAATGGTAAATACGAAAGTTGTAGGAAATTTTACTGCGACCTCAGACATGTATTTAGAAAAACAATCGAATTTCGCGTTTCGGAAATCTAGATCAAAATTGTGTTCTTTTAAATGGAACACCCTGTTTATTTTTCGATTTTTGAAATCTACGTGCGTTTCCGATTACAACAATACAGTCCCTGCTCAATTTATTAGACTCAACCCTCATAACGCGGTTTTTTAATTTCTGGCGTATATTAAAATCGGTCTTTGCACCTGATGGGTATGCGTATGTTACAACAAATAAATATTGATGGATGCATAACCAAAAGGGTTTCGATTTGATAACATAATTCAGTCGGTATTGCAGAATTTTCATGCAACTGTCAGAATGTGACTTTTTATGCTCTGTATGTCTGTTCCAGCACACGCTGGAACGTGTGTTGATTTTGGATGAAAATAATTGTTTTGCTTTAAACTTTTCCTATTTTCATTATAGTAATTCAAAGGTGAATAATGATTTTATTATATAATGCCATTATTCATGGTTTTTATACTTTTTGTTACGAAAACTTCAGTCGACTAACCCCTAAATGGATTTTTTTTAGATGGGTAAATGTCAAGATCTTTCTTCGGACGAAAAATCGTCTGTAATTTCACTTTTACGAAATACTGAATACAGTCAACGGGAAGTTGCAAACAAATGTGGGATATCCCAATCATCAGTTCGACGGTTGAGTCATGAATTGCAAGCGGACCTACCTGTTGGTTCGGCTCGGACAGGTCGCTGTGGCAGAAAATCGTTGATAATTCCTAGAGGGCAGAGATTCTTAAGAAATATGGCTGTGTAATGCAGAAGGGCAACCCACAGTGAAATAAGGAATAAGTTTCGTGAGGCAGGCTACAAGGTATCGGTGGCTACTGTACGAAGAAATTTGTACAGTTTGGGTTTCAAATGTCGAAGACCAGTTAAAAAATCAAAACTAACACCAGCCATGGTCAAGAAGAGGCAAAATTGGGCTATTTTGCATAAAAGGCTTTCTGTCGATGACTGGCAATTGGTAGGTCATTAAAATTTATTTTGTTTTGTGGTTTTATTATTTTTGTTGCATGTCTCCAGGTCTGCTTTAGCGATGAAGCAACTTTTCAAATTATGGATGATAAAACCCAGTTTGTTCGAAGACGTCCAGGTGAAAAGTTTAATACAGATTGTGTTGTAAAGAGAGTGAAGCGTCCTACATCTGTGATGATATGGTCTGTCATAAGTGGGAAGGGATTGGGAAGGCTTTATGTCGTAGAAAGAACCATGCGGCAAGATCAATATAAAAAAGGTTCTCCAAACAAAATTCATCCCACAGATGAGGGAATGGTTTGGAAATGGTCGTAAGATATTTATGCAAGACGGGGCCCTTTGTCATACAGCCAAGAATATAAAAAAATTCTTAGCAGAACAAGGAATACCTTTATTACCATGGCCAGGGAACTCGCCAGACATGAACCCTATCGAGAATGCGTGGGAACGCTTAAAACGAGAATTAGCAAAGGAAAACATAACCAATAAGGTTCAATTAATTGAGAGAATAATTTATCATTGGAACCATAATGGTCAATTAAAGGAAATCGCAAAAAACTGCATAAACAGCATGTCTCGAAGGGTGGACGCGCTAATAAAAGCCAAAGGCGGTTTGACAAAATATTAGTAGTATAAAAATATGTCCAGTAATTAGTATCAATATATATATATATATATATATATATATATATATATATATATATATATATATATATATATATATATATTGATACTAAAACAAACAAAATCAAGATCGCCACTTATTGTAAACAGAGATTGATAATATTAAAGAGCATATTTCCGGATGGAACGTAACATGTTATTAAAAACTATAATTATAAATTATAGAGGGTGTTCTATAATACCTTCATTTTTTGCAATACAGAGAGCATGCCTCCTTAACAAATTTCGTTTCTAAGCCAAGATACCAGTCTCGTTCATGTCTCTGATCTCCCGACATATTTTTTCTATAAGTTCTTCTACGTTATTTGACCTTTCCGTATATACTCGATCTTTCAAAGTGCTCCACAGAAAGAAATCCAGTGGAGTCAGGTCAGGACTTCTGGCCGGCCATAAAATAGTTCCATTTGAACCTATCCACTCTATAACAGTATTATCTAAATGTAGCTTGGCATTTGATTTATGTGCTGGAGCGCCGTCTTGTTGCCAAACAATATTCCGTTTATTTAATTGGATTATTAAATCAGAAATATCTCCTGTTAAAAGATTTAAATATTTTTGTCCAGTTAAACCGCCTTCAAAAAATACTGGTCCAATAATTGAGTTTCGAAAAATACCACACCAAACGTTGATTGAAGTACGACCTTGTCGATAAACGGGTGTGGATTTTCTGATGACCGGTAGTCAGTGGCGGCTCGTGATGAAATGAAACGGGTGTTCTGCACAGGGCCGATCCTAGGGTATTGGCCGCCCGCGTGCAAATTTCAAATGTATCCAAACTACTGGCGCCGTAGGGACTTTAAAAAAATTTTGAAAATTTTTTCCTGATACTTCAGAATTTTTATGTAAAATCCGTTTATACAAAAATATAGACATTCACAAGAAAAAATTTTGGAATTTAATACCTTTTTGAAGAACATTCATGTTTGCCGTCATATTCTTTGGTTAAGAGAAAAGGCTTGTAAGGTGAATTTTCTACTAGAGGGTCTATAACACTTAAAATATTTTCCGAAAGAGTTTCAGCGTCACATTTTGTAGGTTTCAGGTATGTCCAAAAACGTTCAATCGGTTCACCATCGAGAATATATCTTAAAACTACCACTTACTTTTTTTTTTTTTGCAGATACATCAGTTGTTTCGTCTGCCTTAACTGCCAAAAATGAAGGTTTGTTAATTTCTTTAATTATTTCTTCATTACATACTTTTAATATACAGTCTAAAAGATCATTTTGTATTTCTTTAGAGGTTCCTTTAAATACTGAAGTATTTTGTAGATGCTCGCTTAAAGTTACATCAAGCTCAGCAGAATAATTTATCAAACCACGAAATGTCCCCGGGTTTTGAGAGGTTTCAGCTTCGTCATGTTCTCGCAGCGCCAGTTCAAAGGCCCCACAAAACTTTATGCAGTTTATAATTTTTGACAAAACGTATCTCTTTTTTGTCACATTATCATTATGCTTTTGCACATTTATCCAATAAGCTGAATCTAGCTACGCTTTAATATTAGTGGTTCCTAATAAAGCTAATTCCATTGTATTATGTAGATGGCTTTTGGAGTTGTCGTGCTTTTTTATTTTTTCAGTTAAGTGCACCAAATCTGTCACCCCTACCTCCGTCCATGTTTTATCACCGCCAAAAAGTAAACAAGGAAAACAAAACAACGCATTTTTTTTTGTTGCACCCACAAATCCAATTGTTCTTCGAATAAATGTTTCTATTAAATTGACGTTTATATGCTTTTCCGCGGCTAACACCTGCAGTTTCAATAACAATATCGGACCATTAACCATTGTTTTTTAAATCAATCTTTTCTTCATAAGAGTATTTAAAAAATCGCTTCACATGAACTAAATTATAAACTAAATCCATTGTCACTATCACAGTATACGAATATTAATAATTAGTACAATAAATCACTACACAAATTCACAAAACAGTATTTAAAATCTCAAATTAACACGAAATATGAAATAGGTACGATTTACGCCCGCCCGAGGAGTAGGAAGGAGTAAACATTCACTGATGTTGCCTTAGCTGGGAAAAATACAGCTCACTGACCGTGTAAATTCGCGCATTTACGAGCGCCAAGTGTGGATTGCCGCGGGAGTTGAGGGGGAGGACGGGTGTGCCAAGCCGTGCTGAGAACTACCTCGTGTGGCCCAGTTCAATGTACCGCGACGCGCTCGCGTAGAGACCCAGATAATTCATCTGGTCTACTACTCAATAGAGGACGGCGGACAGAATGCGACTTTAACGCAATAATTTGGTTAGCTGCACCAACTAACCAAATTATTTTATTAATAAATTTTAGTAATTATTATGTCGCGAAAATATACAAATATCTAATTTTCTTGGCAGTTCTGCAGCTCTGCAGCACCTATACGCCAGCCGCCCCTGCCAGTGGTGAACATTTCTTCTATTAAAAATACCACATGTTGAAAAACTGGCTTCATCAGTCCACGTTATAGAATCTGTAATTATTTTAAGTACCTAGTTTTGTTTGATATTCGATATTTCAAAGGGCGATACTGTGCAAACTACTGAAGCAAAGATATAACATGTATATATTGTTGTAATCGGAAAAGCACGCAGATTTCAAAAATCGAAAAATAAACAGAGCGTTCCATTTAAAAAAACATAATTTTGGTCTAGATCTCCGAAACGCGAGATCGATGGTTTCTCTAAATACATGTCTGAGATCGCAATAAAATTTCCTACAACTTTCGTATTTACCATTTTTTCCTATTTCAAAAAATAGAACAGTCAAGGGGGGTAGAATGTTATGTGGACAACCCTGTATATTCCGACCTGACCTATTTTACTGCGACGCGTCCTCATGGGTCAGCACATGACTCTCGAAATCGACCTGCCGGGTCGTGTTATATGTACAAATCTCACACCTATACATCCGCGCCTCTAACGCATCCTTGTGGACGAGACTGTGCTTCTTCAGGCCTCTGATGAATTTCGTCTCGTAAGAGCATAACGGGCACTTAAACATTTCCACCTCCGATCTGTCCTTGTGCGTCAGCATGTGGTCCTTGAGGCTGTTCTTGTAGCGCGTCTCGTATCGACACACTTCACACTTCAGCATCTGTATTTGGGAGCGATCCTTGTGGGTCACCACGTGGTCTTTGAGATACCTCTTGTACCTCGTCTCGTAGGAGCAGTCCGCGCACTTGTACATCTGCACCTCTGAGGTGTCCTTGTGTATCAGCGCGTGGTGGCTTAGGTATCGTTTGTACTTCGTCTCGAAGGGGCACATCGTGCACTTGTGTATTTCCGTTATTACCCCATCGTTGTGGTTCAGTATGTGCTTCCTGAGGTCCCGCTCGAGCACCGTCTCGTAGCCGCATATCGCGCACTTGTACGGCCGCGTTTCCGATTTGTCCGACTCGTCCTTATGCGGCTCCGCGTTCTCATGGGCTAGCGCGTGTTGGGTAAGATCGCTCTCCTGGCTCGTCTCGTACGGACATGTCGCGCACCTGTACGTCCCTATTTCCGAATCGTTCCTGTGGCTCAGCCTGTGATACGTCAGGCTGCCTCTGCACTTCGTGGCGTAAGGACACTGATCGCAGGTGTACACCTGTTTCGAAGCGTTGTGGATCAAAGTGTGCTTCTTGATGCAGCTCTTGTATTTCGTAACGAACGAGCACGTTGTACACTTGTATGTTTCTATTTCGGAGATGTCCTTGTGCGTCAGTAGGTGGGGTTTTATGCTTTGCTGGTATTTCGTCTTGAACGGACAAACCGGGCAAGTGTATATCGTTGGGTCAGTGGCGCGTTTGTGTTTTCGCATATGCGCACTTAGCTGTCCCCTTTGTTTTGTCTCGTAGATACACAACGCACACTTATAGACGTTTCCAGGTTCCTTATGTGTGAACTTATGATTTTTTAGGCTTCTTTTAAATCTTGTTTCGTATGTACACGTCTCACATTTATACGTAATCGTATCCTTAGGTACAATTCTCTTGGTATTATATTTATCTTTTACATCTAATGAATCACTACAGGAATTTTCGTTTAAATCTATGTCTTCATTTTTAATAACTACTGCTTCGACAGGCAGAACATTGACAGGTATACCGTTTGCCTCTTCAAACGTACGTTCTTTTTTGATGATACCCGTGTGGGCTTCGTCGGGATATTTAAAACCGTTCTTTGATAATTCCACTTCTTCCTTGGCGTTGTTCCCCTTCTCTCGACTATACGCCTTTATTTTCTCATCTTTATTCGAGCAATTGGCCACGAAATGAAAGTAGGATTCTAAATTTTCTCTGCAAGATAAGCAGATCGCGGGATTCTTGGTAATGTTGAAATCCTGGTGGAAAAAAAGTCATTTATGCCACGTGTCTCATTTAAAATAAAGACGACACACAGGTATAATTTCGTCATTTTTTGATATCCAAATTTGAGATTTGGCACAATAGGGAACTTGACAAACATTTTAAATAGGAAAAAAATACTATAAAGTGTAATTTTCAAAAAATAAAACCCGCCACAGGTAGGATTCGACATTTGTCCCGGATCGGAACCGAACGACATACAGCTGTTTTGAACTTGTTAGTTATCATCAGTGCCGCACACGGTACGCCGATTCAGGACAAATGCCGAACGAACTTTATGGCGTATACATCTTTATCGATACGATCTCTGTCAGTAACATATAAGTCGGAAATCGAGATAGGAACCACCAACTCCTGCTTCTGGATATAATTCAATGCCTGGCGGGGCTTTAGCCCGAGGAGTAGTTGTTTCCTAGAGCGATTATATAATAGCTTTGCTATTCGGGAACTACTTTGATAACCGCTTGGCGGCTATTCGGGAACTACTTTGATAACCGCTTGGCGGCTTGGTGGTTCCTTTCTCGATTTCCGACTTATATGTTACTATAAAGTGTAAGTATATATTGTATTAAAACATATAGGTATCAGCAAACAAAATACTTTTGTTTGTCCCAAATATAAATAATTGAATATGCAGGGGAATTCGAATTATTCCAAGCGGCCAGAAACGCGGTGCTATTGGTCGTGACGTAAAATAGTACGATTCGTGAGCGACGGCTGTGTGACAAGCCACTGCTGCTTTCGTGTTACGTACAGAACTGTAGAGGAAGCCCTCACTCACGTTTTTCTAATGCTAAAATTTGTATCTATCGGACGGTCATCGTATAGTGAATTTATTAATTTTTGTTCTCGTATTATGACCGAATACACATGTTCTCTATAGCTGCTATAAAAACTGCAAGTCAGTCAGACAGCAGATTATGGTTTGATTTAATGTATGGAAGAATAACTGCATCAAAACTATATGATGCTGCTCGTAACAAGAAGAACGATGAAGTGTTTGTTCAACAAATATTGGGTGTTTCTAAATTTAAAGCAATCTCAGCAATGGACAGGGAAGACAGTTAGATGAAAGTGTGGTAAAATGCTTAGAAAAATCCTTTAAAATAAAATTAAACCGAATTGGCTTTAAATCCCAAATATACAATTTTTGGGGATTCACCAAGTGCAACACGTGAAGAATATCTTGTGGAAATAAAGTGTCCACAATATACTAGAGGTGTAACAAATTATTTAACCAAAGACAATAAAATAACTGCAAAATATAATGCACAGGTGCAGTTGCAAATGTATCTGCTAAAAAAATATTTATTTTGTGTTGCCGGCCCAGACTTTGAAAGCAATAGTAAGTTTAATTTTACGTGGGTTGAATATAATGAAGAATATTTAGATACTTTAATGACTGCAGCACAAGATTTTTGGTGTCACAATATTTGTACACGATTATTTAAATATCTAAAGCTGTTATTATAGATCTGACGCCACAAAAAACGACAGAAAATAAATTAAATTAGTGTGGCAGCTGTAGTATTATTGATTGTTATATAATAATTTAATTATAGCAGCTGAGGAGGGACTCCTATGGATGCCCTCTGACAGTACGAATGTCCACTTCCTGTTTGACAAGAAATATAAAATCACCCTCACCAGTAAGACCGACTGGATGGAGGGTCGAGCTGGATTGCCGCTCAATGGAGACATATGGTACACGGATGGAGCAAAGAGTGGGAACAGAGCGGGTGCGGGGGTGTATAGACGACGCGACGGGATAGGTAAAACCTTCCCCTTGGGCAAATACACTACCGCACTCCAGGCCGAGCTAGTTGGAATTACATGCGGTGTTCTGGGGGCCGACCAAAATCGGACCCAGGAGAAGGTATGTATCTGCTCGGATAGCAGGGCGGCGTTGGCAGCCCTGAATTCAGCAACGACAAAGTCGAAGCTGGTCTATAATTGCTATGAAGCATTGAACCACTTGGCAGGGAAGGGACCGGTGGAACTCTTATGGATACCTGGGCATAATGGCATTAAGGGAAATCTAATTGCAGGTGACCTTGCCAGACTAGGGACCAGGGAAAACCTCTATGGACCAGAACCTGCAGTGGGAATAAGTCGGAATCTGATCAGAGACCGCATCAATGGCTGGGCAAGAGACCAGCACAATAAAAGATGGAGGGGAGTAACGGGTTGTCGAATAACCAAACTCTTCATCGAATACTCAGAGATTGAGAAATGGGCCCAAGAATTAATTAAATTGAACAGGCACAAAGCCAGAACCCTGGTGGGAATCATAACGGGCCACCATAGTAGCCTGAATGCATATAAGCACAAGCTGAGGCTGACTGATAGCCCGGCCTGCAGATACTGTAAAGAAGACGAGGAAACCTCGATTCATCTTCTTTACACCTGCCCCGCACTGGAGGAGAAGAGGTATCTTATATTAGGGACCCCTGTTATCCTAGAGGAGGCGAGGCTTAAGGCGGGGGACGTGCCTAAATTGCTCCTTTTATGGGATATAATTTTTGGATAATGACCCGGATGAAAGGGGATCGCCAAGGGACTACACATGCGATCAGTGGCTGATGAGGCCCAAACCTATATAATATAATAATAATTATTATAGCAAGAAACTTGTTTATAGGTAATTAAATATTAATGTCCAAATATGTTTGTAGTCTTATTAAAATGTTTGATAGTAAATAGAAATACGTTTAATTTTTGTGTTATTTATTTAACACAAAAAGGTAAAAATTAATGAAAAACAAAAGAGCACAGAAATAAACAAGTGTTTCTCTTTAGGGCAGTTTTTTATCATACATTGTTCCTTGCTAAATACTAGTAATATAAAAAGTTGGACACCCTAATAGAGGCACTAAAAATCTTTTTTTAAATTTCTATAAACTAAGCCTAATAAACAAAAAAATACCAAAACATTTATTTATATAAAAATATGTTATTTTCCAGAAATTACTCCTGATTGTAAATTAATTAGATCACACACTATTTTAATTATGTGATCTGTGTGTCGTATCAAGTTGCTGCAATACAGGCATGAGGTGTTAAAAATACAAATTCTCGTAATCTACGTGTCACTCGTTCGACACGAATTCTTAAGCTTGCAATTATTTTTGTTTCTAGCACTTCAGCCCCAGTAGATTTTGTATTAGAAGAGACACTTGATGGTCTAATTAATTTGCAATTTTTAGCAATAAGTAAATGTTCTATGTGCTTAAACCCTCTGTCTGTCATAATATTTGGTGGTAGTATATGTAAAATGATCCTCGCAGACATGAAGGGCATTGGAATTTGGTGAAATATCATGTATATCCCTTCGACGGGCTTTAAGCCATTTTATTCGGCGACTGCGATCAAGTGGCAGTCTAATAAATATTTTATTAGGTGTTTTTACTGTCGTACTTATCAGTAACATATAAGTCGGAAATCGAAAAAGGAACCACCAAACCGCCAAGCGGTTATCAAAGTAGTTCCCGAATAGCAAATCTATTACATAATCGCTCTAGGAAACAACTACTCCTCGGGCTAAAGCCCCGCCAGGCATTGAATTATACCCAGAAGCGATCCTCGACCCCTTTCTCGTGTTTCTGCACGATCAGATAAGGTTTCAAAAAATAAAACCCGTCACAAGTAGGATTCGACATTTGTCCCGGATCGGAACCGAACGACATACAGCTGTTTCGAACTTATTAGTTCTCATCAGTGCCATACACGGTACGCCTATTCAGGACAAATACCGAATGAACATTATGGCGTGTACATATTTATCGATACGATCTCTGTCAGTAACATATAAGTCGGAAATCGAGAAAGGAACCACCAAACCGCCAAGCGGTTATCAAAGTAGTTCCCGAATAGCAAAGCTATTACATAATCGCTCTAGGAAACAACTACTCCTCGGGCTAAAGCCCCGCCAGGCATTGAATTATACCCAGAAGCGATCCTCGACCCCTTTCTCGTGCTTCTGCACGATCAGATAAGGTTTCGAAAAATAAAACCCGTCACAAGTAGGATTCGACATTTGCCCCGGATCGGAACCGAACGACATACAGTTGTTTCGAACTTATTAGTTCTCATCAGTGCCGTACACGGTACGCCCATTCAGGACAAATACCGAATGAACTTTATGGCGTATACATATTTATCGATACGATCTCTGTCAGTAACATATAAGTCGGAAATCGAGAAAGGAACCACCAAACCGCCAAGCGGTTATCAAAGTAGTTCCCGAATAGCAAAGCTATTACATAATCGTTCTAGGAAACAACTACTCCTCGGGCTAAAGCCCCGCCAGGCAATGAATTATACCCAGAAGCGATCCTCGACCCCTTTCTCGTGTTTCTGCACGATCAGATAAGGTTTCAAAAAATAAAACCCGTCACAAGTAGGATTCGACATTTGTCCCGGATCGGAACCGAACGACATACAGCTGTTTCGAACTTATTAGTTCTTATCAGTGCCGTACACGGTACGCCGATTCAGGACAAATGCCGAATGAACTTTATGGCGTATACAACTTTATCGATACGATCTCTGTCAGTAACATATAAGTCGGAAATCGAGAAAGGAACCACCAAACCGCTAAGCGGTTATCAAAGTAGTTCCCGAATAGCAAAGCTATTACATAATCGCTCTAGGAAACAACTACCCTCGGGCTAAAGCCCCACCAGGCATTGAATTATACCCAGAAGCGATCGTCGACCCCTTTCTCGTGCTTCTGCACGATCAGATAAGGTTTCGAAAAATAAAACCCGTCACAAGTAGGATTCGACATTTGTCCCGGATCGGAACCGAATGACATACAGCTATTTCGAACTTATTAGTTCTTATCAGTGCCGTACACGGTACGCCGATTCAGGACAAATGCCGAATGAACTTTATGGCGTATACATCTTTATCGATACGATCTCTGTCAGTAACATATAAGTCGGAAATCGAGAAAGGAACCACCAAACCGCCAAGCGGTTATCAAAGTAGTTCCCGAATAGCAAAGCTATTACATAATCGCTCTAGGAAACAACTACTCCTCGGGCTAAAGCCCCACCAGGCATTGAATTATACCCAGAAGCGATCCTCGACCCCTTTCTCGTGCTTCTGCACGATCAGATAAGGTTTCAAAAAATAAAACCCGTCACAAGTAGGATTCGACATTTGTCCCGGATCGGAACCGAATGACA